>OX637509.1:4220209-5619446 GCA_951799955.1 Apamea anceps
ACACAGTGCAGAAGTCATTAAATCTTGCCTTCTTCCTATTGGACAGCTTTCCGAAGAAGCCCAAGAAGCAAGAAATAAAGACTGTCGTAGATTTAGGGAACGACATACCAGAAAACGATCACGCTGTGCCACGAATACGGATCTTCTGAGAATGCTTTTGATTACGTCCGATCCTGTAATAAATACATTCAGAGAATTACCGCGAAAAAAATTCACTACATTACCACCAGAAGTTCTGCAGTTGATTGTCCCACCTTCATTACCATCCCAATCAACATCAGTTCGCGAATTTAGTGAAGGGGATTATTCATTATCGGAAGATTCTAGCGAATTGGAGAGTGGTGATGAGGAATCTTCTGATGATGAGTATTAGATTCGGCTTGGTAGATTTTTCTTTTATTGTTAATATGTTTACCTATTTTATTTTGTAGTAATTTCAACAATGTATTCGTTTTAAATTTTATATATAACATTATAGTAGACGGATAATTCTAATTTTGTACGATTTTGTTTCAAGAGTTATATGTATGGATAATTGTTGTTGTCTTGGACTATTATTGTATTTTATTTGATAAAGTGAATAAATAAAAACCTATTTTACACATATTTATGATTTTCATTTTTAAATACCGCGAGACATTTTTGTCTATATATATGTATATATATACTACATGTATGTATAGTGCCTTGCATGCATAATAAGTAGGCAGACGCAGCGAATTATAACAATCAAGGATATCAGTAAACAAAAGTAGAAAATTTGGTGACTACTTCCATCTTGCATCCACACACCTTTGGACTTAGAGAACACGGGACGGCATAAGACACCTTAAATATACGTAAACAATTAAAATAAGTAAAAAAATAATTTTGTCTCGCTAGCTGGTACTAGACGAAACACTGTGCGGTGGACAGATTCATTGCGAACGTAGGTGTCTCATACCTATCTTTTTCTATGTCATAATCTCCCAGTATTTTGGTTGCTTGTACAATGATATCACAATGAATTGGTCTTAAGGCAGAAAAGAAGTCATTAATGGATGGATCAATCTTTTTTAATTCTAGTAATAATTTTGCAAGCTCTCTCATTTTTCTAGACACTACGTTAACGAAATGTTTTTCTCGGTGAGTTTTTAAATATTGAGATCCGAAAGCACATATAAGGTTATCTTTTTTTGCAATAAGTGATATTTTGTCTGCCCGCATTCGGGGAAATACAGTTTCCTTAAGTTTTTCGTCGATTTTAAGATAACGTATCAGTAGATTTTGAGCCTCAGATTGAATGTTTTTACTTCCTGATTTACTACATTTCTTTTTATGTTTCCACAATAGTTTTTTAGAATAGAATCCCAGACACTCTGTACACGGCAAATAATTAGTAAATTTGAATTTTCGCATCGGTTTAGTGACCTCTTTTGAATTTACAAGGTAGTTTCCTTTTTTACGTAGAGCTGCAATTAATTGTTTTCTATCAAGACTTTTTTTTAGGTTTTGACACAATTTTTTGGACTTCAGTTTCATAAATATGGTGTCGGAGTAAATGACGAGCAAAATTTAAAACAAATGATTCACAGTAAAAGCAATAATCTTTATCTCGAACCTTTGAACTTTTGGGTTTTTGCCCTTGGATAATTGTTGTACTATCATTAGAATTATCTTCTATTTGAGATTCACTATTAATATCGTAAATCATCTCTTCATTTGGCTCTGATTCATTGTAAGGCTGTGGAAATTCCCTTACAATTACATTGCAAGGAGAACTGCTTTTACAACTAACTTCACTTAAACTTATGTTATTAGGTGGCTTGAAAGATACATTAGACAAGGAATTATTAACATCGAAAGGTATTCCTTGATTTGGTACGAATTCATCTGCTTTATAAGGTTGAAGAAGTTTCCTTTCTACAAATACACTACATGGAGAACCGCTTATGTGACTAATTTCGCTATAATTAAGATTAATAGGCTCCTTGACCGATGAATCGAAGTTCGAAACACATTCAAGTTCCAAATTCATTGCGAAAAGAATCATCAGAACTGGTCTGCAACAAAAAAAAAGCTTATTATAACGTGGGCAATAAAACGCGTGGCTTGTATTACATGAAACAAAAACTTTACTGTAAACCCGAAACACGTTACACATTCGATATCACTCACAGCGTCTCTTGGTAACCGCTTCCTGATTCTCTTGTGAAGTAGACCATAAATCATATCCAGTCTCGCTACCTCTGGTAATTGATAAGGTAGTTTCGCCAACAGAGATCGTACTCTTACGATAAAAACGTCGGCGCGTTCCAACCCCTGTTCAACAGCGAAAACATCTCTGTACAGTTTGTACGGTGGCCGTGGTATGCCATACATCGAACGCAGGCGCTTGACAGCCTCTGACCATGACGTAACTTCATGACGGATGCCACGCCACCAAACTGCTGCTTGCCCATGAAGTAGCATGGGGAGTCCACGAAGTGCCATTTCATTGCTGACCGAAGCGCAATCCATAAACATCTCGACGGCGTCTATGAATGCCTCGACCGACTCCGGATACTCCGACGAACCATCGAAGCGCGAGGTGCATTTGACGAGATTCCCTGAATACGATGACGGTGACTGTGTGGCGCCGGAGTCCACCCTGGGCGGCGTCCCTGAGTGCGATGTCAGAAGAGACTCGACGAGCTTCCGGTTCGCCTCGGCCTGCGCCGAAGAGAAGGCGGCCAGGAGCGACGCTAACTGAGTTTCAGACATAAGCACCGAAGCTGCAGGTGTCCCCGTCACAGTCACAGGTTCATCTTCCGAACTGGAGTCGTTATTACGAACTTTACGCGGCGGCCTTGTGTTCACTAAAAGTCCCGTGCACTATCGAATAGTCTAGCACAGTGGTTCTCAAACTTTTTTGGTGACGGAACCCTTTTGGGAAGCAAAATACTTGATGGAACCCTACAATAAAACAATAGTTTTTAAAAGTGTATTCTTTATTAATAAGCATAATAAAAGTACAATGTAACAGTTACTAATTATTACTTACTTCACCACATGGCAAGTACAATAATAGAAGATATTAAAAAAGAAAAATCTAACTAATGGGAGGTATGAAACTGTTTTTTATTTTTCATCAATTGGTTGATATCAGGTTTGATAGAAGACAGTTGAAGTCTCATATCAGGTTCGGCGTCCAGTCTATTGCGATATTTTGTTTTCGTGGCTGCATAGGTTGAGAATCCTGTTTCGCACAAATATGTTGTTGGGAACGGGAGAAGAATATTCAGAGCCATTTTGCCAAGCATTGGATATTCATCACGGATTCTGCACCAAAAATCATTGAGAGGCGTCGTTTTGAACAGTGACTCCATACTTGTGTCTGATGACATTTCTAAAAGAGATTCATATATCTCGTTTGACATACTTTCGGGCTTTTCCAAGTTAGGTAAAAAAGGATTATGAATCCATGAATTCAGTTTCATTTTTGTATTCTGTTCTTCGGGAAAATACTTTTCAAAAGATGCGCGCATCGATCTGAGATATTGGACCAATTCTCCAAACACATCATTTTGAAACATTTCTGAGTCGTTATCGCTAACAAACTCACTGAGTGACGTAAAGCTTTCTATTTCTTTCTTACCAACGCAAATAATCCAAAAATCTAATTTTCTTTTGAAGGCAGTTATTTTGTTATAGGCCTGAAACACTGTTGTCTGTTTACCTTGCAATGATAATTTCAATTCGTTCAGTTTTTGAAAGATATCCGCATCACATCGGCCAATACGTTGGGAGCCAGTATAACGTGGGCAATAAAACGCCTGGCTTGTATTACATGAAACAAAAACTTTACTGTAAACCCGAAACACGTTACACAACACGTTACAAGATTAATAACTAGGGCCGCGCGCGCACACAGAGCGACACAGGCGGCGCGCGCAAGGGATTTTCCCCGACTGCCGGGCGTGCGCGCGCGCGGACAGACCCCAGAGAGGGTGGCGGGGTATCGGACGCCAGGGAAGAGAGGTACCAGGGACGTACTCGTTACAGGGCCGCATTTAGGGCACGTTATATTATTATATTTTGTTGCACTTTACTATTGTTGCTTCGTTAATATGAAGGTAACAACTTGATTAGTGATATAAGTGTTGTCTATCCCTTGCTGAACATCAAAATTACCTATCCCCGATCTCAATCCTGAATTGGCGCTCGCAGATATTTTTAAGCCACCTAGAAGGTTTCTAACATGGCTTAAGGACTGCTTCGGCTTAGAGTGCTGCCGCTTTAGGGATAACAGCCGTTAGCATATTATTATTAATGAATTAATGAAGTATTTTAGTTAAACTTACTTCGTGTCTCGGTGGAGTGTAATTAGAACATGTCGCAGAAAAGTCAGATACTGACCCAGATTTTGAATCAGATAATTCCTGTCAACAGAGATACATACAATAAAATACATGATTAACAACACTAAAAGAAGAAATTGAAGATGAACGAGACATCATAGGTACTTTTTTCTTTTTTTAAGAGCGACTAATGTAAAGTTAATGAATAGACAGCAGTAGCTATTAGGTATTCAGCTGGGAAAAACTCGAACCAACACGGGCTGATGTGAACAGGTAAATTCAGAATTGGATAGGTAAGTACGTCTACATAGGTAAATCAGAGACGGATTGGTAAGTATGTATGAACAGGTAAGCTTAGAGGCACAGGCTGGTGTGAACAGGTAAGTCCGGAGTTGGACAGGTAAGTATGTATAAAAAAATGTGTGTACGTAAGTCGTGTTTTAACTAAGTTAAAACATACGCACCTCATGTAAGGTTTCTGGTTGGTTTTCTTTTTCTTCCTGTCTCTCTAAAAACAAAACAGATATATTTGTATTATTATAAAACAATAAAAATTTTAAATACCCTCGACCCAAAAGCAAACAAAAACAAGAAAACCTATAAAAAGTAAGACACACACACAGGTACGCACGCACGCACGCACTCACGCATACACACACAAACACGTCAAACTTATAACACCTCTTTTTGCGTCAGGGGTTAAAAAGATTTTATATACCTAACTGTAATGACGTTGTCTGATGTAATGTAACTCCATACCAAATTTCATCCAAATCCGTTCAGCCGTTTTTGCGTGAAAGAGTAACAAGCATCCATCCATCCATCCATACTCACAAACACCATACCTAAACTTCCGAGGCGCAGTGGCTAACGCACTCGCCCTGAGAACTGTGTGAAGTCGCAAAAAAGCCTCTGGCTACCCCTTCTGGGATAACAGCCGTGAGTGCATACAAACTTTCGCGTTTATAATAGGTATTAGTAGGTACGAAGTAGGATGATATTACGATATAAGAATCAAATAGGTAGGTAAGTAATATAGAAGCATGTACCTTTTGATTATTACTGGTTATTACAAAAACATTCGTCTTCTGGAAAATGATCATAAATGGCATATTCGCAAAATTTACACCACATGAAAGAAGAGTTATAAAGCCTTTTAAAGTCATTGAAATTCATGGGTAGTACAAAGTGTTCAACTACTGAATTAGTAATATTAATACTCGTATCACAATGTATGCACCAATTTTGCAAAATGAAATGCGTTGAATCCCAAGGCCATTGCAGTTTAGCTTTATAAAAATGTATAAAATCATTTCTTTTAAAAAAAGTATCCACATCAATCACAACAACCATTTTTGCAGACCACACGTTCACTCACAGACAATTTAACGCAAACTAAGCTCATCATAATATTATAAACAGACAACATGTTTAAAAAGTAGCTAGTTGTTATAGGTATTATAATAAGATAAATCGTGTTATAATTTTCATTTAAGTAGTAAAAAGTAAGTACTTACGGTTTGCCAATTTAAGAATCCTTGCACTTCTTTTCATTGTGATTCATATATTATTATAATCACTAACCATAATAATAGACCAAATAAATAACCACTTTTAACGCACTTGCAAATAATTCACTTTGGTGACAAGCTTACATCACGGCCGGCACATGTCTGTTTGTTTACAAACTACGGCACGCGAGCGCGCTGAAGCCCGCCGCCCCGCGCCCCGCGCCATGCGTCCCTCGTGAACCCCGAATAGGACCCTCAGACGCCGTACCTAGTGCCCGATATTTAAGAGACGCAAGATTGTTGTCACGAAAACATGATAAAACCTTACAAATTAAGTACAATATTCAATGGATACGATAAGATGGGTGAACTGAGCTCAAAGTATACGTGGTAAATTATACGCTGAACACTAGCGCCCTCCAAATTTCAGTCGGACGAAAGGCGGAACTATATTATACGCTAAAAGGCATTGTAGGAAACTGAAACGATTCACCAACAGTCGTTTGGCCCATGAACCGTTGGTCAACATTATCTTTAACCCATTAACTTTTCATCCAAAGGACTTTTCACCCACGAACGTTTCGCCAACATAACTCTACGTCAGTGAATGCTTAACCAACAGAATGTTTTGACTAATAACTTCACCCAAAGAACAATTGGCCAACAGACACCGGGACAGGTGAAAGTAAATAAAAGCTTGGTAGGTACTGTACAAAAATTAAAACCATAATTTATAAAGATACTCATATTCATTTTACAAAAGAAAATATAATAAATGTAATCATAACTTACTAGACACGTGAAAGGTTCTTAAAACCTTACTTTCGTAAATGGCAAATGTGTGCCCAGCCGCTTAAATAAGTTTTTAAGTCAATTTCCTCTTTCTTTGACAGGTGCTGGGAGATGCATTCTTGATATTTGAGTTCTACTCGTTTCCGTTTCGGCATGGGCTCCGAAGCGTTAATGCGCTCTATTATGCAATCCGTATTCTTCTGCTCTTTAATCATCTATACATATAAAATTCAAAGTCCTGACTGACTGACTGATTGACTGACTGACTGACTGACTGACTGATAGATCAACGCACAGCCTAAACCGCTGGTCCTAGAGACATGAAATTTGGAGGGTGTGTTCTTCGTGAAGAGTGGGCATCCACTAAGAAAGGATTTTTCGAAATTCCACCCCTAAGAGGGTGAAAAGGGGGGAATTAGTTTGTATGAAAAATCTTATTCCTTGAGTTAATAAACTTGAAACTTGGCACGAATACTTATCTAAATAAATTAAGAAGATTGTCAGTTTTTTCTTCTTCTAAACTACCCCCTAATAAGGGATTGGGGGGTTTCAAAGTTTGTATGGAAGAATATTAGCGCGCAGTCCGATTTACCCGAAACTCAGTATTTATACCTAATATTGAAAGTAAAGAATAATGTGTATCAAAGTTTTTTGAAAATCTACCCCTGACGGGCTGAAATGGGGTAGTCAATTTTTCAGGGGAGGATTTTACTGCATGGCTTGATTAACTCGAAAATCAGTATAAATAATCTTTGAGTCAAGTTATGAATACATCTCAAACGATTTTTTTTAAATTCCACCCCTGTGGGGGTGAAAAGCGGGGATAAAGTTTATATGAAAAATCTTCTTCTAAGGTTAATAAACTTGAAACTTTTCAAGAATACTCGCCTAAGTAAGTAATAAAGTTTATCATTATAAGTTTTTCAAAACTACCCCTCAAAGGGGGATATAGGGGTGTTGAAGTTTGCTTGGAATAATTTGAATGCGCAGTCCGATTACCTCGAAACTCAGTGTTTATACTTAAGACCAAAAATAAAGAGTAACATAATTCAGGGTTTTTCGAAAATCTACCCCTAACGTGTTGAAAAGGGGTTGTTAATTTTACAAGGGAGGATTATAATGCGTGGCTTGATTAACTCGAAAATTGGTATAAATAATCTTTGAATCAAGTTATGAATAATCCCAAACGATTTTTCAAAATTGCACCCCTGTCGGGGTGAAAAGCGGGGGATACAGTTTATATGAAAAATCTTATTCATTTAGTTAATAAACTTGAAACTTGGCAAGAATAATTGCCTAAGTAAGTAATAAAGTGTATCATTATAAGTTTTTCAAAACTACCCCTCAAAGGGGGATATAGAGGTGTGAAGTTTGTGTGGAAGAAATTGAATGCGCGGTCCGAGTAACTCGAAACTCAGTATTGATAGTTTGGACTGAAAATAATTAATAATAAGTTTGTAAAGTTGTCGAAAATTTACCACTGACGGGACAAAAAGGGGTAATTCAGTTTTTAAGGGGAGGATTTGAACTTGAAACTGTATGTTAATTTTCACGCCTAAACCACTGAACTTCTGATTTGGCGTAGAGATAGATGGCATCCTGGGGAAGCACATACATTTTATCCTGTTAGCATGTTCCCGTGGGATAATTTCCGACATCCACGCGGGCGAAGCCGCGGGCAGAAGCTAGTTTCAGATATAGTTGTGAATATATTACATTTACGTCGGCCCAGCAAAATGTTTCACCTGTTATGCCAGGACTCGAGGGCATTTTGAGATAGAGGCACTTGTGATCGGTAACTGTCAACTACTGTCCACATAGAAGGTGGGTATTTGGGTTTACATCGTGACAATGTCATCTTCGAGCTAACATTTTTAGAAATCTTCGTTGTCCCTCTCACATAATATTATTCAAACCATGTTAGTACTTGTTCTGCTTCTTCTGGTATAACTTCATTCCTTATTATGTCGAAAGCATCGACGATTTCAGTTGGCTCTAAAAATGCCAATGCCGCGAAGTGTCGTATTTGATGTGCAAAAATTGGGTCGTGACTATTACGTTTTGCTAAGCCGGATGCCTGAATGTGCCGTCATATGTTTTGGTTGAAGTGGAAAAAGCACAGTTTGTTTATGAAGCCTGGGAAAGCATGTCAGGATTAGCCTTGGAGCCAAATTTTTGTTCAATTTGTTAAAAACAAATCTTTTTAATATTTCAAAAAATATTGAATAACATTTTTCATTTTTGTGGGACTGTAGTCCATATACCAGTGGCACAATCTTATGAATTCCATCTATTGTACCTACTACTGCATGAATAGTGTAGATCTGAGTAAATGGGACGGGGCAGGATTTGAATGTCCCGTCCATAAGCCAGTAAAGTGCCTCGATCAATAGTCGACAATTATTTTTGTTCGTAAACACAATTACGCAAATATTATTTTCAATAAAATGACCAATCAAAAACTGTTCGTTATTTATTTTTGTATATTCCTCGGGAATATTGACATCTTGTACTCTTTTGAGTCTTATCTTAGAGCCGTTTCAATATAGTTTTGCGATTCGATACCTATCATATTTTGTATACGCGTCCCTAAAATAACTTATTGTAAACATATTTGGTGCGGATAACAATGTCGGCACAAAACTAGGTACAATAACTCTTTTTATTTTTTAATGCAGGCGTATTTAAAAAGTGGAATCAGCATATTTACAACAATTGAATGAATAAGTATTAAAATCAGTATTTACAAATTATTACCTCTCAAGTTCAAGTCTCGTGGATGTCGGTTAGTATCGCGCACATAGCGTTCAAAATAATCACCTTCACAACCAACACAAAGTCCACACCTAAAAAGTAACTGTTTATTCACTCGCGAAAGCACAGCAGAGTTTGTTTTTATTTGAATAAACGCCCAATTAATCTTTTCAATCAACATGTCGCGGTTTGTGATTACGCGACCCGTGTACACCAATGTCTTTACATGTCCCCACAAATAAAAGTCTAGAGGTGTGATATCTGGCGATCTAGGAGGCCAAGCACGAGGTCCGCCACGTCCTATCCATCGACCAGGATATTTACTGTCTAACAAGTCTCTGACTCGGCGAGCATAATGCGCTGGTGCGGCGCCCCGTCTTGTTGGAAGTACTGTTAAAATTGTATCTAAAATAATCGTTCATATTAGTAACCTCTGTGTCATATCTATACTCTGTGATTGATTATCTGTGCCTTGTCTATTAGAAGAAATATAGTTCAGTTCTCTTTGAATCACAACGCGATCGTTTTATTAGGTTATGCGCCCAGATTTTTCGTTTAATTCTCGCAGATAAAACTTGCAAATTAGTGCTGTATAAGTTTACGCATACTGAGAATAAACTGTGCTAGTGAAAATGAGTTCAAACTACGTTGTGAGTGTGCCTAAGTTAAAGGGCCGTGAGAACTATGCAGAGTGGGCTTTCGCGGTGGAGAATTTTCTTGTGCTAGAAGGGACTTCTGATTGCATCCTAGAAACCAAGCCAGAAGAAGCCGCAGCAGATGCGAAAACCAGAGCAAAATTGATCCTAACGATAGATTCGTCGCTATACGTACACATCAAGGAAGTCAAGAGTACAAAGGAGTTATGGGACAAGCAGGACAAGCTCAAACAATTGTTCGATGACTCGGGATTTACTAGTCGAATCAGCTTGTTGAGAACCTTAATCTCGATCCGTCTGGAGAATTGTACATCTATGACATCGTATGTAACGCAGATTATAGAAACGAGTCAAAAACTAAGTGGAACAGGCTTCAAAATCAACGATGAGTGGGTCGGATCCTTGCTTTTGGTCGGATTATCCGAAAAATATTCGCCAATGATAATGGCGATAGAACACTCTGGAATTCAAATAACAGCCGACGCCATTAAAACAAAGCTAATGGATTTAGAGGAAGTCAGTGGCGACGTTAGCGGAGCATTTGCGAGTTTTCGCAAAAATAAGGTTGGCAGCACTGGTGGAACCAAAGTGGTGGTGGTGGTGTCAAAGTCAAAACCAAAAATAATAAAATGTTACAGATGTAAACAAACCGGCCACTATCGTAACCAGTGCACGAATATTGAGAAGGATACATCAAATACTAAAACAATTGAATGCAAAGAAACGAATGCCTTTAGTGCTGTGTTCCTAAATGGCGTTTTTGCAAAGAATTATTGGTATGTTGATTCGGGAGCGAGTGCTCACTTAACCGCGAATGAAAATTGGATAAAAAATGCCTCGACCGAGCATTCTATCAAAGAAATTGTTGTAGCTAACAAAGAAAAGGTGGCTGTTAAGTGCTCAGGCGACGTAGTACTAGTTACTACCTAAATAAAAGCCTCCAGGCATAAAGTGTGTGACAGCTTACATATTTATGCATTGCTGGGTTCAGGTCACATACTCGTAGCTGTCACTTGAAGTTACAGATGAAAAACTAGGACCATCGAAGTAAAATAAATAAATAAATTAATACTAATAACAATAACCTGTCAGTAAGCTAATTCTGGAGAAAGAACATGAACATTGTCTTGAGTTAATTAGGGCGACCAACTATTCTTATCGTGTAAGTAGTCGTTGATGGAATAGTAAGCCTTTGAACAAAGATTGGATTTTACTTGAGCTTTAAACGCATTAAAAGGCAAGTCTAGCAAAGAAGAGGGTATCTTGTTATAAAAGGTTATACCAAGCCCAACAAATGAGTTATGACCCTTATGAAGCCGGTGAAAGGGGGCACGTAGTTTGTCCTTATTTCTAGTGTTAACACTGTGAATATCACTGTTTTTAGTGTACAAGTGTAAATCTCTGAGTCTCTGAAGATCTGTGAGTTTTATGGTTCTGTCTACCATATGAGGTCGATAACAGTCGTCAAAAGTAAGGAGCATTAAAGCTCAAGGTCAGTTATAGCGGGAGGCCTTCTCCGTATC
Source organism: Apamea anceps (assembly GCA_951799955.1). NCBI lineage: Eukaryota > Metazoa > Arthropoda > Insecta > Lepidoptera > Noctuidae > Apamea > Apamea anceps. The sequence goes on from OX637509.1 coordinate 4,231,765, forward strand.
CCTATAGCCAAACGAAATTGACAAATAACTGTCAAGGTAAGGATTAGGGGATGGACACATAATATAAGAGAAAATAGCATGAATGATTAATAACGATCATTTAGAGGCTTTATTTCCTTCCTGGAATAAATATTCATTAATGGCCACTCAGCTATATCGCACTTCACTACTTCCTGGTGTTTAGCTGGGGAGAAGAATGGGTGCAATAAACTCTCCAGTACGCGTATCAATCTGTTTAGTTAGAGGAACTTTAATACCATTATCTGCCTAGGATATTTATTATATTATAATTAAGGACTCACCCGGTCGCACCAACACACACACACATAATACGCTAAATACTACATTTGTTATTAAAGAGTATGTGACAGACAGTCACAAGAGCTTTTTGGAATGTAATGGAAATAAATCGAGTTCGAAATCACTGTGGTCACAACGGGACAAACTATTATCCATACTACGGAAATTTCGGTATTATCAGATTATTAAATTTTAAAAGTAACGTATTAATTTGTACACTGTTTTGAAATTTTATCTGATAATTTAATAATATCGACGCAGTTACGATAATCATGTATATTAATTATAATATCACATTAACGAAATAATCAAAAACAAAAACATGGGACATCGACATTATGGCTACGTTCAGACATTTTGAGAAATGCTCGCCTAGGGCACGCACATTACAAATTATCTTAATATAAAAATTGTTTCCATCCATTTTTTTTAGTAGCAATAAAATAGTCTTAGAGCACACAAGTATTTTCAATAACGAAAATCCTGCTAATCAAAAACCCACCTTAAACACAAGAACATAGTGGTTCTTCAAATCGGATTAATTACGAAAAAAGTTCTCGAAGAGTATTATATTATATGTGTTGAAGGTATCGGGCGGCCGGCGCGAACAATAGCGAGCGGCATTCCAGAGGTGATTAGCAATTAGTTATAGTTAGTGTGGCTAAAGTTTACGTCTTTATACATTTTTTATTGGAAAATCACAATGTGTAAAGGATGAACAACATAGAAAAGCGAATGTTGCTTCAAGATGATGTGTTTGAAAAAATGCAGAAAGCCTACTCGAATACAAGGAGAGGATAACCGAGGCTTATATACAAACTAGGATGGATACTTTAGAAACTTATTGGAATGAAATTTAAGTGTTCATGAGAAATGGGTAACGGAAGTTTCTATGAAAGACAGACAAAAGTTAGTATATTTTGCAGAAGATAAGTGTGATAATTTTGAAGAGTTGTATTTTACATATAAAGGAGAAATTAAAACTGCATTAAACAACAAGATGGCTGACATGAAAAAATCGGATAAACTGGAGAAATTAGACGAGACAAGACCAACTGCTTCCTGTAGTGATATTAAATTACCACGAATTTCGATCCCTATTTTCGGAGGAAATTATACGGAATGGAGATCGTTTCACGACCTGTTTATGGCATTGATACACAGAAATGAGTCTTTGGAAGATGTACAAAAACTTCATTACCTTAAGAGCAGCTTGAAAGGAGACGCAGAAGTTATTATGCGCCTGTTTGCCATCACAGGTGAAAATTATGCTGATGCGTGGTCAATTTTGAAAAAACGGTATGATAACAAAAGGTGCATTGTTAATTGTATATTTAAAAAGTTTTTTGATCAAGTAACAATATCTCAAGAGTCAGCTTTCTCCTTGAAAAACTTGTTAGATACGTCTGTCGAGTGTATGAATTTTATGAAAAACCTTGGACCCCCGACAGCAGTGGGATGCAATTGTGAACTACATATGTGGTTGTTTCGAAGCTGGATCCTGTAACATATAAACAATGTGAGATTAGTGAAGATAGTTCTGATGACTTGCCAGGTTTTGAAAGGCTTTGAAGTCCTTCCTGGAGACTCGGTTTCGTACGTTAAAAATTGTAGAACCTGAAAATAAAGTTAACAAACAAATGAAGCCGAAGTCACATCACGCGACTGCTACTAGCGGAGAGAAGCACTGTCCCTTCTGCAAAGAAAACCATTATATTTTCAACTGTAAAGAATTCGTTAAACAACCGATAGAAGAAAGATACAGCTTCGTACAGAAAAACAACTTATGTTTCAACTGTCTCATTCCAAATCATTCCGTATTTAAATGTAAACAATCAACTACATTACATTGGGTAGTACATCAGACCCTACAAATTATAGACCTATTTCTGTACTACCTACCTTTAGTAAACTTTTTGAGAAATTATTTTTAAAACAAATGCAAAGATTTTTTAATAAACACAAATTATTACATAGCAAACAGTTCGGTTTTACAAGGGGTCGTTCAACTACTGATGCCGCTGTTGAACTTATAGGACATATTTATAATGCATGGGAAGACAAATGCGATGCCTTGGGCATCTTTTGTGATTTGTCCAAGGCATTCGATTGCGTTCTTCACGAAACTTTAATCAGTAAATTCCGCCACTACCTCCTCTGGATCTTCTTACTTCATACCTGAGTAAGAGGATTCAGAGCGTTGATGTTAATGGAAAAAGATCTCCCGGATCTTTAGTAACAATGGGAGTCCCACAGGGCTCAATTCTTGGTCCTTTCTTGTTTCTTATTTATATTAATGACTTGCCGTACCTCATAAAGGATAATCATGATATAGTGTTGTTTGCAGATGACACTTCAGTTTTGTTTAAACTTAAACGTCTGGAGCAGGTTACTGACGGTGTAAATAGCGTGATCTCTAACTCCTTTATAAGGCAGAGGAAACTGCTAAGGATTTGGAAATAAAAAATAGATAAATATGAAAACTAGGACGTCTTTATTAAGAATTTATACATATATATTTTTTTATTTACTTGTTTACATGGTGTCCATTATTTGGACAGAGCCTTATTAGGGTTTATGGAATTCGGCAAAACATGGGACAACACACAAGGCAACTTCACAGCGTATGCATTGAATCTTTGATTTTTTGCTATTTTCTTTGCTGCTGCAAGCTCTGCATCTTCTGTAACTTTCCAGTGGACCAGGGAGATGAGATCCTACATCTGTAAGCCGCAGATCGTCTGGGAGGCCATACTTAGCCTTCTGTCGGCTATCAAGTTTTGGTTTTTTACATATAAATGATGGCAAGTCAGATACTCGCTTCTTCCTACTGCTGAAAGAACCAATCAGATTTCTTCCCAGCATTGTGCGGAACTGCAAACTATTCATAGGGTATCGCATTCTTTGAGAATATAAAATATATGCGTTGGTGATGGCAGCATCTATTATAAAATAAAATATCCTCATCCACCATCTTCGACTTCGCCTAGCCACATGATATGTGCCACGCTTTTGGTCGAAGCGGTCCACTCCCCCCATCCTCTTCGTATATTCAACTACTCCCAGTGGGCAAGGCACTTCCTGCTTGCTGCCATCTTTTTGTGTCCTTTTGTAGGACACAATTTGTTTTGGATGGTAGGCAGTACTGAGAATATTGACGATCTTGGTATCCATCCAACAAAAAAAACTAACATTTTTGTTTACCCTCCAGTTATACTGCCCCTTTGTAAGTTTAAGTTTTGGGCGATTTGTTTTGGCAGTCTGCTTTTTCAGTGTCAGGGGCAAATTCGTTCTGTTAGACCGAACTGTCGCTGTTGAATATATGTTTTGTTCAAATAACCTCTGCATTAGCTCAGTAGAAGAAAATAAATTGTCGAAAGCAACATGAATATTTTCTATCTTTTCTTCCACCAGTGCTTTGCAGAGACTATTTACTACACTGGCTCCCAATCCAAACTCTGTTTCGTTGTCCTTTTTGACAGTATATATTTCATATTCATAAAGATAGCCAGAGTTACTATCACAACGCGCCCATATTTTGAAACCCCTCTTATTGGGCATATATTGTTTCAAAGTACTGCGCCCTTTGAATTTCACCATACACTCATCTATACTTTGTGATGAAGAGTTCCTTGCCCCATTTTTAAATGCAGTATTCATGGAGTCAACTATCGGCCGAATCTTATACAGTTTATCAAATTCTGGTTCACCCCTCTTGGGCATTTTTTGGTTATCATTTAGGTGTAAATTTCTTAGTATCATTTTGAATCTTTTGGATGTCATTACATTTGCAATTTCCGGGACGCAAAAAAATGGATCCGTTGCCCAATAAAGATCTAGATTAGCAAGAGGATGTATACCCATTAGTATCAATAATCCATGAAACGCCTGGATTTCTACATCAGAAACATCAACCCAATTCTTCTGCTTGTTTTGAGCTGCATAGAGATTAGTTTGCTCCACTATTATCGATAAAATTTCGTCAGAGAAAAATAATCTAAAATATGTAAGAGAACCACTTCTATTTGGAAAATTCCGCTTTGGTTGTACTGGAATGTCATCAAACTTTTCAATAGGCGCCGTATGAGGAAAAAACACTTTATTCCAATCATCATCGTCGTCTTCTTCAGTGTCTGAAATTGTTTCAGGCTCCTGACTATTGCTTCTAACAATAATACTATTATTTTGATCACCTACTGCTGATTCGCAGACATTTAGAATTTCAGGAACTCCACTTCCAGAAGGTATCGGTGAATTGACAGCAACTTGACTTCGAGAAGACGACGGAGAATCCAAAATGTTTTCGATTTCGTCTTGACTCATACCCGTGAAAACCGCCTCATTTTCCCTCTCGCTTTCATAACCGTCTTCCGAATGCTCACCATCGGATAAGCCAAAAAGTTCTTCTAATGTTTCCTCAAGTTTATCGTATGGTATTACCTGCAACAGAAAAAAAAACAGTATTCAAATGCGCAATTGCCGGACACGCCAACGGGCTCTGTCCAATATATGGACGTCATAATTTTTCGAAGTCCAGTTAGAAAATGTGACCCTTATGACAAAAATCAATGCATGGATCCGATATTTACTATATTTAGAACATCTTGTAAAATAAAACTTACCTTTCTATTCATTTTTTACGAAGATTAGGTTGGATTAACACAGAGCACTCAAAAATCACTGAATTTTGGCAGTTACCCGAACACCTGACAAATGACGTCCATAGATATTGTTTTTTTACTGCGTTTTGTTTTTGCTAACAAACTGTCAAATCACAGAGTAAAAACGTTCAATTCGCGTGACGTTTCATTCAGACGCCAAAAATTAAATATCATGGTGTCCAAAATATGGACAGAGCCTTATAAAGGGCTAAAGTAGTCCACTGGTTCAATGTTAATAATTTACTTCTAAACGAGAAAAAAACCAAATGCATTAAGTTTACGTTACCTCACGTTAGACAGGTGAAAACTAATGAGTTGATAAAGGGCGAAGAATTGAATCCTGAAGACAGCACAGTATTCTTGGGCATAACTTTGGATGCTAAGCTTCAGTGGGGTCCACATATAGACAAATGGTCAAAAAAGCTAAGTTCCGCAGTAGACGCTGTTAGAAAAATTCGTAATTTAAATGATATAGAGACAGCCCGTTTAGTGTACTTTAGCTATTTTCATAGTGTAATGTCGTACGGTATTCTATTGTGGGGAAATGCCGCTGATATTCAGACTATCTTTGTTTTGCAGAACCGAGCTGTTCGTTCAATTTATAAATTAAGTCCGAAACACTCGCTCAGAGACAAATTTAAAGAAATTAATGTTATGACTGTGCCTTCTCAGTATATTTATGGAAATCTTTTATATGCCCATAAAAATATAAAACTGTTTAAAAAATACAGTGATATCCATGATATAAATACTAGGAACAAACACAAATTTGTGGTACCTACAACAAGGCTCAAGAAAATAGGTGGCTTGTTCAGATGCCAATGTATACGCTTCTACAATAAAGTTCCAAGCCCCGTTCAAGATCGAAGTCTTAATAAATTCCAATCATTCATTAAACGTAAGTTGTGCCAGAAAGTCTTTTATACCGTTAAGGATTATATCGAGGACAAAAAGGCTTGGGATTGAGCTGCTTCCAATTTTTTTTTTACATATTGCATGTTTTTTTTTGCTCTATTTTGTTGTTGTTTTTTTTTTATATACACTGACATTAATGAATTTTACTTATACTATGACATTTGCTTACTTTGTTAAGTATTCTATTATTTTAATTATTGTGAATGTGAAGACTACGTGGGTCATTTTATTTATATTATTTTTCTCTTTGTTTTCTTAGTTTTTGTCATGGTCTGGCAGTTTGAGTAATTAATGTGGTCTACCCAAATGTCCTTTCTTTGGTATTGTTCGTCGAATCGTCGAGCTCCTTAAGTAAGTGTTGTGTTGAGCTGCACGATTTCTGACAAATGCGTGCACTGACTGGACAGGTCCTCTCAAACAATTTGGTTCTTTCCTCAAACCATCTTTGACATTAATCTACATGGTCTTCACATGATCTGACTAAGATTATGTCTGGACTTTAAAAGAGACTGTGACCTCTGAGTTTGTTTCGGCCTTGCTTCTCAGACTAGTCAGATAGGAAACGCCGACCCCATCTAGTTTTAAAATATGATTGACGTGTAAAAGTGTACAAACCTACTTACAAAATAAAATCATTTATCATTTAACAGAAGACTGAAACTAGTATACACATTATGCAACAACGTTTTTTCCAGTAAAAATACGAATAGGGCATCCATATGTCAGTTTTCTTGTCCAAAATCTAAGAGATGAGAAACGTGTTAACAGATGGGGGAGGAGATATCTGATCAGTTCGTTATCACAAAAGTGTTGATGTCGTTGCCTGACGAATATAATCATTTTATGTCGACGTGAAGGTCGGCACCTGACGATAAGCAAACCATTGATAACTTGGTGGCCAGATTATTAATTGAAGAAGAGGGGGTGAAAGGCAAGATTGAGGAGTCCCAGCAATCTTTATCCTCTGCGTTCGTTGTGAAAAATACAAGACAAATAAAGTACTTTAAGTATCACAAAATTGGACCTTTTTAAAGTGATTGCAGACAAAATAAAAATGGCAGTGAAGAAAATGTAAATAATAAAAACCGTTTCAATTGGGAAAGTTCGGACATTTCAGGGCGCAGTGTAGGTTTCGTAAACAAAAAGTTAGTAAGACTGAGAACAAAACGAAGAGTAATGCGTTTGTAGCGTCTAGTTTGTCACATGAACTGCATAAATCAAAGTGGTTAGTGGACTCTGGTCCTAGTGAACATATGTGTCGAAATCGCGCATTGTTTACATCATTCACTAGTACCACATAACAATCAGTGGTTGTCGGTAATGGTGCGACAATTAGTATCCTTGGCTGCGGACAGGTGGCTGTGCAAGTGTCGAATGAGACCGAATGGATTGATACGGTCATAGACAACGTTCTGTACGTTCCGAATCTAAATAACACCCTGTTTTCAGTCATTCGCGCCACAGATAAAGGTTACGCCATGATGACAGATGACAGGTCATGCAAATTTTACAAAGATAACCAAGTTGGTGCGGTGGCGGAAAGAATTGGCAATTCTTATTATTTGGAATTGCGGTATAAGTATAATTACGAGACTGCAAGCTCTGCAACACTAGTGAAGAATGACTTAAATGGGTGGCATAGAAAACTCGCGCATCAAAACTTTACTTAAGTAAAAGATATTCTGCAAAAACACATAATGTTGATGTTAAACAAACCCCAGACCTGAGTGTGAGAGTTGTTTAACTGGGAAGATACATCGATTACCATTCAGCAAAAGTGAGACTGCTGTATTATTTGTCTTGAATAGAACTGGGAAAAGTCATGAAAATGGAAGGTCACCATTTGAAGTATGGACAAACAAAAAGTTTGACATTCACCAGTTGAAAGTCTTCGGCACGGAAGTGTATGCTCACATTCCGAAGGAACGAAGGAGGAAATGGGACATGAAAGGTGAAAAAGGGTTGATGGTGGGTTATGAAGAAAATGTGAAGGGGTAAAGAATTTATTTTCCAGAAACAAACAGTGGCGACAAAGAGAGATGTTGTATTCCTAAATCGAGATGTGGTAACGAGGAGAAACTTCAAGTGAAGGAAGGCGAAGAAAAGGAATCTATAACATCAATAAACCTGGAAGAAGAACCTGTGGTAGATAGTAACCCTGAGACAGAAGCTAACCCTGTGAATGAGCTAACTACTAACCTTGATGAAACAATTGTGGTTTCTCCTGGAGAGGATGGATCAGAACATGACTCTGAGTAATTCCCATGCAGTGATGAGGAACATCTATTGGATGAAAGTGATTTACCCATAAATGAAAGAAGCAAGCGGCTAAGAAAACAAACATCTATCTATAAATGCAATAATGTGCAGTTGGATGAGAGTGAGTGTGAACCAGCTACATACACTAGAGGCTATGACCAGAAGTGATGCAAGAAGTGGAGTGAACCTATTACTAGGGAACTACAGACTCCTAAAGACAATGACACTTGAAATTTTTGTGATGTACCAGTAAATAGGAAAACAGCAGTAACTGGGTCTTTAAGATAAAAAATGTAAATAATGTTTTACAGTATAAAGCTAGGCTTGTTGCTCGAGGGTTTGAACAACCTTCTGTTGTTCGTTTGATTTGTGATTTGAAGTGATTTGATTTCCATTTGAAGGGCATCTGTGACGTTGTACTGTTTGCAGATGATACCTCTCTTATTTTTAAAGTAGACAGGAATAGACAAGATTTTGACGACGTAAACAGTGCACTCACAATAGTTACAGATTGGTTTACGTCAAATAACCTAGTTCTCAATGCCAAGAAAACGAAATGTGTAAAGTTCGCCTTACCGAATGTCAGAAATCTAGGACCCAACATCGTCTTAAATAAAGAGGTGCTTGAAACAGTAGGCTCGGCAATTTTTCTAGGACTAACAGTAGATGCCAAACTTCAGTGGGGACCTCATATATCAAGTCTAGCAGGAAGGCTCAGTTCGGCTGCCTACGCCGTCAGGAAAGTAAGACAATACACTGACGTTGATACAGCTCGTTTAGTCTATTTCAGTTATTTTCACAGTGTTATGTCCTACGGTATTCTGCTGTGGGGCAAAGCCGCTGATATACAAAATATATTTGTCCTTCAAAAACGAGCTGTTCGAGCAATTTACCAGCTAGGTGCCAGAGTTTCTCTAAGAGATTTTTTTAAAGATATTGGTATTCTCACGGTTGCATCACAATTCATCTTCGCCAACATCCTATATATTAGGCAAAATTTGCACTTGTACACTAAAAACAGTTATATTCACAGTGATAACACTAGAAATAAGGACGAACTACGTGCCCCCTTTCACCGGCTTCATAAGGTTCATAACTCATTTGTTGGGCTTGGTATAACCTTTTATAACAAGATACCCTCTTCTTTGCTAGACTTGCCTTTTAACCTTTTCACCGCCACGCCATATCGGTATTCCTATGCCCTGTACGCCAAGCCCGAAAATCTTAATTAAATACCTACAAAAAAATAGGGATTTCAACATTATATCGATACCCATTATTATTATTTTTTTTATCAATACTTGCCAGATAAATGGTCGATCATTAATATGTTAAAAAGAACATTCCAATATTAAATATTTTACAACGTTCCACTCAAGTAGTTCCGAAGTTGTTAATAACATAAAAACAATGATTAAGACACACAACAGTTAAAATGAAAATAACTCTAGGTACAGCACTATTCTCAGTACTGATGTACCTCACTGTCGGGAATAGCCGACATTGGCGCCGTCGACGAGTCTTTTATAAGACATCGTTGCATGTACATTAGAGTTGTACCATAGTGTCATACAGTTTATCGATGTTAGTATCTAATTAAATTCAAAGGCCACAGTAGTTTGTTTTTATTATTCTTGAAATTTACACTTATTGCAACAATTTGGGTTGTTAATGGATTGAATGCAAATAAAACTATTTATTTACCAATAATTTAGTTTAATTATTGAGTTATATTATTAATAATTACTTTGAGATCATATTACTTACATGTCACTTATGAATAATATTATCACGTGATATTATTACATAGCAACAATTTTTATAACAGGAACTTTCTAATATTCTCACTAATCAGATTAATTATATGTATAAAATAAATCAAAATTTTCGTATGAAATTGCGTAGTATATACGTAACGATTTTTAATTATAACGATATTTATATTCTTAAAATAGATACATTATTTAGTTTCTCGTATCTAACCTAATTAAACATTAAAGGATCAACAATCAACAATTATAAATGCTCACTGATCAGTGTTCAAAAACTACAAAACTCACTAAAAATACTTATAAAATATCAACAATAGTACATAATTAGGTATAGTGTAATAGTGTTGCAATAATAGAAATATCTCTTAAAATGAAATACTGAAAATAAAATTTACTAAACCATTTTTTAAATTAGTCCTAAATCTCGTAAAAATCTATAAAAATTCAAAACATACAAATGTCAGTTATATTAATTATCATAGGTACTCAATAGTCAGTCTTGTAACGATAAAATGACACAGAAAAATAATAATATTCTTATAATAATCAACAATTGTATATAGATAATTTTAAATATCACAGATCAACATTAAAATCACATATTTTGTTAAAAATCAACATGTTATACAACAATAAAATATCTATTTATTGTGATATTTTTCGAAACATGGTGCAGCACAAAGATAAACGTTACATATTTTACACCAGTAGCGAGTCTCCTTTCGTTTTTTTTTTATTGCACAGAACTTACATCTTTGATGTTTTGCTATGCGAGTAGGCATGTGGTCTTTTGCATTGCCGGGTAATATGCTAAGGGGATTGTTAAAACCTCGTCCAGTTCTTATGGGTCTTTCTAAAACGTTACCAGTGTTGTAACAATCTATCATTTGCCGAATTAGGCTCAGTTGGAAGTCGGCAAATGCTAAATTCGGTATACCTTTTATCATTTTAAAACAAAAAAATGCATTTAAAAGGTGCATATCAAATATATGAAAGAATAGTTTTTTGTACCATTTTACTGTTTTTCGTATGCACTGAAGTGACGATAACAACATGTCTGCAGTATCAACACTACCCATATTTTTAGAGTAGTCTAAAACAGCTTTAGGTTTCATGACTGGTAAACCCGTTTCTCTATTTATTCTAGCTGATGGTTCCATGGAATTATCATGAATGGTTGATAACATGTATATATATTTTTTGTCCCTCCATTTACATGCCATAAGGGATCCAGAATACTGCGTTTCCATTTCATGTAGATTTCATGTGGTCGGATTATCCGAAAAATATTCGCCAATGATAATGGCGATAGAACACTCTGGAATTCAAATAACAGCCGACGCCATTAAAACAAAGCTAATGGATTTAGAGGAAGTCAGTGGCGACGTTAGCGGAGCATTTGCGAGTTTTCGCAAAAATAAGGTTGGCAGCACTGGTGGAACCAAAGTGGTGGTGGTGGTGTCAAAGTCAAAACCAAAAATAATAAAATGTTACAGATGTAAACAAACCGGCCACTATCGTAACCAGTGCACGAATATTGAGAAGGATACATCAAATACTAAAACAATTGAATGCAAAGAAACGAATGCCTTTAGTGCTGTGTTCCTAAATGGCGTTTTTGCAAAGAATTATTGGTATGTTGATTCGGGAGCGAGTGCTCACTTAACCGCGAATGAAAATTGGATAAAAAATGCCTCGACCGAGCATTCTATCAAAGAAATTGTTGTAGCTAACAAAGAAAAGGTGGCTGTTAAGTGCTCAGGCGACGTAGTACTAGTTACTACCTAAATAAAAGCCTCCAGGCATAAAGTGTGTGACAGCTTACATATTTATGCATTGCTGGGTTCAGGTCACATACTCGTAGCTGTCACTTGAAGTTACAGATGAAAAACTAGGACCATCGAAGTAAAATAAATAAATAAATTAATACTAATAACAATAACCTGTCAGTAAGCTAATTCTGGAGAAAGAACATGAACATTGTCTTGAGTTAATTAGGGCGACCAACTATTCTTATCGTGTAAGTAGTCGTTGATGGAATAGTAAGCCTTTGAACAAAGATTGGATTTTACTTGAGCTTTAAACGCATTAAAAGGCAAGTCTAGCAAAGAAGAGGGTATCTTGTTATAAAAGGTTATACCAAGCCCAACAAATGAGTTATGACCCTTATGAAGCCGGTGAAAGGGGGCACGTAGTTTGTCCTTATTTCTAGTGTTAACACTGTGAATATCACTGTTTTTAGTGTACAAGTGTAAATCTCTGAGTCTCTGAAGATCTGTGAGTTTTATGGTTCTGTCTACCATATGAGGTCGATAACAGTCGTCAAAAGTAAGGAGCATTAAAGCTCAAGGTCAGTTATAGCGGGAGGCCTTCTCCGTATCCCTATAGCCAAACGAAATTGACAAATAACTGTCAAGGTAAGGATTAGGGGATGGACACATAATATAAGAGAAAATAGCATGAATGATTAATAACGATCATTTAGAGGCTTTATTTCCTTCCTGGAATAAATATTCATTAATGGCCACTCAGCTATATCGCACTTCACTACTTCCTGGTGTTTAGCTGGGGAGAAGAATGGGTGCAATAAACTCTCCAGTACGCGTATCAATCTGTTTAGTTAGAGGAACTTTAATACCATTATCTGCCTAGGATATTTATTATATTATAATTAAGGACTCACCCGGTCGCACCAACACACACACACATAATACGCTAAATACTACATTTGTTATTAAAGAGTATGTGACAGACAGTCACAAGAGCTTTTTGGAATGTAATGGAAATAAATCGAGTTCGAAATCACTGTGGTCACAACGGGACAAACTATTATCCATACTACGGAAATTTCGGTATTATCAGATTATTAAATTTTAAAAGTAACGTATTAATTTGTACACTGTTTTGAAATTTTATCTGATAATTTAATAATATCGACGCAGTTACGATAATCATGTATATTAATTATAATATCACATTAACGAAATAATCAAAAACAAAAACATGGGACATCGACATTATGGCTACGTTCAGACATTTTGAGAAATGCTCGCCTAGGGCACGCACATTACAAATTATCTTAATATAAAAATTGTTTCCATCCATTTTTTTTAGTAGCAATAAAATAGTCTTAGAGCACACAAGTATTTTCAATAACGAAAATCCTGCTAATCAAAAACCCACCTTAAACACAAGAACATAGTGGTTCTTCAAATCGGATTAATTACGAAAAAAGTTCTCGAAGAGTATTATATTATATGTGTTGAAGGTATCGGGCGGCCGGCGCGAACAATAGCGAGCGGCATTCCAGAGGTGATTAGCAATTAGTTATAGTTAGTGTGGCTAAAGTTTACGTCTTTATACATTTTTTATTGGAAAATCACAATGTGTAAAGGATGAACAACATAGAAAAGCGAATGTTGCTTCAAGATGATGTGTTTGAAAAAATGCAGAAAGCCTACTCGAATACAAGGAGAGGATAACCGAGGCTTATATACAAACTAGGATGGATACTTTAGAAACTTATTGGAATGAAATTTAAGTGTTCATGAGAAATGGGTAACGGAAGTTTCTATGAAAGACAGACAAAAGTTAGTATATTTTGCAGAAGATAAGTGTGATAATTTTGAAGAGTTGTATTTTACATATAAAGGAGAAATTAAAACTGCATTAAACAACAAGATGGCTGACATGAAAAAATCGGATAAACTGGAGAAATTAGACGAGACAAGACCAACTGCTTCCTGTAGTGATATTAAATTACCACGAATTTCGATCCCTATTTTCGGAGGAAATTATACGGAATGGAGATCGTTTCACGACCTGTTTATGGCATTGATACACAGAAATGAGTCTTTGGAAGATGTACAAAAACTTCATTACCTTAAGAGCAGCTTGAAAGGAGACGCAGAAGTTATTATGCGCCTGTTTGCCATCACAGGTGAAAATTATGCTGATGCGTGGTCAATTTTGAAAAAACGGTATGATAACAAAAGGTGCATTGTTAATTGTATATTTAAAAAGTTTTTTGATCAAGTAACAATATCTCAAGAGTCAGCTTTCTCCTTGAAAAACTTGTTAGATACGTCTGTCGAGTGTATGAATTTTATGAAAAACCTTGGACCCCCGACAGCAGTGGGATGCAATTGTGAACTACATATGTGGTTGTTTCGAAGCTGGATCCTGTAACATATAAACAATGTGAGATTAGTGAAGATAGTTCTGATGACTTGCCAGGTTTTGAAAGGCTTTGAAGTCCTTCCTGGAGACTCGGTTTCGTACGTTAAAAATTGTAGAACCTGAAAATAAAGTTAACAAACAAATGAAGCCGAAGTCACATCACGCGACTGCTACTAGCGGAGAGAAGCACTGTCCCTTCTGCAAAGAAAACCATTATATTTTCAACTGTAAAGAATTCGTTAAACAACCGATAGAAGAAAGATACAGCTTCGTACAGAAAAACAACTTATGTTTCAACTGTCTCATTCCAAATCATTCCGTATTTAAATGTAAACAATCAACTACATTACATTGGGTAGTACATCAGACCCTACAAATTATAGACCTATTTCTGTACTACCTACCTTTAGTAAACTTTTTGAGAAATTATTTTTAAAACAAATGCAAAGATTTTTTAATAAACACAAATTATTACATAGCAAACAGTTCGGTTTTACAAGGGGTCGTTCAACTACTGATGCCGCTGTTGAACTTATAGGACATATTTATAATGCATGGGAAGACAAATGCGATGCCTTGGGCATCTTTTGTGATTTGTCCAAGGCATTCGATTGCGTTCTTCACGAAACTTTAATCAGTAAATTCCGCCACTACCTCCTCTGGATCTTCTTACTTCATACCTGAGTAAGAGGATTCAGAGCGTTGATGTTAATGGAAAAAGATCTCCCGGATCTTTAGTAACAATGGGAGTCCCACAGGGCTCAATTCTTGGTCCTTTCTTGTTTCTTATTTATATTAATGACTTGCCGTACCTCATAAAGGATAATCATGATATAGTGTTGTTTGCAGATGACACTTCAGTTTTGTTTAAACTTAAACGTCTGGAGCAGGTTACTGACGGTGTAAATAGCGTGATCTCTAACTCCTTTATAAGGCAGAGGAAACTGCTAAGGATTTGGAAATAAAAAATAGATAAATATGAAAACTAGGACGTCTTTATTAAGAATTTATACATATATATTTTTTTATTTACTTGTTTACATGGTGTCCATTATTTGGACAGAGCCTTATTAGGGTTTATGGAATTCGGCAAAACATGGGACAACACACAAGGCAACTTCACAGCGTATGCATTGAATCTTTGATTTTTTGCTATTTTCTTTGCTGCTGCAAGCTCTGCATCTTCTGTAACTTTCCAGTGGACCAGGGAGATGAGATCCTACATCTGTAAGCCGCAGATCGTCTGGGAGGCCATACTTAGCCTTCTGTCGGCTATCAAGTTTTGGTTTTTTACATATAAATGATGGCAAGTCAGATACTCGCTTCTTCCTACTGCTGAAAGAACCAATCAGATTTCTTCCCAGCATTGTGCGGAACTGCAAACTATTCATAGGGTATCGCATTCTTTGAGAATATAAAATATATGCGTTGGTGATGGCAGCATCTATTATAAAATAAAATATCCTCATCCACCATCTTCGACTTCGCCTAGCCACATGATATGTGCCACGCTTTTGGTCGAAGCGGTCCACTCCCCCCATCCTCTTCGTATATTCAACTACTCCCAGTGGGCAAGGCACTTCCTGCTTGCTGCCATCTTTTTGTGTCCTTTTGTAGGACACAATTTGTTTTGGATGGTAGGCAGTACTGAGAATATTGACGATCTTGGTATCCATCCAACAAAAAAAACTAACATTTTTGTTTACCCTCCAGTTATACTGCCCCTTTGTAAGTTTAAGTTTTGGGCGATTTGTTTTGGCAGTCTGCTTTTTCAGTGTCAGGGGCAAATTCGTTCTGTTAGACCGAACTGTCGCTGTTGAATATATGTTTTGTTCAAATAACCTCTGCATTAGCTCAGTAGAAGAAAATAAATTGTCGAAAGCAACATGAATATTTTCTATCTTTTCTTCCACCAGTGCTTTGCAGAGACTATTTACTACACTGGCTCCCAATCCAAACTCTGTTTCGTTGTCCTTTTTGACAGTATATATTTCATATTCATAAAGATAGCCAGAGTTACTATCACAACGCGCCCATATTTTGAAACCCCTCTTATTGGGCATATATTGTTTCAAAGTACTGCGCCCTTTGAATTTCACCATACACTCATCTATACTTTGTGATGAAGAGTTCCTTGCCCCATTTTTAAATGCAGTATTCATGGAGTCAACTATCGGCCGAATCTTATACAGTTTATCAAATTCTGGTTCACCCCTCTTGGGCATTTTTTGGTTATCATTTAGGTGTAAATTTCTTAGTATCATTTTGAATCTTTTGGATGTCATTACATTTGCAATTTCCGGGACGCAAAAAAATGGATCCGTTGCCCAATAAAGATCTAGATTAGCAAGAGGATGTATACCCATTAGTATCAATAATCCATGAAACGCCTGGATTTCTACATCAGAAACATCAACCCAATTCTTCTGCTTGTTTTGAGCTGCATAGAGATTAGTTTGCTCCACTATTATCGATAAAATTTCGTCAGAGAAAAATAATCTAAAATATGTAAGAGAACCACTTCTATTTGGAAAATTCCGCTTTGGTTGTACTGGAATGTCATCAAACTTTTCAATAGGCGCCGTATGAGGAAAAAACACTTTATTCCAATCATCATCGTCGTCTTCTTCAGTGTCTGAAATTGTTTCAGGCTCCTGACTATTGCTTCTAACAATAATACTATTATTTTGATCACCTACTGCTGATTCGCAGACATTTAGAATTTCAGGAACTCCACTTCCAGAAGGTATCGGTGAATTGACAGCAACTTGACTTCGAGAAGACGACGGAGAATCCAAAATGTTTTCGATTTCGTCTTGACTCATACCCGTGAAAACCGCCTCATTTTCCCTCTCGCTTTCATAACCGTCTTCCGAATGCTCACCATCGGATAAGCCAAAAAGTTCTTCTAATGTTTCCTCAAGTTTATCGTATGGTATTACCTGCAACAGAAAAAAAAACAGTATTCAAATGCGCAATTGCCGGACACGCCAACGGGCTCTGTCCAATATATGGACGTCATAATTTTTCGAAGTCCAGTTAGAAAATGTGACCCTTATGACAAAAATCAATGCATGGATCCGATATTTACTATATTTAGAACATCTTGTAAAATAAAACTTACCTTTCTATTCATTTTTTACGAAGATTAGGTTGGATTAACACAGAGCACTCAAAAATCACTGAATTTTGGCAGTTACCCGAACACCTGACAAATGACGTCCATAGATATTGTTTTTTTACTGCGTTTTGTTTTTGCTAACAAACTGTCAAATCACAGAGTAAAAACGTTCAATTCGCGTGACGTTTCATTCAGACGCCAAAAATTAAATATCATGGTGTCCAAAATATGGACAGAGCCTTATAAAGGGCTAAAGTAGTCCACTGGTTCAATGTTAATAATTTACTTCTAAACGAGAAAAAAACCAAATGCATTAAGTTTACGTTACCTCACGTTAGACAGGTGAAAACTAATGAGTTGATAAAGGGCGAAGAATTGAATCCTGAAGACAGCACAGTATTCTTGGGCATAACTTTGGATGCTAAGCTTCAGTGGGGTCCACATATAGACAAATGGTCAAAAAAGCTAAGTTCCGCAGTAGACGCTGTTAGAAAAATTCGTAATTTAAATGATATAGAGACAGCCCGTTTAGTGTACTTTAGCTATTTTCATAGTGTAATGTCGTACGGTATTCTATTGTGGGGAAATGCCGCTGATATTCAGACTATCTTTGTTTTGCAGAACCGAGCTGTTCGTTCAATTTATAAATTAAGTCCGAAACACTCGCTCAGAGACAAATTTAAAGAAATTAATGTTATGACTGTGCCTTCTCAGTATATTTATGGAAATCTTTTATATGCCCATAAAAATATAAAACTGTTTAAAAAATACAGTGATATCCATGATATAAATACTAGGAACAAACACAAATTTGTGGTACCTACAACAAGGCTCAAGAAAATAGGTGGCTTGTTCAGATGCCAATGTATACGCTTCTACAATAAAGTTCCAAGCCCCGTTCAAGATCGAAGTCTTAATAAATTCCAATCATTCATTAAACGTAAGTTGTGCCAGAAAGTCTTTTATACCGTTAAGGATTATATCGAGGACAAAAAGGCTTGGGATTGAGCTGCTTCCAATTTTTTTTTTACATATTGCATGTTTTTTTTTGCTCTATTTTGTTGTTGTTTTTTTTTTATATACACTGACATTAATGAATTTTACATATACTATGACATTTGCTTACTTTGTTAAGTATTCTATTATTTTAATTATTGTGAATGTGAAGACTACGTGGGTCATTTTATTTATATTATTTTTCTCTTTGTTTTCTTAGTTTTTGTCATGGTCTGGCAGTTTGAGTAATTAATGTGGTCTACCCAAATGTCCTTTCTTTGGTATTGTTCGTCGAATCGTCGAGCTCCTTAAGTAAGTGTTGTGTTGAGCTGCACGATTTCTGACAAATGCGTGCACTGACTGGACAGGTCCTCTCAAACAATTTGGTTCTTTCCTCAAACCATCTTTGACATTAATCTACATGGTCTTCACATGATCTGACTAAGATTATGTCTGGACTTTAAAAGAGACTGTGACCTCTGAGTTTGTTTCGGCCTTGCTTCTCAGACTAGTCAGATAGGAAACGCCGACCCCATCTAGTTTTAAAATATGATTGACGTGTAAAAGTGTACAAACCTACTTACAAAATAAAATCATTTATCATTTAACAGAAGACTGAAACTAGTATACACATTATGCAACAACGTTTTTTCCAGTAAAAATACGAATAGGGCATCCATATGTCAGTTTTCTTGTCCAAAATCTAAGAGATGAGAAACGTGTTAACAGATGGGGGAGGAGATATCTGATCAGTTCGTTATCACAAAAGTGTTGATGTCGTTGCCTGACGAATATAATCATTTTATGTCGACGTGAAGGTCGGCACCTGACGATAAGCAAACCATTGATAACTTGGTGGCCAGATTATTAATTGAAGAAGAGGGGGTGAAAGGCAAGATTGAGGAGTCCCAGCAATCTTTATCCTCTGCGTTCGTTGTGAAAAATACAAGACAAATAAAGTACTTTAAGTATCACAAAATTGGACCTTTTTAAAGTGATTGCAGACAAAATAAAAATGGCAGTGAAGAAAATGTAAATAATAAAAACCGTTTCAATTGGGAAAGTTCGGACATTTCAGGGCGCAGTGTAGGTTTCGTAAACAAAAAGTTAGTAAGACTGAGAACAAAACGAAGAGTAATGCGTTTGTAGCGTCTAGTTTGTCACATGAACTGCATAAATCAAAGTGGTTAGTGGACTCTGGTCCTAGTGAACATATGTGTCGAAATCGCGCATTGTTTACATCATTCACTAGTACCACATAACAATCAGTGGTTGTCGGTAATGGTGCGACAATTAGTATCCTTGGCTGCGGACAGGTGGCTGTGCAAGTGTCGAATGAGACCGAATGGATTGATACGGTCATAGACAACGTTCTGTACGTTCCGAATCTAAATAACACCCTGTTTTCAGTCATTCGCGCCACAGATAAAGGTTACGCCATGATGACAGATGACAGGTCATGCAAATTTTACAAAGATAACCAAGTTGGTGCGGTGGCGGAAAGAATTGGCAATTCTTATTATTTGGAATTGCGGTATAAGTATAATTACGAGACTGCAAGCTCTGCAACACTAGTGAAGAATGACTTAAATGGGTGGCATAGAAAACTCGCGCATCAAAACTTTACTTAAGTAAAAGATATTCTGCAAAAACACATAATGTTGATGTTAAACAAACCCCAGACCTGAGTGTGAGAGTTGTTTAACTGGGAAGATACATCGATTACCATTCAGCAAAAGTGAGACTGCTGTATTATTTGTCTTGAATAGAACTGGGAAAAGTCATGAAAATGGAAGGTCACCATTTGAAGTATGGACAAACAAAAAGTTTGACATTCACCAGTTGAAAGTCTTCGGCACGGAAGTGTATGCTCACATTCCGAAGGAACGAAGGAGGAAATGGGACATGAAAGGTGAAAAAGGGTTGATGGTGGGTTATGAAGAAAATGTGAAGGGGTAAAGAATTTATTTTCCAGAAACAAACAGTGGCGACAAAGAGAGATGTTGTATTCCTAAATCGAGATGTGGTAACGAGGAGAAACTTCAAGTGAAGGAAGGCGAAGAAAAGGAATCTATAACATCAATAAACCTGGAAGAAGAACCTGTGGTAGATAGTAACCCTGAGACAGAAGCTAACCCTGTGAATGAGCTAACTACTAACCTTGATGAAACAATTGTGGTTTCTCCTGGAGAGGATGGATCAGAACATGACTCTGAGTAATTCCCATGCAGTGATGAGGAACATCTATTGGATGAAAGTGATTTACCCATAAATGAAAGAAGCAAGCGGCTAAGAAAACAAACATCTATCTATAAATGCAATAATGTGCAGTTGGATGAGAGTGAGTGTGAACCAGCTACATACACTAGAGGCTATGACCAGAAGTGATGCAAGAAGTGGAGTGAACCTATTACTAGGGAACTACAGACTCCTAAAGACAATGACACTTGAAATTTTTGTGATGTACCAGTAAATAGGAAAACAGCAGTAACTGGGTCTTTAAGATAAAAAATGTAAATAATGTTTTACAGTATAAAGCTAGGCTTGTTGCTCGAGGGTTTGAACAACCTTCTGTTGTTCGTTTGATTTGTGATTTGAAGTGATTTGATTTCCATTTGAAGGGCATCTGTGACGTTGTACTGTTTGCAGATGATACCTCTCTTATTTTTAAAGTAGACAGGAATAGACAAGATTTTGACGACGTAAACAGTGCACTCACAATAGTTACAGATTGGTTTACGTCAAATAACCTAGTTCTCAATGCCAAGAAAACGAAATGTGTAAAGTTCGCCTTACCGAATGTCAGAAATCTAGGACCCAACATCGTCTTAAATAAAGAGGTGCTTGAAACAGTAGGCTCGGCAATTTTTCTAGGACTAACAGTAGATGCCAAACTTCAGTGGGGACCTCATATATCAAGTCTAGCAGGAAGGCTCAGTTCGGCTGCCTACGCCGTCAGGAAAGTAAGACAATACACTGACGTTGATACAGCTCGTTTAGTCTATTTCAGTTATTTTCACAGTGTTATGTCCTACGGTATTCTGCTGTGGGGCAAAGCCGCTGATATACAAAATATATTTGTCCTTCAAAAACGAGCTGTTCGAGCAATTTACCAGCTAGGTGCCAGAGTTTCTCTAAGAGATTTTTTTAAAGATATTGGTATTCTCACGGTTGCATCACAATTCATCTTCGCCAACATCCTATATACGAGGGCGGGTCAATAAGTCCGTGACTTTTATAATTTCGTGTCTTTTAACTGAATGGGCAACACTGCTCCTGTCAACAGGCAAGTATCAGTTGACTTCTGTCAAAATTTGAACCAGCTGCGTCTTTAGGTTTGTCTTTAACAGCCATTGATAGCAGACTGCCGCGTATTTTGAGAAGAAAATGGAAACAAGTGAATTTCGTGTGCTCATTAAGCATTATTTTTTGAGGAAAAAAACCATCACTCAAACCAAGGCTAAGCTTGATAAATACTATAGGGACTCTGCACCATCAATTTCAATGGTAAAGAAGTGGTTCACAGAATTTCGTTGTGGCCGTACCAGCACGGAAGGTGCCGAACGTTCTGGACGCCCAATTAAGGTCTCTACACCCAAAACAATTGAAAAAAGTCACGATATGGTGTTGGCCGATCGGAGATTGAAAGTGAGAGAGATTGTGGAAGCCATAGGCATCTCACATGGCTCAGTGGTTACAATTTTAAATGACCACTTGGCTATGAGAAAGCTTTCCGCAAGATGGGTGCCGCGGTCGCTCACAATCGACCACAAACGCAATCGTGTGACAACTTCGCAAGAGTGTTTGGCGTTGTTCAACCGCAATGTGGACGAGTTTTTGCGCCGTTTCGTAACCGTGGACAAAACATGGATCCACCACAACACACTAGAGACCAAACAGCAGACAAAACAGTGGGTTTCTCGGGGTGAATCGGCCCCAAAAAGGCCAAGGTGGGTTTGTCAGCCAATAAAGTCATGGCGACCGTTTTTTGGGATGCACGCGGTATTATCCATATTGACTACCTTCAAAAGGGTAAAACAATCAATGGTGAATATTATGCCAACTTATTGGGTCAATTTAATGCGAATTTAATAAAAAAACGACCGCATTTGGCCAAGAAGAAAGTTCTTTTCCACCAGGACAATGCAAGGGTGCACACATGTGCAGTTTCCATGTCAAAAATTCATGAATTGGGCTACGAATTGCTCCCTCATCCGCCCTATTCTCCGGATATAGGCCCGAGTGACTATTTCTTGTTCCCAAACTTGAAGAAATGGCTTGGTGGAAAGAGATTTGACTCCAATGGTGAAATCATCTCACAAACAAATACCTATTTTGATGACCTCGACAAATCTTATTTTTTGGAAGGGATAAAAAAATTGGAGAAACTTTGGACAAAGTGTATAGAGCTCAAAGGAGAGTACGTTGAAAAATAAAAAATAAAATTATCCAAAAATCTGTGTTTCATTAAAAAAGTCACGGACTTATTGACTCGCCCTCGTATTAGGCAAAATTTGCACTTGTACACTAAAAACAGTTATATTCACAGTGATAACACTAGAAATAAGGACGAACTACGTGCCCCCTTTCACCGGCTTCATAAGGTTCATAACTCATTTGTTGGGCTTGGTATAACCTTTTATAACAAGATACCCTCTTCTTTGCTAGACTTGCCTTTTAACCTTTTCACCGCCACGCCATATCGGTATTCCTATGCCCTGTACGCCAAGCCCGAAAATCTTAATTAAATACCTACAAAAAAATAGGGATTTCAACATTATATCGATACCCATTATTATTATTTTTTTTATCAATACTTGCCAGATAAATGGTCGATCATTAATATGTTAAAAAGAACATTCCAATATTAAATATTTTACAACGTTCCACTCAAGTAGTTCCGAAGTTGTTAATAACATAAAAACAATGATTAAGACACACAACAGTTAAAATGAAAATAACTCTAGGTACAGCACTATTCTCAGTACTGATGTACCTCACTGTCGGGAATAGCCGACATTGGCGCCGTCGACGAGTCTTTTATAAGACATCGTTGCATGTACATTAGAGTTGTACCATAGTGTCATACAGTTTATCGATGTTAGTATCTAATTAAATTCAAAGGCCACAGTAGTTTGTTTTTATTATTCTTGAAATTTACACTTATTGCAACAATTTGGGTTGTTAATGGATTGAATGCAAATAAAACTATTTATTTACCAATAATTTAGTTTAATTATTGAGTTATATTATTAATAATTACTTTGAGATCATATTACTTACATGTCACTTATGAATAATATTATCACGTGATATTATTACATAGCAACAATTTTTATAACAGGAACTTTCTAATATTCTCACTAATCAGATTAATTATATGTATAAAATAAATCAAAATTTTCGTATGAAATTGCGTAGTATATACGTAACGATTTTTAATTATAACGATATTTATATTCTTAAAATAGATACATTATTTAGTTTCTCGTATCTAACCTAATTAAACATTAAAGGATCAACAATCAACAATTATAAATGCTCACTGATCAGTGTTCAAAAACTACAAAACTCACTAAAAATACTTATAAAATATCAACAATAGTACATAATTAGGTATAGTGTAATAGTGTTGCAATAATAGAAATATCTCTTAAAATGAAATACTGAAAATAAAATTTACTAAACCATTTTTTAAATTAGTCCTAAATCTCGTAAAAATCTATAAAAATTCAAAACATACAAATGTCAGTTATATTAATTATCATAGGTACTCAATAGTCAGTCTTGTAACGATAAAATGACACAGAAAAATAATAATATTCTTATAATAATCAACAATTGTATATAGATAATTTTAAATATCACAGATCAACATTAAAATCACATATTTTGTTAAAAATCAACATGTTATACAACAATAAAATATCTATTTATTGTGATATTTTTCGAAACATGGTGCAGCACAAAGATAAACGTTACATATTTTACACCAGTAGCGAGTCTCCTTTCGTTTTTTTTTTATTGCACAGAACTTACATCTTTGATGTTTTGCTATGCGAGTAGGCATGTGGTCTTTTGCATTGCCGGGTAATATGCTAAGGGGATTGTTAAAACCTCGTCCAGTTCTTATGGGTCTTTCTAAAACGTTACCAGTGTTGTAACAATCTATCATTTGCCGAATTAGGCTCAGTTGGAAGTCGGCAAATGCTAAATTCGGTATACCTTTTATCATTTTAAAACAAAAAAATGCATTTAAAAGGTGCATATCAAATATATGAAAGAATAGTTTTTTGTACCATTTTACTGTTTTTCGTATGCACTGAAGTGACGATAACAACATGTCTGCAGTATCAACACTACCCATATTTTTAGAGTAGTCTAAAACAGCTTTAGGTTTCATGACTGGTAAACCCGTTTCTCTATTTATTCTAGCTGATGGTTCCATGGAATTATCATGAATGGTTGATAACATGTATATATATTTTTTGTCCCTCCATTTACATGCCATAAGGGATCCAGAATACTGCGTTTCCATTTCATGTAGATTTAGTTTTCTGGGCATTTTCACTTTTAAGTGCACCCTGATTAAAATATGAGTATATTTTTAAAGTTGCTTTTTTAAGATGTTTAAAGGTATTAGGCTGTACTACACAGTCTAACGGATTATAAATCATATTTTATTGTAAATTAATAGCATGTTTTCCTTATTAAAAACGGAAACTAAATGGACATGGTAGTGAAACAGTAGTCACTTTGGTGACGACATATAAATTGACCTGTTTTAATGTTTTAAGTATTATGACTCAATTTTCATCCTCGATCGCTACTGAATATTATAATCCCTCGAAAAAAATAGATAAATAACCTTGAATAGAATTCTATTTTTTCAAAAATAAAGTTTGAACTTCAATTTTGTGACAAGTGATGCTATGAAGATTGATTTTTTATAATATTTCTCTGATAAAGTGATTTGTTTTTTAATAGATTTTTTATTGTTCAATATTGTAACTGACCAAAACAATATCCAAACAGATATGTAGTAAAAACACTGTGTAAAAATTATAAAAAAAATATTTTGTCGACTTACAAATTGGGACAGTCACTGAACGGACACATCGAAAAAACTTAAGCTGAGGTTACATGACGCAAAATAAAACAGCGCTGGTAGTTAAACATCTTTATTGTTCCACATTTTTATTTAAAGTATTTAAAACTAATTATATTTTAATCTTAGAGTTTCTATTAACAACAAAGGAACATAATTTGACTATTAATCATAAATTCTAAAAGAGCAACCTCTCTAAAGATATTATTATTAAATATGAATGCAAAATTACCTACAGTAGGTAGGTTTTTTAATAACCTTTTTATAAAAGGATTTTAATCAGTCTCTTTAATATACTAGGGTATTATTGAAATAGTAAGCTACCTAGCTAAAGTAATTTTTAAGAAAACTAATTCACATTATCTAATCAGTCTCATAATAGAACTTACTATATTCTTATGACTATAAATCCCACTCATTACTAATCAACCTAGCAATGCTATATCACATAAACATTTTGGAATATCACATATATATATTTTTTATGAAAACTTCAAAAATAACAATATGTTCTCAAAACAGTATAAAAAATTAACCTTATATATATATATATGTAATTAGTATAATAATAGAATTTAAATAGAAAGTAATAGGGATAACTGTTCTTTTCTTAAGAAAAGTAATCTTGGCACATTATCTAATCAGTCTCACTATAAAACTTACTGTATTCATACGATTCAAGTCTCACCCGTTATTAATCTGCCATTTATATTAACGATATTTATTTACTCATGCATAAGGTGACTTGTAATTAGTAACAGATACTTGAACACGAGATTGTATAAGATAACAAACAATTTAACAAAAGAACTTATAGGAATGTGACATTTTGACCAGTAAGCTAACATGAGAAAAATGTACTTGTGTAGAGAAAATTAATGCCTATTATTATTATTACTGACCAACAAATTTCTTTCACGACTAGGTTTGGTCCCATAGTTAGTTTAAGTATCAGTCACTGATTACTAGTCACCCTGTATGAAAAATAAGTTCTCAAAACTTAATAAAAAATTAACCAAATAAATTACAAACATCACATTCATCTGAAGTAAAATGGTCATAAACAAAATAATTACAAAAAGAACACCAGAAGTACGTACATTGCAACAAATTCTTAATGTCTATTTTGGTCATAATCAAAGTGAAATGTTGAAGTCTTGTTAGATTGTTTGTCTCTTGTTGACATCCAAAACACCTTTCAATTAAAATAAAATGAGTTATAGGCCAGGGCCAGCTAGCGTCATCAATATAAAACTGCACCAGATCATGCATTGTGAGTACCTTATCCACGTCATGGAAAATCACCATATTTTGCGATTTACGTTTCTTTTTATATTTTGATTGTATTAAATGTTCTCAACGTATCCGGCTAATCAATCTGAAACAAAAGTAAAAATATTTATAGAAAACAAACAATACCTATTGAATTAATCTTATAATTTACTACTAGAAAATGTAGTACCTTCCAATTCCAAACATGATTCGCAAATATTATTAGTGCTATTAGGTTCTGCCATGCATTCATAACAAAACCAGTTTTTGCAACAAATACATCTTCCTTTTTGGTTAAGAATAGAAGAAGAGCATTTATGGCATTGTAGAAAATTTCTGTTTGATAAAACTATAGGTTTTTTATTCATTGCTTTGGCTTGGTCTTTTACTGGATCAACTTTCTCAGTCAACAGGCTTTTTGAAGTAGAAGCAGCAGGTACTTTGTTTTCTTTAATAACCATTTGTAGAGTTTTAGTAACTTTTCTAATTCCAGTTAATACTTTCTCAGGCTCTCTTTTGACTTGTGGTGTTTTAATAAAAATTACATTTTTAGGATCAACAAAACAGTGACTTCCATCTGCGGAACGTTTTTTGTTAGATACTTCTGCTAAATTTAAATACATATTTCTGCCATCAGACATCTTGGATGAAGTTGTAGTCAGATCTGCACCATAATTTTCATGTAAACCTATCTCAGTATGCGACGAAGTGGGTACTTGGTCATTTTCAAAGGTATTAAGCTGCCATAAGTCCTTAGTGTCTGGTTTGTCTGTAGAAAGGTTCTCGTCATTTTCATTCACAATGAATGTCAAATCATCAATATCGACAGTATTCAAATCAAGAGGTATGCTATTATTAAGCCCCTCAAATAAATCCGATGAGAAATTTAATGATAATTCATGGGTAGCGTCTATTTTGGGGTCGTTTATCGCTTTTTTGGGTCCCTCATCTTGATCTTGCTCAATTTTATATACTTTTGAAGTCAAATTATTTATTTTGAAATTTGGTTCCAAACACATTTCTATAGTAGGTTTCAAAGTTAAACAAGTGTCAGTTTCTACTTCGTACTTCCCTTTAACGTTTTGGGGTATTTCTTCAACACATGTCGTTAAACTTTTTGAAGTTGAGGGTCGAATTTCAGACGAGTTATTTATGTTATCCGAACTGAGTACAACTGAATGTGACTTTGGTGAAAAACATGCACATTGACCTCTTAAGTCACCACAAAAACAGCCGATATCTCTATATTTAATAATAAAAGATTCGTCACTTTGGCTAGTAGCAATTTGGTGTAATTGCATTGTTCCCTTCAACACTGGTAATTTATCCGGTAAATCTTTCGCCACATTTTCAATTACGCAACTGTCAATCAGAAATACTTTTGTTACTTTTAAACATCGTGTTAATAAGTTATAAGCATCTTTTGCGTCAACAATATCATTACCGAAACACACTTTTCTATCAAGAGTGCGTTTTATGCTTCCTCCAATTCCATCTGCCACGTTTTTTCCGTGGCCCGCTTCATAAAATGACCAAGTGGTATATTGAAGTTGATACTTTTTTGTATAGTGAACTAGTAAATAAAAGTTTTTTTTCTGACGATATTGTGACGAGGGACCATCCGAGTAAAAGTGTATTATATTCGTTTCAGGGGTTATCTGCTTTATCATCTCAATAACAGGAGTCAAGTGTGCCCAGATCGCTGCTGGTTGATGACTTGTATTGTCTGACAATGTGCAGAAAGATTGGGTGCGATCTTTCCAGAATACCATTCCTGTATGGAGGCATATTTGAAGGTTTGATGCCCCGTAATGCATAGCTTGTATCTCCTCACCCAGTTTAGCTTGATAATTTTCCGAGAAGTCACAAACTATTACAACCTCGTTATCTTTTAAGTTATTTACTGCCATTTTGTACTGATTTTGTTGGTGTGTCACATTGAAAAAGTGTTTTTTGAATGCTAGTAAGTCATTTTCATAATCTTTTATCAAGTCATGGAGAGTACCTTTTTTTGATATCTTTACTGTTTTTTTAGTTGTCATTTCTTTCATCTCTTGGTTTTCCATTTTCTCGTACGTGTGATCTTTTCTCTCCCAACGTAACCATTCCACATTTAGCTTTAATTTTTCGGCATTGATATTTTCATAGTGCAATTGCTTGTCCTTACACTTCTGACATTTATTCCACATGCAATCGTAATTATTTATGTCACATGATATTTTATTTAAAGTATCTCGGATACTCCCAGTGACTAGTCCATTTTTGATCATAGCGGTATGCAAGAAATCAAAATTGCTGTGCTTCATGCACAAGCATGTCGATCTGCAAGACAAACTAGGGGAAAGAACAAAAAATGGTTTGTTTAAATAAAAAGTTGTGAAACCATAACGTCCGCCTTCGCTTTTGTACTTTTTGAAAGTATTTACCAATGTGTCTAATAAATACCGAATTTGGACTTTTTCTTTGTTTTTAGTGCGCACTTCTTTTTTACCAGCGGTATTACGACTAATGTCATCTCTTGTAAAAAAAAATATGATCTCAGCTATGTCACTGCGTCTTAATTTTCTTTTTTTTTGTCTAACATTACTCTTCAGTCCCAGCATTTTCGTAATAATTGACTTGTTTGCCGAATTCCTAATCAAACCTTTTAGGGTATCTTTTTCTTTCCGACCTGAACAACTCTGATAAGTTGTTTTTAAAGTATGCTCTAAAATTTCCTCCCTTGCTTTCATTTTGTTAATTTTTAAATTTAAATCTTTAATCTTCTTAGCTGTATTTTCTTGCAATCTTTGGAACCGCTTTCGGTAAGTTTCGAGATTTGTTTTCAGTTTTTTATGGTATCTCATGTGCCGTTTACATCTATTTAAAAGAACTTTATTTTTTTTTCGTAGTTTTTGTATTAAAATAACATTTAAATGGTTATTTTCTGTATTATCTTGTACTGTACTAGCCCCAGGTATATTTTCATTTTGCGAAATAGTCAGATTCTTGTTTCTTTTTTGTTTCTGCCGGCTAGTCCTTTTGTTTTTTCTCCACTCTTCCCTTCTTTTTTCGGCTTCTTCTGGCGTCAGTTGTGAAATTTTTTTCGTTTTTTTTTTTATTTTTTCCAAATTTTTCTTTCTTTGTTGTTCATATTCTTGAGGGCGTTCTCGTTTTAATTTTAACCTCCAACGTTTCGTTCTTTCTGCGCCAGTTAGTGGCATAATGTTTTATTGAAAATAAAAAACTACCTGCAAATAAATATTGCAAATTTTGGGTATGTAATCCTAGCTTAATGTGTCATTTTGGTGACATTTGTAGTCATTCCTATATGTGACGGAGTAAAAATGTCACCAAATTGACGTCACGTTCACAGGTAAGACTAAAAGGAACAAGTTTTCTAATAAAAAATAGGCATTTTGTGATAAAAAAAGTATATGGAAATATTGTTAAGTTATATACAATTCATTTAAAATAGTTAATGGATACAAAACGTCTATATTAACAAAAAAATAACATCACTAACCTGACAAACAAAGTGGAGACACTTGCCGGCACAAACAAAAACACCTTTTCTATCGAAGCACCGATTCTAAACTGACGTTTTAAAATGTCGGCCGTGATCTTTTTTACAAATGTTGCCACTTCACGTAATTTGCGTTATTTTAGTATTTTATTTTGAACAATTGGAACCGTCACTAAAATGACATGTCCAACTGGCATCAATTTAAAACATTTTTTCAAATTTAGTTTTAGCGTATGCTATTAGAATTTAATGAACACATTTAATTTAATTTAACAACAAAGACAACACACTATGGTTGCGCCAAGACTTTGAATGTTTTCGAAGTACAGGTTTTTAGTAATTACAACTAATTCAATGTCAGCAAGGGGTGGGACATGCCAGAAATAGCTACTCTGAACATTTAAAATGCTCACAAATTAATAATTTTGTCATATTTTAGCTGGATTGCAGATGAATTACAAAATTTAATATATATTTTATCTTTTAATCCAAAAAATTAGTCAATATGTCCATTATTCATCTAGATATAAAATTCTGAATACTCGGGACAGCGTAAAAACGGGGGGTGCACTTAAAAGTGAAAATGCCCTTCTGCTTAAATTAGCCATACACTTTCTATTTTGTTTTACAGTACCGCAAGCATAAATGTTGTTATCATATAAATATTTAAATAATAGTGGACTTGTGTACCAATTATCTACATACAAATGACGGTTTGAGCCAAAAAAGTCTTTCAGTAAAGACGATACAACGGCTCCCCCAACGCCTAAATTTGCTGGATCGTCAATATCTGTAGCTGCACCACAGTAAACTATAAAGTCTATTATTAAACCGGAATGTACATCGCATAAAACAAATAATTTTACCCCAAATCTATTTCTTTTTTTTGGTAAGTATTGTTTAATTGTTAAACGGCCCTTGAAAGGAACAATACTTTCATCTATACACACATCTCTATACGGCGTAATGATACTTTTAAATTTTCCTCTCGCGTGAGCGACACATGCTTCTATTTTAGAAAGAATTGAATTTTCTTCATTTGGCCGGGAAAAATGTAGCATGCCTAAAATCATGCAAAATCTATTTCGTGACATTAATTTAGAAAAAATGGGGGCATTTAATAAAATATCTGTCGACCAATGTTCTTCAATAGTCAAATGACGATTTCGGGTCATCAGCATCATAATTGTTAAAAAACATTGCATTTCTGGGACTGTAACATCATACCATCTATGCAGGCGTGAATGCATTCGTAAGTCTACTTTCAACAGAAAATTGTTGTGAAATTTATTTGTCATTTCGACAATGAATGACATAAAATCATTGTCCATAAAATGTTGAAACACGTCGAGTTCAGTAAAATTTTCAGAGGGAGTAAAATGCAATCCAGATGAAAAGTCATCAAAAGCGGCAACTTCTGGTGGCCGTCCTTCTGTAGTCCACTTAAACTGTTCTGTCTCACGATTTCTGTAATGACGATCATGTCCAGAAGTTGAGGGCGTTTCATCAGACAGTTCTTGGTGACCAGCAATCGTCGGCTGTAACGCATAAACCACTAATTAAATATTTGTGATCAAATAACACAACCATAATTATAAAGAACAATGTCAGGTTTCGGCCTACACAACTTTTAAAACTAAATTCACACGGACACAAAGTGTTTACCTACAACAATTAAAATATTTAGTTTCAACTTATTAGAAAATATTTAGTTCTTTTCGAGAACTTTTCGAAAAGAAAATCATTTTAATAAGTAATCATTTTGTTCATCATGTTTCAGGTTTTTCTTTTTTTAAATAAAAAAGTTTCAGGTAGTTACCTATTCTGCCACTGTAATCGATTATTCTAAATAATTATAGCGATTTACTCTTTACTTTTTATTTACCACCTCACAATTGTGTTTTTTTTTTTACCTAAATAATACGTTCATCGTGTTTATTATTAAACACATTCAATAGTTTTTAAAGAATATAAAAACGAAATTCAAGAAATCGATTTTCCTGACCTGTGCTTGATCAAGATCGCGCGCTTAAACTGACATTGACAGTCAAATGAGTTGACGACGATGACAGATGTTAAACATCTTGAGTTGTTGCCGGTGTTTTTCTGTTTACGGTTGTTTTCATCTCGAATTTCTCTTATAGACTTATTGTGTTATATCCATTTATTTATCCACATTTTGTGATAATGTCCCATCAACTACGTTGTATTAATTGTGGTATAAATGTGTTCCGGATGAAACGGCATTTAGTTGAATCTGACGATGTCCGTTCATTAATACGGCAATGGACTTCACTTTCTGAGGTAAAATACGATTCTTATTCATAGAATGTAAACTGTTTTAACTGAGATAAATGCTAATTCGTAACACAACTGTATCTTGTTTGTTTTAGATTCCAAATGACAGTGTTGTTTGTCATTACTGTTGGTTATTAATTGAACAAACAAGTAACCCAACAGGTAGCAATGCGCCAACTGAATCAATTGTGCATCGAAATCTTTGTATTGGTTGCGGTCATTCATTGCATCGTGTAAGGTCTCACGCCTTAAATAACAGTTCAGAAAGAGAAGATGCTATCAGACGCGTGATAGAGCAACAGATTGCACCACTACAGGTAAGCAAAATCCTTCAATGATTTTATGTATTGCTGGTTGATGAATGAACTATTGTGTGTTTTTCTGATTTCTATAAGATTATTTTTGTTTTTGTTACAGCTGAGATCAACAGATAAGATCTGTCACCCATGTTGGCAAAGAAGTTACCGTTCTGTTCAACGGAATTTAACCACACCATCATCATCATCTAGTATTCATGAACCATCAACAGCCTCTGATGTATCAATACCATTGCATGTGGAGACTGAATCAAGTCAGTCAATTGTAGAAGAATTTCAGCCACCTCTGCAGTCGGCAACACCAACATCACCGATGTTGCCAGTCCCAGCAACACCAGAGCCATCATCGCCATCATTGCCAGTCCCACAGGTGCCTATGAATGTCATTGAGTTATTGGAATTCGGCCGGGCATCAGACACTCAGGCTCGTTGCTTTTTCCCTAGTTGCCGTCAACTTGAGAGATTGAGTGTTCCAATATCAATTAGAAGAAGATTATTTTCGGAGTATAATTTTTATGTGCCAGAAAACTGTCGAATTTGTTCTCACCATTTAAGGAGCAATGACTGGCCTGAATTGATGGAACCTGAAAATGTTATCCACACATTTACGGCACAACATATTTACGATTTTACAGAATTATTAAAACATCAGACCTCTATTGACTTTGAAGATGTCCAAAATATGGATGACTACCTGGTGCATTATTGGTTTGGTATGAGTAAGGAAGACTTCAGAAATATATTACTAGAAACTCCACGGCTAGCTAATATGCACAGAAGTTCAACTGCCCTTGCTGCATTTTTAATTAAATTAAGAAATGGTGACTCTGGAGATCGTATAAGCTCTTTATTTCAAGTTCCTAGAACTACATTAGAGGGTTTAATGGGAAGAGCAAGAGAACTTTTACATCAAGATTTCGTTCCAAGGCATTTAGGTATACGTCACATTACAAGAGAAGAGATAGCACAAAGAAATCTTTTAATACCAAATGGCCTTTTTGGTGGCACTGAAAATGAGGGTGAGAGGAAACCAATAATAATAGTTGATGGAACCTACATATATTGTAATAAAAGTGCCAACTATGCCTATCAAAAGAAAACTTACTCTTTACATAAATATAGGAATTTGGTAAAGCCCTTCATATTTGTATGTTGTGATGGTTATATAATCGAGATTTTGGGCCCCTATCCAGCCGTAACATCTGATGCTGATATTGTAAATAATGAGTTTGGAAACCCAGAGAGTGCATTGCGTCAATATTTTCAAGAGGGTGATGTGTTTATCCTAGATAGAGGTTTCAGAGATGCAGTCCCATTGTTACAAAACTGTAACTACTCTGTGCATATGCCATCATCATTACAGGATGATGAAAATCAGTTGTCAACATTAGAGGCAAACAAAACTCGGGCTGTTACTATTTGCAGGTGGGTGGTTGAAGTTATGAATGGGATTTTTAAGCAGCGGTTTAAAATATTCCGACATGAGTTCAATAATAGAGCTTCACCACATCTCATGATTGACTTTTCCATAGCTGCTGCCCTAATCAATAGATTTCGACCACCCCTCACAGACAGGTTCGATGCTGCCCAGATATTAGAAATTATACAACAGAAAATGTTCCAAACTAATACATTAAGTGAGTTTATTATACAAAATAATTATAATAGAAGAAGGGCACAGTTCTCAAATATAAATGTTGATAACAGCAATGTCACTGAGTTTCCTCAGCTTGAGTATCACGATTTGATTTTAATAGCTTGTGGTACTTACCAACTCCGTCAGGCCCGATCATATTACGGTGAGCATATCCGCTTTAATGGCCGATATATGATTGAAGTATGCAGGGAGGCATCCATTAACAATTTAAGAGACCAATTGTCTCTCTCTCAAAGCTCTTGGCTTTTAAGAGCGAAAATTCAAAGTCGCCATATCAGTACTAAAACATATTTTGTGTATGTTCTAATTGATAACAGCTTAAATGGGAGACAGGCAATTAGTCAATATTATTGTAATTGTAAGGTAGGTAAACGAACTGTGGGATGCTGTTCCCACACTATGACCATTTTATGGTATTTAGGTTGGGCTCGACACCAAAACAATATTGAGCCCCCTGCACAATTTCTTGATGATTTGTTGATCGAATTTGATAACGAAATTGATGATGACAATAATGAATGATAATGGTGAAAACGAATAAAACTATTTAATTACTGTATATTTTTTGTTTAATTTACTCTCTGTAAAAATACATAACCTCCAATTTAAAATGTCTGAATAACTTCTTTTTTAGAAGTTCAATGTAAAAGTGGAAATCACAGAAAAGCTTTTGACATTAAACTACACAAAAAAACTTAAGAATTTTCACTGTCCATGACAAATTAATATTGAGCCTAAGTTACTGTGGACATCTGACATTGTTCTTTAGGAAGTTTGTTTGTTTAATCGTTTAAAATCAAACATTTATAATAAATAAAAATTCACCTAAATATCTAAAAAAGTATTTCAAAAAATCCTGATAGTAATTTTTCTATAGTCTACTGTATTTAATTGTATATTTTTGTATACTGTATTTTATATGAATTGATGGTAAATTAAAAATCTAATCTGGTAATACTGAAACCAGCTAATGACAATTCGCCGAATATTATTTATAAAATTTCGTCTGCGTGAAGTTATATTTGTGTGTCGCAGTTAAATAATTTGGCAAAATAAATATATTGTACTTATATTAGTTTGATTTCACACTGACAATAAATATAACAAGTAGGTAAGTATAATCAAGTACTATTATCATTTATTTACTTATTATAATCATTTATTATCTGAATCATTTGTTTAATTTCAGGATTAAAACAATGTCACAAAAACGACCAGGATCTCCGTCGATACTATCTGGGTATATAAAGCTTCGTTGCAAAGAAGATACAATAAAAAAAGAAGTAGCCACACAAACAGTCAATGAGCCTTACGTGGCTCGTAACAAAAACAATATATTATTTGAACCAGGCGCATTGTCCAGAGTGGACTTCTATAATCAACGCCCTTCAGATGAGAGGAACGAAAATTTCTCCAGATTAATCGCATTTGAAATGGAAAGAGTACCAGAAGATAGGCGTACTAATTTGTACGCGCAAATAATTAATTTAATCAGAATATACCGGGGTGATTCCGATTTATCCGAAAGTGTTGATTTCATACCAGAATGTCCTTCTGAGGAAGATGAAAATCCTTTACCATTAAATATACGGTACAAGAAAATTGATTAAATTTTGATTAAGGTTAATTAAGGTTTGATTCAATCAATCAATCAATCAAAAGGTTTGATTATTTGTTTTTAATTATTATTTCATGATTAAGTTCCCAAATAATTTTGTATTGTTACTATTTGATTCTTACAAGACTGATTAGCATAATGCAAATAAACAATTTTCAATTTTTTTTAAGTTAGGTTCGACAAGTAGGAACATGTTTGCCGGCAAACTCGCGTCGAAGCTCATGCGTGATACAATAGGGATTTATTACTTGTTATTGTAGGTAATATTGTAAGTCAACATAAAATATTATTATTAGGTATGCTCATTTTGTAAAAGTTTGTTAAATTAAATAAATTGTAGACATCTATGGTGTTTCATTTCATTTGTTAGTAACTACAAATGCATATTTATGTAAACTATTCATAATTGTTTCTGATTTATGAAACACGGTAGATTCACACCGAAGTGGCAGCGCAGCGGCCGGCACTTTTACTGTTAAACGATTTTAAGCTTTATCTCGACTAGGAAATGCGCAGTATCGCTTGAAAATTCAAAAAGGCATGCGGCTCCGCGAGACCTTGAGAGTTCACAGGCGATACTGCGCATTTTGCAGTTGAGGTAAAGCTTAAAATCGTTTGCTAGTAACAGTGCCGGCCGTTTGGTTTGAATTGTGCCATAAGCTAATTTTAATTTGTGGGTAAAAATTGATTGTGGGTAAAAATTGTTTTCGTAATTTCTCAAGCTCAGTTGAATATGATTATATAGGTACCCTTACAAAATGTAAGCGAGTAGGCGAAATAAGAGAGCACTCTTTAGAATATAATAACCAATTAAGTATGTACATACTTACATGTAAAGCAAAACATAACTTTAAATTAAAATTAACTTACCTCTAAATCATCTTCATCTAAAGATTCAGAAAACTCATCGTCTTCAGTACCTTCCAAGATACGTAATAATTGTTCAGTGGTAAATACTTCTTGTTGTTCCATATTTCCCGCACTAAAATTCACTTTATACGCTTACGACGTCACGAGTCAGTCGACTTCTGCCGACAATGGCGCAGAGGGGACTGCTTATCGAGAGCTTGCTAGGGATGCGCATGATTGGCGATAAGGGAATATCGAAAATGTATTTACGCAACTATGTTTCAGTTTTTAATATAGTAAAACTACTTTTTTCTCAGTGCTTACAATCGTTTATATTTTGTTAGAACAATAAAAACTGTAATGACAAATATTACAATACCTTAAGTTACCTAAATTAATTTAAGAATATAATATACGTCAACATGATACTACATCACTAGCAGTCGGCTCTGCACGACATTGGCGTCATGGGACTTACTTTTTTAACCATAAATTATTTTACTTTTTATCATCAAATATTTAAATGAGGAATATGCATTTTTGTTTACTGTATGCAACTAAATAATGTTTAGACATTCAGCTTTCAAGGTGTATCAATAAAATACATAAAAGTAATGATTTAATAGGTTTATTTTGTATTTTTCTGCGACCTGTTTTTTGTCGAGTATAGCCGTCGTTGGCGCACAGGGCACGCTTGCTCATGTCGGCTATAGCCGACATTGGCGTTCAAAAGGTTAATGCGTTTAAAGCTCAAGTAAAATCCAATCTTTGTTCAAAGGCTTACTATTCCATCAACGAGTACTTACACGATAAGAATAGTTGGTCGCCCTAATTAACTCAAGACAATGTTCATGTTCTTTCTCCAGAATTAGCTTAGATACTGACAGGTTACTGTTATTAGTATTAACTCACTTATTTATTTCACAACGATGGTCCTAGTTCATCATCTGTGACTGCAAGTGACAGCTAGGTGACGAACCCAGCAATGCATAAATGTGTAAGCTGTCACGCCCTTTATGCCTGGAGGCTTTTATTTAGGTAGTGAGTTTTTATTTTTATTTTAATTAATTATTTTTTAGCTTGAGTACGTATAGTTTTTATTATATTTGTTGGTATATTGGCGTGGCTAGCTGACATAATATGGCAAATAATTTAAGCTTCTTGTCACAGCTTCTTGTAATGTTCATTACTGAACATAGGTTCCTAGTATTGTATACATGCAACTAACTATATTCTAACTGAACAGACAGCTGTGCTGCTGGGGAGTTTGTTCCGCCACTTCTTCTTCTCAGCGATAGCACTAGGAAGTGGCGAAGGGCGGGCGTTTTTGGGGGACTGTCTTTTGTAATTTTGACGTTCGAAAAGTGCTGATTCTCAGCCTAATTTGAATAAATGACTTTTGATTTTGATTTTGTGTGATATTTATGGTCCAGTCGCGAAGTTGTCCACGTTTAGACTTCTTGTAGCACATTTAATTTTGTTGCTACAACAAAATTAAATGTGCCCAATTATTAAATGGACGTTACGGGGTCCTTTTTAGGTAAAAGAAGAAGTGTACTCGTATGTTAGTTTACCTAAAGGGGCCTATTCAGGAAATAATAATACAGTTAAATTAAAGAAATCTTTGTACGGATTGAAAAGTTCTCCTAAATATTGGAATAAAAAATTTAATACAGTAATAACTAATAACAAAAGGTTTAGCGGTATCAAAGTGTGACTCATGTTTGTATACCAAGTATAATGGCACAGGTAAAATCTTTGTATTGATTTATGTGGATGACGTGTTAATTTTTGGCACAAATGAATAGGAGATTATAAAACTTAAAACTGTATTAATATGGAAAATTGTAAGCCAATGATGACCCCTATGGATAAAAACTTTAACAGTAAGATACTTGATTTTGATGTAAAGGGTGATAAAAAATTTGAAGAAACTTGTAGGGAAATAATTGGCTGTATAATGTGTGCTGTTTCAGGCACTAGGTCTGACCTTTGTTTTGCCATTTCTGTGTTAAGTAGATTCCAGAATTCAGCCAATAGTAAATTATTGAGTGATGATGTAATGATACAGTGTTGCAAGGGTTTTGTGATGCTGATTGGGCAGATGACCAAAGAGACCGAAAGTCTACTTCAGGGTACTTGTTTACTTTTGCAAATTGCTTAATAGTATGGTGTTCAAAGAAGCAATCATATGTAAGTCTGTCTTCAACAGAGGCTGAGTATGTTTCAATGAGTATGGCTGCTTGTGAAGCGTGTTGGACAGTTAATTTGTTACAAGATTTTGATTTTCAAAATATTTGTCCAGTATTAGTATAATTTTTAATTTTAAGTATTAGAATATTTTGTTCAAATGTATAACATTGAGAGAGGGTGTTAAATAAGATATACAATACAATATTCATACATTTATCTAAGTTGGCAGTACTGTTTTTTATCGTTAGGTTACTAATAGATATGATTCTTGTCTATTACTTTCTCTGTGGTCAGATACTTATAGCAGTGCAGTGTTCAGTTAAAATTAGTAAAAAGCTTGATTAGTAAAAAGTCTCTGCATTTCATTTAAAATAACTTCATTTTTATCGTAAAAATTATAAGAGATTAATTAATTATTTATTAACAATGCCACGGCGATATTTAAAATATATCGCTGCTTTTGGTGGTAAGAATAAAATTCGGAATATACCCGGCTGTCGTAATTGCCCCAGTGTACTCTATTATAGTTGTCCGTATTTATGCAAAATGGAACCACACAGCAAACACACACTTTTGAGATATCAAAGGGTTTACAAAAACATGTGCAGCACTGTTAAATGAAGTAAAATTACTATTTCTTTTATTTAAATATGTTGATAAATTACTAAATTTAGTATGTGTATATAATTTTTTGTTGATTACTGGTATACTTTCAAAATAGTTAAGAAATCGTGCATGTGGTTCCTTTAAACATTAAGTAATTAATAGGTTTTCTCATATACAAAAAAGAACCACAATCTAGGGATTTGTTGATATAAGTGAAACAATGTGATTTATAATCGGGATAAAGCTTTAATTTATCAAAAATACACGTTTGTTCGACGTTATCATCAAATTGGATTTCGAAATCCACCGTGTCTAGTCCATCTATGTCGTCTTCTATAGTATTATCACAGTCGAGACCATTATAAAAACTCTGTGGATATGGATTGAATATCGGCTAGTTTCGCGGGTGATACTGGCTTCCCTGACGGCCACAAGGGAACTAAATGTTCCATTAAGATTAAAGCTGGTCTGCCACGAACAGGTGCTCTCCCTATATTAACTTCTACAGCATTACCAAAGAAGTCTGTTTTAAAATAAATTGAGTTTGGTGAGTCTCTTTCTATGTATATTTCCCGAGTTTGTGGCCAATTAATACATTCTTTGTTAATACCACGTTTTCTATTAATAATCATTTTTTCAACCTTAGAAGTTCCCAGAAAATCTGATTTTGCCATTACTGTCACTTTAAGAGGGTTCTTTTTCTTGCAATCTTTCATAACTTGTACATAATCATCAGGAGTGTATAATCTCGGATATTTTTTCATTGCAGATTCAATGTGGGAAAAATCTCTGTCATTGGGTAGGTAACTGTGTCCGGGAATCAAAAACTTTTGTGTTATTTTTTTCAAAGTGGGATGACCATGCAAAAATGCTTTTAACATCAAAACTATCTTTATGTTACGATTTTGTCCGCCACACGAATCGCTCCATAAAATTAGTTCCTCGACATCTTCAGAAATATGCTCGCCTAAGTATTTTAATAGACAAGAGCCGACTTCCTGAGCACCCTTCCCAGCCATTCCTTCTATCCAAACAAAACACCCACTTGAGTTGGTTTTTGCCGAATAAATACCCATATTATACAGCCAAAGCTGTCGTTTATAGTAAATAATTCCAGTAGGTATCTTAGGCATTGGAAGCGTTTTTTGTAGATCAAACGTGAGGCATTCTATTTCCTTACATTGAGTAGCCAGAACAAAATCAGCCTTCATTTTATGCCGCGCCTGTTCCCATTTTCGGCAATGTTCTTCGCGTTCTGTATCTATGGCTTTTTTTCCTCAGCAGTTTTGCAATGAGTTAATTTCGCTTGTAATGTGTTACACTTATTACACGTGTCTTTTTTAAGAGGCGCTCGTTTAAGATTAAAATATGTGTAAAATAACTTTGTGTACATAGCCTTACTAACCTTTTCAGCTTCTCCTACATGTTCACAATATAAATCGTACATCTTGTCTAAAGTCATGTCTGGCATAAGATATTCGGTCTCGCGCTCACTTCTTCTATAGTGTGATTTATACTTAGGAAGAGAGTTTATATGACATCTTACTTGGGAAACTAATTCATCGCTGCATTTGTTCTTACCTCCACTTTTCGATCCTCTTCTATCTAAACAATCTTGTGACCTCATTTTAGTCAAAGCAGTGTTAACTCTCTTTGTAGAAACACCAAGTGTTTTGACAAATAAATCCCGGCATACTTCGATTTTATCCAATAGATTTTACGAGAGAATTTTTTCTTCATATTGCTATTAGTCATCCTTCTTTTAACGTCGGCTTCTTTGACGCTTGCTGCGATGTACATATTCTGGGTATTGTAATTTTCTAGTTTGTAAAAAGTCTCAAATATTTTCTGTCGATTGTTTGAATCTATTTTTTCCCAGCACTTCGTTTTACAATTACATTTATAATCAATAAATAATTTCGGTTGGACTTCGATGTTTTTATAGTTGTGAAAAGGCTTATTAGAATGTCTGTTTCTCTTTCTTTCCATCCTAGATAGACCACCATACTTAAATTGTCGGCCTTTCTTTGGTCTTCTTTTCGTAGGTACTTCGTCATTAATACTCACTGTATCATCATCAGAACATGGTATAAACGCTCGTGATTTTGCAGTATTTTCGCCTTCAGAAGCAGACTCTTCTATGATAGTGCGTCTAGACTTACCATTAGGTAGCCTCATTTTCTTGCCACCAGCAACTATTATATCATCACCATAATCTGATGAATCTGATACATAGTCAGGACTTTTAAAAGGGGACAAGTTTGCAAGTAGGTCTAATATCGGCGAGGAATATTCTTCTAAGCGATCTGGCGAAGTTAAATTATTGCTTAGAGGTGAAGAAAGCTTCTCTAGAGGCTGTGACGTACTAGGTTCTTCACTACCTTGTGCTGTAATAAAAAAAACTTTTATATCTTTACAACAATAACGCGTGGTTCTATAAATATATGGCCACAGTGAAATTATTTAGGTTCTTATAAAGCCGTGCCACCGCTAGGCAGGATATGTCGAGTGATGTATGTCGCCGAAGACATCGAGCGACAACGTTGCCAGAAGGGTAATGAAACATAGGGCGACATAGGGCAAATGTCACCTAGTGTGAATGCGGCTTTACGGTTCTTCATAAAGTAGTAACACACACACGCACGCACGCACGTACGTACGTACGCACGCACACACACCCACTCTCTCATTACTTCACATCAACCCACCACATCACCAGAATCATACCCAAGTCTTTCATACCTCAGCACTCATCATTACG
Organism: Apamea anceps; assembly: GCA_951799955.1. NCBI lineage: Eukaryota > Metazoa > Arthropoda > Insecta > Lepidoptera > Noctuidae > Apamea > Apamea anceps. The sequence continues at coordinate 4,274,152 of OX637509.1, forward strand.
TAGAAATGTTAATTACATACATGCATACACACACACACACACACACACACACATCGTTACAATCATAACATCATACATCAGCACACGATACAACGCCGCAGTTCATACGGTGCATTCGTGTGAGCTCGTAGGTAATTTGCTATGCGATTTTGCAGTTATATATGAGAGCCCTTATACCTACTTGTCGAATAATCTTTATAAAATCACTTCACAAACGGAATTAATCAAATGTGGATAATGCGCAGGTACTAGTACTTCTCAGATACATTAAGTAGGTACTAAAATGCATTAAATAAAACTATTTACCTGTTATGGCTTCATTAGTATCTTCGGTGTTTATGTCCAAAGCTTTATTCACCAACAGCTTGCCTCTACGTAACATTTTTACACTCACAAATTCACTGCGATCGTACAACAATCAACAGCACTGCGACCAATCAAGTTTAGAGTATGTGCAGCGCATGGTATAAATGCAGCATATTTATTATGCTCTAAAATCTTTTGCTGCATCCCTTTGTATCGTCCTGACATATTAGCAGCATTATCATATGATTGTCCTCTACACTTTGCAATATCTATTTTGCAACCCTCTAGATAACTGAGTACCAAATTTGCCATCTCTTCTCCGGTATGACTTTTTAAATTTAAAAACGTTAGAAATCGTTCCACGGGCTTACCATCAGACGGCGATACGTATCTCAAAATAATACTTAGTTGATCCGTATGTGATAGATCAGGCGTAGAGTCCACTGAGAGGCTGAAGTATCCAGCTGATTGTATTTCTTCGACCATCACTTTGTGAACTTTATCACTCATTAAATCGATAAGCTCGTCGCATACTGTTTTCGATAGATATGATGGATTGCCTTTCCCTTTATTTCCATATCTTGCATTATGGCTTGCTAAAAATGGATCAAATTGAGCCACAAGTTCAAGTAAACCCAAAAAATTCCCATTGTGTATAGATCCAAAAGACTCATTATGCCCCCTAAAGGCCAAACCACGTTCTGCAAGCGTTTGTATAACTGCAATAACTCGTTGCAATACATTTTGCCAATATTTTCTTTCTTCTTTTACTTGTGCCTCTAGATTTTTGGTGATCCCTAGACCTTGTCTTCTACTCAAATAAGTTAGCATAAAGTCCTTATGAGCTGAACTGTTTTCATGGTGCTCAATTGCAATTACGTTTCGCCAATCACTAAATCCGTCAACTGCAAATTGGCTCGGCGCTGTGGCGATGCATTTGTTACCAAACAACTTGCAAACAAAGCAATACAAAGATCCTTTTGTTTGTGAATACAATAACCATTCCCGTTTATATGTTTCACCGTTGGCTTTTTTACCGAAAAATAGTCGTGGTGTGCAAAAACGGACACTTTTACCACTAGCATATGTACGGCGTGATTCATGAAATGGGCCCTGATGGTGCTGACAACTTTCTGGACCGTGATCAATCCAATAGCAAATATCTTCCTCAGAAAATTCCGTCCACAGCCCAGCATCTGTCTTTTTATTAGAATTAACGAGTTCAATTTCTGAAACTTCAGGAATCGCAACAATAACAGGTTTAGATTTATCGGGTACAGGAACAGGTGTTTTAATTTCGCCAGTTATTTCATCGTCATCAGAATGATCATCTGAGGGGCCTATAGTACTGTTTTTATCAATTTGTGTTGTAACAGATGATACAGATTGAGATTCTTGACATACATTATTATCTTTGCCCGATTCTGAATGATTGCTTGAAAAAAACGATGTCAATTTTGGAAGTGCATCTGTTTTTTTCTTGTTCAGTTCTGCCTGTTTGCGTTTTTGTGCGCCACTGAGATGATGGCGTTTTATTTTTAATGTTGATTATTAGCATCAATAACAAATATCACCTTCTGTATACGTACTGTGCTTGCGTACCTACCTGAAATAAATTAGTATTATTAATTAAAAAAATATATAATAGGGACCTTTATTGCGTATGTGTAAGCTGTGTAGGTTATTACAATAATTTAAGTGTTTTATAAAATTACTGAAAATAATTTATTTTATGGGACCTATGTTCAGCAATAGACGTCTTCCGGCTGCCGGCTGAAATGATGATGAATTTATTTTTAATACAAGAAAACAATATAAAAATATTTAGGTACTATTTTCTTATATTTTAATATTAATAATATTTTTTTCATATTTTTTCTAGAGCCTTAACCGCTGAACCGTATTGGATGAAATTTTGTATTATGGGTTATTTTGTAAATAGCTAGGACAGTTTTTTTTAATTTTAGATTACTTGATTATTTATGGTACCTGTCATACAAATGAAACACAAATATATTTTTTTCTCAGAAAAGGCGACAACGATTTTTTTTTGAAATTTTGTATAATATTAACTATTAATACTATCTATAATATGGCATACTCGGTTACTACGAGAAAACTCTAAAAAAGGTAGCTCCCATACAAAAGTTGAAAATTTTGTACTTTTTATGGGAGCCGAGCTAATTTTTCTAGATTTTAAATGTACAGGCCACCCCACCCTGAACTCGAAATTCGAACGTATTTGAAATTTGAACGTGATTTTAAATGTTTCCCTCCAAATAAGTCATTAGGCGAGAAAGTTATTTCAGTGTGGCCTATGACAATTTATTTATTTTGAAAGCAGGTCCAGTCCTACCTAGCCTACCTAATATAATTAGGTCCGGCAGCTAACCCCGCGGGTTTTAAATGAATTAAAGTCTGTACCAAATAAATTAATGTTGCGCCATGAACTTTTGCGGTTGTTTAAAATTCAAAATCACAAGTAACTAAAAAATCTAAGTATTTTTTACTTTAAATCATTAGTAGGTCATAAATACTCGCGAAAAATCAAGTTTTATGTAAGTTCCCTCTACTGGAATGGCATTGTAATTTGTAGTCATAAATTATAATGTCTTTTGTTTGAAATGATCTTATTGTTATATATACGTACGTATGCGGAAGTGTGCTGCGGGCAGCGGGCCGGTCGAACGTTTTACAGTGAACATTTCATAGTGATTATCTATCTAATTTCTTTATACGTGTAAGTAATCAATGGTGAAAGCATAAGTATAGAACTTACCTGATAACTTTGTGTGGGGTAACGATAAGTATAGTTTCAATCAAAGCCACTCCGTAAGTAAAGTAGGTACGTGTGGTATGCGTACGACGTGCACTATTATTTGCAAAGCAAAGACAACTAACTCACTCGGTCGGTCGCGGCCCCGCGGCGCGAAGACGTGCGGGCGCGCGGGCGCGCGGCCCTGCGGGGGTGTATGTGAAGGGGACTATCGCTATATCGGAAGCTAAATAAAAATACTAAAGTGGTGTATACGTGGAACTTTTTATAATGAAGTAAACAACTTAGGCAAACCAAAAAACATTGACATATATATAAATAAGGTAATATCAAAACGTAATTATCATATTCACTAATAAGGGGTTACTCCCGGACCGCCCGCGCCTTGTGATCTCGGACATGTGGGTGAATCTCGATAAAATGTAGGTATAAAATGAAACGCCAGCAGAGGATGGAGGCCCCTGGAGAACAGGGGCCCCAAGCACGTGCTTGTAGTGCTTATACGTTAATCCGCCACTGTTTACCAGTTACTTCCTGGATTTTTTCTTTTCCAGTAATAAAAAACTGCAGGGACTGGAGGAAGGAATTTGTGTCCTCTTCAGAATTTGCATGAGGTGAATGTTGAGCACTAAAATTGTTTAATAGCTACTCGTATGTTTTATTTGTTCCCTCAGATCCTACACAATTTGGCGACACATTGCGTGCACCCATACTCCTGACATTTCCAAAGAAATTTTCCAGAAAATCCTGGTTGCACGGCTAGTCAGAAAACAATCTTGGGAGTATTTCTCACTTAAGGTTTTCCATAAAAGTTGGAATACCTCTATGATGTTAATCCAATTATTGACAGTTGAAACTCGTTTTTCTATTTTGCTTACTCTATCTACATAGAACTTTTTGCCTCATTTCACAGTTTGTGATGTGGAGAGTTTTTTTTTACTGCTCCTGTATAAATTTTGCCATTTTTTACAAAAAAAGTACCACCATTTAGGCTATCAAATAATTTATTAATCATTTGTATAAATCATTTTTTCCATATCATTTGGAACTTCGTTCCTAATAGCCAAAAGTTTAATGCCAACAGCTACGCTGTGACTAAATAATTGTGCAGCTGGCTTGACCCGCATTTTATTATTTTTTTCGAGCAGTACATGCTCCTCTGTGAGTTTGTGCATCAACTGGAGCTCACCATAACATTTGTCAGCCTCAAAGAGCACGTTAAAATATTCCCATTTCACGGTTACCTTCTTTTTTAAAGTTGGATAAACAAATATTAAATCTGTATTTAATAAATTATTCCTCAAACCCTCGGCCAACGCCGCCGACCGCCCCGTACTTTATTTAGTTGCAGAATAAACAGCCAGAATCCTGGACGCGTTTTGTATTTGTAAACATTGCACGGGAATGCGAGTATCGTTTTTGTTCCTGTTTTATTCTAAATAAAGTGTACAGTGGGGGTTAGAAGTCGAGCGGCATTTTCACGAAGAAATAGATTGACACTTTTGTTTAACTTACGACCTTCTTCTAATGAGTAATTTCTATACTCTATAGTATAGGTACACACACACACTCTATAGTCTATACACACACTCTCACATTCGTTTGCAATTACTTTGAATAATCACGCTATTGACCACAGTACCTTGTCATGTTCGACTTGTTCACTTATTCGTAAAATTTTATGAGTATACCCACAGAAATCGAAATAAACAAATTATAAGGTAGACGGATGCAGTTAACTTACGAGTCATTCACCGCGAATAAATAGAACGTTGTTTGTTATACTGTTATTGTAGATTAGTGTCGTATGTTTAATCTATTAGCGGTGTTGTAGTTCATTTTAAAATGCAAGGAAATTTATGTAAGTATTGAGATGAAAGCAGATATTATCGCGCTGCGTAAAAACAGAGAAATTTGATGAAACCGGATTTGGAGTATACCGTGTGAGTAGGTATTATGATTTAATTATTTTATCGATTGTTTTTCTAATTAAAGTATAACTGCTGATCCTATTAGTTATTTTTTTAAACGTTTTATATTTATCATAAAGCCTAAATAGAAGAAAAGAAAATTAATGATGAATATAACTTTAAGTATAATAATAATAATAGATATAGGTAATATGTAACATTTCTATTTTCAAAATAATTTTGGTTTCATATTGGTAATATTCGTATTTTGCTAGTAGCCTAACAGTACTCTTTTTTTGTTTTAGAGAAATACCTACTGTGAGTCGGAGGGTCAAAAGATATCAGTCGAAAGGGAAGTGGAAGGCCTCAGCTACTTAGTCAGTGAATATGAAACAAGTGGTTTCATACCAACGAGATATTTTGCCGAATTATTCGACACGTCTTTACGAACCGTTCGCCGTGCAAACCGTTCGCCCATATTTGATTGAAAAACATAAACAAGAACGTTTACATTTTGCGATACAGCGATGGGAAGCACGGAATGAGAGATCTGATGAGCAGTTGAAGTTGCATTTGAAATATGGGAACATTTAAGAGGAACAGATACCTATATGTTTCAATATTGTTGGATTCATGCGCCAGCGTTTACTTGATAGCATTGATAATAATGGGGGTTATACAAAGTATTAAGTTAGGTATAAATTACATATGGATTTTAGTAATTTAATTAAAATAATATCGTGTCATATCCGTAATAAGGATTCTTTTGAGGTTTAGCTTCAATCTTCTTTTTATAATGAAAATGAATACTTAAGCTATAACCGCAATAAGTCCTAATAAATACGATTTGTTAACTTTGACGTTTGAGATAGGCAACTAAAGTTAAAACGAACGAACTGGCAGTAAAAATAGTACTTCTGAGTAATTTAATTGTATTGTGACAAGGAGTCCGCACTTTTATTTACGTGGGTAGATTTGCTAGTTGTAGTTTGTTAGAGTAGGTACTACCTTCAATAAATTGTTCTTTATGAGAAAATAAACTGTTTTAACTAGAAGTTTATTTATTTTTAGTTTATAAAATTATAACGAATAAACAATTTGAAATCACTTATAAAACATTTTTATTTTATTCCCATATTACAATAACAATATAATAATAAAAATATAAAAAATTATTATTCTTGTTTATTAATCTATCGAATAATAAAAAAAACCGATAAAGATTATTGTTGGAAAAGAAAAATAAAATTCAGATCTCGAGATTGGAACCCAGACCTATGGGTTCAATGATCCAACACGTAAGACTATTAGCTATCGGTACTTGATATAACGATTTGAATTTGAGCAATGGTATGAACCAACCAAGGTCATGCGTAATTGCGTAGCCTGTGTGCAAAAGCGACGGTATGATTTTGGTTTCGTTCGACGCCAGCTAGTGTGCGAATTCGGAGGTGTGCGTTCTGTGTTGATATATCACTTATACACACAGACGTAGGTACGGCCTTTACCGCGTGTTCACAGCAATACAGTCCTTAAGCTGATAATGAATTAATGACCCCTGACTGTACAATTAATGGAGAATTTAATGGAGTGGTGTTCGTATCTTTTACAATTACCGTAAATTGGGGTGAATAGGGACAAATCTGAACTTCACAAAGAAAGTTAAGGCGTTTTTTTATAGAAAATTCGCTGTAAGGCGATTGTAATAATTGAGTCGTGATGGTATCTTTGTAATCAAATATAAATTATGCAATTAGCATTTCGGTTTATGCATAAAAAAGCTAAAATATAGCCTATCTCTGTTCACCCAGAAATTGGGGTCAATCGGGACGAAAATAAGGTCAATAGAGAAATTCTCTAGGGCTGCCACTAGTGTGATTCATTATAATTTCTGGCTACCTACCTATTTTTTTTTTCATTATCTATTTATTTAATTTATTCAACATTATTACTTATTTGTAATTCTTACATTTGAACATAGAAATAGCAGAAATAAAAAATGTACGTCTTGTTCTTGACATTTTTTAATTAAATCTAACGACAGGTGTGAAGACAGGTTGTCTCCTATCAATATTTTTTTCCCCGGTTTATTATCGAAGTATGGAAGGGCTACGGTTTCCACCCAATCTTCAAATGTATTGCCGTCAAACCAGCCTGAGTTAGTGCGATTATATCTACAGTTAGGGGGGCCATTTGTAGTCCAGGTATTGTAAAGATTGGCAGCTTTATAGACTACGTAGCAGGGCAACAGTGTTCCATCAGCAGATGCAGCCATCATCAGCGATGTCGAAGACTTAGTGTGATTCATTACCCTTTCAGGGTATTTGACGCCTCTTTTAGTCAAAACCTTCTTTTTTCCAGGGTCGTTAGCTAAATTGGACTCATCGTAATTCACGATGTTACATAAAGGTACATCTTTTAAGGAATTTTCAAGTTGGCTAAAATATTCTTCTATGATTTGTGGAGATACTGCAGCTCTAGCTCGTTTGATGTTCTGGCTTATTCTTTCTGAAATTTCCTTCTTATGACGCTTTAAGAAACATTCTATATAATCCACACCAGGTAAGTTATTTTTAATTTTTTTTACTTCTATACCAACTCTATCTAAACATCCCTTTATTATTATCCGTAAGTCATAAGTATCAAGTGGATACCCCCACTCAGAACAAATATTTATGTATTTTATTATGTATTTTTCTGCTTCATCACTTAGTGCTCTTTGTCCACCTTGACTGTTCATTGTTCTCGATACATGTCGATGCAAAACAGATTTAGCAATATTAAATTGTTTAGCTATTTCAACTAGGGATTTATTTCCAGTTTCATATGTTTCTATTGCAGTTTTTAATATTAAGGGATCATACCTCTTATAAGGTTTTGTACTTTTTGAGATATACACGCGAGGCATATCTGAAAAAATAAATTTGCATAATTGTATATAAATATTTCCACTCAATATATCAACACTATAATAAACTTTCGGCAACGCCCAGAGCAGGAGGTGTCATTTAATAATTTCCCATCCCAAAAAAAAAACTAAGGCACATATTAAATGTGACAGCCACTGTTCATCAGTAATGTTGTCAGTCCGAACAAGTAGGCGAGCCTATTACGGTACACCGGACACAATTTCGGACTCCGTACAGTATTTCGAAATTCCAACAAAACTTGGCCCGACCCGGGAATCGATCCCGAGACTCCCTGCTCGGCAGTTGCACTTGCAATCACTAGACTAACGACGCAGTGTAATACTTGCTAATTTATGAAACAAAAAAATCGATATGAAATATAAAGAAATAAACCTAATTATTACCAAGTTTACACAATAAAAATGGTTAAGTCTGCTTAGTGACAACCCTATAAAGCTGTACCTATTCATACATAAGTCGTTCCTATTCACCCCCTCCTCATCCCGATTAACCTCGCTTTCGTTGTGATTCATACCTGAGACGTCCCCATTCACCCCAAAAAATACAAACTTCACATGTCTTTCTAAAAATCTAAATAATAGTTAAGTGATAACTGATGCTTACCTTTTATGTATATGATGGCCCAAACACTAAATAACGTATAAAACCAACACTCGTATTCGCTTAATACAAAATAACTTCTACACAGCAAAGTTTTAAACACTGTAAAAACCGGCGCCTTGTTTATACTATTTTCAACTGACATTTTTGACAGTTTGCAGCTAATTTCACGCTTGTTCAATGTTGCCATAGAAAAGTTCCAATAATTTACTATTATCCTTCAAAAAATGGTAAAAGTTGGAACGATTTGCAAACTAATATTTAGCGTCAAAAATGTTTCCTGGTTTTTTCCCTATTCACCCCTGGATCCCTATTCCCCCCATTTTACGGTACCAAATCACCTTCTTTAAGGTTTGGTTGAGGATATTTCCACTTGGGACGGCTTTGAAGCTGTGTAAAATAATCATTTGACCATAATTTCCAAAAATCTTGTTTAAGTTTGGTACAAAGATTCCAAAATTTTAAACGATTAACTGAAACATCTGTTAGATCAACTTCAGGATAGCTAGCCAGAGCTGTTCCAATCAGAAAGTGTGCAGGAGTTAAATAATTACAATCATTTGAATCAATCTTTTGTTTTTAATAAACTCCATAAGTTTTAACCTTTTGAATGCCAATGTCGGCTATAGCCGACATGAGCAAGCGTGCCCTGTGCGCCAACGACGGCTATACTCGACAAAAAACAGGTCGCAGAAAAATACAAAATAAACCTATTAAATCATTACTTTTATGTATTTTATTGATACACCTTGAAAGCTGAATGTCTAAACATTATTTAGTTGCATACAGTAAACAAAAATGCATATTCCTCATTTAAATATTTGATGATAAAAAGTAAAATAATTTATGGTTAAAAAAGTAAGTCCCATGACGCCAATGTCGTGCAGAGCCGACTGCTAGTGATGTAGTATCATGTTGACGTATATTATATTCTTAAATTAATTTAGGTAACTTAAGGTATTGTAATATTTGTCATTACAGTTTTTATTGTTCTAACAAAATATAAACGATTGTAAGCACTGAGAAAAAAGTAGTTTTACTATATTAAAAACTGAAACATAGTTGCGTAAATACATTTTCGATATTCCCTTATCGCCAATCATGCGCATCCCTAGCAAGCTCTCGATAAGCAGTCCCCTCTGCGCCATTGTCGGCAGAAGTCGACTGACTCGTGACGTCGTAAGCGTATAAAGTGAATTTTAGTGCGGGAAATATGGAACAACAAGAAGTATTTACCACTGAACAATTATTACGTATCTTGGAAGGTACTGAAGACGATGAGTTTTCTGAATCTTTAGATGAAGATGATTTAGAGGTAAGTTAATTTTAATTTAAAGTTATGTTTTGCTTTACATGTAAGTATGTACATACTTAATTGGTTATTATATTCTAAAGAGTGCTCTCTTATTTCGCCTACTCGCTTACATTTTGTAAGGGTACCTATATAATCATATTCAACTGAGCTTGAGAAATTACGAAAACAATTTTTACCCACAATCAATTTTTACCCACAAATTAAAATTAGCTTATGGCACAATTCAAACCAAACGGCCGGCACTGTTACTAGCAAACGATTTTAAGCTTTACCTCAACTGCAAAATGCGCAGTATCGCCTGTGAACTCTCAAGGTCTCGCGGAGCCGCATGCCTTTTTGAATTTTCAAGCGATACTGCGCATTTCCTAGTCGAGATAAAGCTTAAAATCGTTTAACAGTAAAAGTGCCGGCCGCTGCGCTGCCACTTCGGTGTGAATCTACCGTGTTTCATAAATCAGAAACAATTATGAATAGTTTACATAAATATGCATTTGTAGTTACTAACAAATGAAATGAAACACCATAGATGTCTACAATTTATTTAATTTAACAAACTTTTACAAAATGAGCATACCTAATAATAATATTTTATGTTGACTTACAATATTACCTACAATAACAAGTAATAAATCCCTATTGTATCACGCATGAGCTTCGACGCGAGTTTGCCGGCAAACATGTTCCTACTTGTCGAACCTAACTTAAAAAAAATTGAAAATTGTTTATTTGCATTATGCTAATCAGTCTTGTAAGAATCAAATAGTAACAATACAAAATTATTTGGGAACTTAATCATGAAATAATAATTAAAAACAAATAATCAAACCTTTTGATTGATTGATTGATTGAATCAAACCTTAATTAACCTTAATCAAAATTTAATCAATTTTCTTGTACCGTATATTTAATGGTAAAGGATTTTCATCTTCGTCAGAAGGACATTCTGGTATGAAATCAACACTTTCGGATAAATCGGAATCACCCCGGTATATTCTGATTAAATTAATTATTTGCGCGTACAAATTAGTACGCCTATCTTCTGGTACTCTTTCCATTTCAAATGCGATTAATCTGGAGAAATTTTCGTTCCTCTCATCTGAAGGGCGTTGATTATAGAAGTCCACTCTGGACAATGCGCCTGGTTCAAATAATATATTGTTTTTGTTACGAGCCACGTAAGGCTCATTGACTGTTTGTGTGGCTACTTCTTTTTTTATTGTATCTTCTTTGCAACGAAGCTTTATATACCCAGATAGTATCGACGGAGATCCTGGTCGTTTTTGTGACATTGTTTTAATCCTGAAATTAAACAAATGATTCAGATAATAAATGATTATGATAAGTAAATAAATGATAATAGTACTTGATTATACTTACCTACTTGTTATATTTATTGTCAGTGTGAAATCAAACTAATATAAGTACAATATATTTATTTTGCCAAATTATTTAACTGCGACACACAAATATAACTTCACGCAGACGAAATTTTATAAATAATATTCGGCGAATTGTCATTAGCTGGTTTCAGTATTACCAGATTAGATTTTTAATTTACCATCAATTCATATAAAATACAGTATACAAAAATATACAATTAAATACAGTAGACTATAGAAAAATTACTATCAGGATTTTTTGAAATACTTTTTTAGATATTTAGGTGAATTTTTATTTATTATAAATGTTTGATTTTAAACGATTAAACAAACAAACTTCCTAAATTTATAATTATGGTTGTGTTATTTGATCACAAATATTTAATTAGTGGTTTATGCGTTACAGCCGACGATTGCTGGTCACCAAGAACTGTCTGATGAAACGCCCTCAACTTTTGGACATGATCGTCATTACAGAAATCGTGAGACAGAACAGTTTAAGTGGACTACAGAAGGACGGCCACCAGAAGTTGCCGCTTTTGATGACTTTTCATCTGGATTGCATTTTACTCCCTCTGAAAATTTTACTGAACTCGACGTGTTTCAACATTTTATGGACAATGATTTTATGTCATTCATTGTCGAAATGACAAATAAATTTCACAACAATTTTCTGTTGAAAGTAGACTTACGAATGCATTCACGCCTGCATAGATGGTATGATGTTACAGTCCCAGAAATGCAATGTTTTTTAACAATTATGATGCTGATGACCCGAAATCGTCATTTGACTATTGAAGAACATTGGTCGACAGATATTTTATTAAATGCCCCCATTTTTTCTAAATTAATGTCACGAAATAGATTTTGCATGATTTTAGGCATGCTACATTTTTCCCGGCCAAATGAAGAAAATTCAATTCTTTCTAAAATAGAAGCATGTGTCGCTCACGCGAGAGGAAAATTTAAAAGTATCATTACGCCGTATAGAGATGTGTGTATAGATGAAAGTATTGTTCCTTTCAAGGGCCGTTTAACAATTAAACAATACTTACCAAAAAAAAGAAATAGATTTGGGGTAAAATTATTTGTTTTATGCGATGTACATTCCGGTTTAATAATAGACTTTATAGTTTACTGTGGTGCAGCTACAGATATTGACGATCCAGCAAATTTAGGCGTTGGGGGAGCCGTTGTATCGTCTTTACTGAAAGACTTTTTTGGCTCAAACCGTCATTTGTATGTAGATAATTGGTACACAAGTCCACTATTATTTAAATATTTATATGATAACAACATTTATGCTTGCGGTACTGTAAAACAAAATAGAAAGTGTATGGCTAATTTAAGCAGAAAACTAAATCTACATGAAATGGAAACGCAGTATTCTGGATCCCTTATGGCATGTAAATGGAGGGACAAAAAATATATATACATGTTATCAACCATTCATGATAATTCCATGGAACCATCAGCTAGAATAAATAGAGAAACGGGTTTACCAGTCATGAAACCTAAAGCTGTTTTAGACTACTCTAAAAATATGGGTAGTGTTGATACTGCAGACATGTTGTTATCGTCACTTCAGTGCATACGAAAAACAGTAAAATGGTACAAAAAACTATTCTTTCATATATTTGATATGCACCTTTTAAATGCATTTTTTTGTTTTAAAATGATAAAAGGTATACCGAATTTAGCATTTGCCGACTTCCAACTGAGCCTAATTCGGCAAATGATAGATTGTTACAACACTGGTAACGTTTTAGAAAGACCCATAAGAACTGGACGAGGTTTTAACAATCCCCTTAGCATATTACCCGGCAATGCAAAAGACCACATGCCTACTCGCATAGCAAAACATCAAAGATGTAAGTTCTGTGCAATAAAAAAAAAAACGAAAGGAGACTCGCTACTGGTGTAAAATATGTAACGTTTATCTTTGTGCTGCACCATGTTTCGAAAAATATCACAATAAATAGATATTTTATTGTTGTATAACATGTTGATTTTTAACAAAATATGTGATTTTAATGTTGATCTGTGATATTTAAAATTATCTATATACAATTGTTGATTATTATAAGAATATTATTATTTTTCTGTGTCATTTTATCGTTACAAGACTGACTATTGAGTACCTATGATAATTAATATAACTGACATTTGTATGTTTTGAATTTTTATAGATTTTTACGAGATTTAGGACTAATTTAAAAAATGGTTTAGTAAATTTTATTTTCAGTATTTCATTTTAAGAGATATTTCTATTATTGCAACACTATTACACTATACCTAATTATGTACTATTGTTGATATTTTATAAGTATTTTTAGTGAGTTTTGTAGTTTTTGAACACTGATCAGTGAGCATTTATAATTGTTGATTGTTGATCCTTTAATGTTTAATTAGGTTAGATACGAGAAACTAAATAATGTATCTATTTTAAGAATATAAATATCGTTATACTTAAAAATCGTTACGTATATACTACGCAATTTCATACGAAAATTTTGATTTATTTTATACATATAATTAATCTGATTAGTGAGAATATTAGAAAGTTCCTGTTATAAAAATTGTTGCTATGTAATAATATCACGTGATAATATTATTCATAAGTGACATGTAAGTAATATGATCTCAAAGTAATTATTAATAATATAACTCAATAATTAAACTAAATTATTGGTAAATAAATAGTTTTATTTGCATTCAATCCATTAACAACCCAAATTGTTGCAATAAGTGTAAATTTCAAGAATAATAAAAACAAACTACTGTGGCCTTTGAATTTAATTAGATACTAACATCGATAAACTGTATGACACTATGGTACAACTCTAATGTACATGCAACGATGTCTTATAAAAGACTCGTCGACGGCGCCAATGTCGGCTATTCCCGACAGTGAGGTACATCAGTACTGAGAATAGTGCTGTACCTAGAGTTATTTTCATTTTAACTGTTGTGTGTCTTAATCATTGTTTTTATGTTATTAACAACTTCGGAACTACTTGAGTGGAACGTTGTAAAATATTTAATATTGGAATGTTCTTTTTAACATATTAATGATCGACCATTTATCTGGCAAGTATTGATAAAAAAAATAATAATAATGGGTATCGATATAATGTTGAAATCCCTATTTTTTTGTAGGTATTTAATTAAGATTTTCGGGCTTGGCGTACAGGGCATAGGAATACCGATATGGCGTGGCGGTGAAAAGGTTAATGTTCCCACGCATTTTATTTCGTACATGCGTGCGGTAGCCACCGTGCTCAAAATTGAAGTAAAATTTAAAAAATAAAACAAAACAATCAACTTCTCGAAAAATATAACAAAATCTAAAATTGTAACGAAAAACATAAAATAGTTAATTACTTTTCCTTGTGGAAGGTTGGTAACAAGATTTTTTGGCGGTTAGACAAAGTCTTTGTTGACATTTTGTACACATAATCATGGTTTTACCATTTTTGCAAAGACGACACCGGCCTTGCGACGTAAATATTGGAAAATGATCGTAACATCTAGCCGTGCATCATCTACAGGTCTCGGCTGGACCGGTTTGGTAATTGTGGCCGGTTTAGGTGAATTAGTCATTACGTTGAATCTAGATTTTGTACAGGTATTCATAAGCGCAAGAGCACACTGCACACGAAATTTTTTTAGGCTTAATTTATTTTCACCTAGTTGAACACAGTCTCTACGATGTAGTAGCCAGCTGTTATTAAGTGCGATGTCTAATAGTTGGGCAAATATTGACATGTACAGACGCCAGCAGGTCAAGCTACCCGAAACTGTCAAACTTTCCTAATCAACCTTGAACCTTAATGCTTTAGCGATAAAGTTGAAAATCTATTAAAGAAATCTGACAGATTGTAGTAGCTTGATGTGCTGGCGTCTGTCTCAAAGTATAGGGCAAAACTTGGGTAATTGGTGATAATTTTGTTTTTCACTTGTAAAATTCTTTTCAATGATCAGATTATTTTTTAAGTTTACTATGCTAGAGTAGACATAAGAAGCTTTGGTAACTCATATCTAAAAATGTGGCAAATACTATAAATGATTGAAAAATACACATTTATCAAGTCAGTTCCTCATATCAGTTAATTTCGTGATACTGAAGTTACTGTGTGGTATAGACTTGGTTAAGTTGTGATATCAGTTGGGTTAATATGTGATAGTAATAGAATTAGTAAATAAAACAAGTATATCTTAATCATACTTTAATAATTCTTAATCATGAAAAAATTTTATGCATATAATTGGCATGTGTACTTTGGTTATCTTTTTATGAAGTAATTTCTGAGATCAGTTTAAGCAAAAATAAAATAGGACCTAATCAGATAATTCGCAGTTAGAACAAAGGAAAAATGTAGGATTTATTACATTTTGGCATAGCACATGGTACCATGTGCGGCAGAATTGACATTCAATTGAATTGATTGATTTTTGAATTGGCATTCTATCCACTCTGCACCGTTTTTTAACTTCACATCATCTGCAAAATTTCCTCTGCAAGTGCCACATAGGTCTAGATTTTGGTCAGATACTCTCTTGGAAGAAGAGGGCAGGGGTTCATATACTTTCCCTTTTTTCTCACTTTTTTTAGGCTGAGATTTCTTGGCTGTTTTTTTCTTTTGGGATTGAGGAATCTTCAATATCTCTTGGTCTTTTGAACACTCTGGCTGTTGATTTTCTAGAGTTTCCGGTTGGTTTTCCTTCTCTGCATCACATGTAACCAAAGATGGTGCCACTGTATGGTCAGGAATGGCATTGTAATTAACAGGGTAAATACCTGCTTTTGAAAAAGCTTTGGCTATTAATGACCTTTTATCAATGGTTTCTTGATATGCTGCAGAAAACATTTTCAAAAAATCATATCGAGTCGGTTTTTCTCCAGGTTTTTCCAGCTGAAACTTATCTAAATGATTTCTCCATTTGGCTTTCGGCTAAGGTTGTCTTTAAAAGATCGCTCTTAGCGATAAGACCGCCCATTGTGTCACCCTTTATAAAATGTTATATATTTATGTTCTGTAATTTGTATGGTGTACAATAAAGAGTATTCTATTCTATTCTATTCTATTCTTTCATTGGGCTAAATATGCCCACATCAAGAGGCTGCAACAGATGAGTGATATGTGGAGGATATGTAACAATATATATTTGCTCCTTACTTGCAAGATCCAACACTTCTGGAGTCAAATGAGATTTGTGAGAATCCATGAAAAGCACAACTGGTCTAGCCAAGGGAATACTACCTATAAAATGTTGAAAAAATTCCAAAAACAAGTCATTGTTAATCCAGCCCTTATCACTCAGTTTAATAAGACAAGGGAAATCAGAACTTTTCAATCTGTCATCCCATCGTTTCCCTTTAAATATAATCATTGGTGGTATTGCATCACCAGCAACATTCACACAGGGCAATACCTTAGTTGTTGTTCCTTTTTCCCCAAAAGTTTGTTTGTAAACATGTGACTTTCCAGTCAATGTAACTAATTACATAGCGCTACTACATGAAGATCGCTGATGTTGCATCCGCGCCGATACTTATTATTGCTGATGCACCTATGACGTCAATCGATTTCGCAAACTGTTGTTTGTTCAATAAATTGTAAGAATGATTATTCTATTGTCCTACTTCGACCTGGAATCATCATTCATAGGATTAATTTTGTAATATTAATTTAGTAATTAAATTTATTTAAAATCATTTCGGTTTTTTTTCGATCCTCCGATCGCAGCAAACGTAATTGGCGCAGTCGGTAGGATATCCGCGAGAGATATCGGGACTCTATCTCACATCGATAATTGCGTCGCGAGTCACTCGGGTGGCTATCAAGCACCATTTCGGGTATCCTGAACCTACGGACCTGCTGCAGACCAGAAGGAGAATCCAGCCATCGATTCACGGAGAGGAACCAGAAATGAAATACCTGTAAGTACACTTGAATCATTCTCGTGTTGCACCCTTTGAATCTTAAACCTCAAGATTTACCATCCAAGGGCCTCCAGTGCGCGGGAGCCTGAATCACGACAGGCTCGCCAACGTACAGTAGATATAAATAGAGATATAACTTTGGATAACTTAGAATTAGACAATATGACCCAAGCTCAGAATAACCCAGATACTATCTACAAGGCTCTTCGCCTTATTCCAGAGTTTGACGGCAACCCAAACGTCCTTACCCGTTTCATCAGAATTTGCGATTCGCAAGCTGCGCAGTATCTAAGTAATGCACCTGGCAGTGAATTTTCCAACTTATGCTTACTAAACGGGATACTTAATAAAATAACTGGAACCGCGGCATGTACTATCAACGCCAATGGAATACCGGAGAGCTGGCTAGGCATTCGAACTGCCTTGATTAACAACTTCTCGGATCAGCGTGATGAAACCGCATTGTACAATGACATCTCTTTAGCTACTCAGGGTAATAAAACCGCACAAGAATTCTATGATCATTGCCAAACGTTGTTTAGTACGATCATGACATACGTGACTTTACATGAGACTGTACCGACGACTATAGAAGCCAAACGCGACTTGTATAAAAAGGTTACCATGCAGGCATATGTTCGAGGGTTAAAAGAACCTTTAGGATCCCGTATACGTTGCATGCGTCCACCAACAATAGAAAAGGCGCTCGAGTTCGTTCAAGAGGAACTCAATGTAATGTACCTGCAACAACGTGAGACCCCAAAAGCCCAAGCTCCTCCTAGAGTCACTCATCCCACTCTAACACCTGTAGCGGTTGCCCCACGACCTCATAATTTCCCAACACCAGTACCTAATTGGCCATTACCCATGGGTCAGCGTCCAACGGGACCCGCACCCCAGCCTTTTAAATTCCCTGCACCAGCACAGCATCAACAACGTATGCCAACGAACACACAAAGAATGTTCAGTGCGGCACCTCCTAACTACAACCCCCGTAGTAACATATTTAGATTAACACCCCGAAATAATGCACCTCAGGGCCCTCAGCCAATGAGTGGTGTTCAACGTTTTACTCCCAAACCTCTACCTCCAATAAATCAGCCAGCAGCCCATGATTGGTATAAGTTTGGCAATCCACCGCCCTCAAATTATTTCAAAGCCCGAGAAATGAATATGAACGAGTGCATGACATATGACGACTCACATTACAACTACTACTACGAACCGGTGTACAATTACTATACTGACTACAATGACAGTGTCTTTGACCCGAGTCTCGCCGCTGACTCGACTCATTATAACGTGTCAACGGACGACCAGGTATTTGCTGAATCGCAAGCAGGTGTAACCAACCATGATCAGCAGGATTTTCAGGAGGCTTCGACGTCACAAAAACCAAAATAGAATTAAATCTTCAGACACAGAGGCAACTTCCCTATATACAAATTAAAGACCCACCTTTGAAACTTTTAATAGACACGGGTGCCAATCAATCTTTCATTAGCCCCGAAGCTGTCGAAAAACATTTCGCTGAATACCCCTTGAACTTCGACCCTTTTGAGATAACCAACATACACGCAACAAGCAGGAACGACTATTCCATAACTTTGCCATGCTTTGCAGAGTTTAGCGACGCCAATAACATGAAGTTATTCATCTATCGGTTTCATGATTATTTCGATGGACTAATCGGTTTAGATCTGTTAAATGACTGGGAAGCTCGCATAGATTTGAAAGAAAACATGTTAGTAACTCGATCCGCGATAAACCCTATTGTAATGTATAACTCGCGTAACGTAAATTTATACGAAGATATTATACCAGCTAGGAGTACTAAGGTTATCCGTATCCCTATTGATGTGCCAGAAGGCGATGCTTTTATTCGGGAACAAATTCTTTGCAATTGCATAGTCCATGAATGTGTTACTACCGTAAGTAACAATCATGGCTACTTGGAAATCGAAAATCCGACACTAAACGACGTAATATTTTCAATCGATCGCCCAGCGCACGCGGAATTATTTAATACTGAGTGCAGTAGTACTCAACAAACATCGACACGCGCTCAGGAAGTAGTATCCCGTTTAAGAACTGATCACCTAAACCCGGAGGAAAGGGCTAACCTTATAGCTCTTTGTTCTCGTTACTCGGATGTTTTTTATATTGAAGGTGAGGGACTAACTTTTACAAATAAGATAAAGCATCGAATAAGAACTACCGATGACGTTCCGGTGCACGCTAAAAGCTACCGGTATTCATTCGTACACCGCCAGGAAGTTAGGGACCAAATAACTAAAATGCTTGATCAAGGTATCATACGACCATCAGAATCTGCATGGAGCTCGCCTATTTGGGTGGTTCCAAAGAAGATAGATGCCTCAGGAAAGCAAAAATGGCGTCTCGTAGTTGACTTCCGTAAGTTAAACGAGAAGACACTAGACGATAAGTACCCTATACCTAACATCAATGACGTTCTCGACAAATTAGGTAAATGCCACTATTTTACGACCTTGGATTTGGCAAGTGGATTTTACCAAGTGGAGATGCACCCCCAGGATGTAGAAAAGACCGCATTCAATGTGGAACACGGCCATTTTGAATTCCTCAGAATGCCGATGGGACTAAAGAATTCGCCGTCCACGTTTCAACGTGTGATGGACAATGTCCTCAGAGGACTCCAAAACGAGATATGTCTTGTTTATTTGGACGACATCATTGTCTTTAGCACATCCCTTCAGGAACATATAATTAATCTCGAAAAAGTATTCCAGAGACTTCGAGAGTCCAACTTTAAAATCCAGATGGACAAATCGGAATTCCTTAAACTTGAAACAGCTTATTTAGGTCATATTATCAGTAAAGACGGCATTAAGCCAAATCCCGATAAAATATCCGCAATTAAGAAGTATCCCATTCCAAAAACACCGAAAGAAATCAAACAATTTCTGGGCCTTCTCGGTTATTATCGAAAATTTATTCCTGACTTCGCCCGAACCACAAAACCACTTACCCAATGCTTGAAAAAAGGACGAAAAATCACCCTTGACTCCGAATACGTGAATTGTTTCGAAAGATGCAAGACCCTCCTGACTAACGACCCCATCCTTCAGTATCCAGACTTCAATAAAGAATTTAGCTTGACGACAGACGCTTCGAATGTAGCCATCGGCGCTGTCTTATCCCAAGGACCTATAAATTCGGACAAACCTATCTGTTATGCATCCCGAACCTTAAATGAAAGCGAGATGAACTATAGTACCATAGAGAAGGAGTTACTTGCTATAGTGTGGGCTACGAAATATTTTAGACCCTACCTATTCGGACGTAAATTCAAAATTTTCACTGACCATAAACCGTTACAATGGATGATGAACATGAAAGAACCAAATTTCCGACTGACAAGGTGGAGACTTAGACTTAGCGAGTACGACTTTTCAATCATTTATAAAAAGGGGAAATCTAATACAAATGCTGACGCCCTTTCTCGCATTGAAATTCACACTAAAGAAGCCATGTCCTTAATAGAGGAAATTGATGAACTCAACTCCTTAATGGGTAATCCATCAGAAACCATCCTTGGCAAATCAAACTCTTCAACCGAAACAGCACATACAAGCATCGAGAACCCCATCCTAGAAATTCCCATAACTGACGAGCCATTAAATAAGTTTAACAGACAGATATGTTTCACCATTGTAAATGACGTTAAAAAACGACCTGTAGTTACAAGGCCATTTGACACCCATACACGTATAAGTATCCAGCTATCCGAATCTAACTTAGAGGAAGATGTGATCAGTGCCGTAAAAGAGTACGTTAACCCGAAGGTCAAGACAGCTATTTTAGTTAATCCACCTCTAGCCATGTATTCAATTATACCAATTATACAGGACAAATTCAAAAGCTCATCCCTAAATCTAGTTTTAGCTAAATCTGAATTAGAAAATGTCAAAGATTATCTTCGACAACAGGAGATAATACGGCACTATCATGACGGTAAAACTAACCATCGTGGTATTACCGAGTGCCATTTAGCCTTATCTCGTAAATATTACTGGCCAAAGATGAAAGACCAGATAACTAAATTCATAAGTGAATGTACGATTTGCGGTCAGGCCAAATACGATAGAAACCCGATAAGACCCCAGTTTAACATTGTACCACCGGCTACCAAGCCGTTTGAGATAATCCACATGGATCTATTAACTGTACAGGGTGAAAAATATGTAACATTCATCGATGTATTCACAAAGTACGGTCAAGCTTATCACCTACGTGATGGAATAGCTATCAGCATATTACAAGCCCTTTTGCAGTATTGTACCCACCATGGCGTCCCTATTACTATTATCATCAGAATATTCAAGGATTTATGAACAAAGATTTAGAAGTAGAATTATTTATGAATTTTAATAGTATTGATATTCTTTGTATAACAGAACATTGGCTGAAAAGCCACCAGTTCTTGTTCAATTTTAATAATCACCAGGTTGGTAGTTCGTTCAGCAGAATAAATGCTATACATGGTGGCTCATTAATTTTAGTAAGTAACCAGCTCAAATTTAAAGATCGTAACGATATTGTGAGCCTATCTGTTGAGCGTACAGTTGAAATTGCCTGTATAGAATTGGAGCATTTTGTTGTATTAAGTGTGTACAGACCCCCATCAGGATTGTATGACTGCTTTGAAAAGGTAATGGATGAAGTGTTAGACAGGATTTGTAACTCAAACAAGTCCGTTATCGTTTGCGGTGATTTTAATGTCAATTTATTAGAAAACTCAGGTTCTTGTAGTAAAATTATAAGTCTGTTTCAGTCCTACAATCTTGTAAACCTATTTTTGGAGCCTACAAGAATAACCCCTACTAGTGCCACATGCCTAGATAATATTTATACAGATATTATACCAAGCCACAAAGAAATTATAAATTTACTAGATTCTGATCATTGCGGGCAAAGGATTACT
This sequence comes from Apamea anceps, assembly GCA_951799955.1. Taxonomy (NCBI): domain Eukaryota; kingdom Metazoa; phylum Arthropoda; class Insecta; order Lepidoptera; family Noctuidae; genus Apamea; species Apamea anceps. The sequence continues at coordinate 4,296,281 of OX637509.1, forward strand.
ATTCCAAATCAAAACAAAATAGTGGTTAAAAAAGATATCACTGTCAACCCCAAAACTGCAAGTCGCTTGGAGGCTTTCAAAATTAAACTCACTGATAAATTACCAGTTTTTTCAATTCATGCGGATCCTAATCATCTATATGATAATTTTTTTAATATATACTGTAATCAATTTAATTCAACCTTTATTCCCAAGACTATCTCGATTAATAGTAACACATGTTTCAGTGATTGGGCTACCATTGGTATTCATAAAAGTAGAAAGCGGCTTTATGAACTGTACAATGAAAGGACTTATGTAAACACTGATGAATTTAATTTGTATGTTAGAAATTATTCAAAATTATTTAAAAAAGTTTGTTATATGGCCAAGTCACGTTATTTGGGTTCAAAGATTAAAACCAGCAATAATGTAATTAAAACGACTTGGAATATTATTAATAGTGAAACGGGAAGGTCTAGTAATCGAAATACTGACTACAGGTTGTCGATTAATGACAACATAATAAAATCAGACTCACAAGTCGCAGAGGCGTTTGAAAATTTCTTTTCAGATATTCCCGTTTCTACTACTAAATCCCTAAACTCATCACCTTCTGTTGCTGAGTCTTTGCTTATGGAAAATGTTAATGGTTGCGATTCGGAATTTCATTTTGAACATGTTACCTGTAGAGATATAATTAAAACCTTTCACACATTAAATGTTAAAAAGACTGCAGATCTGTGGGGTAATTCTGTAGAAGTTGCTAAGTCTATTATTGACATTGTAGCACCTACTCTAGCTCTTATCTTTAATAGTTGTATTGACAGTGGGGAGTTTCCTGACCTCATGAAAAATAGTAAAATAATACCTTTGTTTAAATCAGGTAGTACATCAGACCCTACAAATTATAGACCTATTTCTGTACTACCTACCTTTAGTAAAATTTTTGAGAAATTAATTTTAGATCAAATGCAAAGATTTTTTAATAAACATAAATTATTACATAGCAAACAGTTCGGTTTTACAAGGGGTCGTTCAACTACTGACGCCGGTGTTGAACTTTTAGGACATATTTATAATGCTTGGGAAGATAAATGCGATGCCTTGGGCATCTTTTGTGATTTGTCCAAGGCATTCGATTGCGTTCTTCACGAAACGTTAATCAGGAAACTCCGCCACTACGGAATCAGGAACATTGCTCTGGATCTTCTTACCTCATACTTGAGTAAGAGGATTCAGAGCGTTGATGTTAATGGAAAAAGATCTCCCGGATCTATAGTAACAATGGGAGTCCCACAGGGCTCAATTCTTGGCCCTTTCTTGTTTCTTATTTATATAAATGACTTGCCGTACCTCATAAAGGATAATCATGATATAGTGTTGTTTGCGGATGACACTTCACTTTTGTTTAAACTTAAACGTCAGCAGCAGGCTACTGACGATGTAAATACCGCGATCTCTAAAGTAGTCCACTGGTTCAATGTTAATAATTTACTTTTAAACGAGAAAAAAACCAAATGCATTAAGTTTACGCTACCTCACGTTAGGCAGGTGAAAACCAATGTGTTGATAAAGGGCGAAGAATTGAATCCTGAAGACAGCACAGTATTCTTGGGCATAACTTTGGATGCTAAGCTTCAGTGGGGTCCACATATAGATAAATTATCAAAAAAGCTAAGCTCCGCAGCATACGCGGTTAGAAAAATTCGTAATTTAACTGATATAGAGACAGCCCGTTTAGTGTACTTTAGCTATTTTCATAGTGTAATGTCGTACGGTATTCTATTGTGGGGAAATGCCGCTGATATTCAGACTATCTTTGTTTTACAGAAGCGAGCTGTTCGATCAATTTATAAATTGTGTCCGAGACACTCACTCAGAGAAAAATTTAAAGAAATTAATGTTATGACTGTGCCTTCTCAGTATATTTATGAAAATCTTTTATATGCCCATAAAAATATAAAATTGTTTAAAAAGTATAGTGATATACATGATATAAATACTAGAAACAAACACAAATTTGTTGTACCTACAACAAGGCTCAAGAAAATAGGTGGCTCGTTCAGATGCCAATGTATACGCTTCTACAACAAAGTTCCAAGCCCCGTTCAAGATCTAAGCCTTAATAAATTCAAATCATTCATTAAACGTAAGTTGTGCCAGAAAGCCTTTTATACCGTTAAGGCTTATATCGAGGACAAAAAGGCTTGGGATTAAACTGCTTCCAATTTTTACATTTATTGAATGTTTTTATTTTGTTTTGTTGTTTTTTTTTTTATATATACATTTTGACATTAATGAATTTGATATATACTATGACATTTGCTTACTTTGTAAAGTATTCTATTATTTTAATTTTTGTGAATGTGAAGACTATGTGGGTCATTTTATTTTTTATTGTTCTCTCTGTTCTGTTAGTTTTTGTCATGGTCTGGCAGTTTGAGTAATTAATGTGGCCTACCCAAATGTCCTTTCTTTGGTATTGTTCGTCGAACCGTTGAGCTCCTTAAGTTTTGAGTTGAGCTGCACGATTTCTGACATATGCGTGCACTGACTGGACAGGTCCTCTCAATCTGTGTGGTTCTTTCCTCAAAAGACCATCTCAGACATCGACCTACATGGTCTTCATATGATCTGACCAAGATTATGTCTGGACTTTAAAAGAGACTGTGACGTCTGAGTTTGTTTCGGCCTTTCTTCTCAGACTAGTCAGATAGGAAACGCCGACCTCATCTAGTTTTAAAATATGATTGACGTGTAAAAGTGTTTGTACAAACCTACTTACAAAATAAAATCATTTATCATTTATCATTTTATCACGGACAATGGGACTGAGTTCACAAACCAACTGTTCATGGAATTTACGAGGCTTCATAACATCAACCATCATAGAATACTAGCTCATTCACCTAACGACAACGGAAATATCGAACGACTACACTCAACCCTTCTAGAACATCTCAGACTCCTTAAGCTACAGTTTAAAGACGAACCAATAATTAATCTTGTGCCCTATGCTCTAATAGCTTATAATAGCTCTATACACAGTTTCACAAGATGTCGACCCTTTGACTTACTGACTGGTCATTTTGACCCCCGAGACTGCAAAGACATAGACCTTACACAACATTTATTACAACAGTATACGCAAGCCCATAGAGATAAAATGAAACATGTCTATGACATCATTAACTCGTCATCACTTGCTAATCGTACCGCGATAATTGAGAAAAGAAATGAAACCCGTGAACCCGAGATAGAATACGCCCCCCAACAGCAAGTGTTTATAACAAACCCTCTTGCAAGTCGACAAAAGACCGCCCCACGATATACCCAGGACACAGTTTTAGCAGACCTGCCGATCCACATTTATACTTCGAAAAAACGTGGCCCCATAGCGAAGTCAAGACTTAAGCGTATACCTAAATCAGCGAAATTGTTACAGGATCCTACTGATAACAATGCTCCCAATGACGCGATCTCAGGAGATAAGACTTGAAAGCCTCGACGATGGACCAGGACTTCTACCCTTTAAACTTGGACAAATGAAAATTACGACCCATCATCATACCTTCATTCAGTACGTACAACTAAGTAATATCGAAAACAATGTTCACTCCCTACAGACCCAACTAACGAACTGTCAAAATCAAATGACTAATGACACTTACGCACTATACGAAATTCAAATGGAATATCTTGCTAGCAAACTTGGCAATGTCCTAAAACAATTACGATCCTTAGAACCCAATAGAGCCAAAAGAGGTCTTGTAGACGGACTAGGTTCAATAATAAAAAGCCTAACCGGGAACCTAGATCACGAGGATGCACTAAAATATAATCAGGTCATCAAAATCTTAGAACGTAACCAAAACAAATTAGTGACTGAATTCAATGGTCATATTAGTATAAGTAAGGAGTCGATGTCTAAATATAATAGCATAATTACACAGATAGTACAAAACCAGAATAAAATTAACATTACTTTAGACACTATATTACAAAGTAATGCACTAAGTGAGAAAAGTTTAATAAAATATGCTCATTTTGCCCAACTACTAGAAGTTATAAGCGATAATGTAGAGGATTTAACTCAGGAATTAATCAGGATAGAAAATAGCTTAGCTTTCGTACGTGCGAGTAGTACCCATCACTCCATGATAGACATAGAAATACTAGAGTCAATGGTAAGAAAACTTAAGACTATCTACACCGAAGAGCAAGTTTTAGACCTAGAACTTAGAGATTACTATGATATCATAAAACCGGGATCATACTATGTAGATAAGCAGATAGTATTCGTATTTAAATTTCCAATCTTTTCTAAAAATAGTTACGATATCTATAGACTCTCTGTGGTACCTAATAAACATGCACAAGCTCTTATTCCACCCTTTCCTTTCCTTGCAACTAACGAGATGTCACATGTGTACATAGAGGCTGAATGCCCGAAGTTGAAAGACTGGTACCTCTGTGAGGAAGATATTACCCACCAGACTCGCACCAAAGCTGACTGCATCCAGGAGTTAATCACCAACCAAGCTCTACAAGACTCCTGCAGGTTTACCACGATCACCCTGATGAGAGAAGCCATGGAGAAGCTCGACGACCAACATTACGTCCTATCCTTCCCTCAAGAAACGAAGGTACAACTAACCTGTAACCGGAAAGACTACACATCGCTTCAGGGTAGTTACCTCGCAACAATTCCTACTGGATGTTATCTGAAATCTGAAGAGTTCACCATTGCAAACGTTTACGACGAAATTAACGGCCAACCCTTGAAGTTAATGAAGATACCCTATGACGCTGAGAAACAGGCCACCACAGCTACTCACGTCAACCTGAACTCTATTGATCTCCAAGGACTACACAGTATCCAGGACCAACTTACGATCCAGAATCCTGTTCAACTTGAGAACGTGCACACCGACGCACTTTACCACACTACAATCCCATTCTATGGAGTACTATTGAGTGCAAGCGTACTCGTTATCATCGCAATGACGCGGCGCTACCTACGCAAATGTACGAACACTATGAAAAAGAAACAGCAACCACCAGCCGCAACCCTGGAAGAAAATGAAAGTCCTGGCGAACTTCCGGCAACATTTTCACTCAACGTGCTAAAATAGTCGCCGTTCTAAGGGGGGAGGAATTACATAGCGCTACTACATGAAGATCGCTGATGTTGCATCCGCGCCGATACTTATTATTGCTGATGCACCTATGACGTCAATCGATTTCGCAAACTGTTGTTTGTTCAATAAATTGTAAGAATGATTATTCTATTGTCCTACTTCGACCTGGAATCATCATTCATAGGATTAATTTTGTAATATTAATTTAGTAATTAAATTTATTTAAAATCATTTCGGTTTTTTTTCGATCCTCCGATCGCAGCAAACGTAATTAACTATTTTCCCAGATTTCATAACAAACATAAAACCACTCTCATCTAAATTCCAAATTCTTTTTGGATAATTTTGTATTCTCACTATTAAGTCAAGCACTAGTTCTTACTGTAAAGATGTAAAGCTATTTGTTATCCCACAAATAACAAGCAACATACCTAGTTCTAAAGTTGATGTCGCGACACTAGATGTACCAAAAAATATCACACTTGCATTCTATAATCCATCAACAGTAGATATGTTGTTGGGAGCCGACGTTTTTTGGGATGTCGTTTGTCCTGCTAATAAGATTAAATTGGGAAACAATAAACCTGTATTACAAAACTCCCAGTTTGGTTGGTTGGTGATAGGGCTTATCATGTGTCCAACAAGTGTACCTAATAGGAACATATGCTGTAATTTCAGTCAAGCTATACAAAATTAACTGAAGCAGTTCTGGGAGCTAGAGGAGCTGCCAGACAAACCGAAGCTCACCTTGGAAGAACAAGCCTGCGAGGAACACTTCAAGCAACACACCCGCCGCATGGAATTTGCTGGTTTGGCTCTTAGACAGCGACTAACGGATATGTTTGAAAGTCAGTGGATTGGCCGTTTTGGACCTTTCGATGGCCAGCACGGTCACCGGACCTGATACCACTGGATTTCTTTTTGTGGGGGGCCGTAAAAAACGAGGTGTATGCACGAGAAGTGAACACTGTGGACAATTTAAAAAATTAAAATAATTAATGCCTTCGACAAACTTAAATTAAATGGTATTTGAATGGCAGATGGGGACTTGTTAAGACGAGTCCGTGAAAATTTAATAAGACGATGTCGCTTGTGCATAATGAATAACGGGGGATATTTTGAAAATGTAAAAATATGACTATTGATGATTTAAATTCTGATTGTCATGTGATATTATGTGATTAATTATTCAATCAGTGATCTTTTATTAATTAAAACGCACAACTTAGTGTAATATCACCCGAGCGCGTACTGTAACATCACACATTACTCGACTAAAATAAGCATCACACCATCACACTAAACATTACGCGCGCGGTTGCAGCGCAGTAGCTTGCGACATGACTCGCAGACTCGCTCGAACCGAGCCCTCCCGAACGCATCGCATCGGCAATGTTCGGTTTATATCGGAAGTCTGGAACTAGGAGCCTGTGATTTCGTATTTCGCCCGGTCAGGTGACTTAGTATGTTATTTAGAACTCTATTTTTATTATAAAAGGTTTATATTTCCTTGACACCACCACCCGTTGTACGGTCGTAGGTAAATACTCAACTGTCCTATTATTTCGAATTATAATGCAAATATTGCGATATTTTTTAGTTTGTTTGCTAACGCGGTCAAGGACTTGTCTTTATTGGATTATTTATAAATATGTCATATGTGTGATAGTGGCTGCGATCAATATATAAGTGTATAGACAGGATTGGACTGTAAAAATTATGAACACTAAATGTGCTAAACTGTAAATAAAGACACTGGTTTGTGAATGTGTTTCTGAACACTAAATGTGATTAACTGTAAATAGTTAAAGACATCAATCGTCCGATTTACTCGAAACTCAGTATTTATATCTAGGATCGAAAGTAAACAATAATGTTCTCGTGGGATAGTTTCCGACATCCACGCGGGCGAAGCCGCGGGCAGAAGCTAGTTTACGTATATAACAGGTAAGTGCCCTAACAACTATTTTAAAGTGCGTGTATTTTCTCGTAATTAACAAATATTTGTGTAGGCAAATTGGTTTGCGTATGTAGTAGTGAGTGATATATTTATACATTGAGCCGTGGGTTAAAACCGTACGGGGTAAAACCGGCCACTATACGATTCAGACCCGCATGAATGAATATAAACTTTTATTTTTATTTTATTTTAGGAGCTGATAAAATGTCGCGTAATTATAAAAGGACTACTTCTAGATAATAATGGGATCCGTATAACATGCAAAAAGTCGTTCAAGCCAAATTTGATGGCACCATGGGTTACTTGAAAGCGACCAAAACTTTTGAGGTACCAAAATTGACATTATTTGATCGAGTAAACCGATTAAGACAGAACGATGATCTGGACTGTTCCACACGTAAAGGCTTGGGACGATTTAAACAGATTTTTTCGACTTCCCAAGAACAAAGTCTACTTGAGAATATCTTGACCATGGAAAAACGATTATTTGGTCGCACATATAAAGATCTTCGACGCTTAGAGTATCAATTCGTAGAAGCAAACAGTATTGACCATTGTTTCAATATGGTTTATAAACTAGCGGGAGACTTAACCGGGCGAAGAATGATTGATGTTCAATATTTATTTGAACAATTATCAGCAATAGATCACAGTTCTTTTAATTGTTCTTTTGGAGATTTTAAATTTGTAAGCGAGAACCGTCGTGGATTTTATTCATCTTTTAAATTTAATTGTAAAATGTGTGGCCTCAATCTTAGTTTAAAAAGCGATAGATCTGAACGTGAAATAAATCAACATATTATTCATGGAACCGTCACTCTGAAGTAATGGATTTGCTCAGATGAATGAATTTTTTGCACACATTGACAAACCGTGTATGTCTGATAAGCTTTATACAGGGTGGCGATTAGGTTATCACATTAAATTGTACAGCAGGTATTACAAGTTGTTATCAGTCCATTAAAATAATAAAATAAATAATTTTACTAAAATTAAAAAAATGCATTTTTCAAACAAAATAAATGGAGTTATAGTTGGTAAAAAATAAATCATCCTTTATAATATTAGTTTACTGACCTGTAAAAGCGGCAACGCCGCAGCGTCGCGCCGGCGGAGCACGCGCCGTACCTACGCGAGGTACGAGTACGAGTACCTACTTGTGGATGTAGGCACGCGCGCGTGGTGCGTGCGACAGTAATTCAACATTTTCACAACATACTTACGATATTGTTTTATGAAATAATCACAAATTAACTTTAAAAATCTCCACTTAAATGCAATCAATTATTACGTATTTTAATTTTTACGTTTTCAAAATGTCCACCGTTCTTCTGTACACACAAATGACATCGTCTTACGATATTATTTCGGACTCTTCAGAGTAGGCTTCGCGGCTAAAATTTTTAAATTGTCGAAGGCCCCAATTATTCGAGATTTTAAATCGTCCATAGTCGTCACTTCAACCTCATTCTTTAAATGTCCATTGCCCGAACTCCAAATCATATCGGTGTACTCCGGCGATGCGAAATTGATTCGAGGTATCTTGTTGGAAACAATAACACAATGAAAATAGCTACCTAACAATAATTATTATTTAAGCGTTTGATTTCGCATAAACTGTCACACACACCACCTTCACTAACCTATCCTATTCCTATTACTAAAATAAAGTTAACACAAAACAATGTCCACAAAATAAAAACAATAACAATACTACGAAGGGCGCGTGCGCCAATCATCAACTATTCCTCAAGGATTTTGGCGGCGGACTATGTGACTCATTCGTCGCACGCGCCAAAGAAATGCCTACAAGCACACCCCCGTACCCCGTAGCGTTTCGGGCATAGAAATTTATACCGTAAGTCGTCAACCGTAAGAATATTTTTGCATATTTTTTTCATACCTCTCATGCGGTCCCTTTTCATCTTTTAATTTTGCGCACAAAAAACGCCTTCAACTATTAGCCGTAAGAAGGCGGTAAGGACATTTTTCGCTTGAATTTTTTACGTTTCTTGTAATAATAGTTTGTAAAATGGTAGTTTAGTAGTGCTTGTAGGTAATTCGGAATGGCAACGTTTGAAGTTTTGAACTATCTTCACCGGCCACGGGTCTTTGACCTACTTTTATTGGTCAGCTGATTATGTTTATGCAATACATGATGTTGTGAAATATTAAAATGAAAAAAAGGGTCCTGCGGCTATAATATTGTTTATTATTAAATTATTTTAATTGAATATGATAAAATACCTAATATAGAGTACGTGGTTTCAATTAATGTGATAACCTAATCGCCACCCTGTATAAAAGAAAACAGTCTATTTGGCGAAATAATTAAAGACGTTGCTTTGGAAAGTATGCAACAAGCCGGTATAGAAGAAAAAGAAATAGTCATCGCTATGGTAATGTGGATTCTGACGGAATTCCTTATATTACTGTTGTAGTAGATTCATGGGCGAAACAATCATATAGGACTAATTATAATTCCTTATCTGGAGTATCCTGTATAATTGGTTATGAATCTAAAAAGGTCTTATTTTTGGGCATCAGAAATGCATATTGTTGCGTATGTGCTTTAGCCAAAAATAAAAACACTGACCCAAAAATTCACCGGTGCTTTAAAAAATGGTCGAAAAGCTTCAAATGTAGCATCGACATGCATCAATTGAGATATAAAACGCTGACTGGTGATGGTTATAGCAGCGTTACTAGCGCTCTCAACGAATCCTTGCCGTACGGACACTGTACAACCAAAAAAAAAAAATTATGTATCTCTCTCTCTAATCATTTGCTACGAAATTACTGTTCAAAATTAAAAAACCTTGTAAAAAAAACGGAAAATAAATTCGGTATGGTCCCAGTAAAATTAAGAAAAACTCTGGATTTAAATATTTTGAGATTACGAAAGGCCATAAAAAGGGCCGTCGATTATACGACAAAATTACCAAATATGACCATATGACCACAAGATTTGTTAAATAGCCCATGTCATGTGTTCGGTAATCATGAAATATAAACCTTATTTTTGCAAAGGACAAGTGTTAAAAATTTGGTCCCAGAAATGAAAAAATGTGGCTTATGGTACGACATTTTTTCTATTTTGAGCTCTATATTAACAAATGTAAAAAGTCTTTTGATGGTTAAAACAAATAACATTGCAGAGCAATTTAACCCGATAATCGGCGGATTTATCGGCGGAAAACGGGAAAACTATTGTCTGCCCGGTTTCTATGAAACACGATGCTTCGCAGCAGCGGCAAAACAAAACACCGGTAATTTAGTGAAAAGGCTGTGCAAAGAAAAACAGAAATAACAACAAAATATTTAAAACATATTGAATTAAAAAATAAAAAGAAAGCAGATACAAATAGAAACGCAAAAAGAAGAAAAAGAAATGTAGCACTTGCAGATGAGCATTACATATATATGAGCATTATTATATGGAAAAGGAAGCTGACATCGACAATGAAGTTTTTGATATAAAGAAAAACGAACTATTATTAGCACTAAGCCAAAGTGCGTGTCAGAGGCACGAAATTCAATCCAAACCCATAGGTCAAGGAGCTAATCAAGAATGGCTAAAGCAAAGAAAAATGAGGCAAACTAAGAGAGACGACGTTTTGCAAAAACATAGTCAAGCAATTATCTATATATATAAAATCCAAAGTCCTGACTGACTGACTGATATATCAACGCACAGCCTAAACCGCTGATCCTATAGACATGAAATTTGGATGGTGTGTTCTTACACCCGTATTTATAAACAAGTAATATGGTTAGAATTCTTAATTACAAAATTTCATTCTATAGTCGAGTAACGCACGTTACTTACTTGAGCAAATGTTCAAGTAATACTCGATTCATGTTTGTTGTTTCTGTGTGGCAACACTTCGTGACTGCGTTTCGTTTCACGAAAAAGCAAATTTAAGGTCTAGATTAATTTTACCAAATCTTGCAGTAATATCTTTCATATTACTTTATTTTGCATTTATAATAGTAACAGCGTTGTGTAAAATAGTTTAAATTGTAAAAAGTATATTCCCTATTAATATATTCCCTGGTGCGCAGGGTGTGGGGCGGCTCCAACAGTGAGCTCCAAGCATGATTGCGAGTCGCCTAGACTGTGTGTACGTGGGTCACTGTTGTGCCGTCTCTCATGGGATATCGCAACGGTGACCGTTAATTTTATAGTGTATGTGCTTACTAACATAGTCGTAAGTTTTACTAACAATTGAGTCTTTGTAGCTTAAATAAAGAAAAATTCTATTCTATTCTCTATTCTATTATCGTCATTTAATTTTGTTGGTACAAAACAATGAATGCTTGGTGTAACGAAACGTTTGTAATGATATAACCTACTAAACTTAAACGTTTACTTTTACACAAGGGTTATACGGCCGACGCGTGGTTTTTTACTTAGAAAGATTATACAATCATTTCTGAAAATAACACAACACAACTGAAATCAAGCGTTTTGATCAGCGAGTTGAGTATTTCTTTGAATATCTTCCCGTAAATCACGTAAATTTCAAAAATGACTCAAGAAGTAGACAGGAAAAAACCGTTCTCGAGTTTGGAAAAGGATTTATTTTTAAATATCAAAAATATGATACAATTCTCACGTGCAAACATACGAACGCAACGAGTGCTTTCAAAAAGAAGCAGTCATGGGTGAAAATAGCGGAGGAATTTAATGAATCCTCTATTGTTATTCAAAAAGTAAACATAATGTGGTTTGTATACTTTTATTATTTACAGATTATTTTGAATTGCATTTGTGTGCCATGGTCTTTTCTTACGTGTCAGTATAATATAGATAAGGCAGTTACTTATCTAATTTCCATACGTTTCATTGTTTCAGGCATTTTCAAAACAATTAGTTAAACTGTGGTATAACATGAAGGCAAAAGCAAGGGAATCAAAAACGAAGGAAAATGTTCGCCACTTAACAGGCCATCTGTTATGGATATGGATCCCATTGATTCCAAAGTCATGGATATAGATAAAAATATCCTTACTAACATTGCTGTGGATATTGATAGTGATAATGATGGTAAGAGATTATCCATTATAAATAACTAGGTAACTGTACCCGGCTTAAATAACAATGCTTTTTTTATATTAGTCAGAAAACTTTGCAGGCATCTACCCTACAACTGCCCAAAGTTTCTTTTCAATTAGGTTTCAATGTTTCTACGGCCTTCAGGATTAATAACTTTAAATGCCCATAACACTAATATTATAAAGGCAATAGTAATTTTACACAAAGGTTACTTTGAATCCTGGAAATGTGCAGTGGAACACAAGCGAAAGCTATTAGTACATGTATGGGCATTCATCAGTACATTTTGTGACTTTTTCTATTTTTCAAGGAGCATAGTCATATTAGGTGACACCAATAATGAAGCATGGGGTAAAACACCAGAAATAACCATGCAAGTTACTAGAGAGGAAAAAGAAATAGAGTTCAAAACTCCTATCAAAAAGAGTTACGACAATTTGAGAACGAATAAAGTCGATATGTTGAATTGTAGAATATTCGAAGAAGAATTAGAATTTAAGAAAAGAATGCACGAGGAAGAACTCATAATTAAAATTTCAGAGAGAGAACACAAAGAAAATTTGTATAAAATTGAAATGCAAATAAAACTCAAGGAATTAGAGAAATATGACAAAGAATAACTATACGTATAGTTTTCACCCCTGTTTTTTCTGTGAAAATAAATAAAATATAAAACCGGAGTTAATAAATGTCTGAAATAAAGAATGCTTCATTTTTAAAAAATTAGCACTATAATTGTGGTGAGGTATTTATGATGCTTTTAGGACCACATGGCACATAGTATTGATATAATTATAGTATTCTCGTTTATGAATAAAAAAAAAATGATTGTTATTATTTACCTGGTGCAAGGATATCCTCCATCTGCAAGTAACACCCCATCAATTTCATTATTGCATAACCTTATATTTAGTCGTGAGTTTCTAAAGATTTGGCTATCATGTGTACTGCCAGCCCAGCGCACTACTATATCATATATCAACAAATTAGGACCACCAACTACTTGCACATTCAATGAAAATTATCCTTTTCTATTCCGGTACTGCTCAGTATGAAGAATACCTCTAGACTTGGTGATTTTAATGTGGGTGCAATCAATTGCTCCTACAATATTTTTCAGTCCAGGTTCTCTGGCAATGCAACCAAGCTTTTCGAAGTCGTCCTTTGTATTCCTCAAATTTGCAGGAAACTTAATAAAATCTGGCATTAGCAATGCCAATGCTCGACTAACTCCCTTCACTATATGGCATATCGTCGATTGAGAAATATGCATGATATCCCCACATACAATCTGAAAGCTTCCAGTGGCATAAAAACGTAAAGCAGTAAGCAACTGATACAGTGGAGTTATAGGAAGACCTCTTTGTGTCTCTGAATGTAAAAAGTCTGTAATTCTCGGTAAAATCACATGTATAACAACACTTTTGGAGAAACGAAATCTCTTTTTAAAACAATCTTCCGAATAGTCGTGAAATGGATCCACATCACGAAAGTAAACTTTGGGATTTCTAGGTTCAGCAACTTCTATCTCCTCTAATATATTATCATCTATCTATATTGTCTACAACAGCAAAAACCGCTTCGATGCTATCCAAAGTTTCCATTTTTATCAAAAATAACCTCAAAGTAGTGCTTAAGACATGCTTAAGTAAAGGAAATGGTGACACACTTGGCTAAGAATTCTAACTTTTGACAGTTCTAACTTCAAGCAATTTCTTAACTATAGAATACAAATCGTTACTTAAGTAATTACTTTTTACTCAGTAATTACTTTTACTTGTCTATAAATACGGGTGTTAGTGAAGAGTAGGTATCCACTAAGAAAGGGTTTTTCGAAATTCCACCCCTAAGAGAGTGAAATGGGGATTTTGTTTGTATGGAAAATCGTATTCCTTGAGTTAATAATCTTGAAACTTGGCACCAATACTACTCTCAAGTAAATTATGAAATGATCGGGCACAGCAGAGGTAGTAGGAGAGAGGAAGAGGGCTTGGTATATAATTTTGGTAAATGGTCCATGAACACGTATTTTTGTATAATTATATAATATAAGTATTCTATATATTTTTATATTATATTTTATTATTAATATTTTGTTTATTATTACAAATTATTATTTTATATATTATTATTAAAACTGTTATATGTGTCGGTACTCAATAATTATATTATTATATATCGTCCGTTTCGTTTGAGATAGATTTTGATGAGTGTATAATATAGTTTTGTCATGGACGGACGCCAGCAGGTCAACCCACCCGAAACTGTCAGATTTACCCAATCAACATTGAACCTAATGCTTTAGCAATAAAGTCGAAAATCTATTAAAGAAATCTGACAGATCGTAGTAGCTTGATGTGCTGGCGACTGTACTGTCTTATTTTGTTAGTTTTTAGTTAAGTGAGTTTATCGTCAAATGAATCTTTTATTGTGTAGGTAATATCAGTTCGGTTCCAGAATAAGTATCGTATATATTTTTATATTATATTTTATTGTTGTGTTAATATTTTATATATTAATAATTTATATACTATTATTAACTCTGTTGTATTATATTTTATTTTTATATTTATTTATGTATTATTTTTATATTATTAATTATTGTGTCGGTCCTTAATAATTATATTATTACATTTTTCGTTAGAGATAGATTTTAATGGGTGTATATAGTTTTGTCATGTACTGTCTTATTTTGTTAGTTTTTAATTAAGTGAGTTTATCGTCAAAGAATTCTTTTATTGTGTAGTAACATTTAGTCTCCAGGAAGCGTCTTAATTTGTGTAAAAACACATTGGTTTTAATTTCGTTTGTTAAGATTTTAGGTAACTTGTTGTATATTTTTACTGACATAGCGAGAGGGCCTGTTGAGTGCATTTTTAGTCGAGATGTAGGTAAATTTAATCTAGTTTTGTATCTTAAGGTGAATCTTGTTTGGATATCCTGGCGAGTGGTATAGTAGTCCGAATGTTTTCGTACAAATTTGCAGATTTCGAGAATGTATAAGCAAGTTAGGGTGAGTATCTTGTGTTCTTGGAAGTGTGGTTTACAACTGTCAGTCTGTTCAATGTTTGTCATTATCCGAATTAGCTTTTTTTGTAGAGTAAATATTGTGGCTGACTCAGTGCTATTCCCCCACAGGATAATACTATAGGTGAGCCATGCTTGGGCGTATGCATAGTAGGTTACGAGTGCAGTTTTAAAGTTGGTGGTTTTTTTAATTTCTCGCAGAGCATATGAGAATTTTGATAACTTCGCTCTTATGTTCTGTATGTGGGATTTCCAATTAATGTGTGTGTCTATGGATAGTCCAAGGAGGGTGAATACGTTAACTTGCTGCAATTGAACATTGTTGAAGCTATAATTGAGATTTAGGGGGGCTTTTTGATGGGGCTGGAAAGTCATAATTTTAGTCTTAGTAAAGTTTATTTCCAAATTATGGTTGTTCATCCAGTTGATAGTTGGGGAAAGAAGGGAGTTAAGCTTTTCGTTGATACCTGTATTATCTTTGCATGAAGTGAGTAGGCATATGTCATCTGCGAATAAAACGCATGTCTCGTTTATAGCCTTAGGAAGGTCGTTTATGTAGATTAAAAATAGCAGACATCCCAGTACACTACCCTGGGGAATTGATGCATTTACGGTTTTTATGTCTGATCTTATTTTTGTTATTTCGTTTGTGTGATTATCGAAGTGTTCTATCTCTACTATTTGTTTTCTGTTGTTCAAATATGAGGCGAACCATTTGTGAGCATTTCCCCGAATGCCTATACCATGTAATTTATCTAGTAAAATTTTAAATTGCACCTTGTCATAGGCTTTTGTCATGTCTAACAAAATTCCAACCGCATAGTCTTTATTATTTATTATGTTTAGGGCTTCTTGGATATATCTGTATACAGCCAAAGTTGTGGACCTATTTTTACGGAATCCGTATTGACTGTCGTCTAGTATTTTATATTTTTCGCAAAAAGAGCAATAAAGTATTGAGTATTGAGTATGAATTTTGCCATTTTATGTTTTTCTAAACTATTCCCTAAACGGGGATTTGGGGGTTTCAAAGTTTGTTTGGAAGAATTTTCGCGCGCCGTCCGATTATCACGAAACTCACTATTTATACCTACGATCGAAAGTAAAGAATAATGTGTATCAGGGTTTTTCGAAAATTACCCCTGACGGGCTGAAAAGGGGTAGTCAATTTTACAGGGGAGGATTTTACACATAGCTTGATTAACTCGAAAATTAGTATAAATAATCTTTGAGTCAAGTTATGAATACATCATAAACGATTTTTTTAAATTCCGCCCCTGTGGGGGTGTAAAGCGGGGATACAGTTTATATGAAAAATCTTCTTCATTTAGGTTGATAAACTTAAAAGTTGGCAAGAATACTCGCCTAAGTGAGTAATAAAGTTTATTATTTTAAGTTTTTCAAAACTACCCCTCAAAGGGGGATATAGGGGTGTTGAAGTTTGTGTGGAAGTAATTGAATGCGCGGTCCAATTAACTCGAAACTCAGTATTAATACTTTTGACAGAAAATAATTAGTAATAAGTATGTAAAGTTGTCAAAAATGTACCCCTAACGGGGCAAAAAGGGGTAATTCGATTTTTAAGAGGAGGATGTCAACTTGAAACTGTATGTTACATTTTCACACCTAAACCACTGAACTTCTGATTTGGCAAAGAGATAAATGGCATCCTGGGGAAAGACATACTTTTTATCCTGGTAGCATGTTCCCGTGAGATAATTTCCGACATCCACGCGGGCGAAGCCGCGGGCAGAAGCTAGTTGTTTTCCTAGAGTTGAATCCCTTTACTGTCGGGCAAATTCAACGAAAGAATATTTGCATTCTGATTTAAGCGTCAAAAAAATAATATAATAATAAGGTTATTTATTTTCTCTCACAATGGTTTGTAGTACTTAACAGTTTGAACAACATAAGTTCCCATTGTGAGAGCTGGTGCCTGAAGTAGGTTTTAGAAAAAAACCTGTATTACAGCATCATAGAAATAAACAGGTAGGTAACATGAATTTCTACTAAACACTTAAAACAAAAAATAAATAAATAAATGTGTAGAAGAATGGTGGTTACTGCGAGGGTGAATGGTAGCGGGTGTGTATTAGGGTGGGTCATTTTTATTTTTTTAAATTGTAATAGTGATAAAAGGATGCTAAATGTAGTATAAATTAAATATACAAAGTATTGTAAGTTTCTATTTTGATTAACTGCCTCCGGATTAGCTTTGAAGTTTTAAAATTTTGGTTTTTTAGGGGTACTTTCAAGAACCAATAAGAATAACTGAAATTGAGACTTATATGACTAGCGACGTTTTTCATGTTATTTACATTCAAATATAATCAGCTTCTTAAAACCAATCAATAACCGTCATTGTTTTGATTATTTACGGAATGAAGTGAGGTGGCCGGGGGCGTCGATTGCACTTTGCGCGACATTTATTACGCGCCAGTGATGCTGCAGCTGCTTAATCGTGAAGTTGTGTTACGCTCGTTGTTACTATGGAACGCACTCGAAACTCGTTAAAGTGTCCTTTACTTGGTGAAATAGGTGACATTAAAGACAATATGCTTCCAACTTACGAAGAAATTATGAAGTATTATGAGTGGGCGCGGTGGCAGTTCAAATTTGACAAAGGTACTAAAAAGGAACCAACATTTTTGGAAATTGCGAATATTATCTCGACTAGAATCGAAGAAATATGGGCATCTCTTCCTATTGTCTCCCACACAAGAGTGACTCAAATGTTAAAATCTTATCATTTGAAGTACAAAAATCTACTGAAGTCCTACCCCAAAATATCAGAAAACACATTAGAAGAGTTGCGGCGTAGCAGCAAGGTATTGTTTGATATTTCTACTTGCAAGTGTAAGAACTTGAATGAGTGTATCTGTTCTAGAGATCGGAAAGAACCTATCAAGGAGCACTGTTTCTTAATTGATCAACGTACCACAAGAAATATGATAATAGGAAACATCGATATCGCTACTACGAATCAACTTAAAAAAAAACATAAAACGGAAACTTCAAAAGCAAATAGCCTCGTAAATATCAGGAAGAATGCACCTCAAACAAGCCAACGACAAGCCAGCCCCTTCGAATCGATATTTCTTCTTCCTCTGATTCCAATGAGTCTGGTGGTGACAATTTACTCAAGTGAGTTGCAACTACAGCTCCGCAAAAGACGGCCGCCGTTAGCATGGATTATTCTACGCTCGCGAAAACGTGTGACAGGTACGGAGTATCAGACAGGGCAGGGGCAGCTATCGCTTCAGTAGTTTTGCAAGCTACCAGATCATCTGTACCAGTTATTGATAAAAATAAGCTACGCAGGGAACGATCAAAAACAAGACGGAACATAATGGCGAAAGACAGAGTTTTACAAGTACCCGCTTTATATTTCAATGGCCGGAAAGACAAAACCTTAGTTATGTCGAAAAAGGAAGGCAGAAATTCCAGACGGAGTATCCTAGAAGAGCACATTTCGCTGATAAAAGAACCAGAGTCAAAGTATTTGGTCTATGTTTCTCCAACCTCTGGAACTTCTAAGGGAATAGAAAAAGCCATTATTGATTATTTTTTTAAAGAAAACATTTCATTGGAATCTATACTGGCGATTGGATGCGATGGAACGAATGTCAATGTTTGAAAATATGGAGGTATTATACGTTTACTAGAGAAGAGATTAAATAAACCATTACAATAGATTATTTGCCTGCTTCACATGAATGAGTTACCATTTCGACATTTGTTCACACATATTGATAGCGCTACATCGGGACCTCAAACATTTACAGGAACGATTGGAAAACAACTAGAAAACTGTGAAAACAAACGTGTTGTTGAGTTTCATCCGATTCCTTCGGAGTTACCAGAGTTATGAAGTCAAGAACTTAGTACCGACCAATTATATCTATATAGAATCGTCTCTGCTGTCATAAGCGGTGTGTTTCCTGAAGCCTTAGCCAATAAATCACCAGGCAAGATGTCTCATGCCAGATGGCTCACCCGTGCTAATCGAATATTACGTCTTTATATTGCGACAGAAGCTCCTTCTGAAAAGCTAGTCATTTTAGCAACCTATGTTGTAAAAGTTTACACTCCGACTTGGTTCGCCATTAAGACTCATCCTACTTGTAAAGACGGAACACGACATTTGTGGAAACTAATCTCTGCCTCTAGGTATCTACCAGCTAATCTCAAAACTATAATAGATCCTGTCATCACAAGAAATAGCTATTTTGCTCACCCTGAGAATGCATTATTGGCAATGTTGACTGACCCACAAAAACACGTTCGTGAGTTAGCTGCGCGTCGTATTCTGAAAGCCCGTGCCATTACACAGACACACACAAAACTCAGACTGTTTCAAATTCCCGACTTAAACCTAGACGCCTCTTCTTACCTCGATCTTATTGATTGGCAGCTTAATGTCACCGAACCTCCTATTCTCAAGAGTATAAGTGTCGAAAATTTGCAAATATTTGTTGCAGGTGAGGGTGAATTGCCTCTACTACGCCTGCCATGTCATACTCAAGCAGTTGAACGGGCCGTCAAGACTGTGACTGAAGCATCGAATACTTTATGCAGCAAATCTGCAAGAGAAGGCCTCATTAAGGCTCAGAAAGAATCTCGTAAAGATATGCCAAAATTTGACAGCAAGAAGGATTTTGTAGTTAATTAAAAATAATAATTAACATCCTTTTACTGCGTATTGATTCTTAATTTTTTTTAATAAATGAATAAATATCCTATTACTTTGCGTTTTATTAGAAAAAAGTACATTAAATGTATTTTTTTGTTCTAAAAAGATTTTTAAAATAGCTTTTTTTGTTCAATTTTTCAAAACTTCGAGATCAATTCGGAGGCAGAATATGATATCCAATCTTGAATATCTTTTGTATATGAATTAAACACGTACTTTAACACCCTTTTATCACTATTACTTATTTAAATTAACCACTTTTTTTTTCTCCATACATTCGTGGCCCACCCTAGTGTGTATGTGAATGGTGGTAGATGTGTAGGTAATTATTTGAATACAAGTGTTAGGTATTTGATTGAGTGGAGCAATATCTCTGTGTCATGTTTTCAAGAATTCAGTTACTTTTTGCTTACAACTAAGCTTGTACAGTGAATAAATATTTTGACCCTTTTTGATAACATTATACAGATAATCCCCTAGGTAACAGAAAATCTTGTGGGTCTGACGTAACCGGAAAAATTTAGTCAAAGGCTAGCTGCGAGTGCTTTTTGAGGACTGTGTGCAGAACGAAAGTTTGCCTTATAGACAGTATATCCCATTTTTTGTATAAGTCGACTGTAGGAAATCGGAAGGAAAGACCCGCAGCATCCTTAAGTATGGCACGTTGTGCTCTTTCCGCCTCTACCAAGTGCGTTTTAGCCGCACCTCCCCAGGAGATGATGCAGTAGTCAATAAGCGACTGACACAAGGCATAGTAGACCATCTTGATGGTACGTAGGTCGGCTACATGTTTTAGACTTTTAAATACGTAAATAAGTTTGCGCAATCTCGTTACCAGGACGTCTATATGTGGTTTAAAGCTGAGGAATGGATCCAATGTAACTCCTCTCTTAATGTTATCTGCCCTTTGAAGAGAAGGACACCCGCAAGGCTGGTAGGTTGACCAACACGTGTGAGCCGGTAATGACAGTGACCGTGGGGGTAGCACGTGCGATCGATGTGCAAATGCCACGTATTTGGTTTTTGTGACATTGAGAGTCAACAGTTCAACACATTATTCCGTAACCAAGCAACAACCCCATCAAGCCCCTCCTGAGCCACACCAAAGACCCCTTCCCAGCTATCATTACTAAAGAAGAGAGCAATGTCATCGGCGAATGTAAAAATTTGACCATTACTAAGGTGAAGCTGGCACGGGTCGTTGATGTAGGTCAAGAAGAGGGTCCGTCCGAGTATACTGCCTTGAGGCACTCCGAAGATCACCGGCTCTTCGTTACTCACCATACCATCAATTCTCACTTGCTGTTTCCGGTTAGCTAGGTAGTCCTGGAATAATTTTAGGGGAAGACCCCGTACTCCTATATTTTCCATTTTGCGCATTAAGTGTGGGACAGAAACTGTGTCGAAGGCTTTTGCCAAGTCCAGGAACACCGTCAAGCAATTCCTCTTCTTATCCAAGCTCGTTATGACTGAGCTAACCAATTCATGTACCGCGTTATTTGTGGATTTGCCGCACCGGAACCCAAACTGGGAAGATGAAAGAAGGTTGTTATCCTCGAGGAACCTAATCAAACGTTCATCCATTAGGCGCTCCAGAACCTTTGAGAGCGTTGGAAGAATAGAGATGGGTTTAAAGTTATTGACACAGTCCCTGTCACCACCTTTGTATATGGGTTTTAAAAGTGCTGATTTAAACGCCTGTGGAAATGTCCCTGTAGATATGGCAAGGTTGCAGATGTGGGCAATAGCGGGGGATAGAGAGTGAGCAAATATTTTCAGTAACCGGCCCGGGATCTGGTCTAATCCGACAGCACAATTATCCCTTAATCCCTGAACGAGCTGAAAGGTCTCAGATTCGTCCGTGGGGAGCATGACCAAGGAAAGAAGAGGAGCGGTCTCCGCGAGACTATCAGCCTTATTTCTGGGCGGGAATGAATGACAAGTGATCTTCTCGGCTAGGTTGCGTCCAAAGTTTGCAAAGAAACTATTGACCTCATTGATACTCCTTTCCGGGTTGACGCTTGAGATGAGACAGGAGGAGTGATCTATTGCCCTGTTGGAGCCGCTAATCTGTTTTATAACATCCCATAGCTCCTTTTTGTTGCCACTTGCGTTCTCAATCTCTTGTTTTTCGTAGCTTCTTTTAGCTTGAAAATGCACCGTATGTTACTAAACGAACTTGAAATACCAATCCAAGAGGCTCCAGGTTTGACAACCTATAAAAAGGTGTTCAAAGCCATGCATTTGCATGCATGCATGCTCACAATTTACAATATAGCAAATCGAGATTGTTATTGTTTCACGTGGCCTGAAACAGAAAGTAGACGCGGGTCTTCAGAAATAGCTACCGCTGTATCTATGTTCCTTTATGAACATGACGTTGTAGTTTCTAAGTCAATAAGCTTGTATGCAGATGGATGTGCAGGGCAAAATAAAAACACGATAGTTGCTTCTACCTTGCTATATTGCATTAATAACGTTACACATCTACAAACTATAACTTTGAGATTCTTCGCTCCAAGCCACGGACAGAATGAGGGACACTGCACATAGTGCCATAAGTTACGCAGTGCAAAAAGCTGTAGATAGATTCCTTCCATCCCAACTGTATCCTATTATTCAAATGGCTAGATCTTCACAGCCGTACATTCTTCGACCCTTGCAATACTCTGATTTTAAAGACTACAAACAGCTATCACAAAACATAAAGATGCTCAGTCTTCGCAAAGACAATTAATCTGGTGCTTCAATAAACTGGACGGAAGTAGTGGAGTTTAAGGTAGATAAAGAAACACCGACTTCATTGTATTTTAAAACAAGTCATACTGATGTTGCTTACGGGTCCATTTCTGTTAGAAGATCACAAGCCAAATTCTTAAAAGAACCTACAAGGCCATTAAATGATTCACAAATAATGATTTCTAAGCCTAAATTTGACGATTTGCTGAGTCTTTGTTCTGGAGACTGCCCTATCATTAAGTTCCATGACTATCAAAATTACTATAATTTGCCACATGAGTAAATGATAAAGATTATATTATTAACAAGCCTCATAGTATAAAATCTAGAAATTTCGTGAATACAATTATGTTTAAAACTTATAATATGAGTCACTTTATTAGTTTAACTATTAATGTTTATAATTTATGACTGAAATTCTCATTGATCTCTTTTTAATACTAGTCTTAGTATTTTTCAAAGACTTTATAATTACTGTTAATTACTGTAGCACCAACTTATTCGCCTATTATAAGATTAATACTGTACCTAAATTTAATCCATACATACACACTTTATTTCATACTTTTTTTTGCAGATGACACATCTTTACGAGCCGTTCGCCGTGCAAACGCCCATATTTGATTGAAAAACATAAACAAGAACGTTTACATTTTGCGATACACCGATGGGAAGCACGGAATGAGAGATAAGAGGAACAGATATATGTTTCAATATTGTTCGATTCATGCGCCAGCGTTTACTTGATAGCATTGATAATAATGGGGGTTATACAAAGTTTTAAGATTAGTCTCTTCATACACACCTAAAAGAATCAAGGAACCTAAAGGATCTATTTTGAAACCTAGAAAATTATGTTTTAGTTTCTTTTTGACTGGACAAAAGAACAATTTGGTTCAAGTTTGCAATAGTCTGTTCATGGCAACTTTTTAATCATAAGTTTTAGGTTGAGAACAATCTGCAAGAATGTGTTTAATGGCACCCTTCCTAAATAAGGAAGAGGTGGAGACCATAAGGAAAAAAAAATTGAGGAGAAACGACAAAATGTCATACAATTCATTGAGAAATTACCTGCTAAAGAAAGCCATTATTCTCGAAACAAATCAAAGAGAATATATTTGGATAGCTCACTTAACATCAAAAAGTTGTTCAAGCTGTATAACAACTCTGTTAGAGCTGATCTAAAAGTATCATGTGGTCTATTTAGAAGATTTTTTAATGGAAAAGGACATTGCCACCAGGCAGGTCCCTATTGTGGTAAGTATCGTGTGCCTTTTTTTTTGGGTGAGAAATCATCAAATGGCCTAGGCTGAGCGGAAGGGCGTGTCAGACTTTTACTGACTAAAACCCACCCGTGTTCCTTCAGTTGCTAGTTAGTTACATAGTTCAGTGATCGAAAATCTGTTAAATATTAAATGCATATGTATATGCATAGTACGCGTATTTGCAGTGTAAAGCGACAAAATCATAATTCATAACATAACTTAAAAAAAATGTAGTGGCACCAATAATTTAAATAACATTAGAGTATAAAAAGATGTTTGATTTTTCAGAATAATGGATCAACCATCCACATCCAGACAGTCAATAGAAGAAATTTTGGAAGCATTGGGTTCTCCCAGAGAACATATATGTAATTCCAGATGAGTTTACATTGACAGACCAAGATCTCTATGGAATTTTAACTGAAGATCTGGAGGCGAACAATAAGTGGGATGACTTTATTCAAGAAGAGGTTGTTGTCACAACGGAAGATGAAGGTACCCAGCAGACAAATATGGAAACTGTCTGGATGGCTGCCAATCCAACATTTAGGAATACATTGCTATTTATATGCAACCCTGGCATTAAACAACCTATGCTAGGAACAGACCCAACTGATTATTTTAATCTTCTATTTAATGCAGATTTTCGTTCTCTTTTACTAACATGCAGAAATGCAAATGTTGAAAAAATTAAATGAAATGCCAATCGTCCTCACGCTAGATTTAAAAGGTGGAAAAATGTAACAGTAGAAGAATTGAAGGTATTTATAGGTTTGATATTACTTATGGGAATTATTAAATTAAATAGAGTGACAGACTACTGGAGCAAACACGAACGTTTTTCTGTTGTGACGGCTTCATTTCGTTTATGTCAACGGACGCGGCGGTTAAGTTTATAGTTTAATAGAAGTGTTATTTTCGAGTTATAGTGTGGTGTGGTGATATATTAACCGTGAACAAGTAAGTACTAAACAGTTTTTAATTGCTGCATTGTGTATTTGTTAAAGATTTTGGACAGAATTTGTTATTTCACCAAACATTGTATCGAAATTCGCGCGCCATGCCGGTACATTTCTACTTGTTGTGAGTAGAAAATACACTAGAGACGACAAAATGTTGTTAGAAACATGATTTAGATACGTTACTACGTATGTATTAGGCATTTTATTAGTCAAATTCGTAAAAAAATTGTGTAAATATTGAAATTAAAAAACGTAATCGAAAATCGAATCTCCAGGAGATTTTTTAGCAGACAGGACATTTGACGTTTATGACCTCCAAGCCGCCATGTTTTTTGTGTTTCGTACACTGTTCAGGAAAATGGTCAGTATAGCAATGTTTTGACCGACTTAGAAAAAAAAGGAGGTTTAAATTATTTTAATTTTATTGATGTTTTTATATTTGTTTGGTGAGTTGGTTTTGCATGTCATCGTTACTTTTAAACTGCTATTGCTTTTAGACAGTGTTATATTTTATTGTTCAAGCATGCAAGATAATGTTATTGTGTCATTTGAGCCGCGACGTCGAGTGCGTGTGCGAGGTGGCTCCAGCGCTGCGTTAGCTGCTGCTTTGCCTCTAACCGACCTGCAAGTTGCGGAGGCGGTTCCGCGAGGCGGCAGCAACACTCGAAAAGGTAGAGTGCGTGTACGAGGCGGCTGCAGTACTCGACGGGGTCGTGTGCGGGTCCGAGGCGGCGCTAGCGTAGCTCTGGGGCAGGGTGACGGTGTGGTGGAGGCGGTGGTGGCGGTGGTGGTACCACGAGGCGGCACGGGACGTGGACGAGGAGGACGTGTTCGAGGGAGGCGAGGAGTACGCGGCCGAGCCGTGGCAGGCTCCGACAGACCTGGGCCAAGCACTATCGAAGAGTAACAGCTTTTTAACGCTTTTTTTAGTAAATCAAATTTGTATTTCTATTTTTTTGAGTATTCAAATTGAATTTTGTATTTCAGATTAAATATGTGCGACATAAATGAGCTGCCGGTCGGTCGGCCTCTGGAGGTTGCTCTGCACCCTAACAGGAAGCGCCGGTGGCCACCGTAAGTAGTTCTAAATTGTATCTTGGTTATTTACCATTACCAAGAATAAATAATTCCTGTTTTCAGAGCTGCTCCTGCACCTATCGACCCACCTTAGATGGCGCCTGAGGTTGTGGTGGAGGAGGTCCCTCTACCCAGCCCACCACCGCCTCAGATGGCTGAAGTTAGGGTAGAGGAGGTCTCTCTACCCAGTCCACCACCACGTCAGATGGAGGACGTATCAGCGGTACCCTCGCCGGCGTTGTAAGTATCTTAATGACTTTTAAATTAATCTTTTTTTAATTTGTATTTATTTTAAACACCATGTCTCACATGCAATATTTTTTCAGGTTTTTGGAGTGTGAATCGGCATCATCAATGCTTCGTACTCGCCGGAGTCTGCGAGATGATCAGATTTATGATCAGCTCTTTTATGGTAAATACTGTTGATATTAGCTCGGGACAGGGTTAGGGGCAAACTTCCAGTTCCCACCAGATGTTTTACCTACGTATTGTTACACAGGAAGCGAACCAGACTCTGATGCGAGCGACGAAGATGACGTATTTCCTTCACTCATTCCAAGGGCGCAGAGGAGCTTTTGGGAGACGCCCTTGGACATTGATGATGCCGACGATCAGCCTGCAGCCGAACTCCAGCCTGCAGCCAACGCCGTGGACGCCAACATCCCATATGTTCCCCCAACCGCGACGGACCAGCCTTGAGGTTTGTATGAATTTGATTGGAAACCGTTTCCGAATGTTCCGATTCCACCTGAATCGAGACGGGAAATGTTTTCGCACAACGATGTAGGTCCGACAGCTCCGTGTGTCGACCCATATGAGATTTTCGTTAGCATATGCAATTCATGGATTACATTGCCACGGAGACGAATAGATACGCTCAGCAGTTGAAATCCCGTATGCTCGATGAAGGCACCCTCGTTCCCAATAGCCGCATACGAATGTGGCGAAACACTACTGCTGACGAGCTATACGTCTACTTCGGTGTGGTTATTGCGATGGGGGTTGTGGTCAAGTCACGCATTGAGGAATACTGGAATTCATCTCCTGACGTATTCTGTAGCGGATTTAGCGCACACATGTCTGGGAATCGTTTTATGATGCTTACTAAGTGTTTACACTCCGTAAACAACCATGACATGTGTGAGCAAAATCTGGGAGGCTCCGAGGCAAAATTTTTAAGGTGCAGCCATTGTTGTGACATCTGAACAACAAATTTCAGTCACTTTATGGCCTGGGGCAAAACATTGCCTTGGACGAAAGTCTTCTGCAGTGGAAAGGTTGGTTGGACATCAGCCAATTGATTCCCAATAAAGCTGCTACGATGGGGATCAAGACTTACGAGATTTGTGAATCTCAAACCGGCTACCTATGGCGGTTTGAGGTTCACGCTATCGGTAAGTCTCAAAGGTGTCCACCGCAGCAGTATGAAGACCCAATGAAAGCATCCACGCCGGCAATTGTCCTAAGGCTTACAAAAGGTCTTGAGGACAGGGGTCACACGTTGTGGATGGATAATTTTTATAATTTGCCATGCCTTGCTCGACGCCTGAAGGTGTTGGGCTTTGACTGTGTAGGAACCCTGCGGACCAATTGTAAGTTTGTTCCGCAGGCCCTGCACAGTCTGAGCAAGGGACATGGCCAAAGATCAGATCACTGGTCTCACCTCGGGAGACGTTGATGTCATGGTATGGAGGGACAACAATAGGGTCGCTATGATCTCGACATACCAAGGCAACGGCGTCTCTCAAGCTCGGGATTTGTCCACCAAACCCATCTTGATAAATGATTACAATATCATGATGGGTGGGGTGGACAAAAAAGATCAGATGTTGGCCATGTACCCTATCGAGCGGAAACGAACAAGGGTCTGGTACAAAAAACTATTCCGGAGACTATTAAACGTCTCCGTTCTGAATTCTTTTATTATGCATTGTCATTCAGTTTCTTCTTCTTCTACTCCTGCTCCTTCTACTTCTTCTACTCGTTCTACTTCTTTAAGTCATCGAAATTTCCGTATCTGTCTCGTAAAAGCCCTTATTTCCAAACATTCCCCATCTCTACCCACTTTGCAGCCTGCAACCACACCGAGCATGTACCAGAATACGGCAATCTACGACGCGCGCTCCCACTACTTGGCTGAGAATCCATTTGGAGCTCAGTCAAAACACCAACGCCAGCGGCGTAAGTGCACCAATGTGGATTGCCGTAAACAGGTACGTACATACTGTGTTGGTTGCAACAAGGCTGTGTGTATGAACATCTGTTTCCGTACCCTTTATCAATAATTTATTTATTTATTACTATATTTATAAATATTTATTTCTTTGTATGTATCTATATATTGTATATATTTTTGTACGGGACCTTTGGTCGTTTCATTGGCGAATTGTAGGATGTTCATCAAATAATGTGATGTGCGTAGAACATTTTTTTTAACATATTTTTAATGTTGTTTAACCCTTATTTCGAATTTGTCCGTACCACCGGACAAGTACTTTAAAAAAATCCACCGCCCCGTCTATTTCTATTTTTGCAACAAAAAAACTACTAAGCTATTGGGAGGTCGGTCAAATTTTGGTAGAAAAATAAATTTTGCGTGTGACAACCCAGAGTTTGACAGTTGGCGAAAAAATGTCGGCGAAACTGCGCACTAAGAAAGTCTTTCAGGTAATTTATTAAAAAATATTATTTTTTGCTTATGTTGCGTAGATTTTTTATTTGTGTTTTGTGAATTTAGTCTACTAACGTTCAAATAATACGATTTCATAGCTTTTGCTTACGTTATTCATAATAATTATCGAGTTTTTTACTTGTCCGCCACACCGGACCTCGTCGAAACACCTGTATTTATTGTGTCTTACAGCTTGTCCGTCACGGCGGACCTTGTCGAAATATGGTATGAAAGGTAAAAGATTTGAGTTGTCGGTATTGTCAAAACATTACGTCTATTCTCAGTACCTACCAACTTGTTAGATACTTCTTATCTACCTAACCTTTACATAAAACTAAAATGCTAAAAACTAATTACTAAAAGTTAGTCTACCTACTTACCTGACCTACCTACTTACGTGAAAAGAACCCTATACCTATTCGCAACAGGTACTCACTGGTGTATATTATATACCTACTACTTATCTGCTTAGCCTTTACGTTACACTTACATGCTCAAAATTAAGTACCTACTAACTTTTATTCCTAAAGAACTACTTACTTTTGTAAGAACTGGTTACTCACTGTCTAATTTACAAAACTAATATTGACTCTATAATGTACACCATGAGTCTTTGTATCTATGTGCCCTCTTACTTACCCCATTACTTTTTCGTATTAACTATTTTTTTTTTTATTGGTGGTGGTTTTGCTTAGCACGTATTTCTTTTATTTTGCTTCAGTCTTCCCTGCATGCACGCTCGAAAAAAATATTGGCACTCGTTCCTGCAGAACGTGCACCGTCTGAAACAGGTGATAGCTCCGGCGCCGAAAATGAGCCTCATCCATTCTCTAATCCACCTTCTGTCTTTAGTTCACCTGCACCGTCTATTGCATCTTCGCTAGAGCGCTTGAATATCGCAGACAGCCCTGATGAAAACCCTTCTGAAACAAGTTTTGAACTCAACAACGACTTCCCGACGCCTTTGACTCCAATTATAGAGCAAGTTTTCCCGAACCAGTCGCAGGAACCCAATTTTGCAAGCTTACCTTCTATATCGTCTTTACCCTCGTTGCCAACACCTGTGCATAGAAAAAGAAGACTCAGAGAACCATCAGTTGTGACAAAAAAGAGACCCAAGCAAATTCAAAAGTTTTCCCTCTCGTACAAATGGAAACAGAGTACCTTTTTGTATAGAGCCCAGATAGAAGATACTGCAGTAGTTGAAGATCCTCCCGTAGTACGTTCACCTTTAGATTACTTTTTGACGTTTTTCTCTGAAGATGTGATTGCTAATGTTGTACAAGAAACAAACGCATATTCCGTGCTAAAAACAGGCCGCTCTATAAATTTGACAGAAGATGAGTTTCGCGACTTTCTTGCTATCCTAATTTTGATGGGCATTGTGTCGCTACCATCGTATTTAGATTACTGGTCCAAAAAATATCGGTACGACAAAATTGCTAGTGTTATGTCGTTGAAGAGGTATGAAGCCATCCGCCAAAATTTACACTTTGCGGACAATAACTTTGAAAGCTCTGACCGGTATTACAAAGTTCGCTCTTTGCTTGAAGGAATACGACAAAACTGTCTAGCTCAGGAGAGTGTTACAGGCGAACACACTTTCAGTATCGATGAAATGATGGTGCCGTATAAAGGACGAAAAGCAGGCAAAAGACGACAGTACATGAAAGACAAACCGGTCAAATGGGGTTTCAAGATATACGTTCGAGCTGGAACTTCGGGCATGATTTACGACTTTCTGCCCTACGGTGGGGATGATACATTCAGGTATCACAAGTTCACCGATGAAGAGCGAACGTTAGGATTTGGTAGCCAAGTCGTGCTTGGACTCTGCCAGACCATCAAAAGGAAACCAGCAACGGTTTGTTTCGATAATTTTTTTACATCACCTGAACTTGTTTACCTGTTGCGTGAAAATTATGGTATTTTTTCTGTAGGTACCATTAGAAGCAACCGCCTTAGAGGAGCCGAAGAAAAATTGAGTAGCGAAAAGGCACTGAAAAAGAAACCAAGGGGATCTTTCAGTCAAACCGTCTGTAACAAAAACAAGTTGTCAGTTGTGAGGTGGCATGACAACAAAGCTGCTACTCTAATCAGTTCCTATACTGACGCTGAACCAGTTAGTAGGATTAAAAGATATTGCAAGAATGCCAAGAGGAAAATCGATGTTGATTATCCCAATATTGTGAAAGAGTATAACAAAAATATGGGCGGTGTAGACTTGGCCGACATGTTGATCGCCTTGTATAGAACTCCATTCAGGAGTAAGCGCTGGTACATGGCGATGTTCGCACAAATAATTGATATTTGCGTCGACAATGCGTGGATCCTGTATCGCAAACATGCAAACCCTGCCACTAAATGCATGCGGCTGAAAGATTTCCGCTACGAAGTGTACCACAGTTTGATCAGCACAAACAAAAGTGTTACCTATAAGAAAACGGATAAAAGCACGATCAGGCACCTTTGTAAAACAAGACCGGCAGACAGTTCACGCTACGATGGAGTTTCTCACTTTCCGTCAGTGAAGGAGGAAGGTCGTTGTATGTACTGCAATAAAAAAACTACGGTTTACTGTCTGAAATGTGATACACGCCTTTGTTTTGTAACGGGCAAAAATCCTCGCAACTGTTTTTTGAGCTTTCATGTTAAATAATACAGGCCCTTACAGTTTCTTTGTACTTTTATAAAAAATAAAGGCTCTTTTACTATTATATTCTTTTACTTTATACTATGCAACTTCTTTCACGTATTCGATTAAGTCCGCTAGGACGGACAAGTCATTTTAACACTTTTTTTACTAAGTTTCGATAATGACCGGTGTGGCGGACATCGCTTTTCTCCATAAGGGTGGGGGGTAGATTTTTTTTTTCTTTTTTTGGAGGTTCAGAAGAACCATGGAAACTAGGTTATACAATAAAATTTTAATAAGTTTACTATCACCTTCTCTGTCGAATTAAGGGTTAATAAACTATATTTTCATATTAAAAAAAATAATCCGAAACCTGTCTGAAAATTGCTTCATTTTCATTATTTTTTTATTCTGTTGTTCAGATGTGACCTACTGGTTGTATCTATACTGTGTCTTTGGAATTCTTGTACTGAAATTAATGATGATTGATGTTGATTTTGTTAATGTTTTTGCTAGGCAACATGCCCTTGTGTTGTGTTTTTCCATTAGTAAATATCGTCACCATGTGGATTGCAAAAACAGAATTTAAATAAATGCAATAGTACTTGCTCTGTGATAAAGTTAATGCGGCAAAGTTAATGTGTGACACGTTACACTCAGACTCAGTCAAAAGGCGCTATTTTGCCTTATCGTACTTAAAGAAAGACATTAACGACCACTTGATGCAGACAAAGATAGACAAGTATCTTTTCGGAGAGGCCCTAGCTGAAAGCGTATGAGCGTATAGCGTTATGAGATTAAAGCGTATCAAAATCAAAGATTTTGCTAAATTAGTCGGTTTGTTAAGTTCTGTTCCAGCCGTAGATTACTGCTGGCTTTATACCAAAGAATTAGAACGTTGTAAGTACCTTAGTTTACAAGGTCACGACGATTACAATTGTTACATGAGTATCCCCGATCACCTACACGATGACCTGAGGTGGTGGCTACAGGCCTTAGTAAAGCCCGAGAAACGTATCAAAGATCATACCTACTCTGTGGAAATATTCTCTGACGCCTCAACTACTAGGTGGGGTGCAACATGTGGCTCAGAGACAGCGTGTGGCGGGTGGTCGTTGTCATAGCAAAAACAACATATAAATTACCTGGAACTTTTTTTTTTTTTTTAGGATGGGAAATCATCAAATGACTCCTCCCGCTCTGGGTGGAGCAGGAGGGAGTGTCAGACTCTTACTGACTAAAACCCACCCGTGTTCCTTCCTTAGCCCTTTATGTTCCAGGGCAGCGGTAACCCTTTCGGACAATCCCGCTACCCTGGCAGGCTTCGGCCCTATGGGGCCCCGTCACTCATGCTGACATCTCTTTGAGGCGCGCGTGGAACACAACACGCCGTCCGGCACGGGCCTGGGCCTGATCGGACGGTGAGTTACCCATTACTCACCGCCCTGCGGCCCGCGCCTACGGTGGCCGGGAGTCGTCACGCGGCTCCCGACGCCCGGAGCGTCTCCCGCGGCGGCTGAGGCGTGAGGTGCGCAAGGCGCGTTCTCTCGCCCACCCCGCCACCTCCTTCGCTAGCATGACTGCTTCGCAGAAGGAGGTGAGACAAATTATAGCTTACGTAAGTCGTTCATGAAATATTACGATTTTACTAGGTTAATTTAATTTATTTTCGGTCTGCCCACCCAGCTAGTTTCAAACTCGAACGGAGTTACCTGCATCCTAATTGCGTAACACACTATCACTTTTTCTTGTTTAAAGGAAACCCAGCCATATGCTTACGCAGGCGGGCTCTCTTAACACAAGAGAGATTCATACTGAGATTGTTAGCCGTGCAGTTCAGAAGCAAGTATCTAAGAACTACCACAAAGCTAATGTAATCACAAAGAGTTTACTATCTAGACTTGGAGTTAGCGCATCAGTACCAACATACGCGCGATATAAACAGTTTGGATATAACACAACACTTCCAGAGCCGGTTGAACGGATCACTTGTAGTCGTTTAGACGATTACGGTGCTGAGTGGAAATTCTGTCCGCTTAGATCCACGAAACCCCTCACAGAAGATTGTGCTTGTGGAGTTTGTAGTCCGCATAGCTTCCCTGCATACGCTCAACAAAACTCGCGACAACATGCAACATTGCACGGGCCTAGAGTCCCTTTCCTGCAGCAAGACCATGTGTTGGAACGACACATTTCAGTGCCTTCTTCCGACCATCAACATCGTGACGACCGTCTCACCATCCATCAGAGTCGAGACATTATCCGCGACGAAGGTATTTGCAGTGATCGGCGCCCTGCTATTAGCGGTTCTACTACTGGTGGCAGTCTTCCTGTGCCTACTCGTCTTAGCCGAAAAGAGGCTATTCAACTGCTATCTCAACAACAACGTGACCGGATCCTCGCCGCAGACGTCAACACCAGATGCCGAATACTCGACATCATCAGGAATTGTGACACTATCACCGACAGGCTCCGCAATCCTGCAGCAGCAGCCAGACAATGTCCCACCCGGGATTCGTCGAACTGTCATTCAAGTGACACAAACGGAAATGGACCTGATCAAACTATAAGTCCACCACCTGAAGAACACCTTCAAGAAGACCCCGTACCACTAGAATGTACGAAACCGACGACTTGGTTTGTTGAATTGGACCTGTTTGCATTCCGAATTGGAATTGTCGTAATATGGAACCCCTTCCACGCAGTGGTGACTACCAGTCCATGGTCAGTCCCTCGACCAAGGCTTGTCTTTGACCGAGGTAAGGTATGAGTTCCGGGTTCTCACTTGTGAGAATCTAAGCCCGTCTTAATCCTACAGGGACTAGAGGTTAGAGGAGACCCCACTTCATTGTGGCCTAATGGACCGGCAACCAGCCCAAGACGGCACCGACTCAGTCCGGTGTATAAAGATAGACCTGCACGACCATCGTGCTTCTTATACAAAAAAATTACCTGGAACTTTCGGCCGCCTTTTTTGCACTTGAAGTTTTTGCAAGGGAATTTCACGATTGCCAAATACTTCTACGCATTGATAACTCAACTGCTATTAGTTATATCAATCGAATGGTTGGAATTCAATATCCACACCTAACCAAGGTCGCAAAGGATATTTGGAAATGGTGCGAGTCCCGAAAAATTTTTGTATATGTGTATTATATTAAATCTGCAGATAATACCATAGCAGATAAGGAATCAAGACGCAACCATCCAGATATAGAATGGTCCTTAACGGAAAATATGTTTTCATATACAATACTTGAAATAAATGATAAATGATTTTATTTTGAAAGTAGGTTTGTACAAACACTTTTACACGTCAATCATTTTTAAAACTAGATGAGGTCGGCGTTTCCTATCTGACTAGTCTGAGAAGAAAGGCCGAAACAAACTCAGACGTCACAGTCTCTTTTAAAGTCCAGACATAATCTTGGTCAGATCATATGAAGACCATGTAGGTCGATGTCTGAGATGGTCTTTTGAGGAAAGAACCACACAGATTGAGAGGACCTGTCCAGTCAGTGCACGCATTTGTCAGAAATTGTGCAGCTCAACTCAAAACTTAAGGAGCTCAACGATGCGACGAACAATACCAAAGAAAGGACATTTGGGTAGGCCACATTAATTACTCAAACTGCCAGACCATGACAAAAACTAAGAGAACAAAGAGAAAAATAATATAAATAAAATGACCCACGTAGTCTTCACATTCACAATAATTAAAATAATAGAATACTTAACAAAGTAAGCAAATGTCATAGTATATGTAAAATTCATTAATGTCAGTGTATATTAAAAAAAAACAACAAAATAGAGCAAAAAAAAAATTAAATATGTAAAAAAGTTGAAAGCAGCACAATCCCAAGCCTTTTTGTCCTCGATATAATCCTTAACGGTATAATAGGCTTTCTGGCACAACTTACGCATAGTATAAAGAGAGGAAGTAGGTTATCTCCGGCACAATCCGCGACATAATTGCCTACTGTCTTAGGGTTGTCACTTTTTGTTAAATTTTAATTCAGTGCCTATAAATGGGCAAGGGTCGGGATGTTGTATTTTTTACTTGTATTGTCTGGGTACCTAAACGATGATGAAACCTTTCACGATGAAAGAAAGAGCGACGGGCCAGCAGACGGGCGGCGCGGGGCGGTGATGAGCACGAGTAAACGGTAGGTTACTGATAGTACTGTCACCAATTCATTAGTTTAAAGCCCGGCCCTTGCCAAAGATAACACATATCTCTGTATAACTAATTCAGTGATCATTAGTCAATAAAGTTCAACAATGGTTTTCCTAACAAACACAGAAATTTATTCAAGATTCATAGCAGTATTATTTATAAAAAAAAACATCGTAAAACAACATAAAAAAACTAACGCCTGTCTCTTAGACTATAATCAAATTTTTATTCTGCTGTTATGATTCGAACTTTGCTCTATTTATCTGATTCACAATGAGTCAATTACTTATTTTTTAAGTACGATTTTATAACTGTAAGTAGGTACTTAGTTACTATACCTACAATAGGTACTGAGAAATCGGCATGACTAAACATAAACAAAGCAATAGCGGCAAATCAATTGACAGATCAAAAGTACCTAGTACATTCTAGTGGGAAATTAGGCCTCCCTACTTCCTCTGTCTGATAGAAAACTAATACAACAAAAAATAAGTAAGTAGGTAGGTCATCATCAAGTAAAAATGATATGCTAGAAAAAGTGACTTTCTTACCTTTCCTGTTCAGTAGGTAATTTGAACAGAGACAATTCTGGAATCGATGAATTATTAAGACACCCAAACACAGTAATACGTTCTCCTGCGATTATCACACATTTTTCATTCATTTAGCGGTGCCGAAAAGCCGTGACGCGCGAACCTCGTGCGATGTTAGCCCCGTCTGGCGCGCTGCGAAACCCGCCGAGATTTGTGTAAGTGTGCGTGCGGCGACGCATAGATACTTTGGCGCACACATACAAGCCGCGCGCGGTGCGTTTGTATGAAGATAACGTACTTCCTCTCTTTATACTATGACTTACGTTTAATGAATGATTTGAATTTATTAATGCGGGTACAATGGCGAGAAGATAAAAAAAGACAAAGGACGACGATTCACGCTACAGGAAAAAATTGCAGCACTATCCATTTTTAAACAGAGTCCAAAAGCGTATAGATTCTTAAGAAAAATACTTATATTGCCGGCAAATCAAACCCTCATAAAAGTTGTACAAATATGCAATCTTCGACCAGGGCTCAATAAAAATATATTTCTGCAACTGAAAAAGAAGGCAGAAAAAATGAAAATTGCAGAAAGGTTGTGCATATTGTTGTTTGACGATGTTTCACTAAAAGCACAAATAACTTATAATGAAAGAAAAGATAAAATTACAGGAGTAGTTGACAATGGCCAGCAAAGGCTACCAGAATTTGCTGACCACTCCCAAGTGTTCATATGCTGCGTGGTTTAATTAAAAATTTTAAGCAACCCATTTTTTATACATTTTCTGCAAGTGCAACAAAAGGGCCAGAATTAGCCAAACAGATCAAGCAAGTAATTACTGAGGTGCAACAAGCAGGGTTTATAGTGGTAGCATCCGTCTGTGATCAAGGACCAAACAATCGTCAAGCGATAAGATTATTAATAAATGAGACCAGGGGGATCTACTTACGAAGAGGGGAAACACCTAAAGAAAATATTATATTAATAAATGACAAAGAAATCATTTCCTTTATGACCCCCCACACCTTCTCAAGGGTATGAGGAACAATTCGGTCACAAAAAACTTCTACTTTAAAAAAGATGGCGTGACCAAAACTGCGAAATGGTCTCATTTATTAAAGTTGCTTA
This sequence comes from Apamea anceps, assembly GCA_951799955.1. Taxonomy (NCBI): domain Eukaryota; kingdom Metazoa; phylum Arthropoda; class Insecta; order Lepidoptera; family Noctuidae; genus Apamea; species Apamea anceps. The sequence goes on from OX637509.1 coordinate 4,333,334, forward strand.
AAGAAAACCCTGGCTATAATGACATAAGATTAATACCAAAACTGACTGAATACCACTTAAACCCTGAGAAATTGAAAAAAATAAAAGTTAAGTTTGCATCAAAGGTGTTTCGAAAAGTCGAACTGTGGGATCCAATATGGGATACCTAGCAGGTAATTTATATTTTTTGTTTATTTATTATATAGTAAAAACCAGTTTCCAAGAAGTTTGTTATCATAAAAATATAAAATGTAAATGTAATGTGTGTGTGTGTATGTGTATGTATTCCAAATATAACCATAAAAAGTTTTACAGTCAGACAATAATAATTAGATGTGTGTATGAATTCATAGCATTTTTTTCTTTCCTTTTTTTCAGATAAAGGAATTCTACCCGCAGAGTGCAAAGAGACAGCAGATTTGCTAATATTTATGGACAACGTCTTCGACTCTGTAAATGGGAGTCACCGGAAAAATAAATTTGCAAAGCCACTACTTGGTCCAGCTACGCCAACATCTGCCCATAAAAAGACGTGGGCAGAAGCAAAAGGAATATTCAATTCAATGGAGTTCGTAACTTCTACAGACAGGGTGGAATCTGTACCTACTATAAAAAATTGGGTGTGGAGTGTGCTGCCAATTTAGCATTTTTATGGCTAAATTTAGCATTTTACCTAGTCATTTGGCATGCAAAAATTAAATATAGCATATAGCATATTATTTAGCATTTTACTCGGAAAGATTTACTTAAAACTTAAAATTTCCGAACGCAACATATGAACCCTAAAAAACGCGGTGATGTTTCTGAACGCAACCGTAGTGGTCAGGGGAAATCCCGCTTGGTTTGATTGAACTAGCACTGCATTTTTATGGTATAACATCGAACTTTTTCATCAAAGGAGTTCTTTTCGTGTTTTCTTTTATTCGTTTGTGGTTGCGTTCGTTGAATTAGAGTTTCATTTTATAGTTTATTAAATTGACAATGCCTCCAAAATATAACCAACATTATCGTGCAGAGTGGGAGTTGATGTCCGATTTTAAAGAGTGGCTTCAGCCAGTCGAAAGTGACACCACAAAAACGTACTGTAAGTATTGCAAATCTCAAATTGTGGCAAAATATTACTGTTTAAAACAGCATGCTTTATCTTCCAAATACCTAAAAGCAATGGAACCATTAAAAGGTCAAAAAAAAATTGAGTTCCCGAAAGTAATAAAAAATCTCAACACTCAAAAAGCTGAAAGTACACTTGCTATGTTCTGTTCCATTTTGACCACTGATCATTTGTCTCAAGTATGTAAGAACAGATTTAGCGATAGACAAAGTGTACAAATATAATTAAGAACATTTTGGCACCACATTTTTATCAAAAATTAGAAGACGACATAATAATAAGAATATAGTATAATGATTGATGAATCAACAGATGTCTCAGTAAGCAAACTATTAGGCGTGACAGTTAGATATTTTTGCTTAACATTGAAGAAATTTGTTTCCACTTTTTTGGGATTAGTCGAACTTGAAGATGGGACAGCAAAAGTGTAGTAAATGGCTTAAAGTCATTGCTTTCCGGTTTGAATTTGAATATAAAAAATATCATCGGCATTGGTACGGATAACGCAACTGTTATGACAGGAACCACCAACGGTGTCCATCAATTACTGAAAACTATAACTGGCAAAGATAACTTGGTATTAGTACGCTGTGTGTGTCATTCCTTGCAATTAGCAATGTCACATGCCTCCGAACAGACACTACCTAGAAATATAGATTTTCTAATACGTGAAACTTATAACTGGTTCAGTCATTCGTCGAAGCGGCAAATGTATTATAAATAATTATATAAAACTATGAACTGTGGATCAGAACCCCTTAAGATCCCTCGATTATGCAACACTAGATGGATATACATCAAGCCAGCTGTGGTTCGCATTTTGGAACAATGGGACGAGTTGAAATTGTTGTTTTGAAGTTGCCAGAAGCAGCGAACAATGTTACATGGCAGATATGTTGCATAACATGTACAATGATCCCGTAAACCATTTGTATTTAATTTATATTAAGCCAATCGTTCAAGAAGTCCAAAAGGTAAATAAACTTTTTGAAAGTAATGATGTTGACATAAAAAACTTTACAATGACCTTATTGGCTTAACGGAATCTATAAGTCGACGCATTTTGAATCCTACAGCCAGAGTTGACGTATTGACACAAAATATTGCCGTAGATCCGTCGTTGTACATGGGCTACGCTTTCGAGACAAAATTAAGGGAGTATAATTTAGCACAAGTAGTGACGCAAAACCTTAAACAGATATGCATAAATTTTACCCTCAAACTTGTAACAGAATTATAATCGAGATTGCCTACGAACTTTACAGGTCTACGGGAAATTTCAATGATTTCAGTGCAGGAAACGCTGGTTGTCAAACCACCGATCGTTGAAATAGCGCAAGAATTTAATATAGATGCAACAGGAATTGATAAGCTTATATCAAAATGGCGAAACATTGTTTTTAAACAATGGCAGTGTATGTACCTACTTCCTCTACTGTTAAATTTTAGTGTGAAGTCTCGGACTACAAGGACGCTGCTGAAAATAATCCCTTCAAGGAACTGGCAGCATTTGCAACAACGTTATTAATATTAACTCATTCTAATGCAGACGTAGAGCGTGTATTTAGCCAAGTTAATTTGGTAAAAACTAAACTCAGGAACAGTTTATCAATTTCAACCTTAAATGCAATCTTATACGTAAGATTCGGATTAAAAATGCTGTCACTCCTACGAGGTTCCTGACCCAATCTTGCGAAAAATAGGGACAAATGAGGCCTATAAATCTACATCTTCCGCTCCAGCTGCATCTATTGAAGGGGATACACACGAAGGTCTTCATATGTTATTTGTGTCACTATTAGTTCTCGATTTTTTTTAATAAACGCTCTCTCTGTGTTGGGTTTTTTTTTAGCATTGTCCTAAAATTTTAGCATGTTTTTGGCATTTTCTGAATGTAGATTTAGCAGAAAATATTTTTTAGAGTTGTTTGAGGTTTTATTAAAAAAGTTACTTGACGAATACGGAGTCTCATCAGTCTGGTTGCGGCACCTTAACCAAGATCCGCTTGAGAACTTCTTTGGAGCGGTTAGAAGTCATGGGTGCGGTGCCGCAACGTTAACCCGACATGTGACCAATTCGAGTCTGCTTTTGCCACTCTACTAATTAATAATTTAAATACACCACACAGGTAGGTAGTCCACACACGCAAGGAAAAAATAGTGAAAATGACTTTTCGAATGCTTTATGCTGCTTTGTACTCAACGAAAATACAGAAGCCACTTCGACCTGCACTATTGACCTTGATAGTATTTTAGAAATTAATTTAGTAAAGGACAATGTCCAAATTGGCCCTGTGCAATACAGAGTATCAGATTAAACGATAATTAATCGCCTATTTTATTATTTATTAAGTTGCAAATACTTCTGTATCACGGACTAGCTGTATTCCAAAATGTACTTTTAATAGAATTTAACGCGACTAATAACATTAGATCGCCATCTTCGCCTAATGTCATGTCGTGTCAGAAGTGAAATAGGGATGTCCAATCAATTATAATCGATTGATTGAATTATTATTCGATCGATTGTGTTTTCTTTTCTAAAGTGTATTTTTAAAAACCTAATAAGAATACTTTATGTATGCAGTCATACTCCAATTTAAATAGGTAGTAAGAATAATATTATACAGTAATCAAAACTTTTTATTTTGATTATCTAATTCATTTTTTACGACAATTAATACAAAAATAACATTTCTCTTTCGGCGTAAAATAAACCATTGTCATACATACTTGTAATGTTTATATGACAAAGGTGATGTAACAGACAGTTTGAAATAATTTAAGAACACAGTAAATCTTAATCGAAAAAATCGATTATTGGTGTGGTGTCGTACTACATCCCTAGTTTTGCTGTGAACGTCACGTCGCGTCGTCCGTTATTATTGTCACTTTGGCAAAGTTACAGTTCCTGTGCTGTGCTTTTCCTGTGTTCTTTTCTTGTGTTCGGTGTTTTGGTGACTTTTTTACGACTTGGCTATTTTAACGGACTTGGATTGCTTTAAAAAACGATTTACCTGGCTGTGATTTTCGGAACTGTGTACCGCTCGAACGATAACTTGGCACTCTAAAACGGACTTAGATCCTACGCATACGCAATGGAATGTGTATTTTGTGTAAATTGTGGCTCTGCGGGTGGTTCCATGTTATTGGAAGATGAACAGATTCGTCACTGTGTACAACAATGGACTGCACCTCGTTTGGTAATTACTACTTGTTTTTTTAGCTTAGACCGTGTTTTGTTAATCTGTTTACGTTCTCTCAGGCTACCCGCACACACACAATAATATTGCCAATGCAATATTGACTAAAAAATATTGAACAATACCGAAATATGGACCGCACACACGCAATATTATTGTTAATATGTATTTTATTGACAATATTATTATACGTGTGCGGGCAGCCTCAGATTTCTATTAACTGCTTAGACGTTTTTATGTTTAACCTTGCACATTATTTTATGAAAAAATATAAAACTTATGTACCTATTATCATATTATATATAAGAAAGAATCAGGGGCCTTAGTCTGCTATTATAATTGTGTCCGAATGGTCGACCATTTTTTTGGTGAGCTATTTATATGACGGAGCTATCTATTTATTCATTTAATTCAGGCTATGTAGGTTATATAGCTCCTTCCCTCTTGCACTGCTCAATGATCGATCATTCTGACAGTATTGCATAGCAGATTCGGGCCCCTGTTATCTAAGTTTGTAACACAACAATTGAGCTATGTGTCTTTTTTTTTAGGTTGAAGCTCATGATCTTGTTTGCACAACATGTTGGACAACAGCTCAAGAGATGATAAACATTTCAATAACAAGCAATATTGGTAGAAACTGTGCACTCTGCATTAGAACATTGGCACCTCGAGTACGATCACATCAACTGATTGCTCTGAGAACTGACACTCAACATAATGTGAATATCAGAAATATCATCATAGAAAGACTTATGCCATTGCAGGTGTGTATAATAATGAAACATTATTATTTTTGGGTCATATTTAATATTGGAACTGCAGAGGGTGTTAATGTTATTTTTTTAGATACGTGCATCACATTATATTTGTCACCCGTGTTGGCAAAGATGTGACCGTGCTGCAAGGCATTATTCAGTGCCATCTACGTCAAGGAATAATCCTACTACAAGCAATCAATCAAGATGTGCCAATTGTGGTATTCGTTTCAATAGACAGAGACGACATGTTCTTCATGATGATGCCATTCTTGTGCAAGTACAGCAGCGAGTTGCACCTCAAATAGTAAGTTTTACTTCAATTTGGGACTATTAACATTATAATGACTCTGTAGACTGTATAGAAGAGAAAGTATAAAATAACCAATTATAACATGTTTTTTTTTTATTACAGGTGACTGCAAGTGATTACATTTGTGATGCTTGTCACACATTATTTATTAATCAAGATACCACAGTATCGCAAGATACGCAGGATGTGACAAGAACAATGGTTGGTCATCAACATGTGTGTGTGGTATGTGGTTGTTCGGTGGCACGAATCCAAACTCACCATTTACAAGCGAAAAGTAACAGCCACATTTTAGATATTGTACGAAATTGGATTCAACCGCGAGAGGTGAGTGTTACTCCAGTATGCTTAAAGCTTAAATTATTGTAATGATTGTTTTATTATTGGAATTTTAAATGAATCCAGATTTAAAGTAGAATATAATTATTAATTACCAATCAATATTCAACACAATTATGTATTATTGTTATGAATAAAATTACTACAACATTTGAATTGTAAATTGTTTTATTTATTGTAATATGAATGATAGGTGTAACCAACATTTTTTTTATTGTTTTAGGTTCAACCATCAGATATGCTTTGCAATAGATGCTTTCAAAGAGCAAACACCTTGTCTGTCAATGATATATTACCTGCATCAGAAGTTAATCCAGTTGCACAGCATACGGAAAGAATAACCTTACCAAACCACTCAAGAGCAGCAGATACACATAACAGATGTATATTTCTGCAATGTGATAGTACTTCACAGCGATTAGTTCCTTTTGTGTTAAGGGTGAGGCTCTTTAAAGATCACAAGTTTTATATACCACCACGTTGTCGTATATGTGAATTGCATTTAGCAAGGCAATCATGGTCAGATCTCTTCGATACTGAAAATGTTATCAGAAGTTTCACGGCCGCTCAAATAGAAGACTTTTGTGAGTTATTGAATAATGAACACAACACATTAGATTTTGAAAATATTGAGCAAATGGATGATCATTTAGTATGGTATTGGCTGGGACGCACGAAAGAGCAATTCAGAGAACTCGAAGCAGAACTTCCCGTTTTTCAAAAACGTGCTACTTCACTGGCTGCTTATTTAATGAAGCTCAGAACAGGAGATTCAGACGAAAGAATGTCTTCATTATTAAAAATTGGAAGAAGTACTCTCTCAAGACTTGTCGCTATAGCACGAGAGGTTATGACAGAAAGCTTTGTGCCAGCACATTTAGGATTACAACATTTGAGTAGAGAAGAAGTTGCTGCAAGAAACCTTTACATTCCTGAGTCTTTGTTCGGAAACCCTGGGGCTTACATCGAAGATAGAAAGGCAATTGTTATTATGGATGGAACATATATTTATGTTCAGAAGAGTAGCAATTATGCATACCAAAAAAATACATATTCCCTCCACAAATATAGGAATCTTGTCAAACCGTTCCTAGTAGTATGTTGTGATGGCTATATACTTGATGTACTGGGCCCTTACGCAGCCACAAAATCAGACGCTGACATTTTAAAAGATGAATTTTATGATTCTACAAAACCTATGCGTAATTATTTTAGAGAAGGTGATGTTATGATTTTAGACCGAGGCTTTCGTGACAGCATTTCGCTACTACAAAGCTTGAACTACTCGGTTCATTATCCTCTCTCATTAGAACCAGGTTAACACCAATTAAATACAGCAAATGCTAACGAATCCCGTAAAGTGACCCTTATGTCGATGGGTAGTAGAAGTCGTCAATGGACGCTTTAAACGAGATTTTAAGCTGCTGATATTTTAATAGAGCGTCTAAACATTTGATGCAAGATTTTAAGGTGGCAGCAGCATTAATTAATAAGTTTCACCCGGTTCTAGAAGACAGAGAGGATTCTAGAATAATAATCTCGATAATCCAAGAAAATATGTTTAAAAATAATTTATTGGCGGATTTTGTAGAACAAAACAATTTAAATAGAAGGCGGGCCCAGTTTGAAAGTATAACCATTAATAGTGAAATTCTCCATGATTTTCCACAGATGGAGTTAAATGATTTGATTTTAATACCGTTGGGTGTGTATCAACATAAACAAGCCCGCTCATACTACGGTGAACATATTAGGCAAGATGGATCCTATGTTGTTGAGGTGTGCAGGGAGGTTGATCAACAATTGATCACAGAATTAGGGCTAAATTCTGAATCCGTATGGTTATTACGAGGGAAAATTCACAGCCGTCATATAAGTAGCAAAGTGTATTTTGTATATATTTTAGTTGACTCATCACAAGTAGGTCGACAAGCAATAGTTGAATATTGCTGTAATTGTATCGTTGGGCGCAGAACTATATTGGGTATCCTATTGGACTGCAAACTACACCTAAATCTACACATTGATAAGATAATTGCTAAGGCATTTCAAATGTACCACCTTGTAATGAGATCATCCGTAGATTTTAAGCGACCAGCCACTTTCCTGCATCTCTTTAATTCTTTGATCCGACCACAGATTGAGTACGCCTGTATGATTTGGGATCCCTACTATGCTAAGTACAATCTTGCTATAGAAAAAGTTCAGCGCAAATTCTTAAGACCCATGCAGTTTAGATGTCATATGGAACGTATTTCATACACTCAGTCCCTACAAAAGTTTCACCTTCTAACCTTGGAATCAAGGCGCCTGTTGCTTCAAACCATGATGCTTCATGATCTGTTGCACAACAAGATTGACTGCTCAGACCTAGTTAATAATATATTTTATGTAGTGCCCAGAACAGTTACTCGACGGGAGGCACGCGTTTACCCGCTTTTTGCCACGTCACCTTGTCGTACCAACGCGGGTGAACGGGCGCCTCTCCATAGACTAGCTATAATTTACAATAAACATTTTGTGAATGTGGATATATTCGCTTTAGATCGCCAAAAATTTAAGAAATATTTAGTGAATAGTCTTCATTTGCGTAATGTTTAGTGTGTTCTCTTTTTGTTTGTTATCTAGTACTAGTTGTTTTAGAAATAAGTACAGCCTCTTCATTCTCTTATTATTCTCTTACTGTCTTCTTCTTTGTGTTTTTGTAACGTGAATGTTCTGTCTTCACTGTATCATTAACCTAGGTAATCTGTGGAAACGTTGTGGATTGTACATTTACTCACTTTCAATGTAATGTTAGATGTAATATATAATGTACATTTGTTTGTTTTCCCTAACAAAATAAATAAACTATAGGTTGCTGCGCCCATGTTATGACCATTATTTGGTACCTAAGTTATGCGAGGTATCAAAATAATGTCAACCCCCCTGCACAGTTTTTAGACACTATTTTAATTCGTAATTTAGACGAAGAACAATAAATGTAAAATTAAAATCTGTGTTTTATTTCTTATTTAATTTCAATTATAAATATTGTAGGACTGTAGGTTTTAAAAAATCACTTATTACCATCTAAAATTGGTAAAGCTAAAGCTAAAAATAGGATACCCTATGCACACCGTTCAGGCGTAGGTACGCTGTTTCTACTCATCTCATTCCAAAACGAATGCTAAGAATTCAGTTAGCTACCTATGTTAATTAGTTTAAATGCATTTTAATTTTGCACTTGCATCCACTTTTTAGAAAAACAACTGCATAGGTACCGTCAAACGGGGTGAATAGGCACAGAATTGAACTTTAAACACATTTTTCACCAGTTATCCCTGAAAATATTGTAGGTAGACTGGGTACGGTTGTAACGGGGTACGGTTGTAACAATTCAAATATTGGCAGAAATATTCACCGTGCGGGGAGGGGTACAAGGGGAAAGACACGCGGCTTACGTGTTCGGACATGATCACCAGTGTTGCGTCGCAGTCCGCGCGCTGTATACGTGTACAGAGTGGCCTATTGTGTTTTGTCAAGCAAAAGTAAGTATTTTTGATCGATTTCTTTCCTCAATTTTATTGTTATTATAGTGTTCTAAGTTTTGCTCGTTCTTATTTATGATTATTAGACTTTAGAGTTTCAAATACAGGATATTCTTTTTTTGTAGGTTAATTTGAATTGATACTGAGATCGTTTTATTGGCAAAAGGGAAGGGTGGTTACAATTGTAACACTTTTTGTGGGTACGGTTGTAACATTAATTATTTTTTTATTTTGCATTGCAGATGCCTAGAAAACGCGTAAGAAAGACTTCAAGAGGAGAAAGCGAGATATTCCGATATAGAGATGCTTACAATGATCTTAAAACTGGAGTTTCTTTGAGACAAGCGGCAGATACTCATGGTATTAACTATGTCTCCCTGCTACGGTACAAACGAAAGAGAGATACAGCGAACGAAAGTAATGTGGAGTTGGAAAATGTAACAATGGGATTTAGAGCGCATAACAAAGTTTTTACAGAAGACCAAGAACGACAGCTTGCCAAATACCTGACTCGTTCTGCAGATATATACTTCGGACTTTCTACAAAAGAGGTAAGAAAGTTGGCGTATGAACTTGCTATAAAATACAACTTGCAGATTCCTCCTACTTGGGTTGAAAACGAAAGGGCTGGGGAGGAGTGGTTTCGATCCTTCATGAAGAGGAACCCTGAGCTATCTGTGCGCGCAGCTCAAGCTACAAGCTTGTCCAGAGCGACCAGTTTCAACAGGACTAATGTTGATACCTTTTATAATAATCTACAAATTGTTATGGACCGTGATCATTTCGAACCTCAAGACATATAATGTCGATGAAACCGGCGTGACCACCGTGCAAAAACCCGACAGGGTCGTGGCTAGACGTGGCACAAGGCAAGTAGGAGCCATTACCTCAGCTGAGCGAGGCACATTGGTCACATTGGCTTTTGCGGCAAACGCGTTGGGCAATGCTATTCCCCCCATGTTCGTATTCCCTCGCATACGATATCAAGAACATTTCATCAGGGATGGACCTGTGGGTTCCATTGGAACAGGCAATCCATCGGGCTGGATGCAAGATGACACGTTCTTAATTTTCTTAAAACATTTCAAAAAACATACAAATGCGTCTCCTTCACACAAAGTTTTGCTAGTTTTGGACTACCACTCATCCCATATACACATAAATTCTCTAGATTTCTGTAAAGAAAATGGAATAGTTCTATTATCGTTTCCACCCCACTGCTCACACAAACTCCAGCCCCTGGATCGATCTGTGTACGGACCTTTGAAAAAAGCCTTCAATACAGCCTGTGACGCCTGGATGCGAAATCATCCAGGAAGAACTATGACCATTTACGACATACCCGGTATTACGACAACCGCAATGCCACTTGCTCTGACCCAATCAAATATTCAGGCTGGTTTTCGAAAGACAGGAATATACCCTTTCAACCGTGACATATTTCAAGATATTGACTATTCGCCTTCATTTGTGACAGACAGGCCAAACCCAAACAATATAGAAGAAGTGATTATGGATCAGAACATTCCTGTATCGGCTCCTAACGATGAAACACCACCGCTATCACCTTCGTTGTTGAACGAGGCTTCAGCCAGCCTAGTAGCTTCAATACAAAACGCTGAAATTCATATTCCTGAAAACATTGACGGCCTAGCGACTACTACACCACCAAGACAAATACCTGATCAGCAACCATCGCCTAAGCCGTCTACGAGCCATCAAATACCTGATCAGCAACCATCGCCTAAGCCGTCTACGAGCCGTCAAACAATATTTTCACCAGAGGCAATACGGCCCTACCCAAAAGCTGCCCCTAGGAAAACTGCAAATAGGGGTCGAAAAACTAAAAAATCTGCAATTTATACAGACACCCCTGAAAAGGAAACTGTTAGAAAGGAGTATGAAGAGCGACAGAAAAGATTGAAAGATAAACAAGTGAAGAAAAAAGTATTAGAATCATCGACTGGTATGAAACACAAAGGTAAAGGAAAGGGAAAAGCAAGAAAGAAAGCTAACACACCACCTGCATCATCAGAAGAAGAAGAGTATTATTGCCTGGTTTGCCTAGAAGCCTTCTCAGATAGTAGATCAGGTGAAAAATGGGTACAATGCCAAGGGACCTGTCGTCTTTGGTCACACATTGATTGTACCGACGGTAATAGATATTACATCTGTCATAATTGCAGTGAATCTGATTAAATACTGTCATTATTATGTTTTGTTTAAAATATCATTTAATTAGTTTAATTAGAAGTTGTACTTGTTTAAAAATCAAAATGTCATAGACTGATTAAAAAGACTGATTACAAATTAATGTTCCTTAAATGGTGCCATATTAATCTTAAGTAATACGTAAGTACATGATTGTCATTTATAAGCAATAAAAGTGATTGAAACGCATTCACTGTACTTTATTTGAGTGTGTTACAATTGACCCCCCTCACTGTTACAACCGCCCCTGGTATGGGGGTCAGTTGTAACAGTAGCCGACATTTCAGTTAATGGTAACTGTCTGGAAACTACTGACTTTAACTATCTAATTGTTATGTATTTTTGAAGACAGATGTATACGGATTTATTTCAAACGTTTATTATGTTGTTAGTCCTATAAATGTCACTTGTACGAACGATTAACGCAAAAATGTTACAACCGTACCCAGTCTACCCTATTGGTTTTGGTATTAAAACTTGAGTCGCGTTCTAAACATTCTTAAGAAATTTACACTAAATCATGAAAACCATCCAGTTTTAATTATTTCTTTAAATTATAGGTCGTCCCTATTCAAACACAATATGGGGTCAATAGGGACGGTGATGGGCATTATAGGGAAAAACCGTTAGGGCTGTCACAATTTTGTTATTAAAATTATTTAAGCAAGTACAAAATTCTTTAACGCATTTTGGTGCGTGTGTTTTGTGTGGGGCACACATTACCTACGCCGTGCGCCAAGATGAGCTGAAGGAACATGTATTCAGTGTCAAGAATGAATTAAAGTAAGTACCTAAATGTATGGTTTAGGGAAGGTGAACAAAACTAGTATTTTATGAACATATACTTTATTAAAATAAATATTCTTAATACAACGAAAATAACAGTCTCAAAATCACAATTTTTATCTAAAAAACCTTTTAACCTTATGTGTATAAAAATCAGAATACTGGTCAAACTAAAAACAGCCTCTTTTAATAAAGAAATAATTATACAAACAACAAAAAACCAATCAACAATTAAAATAAATCTTTAAAATGTTATACTTTACTCAAGTATCGTAGAACATAATATACCTAATTATAAATTATCATCCATGAGATCATGTAATATTTCTGTTTCATTTCTATACAACTTTGGTTGTTTCCTTACAATACTATCAGATAAGCTTATTTTGTGCAATTTATTTATTTTAATCTTCGGTTTATTATTAGTTATAATTTCCTCTGATATTATTTTAATTTTTTTATTAGGAGAGTCAGATTCCTTTTTTATTTGTCTCTTTTTCATGTTTACGTTTTCTTTGTTCGCTTTCACTTCTATCTCCTCCGCCTCCATTGATGCTGTTGCAAAGGAAGGTAATTCAATTTCTTCGTTAACAGTAAAAAAGTTATCGAAAACTACAGGTAGTGCATTTATATCTAGATTATTATAATCCATAGTATAATCACTTTCTTCAAAGTTGTAAGCAACTAACTGATTCTTATTGTTTGTCGGTGGAGTAAAAGGCTTCTTGAATATCGGTTCTGACTTCTCAGTTTCAGAGGGCACGTTAAGTTTGGTGCTGTCGTTAATTATATCTACTTCATTATCTGTTTTCATATCATCTGTGTCTATTTCAGCTTTTTTTACAAGCAACACTTTTTCTGACAGTATTTTAGTTTTTTTCACAAGCGATGGATTGTTGGTTTTTTTTCCCGAAGTTTTACCTGATTGGTTTTCAGCTTCTGTGTCAAATTTATTATATGTAAGATTACTTTTATCCTTTTGGTTCCTACATGCTTTTTGTGGAATTTTATTTTCCTTCTTTGTAAACTTACTGTTACCTTTTTTGCCTTTGCTAGGGCCAGGTTCTTCCAGCATGTTTAAATTAAATCTATTTAAATTGTTATCTTGAATCTCTTCCGTATTACTCTCATCATCACTTAATTCTTTTGTCTCGTCAAGGTCTTCTGATTCTTCTGTCGAAATAATATTTTCTACGCTTCTTCCTGGAATAACATCTATTTTCTTTTTTTTGTTTGATTTTTTGACGCTACTTGTGCCGTACCTCATTTCTTTGAGCATGGATAGAACCGTTTGATCAATAACTTCTTTATAGTTTTCATTTCTAGCTTCTAGATTTGCACTTGGCAGTCTATCTAAAACTTTTTTTCTATTTATCGGACTTATGCCGCACTTTTCGAACCCAGCTATTACATTTTTATGTACATTGCATTCTATTGCTTTCATAAGCTTTTTAAGAAGCGACGGAAATATATTTTTGGGTATAGTAGCCTGCACTCTCCCATCGGTCTTTTTCCAATTGTAGAGAATGTGCCGCCAAGCACTCTTCAGAGGTCTGAAAAAAGCCACGTCTAAAGGTTGCGTAAGGTGGGTCGAGTTTGCCGGTAAAAAAATGAACCGAATATTACGTTTTTCACACTCGCTTATTATTTCTATTGAAAGATGAGAGGCGAGATTATCGCCTATAAGAATTTTTGTATCAGATTTATCTTCAAAATATTTGAAAGCAATGGTTCTCACCCAGTCTTCAAAAGTTATTCCATCGAACCAGCCAGAACTAGTGCTGTTATAACGACAATCTTTTGGACCGTTTTGTCTCCATGTGTCGTATACATGTTGTGCCTTATACACCACATACGGTGGTAATAAAGTCCCATTTGCAGCAGCAGCCATCATAATGGAGGTTGAACCTTTCGTGTGATTCATTATTCGCTCTGGATATTTAACACTCCGTTTTGCTAGAATCCTTTTTCTTCCTGGATCATCCACCAAATTGGTCTCGTCATAGTTGACAATATTGCATGAAGGAATTCCCTGTAATGACACTTCTAACTCATCAAAATATGCTTCTATTACCTCTGGGCAGACTGCTGCTCTCGATCGTTTTATATTTTGGCTCAGTCGAGTGGTAATTTGACTTTTGTGTCGTTTCAAAAAGCATTTTACGTAGTCGGGACCAGGCATATTGTTTTTGAATCTTTTTATTTCGATTCCTAAATTGTCCAAGTACCCCTTTATTAATAATCTGAAGTCTATTGTTTCAAGGGGGTATCCCCATTCAGAACAAACGTTTATATATTGTATAAGATATTCTTCTGCATCGGGTGATAAAGCAGTTTGGCCACCTTGCTTCTTCATGATAAAAGTATTGTGCCTATGAAGGACTGATTTAGAGACATTGTATTTTTGTGCAATCTGTATTAACGACATGTTAGAGCTGTTGTATTCATTTAGGGCCTGTTCTATGAGTAGCTCGTCATATTTTTTATAATTTTTTTCTCGACTTGGTTTATATGTACGCGGCATTATCAAAAGTTAAGGCATTATCAGATACCTGAAATAAGATTAATGAAATATAATTATAGCAAGCTAGCATGCTATACAAACATTGTAAATTCCCTATAACATCCTATCACCAATAATGAAAGAAGCTTGCGATCTTCTAAATAGCAAATGGTACCTAAAATCGTTTATCGTAACAAAACTTGGCAGCTACAGTAGCACAATCCTGTGCACACATACAAATAAATAGGCATAAACTTCAAACTATTAACATGATTTTAATTGCCTCGGGAGCTATAAATTAAAAATGTTTAATTACATCGCGAGTAGGTACAAGTATTTTTTAATGTCTTCATAATTCAAGTGACAACCCTGTTCCTATAGTCCCTTTACTGTCTCTTGACACACTGCATCGTCCCTATTTATTAAATATGGCGTCCCTATTGAACCCCCAGTCGTACCTAAAAACCCCCAACGCGTTCCTAAAAACCTCTTATGAAGTAAATAAATTCTTGTTCATACTAAAATATAATTATACGATTTAAAAAACTTTTCAATTGTACTTACGTTACGTTATACAGGCTCTAGAATAAACACCAACCACGTAGAAAGTCGTTATGATACTAATTCAACCAGAAAAACAATGAAACTTTTTAAAATTAAAGACACTTCGATAGCAGGTAGTTTAAACACAAAACTTCAGAATGCTGTTTTGACAATTTATTTCTAACTTCACGTCAAATAAAAGTTACCAGTTCAAAAAATAACTATTCTATATTGAATTCTTGCCATTTTATAGGCTGTGGTTAATCAATCATCTGAGGTATTACCATGATAATTTAAATCCCAATTTTTTCCCTATTCACCCCGCGATCCCTATTCACCCCGTTTGACGGTACCTACCTAATTATCTAGGTAGGTATTATGATATTACCTACTTTTCAGTTTCTTAAAAATCACTCAGAGCTATGAAAAATCGTAGGTACCTACATTTAATATTCGTTGTTATGGTTAGATTATAACCTCAAAATCTGATACTTTTTTTGAAATATACCTTTTTTGCAGCTAGTCCGCTACAAATACAAGATCTTTTAAGAATCTACTAATGATAGAGAATACAATACATAATTATCCGATGCTCTTGGCTCCAGGGCCAACAATGTATGGACGCAGAGCAATGTCCTTTGGTGTGAAGTCTCGGACTACAAGGACGCTGCTGAAAATAATCCCTTCAAGGAACTGGCAGCATTTGCAACAACGATATTAATATTAACTCATTCTAATGCAGACGTAGAGCGTGTATTTAGCCAAGTTAATTTGGTAAAAACTAAACTCTGGAACAGTTTATCAATTTCAACCTTAAATGCAATCTTATACGTAAGATTCGGATTAAAAATGCTGTCACTCCTACGAGGTTCCTGACCCAATCTTGCGAAAAATAGGGACAAATGAGGCCTATAAATCTACATCTTCCGTTCCAGCTGCATCTATTGAAGGGGATACAGACGAAGGTCTTATTTGTGTCACAAAATTAGTTCTAGATTTTTTTTAATAAACGCTCTCTCTGTGTTGGCTTTTTTTTAGCATTATCCTAAAATTTTAGCATGTTTTTGGCATTTTCTGAATGTAGATTTAGCAGAAAATATTTTTTAGAGTTGTTTGAGGTTTTATTAAAAAAGTTACTTGACGAATACGGAGTCTCATCAGTCTGGTTGCGGCACCTTAACCAAGATCCGCTTGAGAACTTCTTTGGAGCGGTTAGAAGTCATGGGTGCCGCAACGTTAACCCGACATGTGACCAATTCGAGTCTGCTTTTGCCACTCTACTAATTAATAATTTAAATAGTGTCCACACACGCAAGGAAAAAATAGTGAAAATGACTTTTCGAGTGCTTTATGCTCCTTTGTACTCAACGAAAATACAGAAGCCACTTCGACCTGCACTACTGACCTTGATAGTATTTTAGAAATTAATTTAGTAAATTTAGAAAATAAAGAAAAAGATCCAAGAATACTGGCACCGCTACAATAAGTGAGCGATTATTTTTTGAAAAAAGCAAAAATATTTTTTTTTTAAATTGCTCCATCTGCAAAGTCACAAGTCACGATGAAATTGAGTATATAAGGTACAGAGAGTATGCAGGTCGACGTTGGCTTTGTACACCCAGTAAAAATTTAATAAGACTCATATCAAATTTCCAAGACATCATTAATCACATACTAAAAGAAAACATAGAAGCTTACTATTTAAAAGATATTATTAAAATGTCTATATTAACATTGATAAATTTTGATTTTATAAAATGTAATCACATAAAAAAATAATTATAGATTATTTAATTAATATCGTAATTAGATTTCATCATCATCTGCCTAGCCTTTTCCCAACTATGTTGGGGTCGGCTTCCAGTCTAACCGGATGCAGTTGAATACCAGTATTTTACATGGAGCGACTGCCTATCTGACCTCCACAACCCAGTTACTGGGTAATACGATACCCCTCGGTAAGACTGGTTGTCAGACTTTCGGCCTTCTGACTACCCGTAACGACTGTCAAAGATCCACGAATGACAGCCGGGACCAACAGCTTAACGTGCTTTCCGAGGCACGGAGGGGTCTCGGTATGCAAAGATGGTCACCCATCCACAGACCAACCGCGGCAAGCTTAGCTTAACCTGAACGATCGCCCTGTGTGGCTGTTATTATTTAGCCACGGGCCCCTCTATCGTATTAAACGCACTTTTGTAAAATGTTAATTTCAAGTGATACTTTAGATAGACATAGAGCTTTATTGTTTTTACTAGATACAATGTATTTTTTTTTTCATTATCCACTTAATTATCTATTTTATAACAACATTGTTATTATAGAAAAAATCTGTATAATCTTTCTGAACTTGGAGTGAAAACTATTTTTTTCAAGAGTTGATAAATTTTAAAAATAGTTTTCACTCAAGTTCAGAAAGATTCAGAAAGATATTAAAAAAAAAAATTGTCTGGAAATTTTTTATTTTCTTCGAACAGTGCGCTCAGAAGCAATCACATTAGCATCTTGAGAGTTGCGATTTTATCAGTTTTATGGTAGCAAATCTATTTACCAGATAAATTTTCGACAAATGTCTTTCTGACTTTGGTGTGAAAACAATTTTTTTCAATAGTTAATAAATACATATTTTTTCTATAATAATGATGTTTTATTTGTGTTCAAATATAGACAATTAAGTGGATAATAAAAAATATACGCTGCATCTTTGTAGTAAAAACAGTAAAGCTATAGTAGAATCACCTGAAATTTACATTTTACATAAAATCTTCAAGTGCGTCTAATAATTTGACCAGGGAATTTAAATTCAGTCCATGTATTCAGTATTTATACCAGAACCTCTCAGTGTTGAAATTTCACTTTGGTTTTTATTTATTCGGTTTGTTAAAATAAATAAATTATCATTTATTTTTTGCAAATCGTAATGGTAGATACATGTACTCACATAGATTTTTTTATATGCTGATGAATTACTGCTTTTAAGAAATACCTGATGTAAAATTTCAACGCTGGAGGGGGGAGTCTAGCTTTTAGTACTCAGCTTCTGTATTATGCTGTACTGTAGATTATTCAGCTAGGAGTTGAATAGAGAAAAACTTTTAAGTTGTTTGAATATTGTTATGAGAATAAAACAATTTCATCGTTTTTCACAGTTCAGTGTGTCCAATTTTGATTAGTGTACTAAAACTACAACAAAATTGTTGTTTTCAAAATATGAATCCACTCCTCTAGCCAGTTAATCCAAACGGGTTGTACAAATAAAATAGCATACAATGTTAAAACTTTACTTTGATAATAAAAAAAGAGTATCTAAATTGTATTTATTTACCAATCCTTGAAATCGACTCTAAAGTATAGAAATATAAAATAAATCTGCATAGCTATAGGTACCTATCCACCCATAACAAAGGTGTAGTTCTAACTAAATATATCAGATGGCGCTAGTTTCTTCACGAACGCAAATGACCCGTTCCATGAAACAAGATTGGTCTCTATTTCAATATAGTATAATGTACTCTGTGGTCGGGGCTAACAACGCACGAGGTTACGGGCGTCACGGCTTTTCGGCACCGCTAAATGAATGAAAAATGTGTGATAATCGCAGGAGAACATATTGCTGTGTTTGGGTGTTTATTTTATTGGTTTATTTTATCCCTTTTTTATAAATAATACTGCTCTGAATCTTGAACCCATATCTGTATTTGTTAGGAAAACCATTGTTGAACTATATTGACTAATTGATCACTGAATTAGTTATATAGAGATGTGTTATCTTTGGCCGGGCCGGGCTTTAACCTCTCGTGTGCCGGAACATAGATCAACGCTCAAAATAAGCCAGTGTTTCTCTGCCGGAGATCTACGCGTAATTACGTGACATCGAAAAATTAATTTTGTACGTGTAACCGAGAGTTGGAATCACATATGATTGAGATTACGACCGAATGAACCAATCGAAAAGAATTTTTTATCTGTGAAGTTAGTTCCGTTTTAATTCAAAATAACGAGTGAAAGTGTCGTGATTTACGGAAGTGTTAAAGTAAGTATTTACGTGTTTATTTTTGTTTTTGTTAGTCCTAATATACCTACTATATAAAGGTCAAAGTATTAAGATGTATCAAATACTAAAGATTTTGATAAGTTTTACAGAAGACAAACTTATAACACCCCGTCGTTTTTGCGTCTGGGGTTAAAAATAGATACCTACAAACTACGACGGTTGAGTAAAGTTCAACCGACGATTTGTCATTATAATTGTCCCTATACATATTGTAGTCTTTGATTATAATTTTATGATGTTATATATACATCAAATTGTTCAACAGTTTACTCGTGATTGGAATATTTCATTATATTTCAATACATCAAATTGTTCAACAGTTTACTCGTGATTGGAATATTTCATTATATTTCACAAAACAGTGTCGGCAATTAGTCTTTATATTAATTGCCTAGCAAATCCCCTACAAAAATCGTTTCTACATGGTGTTCAAAAATGTTGTTTATTTATGTTAATTAACAACAATGTTATTTAACTATGGTAAACATTTATAAAAAACCACAATATACCTACTGACTATTACATTTGTATCTGCAAAATAATTGGCTTTGTGGATTTGTTATAGGAACATGGTAGTTATTATGGATGTTGATCATCGTCTGAATAAAGATGACTGACTACGCGTTATGCATATATGAATGCAAATGGCCATGGAGTATAACTCATTATATCAAGCAAAATAAATCTTTCGTGTGCAATATGAAGCCCAACGTTTATGCACCACCTCATTTTACTCTGAATACTGACAGTATTCAAAATATACGACTATTGATAAGCATCAGTTGGTTTTGGTGTAAATATTGTAATTTCGCCGTTTACGATCACTACACAAGTGATGAGTGCGACTTTTGTGCATAATTTATGTTAATTATCTTTATATAAAAATAAATCACAATCAAGCACAATTATAGAAATGATTGAAAAAAATGATTGCAACTTATAACATAAATATGTAACGATATTTCGTGTGATTATTTTTCCAATCGTTTTGAGTATGGGATGGTCTACGTACCTACATGCCTAGTTTTCATGTTAGTATTTACCAAATTGTAACGTAAAGAAGTGTATTTTGATAGCAAAACCGAAAACATATGCTGCAGGTAATTATTGATACCTAGTTTTTGTTTTGTTGTAGATGAAATCAAAAGACAATAATTCTAACAATAATCCACCATATCAAGATAATCCTCTTAATACAGCACTCATAGTAGAAAAATCTCCCAGTGGAAGAATAAAAGTGCTGTCGAATGATAGTTATTTTGAAAAGGACAGAATCAGGAAGGTTATTGCCATTTAAATTACCAGATGGTGCTGCATGTAATGAAGAGCTATCCGAGAATGCTTATGGCTTTCCTAGGTCCTCTGTTGTATGTATTAAAATTCGATACATGTTGTATATTAATAACAAGAATCTTGTAAATTTATAATAGTTCTTTTTCTTTTCAGTATAATGTTTAAGGCAAAATTTCTATTCCACCTTCAACAATTGAGCATGAAATGGTCCATGAGCCTAGTCGAAGTATTGATGAAGCGAATTAGTTTAGTATTCATATTAGACTGCTCCACCTAGGCCGCCTGTAGGTTTCACTAACCACATTTATGTACTGGTAGATATGTACATTACCTACATTTATATAATTTATAATGTACTTATATTTTTAGGGTAAAGTCAAAGTCAAATCATTTATTTCAAATAGGCACATAAAAGGCACTTTTGAACGTCAAAAATAAAATTAAAATAAAATTGATTCTAGTCGCCCCTTCCCAAAGGTAGTTATGGAGAAGAATGGGCAAGAAACTCCACCGTTACTCTTTTAAAATGTTTTACATTATTTTGCATACATTAATTATATAATTATATGTGAAGACGATGCACCTAAAATAAAATTACTATGCCACAATAGGTAAAAGAATTAAAATGAATTAATGAAACCATGACGTATAAATTAACTATGCGATAGATACGGGTCTGTCCCACTAGTCCCATTGACCCAGTCCCATTATGAGACAAGTGGGATTATGTGTCCCACTAGCCCCATGGGACAACTGATACTAATATATTTTATAAATTATGTCCCACTAGTCCCATGGGACAGCGAGTAGTACCCCTCCGCACACGAAGCTACTCAAAAATGACGGAACTAATTAGTAATTAGAATTCCAAACCAGTTATTAACTGTAGCTCGCACACGGCGCTACTCAAGTTGCAAAGTTTCAGTCACTTCAGTTATTTCTGCTCACAAAGCACACGGTGGTTAATATTGGAAAAAAAAAAGAACATGTCAAGTGGATCGAGCGAGGATGACGACATTGTATTATACTATTATCAACGTAATAGACGCAGAAGGAATCTTCGTCGGTTTTGGATTCACCCCTATATTCGAAATAATTTAAACTGCAGATTGTCAGTTGCAGCACGAGGGCTGAGAGAAATAGATAACGAATTTGTGGGATTCTATAGAATGTCCAAAGATAGTTATTTAAATTTGATACAGTTAATATCTCCTGCTATTTATAAACAAAATACTAACATGCGGGAGTGCGCGAGCGCAGCAGAAAGAATTTTAGTAACGATAAGGTAAAGAGTTTTATTTATTTATTAGTAATTTAAGTAGGTTCATACTTTTGTAATTTTTCACAATCACACAACCACTACAATTCGTCGGAGATCCCTTGAAGACACTTCTACCCTCATCTGTTATTTAATTGTGATATGAACTAAATGATAGATGTTCACTGTAGGGTTTATTTTGGCGTAGGTGAAAGAAATTCATCACTGTTTGCATTAATTAGAAGCGGTATTGATTCATAGTATGCCAAAATCTGATTTTGTGTTCCAAAATTAGATGCTGATGGGGCCTGCTGTTCATTTGATCCAGGCAGTACTTCTGTTACAACGTCTTGTGTTTCAAAACTATATGCTGGTGTGGCTCGCTGTGGTGGTACCAAAGGTCTCGGAGATTCTTCTAAAATTTCATCCACTAAGGCCATCACTCTTCGCTTGAAGGTTCTCGTTTGACTATCGGACATTGCTTTCATGTCTGGTAGTAGGCTTAGTAAAAACATTTCATTCATTTCATTTTCATCACAGTTGAAAATGGTTTTCCTTTACGACGATTAGAACTAGGAGCAGTTGGCGTGGATGAAGGACATGACATGGGAGAGAGTGTTTGATTGGAATTAGGAGAAGATGCAGGCAGTGGGCATGACATGGGTGATGGGATGCTTTCGGATGGTGATGGCACGTTGTGGGATGTTGATGTTATGTTTTGGGATGTTAATGGGTTGTTCTGTTGTAATATGGATTGCGACTCGTTTGTTTCTTCGTTATCTTCTTGCTCCATTACTTCCCTCATTGCTTCCTGATGAAGATTCCTTGATATGGTACTGTTCAGAGCTTTTATGTATGGGATTGTAAACTGCATCGCCTCGGCTATACGGTTTCTTATTTTTTTATGAAGATCCACTTTGAGCAGGTTTCTTGTGCCGTACGAAAACCGCACGCAAATTTTTCCATTTCTCTTTAGAATGGCTTTCTGAAAAAAAAATAACAAATTTATTCTGTTTTTTTGTAGGTACTTGGGAAGCGGCGATACATTTGTGAATATCGGATACTATTTTGCTAGAGGAGATAATACAGTTGCACAGATAATCGCTGGAACTACAGTTATTATTTGGAATGTTCTAAAGGATATTTATATGCCAATCCCAAATGAAGCCCGATGGAACCTATTAAAGAATCTATTGACAAGTAGCGGTAGCTTTTGATGGCAATCGAAGCTCTATTTGGTGTTGTTTTACCGATCAAACTGTAAGTTTGATCGGTGTTGTAAAACAACACCAGCCAGCCAAAACAGTTCTTACATGCGCTCTCAATACATGAAAGTTTGAAATATACTCGTAGCAGGTTGAGTAAAATACTTAAACAGTTTTACAATAGTTCAGTGGTGATTTTCGGATAAGTTAACATCCAATCTATTGGCGCAGGTATTTAAGTTGTACTTTACCATAGATTTTTTGGTTAATAAGTTTTCATTGCAAAATGGCGGCAGTGGTGCAAAAGTAACAAAACCTGGAGAGGCAATTGTAACATGTTACATTTGATACTCTGTAGTTTTCACACTAGATAATTATTTAATAGTACCATTTTATTTTCAGAATTCATGCAAAATGGTTTATAAACCACCTCAGAAGACATTGCGAGGCACCGTGCCACCAGAAAAATATACTGAAGATCGTGAAATTGTAATTAAGCAAGGGAAGAGCGTCAGAAGTGTAGCTACCAGCTTTGGCATGTGTCATGTGACTATCCAGCACCCTAATTGCGTAACAGACGATCAATCGGAATCCGTTTCATTTTAACAGTTCAACAACATTCATTGCGTTATTTACGTGTTGAGCAGACAAATTTTTCGAACTTATGAAGCAATGGATTAGCAATTTGCTTCAAAATGATTCAGATTCCGATTGATCGTGTGTTACGCAATTAGGTGCTGGTATGTCGCTATATACAACGTAACAGCCAGCGTTACCGACCAAACGAATGAAGAAATCAGCCTTGATCAATCGGATCAGAAAGATGTGTTTTTACCTGCAGAACTGATTAACAATGTATCCCCTTCAGCACCTATAACATCATATCAGATTTTGCCCCAGACAGCTCAACCTACACCAAGTCTCTCTAATCATACATATAACATAATACATCACCACGTAGGACTTCACTAGTAGATTTGTCCCGTTTCCAAAAGAAGAAATCTATGACTATGAGATATAAAGGGAAAAGTGCAATATATACTGATACGCCAGAAAAGGAAGCGTTAAGGTTGCGCTTTGCGCAAAGCAAAGAAAGATTAATGAAAAAGGATACCAAAATTAAGAAATTTAGTATCTAAGCCGACGGGAAAGAAATTGACCAGAAAAAATACTGTAAGAACTGAAAATAATGATAAAATGATATGATGAATGATTTGAATTTATTAAGGCTTAGATCTTGATGATGATAATGAGACAGAGGAAAATATAAATGAAGACACAGATGATGCAGACGAAGACGATAGTTATTGCTTAAGAAATATTGCTAATCCTATAATTATACGTAATGTATATTTTGCCTTATGCCAAATCGTTTCCACCGTACGGACGTTGCATATGCTCAGATAGTGCAAAAGCCTCATCTCCAATGAAAGTGTAGTTTAAAGGTTGTCCACCATTACAGAGAGGTGCAGGACTTGGTAGACCCAATCTATTTTCTGAAATTGCCTTAAATATTGAGCTGTTTTGAAATATTTGATAATCAGCACTCTTTCCAAATGATCCTACATCTATGTATGTAAAGTTATAATTTGCATCACATATAGCTAACAATACAATTGAAAAGTATTTTTTGTAATTAAAGTACAACGATCCACTGTGTTTCTAGTTTTATTATTCGTATGTGTTTACCATCAATAGCTCCGAGACAATGTGGAAAGTTGGCATTTTTTTCAAATCTTTGTGCTATTATGTTTTTTTTTTCTCTCTTATCTTTATTTGTAATGATATGTACGTGATTATTAGTTTATTTATTTATTTATAAGTATGTATTAGGTATATTGAAACTGTGTATACTCCCCGTCACTTTTCCCTAAAGGTTCATTAGAAAACCAGCGTCAGACAGCATCTGTCTGGCATTAATGCTGAAATGAACCTTTTGGCGCAGCCGTGAGGCACACACTATTGTTGTCTGAAACATTATTATTTATTTTTATTAATTTTGTATTTTGTGTTTCACGAACTGTGTCCAAATAAACTTTTTTTCTTTCTTTCTTTCTTTTTCTATGATTTTCCAGTCTTCTAGTGATTTGGATGATTGTATCGTTTTTTCTTTTAAGATATTGTATAAATGTATGCAGGTATCTTTTATTATGTAGCTGATTGTTGAAAGTCCACACTTGAATGAGTATTGAAGATCCGTCATTGTACATCCAGTGCCCAAATATCTGATTTTTTTTTTTTCATTTCAGCAACTGATTTACAGAAAAAGTGGAAAAATTTAAGGGACAGCTATTCGAGGGAGTTAAAAAATAAAAAAAAGATAAAAGTGGATCAGCCACCGATTCACGGAGAGAATATATATTTTTTAAACAACTCCAATTTTTATCGCCCCTTTTCATTATAAAGCGACCGCAAGACAAAGATACCGAAGAGAAAATAGTGTTGCAAGTCCGCCTACATCGATTCCACCATCAACATCATCACCTATGGAACCTGTACCTACAACATCTACTACAAAGAAACGTAAAGTACCTCCCGATGATGATAATACTGCTCTGATGTCTATTATTGCAGAAAAAATCAAGTCTATTAATAGCCAACCTCAATGTGATCCGGATATGCATTTCATGTTATCATTATATGAAGATTTTCACAAGATACCGTCAGAGAAAAAGATGGATGCTAAAATGGAGTTGATGAGCATAATTAAAAAATATAACGATCCAATGTACTCGCCCAATACTTATCAATATGGGTACTACACGCGCAACACGCAAGTAAAATTTAATAATTTACAGTCTCAAAACCAATATGATTCACCAGCATCGGCTCAGTCAGATTATTCCAATCCACTGTCAGAATTTAATGTTGATACCCATATGTTTGATGATGATAATAGTTCTTTGCCAACTGACACACAATAGGGATCTTTAACTAGTTCTATATATCTGACTTTACAATTTTGATTATTAAGTCATTATGAGTGCAATTTTTTTATAAGAAGTTGATTTATGTACGGTCTCTATTGTTCAATAAAGCTGTATGTTATTGATAAGAGCTTGTTTCAATATTTTACCTTTAAAAACAGACTTACCTAAGTGTTATAACAAGTCTTTATTCTGCGGAAATGCTGTTCCGAAATAGAGTATCACGGTGCTCAATACTACTTTTAAGAAGACATAATAATTTACCAAAAGACTTTTTTGACATTCGGACGTAATTAAAGAATTTTTTATTACTACCATATTTCAACACTGAGTACTGTTACATAATCACTATTCACATGTCGATTTCGAAACAAACGATCAATCTAGCAAATTCTTTTCTTTTTATGAATGCGACGTCGATGGCGCCGAAGGAGAACCAACAAAAGCAGGAGCAACAGTGATGTTTCCTCTTTGGAGTCCATTGTAGAAATGAACTGGCCACCCTTAGTCGCGCGGCTGTATTTGTAATGAGAAGGCATCCGCTGCTATCGCGCGGCTGCCGCGCTGCTGCCGCACTGCTTGCGACGTAATGTGAAGGCGCCCTAAATGTACAACACTATGATGCTCGAACCTAGCGGTTGCAGCGCGGCGGCAGCGCTGCAGCCGCGCTGCCACCGCGCGGCTCTTTGCGACTAATTTGAAGGCGCCCTTACTATAGCCGCCAGTCTCAAATCTGATTACGTTTGGAGATAAACGACAGTCTTACTAACTAATAAAAACCCTGTTCCTTCGGTTGCCCTTTGCGTTCCAGGGCCACGGTAACCTGTTTAGACAGTCCTGTGGCCCCGGCGATAAACATACATATACGAGTATATTAGGTACCACTTATCTATATAAGAAAATGAGTACCAAGGTAATATTTTCTGCATTTCCGTTCATGTTTTCTATTAATAACGCTTTTACATAAGACTTTGCCATGCACCCCTCCTTTTAACCTCCTCGAGCCCCGCTACTCCCGAGCGGGGTGTCCGCGTCAGCCGCTCGTTCGTTTTGCGCTCGTGACGACGTTTAGCTACTGTTTGAGTTTCTTTTGTGCTTTCATAACTCGGTTTTATTAACTACTGACCCCTGCACTCCTACTGGACTTGTTACCCGCTATTAAAGTTGACCTGTGCTAGTGTTGTGGACTATTGTTAAGCTTTGTTATATTCTTAAAGCTTATAATTGTTTAGTTGCCGTAGATGCAGAAATAAACGTTTTAATAAAACTTTGTTTTATTATATAGAAGGAATATTTTATAATAATCGACAAGACAAATTATATCACAAAAACATTGCTAAGCCACCAACCATAGATAATACACTCGAGAGCAATGAATCCGGGTCACTTGAAGAATCCTAAAAATCTCGGCAACTAAAAATGCTAGGTTAATGCAATAAATTGTATTTAATAGACAATGTAATACTCCTTAAATGAAGGTATTAAAACTTCTTAGTTATTGTAAAGTTATATCATAAAAAAATCAAATTTGAAAAAGGGCCACTTTCGAAGATGGAACTACGAAATTACAGCATTTGGTTTTGCTTTTGTTTGTAATCTGTCATTTATGTGGGTACATAAACCATGTTGATAGTGCTCTATATTCATTATTCAAGCTGAAATTATGTCGCTTACGCCTGAAGAATGCACCAGAATACTTACAATGCTGGAAACCGGCCGGAGTCAGCGCGATACAGCCAGGACTGTCGGTGTGTCGCTGTCAACAGTACAAAGAGTTCTCCGACGTTACGAAGAAACTGGTTCTAACCTACGCAGACCAGGAACGGGCAGAACCAGGTGTACCACTGCACGAGAAGACCGATACTTGGTGAACACCATGCTTCGAAATCGCTTTCTCACAGGAACTGAACTCACAAATCAGTTTCGACGCCTCCGAGGAAGTAACCCAAGTGCATGGACAGTAAGACGTCGGCTTGCTGAATCTAACTTAAAACCCCTTAGACCTGCAAACGGCCCTAAACTGGAGCGTGGGCATCGTATTTCAAGACTAAGATATGCCCAGAGCCACGTAAATTGGATTATTGAAGATTGGTCAAAAGTTATGTTCTCCGACGAATCAAAATTTATGCTCTACAAGCACGATGGAAGACACAGAGTGTATCGAAGACCAGGGGAAAGATTCAAGCAAGCATGCATCGAAGAAAAAGTAGCCTACGGTGGTGGGTCTGTACTTGTGTGGGCCGGAATTTCTTCTGAAAGTCGCACAGAGCTGGTGATCATAGAAAACGGCTCTTTAACTAGCGTAAGATATGTGGAAGAAATCCTCAATGATCACGTTGGTCCATTTATGGTCAATTTAGGTGAGGATGCTATATTTATGCATGACAATGCCCGACCTCATACAGGTAGGATTGTGAATGACTACCTTCAAGAGATGAACATTACTCGTATGGAGTGGCCAGCGCGCAGCCCGGATATCAACCCGATCGAGCATGCTTGGGACGAGCTAGGCAGATGCGTAAAACAACGAAACCCTCCCCCAATCACGCTTCGTGAGCTCAAAATTGCTCTCACAGAGGAATGGGAGAATATTCCCCAAAATCGTATAAGGAACTTGGTGTACAGCATGCCAAACCGCGTAAACGCAGTAATGGAAGCACGAGGAGGCAATACGAAGTATTAAAATTCAAGAAAAACGTAATAAAGTTCAAAAATTTCATGTTTCCTATTTTTGTTTTAAGGAGAGATCAGCAGTTTTTTTCTTTATGTAATTTTGTGTTAATAAAATGTATGGTGACTCATATTTTTTTTACTTTCATTTAAGGAGTATTACATTGTCTATTAAATACAATTTATTGCATTAACCTATCATTTTTAGTTTCCGAGATTTTTAACATTCTTTAAGTGACCCGGATTCATTGCTCTCGAGTGTATATAAAGGTTGTATATCTTCACATCCACGATACTTTTAGAGCTTGGACAAATCTTGAAGTCCAATTCTACAGCTTAGCATGTTCAGTCTTGGTCCAAACAATGGCTTCGTAAACATGTCCGCCAATTGCAATTCTGTAGAGACTTGTTTGACAGCGAAGTCTCCATTCTGAATACATTCTCGAATGAAGAAATGTTTTATCTTGATATGTTTTGTTCTCTTATGGAACTCATAGGGTGGGTTCTCAGACAACCTTATAGCAGACTCATTGTCAACGTAAATTGTCGGTTTTTCGTTCAGGTCTGTTAAGTCCGTTAATTCCTCCAGGAGTTCTTTTAGCCATAAAGCTTCTCTCGCAGTTTCTGTCATGGCTACGAGTTCAGCTTCCGTTGAAGAGATTGCTACTCTTGGTTGTTTTTGGCTTTTCCACATGATGGGACCGGAGAATAGGAAAATCATCCCTGACGTCGAATGGCCAGTTGTTGTGTCACCACCAAAATCAGCATCACTGAAACATATCAGCCTCTTCTCCCGGCTTTTCGCGAATTATAAGCTGATGCACTTTATGTACCAAGCCTGTGTGCTAATCTTCTATCTGTTGGGAAAATGACAGATAAAGGACTCACTGTTCTATTCAATAAGAAGAAAGCAATAATTAATGATCACAAGCGAGGAGTACAAATGGAAGCAGTGAGAGGAGACGATGGTCTATATTATCTCCAAACGAAAAATAATAACGTTGACAGACATAGAGCCAATGCTACAGAATGTAGTAATGACGTAGCAAAAGAAGTGGAGTCAGATGCTATTAAACAATGGCACTGTAAAATGGGACACATGAGCGAAAGGGACTTGAAGCTCGCCTTAAAGAATGAAAGCCTGATTGGATTAGACTTCAACCGTAATAGTTCTTTAGGTGAATGCGAAATATGCATAGAAGGGAAATTGAGCAGAGTGCCTAGCAAGAAGAGATTGCTACTCTTGGTTGTTTTTGGCTTTTCCACATGATGGGACCGGAGAATAGGAAAATCATCCCTGACGTCGAATGGCCAGTTGTTGTGTGAAATTTCTTCGTACCGGTGTAGCGGGGAGCGAAAAACTCTCTTGAAAACCAAGCGAAATGGACAGAGATCAGAAAAAGACCAACTCTAGGAAGACGAAGAACGGAGCCACTCCTGGCCAAGGAGTAGCTTCACATTCTAGTCAGCAAGATAAGGCCAAGGATGATAGGATATGGGTGAGTCATGGATTGTACGCTCTTGAGAGAACGAAGGAGAAATGGGCTATCTCAACTTACAAGCTGCCGCAATGTGCAGAATCAGCGGTGTGCTCGATTTCACTTCATCCAGAGACAGGAAGATCAATTGAGCAGTATTCAAGTCTGTTCGTTTGCGTAGGACAGAAAGAGGTAATCCCGATTCATGACACCCGATGCGGATGGCATGTAGGAAGGAGGGAAATTGTATACCTGGAACATCTTAGCAAATCTGCTCTGATGAGAATTGTGGAAAAAACGTTGAATAACGGAAATAAGGGGAAGCTGAGAATATTTAAAACGCTCACTGTTGACATGGAGACGTATGTCAATAAAAGTGAGCTTGACGGGGCCATTGGGGAACTTTTCCCTGGAGTGGTCCTCAAAAAGTTTGTGGAATGTTTGTGATATAATTTGTCTTGTCGATTATTATAAAATATTCCTTCTATATAATAAAACAAAGTTTTATTAAAACGTTTATTTCTGCATCTACGGCAACTAAACAATTATAAGCTTTAAGAATATAATAAAGCTTAACAACTATACTGATTTGCTTTTTGAACTGGAATATCGCAATGGAACGTTTCTGTGTAATGTGTCGGCGAGCTTTATATACCAGAAGATACCAACAACATGTTTTGACAGCTAATCTGTCAAGAACGCGCCCTGAGTTCGCTGCGTTTATTTATGAACATGCCGTTCTGGAGGTAAGCACTTCCATTATTATAATCTAAGTGTAGTTTTATTTCACCATCCCTTCGTCCGTGCCGTTTATTCTCTTAATCTAAGTATATTATGTTCTTCATTTTAAATAAGCACAGGTGATGCCACTTAAGACGGTCATTACCAATAACAATAGATAAAGGTTAGCAGTACAAACAAAAGGGCCTATCCTAACTCGATATTAGCTACCTGGACACTGCACACGTGTGGAGTCATCGGACCTTCGAAAGTCACTTCTATTATTCTAATGCGCTATTATTTTGTATTAGCGTTCCATAAGCTCTGTAAGTGCAAGCGAGATGGACATAGAGAAATGATTTATGGCCCGACGACTTTGTTGAATCTGCGCTTACTATAACAAAAATGATGTTAGGTTACGATCGACACTTCATATTTTGTATTTACGTGATATTGTTTTCTCAGTTTTTTTTAGCTTAGTTCCAAAAAAATAATGTACTTATACAAAAAAAAACCATTTAATCATATTTTTACAACTTTCAGGTGGTATTCGATGGCACACGACGTGTGTGTCACCGATGTTGGCAGTCCGCTGATAATGCAGTGAGAAGACATGCGAACCCTGCCGTGCCCGGAGCAATGCCTGAAGCAGTGTCTGAAGCAATGCCAGATGCAGTGCCGGAAGCAATGCCGGAAGCAATGCTGGAAGCAGTGCCGGAAGCAGTGCAAAATGTTCAGAAATTTCAAGTTTCGGAGTATACACGTGCTCCAAACACACCACGGCATTGTATATTTAACGACTGTCCAAACGCAACTCGCCATCGAATCCCAATAACAATAAAAACTCACATCTTTTGTGAATAAAAGCTTTATATTCCAAATGGTGCAAGAGTGTGTATACAGCACTTAGAGAACAATGTTTGGGATGAGCTACCTCAAACATGTAATGTCATGTCACTCATGATTTTAATACAGACCAGTTTACTGACATTTATTTTGTGACATGTTAAGAATGGCCTTACAACGTGGACCTCGGCTAAACTTCAACACGAGAGGCGCTTTAACCAACGAGGAGATCAGTGTTGCCACTTTGGTGGTTTTCCCACCAGAACTGGTGCTTTTTCAAGGCTTCTAGTGGAATTTTTTCATTATATAGTTTTTTTTTTTGTGGTTTTTCAATATGGAATCTGGCAACACATTTTTGAGAGGGAAGTCCCCTACCATGCCGGAATTTCATAATGTTCTATGCTTACTCTATGACTGGGGAAGACCCTCTAGAAGTCTAGACGTAGTCGTTAGTTAATGTTCTCTTTTTATCTGTCATTCTATGTCCAGAATTTAGTTTGTGTTGTTGAAAAGTCTTATAGTCGTTTTTTGCAACAGCGTGTTAAGTCTTGAAGCTGTAAATAATATCCAATAATGGAAGTTCCACTGAAGAAAAAAAATTACGCACAAAAGTATAGAAAAGAGTGGGAATCACTAGATGAATTCCAAACCTGGCTTAAACCTTTACCTGGTGATGATACGAAGGCGTTTTGCTCATTTTGTAAAGCAGAATTATTAGCAAAATTAGTAGACTTGAGAAGACATGCTGAAAAAAAAAAGCACAAACAAAAAATGCAAATTATATCTGGCAATCAAACGATAAAATTCACGTCCGGTGAAAAGTTTTCGAACCCAAAATCTCGCAAAGCTGAAGGAATGCTCGCTCTCTACATTACAGAACACAGTTCAGTTTCCTGTATTGATCATCTAACAGATTTAGTAAAATCGGTTTTCCCTGATTTCAAAGCAACAGACGACTTAAAAATGCATCGTACTAAGTGTACTGAAGATATTAAAAATGTCTTGGCGCCACATTTCGTTGAAGAACTAATAGAGGACATAGGGCAGCAGTAATACAGTCTAATCATTGACGAATCAACTAACATCAGTACGAGCAAGCAACTGGGTATTGTAATCAGGTATTTCAGTCGAAAACTAAAAAACGTAGTATCTTTGTTTCTGGCTCTAGAAACACTTAAAACCAGCGATGCAGTCGGAATTGTTGAAGCCCTTCTTACTTGCTTGCAAAAATATGGCTTAAGTAAATAAAAATGAAATGGTTGGATTGGGAACAGACAATGCGTCAGTCATGACTGGAATTAATAATGGACTGTATAGAATACTGAAAAATGATATACCAAATTTGATTCTTATCAGATGCACTTGTCACTCTTTGCGACTTGCAGTGTCACATACGTCAGAACAGACGCTACCGAGAAATATTGAATTCCTTATTAGAGAAACCTACAATTGGTTTGCCCACTCTACAAAACGTAAAAATGAATATCAAGAAATTTACGAAACTATAAATTGCAGTGAAGCACCGTTGAAGATTTTGCAGGTATGTGATACACGCTGGTTGTCCATTGAACCAGTAGTCCAAAGAATTCTGGCACAATGGAAAGAACTGACTTTACATTTTGGGCTTGTGAGAGATCGATGCTACGCTGCAGATCTATTATATTCTATGTACAAGGACGAATCTAATTATTTGTATTTGCTATTTTTGAGAAGTGTACTAAACGATGTGCAGATCGCTGTGAAAACCTTCGAAAGCGAAAGTGCAAATCCCCTTCGATTATTAAATGTGCTGATTACACTATTACGTTCAGTTTGCAACAGGATACTGTTGCCGAATGCAGCCATCACAGATAAGGATTTTTTAAACATTAACATCTAACGAAACCTTAATCCGGTCCCAAATATGGGATACCTCTTTGAATCGGAGAGTGAAAGAACATCATGAACATCTGATGCTGTATCAGCCATAAAACGTCGCTGTATTGAATTTATGTGAAGCTAGCAAAGGAAATTCAACAAAGACTGCCGACCAATTTTATTATACTGTGCTGGAGTTGATGTCAAGATTAGCCCCCGAGACGATTCTATGCCAAGGTAAAGACAATTATTCCATTTCGGAACTAGCTAAAGAACTTGGCTATAATGCTTGTGACATTGACAAGATATTGAACCAGTGGCACAACATCTGTTTTGTCCAGTGAAAAAATACAAATGATGTTATAAAATTTTGGCTTGAGGTAGATGAATACAGAAACGCAGCTGGAATAAATGTCTTTGGAGAACTAGTTGATCTAGCCATATCCGCGTTAACTTTACCCCATTCTAATGCGGGTATAGAAAGAATTTTCAGTGTCATGAACATTGTGAAAAATAAATTACGGAACAGGATGGCTGGTCCACTTCTAAATGCCATAATTTTTATTAGAAATAGGCTTAAAGTTACTGATGTAAAATGTTACAATTATAAATTACCATAAGATGTCATTGCAGCTATTGGCAAAAACACAGTGTCACAAAAATCAACCACAACCAACAACATCTTCAGCATCGGCATCGGCGTCGTCGACAGTAGCGTCGGCGCCAGTGAATGATGATGAAGTTATAGAAGATCTAACATTTGATAATCTTGTATTTTTAACTTCCACATTTTTTTTTAATTTGTTTCTCTTACTCTACTGATTAACAAATGAATATAATTATATTTATGTGGTTTTATTATACTGCCTATAGAATACTAAACATTTTGTGAAGTTAGACCGAATAATTATAATGTTTATATTTGGCAAATTGTGAGTTAGTAAAAACTCTTTATTGCACTCTAGTAAAAATTCACAAAATTTTAAAAATACGTATAAGTTTAGCGGTATTTGGTGGTTTCTTTGAATCCAAAAGAGATTGACCATTTTGGACCAAATGATGCCCAGGCATCGGAATACCTTTCTTTTTCCTAACATGAAGAGATGATAAAAAAAATAAAATAAAACAAAAAACATCCACGGGGTTATATACTATCTAAAAACTTTGACTTTTTGGTGCTTTTTCTAATTTTTTTTTTTAACGTTTACGTTTAATAATATTGTGTGGCTAAAGGCTCACACAGTGCCGGCGGCAGGGCCGCCGGGTAAGCCGCCGTGCACCCGGCGGCATATGGCGCATCCACACATGCCCGGCGGCACGGCCGGCGGCATGGCCAGCGGCCGTGCCGCCGGCATTTGCCGCATCTCAGCCGCGGCACGCGCGGCTTTTGGTTGCCGGCGGCAGTTTGCTTGCGGCTTCGATACGGAGTGGTAGTGTTGTCGTATAATTTCATAGAAGTAAATAACGAAATGACAGAATTTAACTGGGATGATAGTGCAGTACTTTTATTAATAGAAAAGTATCAAGAAAATGAACCATTGTGGAACCCAAGGCATATGGATTTCAAGAATCGCAACAAAAGAAATGATGCTATTAGGGATATTGCTTCTGTGTTCAACATAGCATCATCAGAAATTGAGAGAAAACTGAAGAATTTATCCAGCCATTATTTTCGAGAAAAACGCAAATATGAAGAATCTAAAAGGAGTGGATCTGGACGGGAAGATGTTCAATTGCCGAAATGGTTTGCTTATAAGGCGTTATCCTTTCTTAGTGACAAGAATGCATCGGTACCGACTCTGAACAGCCACGCACCTATTGTAAGTACCCATCAAATTTTTATAATCAAGTAGACTAGTTGGTCGCTTATTGATCGAAATTCGACCATAATCAATTTAAAATACATATTTCATTAAGTAATATTTTCGTAAATAGGGGTACAAAGATTTTTTCTCGCGTATTAATATTAGATACCTACTACCTACAACCCGTAACAATATATAATACCACGGAGAGCGGACGAGCATACTCTCGTATTTGAACCTTATGCAGTCGGCAAAACGCTCACCGAAAGCGAAGTATTCGGGAATAAGCGCTCATCAAGAGTGTAGGTATAGGCGTCATCAATGGTGACTGTATACATGTAATGTTTATAAGCTTGGTTTTTCCGTACCCAAAGGGTAAAACGGGACCCTATTACTAAGCCTCCACTGTCTGTCTGTCTGTCTGTCCGTCTGTCTGTCTCCAGGCTGTATCTCATAAACCGTGATAGCTAGAAAGCTGAAATTTTCACAAATGATGTATTTCCGTTGCCGCTATAACAACAAATACTAAAAATAAAAATGAAAAAATATTAAGGGGGTCCCCATACAATAAACGTGTGAAATCGCAAATTATAACTTTGTTATTTTATTATTATATATTTGTATGAAAAACAAAGTTATTTTTTGTTGCCGAAAAATGTTTGTATTTTGGCTAGTTGTAGGTAATAGATACGTTCATTTTTCATAGATAATGGTACGGAACCCTTCGTGGGCGAGTCCAACTCGCACTTGGCCGGTTTTTATTAAATATTTACATACTGATTGGATATTTCAAAACATAATGTTAAAGCTTGTTTGCAATTATTTATAAGATTTCCTTTTTATTTTCAGTCTTCTCAAGTTAATATCACTCCCCAGACTACGCTACCTTCGACAAGGAGGTCACGGAAGCGAAACATAGAGGGAGATCCTGAAGTTGATGAAGCTTTGCAATTACTGAGGGAGATTACATCTAATGCAAGGCAACGCGATGATGCTGCTATATTTGCAGACTATATAAGTAGCAAGTTGAGGAAGATGGATCATTACACGATGTGTAGAGGAAATTCACCAAATATGAAATAGTATCCTAATATGGAATACCTTCATTTCTCTAAGACTATAAGTATGAAACGCAACACTCGACCATCTTCTGTTCCATTCGGTCTACTAACTATCGCACTCACACCATCGAGTCAGTTGCGCGAACACTTCACGTGTGGCAGGCGTGTTTTGTTTTGTTGTCGTGCGGAAAATTTTAAAGGTAAGTAATAAATGAGTATTACCAGCTGATATGTTTGTATACATAAGTGTTATACTATTTAGTATATCGGTATTATGTTTATTTCACCATTTTGTGATCTTTTAATTTCAAAATATTGTGACTTAAAAAAATATTTAGAAGAGTTTGAACTAGTATAAAAATCCAAATATGGACAGTCGTCGGTGTCTAATTATGGAATATTCCATAATTAGATATAATATTTCATATGATAGATACTTGCTTGCTAAAAAATATATGTAATGTTTGTTTTTAGAATGTCCGGTTCACAATCAACCAAACGAAAAACCTGGGATGAAGAAAAAATGGCACAAGCTATAAAATTCGTCCGGGAAAAGAAAATGGGGTATTTGAAAGCGGCACAGCATTTTCAAGTGCCTAGGACAACTTTATTTCGTCTCTGCCAAAAAGATGAACAGTCTCCAGAAGTGGCAGCAGCTACTACATTAGGACGAAAAACTATCTTGGGCTCCGAACTTGAACATCAGCTAGTAGAATACATACTAATAATGGAGAGTAAGTTTCACGGTTTAACAAGAACTGATCTTCGCCGTATGGCGTTCATGCTAGCAAAGCGAAACAATTTGCAGAATCCCTTCGGTGAATCAGGTATGGCTGGAAAAAAGTGGTTAAAGTTATTTTTAAATCGTCATAAAGATAAACTTTCGATAAGAAGACCAACTGGTACATCATTTGCCAGAGCATTTGGATTTGATAAAGAAAAAGTGGAAGCCTTTTTCAACCTCCTTGAAGAGCTTTACGCTAAGAATAACTATCCACCAAATCGTATTTACAACGTGGATGAATCAGGCCTCACAATAGTACAAAGTAAGATACCACAAATCATCGGCCACAAAGGTAAACGCCAGGTAGCTGCACTGACTTCAGCAGAAAGAGGATCTCTGATGACAATAGTTGTTTGCATGAATGCTACTGGTCATTTTGTGCCACCGTTCATTATTTTTCCCAGAAAAAATATGAGTGCTCAGCTAATGAGAGGCTGTCCTCCAGGATCAGTCGGAGTTGCACACCCATCAGGGTGGATACAAATGAACATCTTTACAGACTGGTTCAAGCACTTTATTCAACACACCAACCCGACTCCTGAATCGAGGGTTTTACTGATACTAGACGGACACTATAGTCATACTCACAATATCGATATAATAGATATTGCTAGGGAAAATAACGTGGACATAGTTTCGTTACCTCCTCATACGACTCATAAATTGCAGCCATTAGATAAAACTTTCATGGGGCCTTTAAAAACATACTATAGTGAGGAAATACGCATGTGGATTAGAGACAACAACAGACCTCTAAGTCCATATGATATTGTGGAGCTGTTTGGCAAATCCTATTTGAAAGTACAAACAGGCGAAATCGCAGCCAACGGGTTCAAAGTTACTGGATTGTGGCCTTTAAATAAAAATGTCTTCAGTGATGTGGACTTTATTGCTGCGCAACAAAATGCTTTAATAGACGGTTGTACAACCAATATCCCTCCGCTGGAATCAAGATCTGAAACTGGTCAAGTTCTGGTAGAAATACCTGCACCACAAACAACTGCTAATTTACAACCTGAACCTGTACCTTCGACTTCTGGGCTTAATCGCAGCAGTTTGGGTCTGGTGTCTCCGTATGCCATAAGTCCAGTGCCAGAGAAACGAAGAAAAGTATCTAGCAGAGGAAGAAAAGCTGCTGTAGCAGCAGTCATAACATCTTCTCCCTACAAAACTGATTTAGAAAATAAAAATATGAAGAGACAAGAAAAAGAAAATAAACTAGTCAAGACAAAGAATAAGAAGAAAACTGCGAAGAGAAACAAACAAACGAAGAAAAATAAGGATGATAGTGAAGAAGAAGACTCTGAGGAACTAGACGTTATCCAGTTTGATGAAGGTAGTGAACATGATGAGTTGATGGACCAAGTACCTCCTGACTCTGCTGATGCAGAATGTATGTTCTGTTCAAGACTTTTTTCCATGGATAAAAGTGGAGAAAGCTGGAT
This sequence comes from Apamea anceps, assembly GCA_951799955.1. Lineage (NCBI taxonomy): Eukaryota > Metazoa > Arthropoda > Insecta > Lepidoptera > Noctuidae > Apamea > Apamea anceps. Next base: position 4,372,012 of record OX637509.1, read on the forward strand.
TAAATGCTTGATGTGTGGGCTCTGGGCACATTATGATTGTGCTGGTCCAGAGTTTGATACTTGGATCTGTGACTTTTGCAAGTAATTATGTAACTTCTTTCATTTATCACAATATGTTATATTTATTTAATTGATCTCAAAGATATTAATGTCCATTTTTGTTATTGTTATGTTGATTTATGCTTATATTCCATATATAGGTACCTATTCCATATTTGGTTACTTATTTGTGATTTTGTTTTTTATGTTAGATTTTAATTTGATAACTAATATATTTGATTAAAGGCTGTTAATTACTACATATAAATGCCGTAAGTCTTTATCGTAAGTCTTTATCGAGCTGCCATTGGCTGCGCTGAGCTCATAATCGGAGGCAGGAATCTTGCCTCTCATCAACCTCCGAGGATAGCAACAAAGGTCAGACCCTGTATCAATCAGGAATATGACCCTTGATGTTTTGTCTGTGACAAAAAGACGACGGCCTGGCGTAGTGGCGCAGTCAGCTGCCGCCGCTACTGACTGGCTTCCTTGTTTTCCGAATTCCAAGAACAAGGAGTAATACATTTAGTAGCTTTAGCTTTAAAATTCTGGTGGTACCAGCAAAGCTTCACATGAGGTCCTTGGGAATGACTCCTAGACCTGCTTTGTCTTCGGTTGCGGCTATGGCTGCGACTGCGCTCGCGAGTGAGCGCTGCAACAGTCGCGGTCAAATTCAGCATCTGTGCAGCGATGGCATGTAAGCCATAGGGGTCAGGAACAGCGGGCGCTCCTCCAGGTGCTGCAGCAGCATGTACAAAGGAAGACGTTGCAATGGTGCGACTTCCAGAATTTTGTCGGCGCGGGCTGCGATGTCATCAAGTGGATCCGCGCTGGCAGTTAATATCGCTTGAAGATGCTGCGGAAGACGACGCATAAAAAGTTGACGCAAGATACTGTCATCATCGTCTTTGAGTTTGACGCCGGCGAGGGAACGTAAGTGTCGTAAAAATTGAGAAGGTTTCCTATCCCCAAGCTTCCTCAGTGAGCAGTTGTCTTACCCTTTCTTCTTCAGACCGTGATAACCGGCGTGTCAGTTCCTTCTTAAGGTGTTCATATTTACCAGAGGTTGGAGGATTGGTAACTATATCCTCGATATCAGCCATAATTTTGAAATCTAGCTGACTAATCACGTGATCAAACTTAGTTTGGTCACTTGTAATGCCAGCAATACGAAACTGTGTTTCAACGTGCGCGAACCATATTTCAGGTCGTTGCTGCCAGAAGGGAGGTAGTTTTGGCGATACTTTGCATACTTGATTCCCTGAGTTATCCATTTTTGGCTCCTGTTTAGGTTCACCTTGGGGAAATTTCTGGGTTTGCATCTCGGTGCGAAGTTGGGCATTCTCCTTTATAGTTGCCTGCAACTGTGAAGACAATGCTTCAAGCTCGCGTCTGAGAGCTTCCAGCTTCGCGGCGGATTCATCTGTATCAGGCATAGCGAGAACTGGTAAGTTGTTAAAGCGTGTGCGTGAAAAACAAAAAGTAAGTAGTGTAAATGCGGTGAGTAGTTTTATACTAGTTGTTAGGTAGAATAACAGCAATCGCTGGTTAATAAACCCTAAGTGCAAACGGCATGTTCGTGGATGAGAGAGAAAACAATACACATTCAAATAAACAAAGGCCTTAAAATTAAAAATTCAAGTGTTAGGTTTACTTATGGCTAAAATTCAAATAAATATGATTAATAAGTTTGCGTTCCGTGCAACACCATGCAAAAAAGGAATATTAAGTATCAATTATGTAAGAAAATAACCATTAGTACCTAATGATTCAATTTAGCATAAACACACACAAACAAGTTAGGTCAGCAAAATGATAGAAAATAATCAGTTTAGTATACACACCATAAAAAGTTAGCACAGCAAAAATATTTCCTTAAAACTAAAAGATACCGTAACCAATTAAATAGTAATGTCTCTTAATGGGTAAAAATCAGTCCGTTTTTATACACGCGAAAAGGAAACACGATGCAGTCTACCAAAAACCCGATTAAATAAAATAAAAATTCAAACACACATCCTGTCTTCGTGCAAAACGTGCGATGAATGATGAAGTAGTGGAGCAGCAATGAACATCAAACCGAGTCAGCAATGAATGTCGAAGTGTACTAGCCAGTCATGAACTTCAAACTTGCAGTGGCAATGTACTTCGAACTCGCAGCAGCAATGTACGACGTAGTTGATGCGTCTGCACCATAGACTGTCTGTACACCGACGCTGACGTAGAATTGGGTCAAAATGATCGACCAATCAGATCGAAGAATTCAAATGTGCTAAAAATAGCTTCGACGCTTGCGAACTTTGACCTTGAAAGAATTTCTTGAAATAACCATCGATGATTGTGATAAAAAATCTGTCACTGGTCTTCTCAGCTTGTGAAAATATATGTACCTTGCACGGAAATGTCCTTTTTCAGCAGATTCTTTGGGAATCGTGTTCAGTCGGGGTCACCAATATGGGAATATTGATGACAGGATGTAGATCAGTTCCCATGTAGTAATAATACACTCCGTTAGGATACTGCACAGTTTATAATTCGTAGGCACAGGTTGTTGGTAATTAATCACAAGTACACAATTCACAGTAGACGTCCATAGTTAATATTAATACAATAAAATAGCAGGGCTTGTCAATAGTAAACATTCTCTCCACGAGCATGGCGGTCGGCTTTTTTAGTGTTGCCATCTCGAGTCGGTGCGTTCGGAAATCGAACACCGCCACAGAGTCTTGCAATCAAACGGAAACAAAACCACGCCACGGGATGCTACTGAAGTAAATGAGTTTAAGTACCAATTTATTTATAGGTATTACAATACTTACATCACGCGGATAAACCCATCTCTGAACTCTCTCCACTACCTGGGCACTTTCGTCGAACAAACGATGTCTCCGTAATCGGGCAATGCGCAATTGACAATTCACACAACGCATTTTAACGGGTAAACTAAGTCCAAACCACTTGCAAATCGGAATCCAAACGTAAAAGCTGTTGTCTAAGTCGGTATGTAGAATAGTCAGTCCAAAGGTAAAGCCAAGTCGTCAAGAATCCACAAAATCGCATAGAAAATAATAGATATCCCACGTTAGCCGTTGAAAACAAACAATGGAATAACAATAACACTTGTTTTGACACTGACAGCCAACTGCAATTGCATAACGTTCCATTCTAAGTTATCACAAATAAATCGTAATAATTATAATATTGTACATTTTTGTACCTATAAAAAATGTAAATGCATTTTAATATTAACTTTTGTATGTTTTTCTCATATTTTACAAGATTGATTTAAAAAAAAAAATTGCCAAGCGTAAACAAGTGTAAGAACGTAAATCATGTAGGTAATGAAATAGTAGATTGGAATGTAACATGAAACACGGTGCGTTTAATAACTGAACTTTATCAAGAAACCAACAAGAAACGGTACGTCCTTAATACTAAAATTGTTTACACTGTACATAATTCCGTTTTTAAAATAATCTTTGGAAACAAAATTAACAGTAAGTATCGTCGATCAGAAACAGTAATGGAACATTTCAAAATGAAACGTTTTTGAGTATTGAGATTTAAAGTTTTTGGAAATATTCAAATGTGATTTTACTTTACCTTGAGGTCATTTTATGTTTTTTATTTATTGAATTATAATGTAGATTATAGCCAAGTTTATTATGTGTTACAAAGATTTAGGGTGTCATTTGTAGTTTTTGAGTTATCAGGTTTTTTGTGAAATGTTCCAATAATGAATTAAATATTTTATGAAAATTTAAAAACTAATTAGAATATTTATAAATATGCTAGAAATGAAATAAAAAAAAACAATCAATTTAAAAAATCGATTGGTTTATTTAATATTAAAAAAATGAACAGAGAAATCTTAAAATAATAAGTGCTTCAAATTAATCATTTTAGTTATACTCATCGGGTTCAATATGATTGTCTCCAGCCTCTAAACTTGAGTAATATTCTCGGTATACTCTTGGAATGACATTTGAGTCGCATAAAGCAAGCAAGTCTTTTTTTTTAGGTTTGATATCTTGGGTCGCTGGTGGTACTTATTTCGTAGATGTAGTTCAACATTTTCAGCACTTCTGCCCCTCGTTCTGTTGCGCACATTTAGGCACTTCATTGTTGAATTCGGGTCATAGGTGTCGTTATAAAAAATCAAGTATGGAGAAGACGCCTGCATAAAGATTTTTTTTATTTCATTCCATACAACACGATCACCGTCATTATTAACTGTGAAGTTTTTGCCAAACTGCATGACTAAGTCCTTCAAATCGAGGATGTCACTGAAGTCCAATTCGTGTACCTCGTATGGAGTTCCACTTTTCGTGGCACATTGTATTGCTGATTTCCATTGTGTTGGCACAAAAATGGATCCATTTTTCAGAATTCGTGTTTTTTCCCATTCAATAGTGCTATGTACGGTGTCACCTTCGTTTTGGGTGTGTCCAACAACTAAGTATTTGTGTGTTATTGACACAACACCCAAAACTTTGATAGCATAATGGTAGAGGCTTAGCAGGTATTTATTTTTATTCTGTGCAGAACAATTGTCAGTGTAAAAAAAACATTTTTTCCAACACAGTGGTCTTTCAGAAATTTGTAAATGCACGTCCCAACTTCATCGCAACCTTTTCCCCCTAATGACTCATTCCATAGGTAGCAATAGGCAGCTTTTGATACAACGTTAAATACGGTGCAGTTGTACGCACGGCTACACATCAAGCTATACATAACCAGTATAAGCTGACTTCTGATTGTACGAAAAACCTATACAATGCGAGGTCAGCTAAAACTGGAAATGTATAGCTTGATGTGTAGCCGTGTGTACACATTGAGTCATCTTTTATAAAAAAAATGGGGAATCGTTTCCGCATGGTGTCTGCAGAACTGCCTGCATGTCATAACAACAAATTATCTTGTTAACATCATTTTTGCATGTTTCTATGTCCGATTTCTTTTCCAATCTGCACAAATCTCTTTCTTTTAAATGTTTTTCATAAGTGTACTTCAGTTGCAACTTATCATCGCCTACCGCATTTTGATACGACAAACAAATTGAACACTGATCCTTCTTGGGCTTGTGAAATGCAATGTTAAACTCGTTTCGAAAAATGTGTTCATAGGTTCCTTGCTTGATGATAGGCTTGCTATTCTGATGGCACCATTCCTTGTATTGTCGATACATCACAGTCAAATTTAAGTCACCATCAAGGTATTCTTTTGTAGAACTTGCCCGACAGTAATGAGACTCTTTTCTGGGATTAGAAATTATATGTTTCCTTGCACCATCTTTGTCAGCCTGTGCTAAACATCTACCGGTATTACCATGCGCCCCCTAAGATCTTCTGGTATTATACCCGAAACTTTCTTTTTATTTACTGTAGATAAAAAAGAATGTCCTATGTCCAACGTTGCCGTAAAGAATCGTCTGCATACTCGAATTTCCTCTGAATTTATTGTAAACTTGTATGATACATTCAGGGATCGCTTACTATCTTCCTTGTGTAGTGAATACTTTGGCTTTACAACTCCCATACAACTAGCAACGAAGTGGCGATGTCTTCCGAGGTCGCCAATGCCCCAGAAATCATTGAATATGTTTAACCTTTTTTCTTCATTAATTTTTTCCGTACATTTCAATCGACAATCAGTTGAACATGGAGCTTTTAGTTTTTTAGCAGGTATTGTGTTTCCTTTAAGTGTTTGGTAAGACTTGCCTGTGTTCTTCAAACTTTTTTTTTACATTTTTTTGCCATTTTTCTGGCTGTCTTTTCTTCTTTCTTGATCTTTTATCATTGGTATTTAAATCCTCGCCTTCTATCAAATTCGAATCATGTGGGCCTACGTTGTCCAATTCGTTGTTTCTTTCGGCTTCCACCACAGGTATATCTACCTCTTGATCCAATTCACCATCTATAAAAATAAGGAAATAATGAAAACAACGTATAACTCTTGCCATCTTTAAAAATATATAAAAAGTAATTCCCAAATAATGTAGTTGGTACCTAAATCTTCGCAATCTGTTAAATCTGAATCTTGTTGGTCGATGTTACTCAAGTTGTTTCTATCCACTTCTAACACAGATTGATCTGGTTCTTGGTCTAACTCACTACCTATAAAACATAAAGAAACAATTCAAACTTGATCCAAACCAACATACCCACAACACATACCTACTTATGTTCTTAAAAAATATTTAAAGGAGTAATAAATATTCGCTATGTTAGTAGCTACCTAAATCTTCGCAATCAGTTAAATCTGAATCATGTTGGTCTATGTTCTCCAAGCTGTTGTTTCTTTCCATTTCAACCATAGGTTGATCTGGTTCTTGATTCAACTCACCAACTATCTATACTTATAATAAATCTGTAGAAGTGAAAATTCTGTACATTGAAGATATCAAAAAAATAAATGGCGGGGGGTGTTACTAGACCGACACCGAATGACCGAACCCAAAAATGTAATTAAAAAAATTTTTGTCTGTCTGTCTGTTGTTCAGGCATCACGCAAAAACTACCGGTTCGATTACGATGAAACTTGGTATAATTATTCTTTAATATCCTGGGCACCACACTGGGTACTTTTTATCCCGGAAAAGTATATACAATAAAAAACAAACTTAATTTTGCGGTTCGATCCCTAGACCCGATTACTGTACCAACCGCAAATAATAAGTTTGTCGTAGGTTACGTCACCCGCAGAGAAGTTCACGACGGTTATGCTCTAAATGTAGTGCTGAAGGTTGAATTTGGCTTGCACCGTTCGCAACACACGCGTGGCGCGCAGCCGCCATGGATCGCTACCGTATTGTATTTATCAAAAATCAAAAGGATGTAATACATGCCAAGATACCAAGTATCTTCTGTGTTGCTAAGATCTTCCAAGTGAGCTCTTAGTGGATGAGTAGCCCATATAAAAGAGTCATGAGTTGCACCACCATAACTTGCATCTACACTTATTATTTGCATGTCCGCATCACAAATCTGAAAAATAAAATTGAATCAATATCTGAAAGACTGTAAAGTGCTATTTGTTTAAATAACCTAAGAATCGATAAATATTAGGTATGTACATATTAATGTATCATAGAAAAAGAAAAGTTATACATACTGATAACGCACAAGCTAATATTACACGAAAGCGGCGTCGTATACAGCTACGTGGAGAATGTGACCCCTTTGATTTAGACGACGCGACGCAGAGTTTATCAAAAGATACAGACTCACAAAGGAGCTAGCACATAACTTATGTGATGAGTTGAGGCCACTGATGAAAAACCGTAAAAAATCAACCGACTTGTCTGTAGTCCACTCACTTAAGTCATTGGTCAATATTAGTTATTGGACAAAGTAGGTAAATATAAGTACCTAGGTACTTATGCATAATTTTAATTTATTATTATTTATAAGTAATATAAAGTACATAAATATTACATATCTCTTTATAGCCTCCAGAGATTGTCGCAGCTGCAATAGATGTGGATGTGCAGGATTCCCCAGCTTCAGAATCCATTCTTTATAACATACAATCTGTCCTAAATCCCTCATTCCTTACTCCTATCCAAGATATACCTGTTGAACCCATCTTAGAGTCACTGCCACAAAACCCACCTCTGGAACCTATGGTCCAAAATCTACCAGCTCACTCCCCTAGTAGGACTCCTACCCAATCCCCACGTCCTGCAACTACATCTGCAGCCCGCTCCCCGCGACGCCGGCGTCGAAGGCGCGAGCAGCCTATGTCGCAGGAGTCTGCAAGACGTGCTCTCGTCCGTTCCTCACAAATGCACGCCGATGCTGCTGTGAGGACTGCCAATGCGTTGGAGAGGATTGGAAGGTACAAAATTATTAAATATGCTCAGTTGCTCACCTTTAAATCCCTGAAGAAGTGCTATACTCAAAGAGTGCATTTGATTTTTAAATTAATAGAATAATCTTTTAGTTTTGGTTCCTCTCACTTGGGGTAAAAACTATAAAACATTAAAAATAAACAATATTCTTAAAAAAAAACAATTTATCTACTTTAATTAAGTAAGAACATTAAAACTATACTATTTAAAGATACACAATTCCAACTATCAAACAGATTTATTTACAATAAAATTATTGAAAAATGTTTTTTTTTTTGTTTTCAGGATCTTAAATGCCGCCTTCCCCACAGTAGCTGAACAAGGGAATTCCGAGTAGCCACACCCTGCTGCAGAGCGATGTTATTGCTGTGCGGTTGTTCACTTGCATTGTGTTGTGGCTGCAATTGGGCTTCTTGAATCACATCTTCGTTGTTTAACTGTTGCACAGGTATGTTAGCCCTATTGCAAATGTTGTGTAATATAACACAAGCATTTACAATAGAGCCAGCTACTTCTGGTGAGTAATGTAACACTCTGTGAACAAGTAAGCAACGAAAACGTGCTTTGAGAAGCCCAATAGTGCGCTCTATAATGTTCCTCGCATGGACATGTAAGTCGGTGTAGTGTACTTCTGGTGAGTCAGGTGCTGCATTCAGTATCGGTGTCATCATGCTCTTTCTCAAAGGGTATCCGGAATCCCCTAATAATAATTAAAAAAAAATATTTTCACCAAAGTTACAAGTAGGTACAATTTCAATGTAAAATATTTATATTTATCAAAAATCAAAAGGATGTAATACATGCCAAGAAACCAAGTATCGTCTGTGTTGCTAAGATCTTCCAAGTGAGCTCTTAGTGGATGAGTAGCCCATATAAAAGAGTCATGAGTTGCACCACCATAACTTGCATCTACACTTATTATTTGCATGTCCGCATCACAAATCTGAAAAATAAAATTGAATCAATATCTGAAAGACTGTAAAGTGCTATTTGTTTAAATAACCTAAGAATCGATAAATATTAGGTATGTACATATTAATGTATCATAGAAAAAGAAAAGTTATACATACTGATAACGCACAAGCCAATATTACACGAAAGCGGCGTCGTATACAGCTACGTGGAGAATGTGACCCCTTTGATTTAGACGAGACGCGGAGTTTATCAAAAGATACAGACTCACAAAGGAGCTAGCACATAACTTATGTGATGAGTTGAGGCCACTGATGAAAAACCCTAAAAAATCAACCGACTTGTCTGTAGAGACGAAGGTAAATATCCATATAAATTGCAAATAACACTACATGAGCCATCTAACCATTTTTATATACAGTAAGTAATAAAAGTACTAATTTACTTATATTACTATTTTCTAGGTGTTGATTGCATTATCATTTTACGCAACTGGTTCATACCAACGCCCTATAGGCAGTAATGAAGGTCATTTTGTGGCTCAACAGACTGTTTCTTCAGTCATCGCACAGGTTACAGCGTGTCTTAACTCACTGCAGATGCGACAGAAATATATAAAATTTCCAGTCAATGATCAAGAACGCAACAGAATTAAGATGAAGTAGGTATTTAATTTTTTTGCAATAATATTAATGTTTGGGTCAGGACCAAATTTTTGACGGATACAGACACGTTGTGGTGTCCGACTCATAAGTGACAAAATATTGCGTACTTTACATGACTTAAAATAATTTTGGATATTTTCTAATAATATCCTAATATGTTATAAACAGTCTCATTCATCAAGTAACTAAACAAGAAGCTTAATTTCTTCAAAATAAAATATAATTCCAAGCTCGGCGTCTTTTTACGCTATGTAAAATACACATGTCCTTGCTTGACTACCTAAGAATATTTTGCCGCTGTTTTTTTTTAACGTAAGCTAGCATTTATAGTTTAATATTATTAAAGCCTTATAAACACCAGTAATCGTTTTTATAAACAATACCAAAATAACCCTTGTTGTTTTATTTTTTAAAAGTAATTTTACATACATCCCAAAATTGTTTCCGTTGTAATACTCCTGTTGTGCGACTCCATAATTTCGAAAGCAATAAACGTGTGTGGATATTCCTTGATTATTTAGTACGGTAACATTGGCTTCAAGCTGGCAACAAAATTTCGGATACAAACCGCCATGTTTTTTTACTGTCATTTGAGATTGTGTTTGTGTCGTCAGCGCGTGTCGTTAAGATTTCCTGACTTTAGGTGAGTAAATTTGTAATATTTTTACGATTTTCTAGAAATTGATATGTATTTATAAATCCCCTTTGCCTTTATTGTTAAAAAGGGATGCAGAAGTGTTCGATTAATGGTTAAATTTGCGAATTGTTGTATCTTTAAGGTTAGGTCGTGAATAATTTTCATTCCGTTGTGCGATTTGTGACACGAAATTGTGCGACGTGTCACAATGGAAATTTATAAAGCTGTGTTTACAATCATTCTAATCTCATTAGCTACCTATGTATAGATAGTGCAATCCACGAAGGCGCGCCCCACTACTCCTCCTAACCGTTTACAGTATATGTGTGCAACGGTTAGGAGTAGTGGGGCGCGTCTTCGTGAATTGCACTATTTATATTATATGATTCTTAAATATTTAGATTATTGTTTAAATATTTATAAAATAGTCTTAATTTTCTACGCCAAAGCCTAAGAGGGTAATGTTTTATTAGGTTTGTTTTGTATGCCTGTCTCTATATTATCTGCTTTTTTCCTTTTCTTTTTGCGTGACCTTTCATGATGTTAGCTTGTCCAAGTTAGCAGTTAGTGTTTTGTTTTTTTTTTGTAGACCGTGTACCTTTTTCTTTTCAGATGCCTTTATCATCCGCAGAAAGATGTCGCAAGTACCGCGAAAAACTAAAAAAAGAAAATCCACAGAAATTTGAAGAAATGAAAAAGAAAAACTTGGAAAGAACGAAAGCTAAAAAACGAAAAATAATCGATATGAGTGAAAATGAAAAACAAGATGTGAGAAAACAATGGAGGGATGCTAAACGTAAAAAACTTAACGAAAATAAACCAGTGGTAATCGAAGCTGAAAGAGTACGTCGTCGCTATCGTAGCCAAGTAGGGCGAGAAAACAAAAAACTAAAAGAAAAAATTGAAATTCTGCGGCGAAAAAATGAAAATTTAAGAAAAATGTTAAAACGTTCAAGAAACCGAGTACAAAGACTGACTGTAGAGTTGGAAAGGCTTAAATCACAAAAGGAATCGAGAAAAAATATTATAATTCAGCCACAATCAGTTGAAATCGAGGAACTTCACTATCCAAATGAACTCACTCCTCTGACTAAATCTAACATTTTCATTGAGAGAGAACTTCCAGATATTTCAGAGGAAGCTAAAGAGAGAGTTAAGCAAAGACTTTTACAGCAGAATGTTCTTGAAGAGTCCTTAAAAGAAACCTATAAACGCAGTAAATCATTCCAGGAAAGAAAAATATTGAAGAAGCTCACAGAAACTAAAACAGGCAAGAAATATAACATGAGAACAAACCTGGCAAAATGTTTAGGTATTAAGAGTGGTATTAAAAGGTACTACAGTATTAAACAAAAGAGACTAAAAACAGCATGTAATTTGAAAAAATTCTTCGAAAGAGATGACGTCAGTCGTATGACTGCAGGAAAGAAAGAGTATGCCACTAAAAATAAAATACAAAAACAAAAACGGTATTTGCTTGATACGCTACTGAAATTGTTTAAAAAGTACAAAAATGAAGGCGGAACTGTATCCTTCACAACATTTAAACGCTACCGTCCATTTTATATAGTTCCGCCTAATTTAAGCACCCGCAATACATGTGCTTGTATTAAGCATTCCAATTTGACTTTCAAGGCTGAAGCCTTAAAGAAATTAGGCTTAATAAAAACAACAGATTTAGTTTCTGAAATGGTGTGCAACGTAAAGTCAAAAAGTTGCATGTATTCGGAATGTAATCTGTGCCGTGATAAAGTGCTTCAAATTACTATATCCGCTGACCAAAATCAAGATGAAGTATCTTGGTATGAATTTATTAGTAAAAGTCACGAATTTGAAAAGGACGGTGAAAAAAAAAATACTAAAAGAATGGTTAAATTACAACAAACTGGTGTACTACATAATATTGCCGAGTTGATACAACGAGACCTCAAAAGTTTTAAAGGTCATCATTATAACATTTACCATCAATATATACAATATAAAGAATCAATAGAAAAACTGGAAGATGACGAAGTTATTCTTCACTGTGACTTTTCAGAGAATTACGTGTGTAAAATGGCAGAAGAAGTGCAGGCCATGCACTTTGGAGCTTCAAAAACAGAAGTCACGTTGCATACTGGCCTATTATATATAAAAAATGAGAAACCTTTATGTTTTTGCACCGTTTCACCTTCACTCAAGCATGGGCCTCAAGCTATATGGGGCCATTTAAAGCCAGTCATAGATTTTATTAAAGAAAAACTTCCCACGGTTCGCCGCATCCACTTTTGGTCTGATGGACCCACGACGCAATATCGTCAAAAATACAACTTTTTTCTGTTTTTGAAATAACGCAAAATGAAGGATTCCATCAAGCGACCTGGTCCTTCTTCGAGGCGTCTCACGGTAAAGGTGCAGCGGATGGTGTTGGTGGAGTGGTGAAAAGAACATTAGATGCAAGAGTTGCCTATGGGAAAGATATTTTTGATGCGAAGTCTGTATTTGAGACATTATTACAATCAGAAATATCAGTCAAGATATTTTACGTTTCTGAGCAAGACATAGAAAAAATTAAAATATCTAATCCCAAAACAATTTTACCAATACCATCCACAATGACAATTCACCAAGTCATCGTCACTGAAAATAAAAATACAGACCTCTAAGCTGCTTCTGCATGCGAGGCATTTGCGAGTGTTTTTCTCCTAAAATTCACATACTTATAAAGGAAAACAATGAAAAACAAGTTCGTAGATTCAAGAAAAAAAACATACATTTAGATTCATCTTCCGAAGATACGGATACGGAGATCGAATATGCCGAAAGTGATCAATCTGATTGGATAGAAGCTGAATATTTTGATGATAATGATCCTAAAGAACAGGAAACCTGTAGAGAAAAAACAGAGAAAAGAATGTTATCTGGAAAAAAAATACAAAATAAGACTGAACTAGATATTGAAAACCATTTAACAAAAGAAAATGTAATATTGAAAACAAACATAGAAGAAGAAAGAGTGTTACAGATAGAATTAGATAGTGTCATGCAAAAAGGATCAGGAAGTAAAGGGAAAAAGAAAGGAAACTCTGGAGTGAAAATCCTCGCTGATGTAAGGAATACGCCTGAAAATAGTAGGTATTTTGATTTTAAAACGTCTGGAAAGCTCACAGAAATAGGTTTAAACTTTGATATAAGTTCAGGAAAAAAACCATCATCTAATAATAGTCAATCGGAGAAAGAAAATCATGAAAATATATATTTAAATCCTATTCCGTCCTGTTCTGGAGTAAATACCGCGATGAATCAAGAAGCTAATGTGGAAAATAATGATTTTTTGATAAATGACGTTGTTTTAGTTAGATACTACGTAAGAAAAATATGGAGGTACTATATAGGATTTGTTCAGAAAATTCATAATGAAGATGGAAAAACATTATTTACGATCTCCTTCCTAAAGACTGTAAAAGCCCCTAAGCTAAAATTTTTTTTACCAGAAAAAGTTGATCTCGATGTTATTACAAGCGATTCGCTTGTTAAAAAAGTAAGAGTATTGCAAGATTCCAAAGATTATTATTTGGTTGATGATTTTGACGAAGTTTATTTTGTTTAGCTATAATTTTATTTTATAAATTTGATTTATTTTTAAATTTATATCTCATTGGCAGTGGCAATTTTTTAGCTTTCACATCTACAGGCTGGGCGAAAAATCCTTCATCAAACGAAACAGGGCGATAGTTAGGTTAATTTTTACTTAAATAACCCCAACTGTTTCGTTTGATCTACGATTTTTCGCCCACCAGTACAATTTTTTTTTTTTTGTTTTCTTTGCTAAGTGAATATTATATAATATATATAGGTAATTAAAGCAATATTATGTAAACCAATGACTGATTAGCTTATTACTAAAGATTTTGATATGTTTTAAATTGATATTGTTAATGTGAGAAAAACAAATGATAAAAACAAAGTTTTTTTTTTTAGTTAACTGGGTTATTGGTAAAACACTAACAATCTTGCAGGGCTGTGCATTACTAACACCTTAAACAACAATTTTTGTTTTATAAAATTTAAAATTCAGCATAAAAAATCAGCTGATCCAGAATGTTATAGATCAGCTGTTTTTTTGTTGTTAAATTTAAAAAAAGTCAAAGATTAAAAGATGTTAGTAAGCAATACAGGCCTACAAGGTTGTTAGTGTTTTACCAAACTGTTTTGGATTATATTTGAAACTTTTTGATTTTGTAATTTAATTTATTTGGATTGTACTACTTATTAAATATTTCTCGAAATATAATGGTTTTGTTTTGTACCTACCTAAAATCTTACAACTATATACACACACCCTAATAATTATATTGTGCTACATTTATTTTCCAGTGTGACACATTCCGTTGTGATTTCCGTTGTGCGATTACGTCAAAAATTTGGTCCTGACCCGTTTAGTCATAGGATGCCTACTTTGCTAAATGACAACAATAAAGAATTATCATGCAACCTTAAGCAACAAATAGTAAAAAAAAAGTAAAATTATTTATTGTCTGTTAGGCAAACTTATTAAGTTCGGTAACAATAGAAAAAGTAGTTGTCTCATGAGTGACCTAAAATTGTCCACATGTTTATTAAACTCACTGTAGCATAATAAATTGGGAGTGTTTATGAGTAGCCTGAAATAATAAACATTTAAACATCACCATCAGTGGTAATTTTAAATTCTTTATTATTTTGTGTGTTTTAGATTATAAGGAAGTTAATATTTCATATTTGTATAAAATTTTATTAATTTATTGCAGATTTTACAATGCATTTCGGATTCCTGGGGTTCTAGGTTGTATAGATTGCACCCAAATTGCTATAGTACGCCCAGTACTACTTCTACTTCTGTCGCAAGCATTACCATTCCTTGAATGTTCAATTGGTAAGTGTTCATTAAGTTTCAGTACAATGAAATTGAACACCATCATTTCAGCCGAAAGACGTACACAGGTGGACATAGGCCTCTTCTTCCTTTTCTGTCTTCTCCTCTTCTCCACATAACCGGTCGAAGTGGAGGTGCTTGGGGGAGGCCAATGTCTAAATTGAACATAAATAAAAACTCACTTGGAAGATCTTAGCAACACAGAAGATACTTGGTATCTTGGCATGTATTACATCCTTTTGATTTTTGATAAATACAATACGGTAGCGATCCGTGGCGGCTGCGCGCCACGCGTGTGCTGCGAACGGTGCAAGCCAAATTCAACCTTCAGCACTACATTTAGAGCATAACCGTCGTGAACTTCTCTGCGGGTGACGTAACCTACGACAAACTTATTATTTGCGGTTGGTACAGTAATCGGGTCTAGGGATCGAACCGCAAAATTAAGTTTGTTTTTTATTGTATATACTTTTCCGGGATAAAAAGTACCCAGTGTGGTGCCCAGGATATTAAAGAATAATTATACCAAGTTTTATCGTAATCGAACCGGTAGTTTTTGCGTGATGCCTGAACAAACAGACAGACAGACAAAAATTTTTTTAATCACATTTTTGGGTTCGGTCATTCGGTGTCGGTCTAGTAACACCCCCCGCCATTTATTTTTTTGATATCTTCAATGTACAGAATTTTCACTTCTACAGATTTATTATAAGTATAGATAGTTGGTGAGTTGAATCAAGAACCAGATCAACCTGTGGTTGAAATGGAAAGAAACAACAGCTTGGAGAACATAGTGCTTGTTCACGTTGACTCGCGGGCGCGGGCGCGGGCGCGGTCACGAAATATCAAACACTTGAGTTTATATCCAAGTGTTCACGTACAAAACGCACGTGCGGTCTAAGTAGCGGGCAAGCTAGCGTCCGACGCGCGCGGCCCGCTCGCGGCATTATCAAACGACTGAGACGTTTGTGTGTGTTCACGTCGAACTAGCGGCGGAGCGCGCGATTCACTCGCGACGTCAGGTAAGTTCAACCAGTTTGAACTTGTCGCTAGAAACGATAGCACGTTTCTATCATGTCGTTCAATACAGAAGAGTTTATTAGTGCTGTTCAGGCTAGAACTCCTATTTGGCAAAGTAAACACAGACATCATATGAACAGAAATGTTCTTAATAAACTATGGAAGGAAATTGCTGGATTGTTTCCTGATATGGAGGGTGAGTAAATAATACAAATACAAAGGCGACTACGTGTATATTAAACGATTGTTTTCCCAAAAATATTTCGTGAATAAATTCCGAACTTGTTTAGCCCGATTTGATGGATTGTTGTTTCTTCCAGTTCTAGTTTGTCGCCTTTGGTGTCGAGTTGGAATTGTGAACTCATTATCACAATCGTAACCATCTGTATCAATTACAATATTATGCAATAAGCAAGCAGTTTTTATAATCAGGCGTGCATGTTTAACATCAGTTTCAATAGATTTTAACAAAACTCGCCATTTATTGCATAAAATTCCAAATGCACACTCCACGGTTTTTCTCGCTCTTGACAATCTATTATTAAAATTTTCTCTCTCTTGATTCAATGTTCTTTGTGGGTATGGACGCATTATATATTCTTTAAGAGGATAAGCTTCATCGGCTATAATAACATATGGAGCTGTAATATTAGAATTAGGTAATGTTCTTGGTTCCGGAATATTAAATGCACCTCTTTCGAGTAACCGGTTCAGGGACGAGGCATTAAATGTACCGCCGTCGCTTTGCTTTCCTCTACCTCCCACTTCAATAGTTAAAAATCTTTTCCTCGCATCAGCCACAGCTTGCAAAACAATAGAGAAATAATGCTTGTAGTTAAAAAATGCCGATCCTGATTTTTTAGGTCGTTTAACCCTACAATGTTTACCGTCCAAACTGCCAATGCAGTTAGGAAAGTGCCACATCTCCCTAAAATCTGAAGAAATATTCATAAGCTGATCTTCAGATGGCTGTGGCATGTGGACATTCAAATTGTTTTTCCAAATAGCTTCACAGGTACTATAAACAATCTCAGACACAGTACTAACACCCATACGAAAGCTATATGCCAAAGATCGAAATGCCAATCCAGTGGAGAGATATCTGAAACATAATAAAAAATGTAATTATAATGTAAAACTTAAATATATTTACACTAATCATCACCACTAAACAATTTTTCTGATTTTACAGAAAAGGCTTTAAGGAAAAAATGGAAGAACATTCGCGACCAATTCATGAAAGAATTTAAGAAAATTCCGGTTTCTCGTTCTGGTGATGCTGGAACAGATCAAAACTCTTCAATGTGGCCATATTTTCAAATGATGCTGTTCATAAAAGATGATGTTACCCCAGAGATAAATGAAGGCAATTTGGATGAAATTACTGATGAAAACAGCAATAATAATGATGATGATGAGCGGTCCTCAACTCCCCAATCCATAGCTGGTGCATCTTCAAGTACACAATATACGAGCACCAAACGTAAATGTGCACAAGATGTAAGACAGGAATTTATGGAATTGGAGAAGAAAAAGTTGGAATTATTACAACTTAAACTGTCACAAAGCAGCAAACAACACGAACAAGATTGCGAAGATCTGTTATTTTTTAAAAGTTTGTTGCCGTACATGAAAGAATTATCTCCTATGCAAAAACTACGCGCTAGAAATAATATTACACAAGTTATTATGGACGAAATGAATAGTGGCATGACGCAGTCTCACCATGGATATAATACATACGATTATAACACGACTAATTATGGAAATTAAACTTTGTATAATTGATAACGATAATATTAATTAAATAAAATAATAAAGAGGAACCTTGTTTGAATTTGAATGACTGCAATATGTATCCCGATAAAAAATGATAATTTACTTAACTACTTACTATGAAATTTTTTTTTTTTAACTCACCTTATAGTTACAAATAGTCTTTCTTCGGGCTTTATACTTTTATGAAAATTTGTGTCCACTTTTGAAATATCACTCCTTATTGAATCCAGTATGTAATCAAAACAGCGGACACTCATCCTGGTATATCCAAAAAATCTGGAAGGATGTTCTCTCAAATTACCATATAAAGTATGAAATTCACCATACCGTTCTCTTTCTTTATTAAGTTCGTGCACGCCAATTCTAATTTTTAGCATCTCCCACTTTAGGTATGAATTTTCGGTTAAAAATAAAAGATCGTGGTCCATATTTACAACCTCTGACAATACGTCACACTCGCGCGAACGCCTGGCGGTTAATGTGAACACGAGCTCGGGACGTCTACCGCGCCTATTTCGCCACCGCGCCCGCGCGTTCCAACGTGAACAAGCACATAGACCAACATGATTCAGATTTAACTGATTGCGAAGATTTAGGTAGCTACTAACATAGCGAATAGTTATTACTCCTTTAAATAGTTTTTAAGAACATAAGTAGGTATGTGTTGTGGATACCCACAACACATACCTAAACCATAAAGATACCAATCAAGTTTGAATTGTTTCTTTATGTTTTATAGGTAGTGAGTTAGACCAAGAACCAGATCAATCTGTGTTAGAAGTGGATAGAAACAACTTGAGTAACGTCGACCGACAAGATTCAGATTTAACAGATTGTGAAGATTTAGGTACAGACGCCAGCACATCAAGCTACTACAAACCGTCAAATTTCTTTAATAGATTTTCAACTTTATCGCTACAGCATTAAGGTTCAAGGTTGATTGGGAAAATTTGGCAGTTTCGGGTAGCTTGACCTGCCGGCGTCTGTACCAACTACATTATTTGGGAATTACTTTTTATATATTTTTAAAGATGGCAAGAGTTGAACTAGAAAGAAGAGGTGGCACTAGGCAAGAGTTGTACGTTGTTTTCATTATTTCCTTATTTTTTAGATGGTGAATTGGATCAAGAGGTAGATATACCTGTGGTGGAAGCCGAGAGAAACAACGAACTGGATAACGTAGGTCCACATGATTCGGATTTGATAGATTTAAATACCAATGATAAAAGATCAAGAAAGAAGAAGAGACAGCCAGAAAAATGGCAAAAAAATGTAGAAAAAAGTTTGAAGAACACAGGCAAGTCTTACCAAACACTTAACCCTTATTTCGAATTTGTCCGTACCACCGGACAAGTACTTTTAAAAAATCCACCGCCCCGTCTATTTCTATTTTTGCAACAAAAAAACTACTAAGCTATTGGGAGGTCGGTCAAATTTTAGTAGAAAAATAAATTTTGCGTGTGACAACCCAGAGTTTGACAGTTGGCGAAAAAATGTCGGCGAAACTGCGCACTAAGAAAGTCTTTCAGGTAATTTATTAAAAAATATAATTTTTTGCTTATGTTGCGTAGATTTTTTATTTGTGTTTTGTGAATTTAGTCTACTAACGTTCAAATAATACGATTTCATAGCTTTTGCTTACGTTATTCATAATAATTATCGAGTTTTTTACTTGTCCGCCACACCGGACCTCGTCGAAACACCTGTATTTATTGTGTCTTACAGCTTGTCCGTCACGGCGGACCTTGTCGAAATATGGAATGAAAGGTAAAAGATTTGAGTTGTCGGTATTGTCAAAACATTACATCTATTCTCAGTACCTACCAACTTGTTAGATACTTCTTATCTACCTAACCTTTAGATAAAACTAAAATGCTAAAAACTAATTACTAAAAGTTAGTCTACCTACTTACCTGACTTACCTACTTACGTGAAAAGAACCCTATACCTATTCTCAACAGGTACTCACTGGTGTATATTATATACCTACTACTTATCTGCTTAGCCTTACGTTACACTTACATGCTCAAAATTAAGTACCTACTAACTTTTATTCCTAAAGAACTACTTACTTTTGTAAGAACTGGTTACTCACTGTCTAATTTACAAAACTAATATTGACTCTATAATGTACACCATGAGTCTTTGTATCTGTGTGCCCTCTTACTTACCCCATTACTTTTTCGTATTAACTATTTCTTTTTTATTGGTGGTGGTGTTTTGCTTAGCACGTATTTCTTTTATTTTGCTTCAGTCTTCCCTGCATGCACGCTCGAAAAAAATATTGGCACTCGTTCCTGCAGAACGTGCACCGTCTGAAACAGGTGATAGCTCCGGCGCCGAAAATGAGCCTCATCCATTCTCTAATCCACCTTCTGTCTTTAGTTCACCTGCACCGTCTATTGCATCTTCGCTAGAGCGCTTGAATATCAGACAGCCCTGATGAAAACCCTTCTGAAACAAGTTTTGAACTCAACAACGACTTCCCGACGCCTTTGACTCCAATTATAGAGCAAGTTTTCCCGAACCAGTCGCAGGAACCCAATTTTGCAAGCTTACCTTCTATATCGTCTTTACCCTCGTTGCCAACACCTGTGCATAGAAAAAGAAGACTCAGTTGACAGACATCAGTTGTGACAAAAAAAGAGACCCAAGCAAATTCAAAAGTTTTCCCTCTCGTACAAATGGAAACAGAGTACCTTTTTGTATAGAGCCCAGATAGAAGATACTGCAGTAGTTGAAGATCCTCCCGTAGTAGTAAAAACGTCAAAAAGTAATCTAAAGGTGAACGTATCACCTTTAGATTACTTTTTGACGTTTTTCTCTGAAGATGTGATTGCTAATGTTGTACAAGAAACAAACGCATATTCCGTGCTAAAAACAGGCCGCTCTATAAATTTGACAGAAGATGAGTTTCGCGACTTTCTTGCTATCCTAATTTTGATGGGCATTGTGTCGCTACCATCGTATTTAGATTACTGGTCCAAAAAATATCGGTACGACAAAATTGCTAGTGTTATGTCGTTGAAGAGGTATGAAGCCATCCGCCAAAATTTACACTTTGCGGACAATAACTTTGAAAGCTCTGACCGGTATTACAAAGTTCGCTCTTTGCTTGAAGGAATACGACAAAACTGTCTGGCTCAGGAGAGTGTTACAGGCGAACACACTTTCAGTATCGATGAAATGATGGTGCCGTATAAAGGACGAAAAGCAGGCAAAAGACGACAGTACATGAAAGACAAACCGGTCAAATGGGGTTTCAAGATGTACGTTCGAGCTGGAACTTCGAGCATGATTTACGACTTTCTGCCCTACGGTGGGGATGATACATTCAGGTATCACAAGTTCACCGATGAAGAGCGAACGTTAGGATTTGGTAGCCAAGTCGTGCTTGGACTTTGCCAGACCATCAAAAGGAAACCAGCAACGGTTTGTTTCGATAATTTTTTTACATCACCTGAACTTGTTTACCTGTTGCGTGAAAATTATGGTATTTTTTCTGTTGGTACCATTAGAAGCAACCGCCTTAGAGGAGCCGAAGAAAAATTGAGTAGCGAATAGGCACTGAAAAAGAAACCAAGGGGATCTTTCAGTCAAACCGTCTGTAACAAAAACAAGTTGTCAGTTGTGAGGTGGCATGACAACAAAGCTGCTACTCTAATCAGTTCCTATACTGACGCTGAACCAGTTAGTAGGATTAAAAGATATTGCAAGAATGCCAAGAGGAAAATCGATGTTGATTATCCCAATATTGTGAAAGAGTATAACAAAAATATGGGCGGTGTAGACTTGGCCGACATGTTGATCGCCTTGTATAGAACTCCATTCAGGAGTAAGCGCTGGTACATGGCGATGTTCGCACAAATTATTGATATTTGCGTCGACAATGCGTGGATCCTGTATCGCAAACATGCAAACCCTGCCACTAAATGCATGCGGCTGAAAGATTTCCGCTACGAAGTGTACCACAGTTTGATCAGCACAAACAAAAGTGTTACCTATAAGAAAACGGATGAAAGCACGATCAGGCACCTTTGTAAAACAAGACCGGCAGACAGTTCACGCTACGATGGAGTTTCTCACTTTCCGTCAGTGAAGGAGGAAGGTCGTTGTATGTACTGCAATAAAAAAACTACGGTTTACTGCCTGAAATGTGATACACGCCTTTATTTTGTGACGGGCAAAAATCCTCGCAACTGTTTTTTGAGCTTTCATGTTAAATAATACAGGCCCTTACAGTTTCTTTGTACTTTTATAAAAAATAAAGGCTCTTTTACTATTA
Organism: Apamea anceps; assembly: GCA_951799955.1. Classification (NCBI taxonomy): domain Eukaryota; kingdom Metazoa; phylum Arthropoda; class Insecta; order Lepidoptera; family Noctuidae; genus Apamea; species Apamea anceps. Next base: position 4,394,095 of record OX637509.1, read on the forward strand.
TATTCTTTTACTTTATACTATGCAACTTCTTTCACGTATTCGATTAAGTCCGCTAGGACGGACAAGTCATTTTAACACTTTTTTACTAAGATTCGATAATGACCGGTGTGGCGGACATCGCTTTTCTCCATAAGGGTGGGGGGTAGATTTTTTTTCTTTTTTTGGAGGTTCAGAAAAACCATGGAAACTAGGTTATACAATAAAATTTTAATAAGTTTACTATCACCTTCTCTGTCGAATTAAGGGTTAAAGGAAACACAATACCTGCTAAAAAACTAAAAGCTCCATGTTCAACTGATTGTCGACTGAAATGTACGGAAAAAATTAATGAAGAAAAAAGGTTAAACATATTCAATGATTTCTGGGGCATTGGCGACCTCGGAAGACAGCGCCACTTCGTTGCTAGTTGTATGGGAGTTGTAAAGCCAAAGTATTCACTACACAAGGAAGATAGTAAGCGATCCCTGAATGTATCATACAAGTTTACAATAAATTCAGAGGAAATTCGAGTATGCAGACGATTCTTTACGGCAACGTTGGACATAGGACATTCTTTTTTATCTACAGTAAATAAAAAGAAAGTTTCGGGTATAATACCAGAAGATCTTAGGGGGCGCATGGTAATACCGGTAGATGTTTAGCACAGGCTGACAAAGATGGTGCAAGGGAACATATAATTTCTAATCCCAGAAAAGAGTCTCATTACTGTCGGGCAAGTTCTACAAAAGAATACCTTGACGGTGACTTAAAGACTGTGATGTATCGACAATACAAGGAATGGTGCCATCAGAATAGCAAGCCTATCATCAAGCAAGGAACCTATGAACACATTTTTCGAAACGAGTTTAACATTGCATTTCACAAGCCCAAGAAGGATCAGTGTTCAATTTGTTTGTCGTATCAAAATGCTGTAGGCGATGATAAGTTGCAACTGAAGTACACTTATGAAAAACATTTAAAAGAAAGAGATTTGTGCAGATTGGAAAAGAAATCGGACATAGAAACATGCAAAAATGATGTTAACAAGATAATTTGTTGTTATGACATGCAGGCAGTTCTGCAGACACCATGCGGAAACGATTCCCCATTTTTTTTTATAAAAGAAGACTCAATGTGTACACACGGCTACACATCAAGCTATACATTTCCAGTTTTAGCTGACCTCGCATTGTATAGGTTTTTCGTACAATCAGAAGTCAGCTTATACTGGTTATGTATAGCTTGATGTGTAGCCGTGCGTACAACTGCACCGTATTTAACGTTGTATCAAAAGCTGCCTATTGCTACCTATGGAATGAGTCATTAGGGGGAAAAGGTTGCGATGAAGTTGGGACGTGCATTTACAAATTTCTGAATGACCACTGTGTTGGAAAAAATGTTTTTTTTACACTGACAATTGTTCTGCACAGAATAAAAATAAATACCTGCTAAGCCTCTACCATTATGCTATCAAAGTTTTGGGTGTTGTGTCAATAACACACAAATACTTAGTTGTTGGACACACCCAAAACGAAGGTGACACCGTACATAGCACTATTGAATGGGAAAAAACACGAATTCTGAAAAATGGATCCATTTTTGTGCCAACACAATGGAAATCAGCAATACAATGTGCCACGAAAAGTGGAACTCCATACGAGGTACACGAATTGGACTTCAGTGACATCCTCGATTTGAAGGACTTAGTCATGCAGTTTGGCATAAACTTCACAGTTAATAATGACGGTGATCGTGTTGTATGGAATGAAATAAAAAAAATCTTTATGCAGGCGTCTTCTCCATACTTGATTTTTTATAACGACACCTATGACCCGAATTCAACAATGAAGTGCCTAAATGTGCGCAACAGAACGAGGGGCAGAAGTGCTGAAAATGTTGAACTACATCTACGAAATAAGTACCACCAGCGACCCAAGATATCAAACCTAAAAAAAAAGACTTGCTTGCTTTATGCGACTCAAATGTCATTCCAAGAGTATACCGAGAATATTACTCAAGTTTAGAGGCTGGAGACAATCATATTGAACCCGATGAGTATAACTAAAATGATTAATTTGAAGCACTTATTATTTTAAGATTTCTCTGTTCATTTTTTTAATATTAAATAAACCAATAGATTTTTTATTGTTTTTTTTTATTTCATTTCTAGCATATTTAGAAATATTCTAATTAGTTTTTAAATTTTCATAAAATATTTAATTCATTATTGGAACATTTCACAAAAAACCTGATAACTCAAAAACTACAAATGACATCCTAAATCTTTGTAACACATAATAAACTTGGCTATAATCTACATTATAATTCAATAAATAAAAAACATAAAATGACCTCAAGGTAAAGTAAAATCACATTTGAATATTTCCAAAAACTTTAAATCTCAATACTCAAAAACGTTTCATTTTGAAATGTTCCATTACTGTTTCTGACCGACGATACTTACTGTTAATTTTGTTTCCAAAGATTATTTTAAAAACGGAATTATGTACAGTGTAAACAATTTTAGTATTGAGGACGTACCGTTTCTTGTTGGTTTCTTGATAAAGTTCAGTTATTAAACGCACCGTGTTTCATGTTACATTCCAATCTACTATTTCATTACCTACATGATTTACGTTCTTACACTTGTTTACGCTTGGCAATTTTTTTTTTTTTTTTTAAATCAATCTTGTAAAATATGAGAAAAACATACAAAAGTTAATATTAAAATGCATTTACATTTTTTATAGGTACAAAAATGTACAATATTATAATTATTACGATTTATTTGTGATAACTTAGAATGGAACGTTATGCAATTGCAGTTGGCTGTCAGTGTCAAAACAAGTGTTATTGTTATTCCATTGTTTGTTTTCAACGGCTAACGTGGGATATCTATTATTTTCTATGCGATTTTGTGGATTCTTGACGACTTGGCTTTACCTTTGGACTGACTATTCTACATACCGACTTAGACAACAGCTTTTACGTTTGGATTCCGATTTGCAAGTGGTTTGGACTTAGTTTACCCGTTAAAATGCGTTGTGTGAATTGTCAATTGCGCATTGCCCGATTACGGAGACATCGTTTGTCCGACGAAAGTGCCCAGGTAGTGGAGAGAGTTCAGAGATGGGTTTATCCGCGTGATGTAAGTATTGTAATACCTATAAATAAATTGGTACTTAAACTCATTTACTTCAGTAGCATCCCGTGGCGTGGTTTTGTTTCCGTTTGATTGCAAGACTCTGTGGCGGCGTTCGATTTCCGAACGCACCGACTCGAGATGGCAACACTAAAAAAGCCGACCGCCATGCTCGTGGAGAGAATGTTTACTATTGACAAGCCCTGCTATTTTATTGTATTAATATTAACTATGGACGTCTACTGTGAATTGTGTACTTGTGATTAATTACCAACAGCCTACGAATTATAAACTGTGCAGTATCCTAACGGAGTGTATTATTACTACATGGGAACTTATCTACATCCTATCATCAATATTCCCATAACTCGAACTCCATTACATGAAACTTAAAAGTATAACCGTCACCCACAGGATGATAAGAAGTGATCATATTCTTGATTTTGAACCACTGACATGTTTATAACATTAACTTGGTGTATTTGATAACTCTAAAACCATGGTCATAATTATTTTTAGACGACTGGAGATGACTTTATTTGTCATTCCTGTTGGGAGTTGATAAATCATAACTCAAATGAAGATCCTGAACATAACACCCGACAGCAACTTGGCCATCGTAATGTGTGTGCTGGGTGTGGAAGATCTATTTTGAGAATCAGGAGCAGACTGGTCCTCAGACCAGAGATGTCTGAAAGAGAAGTCCAAATAGGAAATGTTGTGTCTGAATGGATAAGACCCCGCCAGGTTTGTAATAAAAAAAAAACAAACAATGACTAAGTAATAATGACGTGCATACTCAATTTTTATTATTTTTGTGATTATTTTTTAAAACTTTTCACTTTTATTGTTACAGTTAACTAACACTGATGAAATATGTGTGCCTTGCTATTTACGTGCACAGAGAGTATTTGATAGCTCTCACAGAAGTTCTGCCCCTGTTGCACCTTCCACGTCTAGTGTAGGAGGTAGTGTACAGCCTATATCCTCGCAACAGATGGAGCAAGTTGTAGAGGTTATTCCGTCGACATCTGGACATCCATTGGATGAAACATCTGCTGAACAAATATTGCCCACAACACAAGCAGCTGACACACCTGAAATCGAAGAGGTTGGTCCTTCAATCACCAGACCTCCATTGCAGGTAACATCTGCTGAACAAATTGTGTTGCCTACATTAAGAAGAGCAGCTGATACAGCACGTCGTTGCTTGTTTTTGGAGTGTAATGACAGTGAAAAACGACATGTGCCTGATGGACTGAGAAAACAGATTATTAAGGATATTAATTTCTATATACCCAGAAATGCCAGAATTTGCAATTTTCACTTAGGTGCCAACTTATTTCATGAATTGTATGCTAGTGAAAATGCTATGTCAACATTTAGTGCTGCACATATAGAAGAAATTGTGTATTTACTAGCAGATGATTCAAAATTGGATTTTCTGAATCCTGAAAATATTGATGACCATCTTTTTAAGTACTGGTTTGGACGGAAAAAAGAAGAATATAATGAACTATTAATAGAAGTACCGCGGTTAAACAACCATAAAATAAAAAGCAGTTTTAGTGTATTTCTGTGTAAAATGCGGACTGGAGATAGTGATGAAATAATCTCAGCATTATTTCAAATACCTAGACGAACTCTTGAAGAATATATGCAGCAGGCACGAGAAATTCTTTGCCAGGACTATGTTCCTAGACATTTGGGATGGGCACACAAGCCCAGGGAAGAATTTGTTGCCAGGAATTCTTTGCTTGCTGATCATCTTTTTGGCAATCCTGAAGCGCCCTCCGAAGAAAAACGTTTAATTGCGATTGCTGATGGCACATATTTAAGCACTCAAAAGAGTAGTAACTACTTATTTCAAAAATAAACTTATTCCCTTCACAAATATTATAATTTGGTTAAACCATTTCTTATAGTTTGCTGTGATGGTTACATCATTGAGGCAGTGGGGCCGTACCCAGCCACCAAAAATGATGCTTCAATCATGAATGATCTTATGTCAGAGCGAGGTGCCTTTACAGATTTGTTTAGGGAAGATGATGTTTTTATTTTAGACCGTGGGTTTAGAGACTGTGCAGACAACATGGCAGCCAAAGGTTTCTTGGTACATATGCCCGAAACAATTTCGACAGGGGAAAGGCAACTTTCGACTCTCCAAGCCAATATCTCGAGATGTGTGACGATGAATAGATGGGTGGTTGAAGCTGTCAATGGAAGGTTCAGTAGGGATTTTAAAATATTCCGTGCAGATTATTTAAATAAAAGGTGCCCTCATATTATGCAAGATTTTTCAATTGCTGCTGCCTTATTGAACCATTTTGCTGTTCAATTCAGGGAACGGACAAATGGTCATTCAGACGATACAAGAAAAAATATTTGAGAATAATGAACTCGCTCAAATTGTTCAACATAATAATTTAAATATGAGACATACTATGTTCCAAAATGTTACACATTCAAATATAGAATTCCCTGAATTGACAACAGATGACCTAGAACTAATCGCTCTGGGTACATACCAAATAAAGCAAGCAAAATCATATGTCGGGGAGCACCTTAGAGCCCACGGATTGTATGCTTTAGAAGTTTGCCGAGACAACACACCTCTAGAAGGGATATTTAATAACAGCCATCCATTTATTATACGTGGCAGAATTAAATCTAGACATATAGCAAGTAAGTCCTATTTTACATACATTGCAGTTGATAGAAGGCTGGAGGGGCGAAGTGCCATATTAGGATATTATTGCCACTGTCCCGTAGGGACACGGACAGTAGGCTGTGGCTCTCATATAATGAGCATATTGTGGTACATGGGTTATGCCAGACACCAAAGCTATGTTGCTGCACCAGCTTCGTTCTTAGATAATCTTTTAATTACCGTCATCTGTGGCATCTTTACTTTCCGTGGGTATCTTTACCTAAGCATACCCTATACTAGTTCTCATTAATTTTTGTTTTATCTGTGGCAGTTTATGCTATTTAAATCATATTGGTAGATTTTATAATAAATTGTGGTATCCCAAAAAGTTTTTGAAGCTAGCAACTTCGTTAACTGTCAAAATATTGTGCTTTTTGGCTAAGTGTGGTCAATTACGTGCGCGGCGTCATCGCATAAAGATTGGTGTTTCTTACAGAAAATCAACGTACAGGTAAGTGGCTTATATTAAAAAGTGTTTGATATATTGCTATTATGGTGTGTGTGTGTGATTAAATCCTATTAATCTTCTATTTCTTGAGTTATCAGAAAAGGTAATGATGATTGAGGTTAGGTAAAATTGCCAAACTAAGCATGAAGGCAACTTTACCTGTGGCTAGGGTTGTCAAATTTAGCATGCATAAATAATCTGGTTTTATGTGGGAGCCGCTTTAAGATTTCGTTTAGCTATTTATAAAAAAAATACTTTATTAATTGTTTATGAAATACTATCTTCTGGCCGCGGCTTCACTAACGGCGATTTTTTCCCCTATGATTTATTATGACATTTTAATAGGTATTTACTGCTATTTGGAGTGGATACAAATTCTACTAATCAAAAATCATTGAAATTGGCTCAGCCTTTCATTACTTATTACAAGTATAACTAACACAACTTTGTTTTATTTTATTTTGTAGAAGATGTAATGTGACAGAAATACATAAGTTGATAACAAAGTTGGCCGTTTAATTACCTATTTCAGATATAATATTCAAGATGCCTCCAAAACGTGGCAAGCAACGAAATAGAAGACGTTTGGGAGCGCGAAATTACAAAAATTACTCGGCAGAAATGTTAGCACTGGCTGTTGATTTAGTAAGAAATAAAAATATTAGTTCCTACGAAGCTGAGAAGCAATTTTGCATACCCCGACGGACTATTGAGAAAAGGGTGAAAAATCAGCATACTGATAAACCTGGCCCGCGTTTTCGTCTGTCTACAGACGAAGAAGAAAAATTTGTTAAAGTGCTCATAGCGGCAGGTGACTTTGGATGTCCGCTATCACAGTTGGACTTAAAACTGGCGGTTTATGACTACCTTAATAAAAATAACAAGGCTTACATATTCAATCAGAAAGTGCCTGGTGATTGGTGGGTCAGAAATTTTTTAGAGCGGCACAAAGACCAACTGACGCTCAGGTCTACTCAAAATATCACGAAGGCGCGTGCAAAAAGAACGTTGGATGAATTTAAAGAATATTTTAGAAATTTGGAGAATTCCCTTCAGAATGTGCCACCTAAAAATGTTCTGAATTATGACGAGACCAACGTGTCTGATGACCCAGGCTCCACAAAATGTATTTTTCGCCGAGGAGTAAAATATCCCGAAAGAATCATAAACCACTCGAAAGGCTGCATATCTATTATGTTTGCAGGAACAGCTGAAGGCGAATTTCTGCCACCATACATCGTTTATAAGTCTGAAAATTTATGGACTGAGTGGTGTAAAGATGGACCACAAGGGGCACGCTACAATCGCTCTAAAAGCGGTTGGTTTGACTCCGTTGTTTTTTTGGACTGGTTCAGAAACATAATTATTCCATGGGCCAGACAATTAGAAGGGCCGAAAATAGTTATAGGGGATAACTTATCCAGCCATTTAAATCCCGATGTGGTTGAATTGTGTGAAGCTCACGAAATACGTTTCATATTTTTGCCTCCAAGATCTACCCACTTAACGCAGCCCCTCGACGTTGCTTTCTTCGGGCCTCTGAAAAAGGAATGGAGGAAAATCCTGCTTCGATATAAGACGGAAAATCCTAAACAGGCATCGTTAAACAAAACCCACTTTCCTCTTTTATTGAAGCAACTGATGGATTCTGCTAACATAAAAAAACAAAACATGATAAGCGGTTTTAAAGCTACTGGCATACACCCGTTTAATCCTTATGAGGTTTATAAAAAACTGCCCGATTATGAAGATGATATTAGATACGACGTTGATCAAACACTGCTTGATTACCTTAAAGAAAATAAACATCCTAATCCTATTAAACGACAGAAAAACACTAAGTTAAATGTTCCATCGGGTAAATCAGTCAGCAGCGCCGACATCTCGTCATTTTTGCCTAAAAATAAAAAATCTACCTCAAAAGCAAAGACAACTATAAAAAGGAAAACAACTGACCAAACAGAAGAACATATCTCGGAATTAAAAAAAAGAGAAATACAGTTACAATCAGAAAACTTGAATAAGGATAATACTAACAGAAAACGGAAATCGATTAAAAGAAAGAACCGCCGTATTGAAAGTACTTCCGATTCAGAATCAATTTGCTCAATACCTTCTTGTGATTCATCAGAATATGACCCCAGAAATGATGAAGACACAGAAGTAGAAAATGACATTAATGAACGCATAATGGACGGTATTAATTGTGAGGAGAGTATTGAAGATCAGCACGTGAATAGAAGCCATGAAGAAACTGTAAGTAGCATAGAACGAGACGAAGAAAGAAAAGTTTTGAACGTAAAAGAAAGGAAAGATGAAGTTTCAGACAGTCAGGAAGCAAGCATGGAAGTTACGGGTGATTTAGATTGTAGTGCACTGAGGTCAAAGCGCCATAAAGTAGTGACAGTTTTATCGGACATAAAAAATACTGCAGAAAATCTAGCATATTTCGATTTGCGCAAATACGGTCCACTTGCACTTGAAGAAATAAAAACAGATCATGTTGTGAATGTAAAATGCAGAACAGAAAGCAAAACTGTACGAAGCTCCAAAATACTTCAAAATAGTAATAAATCTGAGCATACAGGTCAAACTAGGATGAATAAATCACAATCTCATCATATGATTTCGGATACGAATTGGGGCGCAAGTTGTAGTACGGAACCCAAACAAAATATTAATTCGATTACTTATAATGTGAATGATTACGTATTAGTAAGATATGTATTAAAAAAGAAAATTCAGTATTTTGTAGGTAAAGTAATTGTAAAACTAGCAGGTAAATATCAGGTTTCGTTTTTCAAGCAATCTGGAAGAAATGACAATACAAAATTTACACTACCAAAGAAAGCAGACATTGACACTATAGATGAAGGAATGATTGTGAAAGAAGTTCACCTGATACCTTTAAGTGAAAAAGAGACTGACTTTGTTTTTTTGGAAGACGATGATTTAGTATATTTTGATTATTGATTTTATAGATACAGTTATATATTACAGTACCTACCTATTATGAGACACACAGTGTTACATTATGAAAGAATGTTTGTAAAATAAGTTCAACTAATTGGTGCAATTATGATAACACGAGACTGAATTAGTTTTATAGCGGATATATATGCTTAATTTTATGTACCTACCTACCTACGTATTTTGCTAATTGGTTTTGGAGATTGAAGTTTAGGAGTTGTTTAAGTTTTTTTGTAGACTGTTTAACTAATATTTTTATGATGACAAAAGGCTGAATAATTTTTATTGTACCTATGTACCTACCTAGGTATTTTGCTAATTGATTTTGGAGAGAGAAACGTAAGGCTTGTTTTAGTTTTTTTTTTAATTCTGTTGGGTGAATATTTTTATGTTAAATGTTAACAAGATACCTGCTTAATTACTTTTATAAAGGATGATTATTTTATGTACCTACCTAGGTACTTACCTATAGAGATAGTTTTTTTTTGCTTACGGTTTAATAAACAGCTTTGATTATAATTACATCGCTTTTTTATCGCCAGGTCCATTGGCAACTTTACATCGCGTCCACTTTGGGACACACATTCACTGGAAACTATACACTAGGTAAAGTTGCCAAATTTGTGTCAATTTTACCCTGCTCATTCCCATGGCTTTTATAGCGATTATATGTGAGATTTAGTAGAACTCATTGGTTCAACCAAAAGGGACACATCTTTTGTACAAACTAAATCAATAAAAACTTCAATAACTAGCTCCATGTGGTAGTAAATAGTAAAAAATAAAAAAAAATATGGTAAAGTTGCCACAGATGACGGTACATAAAATGCATTTGGTGCAAAGGTTGTCTAGGAAGTAACAGTAACAAGATAGATCGGATACACAATTATTGTATCAGTCTTTATTATACTCATCATCCTCCTGCCCTTATCCTATTTTTTATCATAACCTGTATTTTATAATCACAAACGAAATAAAAGATTTTCTAAATATGTATTGTTTTATTCAACAAACCTCTTGTTTAAAAATCCAAGTTCATAATAGTCTGTCGCGTCTTTGCTAAATTGCTTTTCATGAAGGGAGTTCCAGGAGATCTGTTTGTGATAAGTATAGGTAGGATGGCTAGATATTTATTCCTAGTACCTACATTTCGTTTTCGACTGCTTCGTTGGTCTAGTGATCGTAAGCACGACTGCCGAACGTGGGGTCCTAGGTTCGATTCCTAAGACAGGCAAGGTGAAATTCTCAGTATCATCAGTAAGTCTGAATATGTGCTCGGTTAGTGACAGTTGGCTTTTATCAATCAATCATGTAACTGGCAAAATGTGCGACCCGACTTTAGAAAGAATCTCAGTCGCAACTAGACACGTCGCGCCAATGGGAGCCTTAAAACTACATAAGCTGCTAGATATTTGCGCTTCTTTCAGCTTAGTTTTTTGCCACTAATGATTATAGTTTCATCCCAATATCAGTCTAGTCTATGCTTACATACAGTATTCATTTCATATCTCGTTTTTACCAAGTCACTATAGTTCCTAGCTCCCAGACGTATATTTTATTTTGAGTAGGTACCTTGGTAAGTAGGTAACTTATATTTGGCAAGAGAGATGCAGAAACACGATGGTTGTGTTGGTAAATATTTCTATTCTGTTTGATCACCTTTTTGAAACTACATAATACATAAAAAAGATATTGTATTATTAAATAAGCACTATTAGATTCGTTTTAGGTTATAATCTTTTACATTGCATATCTTTTTTCTCCCAGCTTCTACGACTTACTGCCCATTTGCTTTTTTGCTAGTTTTATATAGTTCTACAACTAGTTATAAGTTTCCATGCTGTACGATACTTCTAACAATGGGTCCCATTGTACATGCAACCTCGCCATTCTCCTTTCACATTGCATTTTAGATGCAACCAACAATCATACCTACTATACCCAGTGTTACCAGATACACGGTAATTACCGTAGAAGCACGGTATTTTTCACTACCGTGTTATTTTCTACGGTATTTTTAATTTTAAATTACCGTGTAAATTTAATAAGTAATTATTAAAAAAAACTAGCTCAATTTTATAAAATAATACGTGAAATGAAACGTAATTACAGCATTCTGTCGCAACACTATTTGTTCTTGTCATTGCAGGGGAAGTATCCCCATTGGGGATTTCCCGTCCCCGAACTTAGTACGATTATGTAATATGACTAAATAAAAAAGGTTGTACCATCTAAAGACATGATAATGAAAATGACTGCAAGTATATATGAGCAAGAAGTGATAATTTTAGACTAAGTCAGTAAATCTGTTATAGAATTGTTAAATTCAAATAATATATCAATAATTCATAACGGTTTTTCTTGCATTTTACACGGTAATTACAGTATTTTTTTTAAATTATGCACGGTAATTTTAGCCTAAAACATGGTATTTTTAATCTATCAGCACGGTAGTTGATAATTTGAATCTGGTAACACTGACTATACCCTACAGTCAGAATATTAAAATTGTATTGTACTGATTTAAATGTTGACAATCCCTTCCCTTGCGAATATACCGGACTTACCCCACTTCATGATTTTACCGCCATAGATTGAGATTGGGGAGGGTCTGAATTTATGCTTTTGCGGTGCACAACGACATGCTTTACTTTGCTTTGCTTGGTAGTATAGATGCAGGCGGGGGCGGGGGCGGGGGCGGGGTCTTGAGGGAGAGCGCCACAGTCGTGTAGATCCTCAAGGCAAGTCCGGTGGATGCACCTTCACAAGGTTGCCACCCCGTTCTTGGTCTAATTCTATGAAATGAAATAGACGCAACAAAAACCACCAGGCGCCAGCGTATCCTTGGCATCCTTGGCCGTTCCCATCACCTCACTTTTCCCGTCCTACCACCTCCTTCCCCTAATACCACGATCCCTCCACACTCCATCCTACCCACATCCACATTCCTTCCACCTCCATCGTCCCAAACTCCACTCCTAACCGAGACCTCCTGTGACCGGGTGGTAGCGGGCCCGCCTATCACAAAAAATTAACTGATGGCGGGTAGGAGTAAGCAGTCACCTGCGCTAGGACCTGCGCAGTTGAGCGCCGTAAGCGGGGATGAAGGAGTCCTGGGGGGTTGAGCCGAGCGGCTCTGGTTGTAATGTGCCCGTAAGGCAACACGCCCCCTTTGGTCTGGATTTCAAGCAAAACGGTGGCCCTACCCAATAGCCGGGGGTAGGGAAACGGTCATGGTGTCCCGTCAGAGGGCCACAGGCGAGGTGCGTGAGGTCCGCTGAAGTCGTTCTCGGACGGCCAAAGCGGTAGGTAAAGGTCATGCTGACGGTGTAAGTGAGGGTTGATCAGTTCGTGGGGGGTAGCCCTATGAATCTTCCACGCCAACCCGATCGAGCGCCCGATGTCGCACTGTAAACCAGCCTTGCGCCCCTATATCTCTCTGGTAGTCCTAACGTTCGAGCTTTTTAGTAGCAAGGCGTTCCCAGATGCGGGCTCCATGGAGGGTGGGGTGGGAGCCAGAGAGATGAAATTTAAATCCAATTTAACATGGACAACCAAAGGCCAGTTAAAAAACCACACACCGGAGTGGAGGCGAAAGCCGATGAGACTCCAAAGGAAGGTGCTTGCACCTCCTTGCCCCTGGTGGCCTTGCGGCTAACGCTGCGGGTACCAGCGCGGGTACCGGTCCGGCTGCGGCGAGAACCACAGCTAAGACCAAAATAAAAAAGTCCCAAGATATACAAAGGACGTCGGCGCTGACTGGGACCAGTACCGACCCTTCTAAAACTTAGAGGAAGACCAAGGCGACGACTAATACCACTGCCGGTCAGACCCTCTCCACACAGACCCTGGCGCTGGCAAACACCGGTACCGGGGTTCTCCACAAACACCCTCCTACTCCCGAGAGGCCGGCACGAGCCAACCAACGCCCAGTCAACCGCCAACCAGCGTTCCGAAGAAACCGGCAACAGGTACCGTCGAAACACCGGGAACAGATTGGAAGGGTCAGGCTGCGGCCAAGCGAGCTCTCAACGAGACTTTGTCACCTCGGGGAGAGCATAAGCGGCCGTGTCTTGATCAATCCAAACTGGTCCCACAAAAAAGCTACGCCCAAGCTGCCAGTGCGACCCTGGACGTCGCGATCACCTGCGACCGCACGGGGATACTCAGCAGGGAGGTATCGGACCAGGTACTCGCTGCCATCCAGAGGCAGATCATCCTCGAGGCCTGCTCCCCCAAACCAGACACTCCGGGACCGACGTTCAACGCCAAGCCGCTGGTCGCCGGGGGCGTCGTGAAACTGTGGTGCGGCAACGACCACACTTTGGCATGGCTGAAGAAAACAGTCTCCGACCTATCTCTTCCCGATGGCACCTCGCTGGTGGTCAAGAGTCAGTCGGAGATTCTAAAACGATCACGGTGCGGAATCGTGATCCCAGACGAGCAGGGGGTATCGGGCGGGCTCTCAGCTACCGGACCCCTGGGTCGACATCAAGAGGTGGGTGCTTCTTTTTGCCGACAAACAGAACGCACAATGGTTCGTGGTGGTCGGTGTCCCTGTGGACCAAATCCCGACGCTGATGGAGGCCGGACGCCGTCTCTCAATTGGATTGGGGGCGGTGTACGTAAAGTTCCAGGGGCGGAATGGTAGGTTCACCGACACCCCTCAGGGATGGGACCCCGCCACGGGGACCATGGGCGAGGTATTAAACCAGCCGCTGGCACCAGCGGGGGAATCGTCCCCCGCTGTAAACAACCCGGAAGCATCCGCGACCGAACCTGCATTGGCAGAGTCGGCCGCCCCTGCTGCCGCTACCGTGGGAGCCGTCCCTTCATCGGGTGAGGAGCTGGACGACATGATCCTGTCCCCGGCTTCGGACCAGGGTGGGGACGGCTTCGACGAGGGCGACCTGTTCGCCGGGCTCAAACTGGGGGACGAGGAGGGCTCAGCCAGCGATGGCGTCCCTTTCGTCAGCCTGTAAAATCCTCCAGGCAAACCTCCACCACAGTCAGACCGCGACGGCTCAGCTTCGCAAGTGGCTGGAGGCTCAACACACGGCCATTGCCTTGATCCAGGAGCCGTGGATTAGGGCGGGTCGCATACAAGGACTCTCCAATCTTGGCGGTAAGCTCCTGGTCACCACAGACCACGATCACCCCAGATCGTGTATCTATGTCACAGGTAACCTCAAAACACAGCTCTTAACCGACTTCTGTTGCAGAGATGTCTCTGCAGCAAGGCTGCTAATACAGCGTGTAGACGCCACGGTGATGGTGATCGTTCTCGCCTCGGCATACATGCCTGAGGCGGAGGCGCCGCCCCCGCACGACCTCGCCCGCCTTGTGAGCCATTGCGAGAATTGCGGTTTCGAGGTCATAATCGGAACCGACGCCAACGCTCACCATCAACTGTGGGGTAAGGACACGCAAAACGAGAGGGGTAAGGCCTTGGTAGACTACTTATTCTCGACTAACCTATCCCTACTAAACACGGGCTCTGAGCCGACATTCGTAACCAGGCGAAGCCGCAAACTCAAAAAACTCAAACTCAAATCATTTATTTCAATTAAACCATTTACAGGCACTTTTGAATTGTCAAAATTAAATAGTCGGTCAGTTAGTCAGAAAGTTGAAGCTAGTTGCCCATTCCAAAGCGTAGATCTCTATGGAGAAGAACGGGCAAGAAACTCCATGGACACTCTTTTAAATCAAGACATTTTTACAAAATCCTGGTTACATCATTCTTATTGCTTCTATATGTGAGAACAATGTAAAAAAACAAATTAAAATATAAAATTAAAAATAAGCCTTGGCAGTTAAGAGATGACCAGTCTCAACTGATGGCGCCCGTTCACGAACATGACGCGTGGATCAGCACCACCCAGCTCAACCATTTCGTAGGGAACCGAATGATCCAACACACGCGCCACCACCAGTGAGACATTTAAGTGAGCATGACATATTCTCAACTGCCATGCTCTTTCAAGTCAACATCAAAATAACATAAAAAAACCGGCCAAGTGCGAGTCGGACTCGCCCATGAAGGGTTCCGTTACGTTACGATTTATGACGTATTAAAAAAAAACTACTCACTAGATCTCGTTCAAACCAATTTTCGGTGGAAGTTTATATGGTAATGTACATCATATATTTTTTTTAGTTTTATCATTCTCTTATTTTAGAAGTTACAGGGGGGGGGACACACATTTTACCACTTTGGAAGTGTCTCTGGCGCAAACTATTCAGTTTAGAAAAAAATGATATTAGAAACCTCAATATCATTTTTGAAGACCTATCCATAGATACCCCACACGTACGGATTTGATGAAAAAAATTTTTTTGAGTTTCAGTTCTAAGTATGGGGACCCCCAAAATTTATTGTTTTTTTTCTATTTTTGTGTGAAAATCTTAATGCGGTTCACAGAATACATCTACTTACCAAGTTTCAACAGTATAGCTCTTATAGTTTCGGAAAAAAGCGGCTGTGACATACGGACGGACAGACAGACAGACAGACAGACAGACAGACAGACAGACAGACAGACAGACAGACATGGCGAATCCATAAGGGTTCCGTTGCCATTTGGCTACGGAACCCTAAAAACGGATCCATGGTTCTTACATTTACAAAATTTTCAAAAATGCTTCTAAATTATACAAAACTATAGTTTGCAATATAATCAAGATGAGAGAAAAAAAAAAAATAACTACCAATTATGAAGAGGTATTTAATACTGAAGTATTAAAAGTAAATCCTGATTAAATAAAATAAACACTAAAAAAAAAACAAAAAGGGGAAGCATCTCTTCCAAATATTGAAATTGTGATAACTTGTAAGCCCAACTGCCTGTGGAGCAGGACCAGCATTAATTAAGCCAAGCATTTTTATCTACTATATACTCGTCCAACTTATAATATGCTTGTCTACATAGTGTGCGTTTAATGCATGTTTTAAATTTCTTTTCATTTAGTTGAAGAATATCGAGTGGTATTTTATTATAACATTTTACACAGTACCCCATAAAAGAAGTTTTTACTTTAGACAATCTGAAGCGCGGTTGATCTAGTTTGTTCCTATTCCTAGTGTTAAAGTTATGCCTGTCACTTATCTTACTAAAAAGATGTAGATGTTTTCGAACGTACATAATGTTCTCGTATATATATTGACAAGGAATCGTCATGATGTTAATTTTTTTAAACAGTTGCCTTAGAGATTCGCGTCTGCTGAGATTGTAGATGGCTCTGACAGCCCTCTTTTGCAGAATGAAGATAGAATCAATATCTGCAGCCCGTCCCCACAGCAAAATACCGTAAGACATGATGCTATGGAAGTAACTAAAATAGACCAGTCTTGCGGTTTCCACGTCTGTTAATTGACGGATTTTCCAGACAGCGTAAGCGGCTGAACTTAGCCGCCCTGCAAGTGATGTTAGGTGATGACCCCACTGCAGCTTTGAGTCAAACGTGATACCCAAGAAAACCGTACTTTCGACGAATTCAAGTATCTCCCTATTCAATACAACGTGACATTCACTACTTCTAACATTCGGTAAAGCGAATCTAATGCATTTAGTTTTTTTCTCATTTAATACTAAATTATTTACAGTAAACCAATTATGGACCATAACCACTCACTTGTCCATGGATACTACACTCCCCAAAAAAAATCTTGCTTAAATTGTCCATGGGGAGTACAGTCACCGAACGACATCGTTCAGTTTAAACGTGTACAGCGCTCAACTCAAGTGATAGTCGTACAGTAGAAAATTACTAGATGGCGCTATATGAAATTTGTGATCTGTGAGAGTGAATTTAATCTGTGCAATGACGACAAAATATTTAGAAAAAAAAAAATCAAAGTGACAGTTCGTCTTTCTTGTCAACAAACTATTATTGTGTGTGGAGCTCCAACCAAAATGTGGTAAGTTTTCCGTTTTTATACCTTATTTCTATTGTACATCAAATTAAACGTGAAGATATTTTCTTTACGAAATATGCATTACTACGACAATTTCAAAACGGTTACATAGAATAATTTAGCTGAAAAAGTTACATGAGCACTACGCGATCATCGTTTGATGATTCTTTATTGTTTACAATGTATTCTAATTGGTTTTTTGTATTCAATAAATGCTAAATATAAGATAATTCTTCACTATTAGCACGTTAATAGCCATTTACAAACGAAATATATTGAGATGGGGTCTAGAAATGATTAAAATGCAACTCGTTATTCATGATTTTAGTGTTGGTGAGTGGAGTCCCCACGGACAGCTCTACTTACAACGTAAATAATGGTTTGTTCACACTAAGCGTTTGATGGTTTGGGAATGTTTTGTGGTTTTGTATTTTTTGGCTTTGTTTAGGTATATCTACTTAGGTGTGGTGTTTATTTAATAAATATGTTTTCGTTTTTCAATATCAAAGAATAAAAAAATACCTAAAATTATATACTTATTTTAGATGAAAGGTATATTTACTTTTATGTTGAAACAATAATAATTATTATTCATTATAAATATTAATATTGAAAGACGAACGAAAAATAGGAATAAGTACCAATACTAATACTAATTTCGCTCAAAATGCACTCGAAATGTGCATGTGCACTAGAATGCCAGAATTTACGCAAATACGCAAATGCTTGCAAGCCAATTTTTTATAATGATCTTCTTACAATTACTGTTTTTTATAATTTGCTTTGTCTGCTACTGCTAGTGTACTACCACTTTTCAACATTATTACTCAGGGCATAAGGGTGAAAAGCGGTCGACCGTCATTAAGCGCGGTAGTACATTTCTTTTTGGTGTGTGTTATTCTTATTATGTATGTAAAGTATATCAAGTATATGTAATAACATGATGATGATTTATATTACAGTGACCAAATAGACGAAGTAGAGCCGCAGCCGTAAGTACACATTGTATTTATTGTTTTATTTACTTTCACCTCCATTAGATATAATGCATTGCAACGAAATACATTTTAAACATTGATTTTAGATCGACAAGTCGAGGAAATGGGCGCGCTAGAGCACGGGGACGTGGACGCGGGCGTGGACGCGGACAAGGCACGGTGGTCCCGCCATAGGCCAAAACCCCCTGAACCTCAAGTTCGAAAATCGCTAGTTAACCGACACATTATCAATGACTAATAAACAAGCTACCTGGGGGTATAAATATGTGACCCATTTACTTCAATTACCACTACCTGTTTGACCTCGAAAGTGAAAGCATCGCAATTGTTGCAATCGCTGTTAACGGTGACTCATCCGCACGGTATTTGTCATTAGTGATATCTCGGAAATTGTTTGTTTGTTAAACTGTTTGTGTGATGGATATTCAAGAAACTGGTAAGTTTTTTTATTTTCATTATAATTTTTGCATGTATTTATCGTAGTTTTTATATAATCGAGATGCTACGTTGACAGATTTAAAAAAATAATATTACTCGTAGTTTGACTTTAGCTAGTATTTTAAAAAATTGCACCCAATTGCACCTGTTCTTACTTATTTAAAAATGAAGGTATATCTGTCTTTTATCAAATACATGTTGAAATTTTGTCCAAGCTTACCCTATGCACCCCCTAGATATCTGCTACGCCTTCGTAGTCGCAATGGTAGCGATACTACGAACTGTTCTATTAAGTTTGTTTTTTTTCTTTTTAGGTACTTTTGTGAAATGTTCCTTTTCAAGAAGGCATTATTTTGAGATTTGGGTTTCTGAAAAGTCTTCAGACAGGAAGAAACGTGCCTTAGAAACCTTTACAGGCTATCTAAAGGACATTGAAAATATAGATATTACGCCTTTATCTCATCGACTGGTCAATTTGTGTAAGAGTCTTGATAAATTCTGGAAAAAGACAAAATGTACAAAATCTGTCTTTTTAAATAAGCACTCTGATTGGTTAGATATAATTGAATGTATAGAGTTAAAAAGAAGTGTTGCACAGTGCGTTCAGGTGACGGAAAATCTGCCGGGGCCATCTCACGGCGGCGGCAAAAGCAGCGGCCGTCCTAAAAAAGATTTTTCTGAGCTTAGCAAGCGATCGAAACGTAGACGATTGGCCGAATTATCCAATGTCGATTCTTCCACTGTGAATGCATTGCTCGATACTTCTGATCAGTCAAATACTAGCTCAGCAATGACTATTAGCGCTGACGAAGCTCTGTCACTCATTGTAGAAGCTAAGTTGACTAAACATCAATATTTGTGTCAGTCCAAGCGAAAAGGGTCCAGTGCGCGGCATTTAGTTTCCGAGATATAAGAGGTTTTGTAAAGTTGGGTATAAAAATTGCATTTCGCGATTTTAATTGGTTATAAATAAATGCTCAATTATCTACAATTTCATATAGTAAATGACTATATACGATGTTTCTAAGTACCAGAAACTTTATGAAAAAAGTTTACTAAAAAGGTACCAGTGGGTGGCATGTCGATATTCTGGGAATAAAATACGTTTCAATACCCCGTACTGATCACTTCTAATAATTTAATTATATTTTAAGATTAAAATGTTGAAACTACGTGTAAAAGGTCCCTTAAAGCGGGGAACTCCCTGCTACTATGCAACTACTAAGGGGATTTACTTTGCTTCACTTCGACATAGCGGGGATTTCCCTGATCGTTTTTTGCTACCTACGTGTCCTATAAATAGATCTGCCTGTGATGCAATAATTTATTTGTCATTTGACACCGGAAAGGAAACAATATCCGACAGTCTTTGTGTAAATATAGCAGTTTTTATTATCTTAGCTGTTTTAAATTGAGTGAGTGAAAAGTGCGCATAAAAATGAATAAAGGTAAGTCTTTACGTTGTCTATTATATCTACTAATACTATGTTTGTTGTTACGTGTTGTGTTATGTATCGAATAAGCTCCAAAAGTACTGAACCGATTTTGAAAATTCTTTCTCCAATACAAAGCTGCATTATTCAGTCATAGGCTATAATATTATTAACGTTATTACGCTTAGCGGGGCCGAGGTCGAAAAGCTAGTTCTATAAACCGGGGTATCGGAATGTTACGGAGTTCTTGTGTGTATCTACAGCTGTTACCTACTTTTCATATTTAGACCTCGACAGGGGCGAAGCCTCCTACAGACAGCAGTCGTCTTTAAATTCGATTTTTTATGGATTTTAGAGATTTAGAGATTTATGGATTAAGCGTAGATTACGTTACGTTCCTACTTATTTATTACATTTTAAAAGAGAGCAGCTTTAATCATAATAATTCGGCTGCATCCACATAGACTGAAAACTGACCGCGACAAAGTTGATAGGCTAATGAATCTCAATTAGTCATAATTTCATCCCATTTATACTAAATTCAAATTTGTTTTTAGGTAACATAATTATTGAAGATTCAACCGAAGGTTCCAGCTCTAGTGATGAATCTAAGCATTCTGATGGACCTGTACCACTTTCTATGGAGGTGGAAGTAAACACACTACCTGTTTTGGCCTCGACCGCAACAACGCCGGATTTACCAACAGAAGAAGAAACCGTTGCACCTTATTCAGGTACTTACAACTTAGAAAATAATTTCACAGAGTCGACATCTGAGATGGATGAAACGGATCAGTATTATGAAAAAAGCACTAATACAGAAGCAATCAGTGAAGATGAAATACATGAGTGTTATGATTTTGCTAAAATAGTTAGCCGAGCCTTGTGTAAAATCAAAAAAGATCGACGTGATCATTGTATGCATGCAATAGTACATATTCTTTATGACTACAGCAAGGACTCTAATACCAATTAAGAAGTTGTGTTAGGTACCTATGTCATAGACATAGTATGAAAAAATGACCTGTGTAGTATGTATATTTCAACTATTTGTTTTCAGAGTTTAGCTATTCAGCGTCTGTAGAACATGAAGACTATGAAAATTTTAATTTAGAGTTCAAAAGTCAACGGGGTACAGAATTATCGTGTGACATCGAATTTAGTGCTTGTGAGCCGCTCGAAGAGCGGCAAATTGGTAATATTTTACTAGATGATGATCCTTTAATTCTAGACGATGTAACTCAGGCCTCATTCTTAGATACTGGCTGTGGATGTAATAATAATTGTGTGTCCAAATTTCAAAAAGATGTAATATTAAGTAGTAGGTTAGATTGTATCGAATTAAATTCACGTTGTAATGAAGGAGTCAATCATCATCACTTGGTCTTGAAAGGAGCTTTAAATGCTCTCTTACGTACAAGTGAAAATACATTACATTCAAAAAACAGAAACTTGCAACGAAAAGAATACACGGTAAAGTATTTCTTTCGAGGTGTTTCAGTATGCAAGATTTTTTTCCAATATGTATATGCCACTGGTTTGAAAAGGTTAAAAAATGTAAAAAAGAACTTTCTGGACAGCGGTGTTGCTCCAAAGGTCCACGGGTCACGTAAACGACCTTACAATTGTATTAATTTGCAAACTAGATCAGACGCAATCACTTTTATAAGACAGTTTGCTAATGAAAACGGTTTAGTATTGCCGGGCCGATTACCAGGCCACCAATTTAAATCTGATTTAATAATTTTACCTTGTAGTATGTCTAAAGCGTATGTGTACAACAAATATTTGGAAACTATAGCTTTACTCGATAAAACTCCTATTAGTAGAAGTAGTTGGTATGATCTTTGGGAAGATTTTTGTCCATATGTCGTTATACAGAAACCGAAAACAGATCTATGTGCAACTTGTCAGAAAAACGTGACCACGTTGGGACGAATGGGTGGTTTAGATGAAAAGGAAAAAATACAGCTTGTAGAAAAGTCGAGGCAGCACCTTGATTTAGTGCAAAATGAACGAAAATATTATAACAATGTAATCAAAGTTGCGACTGATTCAATAACGGACTCTACTCTTATTCTTGGACCTCATGAACCATGTTCTTATGATGGCGTCATGCATTACTCTTTTGATTTTGCCCAACAGGTGCATTTGCCGCACAGTTCACAACAAATTGGGCCACTGTATTTCTTGACAGGATTTAAAGTCAGTTTATTTGGTGTTGCTGCAGAGCCTTTGAGAAAGTTCGTTTTGTACGTAATTCCTGAACCCTGTGCTACTGGGAAAGGAGCTAATGTAATAATTTCAATGCTACATCATTTTTTCGAAAATTTTGGTATAGGCGAAAAAGATGTTGTTTGTCATGCAGATAATTGTGCTGGACAAAATAAAAATAACTATGTCATGCAATATGCAACATGGCGAGTTTTAACAGGCAGACACCGAAGTTTCCGTATATCTTTCCTTCCCGTGGGTCATACGAAGTTTGCACCCGACATGTATTTCGGTCTATTCAAAAAAAGTTTTAGAAAATGGGAATGCAATAACTTAAAGGATATTCTTGCAGCTGCTGTTCAAGCTTGTCCGAAAACAAAATCTATAGTAGCTGTTCTAACTGGTGATGAGAAAGGAGAAACTTTTGTGAAAACTTACGACTGGGCCAATTTTTTTCAACCTGATTGTGTAACTATTAACCAACTTCTGCATTTTAGTCATTTTGAAACAAATGAAGATAATAGAGGGCACATGTTATGTTACAAAAAATATACTGACAGTCAACCAACTGTATCAAAGGTTTTGAACCCGAATAAAGTATACGGTTTTCCTTTAGAAAAATCCCCTGCAGGCATGACGTACGAAAGAAAATCGTATCTTTATAATAAGATTCGTGAATTTGTACGTGAAGAATCTAAAGACATTTTATGCCCGAAACCCATTCCAAATGTTGATGTTGACCACAACTCTGTCCCAACAACATCTGTCGAGTACTCTTTTCAGAAACCATCAATTGAAAAGAGTATTCGACAAAAACCAACATGTTCGTACTGCAAACAGGTTGGTCATAGGAATCAGGTGCGAGGAGGAATTTATTTTTGTCCAAAACGTAAGTTGGAGTCCCAAATAGAATAAGTTTTATTTTTATGTTTGTATTGGCTTTTTTCAAATATTATTGCAACAGAATAATGATTATTTTAGCCACTGGTACCTTTTATGACATTACATAAAAGGTACCAGTGGCTAAAATAATCATTATTCTGTTGCAGTAATGTTTGAAAAAAGCCTGTCTTGTTATTTTGTTAGTTCCTAAATAGAGTAAGAATACTTAATTTTAGTTTTTTATTGTTAATTACTATCGCAATAACTAACTTTTTATTAAATATCGGCAAGTGGACCTTTTTTACTAGACTGTGTATCCTTCTTTTATTTTGATAATAATTGTTTTAGTTTTGATGTCAAAAGTATAATTATAAGTTGATTCTATGGAAAACATATCAATCTACAATAATGAATAAAAATCTACGTAACAAGCAAGTAAAAGTGTGTTTTTTTTTCACTCAAACTTTCAAAATGCTTTTTCTCAAATCAAGCTTTTTCAGAATTTCAACTTCAAATGTCTGATAAAAAAAAACGTGTGCTACTTTTTGATTATTTTTTCAATCCATACTATCAATTGACTATTCTAGATACCGAATCCAGTCTTAACTCAATACCCCACTACTGGACCCTTTATGCCTGGACTGACACATTTATTAATTAAGGAACTTATTAATAGCAAAACTTCTTGTAATATTTTGCCATCCTACCAAAATGTCTTAAATGCTAAAAAGGATTGCTATCCCAAGAACATATCGGTGTCAGAAACAACAGGCGAAGTTGAATTACAAAGTTTATTAGATCACACAGTTTCTAGGATAGTTGAGTCACAATCAGATGTTCTGAAATCAGTACCAAACGATTCTTTAAATAATTTAGTTTTAATCGGGAAATGGGGATTCGACGGTAGCACGGGCCATAGCGAATATAAACAAAGTTTTTCAGATTCCACAAAAGATGATAGTAGTTTGTTTGTCACCTCTTATGTACCTCTTCAGTTGATATCTAAGACAGATTCAGAAAGTAGTTGCGATAGTAAAATTTTGTGGAAAAATCCCCGCCCCTGTTCCACTAGATACTGTAGACCTATTCGCTTTCAGTACTTGAAAGAAACTTCCGAAGTTTCTAAAAAGGAAGAAGCATATTTTAAGGGTAAAATTAGTCGCTTACAACCAACATCTATTACAGTCAATGGCCGCGATATTAATATTGAGCATTCCTTGCAGCTGACTATGGTGGATGGCAAAATATGTAGTGCTTTATGTGAATTTTCTTCGTCTAGATGTTACATTTGTGGAGCTTCTCCAAAAGAGATGAATAAAATAGACGACTGTTTACGAAAACCAGTTCAAGAAAGTCACTATGAGTTTGGTTTATCTCCATTACATGCGTGGATTCGTTTCTTCGAATATTTTATTCATCTCTCTTATAGGATTGATATAAAGAAATGGCAAGTAAGGTCAGATGTAGAAAAAAGCACGTTAGCGGAAAGGAAAAAGTGTGTGCAAAATGAATTTAGAAGTAAATTAGGTTTAGTTGTAGATAAGCCTCGAAGTGGCGGAAGCGGGACATCGAATGATGGAAATACGGCTAGAATTTTTTTTTCCAACTCTGCAATATCTGCTGAAATTACAGGCTTGAAAAAAGATTTACTCGACCGTTGTTACGTGATTTTGCAGGCATTGTCATCCGGTTATAATATTGATGCTGAAAAATTGAGAGTATACTCTTTAGAAACCGCACGGCAGTTAGTTCAGGAATATCCGTGGTACAATCTTCCCGCTTCCGTTCACAAGATACTTGTCCACGGGTCTGATATTTCAGAACACGCCTTATTATCTATCGGGGAGCTTTCCGAGGAGGCAGCGGAATCAAACAATAAAAATCTAAAAACTTTTAGGCGAGATCATACGCGAAAATTCACACGAGAAATCACAATACCGACTTACTTAATAGACTCTTGTTATGTTCAGACCCCTTCATCACTGGTCTTCGGAAACTCCCCAGAAAGAAAAAAGGCTTATTAAGGAAAGAAGTCCTAGATTTATTAAAAGTATAGTTAGAGTAAAGGTAGTATTTAATATAAGAGTATAATAATGGTGTAGGATAATTTTAATGTTATTTGTTTTGTAAGCTATTTATTATACCTAAGGAAATTCAAAATGAAAA
This sequence comes from Apamea anceps, assembly GCA_951799955.1. NCBI lineage: Eukaryota > Metazoa > Arthropoda > Insecta > Lepidoptera > Noctuidae > Apamea > Apamea anceps. Next base: position 4,419,393 of record OX637509.1, read on the forward strand.
AACGTGAGAATTTTTGCATGTAAATATTGTACATAATTATCATGTTTACTTTTTTTAAATACAATAACGACTGTGAAATTCATTTTCACAATCTAGAGTATACATCCCAATATGAAAAGCTTACACTATAATAGTAAAAAGCATTTCAAAACGGGGGTCAATTTTATTACATTTTTATTTAATATTTTAGACGATTCTGGGCTGTATTTTGTAAAAATAACTTCGTATTTTCATTAAATAAATACTTTTCTAATTGTAAAACAACTTTTATTAAAGCTCTGCACCATTTCCAATAAGATATAATAGCCCAATAAGAATCTAGGGGATTATGACCGCTCCGCCTAGAACGCGGGACCGCCGTGCAAGGGTCCAATAGGCCGGAGGAGCCTCTGCCGTAAATATAATAATTGTGCTTTTTTAAGTAACATTTACCATTAAATACACGCAACGAAACACATTTAAAATATTGATTTTAGTTCGACAAGTCGAGGAAATGCACGTGCTAGAGGACGGGGACGTGGACGCGGACGCGGACGTGGGCGTAATAGGCCGGAGGAGCCTCTGCCGTAAATATAATTGTGCTTTTTAAAGTTTCATTCGATGTTACATTACTGGTATCACGATATTAATTGTTTTTATATAGTTCAACAAGAGCAGTAAATGTAAATGAAGATGTGTTTGTGTCTAGATTGGGTCTATATAGTAGGTTATTTTATTTTTGCAGTCTAGAGTTAATTAATGTGAGGGCGGAGAAAGCACTCACTAAGCGCCGAATGAACGCCATGTCCGCTGAAGTTCGAAAGGAGTTCGTATGTCGCAAGCGACAAGTTGAACTTCAGCGGATTCTCCTGCCTGATGCGCCCCCGCGAAAAAAACAAACACGGTAATTACTTCATAATGATATTAATGCGTTAGATATTCTTATTCAGTTACTATGAATGAGATTTATATGATAAAATTATCTTGCAGGAGGTCATCCCCGGAGCGTGAGGCTTGCCCTTTAGTGGAGGAACCGAACTCTCCTACTGCAGCAGATAAGGAACTCTCTGCAGCAGAAAACGAGCCCGCACCCGAGCCTGAGCCCGCACCCGAGCCTGAGCCTGAACTCGAGCCCGGACCTGAACTCGAGCCCGAACCTGAGCTCGAGGCTATCCCCGACTACGAACATATGGGTACGCCAGAAGCAGATACTGTCCCGAATTCCCCCTATAGTTCGCCTAGCCGACTCTCAACGGCGCTAAGTTTAAAGTGGGCTTCAAGGACACCTAAGAAGAGGCGACATCATTCTCCATCGTCGTCCGAATAAGTAACTCACACAATTACTTACATAATCGTTCATGCGGCTCACTTATGTACGCTGATGTTATATTATAATACGTCTTATTCTTTTCTAATAGATGTCATCATCATGGAAGAAGAAGTCGAAGTAGAGACCCAACCTAGCACCTCACACAGAACTTCAACTAGTAAGTACTAAAGGCACCCCGTGGTGTTACCCACATAAATCTTGTTGCCGTAGTAATACCGGGATAACAAGTTGCCTACGTGTTATTCCAGGGTTTTATGTGTGAAAAAGTAACAAACATCCATCCATACATCCTCACAAACTTTCGAATTTATAATAGCAGTAGGATTGCCATGCCAAAACTTGTCTATTTGTTCGGATTAACTAATACGTATTTTATTTGTTTCAGATATAACAGACACACATTTCGAAAGTATCGTAGACAACTGGTTGCAAGATGATGACAGTGACGTTGACTTAGACCTCAACTTCGACGAGAGCGACGGTTGTTTTGGTCCGGTCATGCGTAACGCAGCGACTGAACCAGCGTGTAACGCTGACATGACTGAACTAGAGACTGAAGTGTTACAGACTGAGGACGAATTAAATGACCGACTTTCACGCAACATAGTGCCTAACAACGACTACTACAGTTTTGACTGGAAGAAGGACAGGGCGAACTTTACTGGACGACGAGAGACTTTTACAGGGTTATCAGGAACGACTTTTGACATAACAGACAAGACTCCCGTCGACATTTTTAAAAAAATGTTCGACACTAATTTTATTGACCGACTTTGCACAGAGACTAATCGCTATGCAGAGCAGAAGATAGCTCGCTTAAAAGCGGAGAACAAGCTGCTTCCAACATTGCGTTTGCATAGATGGACTCCGACTGACTGCAACGAAATGATTACGTTTTTAGCAGTGTTGATTCTGCAAGGCCTGCATCCGTTACCAGAGGAGGAAAAATACTTCTCTTTTAACGGGTTTGGGACCATGCCGTATTTTTCACGCATTATGTCATTTAATCGTTTCTCACTGCTAAAATCGTTATATCATTTCGTCGACAACGAGACTTTGACTGACAAGACTAAACTTTGTAAAATACAACCGGTGCTTGACTATTTAAATGAAAAATTTTCCACGTTATACATGCCTGCCCAAGAGATAGCCATTGACGAGTCTCTCCTCAAGTGGCACGGGCGATTGAGCTTTGCTCAAAAAATTGCCACTAAAGCCGCCCAAGTTGGCGTAAAAACATACGAGCTTTGTGAGTCTCGCACTGGCTATCTCTGGAAATTTTTTGTATATGTTGGAAAAAATACTCAGGCTGCCCCGACCAATGATCTACCTACTGAGGACGAGACGATTGACCGACCCCATGACGAGATGGTTGACGAACCCGATGACGAGATTGTTGATAGACCCGATGACGAGACAATTGACCAGCCCAATGACATATTGCATGACCGGCCTGAAAACGAGACGCTTGACCAACCACAGGATGAGACTGTTGACCGACCAGATGACAATTTTGCACGTCCCACCAACGCTACCGCTAAAATAGTATTTGACTTGATAGAGCCACTACTTGACCGAGGACTGTAATAATGGATAATTTCTACAACAGTCCATTATTATTGCGATGTCTCAAAAAAACATAAAACTGACTGTTACGGAACATTACGTTTGAATCGTGAATTCGTGCCCGACTCGCTCAAGACTCTGACCGAGACTGATCTACGACAGGGTGAGGTAGTGGCAAGCTACAGTTCAGACTTGTCTGTGATGGTATGGCGAGATGCTAATTTGGTTAGCATGATCTCCACATACCATCACTTACAAGTGGGGATTCAGAACAAATACAACCGACTGACATATAAACCTAAAATTGTAATTGATTACAATATGTCCATGGGCGGAGTGGATAGAAAAGATCAATTTATATCTGCTCAGCCTGTGGAACGGCTTAGGAACAAGGTCTGGTATAAGAAGGTCTTCTGCAGGTTGCTGAACACTGCTGTGTTCAATGCCTATGTAATATTTTCATCGCAGAACCCGAAAATATCACATAGGCAGCCCGCTACCCTCCGGAAACCCGACAAGACACTAACATCCTCGCCAGAAGAGACGAGACGCGTCCTCATCGAAACTCACTTCCCGGGATGTACATTCGCACAGGTGATCGACTGGCAGGATGTTATTCAAACACCATCAGATAATGACTGGCACTATGCTAGCAGGGTGATCACGCTGGAGAAACTCCAGTGGGCCATCCGGAGCTTCCATCCGTTTAAGGCAGCTGGTCCCGATGAAGTGTTCCCCGCCCTACTGCAGTGGGGGGGCACCCCTGTCGCAATAAGACGGCCTTTAATGAGAGCGTGCCTGGCCTTTAGATACGTTCCTAAAGGTTGGAGGGAAGTGAAAGTTATATTCATCCCCAAGCCAGGTAAGGGTGACTACACAAACGCCAAATCCCACCGACCAATTAGCCTAACCTCCTTCCTACTAAAGACTTTGGAAAGGCTATGTGACAGGGAACTGAGGGATGGCGCTCTCAAGACTTTACCGCTACACGGTAATCAACATGCATACAACTCAGGTAAGTCGACCGAATCCGCCCTTCATCTGGTAGTCAGCCAGATAGAGGAAGCGATCCATCAGAAGGGCACCTGCCTGGGCACTTTCATAGACATCGAGGGAGCCTTCGACAAAACTAACTTCTCCAGCATCAACAGCGCCTTCTCCAGACATGGAGTAGAACAGGTACTAACGGACTGGATTACAAACATGTTAAGCAAACGAGTGGTTCGCCTTGAGGATGAACAGCAGTTGGCCATGATAGCCAGAGGCTGCCCCCAGGGGGGGTGCTGTCTCCCCTCCTGTGGAACCTGGTGATTAACGACCTCATCACCAAACTCAACGCTAGCCGCTACTACACAGTAGGTTATGCCGACGACCTCGCAATCCTTGTTTCGGGGAAGGTGACGGGCACGATTTGCAACCTCACTCAGCAAGCGCTACGTATCGTAGAAAGATGGTGCAGGGAATTTGACCTATCAGTAAACCCCACTAAAACTGAATTAGTCATGTTTACCCACAAACGAGTACTGGGCCCTTTTCGCCTACCAAAACTGTTCGAGACTGAACTCCAGCTGACCAGCGAAGTCAAGTACCTCGGAGTCATACTAGACAGTAAGTTAAACTGGAGTAGTCATCTGGGCAACAAACTAAACAGGGCCTGCGTGATCTTTTGGCAGTGCAGGAGAATTATAGGTAAGAAGTGGGGCCTACCTAAAATTATACTTTGGCTGTACACCGCAGTGATCCGCCCCATGATCACCTACGAGGCCGTGGTCTGGTGGCCCCGCACCAAGCTGGTTACAGCCTCCAACAAACTACAACGCATGCAAAGACTAGCCTGCATGGCGACTACGGGCTGCATGAGGACTACTCCGACTGCAGCAGTTGAAGCCATCCTAGGATTACCACCGCTCCACCTATTCATACAACAGGAAGCGACAATGGCGGCAGTACGTCTTAATACACTTAATCTCTGGGGTAAGAGTGAAACACCACACACCACGTTGCTCGAGGGACTCCACAAGGAGTTCCCCATTACGAAAGCTATAAAAGATCGGGTGCCCAAACAATTTATGTTTGATAAAAAATACAAGATCCAACTTCACGAGGATCGCCGATGCGAGGGGTTGCGCCCTGCAGAGCTGCGTATTTTCACGGATGGATCCAAAACAGGTAGTGGTACGGGTGCTGGAATCTTCTCGGAGGACCTCAATATACATATCGCACACCCAGAACAACACTGTATTATGTCGAAAAATCTCAAAATCGACTTGTAAATATAATTGAATAGCCGAAAATTTGCCGCGTATACCACGAAGACAGGCGTATTTATATTTACAAAAATGTCCAACAGATGGCGCGCTAACTCTCTATTGGTGAAGACGCGCAGCCAGAGCCTTACCGCGAACACAAAACTATTTCTAGTTGCAACTTGTACGCCTTAGGGAACAGCACGCAGATCCTTTACGCAACAGTGAATTATTTTGTGATAATGCGGTGTTGTTGAATGTATCATAAAAAATACTCCGAATCATTTAGTTTTAATTCAGTGTTGGTGACTGTGTTTATACAACGTGTTTGATACTATTTCGAAATAGTACTCTGTTGTTGACGAAGGTTTGTTAAATTTTTTGTATTATTTCAAAATGGTTCTGTATTGTTCGTAAAAGGTGAAAATCAGTTAAATAATGCACTATTGATGGTAGATATAAATTATGCCCTAATTTTGTTAAAATATCATTATAAATATTTTTTTATACTTATAATTGTTACTTACATTGTAAATTAAAAGAAATATATTTACAATTTGTGTTGTTCTTTATTTACAAAAAGATTAATAATTTTGTTTGAGATAATGCACTATTGTTGAATTAATTAAATTTGTTGTTGTTATTTGGCAGATAATGAGAGGTCGTGGTCTCCTGTTACTTAAAAGGGCAATGGAAGCAACTACAGAAGAAACCGGACCTGTTCAACAAAGCAGCGTGGAAAAGGATGTCGAAAATACAACCGTTGCCGCATCAACCGATGAGACGTCAGCGAAGGCAGCATCAGCCGATAAAGCATCAGATAGGGAGGTACCCATTTCTATTTTATCTGATCATAGCGATGAAGAAGATTTGATAGATGATTCGGACACGGTTCCTACTTTTGTAGTACCTGTTAAAGAAATATCTTGGCCTCTTGTAATCCCTAGAAGATTATCCTCTTCTTCTTCCTCGAGCTCCTCGTCAGACTCAAGCTTAGGGATGGCGATCTGCGATCGATTAATCGAAGAATCGATTTTTCGAGCAGAAAATATCGATTTTTTAAATCGATATGAAGTACTGTGTCGATTCACTGAATCGATATATCACCCTTGAAAATCGACATTCGATTTTTTCTGTTTTGGTATAAACCATACAATTATTTGCATTTAGTTGAATGTGCCTGAATTATAAGAGTGCTGTCGGTTAAAGAGTTAACTACTCATAAACTCGCGAGATGGCTGTATGTTTAGTATCCTTTACTCGCCTCTCTTTAATAAAAAAGTTACGTTTGAGTATCGTTGGATCATCCGTTCCTTGTGAGCGCCTGTTTTCAATTGCTGGAAACATCGCAAGTGATGAGCGTAACCGCTTGGATCCCAAAAGGCTTGACAGACTGTTGTTTTTAAAAAGTTTAGATATTGAGCATTGGGAACTATAGTTCCCAATGCTCAATATCTAAACTTTTTGCTTAATATTTAAACTTTTAACTTACCTTATTTTTTACTTTTTTGCAATCAATAAAAACATTCAGTATATAAATACTTTTTTTTTTATAGTTGATCTTATAGTTTGATACGGTAATAAAAATAATTGTTATTTTTGAATTCCCTGATTTTATTGATAAGATATCGTTAATTGCAATATTAATCTTGTTTTTAGTAAAATTGATACAAATTTACATTGTAAACGCAAACTTGAAGAAAAGATCGATTTTTTAAGAATCGATTTTGTAGGCCTCGATTTTTTCGTGAATCGATTCATTAGACTACGATTCGAATCGATTTAAAAATCGATCTTTTTCGTAAAGAATCGCCATCCCTACTCAAGCTCATCATTGTCAAGCTCCAGTAGCTCAAGTAGTTCATCTGATAATGAATCCAATAGACCGGGTCCATCTAGAGCAAATATTCAAGGGAATTCCAATGCTACTCCGACAAACGCACCCTCAACTTTTTCTACCAGTGACACTGCTCCATCAGTGAGCTACCCCAAGATAAGTAGAAAGAGAATACGAAACCCTGCTGGCTGGAAGTCCAAGATTGCTAAGGCATTGCGGAATACAGGAAAAGAGTATGTTTCTTTAACAAATCCTGCAAAACTGATCGCTGGGCGTCAAATCCGTCCACCTTGTGGCGACAAAAGCAGGTTGAATTGCAAAACTAAAATAGACGAAAGTTTCAAACAGTTTTGGCAGCTGGGCGATTTGGAGAGGCAAAGAGTATTCATAGTAAGGCATACACAAGAAATCAAACCGAAATATAGGTACATCACTTCTCAAAAATTTAGGGCTTTGAATTCGTCTTACTATTATGAAAAAGATAACAACAGAATTAAGGTATGTAAAGAGTTTTTTAAGGCTACGCTGAGCATTTGTGACAGGTATATTAAGACGGCCCTTTCAAAGAAAACAGATGGTGGTTTTATGGAATCTGATGCACGTGGGAAGCATGGTAATCACCGCAAAATAGACTCTGAAATAAAAAATAGTGTGACTGATTTCATCAATTCTATTCCTAGAATAGAGTCTCATTATCTAAGAGCTCAACTACAAGAGAATATATCTCAAGTGATAAGTGTTTGGCAGACTTGTATCGAGATTACAAAACCCTCCGAGAGCAAAATAATGTATCTCCTGCTTCAGCTTCAACTTTCAGTAGGATATTCAATGAGGAGTTCAATATTTCTTTTTATATTCCTAAGAAAGACCTGTGCGACCTGTGTGAAAGTTATAAAAATGCCGATGATGAGGGCAAGGCAAAACTCCGTGAAAATTATAATAACCACCTGAAAGAAAAAGAATTGTCCAGATTGGAAAAAGAGGCTGATAAAAACAAGAAAGATGTCATCGTAGCTGTATACGACCTGCAAGCAGTCATGCAGGTTCCCAAAGGTCAAGTTTCTCTTTTTTTTAATTAACAGAAGATTATTGAAGATTTTTTTAGTGTTTTTGTGATTTACACGTTAGAATATGGGTCCAAAACGAGTACTAGTTTATGTTCAAAATATAAGTACCTACTGATTTTAGTAAAATGTTGTCTTTTATTTTATTATTAATTGGTATATTCCTAAAAACAAAACAAATGGGTCGTTATTGTTTATTGAATTTCAATAAATAAACAGTAGAATAATAGTGCATTATTTCAGAATCAATCAGTAAAAAGGATGTAACTCAAAATAATTATGTTTTATTTCGTTCAATCATTCCACAACAGTGAATTAAGTCAAAAAATGCATTATTTTGCATTATTAATGCGTTTACAATCAACTGAACTTGATAATGCTGATACGCATTGGATTCTTTACATGCAATGTGCAGGACATTCGCAATAACTGTCACATAACATGAGATAACGGTTTTTCGTCGATTCTGAAAATGAGCTATTTAGACTTAGTGCAGTGTTGTTCTGGGTGTGCGATATAGCCACACCACTGGGGGTCCACAACACAGTGTTCCAGGCCGAATGCATGGGCATTTCTCTGGCCACCTCAGCCATTACGGTCAGGGAAGTAAAGGAACACTCCACCCGCATACTCTCAGACAGCATGGCTGTTCTGCAAGCGCTGAACAGCAACACAGTTGATTCTGGGCTAATATACGAGTGCCACCTGCGCCTCAACCAGGTGGGTAGCCTTAATAACATAACCATTCAATGGATCAAAGGACACAGCGGTTCGCGAGGTAACGATGCAGCCGATGAACTAGCCAGAACGGGGTCGAGCATGGCACCAGTGGGACCTGAGCCCATCGCGCCACTTCCCTTCGGATACATACGTACTCTGGTAAGGAAACGCACCAGAGACCAGCACGACAAACTTTGGACGGAGCTAGGCGAATGTAGGCAGGCCAAGGAAGCACTTCCCACAATTAATGGCCGCCTCACGAAACAGATTCTCCGTCTAAACAAACTAAAGCTGCGCACAGTGACTGCAGCTTCAACTGGCCACGGGTCATTTAACAAACACCTCTATGTCATAGGAGTAACAGACAGACCGCTGTGCAGGGCCTGCATGGAGGATGACGAGACAGCGGCGCATGTGCTGCTAAACTGCCCGGTGGTCGCCACGTACTGGGCAAAGTACTTCGGTAACCCAGGGCCCGAATTGCGGTATTTTTTTTTCAAATGAAACGCAAATGAAGCACGAACGAAGTTCAAACGTTACATGATTTCGTATCGCGGTGTCGTTTTGACATTTACTTCAAACGAAGTTAAAACGCAGACGGAACGCAACTGCGCGTTTGTGGAATAGTTGAAATGAAGCTACTTTTTCTCAAACGTTTCACGAACATTCGCTGTGATTTTGTGTGATATTTGTTTATTTTGCTGTGTTTGCTGTAAAAATGTTATATTTAGACCTATTAGAATGTGCTTACGCGTACGACGTAGCCGTAGCTCGTGCGGAGGCTAGGCGGCTGAACGTATTGGCGAGGAAGAGCGATCCGGCTTTCGATCTCAGTGATCGAAAGTTTGTAAAAAGATACTGGTTGTCCAAGGACCTTACTCGGCAGCTGATTTCCGAGTTAACTCCTCACCTTCTACCTACAGTACGTTCAGATGCTTTGGACGTGGAAACTAAGGTAAGAAACCATGTATTTGAAGTAAGGAATGCTCCTCATAAACTATGATACTAAAACTCCATTACCTACTTATGTATTTTTGTTTTAGGTTTTGGTTGCACTAGCATTCTTTGCTTCTGGGTCTTATCAGACTCTTGTAGGGGATAACCGGAATCACTGTGTTTCTCAAGCCAGTGTTTCCAAAGCAATCCGGCAGGTGGTAATGGCTTTAAACAAGCCCTCTATTTTAAACAAATATGATTCTTTCCCCTTTCAACAACAAGAAAGGGAACAAGTTATAAGAGAGTAAGTATAAATAATACCTTTGAATTTATTGATACTGAATTGTTGATACCTTTTGAAGGAAAATATTGATTGAAATTGTTTTTTAGGTTTTACAGACGTTATAAAATGCCGGGACTGCTGGCCTGTGTCGATGGGACCCATGTGGCCATAGTGTGCCCTCAGCATAATGAAGAGAGATTCATGAATAGAAAAGGTTACCACTCTCTAAATGTTTTAATAGTGAGTAATAATGTAAATAATTATATTAAACTATTAAAGATTATAGACATTTCTATAAGTATTTTTAAATATTAAGCTCATTAATTAGTATCTCTCATAATTCTTTTGTTTTTTTTTTTTTTTTTTTCAGATGTGTGACTCAAATTTAAATATATTATGTGTAGATTCCAGTTTCCCTGGGTCTACTCATGATAGTGTTATATGGGCTCAACACTCCTTAAATGCATATCTTGATAGGATTCACAGGATTACTGGGGAAGATGTTTATGTTTTAGGTATACAGTACCTAAATTAATTATCCATTTTATTTTTATGTTGCTTGTAACTTTCTACTGTTTATTTAATTTTTAAAAACTAGAAACTTTTCAAATACAGGAGACTCAGGGTATGCCTTGAGGCCTAATACTATGATACCTGTGACAGACCCAGCTCCGGATACACCTGAGGAGTATTATCAAGATCTGCATTTATCTGCCAGAAATGTAGTGGAGCGTTGTATAGGTGTATTAAAGGCAAGATTTAGGTATGTACAACCTAGGCTAACATACATACAATTTTTAATACTATTAATAATTCTTAATACGAGTAGTAAATATTATAATTCTAATATTATCTTTTGCAGATGCCTATTGGTAGACCGAAAGCTGCATTATTCCCCGGGCGTAGCAGCAAAAATAACAAATGCCTGCTGTGTGCTACATAATATAGCACACAGGGCTAGACTCCCCTACGTTCGCCTAACACCGGCCGAGGCGGCACGAGAGCGCGAGTTGACAGAGGGCGCGAGGTCCCTGGCGCCGCCGCAACAGGGACAACGCAGGCGCGGCGGAGCCAGCCTCCTCTCGGAGTTGGAGCTAGGCCGCGCGCACCGCCATGCCCTTGTACAACGTTTGTGGGCAGATAGACATATATAGCTTTACATTTTATTTACATTTGAAATAGTATTTCTATAAAGGTCATTAATTCAGAATTTTTTGTACTGTTTCATAAAAAAGCAAATTCATGTTCTAGACAAATAAGATTTATTGGAATTATAAAATTATTTATTATTTTATTAATTATTAAAAATCAATCAATCAATCAATCATTATTAATAATCATTATTAATCATTTGTTCATTATTATTTATTATATTAATCATTATCAATCATTATTATATAATCAAGTGCACCCAATTAAAATTAAAAATAAGAGTAACAAAGTAGTGTTTATTTTTTCCATTAATATATCGCACACCTAGATGAAGGGTAGCACAACTCAAAATAATCCAAAATTGAGTTATTGCAATTATCGGAATCAGCGCCGAAAACTACATAAACTCCAAAGACACCTGTGTACAAACTTCATTCCTAAAAAACTAGATGGCGCTGTAAGTCAGTCTTTCTGAGTAGCTCCACGGTCACCCCCCACCAACAACAGTAACGCATCACCAGTTACGACATGTCAGCCGCAGGGGAATATGCTGTCAACTCGCACAAAGACTAAATTATTTCGACTTAGTTTTGTATTCGTGGCAAACCGCAGTAATAAAGCGTGAATTATTTTGAGTTGATTTTGTATTCGTGATTGAATCGGTCTTGTTTCTTGGGTGTTCTTCAAACTATTTCCACTTATACCAGTATTGTTGACGAATGTAAGTAATTTTTGTTTTACTAACTAATAATAGTTTAGTGTTGGTGAAATTATTTGGAACTATTTGAGTTGGTCTGTTATTGCTGGTTAAATTTAAATTCGCTCTTATTCTAAAACAATAAATGCTATTGTTTATTTTGTTATAGGAATATTTAGAGTTGCCTTTGTATTTTTGAAACTGATTTAATAAATTTTAATTCTTTAATAAAATACTGCAATTTATAAACTTTTTTGAGTTAATTTGGTATTCGTGAATTTTATTAACTTCGTATTTTTTTGCTACAGATGATGAGGGGCCGTGGCCTTTTACTTCTACAGAAGGTGATGGAGACCAGTTCAAATGAGCCTGAACGCAGTCATGTGGAGAAACAACTCCAAGAGAATTCCACAACACCTTCAAATACCACCACGGTGATGGAAGAAATCTCTGAAAATGGCACCATGGAGTCACAAAAGAATCCAGCAACGTTAGCACCACCATCAGCCAGCACCCAGGTGAAACCATCGTACTATATTTCTCCGGTTAACAGCGAATGTAGCGATTTAGACGATTCAGATGCGGATCCGCCCTTCAACCCACCTCCCAAAGAGAGCTACCGTCCATCACTCGTCGTTCCAAGAAAGAGGTATCGATCCTCCAGTACTACCTCGTCTTCCAGTTCTAATAGTCCCAACAAGACTACACCACCAACTCAACTCTGCAACTCCGTGCCATCTACCATGCCGGATTCTGCCAATCTTTTAAACGACAATCCGGTTACTGAACCATCCACCTCTCAACCGATCATAGACCAGTCTGCTGATCCTGAAAGCCTACAAAGAGGTAAAAAAAAGACAAGAAAAAGATCTCGTTCCTCCAGCTCCTCCTCTAGTTCTAGCTCATCCTCTAGTAGTTCCAGCAGCTCTTCAAGCAGCAGTAATACAGAAATAGGTAGTAACTCTGTGCCGTCTGCCATGCCGGATTCTCCCAATCTTTTAAACGAAAATCCACCTGTTGAAGCTTCTACTTCTCAACCGATCATAGACCAGTCTGTTGATCCTGACAGCCTTCAAAGGGGTAGGAAAAGAACAAGAAAACCAGCTGGTTGGCTCACAAATCTTAAGAAATCTCGTCGAAATACCGGAAAGGCTTATGTAAGTTCAACTAATAAGAGAGTCCCTGAAAGAGCGGTTAAGCCTCCATGCCACGATAATTGCAAATTGAAATGCAAATCTAAAATAAGTGAAGTATTACGCAAATCTTTGTTCGACAAATTTTGGGGACTAGGCGAACTTCAACGGCAAAGAGAGTTCATTGTAAGGCACACACAAGAGATTAAGCCTAAATATAGATACAGCAGTACCCAAAATTTTAGGGCACTAAATTCTGCATTTATTTTTGAAGTTGAAGACACTCGTATTAGAGTCTGCAAGACTTTTTTTAAAGCTACACTAAACATAAGCGACCAATGCATTAGGACAGCTCTTTCAAAACGACAGGAGGGCGGTTTCATAGAAGATGACCGGAGGGGTAAGCACGGACAGCATTCCACCATAGATAATGAAATAAAAGAAAGTGTCGTCACTTTCATTAAGTCTATCCCCAGAATAGAATCTCATTACCTTCGAGCACAAACAACGAGAGAATTCATTCCAAGCGAAAGATCACTTGCGGATCTATACCGAGATTATAAAGATCTACGCGAAAATGAATGTTTACCATTTGCTTCGTCATCAACTTTTAATCGTATTTTTAATACACAGTTTAATATTTCGTTTCACATCCCCAAAAAAGATGCGTGTGATCTTTGTGAAACATTCAAAAATGCTATCGGAGAAGAACAACAAAAACTGCGTGAGGCTTATGACCAACATTTGAAAGAGAAAGTGTTGTCCAGATCAGAAAAGGAAGCTGACAAGAAAAGGACAGATGTAGTTGTTGCAGTTTACGATCTCCAAGCCGTGATGCAATTGCCAAAAGGGCAAGTATCCTTGTTTTTTTATAAATCTAGAATTAATTGCCTAAATTTCACGATTAGTGACTTGTATGCAAAAGATGTAATATGCTTCTTTTGGGACGAAATCGAAGGCAAACGTGGTGCTGTGGAAATTGGATCTTGTGTACTGCAATATATACAAATGGTTGTTGAGAAAAGTACATCGGGTACCGAACTGGACCTTATATTTTATAGTGACAACTGCTGTGGTCAGCAAAAAAATAAATATCTGCTGTCTGCCTACGCATTTGCTGTTGCAACCATGAGAGTAAACTCAATTACTCATAAATTTTTGATTCGTGGTCATTCGCAAAATGAAGGCGATAATGTGCATAGCGTTATCGAAAAACAAGTTAAACGATACACTAAATCAGGCCCGATATACTGTCCACAACAATACGCGACTTTAATAAGAACAGCTAAAAAGACTGGGAAACCTTATCATGTGGAAGAACTTACACATGACAAGTTCTATGATCTGAAAGCCCTTCAAGAAGAATGGGGAAACAATTTCACTGTTAATGTTGACAGAGAACAAATAAAATGGCACGATATCAAACAACTTCGCGTTGAAAAGCAACAACCAATGTCATTTTTTTATAAAACTTCTTATGAAGAGACAGTTTTTAAAAAAGCGTTTGTAAGAAATCAAAGACGCACACAAGATCACCAATTTTCTCCAACTTTGACACAAGCGTATTTGCAAAAAATACCATTGGGTGCCAATAAAAAGCGGGACATTACGGAACTAATTGATAAGAATATTATTCCACAGAGTTACGTCAATTCTTATTACAAAAATGCACTAGATTTATAGAATAAAAATTACGCGAAGAAATTTCTTCCAAACAATACCTACATACATAGGTGTATGTCGGTATTGTTTGGAAGAAAATCTGAATACTTATGTTTTTATGTTTTTTGATAACTATAGATAATACTAAAAAGTCTGATTTAATTAAGTAAAACAGTTTACAATTCTGTCGGTGAGCCTGTAACAATACTATTATAGTTTTAGATGCCTATAATAGATATTAGGTAAAGGTTGAAAATAAAAGTCTGATTTAACTAATAAGTTTAATCCTCTCGATGAGACTGATAATAATAGAATAGTTAAGTGTTTTAGATGCCTTTATTAATGTTACCTTTTTGTTGTAGTTTTTTTTGGTTATTTAAGTTAAGTGAAAACAGATAATTGTTGGTACCTAGTACCCACATTTCTCATGCCTGTTATGTTGAGTAATAAGTACGTGTTTTTGTAACTAAGTCATTCTTAAAATATCTTCCAAAGACTGTGCTATTTATAAAAAAATATACTACTTTTCCTGTAGTTTATAGACTTAATGGTCTAGTACTGATTAAAGAGAACTTAATACCTAAATTATAAGAAAAATGTCTACTTTGTTAAACGTTTTACTAACCTGTTCAAAGTTTAATCTCAAATTAGAATAATGTAAGGTGTTCATTCTATTTTCCGAACAAGTGATGTGTTTTTGATTATCTTTATTTGTTTGTTACCTTAATACAAAATAAAGATGTGTCTTAATTAAATATAATGTTTTACTTCATTATTATAATAATTATACAAATAATAATTTAGATACACTACTCTTTATGTAAAGATTTTAAAAAAATATATTCACATTAAGACAGGATTAATTTAAAAAAAATCACTAATATGAAATCAATTTGAGTTGATAAAAATATTGAACAATGATTTAGTCACGATTACTAATATAACACGAAAAAAAATAATTAAAAATGTATACGTGTAATTGAAGGTAAGTAATTGATCAAATTAATATCTTAGTAAAATAATATACAACCTCATCCAACAATCATTTAAATCGGTCAAATAGAAAACGAGTAAAACGTTTTTTGCTGTTCCTGAAAAAAGAGGTATTTTGAGTTGTGCTACTCTTTATCTAGGTGTGCGATATGTATATTTATCTTGTTTGTTTGCTAATTAAGTATCCCAATCAAGATGTAATTGATGATTTTTCTTCTGTATTTGGTAATGATGAATACAAATAAAACATCAACAATTAAAATGATTGTAACTATATAGTATAAGATCCCGATATAAAACGACCTTCACCGAGATGCTTATTTAATGAAACGTATTTTATATTTAATTTAATATGTCAATAAATATAATGCATATGGGTTGCCTAGCAAATTTCAGTCCAGAGTATATTTAATTAATAATTTAAAAAAAATATTTTTTTAAACATTTCACCGGTATGATTATTAGATAAATTCTATATTAATCGAAAGTATGAAGCCCATAGAATATGCAAACGTTAGGTTGCCTATTCTTTTCCGGTCACAACTATCGGGTTGCCAGGTATAAACAGGTAAATCTATAATAGCATTTTGCAACGGTCTGTTTATTGAATGAAAATTAAATGAAATTAAAGATTATTTTATTCTGAACACGGTGGTATAAGGTTGCCTGCGAAAAATCAGTCCAGAATTGCGGTTGTCGAATTTTAAAAAGTAAAATATTGCTCCGAGTGAATGTGTGCGACTGAGAGGTCCCAACCAACCATCCCATGCGATAGAAGAGGACACAGCATAGCAGCTGTTTAGAGTCCGCCCATTTAAAGAAAGAGAGTGGGCATGCTATTTGGGCTTGGAAAAGAAAAGGATAGCGATAGACTCGTAGATACTATGCATCATTTTGGAGTAGAGTGTCGATACAATTGAAAAAACGTGCTACTATTTATTGTTGGAAAAAATAGCAAAAAAGTGTTTTTTGTGTGAATCGGATGATGAAATAATTGATTTTAATGATGAAACTTTTAAAAACTGTGTATTAAAGTTAGCTTTTCGTAAAAAAAAAACACTTTAAATACAATTTTGTTGAGCTACCCAGTGCGTCTCTTCAATTTGTAGGTTATCATACCACGTGCTACAAAAAAGTGACCGTTTTGAATAAAAAATATAACGAAGATTTTCTTAATTTTAGTGCTGAATATACAGTAAGTACATAATAATTGAATCTTTAAAATTATCTTAGCTAATATGTACATCTTCTTCAATTTTGTTAGGAAATATGCACAAACTTATCGAATCAGAAATTTGGCTTGCCTGTTCAGTAACTAGAAAGACTAATAATCAAACTGTTGATTGCATTAATTGCACCGATTTAGCGTTGAAGTTGGGAATTAAATTATGCCAAAGTCTTCCCGCCTTCCATGCATTTACAGGTTGCGATTACACGGCAGCCTTTTACAACAAAGGGAAAGTTAAACCTTTTCAGCTATTTTCGAAAAATGAAAAATATCAAACAGTTTTTGCATCATTAACAGATGCTGCTGATATTTTCATTGATGAAAAAATGAAGACCGTTCAAGAATTTACGGCTAGTATGTACGGTATCAGGAACTGCATCAGTGTGAATGATGCGAGACATCGCATTTTCATGAAAAATTACTCTGCAAAAGAAGACAGCGAGCACTTTTTAAAAAAAATAAAAGGCTTCGACTCCAACTCCATACCACCATGCTGGATATCATTAATTCAGAAATTTTTACGAACTATTTTCGTAAATTCCATGTGGCTTAATGCAACGGATCCAATATGCGTGAAACTTCAGCCTGAGAACTGCGGTTGGTTCTTAGATGAATATTTAAAACCAGTAGGATTCATTGGGGATCATACACCTTTAAAGATAAAAGACATTGTCGAAAGAAGTGAAACAGAGAGTGATGACGAAGAAGATTCAGAAGTTGAAGATCATAGTTTTGTGTCCGATGACTCGGATTCCGAATAATTAAAAAAAAAATTGTATTTTTAATGTTTTAAAACAAATAAAAGTAATTTTTTAATTGTTTTTTTTATTTTGTCTTCTAATAATAAAAATAAAATTTGCAACATTACCCTGATTAAAAATATTGATTGCAAAAAACTTCACTTTTATGGGTTTTGAATTTTTTTCAATAGTTTCAGAATCAGAATTTTATTTGTCAAACATAGGTAGGTACATTGGGTTCTTGCATTACATATTAATATAAGTAGGTCGCCATGTTTTGCTATTACAGCATACAAATATTTTAACATAACGATTGTTTAAAATAACAATCATACTCAATTTAATTACAACACAATTAGTAATATAAAATTAAATTAGGTTTGAAAGATTATAAAAAAATACGTTAAAAATATATTATTATTATTATTATTATTATTATAAAAAGTAAAATAAGTGGGTACATAAAAAATCACAATAAATTTAAAAAAGTCACATCAAATTGTTAAGTCATTTAGAAATTCGTCAACAGTATAATAACATTTTTCTATCAGTAAATTGTCAAGTTTTTTTTAAATTTTACATAAGTCATTTCCTTAAAATTATCTGGAATCTTATTAAAGATACGAGGTGCCATACCAAGAATACTTTTTTTCATTAATGCTGTTTTGCATTTCACAGTGCTTAATTTATTTTTATATTGGGTACGAAGGGGAACATCTCGTACTGTAGCGACTTTGTCAAATAACTTTACATTTCAATTTCTCTGTTTACTTATAGATTTATAATTTGCATGTATTAAATTTTTACAATTTTTTTCAATCAATATTTTTAATCAGGGTAGTATTATATATGTATCACTATAACCTTCTTTTTTACTAAAGATGTACAATTATATAAACTTTAGTGTCACATATAAACTTTAGTGTCTATCGCATGGGATGGTTGGTTGGGACCTCTCAGTCGCACACATTCACTCGGAGCAATATTTTACTTTCTAAAATTCGACAACCGCAATTCTGGACTGATTTTTCGCAGGCAACCTTATACCACCGTGTTCAGAATAAAATAATCTTTAATTTCATTTAATTTTCATTCAATAAACAGACCGTTGCAAAATGCTATTATAGATTTACCTGTTTATACCTGGCAACCCGATAGTTGTGACCGGAAAAGAATAGGCAACCTAACGTTTGCATATTCTATGGGCTTCATACTTTCGATTAATATAGAATTTATCTAATAACACTAGTTTACAAAAAAAAACTTTTTGTCGAACGCAAAGATTACATTAATTGTTTTTGATACATTACTACCCTACATAAATAAATTTAGTATTCATAAATTTCTATCACGTCAAACTTTTTAGTTAAACATTAAAACATTTTACGACTACCCGCGCATAAGTTGGATTGTGTAAAAAGTGAAATAATTTGTTAAAAAGTGTCTTAATAATAATTTTGTGTTCTAAAATGTCATCGAGGGTTTGTAAAACGAATCCAGACCATTTTTGTTACATTTGTGGCAAGATTGTGTTGTCAAAAGACAGAAGAAACATCACGGACTCAGTGAAAAGAGCTTATTTTCATTATTTTGGTTTTTCGATTGGAAACCTGGACAAACCATGGGTCCCTCATGTAGTTTGTGTGAGCTGTCAAAGCATTTTAACCAACTGGGAAGCAGGCAAAAATAAATATTTGCAGTTTGGAGTACCAATGATGTGGAGAATGCCAACAAATCACCATACAGATTGCTATTTTTGTTTAACAAAATCATTTGGTTTCAACCGCAAAAACAAAAGTAAGGTTCGATATCCTGAAGTTTCTTCTGTGACAATGCCTATTTTACACACTGATGGCATTCCATTCCCATCACCACCAGGCTCATCTTCTGGTGTAACTGAAGAAAGCAGGCTAATAAGTCAGAGTGACTTGCAGATTGAAAACACCAAAGAGGAGATCAGTTCTGATGAAGACGAGACTGACAACAAGGAACCACAACTTATAACACAGTCAAGGTTGAATGACCTTGTACGAGACCTACAACTGTCAAAGAGCAAAGCAGAGTTATTAGGTTCACGATTACAGCAATGGAATTTGTTAGCATCTGAGACTAGAGTCAGTATTTATCGCAGCAGAAGTGAACGTTTCTCAAAATATTTTCAGCGGCATGATAAATTTGTGTACTGTTCGGACATTAATGGCTTATTCGTGTGTATGGAACAGGTCTATGATTCATCCAAAGCAAGTTTGAAAGCTGTGCTTCTACATAACGGAAATCTCAAACCGTCTATTCCTATTGGCCACGCTGTAAATACAAAGGAATCTTACGAAACGATGTCAACGTTAATCAAACTTATAAAGTATCATGAGCATAACTGGAAAGTATGTGGCGATTTAAAAGTGGTAGGCTTACTCTTAGGTATGCAAAGCGGTTACACTAAGCATTGTTGCTTTTTGTGTCTTTGGGACTCGAGAGCAAAGGATCAACATTATGTTGTGAAGGAATGGCCTAAAAGATACGAATATTTGCCAGGTACCAAGAATATAAAATACAATCCGTTAATTAATCCGAATAATGTTATTTTGCCACCCCTCCACATCAAACTAGGTTTGATAAAAAATTTCATTAAAGCCCTTGACAAGAATGGTCCTGCTTTTACATACTTAAAAGCTATTTTTCCTGCTCTTTCTGAAGCAAAATTGAAGGAAGGCATCTTCATAGGCCCTCAAATACGAAAATTGTTAAAGGACGATACATTTTCGTCACATTTGACTCAAATTGAAAATGCTGCCTGGATATCTTTTAAAACAGTGGTTCAGAAATTCCTCGGAAATAAGAAAAGTGTTAACTACGAAAGTATTGTTGCTGAATTATTACAGAATTACCAAAAAATGGGAGTAAACATGTCTTTAAAAATACATTTTCTTCACTCGCACCTAGATTTCTTCCCTGAAAACCTAGGGCAATTTAGTGATGAACATGGTGAACGTTTTCACCAGGATCTGAAAATGTTTGAAGAAAGATACCAAGGATACTGGGACCAAAACATGTTGGCAGACTATTGCTGGTCAATTATAAGGGAAACTGAGCAGTCTGATTACAAAAAAAAGGCGAAAATAAGTCACTTTTAATTTTTTTGTCGACAATTTTCTATAGAAGTGAAGTATTTTTGTAAATTTCAATTTTATTAAATATTTTTGAAACTAGACGTGCTACATTTTTTTAAGTCACAGATTCGTAACCAGCATAAAAAATTCTATTTAGGCACATGTATCTCATCTCTGCGTTTTTTTTCTTGTAAACTAGTGTAATCATACCGGTCAAATGTTTAAAAAAATTTTTTTTTTAGTTATTAATTAAATATACTCTGGACTGAAATTTGCTAGGCAACCCATATGCATTATATTTATTGACATATTAAATTAAATATAAAATACGTTTCACTAAATAAGCATCTCGGTGAAGGTCGTTTTATATCGGGATCTTAGACTAATACAACTGGCACAAAATTCTTTCACTAGATTCCTCATCGTTAAAACCGCTTGAATCACTTCCACTTGAAATCATTTCCAAGTAGGATATAAATTAAAGTTATAAATGTCTTCGAAACACTCGCATACTTTTGAGTTGCAAACAAAAACAAACAAAAAAAATTAAAAACATCTGAAGCATCTGTCAAAACGCAGTAGAGCTAACCCATAAATCTTCAAATCGACGGTCGACTATACTTAAAAAGCACAGTATTCATCCATACTAAAGTCGCACCTCTAAAAATTTTATATTTGCTTACAGCCCAATCGCGTTCCAGCTTTGTTTCATCTTTGTTAGCACGTGAACTTTACCGCGATACCAAACTCCGCACCGACTGGACCGCTACTGGAACTCAAGCGGAGATGAAACGCGCACGTATTAAACATATTTTTAAATTATCGCAATCGGGACCAAGGTACCCTACGTGAAACAGTCAGTAACATCAATGCGTTGCTAGCCTTCCTTGAGGAGCTGGGGTGGATCGAATGATCGATTTTCCCACCCGTACGCAAAATACGCGCATTGTCGTGGAGTTGCGGATACCAGCCCGCTGTACCTATTACCTATTGTGATTGCTACCTTATATCATGAAACTTAAAGCTTATATTTGATTAACTTTTATTTTCGAATATTTAATGAATATGGGTGCCGCAAATATCTATCCCATTACTAACAATTTATGCTTAACGGAGTTGCCCCCAATTACTCGGGAAAGTCCGTCTACTTACTAACTTTAAAAAAAACGCGTTTATTTCATGTTGACGACAGTTACATTAATGTTTCTAACAGTAACCGATAAAAATAAGGAATCTTTAGTCATCATTAATATTCAAAACATACAATTAAGTAAAAAAATCAGCCATAGGGTGTTTATCAAATCAAGCTTACAAATAAACTATGACGGACTTCGCCACCTTGACCTTATTGACTATAAATTAATGTACTCTGATGAATACATGCGTTTACCCCGGCAAGCAAAACCAATAGAATCCCTCTTGCTCGAAGGTCCCCGCTCCATGATGGCCCACAGAAAATAACTAAAGCTAAATCTAATTATCTACAAGAGCTGAAAACAGTCATACCGAATTATTGCCACGAGTTCTATAATAATTTAATTTTTGACGATTAAAATTTTATTTTGATACTTAATAAATTCAGAGTTTTTTATATGTCATGATGAATATGATTAGGTAATTATAGTTATTGTTGATTTTGTTTCCGAATAATTTATGTTTTGTTACAGTTATTTTTATTTCTTGGTTATAGTCTTTATGGTTAGGTAAAGGTGAAGACTGAACAACTTAAGTTAGTGTTGTAATTCGTTTAATATTTTTTTAGAATTTAACTGTTTATTTTCAAAATAATTGTGATTGAGAAGTGCCTTCCATTTGTGTTTTATATAATTGTTTTGTACTCTTTATCATAGTTTCAATTACGCGTATCTGCCCTTTTATAACATCTTAAGACTTGATATTGATACAAAAAAACCGCGTAAGTGCCATAAAATCCAAACCACTACAAAAACCGTAAATTTTCTGCCACTGGCTGATGGCCTGGTACTCTAAGGTCCCTATATTTCAATAAGTTGTACTTATCATTCTAAATACTAAAATTATGATGTCTTTTTTATCTCCTGTAAAGTTATCAACCTTGTAGTTACACACTAATGGTTAGATATGGTTTTCAAAATGTTTGATCAGAATCCTCAACGAAAGGGAAAAATTAAGACTTCGCTTTAAGAAACACAAAAATCCCAGGGGCAAATTTGAATACCGTATATTGGAGAAACACTCTAAAACAAAAAATGCTACAGCACATACGTCAACAACACTGAAGATAACATCAGACTGAATCCGAAGGCATTTTAGTCATTCGTTAAGGCCAAAACAGCCAAGTCTAATGACATTCCACCTGAGATGCTCTCAATGTCTACATTGAAAAAAGAAAAGAAACAAACCAGCGGTCTGTCTAAAAAGATTTAATGAAACAACGACAGACCAGAGAAATATAACTAGCATGAGCACCAACATAATTAAGATATTTCATCAAAAGAGTCTCGGATATACTTAACTGAATAAAAATAATAAAATTAAATACCTATCTGAGACTCCATTTACCAGTGATCTTGAAATGGAAGCTTTTTTTATAAGCACTGTCAGTTTATCCATTTCATCCATGCAATAATTTGAAAAAGTCACATTACCACTTTTTATCAAACAAGAACATTACCACCATTTTTTTTGTTTCGTCCTATAATGAGATAAAGGACGGAGACAGGTCAGTGGGTCGTCTTAGGGGCGGAGCGGATCCTAGCAGCATCCCTCAGCGTCCATGAGTATTGCTTTTCAATATATTTTGCTGGTACATGCCCATGTACCACTTTGACCGCCGCTGATTCCTACAGGTGCGACATTGGCGTTTTAATTCTAGTCATTGCTGCTCTTTTGTATTTGTATGTATTATGCACCAAAGACAAAGAACTTCAAAAACATTATAATTAAAAAAAAACTGCTAGGAGAATTAGACCACAATCAACTTAAGGCAAATTGGACAGGGCAAGGAACTTAGCACACTCATTATCATAGAATATTATTTATATAAAAAGAGATTTAGTATAACCGATACCAGTATCGTATAGCTATCAACAATACCAAATAATTTAATTTATGTCAGGATTTCAAACTGTTTTTAGCACATTCAGACAACATTAATACATTCTGACACTACAACAACCGAAATTACAATATTGTATTAATTTTTGACAACAAAGACCATGACCCAAACCGAATTGAAAACCAACCACCTCCACCCCCTATCAAAGATTACATAATAACAACATAATACCCAACAATACAAAAAGCTCCTCAAAGACAACTATTCAACACACTACAACCAAAGCTTCTTGGCAAGTGACGGCGTCCCTCGGCACAGAACACTTATGACTAATACCCTATGTCCCTCCTCGGACTCGCGAGGGCGACGCCTATCGTCAAATTCGCATCTTCGAAATCGATAACTTTTTACGCCACTATCCTGTATTACAGTATTATACACAATTATGTACAAGCTACTGTCGATGCTAACGTTAACAACACAGCAACCAACGAGAAACTGTACCCCTTGTTTGTACCGTATGGGTACGCTAACGGCCTTTGTATATTTTCGTATCACTGCAAAAAATTTCATTAATAAAAAAAAATATCACAAGTTTTTCAACGACCAAAATAAACGGCGGTTATGATTTTGATTCAATTTTGCAGCTCAGCGCAATATGGACATTACAGAACACACAGATTAAGTTGCACAAAAAATCTACTTTTCCGCCTACCTGTCTGTCTGTCTGTGACAATCTGACAATGACAGACAATAGTGACAAGTGACAAGACAAAATACTTTCTTTTTTTTTTTTTCGCCCGTATAATGGACAGGCTAGTCTTTCGACCATACCGCCTAGTCTTCCGTGTACAATTTCTTACGTGGTAAGTTTAAAAACAATAATGCAAGACAAAATACCTAGGTACAGACGCCAGCAGGTCAACCTACCCGAAACTGTCAAATTTTCCCAATCAACCTTGAACCTTAATGCTTTAGCGATAAAGTTGAAAATCTATTAAAGAAATTTGACAGATTGTAGTAGCTTGACCTGCTGGCGTCTGTACTTTACCCTGCCTCGAACGAAACAGCGAACGATAATGCCACAGAATATAAATACCCAAACGGGGATAATGCGATGAAATGGGCTGCCAGTTAAAAAAATATTCAGCAATCTCACAGTATGGTACTCATATAGAATCGAATATTAATTAAATTTTCCTTTTATTATTAAAACGTGTTAGTGTACTCGATCAAAAGCTTAAAGTATTTTTTTTTTTTTTTTTTTGTAAAATGAGTCTGTATTTATGAGTCGAATCATATCGCCTGTCGACTTAACATTAGTTAACATAACGTTTCCGGAGTTTGGTTTTAAGAAATTGCTTTGCCAATAAGGATCTCGCGGTTACACCTAATAAACTATTTCTGAGTTTCGTTTTAATTATAGAAACTTCACTGAATACCCTTTTGCAATCAGCACTCGAATGTGGTAAACACAATGAAAGCGAAAATTGCGCTAGTCTTGTATTGGTCAACTCGTCTGCATTCAGTGTCAAGTCACTTTTTTCGATGATGTTGGGGAAACTGCACCATTCATCATCGATAGCTTGCATTTCTTGAATACCTTCAAGATTATTAATTCGTGGAACTAGTTCCACAAATTCAGACTTACTGATCTGTAAATCTCTGACACAGCATTAACTGGCCCGATATTTATAATAGATTTATTTCAAAACTTCTCAAATATATGCAAATAGTCAAAAAATCATACGTTTGGCCACTCGCTAAAAGATCCTTGTGCTTTACAGCTGTAGTTATTGTGAACCGAGCACAGACTAAGTAGTACTACTAAACCAGGTTGTGTGGTGGCAGCACGATTGTTAGTCTCGAAACCGCCATTGCTGTGTATGTGTTTGATGTTGTGTCCATCACAAATTAACTATATAAAATGTAGGCAACTTACAGTGCAGAACAATTAAAAAACGAGCTAAGGAAAACGGAAGCGTCTATCACTGGTAAAAAGCAGTTTTATTTATTTATTTGCCAGATACATGGTATGTTATAAGGGTGTTCATAATTGCATAGTGCTACATGTCTCACCGTTATAACCCCTATAAGGTATATATGTTCTGTGGTTATAACCACAGAACAGATAAAAGAGGTTAGAAAGGAAATAGTTCCTGATTTGTATTAAAACGCGTGTCGCCGCCTGTCTCCTACTCCTGTCTCTCTACTACAAGCAAGACATCAATACGTACGCGAATTACGCACACAAATAAACCACATGCACTTAGATCGCGTGTTTGCTATTGGTTCTCACACTAACGCAAATACTGCTCTGGACGTACACTCACGCATGTAAAAGCAAATAGTTACGGCGACCAAAAGGTCGATATATCGATAAAATTACTGTAATTGTGTTAATTAAAGTTTTGCAATTTTTTTAGTTGCGGGTACGGTACGAATAATGTGGACATCCTAATTACATATAAATAAAATTAAATTAAAGTCAATGTAGGGGGGAACATCCGATACTGCCGCGAAATTTAATTTTTTTTTCATTTAAGCTAGTTGCAGCTCTGTTTTACGTCATAATAATAGAAAGAAAGAAAAATAGCATTTTGAATAACATAAAACGTAAAACAAAGCTACAATATGCAAAAAAACTAAAACGAAATTTTAAATTTCACGGCCATATCGAATGCTAAGTCGAATTAACATAATATAATCTAATTAATGTATTGTGAATTACTCTGTGAAAAATGTATTTATTAACTGTATCATGTTAATTTATGAATAATAGCTGTGCCCGCCGGTTTCACCCGCGTTAATTTGAGGAAAAAGCCTACTAAAATAATATATTCCATTACTTTAAGAGTATTACTTACGATTATCACTTAGTACATTACTATAGGAAGCTAATGACCGGCCGCCTTGCGGAGTTATTTTAAAACCATGATATCTCCTAAGATATTCATTGAAATCCAAAATCCAATCAAGGACAATTTTGTTCAAAATTAAATACTTGTGATGAGTAACGTATTTATTTGGATGAGGATTAATTAAGAGGGGCAATTCTCTTTATTTTAAGAATGTTCACAGTCTGATCTGTCTCAATCTGTCAAAAACACCTTTAATTTCCCTACATTTCTGACCAGTTTTTGTATTTTTTTTGTCGCTGAAATGAAACTGCGACTAGATTTTGAACGTTTTTAATTACAAGAATTGGCCTTATAGGCTCTGTGTCCGGGATTAACGTCATTCAAGCGTACAAAGATATGGGCTAAAGTTAGTAAGTAAGCAAATAAATGACACAAGTAAAAATACAAGAATATTTAAACATTGAACAATAATTTAGACTCAATTTTAACGCAAATTTAGAAAACTAAAAAAAAATTCATCGTAAACTACTAACCTCAAAC
Organism: Apamea anceps; assembly: GCA_951799955.1. Lineage (NCBI taxonomy): Eukaryota > Metazoa > Arthropoda > Insecta > Lepidoptera > Noctuidae > Apamea > Apamea anceps. Next base: position 4,446,504 of record OX637509.1, read on the forward strand.
CAAATAGACGAAAAACCAACTAAGAAACTAAATTAATAATAATAATCCACATTATACAATAATAAAATTAGTGTTAATAAAGTTGTATTAATTGTAACATTACTGAAAATAATCATTCGTATAATACACATACTTAATATCGACATTGTTTACAATTTGGTACAACACTATCGATGCGCATAGATTTCCCGGAATAGATGCTTTGGCTCGACACACGCGGCGTAACGGCGTTCGCAGTAAACGCAATACATTGCGCGACCGCTCACGTCGTACAAGATCGTACCCATGTATTGCAAGCAATGTATAATTTTGCATCTGAATGCGATTTTATCGTTTTTGTCTACAAACTACTTAATACTTTTGCAATAATTACAAATATCACTCATATTTTTAGGTTTTTGGACTTACTGGTGATAAGAAATCCCTCCTCGGGCCACATTACACTCGTGACTTCTTTTCCGTCACGTTATGATAGCGCAAGACGGCATAATTATTTTTTTCCGCGGAGTTTCGAACGCTGTCACAACAAGAGCGCGATTTTTGAGCGGTGATTCAAATTTCTGTTGACGTTGAGCGTCTGATCAACAGTGCGGCGCGCCTGCCCCGCCCACAAGGCCCTTCTAACCTCTTTTATCTGTTCTGTGGTTATAACGGTATGCAAAAATCAATTTCTAATATGAATTTACAATTTTACAACACTAAATACATTTTCAATTAAATTTAATCACATTACAATAATACTTTTACTGGAAAGGTAAATAAATAATGAACTTTTAGTATTATTTAATTTTAAGTTCTTTCTTCGTTGAGACTCCAGTCTGTAACGCCGATCGGATCGGATCGATTAATTCTAGCACTGCTCTAGATAAGTTAAGCACAGATACCCTTATTTTATTTAAAGGCGCCAGCACCTCAAGCTACTACAATCTGTCAAACTTTAATAGATTTTCAACTTTTAAGATTTAAGGTTGATTGAGAAAATTTGACAGTTTCGGGTAGCTTGACCTGCTGGCGTCTGTACTTATTTATGAAAAGGAGCATCACTTGTTTATGAATTTCTCCCATGATTATCTTCAGATTTATAATGAATAAAAATTTCTTCTTCTTTCTTCGAAGAGCTTTCCTCCAAGATAGTACTTAGTTTCTGTGGGGACAAATATGTGTGTGTGATAGGCATCTTCAGGCATCTATTGATCCTTATTTTGATCTCTTTAGACTATTAGTTCAGCACGTAAACTATCAGCAACGCAGCCAGCGCCTTGACTTACAACAGGCAGACAACTTGGTTCAGACAATTCTATAAAAAACGAATCTTAATCCCCTTTATTCATAAACGTTGCTTAAAGTTAAATAGTGATTAGCGGCTGTTTAACCATACATTTTTTACGTTTAAACGTCACTTAACGTTAAACATCATTTATAAATAGACCCCTTAGTCTTTGCTTTCTATTTTTTTTATATAGTTTTAAGGTACGTTTTGCTGTAATGAAAATGAACGCATTTTTGTGTCATTTCTTTCTTTTTTCGTTATACCCGAATTGTTTTAGCGTGGCAAAAGCGGTCATTGCTCTTTCTTTCCCTAATATCTCTCCGTAAGAACCCAAACAATAAACTAAGTATGGTTTTCCGCTATTGGAACATGTTGTAGATCACGATATAATAATATATTGATTCAGCAGTGTAGTTGCGTAACACACTATCTTTACACACCATCTACATGCACGGGTGTATTTAAAACTAGCTTATTAAAAAGAAATGTGATTTGCATGGCTCCTGTAATATTTAATAAAATACCTGACTAAATTAAAAATTTACCGTTGCATAAATTTAACAAAACACTTCACAGAATTACTATTAGAAAAATGTTATTATTCTGTACCTACAGGATTTCCTAAATGATAATCTTTAGTTATGTATGTAGTAGTAATTATTTTCTCGTATTTTGTATAAATTTGCATGCTATATTAAGGCAGAATGTACATGGATCCTATTAGAGAATTTTACAACTTATTTTATGTACTTACATTCTAAGCAATTATAGACCTATTCTATTCTATTCTACACATATTGACAGTTCAATAACATTCATTGCGTTATTTACGTTGTGGAGTAGCCCATTTTCCGAACATCTATAGCAATGGATTAGCAATATCCTTCAAAATGAGACGTTAACGGAGTTTATTTTGAAATAACGAATGGAACTGTAGGTGGGTGATTGACCGCTATTGCACGCTAAAATTATTCCGGTAGGTATACTTTCGGTTCACACTAACTACAAATGTAAGTGCAGTCCTTTCATAGTTATTTTACCTCTGATTTTGCATCACTGTCCAAATCACAACGATCTTTTATCTTATTCTAATAAGGTTGCTGTTGGGTTGGTGCCACTGATAAGTCTGTCAAAATCATTGTAATCTTTATTTTCGTTTAAATAAGGTTGCTGCTGTCAGAGGTAAAATTACTGTGAACGGACTGTACAAGGATCTTTTGCCGCGTGGCCAAGATCGGAACTAACGCCTAATCTAATAGTTATCATAGTTGAGGTGTTAGGAATAAAGAGCTTATTACAACTTCCTAAATATCGGAGCCGATATTTAGGATCCGATTTAGGACAAGAAATTCAGTCGCCGGAGCTCCTGATTACACGTTCACTGATTTAGGACACTGAATCAGTCGGTAAGGACGAGCGACGAGAAACGTACGTGTCGAATTAAAAAGAAGTGTGTCGAAATGGCCCCAATATTAACGAAAAACCAAAAAGTTTGTATTATCGTAGCCCTAGCTGTTGGCTCCATAGAAAATAAAAAGAGGAAAAGGATGTGATATTTTTATTCATATAGTTTGAATCATTTTTGTTCCAATAATAATAATATTAATAAGTACCTACACTATCACCATAAATTCACCACACCCTGCATTTACTTAGCTTTGGCCTGTAAATAATATTAATAATATTTTATTCAGTATTAAATTGGTAAAATATTTACATAAAGTCTTAGAAATAACTTACAAAGGTATAATAGTGTTAGATGCCTGTACTAGGATAAACCTGTAGGTACCGCAGGCGGCATGTTTATACTTTATGGTAATTGTAGGATAATAATCTTAACAATATAAGGCAAGGCATGTCCTTATATAATTCGAATATATTTTGAATCACCTCCTTTTCTGTACCTAGTCATTTTGTTTTGCGTACTTACTTATTACCTATGCATACAATCAACGAAAAACATGCACTCGCGACGGCAGGCGAGCGGCGACTGACTGACCGTTCTATCCTAAATGCGATTACACCCTTCCGATTTAGGATGTCGGAAACCATGCTTTTCCTAAATCGGATCCTTCCTTCCTAAATGCGATTAAACTATCCTAAATTTAGGAACGACTAAATATCGGCTCCGATATTTAGGAAGGTGTAATAAGCTCTTAAAAGTCTCTAAATCGAAATCAACACTATAATATTAGAGGTATGTATGTTCTACCCATCTAAACACATGGAATACGTTCGTCACTCATAGAGAAGGGGGGTCGACTGTCGGGTCGCGGGCGCACACCGCGGCCAGCTTTCAGTGACGTCACGAGGCTGCCTGCTCGGACGAGCCCATCATAGACAATTATATATATAAACGAGGAGCCCATGCCGCTAACACGGCCATAAGCTATAAAATGTTTTATTTCGAAGTCCTAAAGCGTTTTCTAGCTAGTACCAGAGGGGAAATTCTCGTAATTTTAAGCACGTTCACCTTCACAACTCTCAAGGTCAATCTGTCAAAAATACCTCTAATTTCCCTATATTTTGAAATTTGTTTGTCGCCGAGATGAGACTGCGACTAGATATTGAACATTTTAAATTACGACAGTTGGCCTTCTGGTTGTCATAGCTAAGTATGAGCATAGTAGTTAAGTTAGCTAGAAAACGCTTTATGCATTCGAAGTCATCATCACCTGCCTAGCCTTTTACTATGCTGGGGTCAGCTTCCAGTCTAACAGAATGCAGCTGAATACCAGAATTTTACATGGAACCACTGCCTGTCTGACCTCCACAACCCAGCTGTGTAATATGATACCCCTTGGTAAGACTGGTTGTCAGACTTTCGGGCTTTTGAAGACGGGCGTAACGACTGTCAAACATCCACGAATGACAGCCGGGACCAACGGCTTTACTTTAAGCACGGGAAGGGGTTCTTGTTATGTGGTATGCACTCGGAAGTAAGAGTTCATTAAAACCCTCGGCAATCATTCTAATTTATACCTTACCATACAGAGATAAGAGTTACATTGCAACAACTTACAGTTTTACGTTGATCATGAATGTCCTAATTTAGGTGTCCAACACATTTTAGTAACCCCTCCATTTAAAATTTCTTTTTTTTTCTGCTTTCGATAGGTCTGTTTAAATAATACAACAATCGAATCTGGTTGTAAAACAATTGCTTTTTTTATTCAGCAAAATATTACTAAAGAATAATAACTAAATATCAGATCATTAACATAATGGGATATTTTGGACGGAATTGTATAATACCGTATCATTAAAAGTATAAAGCAAAAAATCTGTACCATGTAAAAAATAAAAATATACATAATATGTTTATTTTAGCTTTGAAGTGCTCATATTAATTTAGGATAATGACAGTAATTTAATTAACTATACAGAAGTTTAACGACTGTCCCTACGCGTGCAGAATACAGATAAAATATTACATTTACCGCAACAATATAAAAGTAACAATAATAAAGTTGATTAAATCCTCTTTGCATCCACTTGAAAGTCACTACATTTTTAAGTAGATACGTCAAAACTAAAGTTAAGACCAGAATTTGGACGGACAGAGTAAAAAATAATACTCTATGTTAATATTTTTATTAAACTAAGGAATTATCATAATTAACTGAAATCTCTAAAATATTCAACTTTATGCGCAAAGTATAATCAAGTTTTCAATTTGATGAAACTTCCAAAATGAAAATTCTGGATGATGTGACTAAATTTAGGGTCATGTAATACAGTGCCCTCCAAAAGTTAGTTGAAATTTTTCCAGTTCAGCTACAGTATGATTTAAAAAATAACCAGGTAATCCTAGGGATTACCTTGATTATTTTTAATTATAAGTAATTGAATTAGTCAATAATAACGTTAGTTTACAGTTCAAACATTTAGAACTAAAATTGTAAATCATAATGTGGTGAGTCACTCCTGATACGGAAAAATGTCAACTAACTTTTGGAGGCCGCTGTATATAAATTTTAATACGTCATGTCTCGAGAGTCGGTAATCGCTTTTAAGACATAAGGCACGAATTTGGATTCTAAAGGTAAGGCACGATTCTCCCGATCGAATTTTTATACAAAGCAGTTTATAAAAGACAAATCAATAGGTAGCAAAAATGTGATGATTCGCATAAAGGCTGTGGTGGGTTTGTATGTATATTTACACTTACCTACATTAAACTTCAATCTTATAAATAAATCGGAATTTAATTCTAAAATATAAATGTTAACATATTAAAACTGCATGTTATTTATACAACAAAGCTGTATAGTGTAACAAATTCAAAAAGTTTCTTAATTAACAACACTTTGTGCTGATTTATGTACACATATGCACTTTATACACAATAAAATATTCAATTAAGAACTTTGTTCAAACGAAATATACAGATGATTGCAATGTCTTCTAAATTGTAAATAATAAAAATATACTTATAATGTAAAACTAAATACGTAGGTATATTATCAGCGTGTGATATGTGGGTTCAATTTGCGACAGTGCATCGACTTCTATACTAGACTTAATTCAGACTCTTAGATAATTTACACTAAGGCGGATGGACTAAGGTAGCCCGCGAAATTCAAACCCCTTTATTCATAAACGTTGCTTAACGTTAAGTAGCGATTAGCGGCTGTTTAGCCATACATTTTTAATTATCGTTTATAAATAAACCCCAAAATGTTCATATAAGTAAGCCTATTGATTGATATTTCAAGGAATTATCATTCAATAGGATTATGTGGACTTAGACGGTTGTATCCTAATAATAATATAAACGCGAAAATTTGTATGGATGGATGTTTGTAATTCTCACGCAAAAACTACTAAACGGATTTGGATGAAACTTTACAGTAATATAGCTCAACACATAGGATACTTTTTATTCCGATATTCCCACGGGATCGACACTTATGCGGGTGAAACCGCGGGCGCTGCTAGTTGATTGATAATTTTAATAATTATAATTCTGTAAATACATACTTAATACCGTCGCGAATCATATTTTGTTCAACATACAACTCGAAATTGAATTCCGCGGGCTTTTGCCTTTTATTCAAATATTAACTTTATTGCAATGTATGACATTCCATTATCATCATTTCAGCTCGGCATCACCCACTGCTGGTTGTATTCCTCCCTTTTGTCTGCCATATTGCCCAGTTCCATAATTCCATACGTCCCCCATCCAATAAATATTTTTATGACCAATAAAAAGGCCCTATATCAATTTTGGTTGGTTTGCTGTTCGAAAACTTGATAAAAATCTGAGATTCTGAATTGAAGTTTAACTTAGTAAACTATTTTTGTATGCACACTTTGTAGAAATGTACATGCTATTATAAAACAGTAAAAAGGTACCTAAATTTTGATTTGAGATATACTATATATTAAATATAAAAGTTCAACTCATGTTAACACTATAGTTTTAAAATCCATCAGTGTCTTGTTACTATTAAAAACTCAATCTACATCTACACCCATCTACTAATTCCGTTTAAATAAATAAACCACCTGCACCTTCGGCCAAAATTGTTAGTTAGTCATCCGAGTGTTTGAATGGGCTATTTTCCTAAACAAATCTAATTAGTCCGTCACTTAGATTATCAAAAAATACTGAACCCGTATTTTTGCTTTTGTCAATTATATAAAAAATTATAAAGATGTCGCCCGTTAAAGTTCCGCGTGACGTCACTTGCTTGCGCCATTTTTGCAAGCAAGTGACGTCACGACCCCCCACTCCCAAATTTTGACACGCTTTATCTTTGTAATTTTTTGTTTGATTGACAAAAAAAAAAAAAATACGTGTCCATTATTTTTCGATAATCTAACTGACGGAATTAATATAATAATTATTTTTTTACCCAGGCAACTACCCTATTGCGAAAACCGCCCTTACTGCTTACGATAAAAAATCGTGTTAATGTCAACATTGATGCGTGGTTGACTGTACTACAAACCTTAATTCATTTCTACACATATTTAAAAAAATATTAATAGCTTAAAATAATCAGCTTATTTAGGTGGTAAGTGCACTTTTGTCTTTCAGTCTACTTTTTTAAATAAACTTTTCGTTTATTACCACCTTAATCTTGAAGTTTTACGTTCTACACAAAAAAAAAAAGATTTTAATACAGGATGGCAGATTCAGTACATGATTCTGATTAGAAAAATTAATAGCTGTTCCATACATTTTGACCGCGTAGATATTGCACTTTTCTATGAAACAACAGATTTTTTTTTATGATAACCGACGCAAAATTTCTCTTCAGGAAGTCTAGAATCATGTGCTGAATTCATGGTTACCGTTAGCGCGTCGATGTCCGTGCCACCTTGTATATTACAATACGTTAGTAAATTGTTATTCAAATGCATGTTTTTTTTTTGTTTCTAAATTGTTACAATTTTGACAGAAGGAGCAAGTTTTTTGCAACCTGCAATTTTTTTCTAAGCCATTTTGATATGCAAGTAGATACGACAACACACCTGCGAATAGGCCGTGATTTATGTGGTAGCAACTTGCATGGAAGGTAATCTTCAATCATATTCAGACGAGGACAAAAATATGTACAGTCACCAAAGGAGCTAAGTAACCAGGGTCGTTGGATATAGTTAAGTAAGAAACAGATGGATGTTTTCGAATAAAATAATATTTAATTAATACAAAACAAACGGTTCATTTACCAAATTTAATTTCATTCGAAAACATTGGTTGGTTTCTTACTAAACTTCAACTATATCCAACGACCCTGGTTACTCTTCTCCTTTGGTGAGTGTACACACATTGAAAAACGATTGTCTCCTCAAGTATTGGTTGATATTATGAGGTGCATATGGCATCTTCGCACACAATCTTTTGTGAATTGTTCTCTTCTGGAAACTTGCATTTTGCTAAGTCCATACATACTTTTGCCTTTAACTGTGCAACTTGCATCATACTTGCTTACCAAAGATGGCTCAAAAATCGTATGAAGATACTTTTCAGTATAACTAGAGTTTAACTAACATAAGGACACATTCACACCTCAGTACTGTGTGTTTGGATGCGCACTTTCTTCTGGCTTCCATTCCTGTTTAGTGGGGGTGAATGGCCGGAATAGCCTGGGTTCTGTATGCCCAAGCCGCCGGGCTCTCCTTCCCTGGGCCGGGGCTTCTTGAGTGAGGACCTCAGGGGTGACCGGGTGATGGTACTGGCATCCGATAAGCCAGTGAGCGTGGTTGCCGTTGTGTTCATTGAAGCCACACTTCCGTGACCATTTGTGCTATACGGCTTGCCTGACGCGTCCGTCATTGAGATCCCTGAAAACATCATTCACTCTTTACATGTACGGTCACCAAAGGAGATAAGTAAACAGGGTCGTCGGATATAGTTGAAGTTTAGTAAGAAACCGATGGATATTAACAAATAAAATTTTATGTTATTAATAGAAAACCAACCATTCATTTATCAAATTTAATTTAATTCGAAAACATCCATCGGTTTCTTACTAAACTTCAACTCTACCCGACGACCCTGGTAACTTATCTATTTTAGTAACTGTACATATAACCATACACATAATATTTGTTATGACAAGTTTGATTTGGATGCGTTACTGACACTTTGTATTAACACTCGTACATGATGAAAAAGTTGAAAGCAAAGAGCAAATGTACTGTTTAATTACATTCTGACATTTCTGTCAAGATGTAATTTAATCACACAGTGCATTTACTCTTTGCTATAAATCTGTTCAGCCTTTTAAATAATATCTTCATAAACTTTCACATTTCTGTAAACGTTTATGAATATATTACTTAAAAGGCTGAACAGATTTACACACAGACGAGTGGAGGGGCCTATGTTCAGCAGTAGACGTCTTTCGGTTGAAATGTTGATGATGATGGTCCACACAGATAGTCTATCATTTCGTGGCATCATTCTTTTGACAAATAAAAATATTCTTATTTACCTCTTCCGTCTTTGAAGCCAGGGTTGTTGATGGTGGTACCTTCAGGTTCCCCCAGCGGGTTGGTTGGGTCGCCGCCTTCTCGTCGCGCGAAGAGCGCGTCGTACAGTGACATTATAAACAGGATCGAGTTTATTACTATACTCACTATCTGGAAACGAAATTTTTTTTGTGTCTTATTTTATCTATATTTATATATCTTAAAATTGAATTATTTTTAGGAAAATAAAAATTGGAAAAGGTTTCCGGAAAAAATTGGGGAAAACTCAACATCCTGTTTTCTATGGGATTTTTATATGAATTGTTGAAATTTGGACTGGACCACGTCTGCAGGTTCACGTAAACGAAACATAACCATTTCTGGTAAAATTATTGTTGGTAAAAAGTAATCGCAATAAAGTAGAACATTAATTGATATGAAAACTAAAACCAACTTTTTATTCATTTTCATAATAAAACGCAATTATTTATCTATTTCTTGTATTGAAAAACTAAACCACCCTGTATTGTAGCGCTGTAGGCGACGCATGATCGTATTTCTATTTTATATTTTGATATGTTTAATTAATCCAGGGCTGGTAACAGGCGCGGGAGACATGCGAGCGGGAAGGTGACGCTTGCCTAGCGGCGACGCGATTAACAAAAATAACAAAACAACTTTAGTGTTCTCTATGAATGATTGCACACGGACGTATCGTGCACGTCTCCCCACCCATCATCCTTTCGTAAATCTGGCGTTTCACTGTGCACATCCCCAACACCAACAAGCGTTGACAAGGAATTAATACGGTACAGAAATGTTATGAGGCACAATAAAAGCCAGTATTTTTTTGCAATAACCTATCGGTAATATGACACAAAGTAAGATGTATTTACCTGAACATAGAATGCTTCGCCCCTCGTCACGAAGAAACCCCTGTCATCGCCTTGTACGGCGAACAAACTTGCTGCGACTATGGACAGCAACGCTGGAAACAACAACAACAATTTAATACATTCATCAATTCCTCCTTGGTGCAGGTGTGAGGGCATGTAGGACAAGATGTGAGATAGGCCACACCAAAACATTGAGCCGACTAACCGGTAGCAGTTCAATACCAGTATTTTACATGGAGCAGCCGCCTATCTGACCTCCACAACCCAGTTTCTAAGTAGCAATACCCTTTGGTAAGATTGGTTGTCAAACTTTCGGGTTTCTAACTACCCGTGGCAACTGTCAAAGATTTAACAATGACAGCCGGGACCAACGGCTTAACGTCTGGCACGGAGGGGTCTTGGTATGTGGTATGCCTTCGAAGTAAGAGTTAAAAAAACCCTCGGCAATCATTCTGATTTATACTTTACCATACAGAGATAAGAGTTACATTGCAACGCAGGCTTAACGTGCTTTCCGAGACACGGAGGGGTTTTGGTATAAAGATGGCCACTTATCCACGGACCAACCACGGCAAGTGCAGCTCCTCCTGATCGATAGACCCTTGCGGCTGTTATTACTTAGCCACAAGCCCTTCTTAATATTAAAAAGCCTGCCAAATAATATTAAACAATAATTATGTTAACTGATACTTACTGGCAAGAAGCGCCAGCGCCAACTTCATCATGACGAGGTGTGTGTACTTGAAGGCGACGCGCTCCTTGGACGATATCATGGCCAACTGCAGCACTGACAGCACGCAGAACACGCCGAGAACGGAGACGCCAACGGACGCAACCACGCCCGCTATGTACACCGCCGCTGGAAAAAGATAAGGGTTCATTAGTAATCGGACCAAGATTATGTCACCATTCTCCTGCCCTTGGGGCTTACCACCAGCTCTTATAGCAGGGCAGAAGTTGAACTGCACTGCTTTTTTGTACTAATTATAGCAGGGCAAAAGTTGAACTGCATCGCTTTTTTGTACTAATAGAACAAAAAAGCAGCGCAGTTCAACTTCTGCACTGCTATAAGAGCTGGTGGTAAGCACCCGGATCCCAATTTTTTGGAGTCGGCGTAGCATGTCTTTTCTTCAATACTTCTCTATTAGTCATCATCTCGGTATTCACCCCCTTTCTAACCATATCATCATTCACACAGTCCATCCATCGCTTCTTTGGTCTTCCCCTACTAGTGTTATCGACATTCATACTCAAAACTCTCCTCACGGCATTTTCCTCATTCCTCCGTATCGCCCATATCATGACAACCGATCTGATCGAGATTATGTCTAGACTTTAAAAGAGACTGTGACCTCTGAGTTTGTTTCGGCTTTTCTTCTCAGTGTAGGTAGTAGATATGATTGACGTGACACAGTATTTGTACAAACTTACGGAAATAAAATCATTTATCATTTAACGAGGATTGAAAAACAAATCTAATATTCTCAAACTGTTTGTTTACCAATAAAGACATGTAAGGAAATATACACTGTACATACTTAGTCAATGACTTTCATTCTAATTAAGCTGCAGGAAAAACTGCCGTATATTTTTATTTGTAACCCGGACCCGGCTAAATTGGTTTTGTCTATTAATCCATAATCAGCCTATAGTTTCCCACAGGCCTCCTCTCTTCAAGGAGTAAGTATGTCTATTATTAGTTAATCTGAAGATTTGGACCTTCCCATTTTGAACGTACCTTTTCTAAAAGCAAGATCTACACGAATATCTTTTATGATCCTGGAGTTATCGCCACTGTTCACAACATATTTTACATCGCACCGAAGTTTAAATGAAACTTTAATTAATTTTAGAATAAGTTTACACGGTCACGACCAATGCCTTTAAACTAAAAAAAAAACCTGCGCACGAAACAGACTGGCACAAGGGAACATCAATTCCGTTGAACTAATTAATGAAACCAGCCAATTATCACATTGCAAATAAAAGTTTTCACATACGTTAGCACTAAGGGACGGGTCTACACTAGACAAGTGACTGACATAAAAGCCAGACCTGACTCACGCAACCACTACTTTCCTCTTACTCATTAAGTATATTTCACAAAACTGAGGACTTAAACTTTGAACGTCGGGTGTCAATTTCTGCTGAATTTCAACGGATTTATGCTGTATTGTGGATTAGGCCCAGAGTAGGTGCTTTAGTTTTAGTACAGGGGGCCTAAAAAGGCCACTTTGGCAGAATCATAATAGGATAACAATATGAATCATATTGAAAATCGTAAAATGGTCACAAACTGACAATTCATAATATGATCTGTGTGCAATTCATATCACAATGAAATCACATTTAAACTGTAGAAATAAAAAATAAAAAACCAATTTGATTAATAAAAACTGTAATGAAAAATTTACCGTTAAAATTGTGGTTTTTATTTTTTTCATGCAGCAATGTTTACACCAAATATGAAATGAAATTTTACGAAAATTAGAGGAATTGCTAATGATCTGCTGGGAATGAATAGCTTTTAGAGGTATTGCTTAAAGTGGCCTTTTTAGGCCCCCAGCTCAGTGTGAAAGGGCTCGTCCGAAGCAGTACTATCACCATACTCATTTCTATAAACAACGTTGCTGTTGCTGAGTGGCGCTTTAAAACGTTTAAAATATTAAACTTTAAAATATTTTATACACCGGAGAACAGGCATCTGAATTTGTCTCTATGTAAAGGGGGAAGCGCCGGGATAGCCTGCAAAATTCAAATTTTCTTAGGTTTTGTGCAATTTGTACAAAATATGATTCGCGATAGTGATAGTGTAGTGTGTTACGCAATTAGGGTGCTTGTTACGGACAAGCACCTTAATTGCGTATAACACTACACTATCAATCACAATCTAAATCATTTTGAAGAATATTGCTAATTCATTGCTCAATATGTTCGAAAAATTTGTCTGCTCAACAACGTAAATAACGCAATGAATGTTGTTGAACTGTCAAATGAAAGCCATTGCTACTGTGTATTACGCAATTACCCCGAAGTATCTTTACTGAATTATAATCATTAAAATCATCATTACAACCCCCTAAGTTCATATAATCCTATTGAATGGCTATTTCATGAAATACTAACTTTTGCCCGCGGCTTCGCTCGCGTTGTAAATATAATTCAGTCATGATTCGAAAGACACGTGGCGCCATCTATTATCACATTAACATTATTGTTGTTTTGGAATAGCACTTTTTTTCGGGATGAAAGGTACCCTATGTCCGATTCTGTACACCTGACAAAGTATATGCAAAACTTTAGGATGATCGGTTCAGTGGTTTAGGCGTGAAAAGGTAACAAACAACCAAACTTACTTTCGCATTTATACTATTAGTTAGCCTAGTCTAACGTCTTCTAGTCATTCGTGGATCTTTGACAGTCGTTACGGGTAGTCTGAAGCCCGAAAGTCTGACAACCAGTCTCACCAAGGGGTATCGTATTATAATACCCAGTAACTGGGTTGTGGAGGTCAGATAGGCAGTCGCTCCATGTAAAATACTGGTATTCAGCTGCATCCGGTTAGACTGGAAGCCGACCCCAACATAGTTGGGAAAAGGCTAGGCAGATGATGATGAGTTAGCCTAGTCTAGTAACCCTTTTAATATCGTAGCCTAGTAGCTTGCCAGACTTGATAGATTTCTTATTTTAATTAAGGTATCAGAAACTTTCGGTGAGCACGGTTAGTAGTTATCAAAATTTGTCCGGAGTCCACAGTTTCGGTTCTTATGTAATTAGTACGATAATGTGTTGCCTATGTGTTTTGCATATTTGGGTCGAGCTCCAAGGCTGACCACAGTGACATGTTCCAGGTCAGTTTTAAAAGCTAATAGGTTCCTCTGTAACCATGTTTTGTATAATTCACAGATTAGAGTGTTATGTAATACGCTTTGTTTTGTTTCATATCGTGTTGAGTACAAAATGGGACGTGTTTCAAGGAGTGTCTCGATATTGTGCTAAAACTATTTTTCTTTTAAATACTTTGGACATAGCCCGAGAAAAGTAAATAGAACTGAGGGTACAAAACAAGCAATATTATCAAAATTGTGAAGCAATTTTGTACCTTGTGTGGTGCAACAGTGGGTGCAACTATTAACAGACCTTGATAAGCCCTGCACATGCACAACTGCCTGCAAATGATTATGGTACGGATCATGCATGTCTATCCTTTACCTTCGTTGGACAACACTTTTAAGACTCCCGCAGACAAGCGCGACGCGACTCTAGTAGAACGATTTCTATGAAAACTTCATGGAAATTGCTCTACCAGAATTGCGTCGCAACGTCTGTCGTAGCGCCTGTCTGCGGGAGCCTTTAATGATCCTTAAAGATTAGTCAAGACACACTTTATTAATTACAGGCTACATCAGTCCATTTGGAGAGCAATGTCGTGTAGTGCATATAAAGCAGCTCCGGAAAAAACTAATTACATTTAAAATAACAATAATCACGATACCCAATTTATGGCTGATTTATCATAAACTGCAGTAAAGTTTGATGAACCTATAGCATCAACATTTTCCGGATACAACACGAGTTGAAAACACAACTACCTCAAAGGAAACATTAAATGAATCGCAAACAACGCGACATCCGGACGTCCAAATCAGTATCAACAAATGCAATCCAACCGCAGTGTATCCAAAACAATTCGTTCCACGTCGTTTGTTCCTGACATTGTATTAAATAACTATTTAACGGTTACCTAAGCAGAGAGAGGGGCTGGTGTAATTTATGAACAGCACAGTGGTATCTACACAACAGACCAGTTATTGGGTCCTAGAAGAAAAAATGTATTCTCTATGTTTAGTTGCGTTTCGTCATCTAAGAACGTGTAATTTTTAAAACGGCAAACGGATTAGTAATGGCAGTTTGGGGGCATGAGGAACAGGGTGTAAAGTTCACTCAACCTCCATAGAAAAGGGAGGATCCTCCGACCAGACGGGTGTTGTGTCTGGCGGGCAATTGCCCAACGATTGATGTTGGGAAATTGTATCTATGCTAACTGCGCGGTAAACTCTGCTTGCGAGATGCAGGATTTGCGTGACGTCAGTGTGACGCGTTGTTCGCATGTGGCGTTGTAGATACCGCTACATCACTCCCCTCCGGAGACCGGAGGTCGATAGTGGGCTGAGTCTTGTGATGCTTTGCCAGGCCAGCTGAGGTTCCAGTGAGTCGGAACCGGTTGTCGCATAGTTCACGGTGAGTCGGAACTGTCTGCGGAGATGTCCCCAGTGAGTCGGGGTGGCGCTGCGTTATACTCCAGTGCGTCGGATGTCGTACAGCGCCGGGTTGAGGCTGGCTGCTGCGTCGACCAGGAGAGGGTGCTCTGCTTGTTGACCGGCCGAAGGTGCAGTGTGCTGTGCCAAGGTTGCTGATGAGGCTGAGGGTGATGACCAGGTATGCGCGGACGCTGCATGCTGGTGGTCAGGATACCCGTTGAAGCCGTGGATGCTGGCTGGCTGGGTGACTCGCCGCTGAAGCTTGCGGGAGTGATGATGATGACGTCACGCTGAAGTGTTTGCACGAAGGCTGCGCTGACGTTCATACTCGGGGTCACCAGTTTGGGGGCATGAGGAACAGGGTGTAAAGTTCACTCAACCTCCATAGAAAAGGGAGGATCCTCCGACCAGACGGGTGTTGTGTCTGGCGGGCAATTGCCCAACGATTGATGTTGGGAAATTGTATCTATGCTAACTGCGCGGTAAACTCTGCTTGCGAGATGCAGGATTTGCGTGACGTCAGTGTGACGCGTTGTTCGCATGTGGCGTTGTAGATACCGCTACAGCAGCTTCAGTACCAACGGTGTTATTAGCAGGCTAGACAACGCTTCCTGTCCTCGGAACATCCCTTAGGCCTTAGTGGAAAATATACATCGTATGCTGCACTAGCTGACGTCATCACGTCAACGTCGGTTGCCGCTGAAAACCAGCGCTGGAGCTCTGTCTTGTATAGGGTCTTAGCATTATGCTGAGCGACGGCCGTTTTGCGCGGATGTGACGCATGTTTACCCCCAACTTATTTTTTTTTTTGTGTTTTTGTTCTTTTTTATGCGTCATGTTTGCCGTAAATGAATGTATTTTCTTTCTTTCTTTCATACATCATCATCAGCATCATTCAGACTATTTTATATAAAAGGCGTCCACTGCTAGAAATATGTCTCGAAGCATCAACATTGCCACATCTATCGACCTTGTCCTATGATTCTTGCATCACACGGTACAATATAAAAGCTATATTAAGCAGGAAACTCAATTTATCATAAAGATTAGAAACTCACTTGAAGCAGGGCAGGGGATTTTTATCAAAACAAAGTGCATTACTGATTCGCAAAGGCTTAGTATAAACGTTTCGTGTAAAGAAAACGTCAATGTGCGTACTGCGTATAAAAGTATATATTTTAAATGAGCTAACCAAGTATGAACATTGAGATGAGCTTATTATGATGGGCGCCAGTTATCTCGATAGGCCGCTTGCTATTGATGATGACGTAATCCATGGAATTTACTTATAGATATATTGTAGTCAACATTCTTAAGCAAAAATATTTTTATCCAGTACTTGTTCATCCGTGATTTCGCCCGCGTGGATGTCAGAAAATATCCCACGGGAACTTACTATCGAGATTAAAAGTACCCTGTGGTAAACTATGTATTCATTCCATAGCACATTGTTGTCATATAACTTTATTGGTTTGAGGGGCCCGTGGCTAAATAATAAAAGCCGCACAGGTCGATCGGTCAGGTTAAGCTACGCTTGCCGCGGTTGGTCTGTGGATGGGTGACCATCTTTACATACCGAGACCCCTCCGTGCCTCGGAAAGCACGTTAAGCCGTTGGTCCCGGCTGTCATTCGTGGATCCTTGACAGTCGTTACGGGTAGTCAGAAGCCCGAAAGTCTGAAAACCAGTCTTACCAAGGGGTATCGTATTACCCATTAACAGGGTTGTGGAGGTCAGATAGGCAGTTGCTCCATGTAAAATACTGGTATTCAGCTACATCTGGTTAGACTGGAAGCCGACCCCGACATAGTTGGGAAAAGGCTAGGCAGATGATGGTTTAAGCGGCGCACGCCAGTAAAGCTCCCAGTTCATGATTTTTTCCGACATCTTCAACAATTATCGTCATATTTCAATTAATTTACTCAAAATCTTAATGAATTATACACCTAAACTTTCCTCATGAATCACTCCCTCCATTGGTGCAAACTGTATGAAAATTCGTTCGGCAGTTTTTGAGGTTATCGCGTCAAACAGACAGCTCTGATTTATAATATGTAAGTAGTGTTTTAGTAGAGTCATTATGTACGAGTATATAGTTTTTGAGTTAAAGTAATACTCTTATTAGCCTTTATCATGCCATAACCTACAGCGCATCTGCTTATAGCTAATGCTGATTGCAGATAAATATAAGAAGAAAAAAAACATTGCCTTTATCAAAAGATGTTCAGAATATTTGTGTCTTTCTTTATTTGTGTGTGTTTCAAGAGTTATTATAATACTCTCTCTTGTAGCTAACCAATCAATTAATCTGCCTAGCCGTTTCTCAACTATGTTGGGGACGTTGGGGTCGGCTTCCAGTCTAACCGGATGCAGCTGAATACCAGCATTTTACATGGAGGATACTGCCTAATATTTGACCTCCACAACCCAGTTTACTAGGTCACACGATACCCCTTGGTAAAACTGGTTGTCAGACTTTCGGGCTTCTGACGACCCGTAACGTCTTTCATACTCGGGGTCACCAGTTTAAAGGCATGATGAACAGGGTGTAAAGTTCACTCAACCTCCATAGAAAAGGGAGGATCCTCCGACCAGCCGGGTGTTGTGTCTGGCGGGCAATTGCCCAACGATTGATGTTGGGAAATTGTATCTATGCAAATTGCGCGGTAAACTCTGCTTGCGAGATGCAGGATTTGCGTGACGTCAGCATGACGCGTTGTTCGCATGTGGCGTTGTAGATACCGCTACAGATTCACGAATGACAGCCGGGACCAACGGCTTAACGTGCCTTCCGAGACACGGAGGGGTTCGGTATGTAAAGATGGTCACCCATCCACGGACCAACCGTGGCAAGCGTAGCTTAACCCACGAGCCCCGCTAACCATTATTTGATAAATGGTTTTGTCCTGTATCAGTACACAACATCTGAGTCATTGCCTCATGGCTAGTAATAGCAGGTAAATGCATAACTATGGTTACATAAAAAGCAGTTATCATCCACGAGACAATGGCGTGACATTGAAAATGCAACCGGTCGTGAATGATTGTCTCCTAGAAACTGCAAGATGCAATGACGGAAAATGATGTCAGCAATGTCATTGGGGACATCGTTTTACTGTAGAATTGTAGATTATTACTAAGGTAAGCATCCACATGGAATTCTCATGATGAAATGAAATTCGAAAAAAGTTAAGAGTATAGATCCAAAAGTAGTCGGGACTTTGGGCAAACCCGAAAAATCAACAAACATGAACCAGAAAGATGTAAAAGAAAAAAATTGCATAAAACTTTGATTGCACTAATCTTTGGTCTCATCATATTCTCATTCTATGGTGCTGTATCACTAGAGCCTACCTATATGGATTTAGGAACGTTTTTCCACTGGCTCATGGTAAGTATAGTTGTTAAAAGTACAACGAAAGAAATTCCCTTCAGCCATTTAAAGGAGGACAGTTTTTAGTCTATAGAGAATCATGAACTAAAATATGACAACAGGTGTGGCAATAAGCGCATTCCTGTTCAAATGTTGCTCTTTAGCGATGACGTAATAAGCATGTTTTTGGAGAGCGTTGATGTTGGGACCGGTTGTATCAACTTGACGTTAAACTCCTGCACCATGGTCCATACGCCTTTGGGGTCGCAAGTTTAAGGATGACGTCATTATAATGCTTCCTCGTATAACACATAATCACTTATTCAGATTATAGTTAGGTTTGTCTTTCTAGAAATGTTGTTACAAGGAATATTGTTAATAGAAAAGAGTAGGTTACTTAAGTGTAGTTTACTTCCAGAATTTTCATTAGCATAATCAGCCTATAAAGTTCCCACTGTTGGGACGCAGGCCTCCTCTCTATGAGAGGAGTATCCACCACGTAGGTCCAGTGCAGGTTGGTAGATGTCACATGTCTTCAAATTTTTGGTCCTAGGACATGCCGGTTTCTTCGAGATGTTTTCCGTCGCCGTTTTTATAATAGTGGTGCTGAAATCAATTATAAAAAGTAAAGCGGCTGTTTGGGTTCGAGCCCATGACTTAGAACTCGTAAGGGGTGCTTTCAATACTGGGCCAGAACTGTTCTCTTCTCTGAATTTTGATTACTTACGAACAAATCGTAATATTTTGTGGTCATTTAAAACCATGAATTCCTTCTCATACTGGCGTAAACAGCACTGCAATCACAGTTCACATCTATTGTCAAATTTCGAAAGTGAAACTCTTCCAACGAATTCAGGCTTTTGGAGCAACTGTTTATTTTCACGAACCTTTGTGCGGATTAGGTGCGGCGAATATGCGGAACATTGTCTACGAAACGGAATCATCCGTGCTGATTGGTTTCATTCAAACGTTTTGCAAAATCGTACGCGTCGAATTCACAATTTCTCGTATTTAAAGACGGTCGTTTTGAAGCCAGTCAATGCAATGTCTCCGCTGTCGCCGAGACAGGCGACATTTTTGCACGTTTGTCAAAGTTGTGAGTCACGCCCGTTCAAACACGATTATGTGACCTCGTTAATGCATGTATTTGTCTTTAGATTTTAGTATGAGAGGAAATTAATTCAAATTCGCGATTAAGCATAAAGGTAGTAGAAAATAAAGTATTAACTTGAGCCGGATGACGTCTTCTGGGAAACAAGAGGTCAATCACAGTTTTGGAATATAATTAAATGAATAAAACAAAGCATTAAATTAAACAAATAATAACTTCCTTTGAATTTTTTAATCGGTAAAACCTGAAATAATATGAAACAAGCTGGCTGAAGCTGGTTATTTTCTAATTGCCAATAGAAAAAAAAAACTGTGATAGAGTAAATTGAAATGAGTAGGTATATTAATACCAATCATTATAATGACAAGACTCACGACACGGCAAGGTTGTCTATATTATATAAAGGTAGGTGTAACTATAGGTTACACGAGATGCAATCGTTGCATGTATACACAGATATATAAACAAAACGTAAGTTAAAGCCACGTGCATAGGTACCTCTAACGAACATCAAACACTGTGTTCGTTAGTGGTACGCTATTGCGAACAAAGTGTTCGATGTTCGTGTTCACCATGTTTTTGTTCGTTTGTGTGTAGACAGCTTTACCTAGCAAGTAATACCGAACAAATCTATACCAATAATAAAGCTGAATAGTTTGTTTGAACGCGCTTCAAATGAATTTTTTTGCATGTTATAGCCGAATGTCTTGAGATAGGTTAGGGCTATTTAACATCACACTACGACCGACCCTTAGGAGCCGAAGCAAAACAATAAATGGTTAGAAAGAATAGTAAACGAAAACGAAGTAGGTACAGACGCCAGCACATCAAGCTACTACAATCTGTCAAATTTGTTTAATAGATATTCAACTTTATCGCTAAAGCATTAAGGTTCAAGGTTGATTGGGAAAATTTGACAGTTTCGGGTAACTTGACCTGCTGGCGTCTGTACTAGCGCGCCGCGCCGTGTGTTTTAGCTGAAGCTAGTATTAAAACGATGATTTGAAAGATGATTTTGACTTCATTCTGATCAACTTTTGTGCCCTGTTAAAATTATATATTCGATTCTAATGATCTAGGAAAAGAATATAACATGCTGCACACTTTTATCATAGTAGATGACTAGCGCCCGCCTACAGCAGGATTGACAAATGATAGAGATATTTTATTTGATATGGTTCAAGCAAATATGAACGTTCATGTCTATGTCACAGTCACAGAAGTTTAATTAGCAGCGTAGATGATTATGCCACTCGTTGGTGTGGTACTAAAGTGGGCTCTTTATTTATAAGAATGATAATTTTATACGTATTTTTTCCTGTTAACAATACCAGAGGAGCAATTCTCGTAATTATAAGAACGTTCACAGTCTGATTTCCCTACATTTTGACAAATTTTTGACATTTGTTTGTCGCCCAGATGAGACTGCGACGAGATTTTGAACGTTATAAATTATGAGAATTGGCCTTCGGGTTATTTTAGGTTTACGCAAGTCGTTGGGAAATTGTAAAAGGTAGATGCTGATATTAGGTTCTCCTGGCAAAGTTAAGTGTTTTTGCGTACACCTAATCGAACTGACCCCAAGATACTGTGTGTATTCTGTAGTCAGAGAACCAGAAGATTAATCAATAACTAGTACAGGGTATATAGGTATACAGCCTAAACATTACTATAATACATCGAAGTGATATTGAAATGCCCTAGCTAGTGATCTCGTAACTTTGTACACAAGGAAGATTGCTCTACAAAAGCCTACTATGTGATGTAATAATATAGGTATTTAGGTTGTCAATAGTCAAAAAAGTTACAGGAGAAGGGATGGGGGTGACAGAGGGGTATGCCGGACTCTTACCGGTTAAAATCACCGCGGTGTTCCACCGTTGTGCGGGATTCGCGTAAGCATTCACCGCGCCGTGAAAATCAAATGATTTATTTATAAAACGGCGCATTGATGCAGTAAACTATTGACGTTCAACTCCATGCAAGAGTAAAATCCTTTTGGTCCAATAAGACCACCAGGATAGTGAAGAGCAGAGGTGGCCCAGTGCTAACGGCCACGACTTACCGAGTTGTAGGTCGTAGATTCGACAAAGGAAGGTGTGCTTTACTTTGTGTAAATAATTTCATCACCACTACTCTCAAAACGGTGAAGGAAAACATCGTGAAGAAACCGGTATGTTTTTGAACCTACCAACCTGGGCCCGCGGGGTGGATTACCATTTACAGCCCACTGCCTCGAAGAGAGGAGGCCTGTGTCCCAGCAGTGGGAACATTATAGACTGATTATGGAGGGAGCGGTGAATGCTTATAATAATAATAATAATAAATTATTTATTTCGCAAAAAAGTGAACAATAACACTAGTGACTATGATACGCTAAGAACTGTATTACCAGAAAAATAAAAACTAGCGTATTTTGAACTTTGGTACTCAAAGTATGATCTAACTTGTGTTATGAGTACCAGTGTTCCAGCAAAAGTTATTACACAAAGGTACACGGGTTCCCACGAGGGACAGCAGGGGCATTAGTGCAGTTTCATTGTCACAGAGAAATGAAGTAAAAATATAGAACAGTATGCAAATCCCGCACGCCCGGCCAGGCCAGGCAGAGGTGGAACACCGCGGTGGCTTTAGCCGGTAAGAGTGGGGCATACCCCTCTGTCACCCCCATGATGGAAGAAGTCCATCCATGAGGATTTCCACCGCGCAGCAAAAAAAAAAAACCCTGATTATTGAGGATGGTGACTAAACATTTACAAATAATCGTATCGTTATTGTTTTCTAGATTCTTTTACGATAAAGGACGCTGTTGAATACAGATTGAGTACACACGCAATCGTGAACTGCATCTGATTACAATGACTCATTGTAGGTACTGCAACAAAACTACATATTTTGTTATAGACCAGACCTTCTTTCTATGACTCGGTCAGTCCTTGTCTTGTCTGTAAGGAAAATGTACGGTTGAGGTCGGATTTCCCGAATTTAATTACGAGTATGTCAACCACAAACAATGCATTATGTCAGTAATATTAATTATTATCAAATTAAATAATTATGTCACCGTTTGTGGGGATTTCCTTCACAGTCAATGATCCTCTATTGGGGTACTAGCTGCGCCCCACGGTTTCACCCGCATAAGTTTCGATCCCGTGGGAATATCGGGATAAAAAGTATCCTATGCGTTATAATCCTGATTATAAAATATCTGTGTGCCAAACATCCAAATCCGTTCAGTAGTTTTGGCATGAACGCTTTTTTTTTTGCTTAGCGTTCTTCTGATCTTTTTTCTTGACTCCTGAGGGTCCTAGTGTGGTGTCAAATAGCCTACAGCCTTCCTCAAGAATTGGGCTATCAAATGCAAAAATATTTTTTTCAAATCCGACTCTGGTAGTTGGCTTCAAACGAACAAACAAACTCTTCAGTTTTATTATTAGTATGGATTTAACAAAAATTCTTATCGGGATAAAAATTATCCTATGTGTTATAATCCTGATTATAAAATATCTGTGTGCCAAACATCCAAATTCGTTCAGTAGTTTTGGCATGAACGCTTTTTTTTTTTTTTTGCTTAGCGTTCTTTCTGATCTTTTTTCTTGACTCCTGAGGGTCCTAGTGTGGTGTCAAATAGCCTACAGCCTTCCTCAAGAATTGGGCTGTCAAATGCAAAAATATTTTTTTCAAATCCGACTCTGGTAGTTGGCTTCAAACGAACAAACAAACTCTTCAGTTTTATTATTAGTATGGATTTAACAAAAATTCTTAGTAATGTCGTGCACATAGTTACAGTGGGCCAGTTTCAAAATGTATAAAACAACTCGAGATCTTTTTGAGGTTGAAAACAAGATACTGATAAGCAGAATTCCTGTTTCTTGCGAAATAAAACCTTCAAGGTTATTTGTCATGTCGTTACTTTTTGCATTTCTGTAAAATATAACTAGGCAGACATGCAAGTGAATTTCATACTAAGTATTTATTTGTTCTTGTGATAAAAGTAAAAGCTAAAAACCGGCCAAGTGCGAGTCGGACTCGCGCACTAAGGGTTCCGTACCATTATCTATAAAGATCACGTCTGTTGTATGGGAGCCCCTTTTTTTTTTTTTGAGTATGGGAAATCATCAAATGACCCCTCCCGCTCTGGGTGGAGCAGAAGGGAGTGTCAGACTCTTACTGACTAAAACCCGCCCGTGTTCCTTCCTTAGCCCTTTATGTTCCAGGTCAGCGGTAACCCTTCCGGACGATCCCGCTACCCTGGCAGGCTTCGGCCCTATCGGGCCCCGTCACTTATGCTGACATCTCTTTGAGGCGCGCGTGGAACACATACACGCCGTCCGGCACGGGCCTAGTCCTGATCGGACGGAGAGCTACCCATTACTCTCCGCCCGCAGGCCCGCGCCTACGGTGGCCGGGAGTCG
Source organism: Apamea anceps (assembly GCA_951799955.1). Classification (NCBI taxonomy): domain Eukaryota; kingdom Metazoa; phylum Arthropoda; class Insecta; order Lepidoptera; family Noctuidae; genus Apamea; species Apamea anceps. Next base: position 4,470,758 of record OX637509.1, read on the forward strand.
TCACGCGGCTCCCGACGCCCGGAGCGTCTCCCGCGGCGGCTGAGGCGTGAGGTGCGTTCCCTCGCCCACCCCGCCACCTCCTTCGCTAGCATGACTGCTTCGCAGAAGGAGGTGACTGCCTCCCACTCCCTCTCGCCCCGGACCATGGCTTGAACCAGGGATGGGAGCCCCCTTAAATATTTATTTTATTCTGTTTTTAGTATTTATTGTTATAGCGGCAACAGAAATACATCATGTGAACTGTGTCATGTCCATGAGATACAGTCTGGTGACAGACAGAAAGACGGACAGTGGAGTCTAGGGTCCCGTTTTTACCCTTTGGGTACGGAACCCTAAAAAACATTCAATGATAGCAAATCTCATCATAATCATCATCTCATCTCAAAATAAGTGGCCCAAAATAAGTCACACTTTTGGGCATACATAATGCTCAGTTCCTGTAAACAAAAACGAATCGTTTTGTTTACCAATACCTATTATTGCCAAATTGGGCATATAAATATATTCGTAAGCTAATTTTACCTGTGATACCTAATTCCATATGGGAGAGTCTACTATGCAAACCTATGAGGCTTTGCTTCATTATTAGTTAAGATACAAGAATCTTAATTTTAATCAATAACGGTCCGTAAATCAATAGGAATCGGCCACAAGTCACTGGTGTCTGTTCTGCAAAGAATTGGTCAAATGTTTACTTGAACGGCGATGTTTGGTAGTTTCCCCTAATGTAATGAATTCTAATTTAAATCGAGTATGCTAGTACCGTAATTTTGCGTAACATATGTACCTAACTACCTAGGACGCACAGTTATTGTTCAGTACATCCACGACCAAGATCTCGATTCACGAATATGGCTAACGGCCCGCAGTGAATCCTAAAGCGATGCACCTGTGTACACCGTCCTTACAATAGGATTGGTATTCACTAGCCGTTCATTCAGTACCCTATTTTTGTCAACCGGCACTTGAACAAATAGCACTAAATATGAAATCTTTTTTGAGTTTATTAGCCCAGAATTTCTTTGATATACACACACTTTGGACACACTATTCGATCCAATCGGAAAATTGGATGTTTTTCCAATGGGATTAACCATTTTTGGGTCAATGAGGACATTGCAGACCCAGAGATTACGAAGGAGATCTTCACAATATTGGCCAATGATTTACAGTAAAAAAAAAATCCATATTACCTACATCTCGGCAATTTATTTTTAAAACTAATCGAATTAGACACATTCAATTGTTTTCGGATTCGATCAGAGGGGCAATTCTCGTAGTTTTTGAGAAAGTTCACAGTCTGATCTCAGTCTCATTCTGTCAAAAATACGTCTAATTTCCCTACATTTTGACAAGTTTTTGACATTTGTTTGTCGCCGAGATGAGACTGCGACTAGATTTTGAACGTTTTAAATTACGAGAATTGGCCTTCAGTTTCATCATCGTTTGAGGTCAGCTTCCAAATATTTTCAATCTCAGCAGAAACAAGCACATCGATATTCTAATATATTTTGTTTAACTTTTATTTTTATATTTTTTTACGTCAGCACCAGGTCAAGGTAAAAACTGCATTGATAGTCATAGTAATAATGTTCCACGGCATTTGCCTCGAGCATTCAACGAAGGATGCTTTGAAACAATGAAAGCATTACACAAGCACTCGTCAACTTCACAATGACATTGTTTTAGCGTTGCGTGGACTCACAGTAGGTAAACAGTGACTGAAGTATGGGGAATATATATACATATATATGGGGTTAAATATAATGACCATCATAAAATGCTTTAGTTCTTGCACTTCAAATTGTATTCGAACACCAAATGTAGTAAATGATCACTAAATCTTAGCGAGCAAATTAATGCGCTATTTCTGTGCAGCGGTATCTACAACGCCACATGCGAACAACGCGTCATACTGACGTCACGCAAATCCTGCATCTCGCAAGCAGAGTTTACCGCGCAATTAGCATAGATACAATTTCCCAACATCAATCGTTGGGCAACTGCCCGCCAGACACAACACCCGTCTGGTCGGAGGATCCTCCCTTTTCTATGGAGGTTGAGTGAACTTTACACCCTGTTCCTCATGCCTCCAAACTGGTGACCCCGAACATGAACGTCAGCGCAGCCTTCGTGCAAACACTTCAGCGTGACGTCATCATCATCACTCCCGCAAGCTTCAGCAGCGAGTCACCCAGCCAGCCAGCATCCACGGCTTCAACAGGTATCCTGACCACCAGCATGCAGCGTCCGCGCATACCTGGTCATCACCCTCAGCCTCATCAGCAACCTTGGTACAGCACACTGCACTTTCGGCCGGTCAACAAGCAGAGCACCCTCTCCTGGTCGACGCAGCAGCCAGCCTCAACCCGGCGCTGTACGACATCCGACGCACTGGAGTATAACGCGGCGCCACCCCGACTCACTGGGGACATCTCCGCAGACAGTTCCGACTCACCGTGAACTATGCGGCAACCGGATCCGACTCACTGGAACCTCAGCTGGCCTGGCAAGCATCGCAAGATACAAGACTCAGCCCACTATCGACCTCCGGTCTCCGGAGGGGAGTGATGTAGCGGTATCTACAACGCCACATGCGAACAACGCGTCATACTGACGTCACGCAAATCCTGCATCTCGCAAGCAGAGTTTACCGCGCAATTAGCATAGATACAATTTCCCAACATCAATCGTTGGGCAATTGCCCGCCAGACACAACACCCGTCTGGTCGGAGGATCCTCCCTTTTCAATGGAGGATGAGTGAACTTTACACCCTGTTCCTCATACCTCCAAATCTGCCTAAATAAACCACTATGATTGCCATAAAATGAAGGTTTATTACCAAATAAAGTATTATGATGCCATATTAAGTTATGTCTCCGGCTTGCTGCAAACTAGACAGACGAGGTTAATTAAAAAAAAAAAAATATGGTTCGGTTAGGTTAAAACTGTGGCCATATAACGACTAGATTGGATAGAAAAAAAAAATATGGAAAAAAATTATATTCTTTTCTTAATAATAATATTTTTGCAGGCTGTCGAGAACCGAACTGACTTATTTGGAGTCATTTTTTGCTTAAATAGGATAGCGAGATGTTAAAACTTTGGTTATAAGTTTACATTAAAATGCGGGTTTAATATTGGTGATCATTTACTATTTTTGTCTGTTATACGAGTATGTTACTATATCTGGTGGTAAGTTAAACATAAGCCAATATTTATTATTGCCGTCTTCATGCTTTTAAAGGACTAGATGTTTTAATCTGTACTAGCTTCTCATCATCATCTGCCTAGCCTTTTCCCAACTATGTTGGGGTCGGCTTCCAGTCTAACCAGATGCAGCTGAATACCAGTACTTTACATGCAGCGACTGCCTATCTGACCTCCACAACCCAGTTACTGGGTAATACGATACCCCTTGGTAAGACTGGTTGTCAGACTTTCGGGCTTCTGACTACCCGTAACAACTGTCAAAGATCCACGAATGACAGCTGAGACGATGATGGTCACCCATCCACAGACCAAGCGCGGCAAACGTAGCTTAACCTGATCGATCGGCCTGTGCGGCTGTTATAAATTAGCCACGGGGCCCTCTGTAGTAGTTTTATCAACGTATTATCCTAACCTATACTATCCTATTTCTTGTTTCCCGACCTGTTCTGTCGCATCGCATCGCCCGTTCGCGCTAATACCTCGTTTTCGCTAAGCGTTCTTTCTGATTTTCGTTCTTTTTCCTCGGCTCCTAAGGGTCCTAGGGTGCCCTTCTTCAAGAATTAGGCTATCAAATGTATAAAGAATTTTTCAAATCCGATGGGTAATTCCAGCGATAAGCGCATTCAAACAAACATACAAACTCTTCAGCTTTATTATGAGTATCGATATAGATTAAATTCGGTGGACTATTCGATGATACTGATTAAGCAACACCAACTAAACGAAATATAAGTTAGCATCTTGTATATTAAATGAAAAAATATTGTTTTCCATCGATAGAAATAAGAAAACAGTTGGACCTAAGGGTGTGTGGAAGGCAGCAGGGATGATGGAAAGCAGCACATGAAGTGATTTTTTGATTTTTTTTGTCTAAAAGGTCGTTGCTCTGCTGAGACACATATTTGACGTATGGGAGAAATCGCAAAATGCTATTGGAGTTTTCTGTGATCTCTCCAAAGCCTATGATTACGTGCACCATGACACGCTTTTGCGTAAGTTACGTCATTACGGTGTCCGAAACGAAGCTCTCAACGTAATAATTTCATATTTACATAATAGGGTCCAATGTGTAAATGTTGTGGGAGGCAGTCACCTCCTTCTGCGAAGCAGTCATGCTAGCGAAGGAGGTGGCGGGGTGGGCGAGGGAACGCACCTCACGCCTCAGCCGCCGCGGGAGACGCTCCGGGCGTCGGGAGCCGCGTGACGACTCCCGGCCACCGTAGGCGCGGGCCTGCGGGCGGTGACGGTGAGTAATGGGTAACTCACCGTCCGATCAGGACCAGGCCCGTGCCGGACGGCGTGTATGTGTTCCACGCGCGCCTCAAAGAGATGTCAGCATGAGTGACGGGGCCCGATAGGGCCGAAGCCTGCCAGGGTAGCGGGATTGTCCGAAAGGGTTACCGCTGCCCTGGAACATAAAGGGCTAAGGAAGGAACACGGGTGGGTTTTAGTCAGTAAGAGTCTGACACTCCCTTCTGCTCCACCCAGAGCGGGAGGGGTCATTTGATGATTTTCCATCCTCAAAAAAAAAAAAAAATGTGTAAATGTTAATGGCGTGAGATCTTCCGGGCTACCTACCAGTTCAGTTAGCTGTTCCGCAAGGCTCAATACTGGGTCCATTCTTGTTCTTAGCATATATCAATGATTTACCATTCCATTTGAAGGGCATCTGTGACGTACTGTTTGCAGATGATACCTTTCTTATTTTTAAAGTAGACAGGAATAGACAAGACTTTGACGACGTAAACAGTGCACTCTCAATAGTTACAGATTGGTTTACGTCAAATAACCTAGTTCTCAATGCCAAGAAAACGAAATGTGTAAAGTTCGCCTTACCGAATGTTAGAAATCTATGACCCAACATCGTCTTAGATAAAGAGGTGCTTGAAACAGTAGGATCGGAAATTTTTCTAGGACTAACAGTAGATGCCAAACTTCAGTGGGGACCTCATATATCAAGTCTAGCAGGAAGGCTCAGTTCGGCTGCCTATGCCGTCAGGAAAGTAAGACAATACACTGACGTTGATACAGCTCGTTTAGTCTATTTTAGTTATTTTCACAGCGTTATGTCCTACGGTATTCTGCTGTGGAGCAAAGCCACTGGTATACAAAATATATCTGTCCTTCAAAAACGAGCTGTTCGAGCAATTTACCAGCTAGGTGCCAGAGTTTCTCTAAGAGATTTTTTTAAAGATATTGGTATTCTCACGGTTGCATCACAATTCATCTTCGCCAACATCTTATGCATATATTAGGCAAAATTTACACTTGTACACTAAAAACAGTGATATTCACAGTGTTAACCCAAAAATAAGTACAAACTTCATAAGGTTCATAACTCATTTGTTGGGCTTGGTATAACCTTTTATAACAAGATACCCTCTTCTTTGCTAGACTTGCCTTTTAATGCGTTTAAAGCTCAAGTAAAATCCAACCTTTGTTCAAAGGCTTACGACAACAACGATACTTACACGATAAGAATAGTTGGTCGCCCTAATTAACTCAAGACAATGTTCATGTTCTTTCTCCAGAATTAGCGTACTGACAGGTTACTGTTATTAGTATTAACTCATTTATTTATTTTATTTCGATGGTCCTAGTTTATAATCTGTGACTGCACGTGACAGCTATGTGACCAGAACCCAGCAGTGCATAAATATGTAAGCTGTCACGCCCTTTATGCCTGGAGGCTTTTATTTACGTAGTTTAATTTTAATTAATTATATTTTAGCTTGAGTACGTATAGTTTTTATTATATTTGTTGGTATATTGGCGTGGCTAGCTGACATATGGCAAATAATTTAAGTTTCTTGTAATGTCCGTGCTGCTGGGGAGTTTATTGCGCCACTACTTCTTCCCAGCGACAGCACTAGGAAGTGGTGAAGGGCGGGCGTTTTTGGGGGCCTGTCTTTTGTAATTTTGAAGTTCGAAAAGTGCTGATTCTCAACCTAATTTGAATAAATGACTTTTGATTTTGATTTTGCTCCATTGGTATAATTGCCGTATGGTGTTCCAGTGTGAGGATAAATAAATAATAAGTAAATGATAATATTCAAAGCAGTAATAAAAGCTTGTTTGATACCCATATTATGGGGGTTCAGAAAAAATATGTAATCCGCCATCTTGGAGCGGCGGCCATATTGAAATTATTACAATCTGGTGACAATACAATGTGCAATATTCAGTGTATTGCACATTGTATTGTCACCAGAACGAAAGGTGTATGCAAAATTTCAGCTCAATCGGATACCAACAAATGGTCAAAAAATGGTTTGCAAATTTTGACGGATAACTTACATTCGAACGGTGCAAGATAGATTTTGCTTGTAAAAAGTATCTAAAATTATGTACGAGTAACAGAAACGTGAGACTAAAGTTTATAAATAAACATAACTACACCGTTTGCAATTCCCAAGGGTCCAATCCTAGAGGTTTATTTATACCATCGTATATTCACAGTTAGGCGATTACGGTATTCTCACTAGATGCAATGGCAATTTATCAGCAACTATTCTAACCCTGCAACTGTTTAGAATTTCCAAGATAAATCCCTATGCGATTTTTGTCCAAGCAGTGAATTTAACCCAGCGCAGCGGGGTGATTGCGTAACGCACTAAAAGTAATGGCTTTTGTTTTGACAGTTCAACAAGATTCATTGCGTTATTTACGTTGTTGAGGAGACAAATTTTTCCAACATATGCAGCAATGGATTAGCAATATCCTTCAAAATGATTTCGGTTTTGATTGAAAGGGTGCTGTGTGAAATGTCGAATATCTTTTTATGAAGTGATGTTTTTTTTACACGAATCGCTAACACATCAAGCCACCCGAAACTGTCAAATTCCCAATCAAACTTAAACCGAATGCTTTACCGATAAAGTTGAAAATCTATTAAATAAATTTGACAGATTGTAGTAGCTTGGTGTGCTGGCAACTGTACCTAGCTAAGTGTCAAAAGATTTTTAGTTTACAGATAGCAATTAATTATTATTTTGGTCGGAGGACGTTTTTGTTTTATTTATTACAAATGACATCTTACAGGGCAACCTAGGAAGCTGTCGGGTACTTAACCGGACTTTCCTACGGCTATAGAGCTTATAAACTAAGTGACTACACGCTAAGGGCACCCCCTGTAGGGTACGGACCGCGGCTTAGGGCAAAAAGGTTGGAGGACGCAGTGAGACAAGCTAGATAAAAGATAGAAAAGGGAATGAATAGACATGACTGCTGCAGGGAGAATGGAAAAGGAAAAAATGCGTCGATTCCAATTAGAATGGTACAGGTCAAGCTACCCGAAATTGTCAAATTTTCCCAACCAACCTTGAACCTTAATACTTTAGCGATAAAGTTGAAAATCTATTAAAGAAATTTGACAGATTATAGCAGCTCAATGTGCTGTCGTTTGTACAAGGACAGGCAGAAGAAAATGTTTTATGTTCCAGTATCGTCTTAAACTACTGAGAATTGCTCTATTGCTTGTAATACCGATTAAAAACGATTTAATAATTTCCTGGAGATGTAAGAAAGCCATTTCAAGAAAACTAAGTTGCTTATCACAACTTGTAAGTGGCAACTAGGCAAATAGGTTGCTACGAATGCGATAACTTAGCCACTTGTAATTACTTTAAGTAGGTAGGTACTGCGCCCCGCTGTTTCACCGGGATCAATATCGGGATAAAAAATATCCTATGTCCTGATCAACGTCATGGTCTACCTATGTGGCAAATTTCATCCAAATCCGTTCATCCATTCCCACTGCTAGTGTGTTATTCGCAACTACTCCGATGATAGTAAATTTTGTAAGCAATCATTTTACCTGACCTGTATCATCTGCCGAGCCTTTTCCCAACTATGTTGAGGTCGGCTTCCAGTCTAACCGGATGCAGCTGAATACCAGTATTTTACATAGAGCGACTGCCTATCTGATCCCCACAACCCAGTTACTGGGTAATACGATACCCCTTGGTAAGACTGGTCGTCAGACTTTCGGGCTTCTGACTACCCGTAACAACTGTCAAAGATCCACGAATAACAGCCGGGACCAACGGGTACCCCGAGGGGAACTAGGCTGGGGGACCATGGGCAAGTACCGTTTAGAAAGGATTGTGGATATCAATGTTCTACTTATACCATTCTATCATTACAATGATCAATTCTCTTTCGATTCCAACATTCAAACAAAAGGGTCGGAGGCTTGAAAAACGTGACTTAAGCTAGAGAAAGTGAAAGGATGGAAATAGAGCATATTTTCTCTCTGCTATTCACGGTTAAGACTAATACATATTATAGTTACAATTATTATATTGCAAGTGGCGCGTGTGATATACACGCACAACCTGGTACGCGCAGTCTCATACATTGTGTTGGTGTTAACTACTTTCAAGTCCCACGTGTAACAATACTTCATAAATCAATTTATACGGAAAGTGTCTCGGTTAATTAGGAGACAGTTCTCTGAAGCCGTGACGAAGACCTTCTCTTAAACTTCGGTTTCCTAGGAAAGCGGTTCCGTCATATTATAACGGGCGTCATGAAAATCTGTCATTTTCACCAATATTTGACATTAAGTCTGTCTGTAAGCTTCCCAAAGATTCGAATCACTAGATTTTTCCTCACAGTACTTAGAAGAAAAAACTTTTTTGCAAAAAAAAAAGTCAACCGACTTCCAAAAATGACACTACAAAGAAAAAATAACTTTAATTTCCGAAGTCGGTGTCGTTGGGTTCACATTTTCGTTGTTTGCCACCGACTTCCGAAATTAAAGTTATTTTTCTCTTTGTAGTGTCGTTTTTGGAAGTCGGTTGATTTTTTTTTGCAAAAAATTTTTATTTTTCACTTTTAAGTTGTAATTTTTACCAGTAATTTTGTTTTAAAAACCAAACTACTGAACCGTTTTTGATGAAATTTCTATGGGACCATTTGGAAAGTATACCCTTTCCAACAAAAACAGAATTTTTCAAATCGGTTGGCAAGCGACGGAGTTATACGCGAACAAAAAAAAAAAAATACGAACATCCGAATTGAGAACCTCCTCCTTTTTTAGAAGTCGGTTAAAAAGTGTCCATACTGAAAGAAAACAGTGAGCTTACACAATATAATAAATATCTATACTAATATTATGTTTGTTTGTATGTAGGGGGTAATCACCGGAACTACCAGTCAGATTAATAAATAATCTTATTGCATTTGATAGCCCAATTCTTGAGTAAGGTTATAGGCTACCTAACATCACGCTACGATTCTTAGGAGCCGCGCAAAATGAAAAAAAAGTCAGAAAGAACACTGAGCCGAAACAAAGTAGTAGCACGGGCGACCGATGGGATGCGATGGGTCGGAGGCCAAAATTTCGCGCGGACGTAGACGCGGGCAGAAGCTAGTAGTTAATAAATATCATAAAATATTATATATAGCATTTCTATGACAATCAAGTGAAGTCACTACGTCATTGTTTGTCAGAGGTGTCAAAACGAATCAGAAATGCAACTATGTTTTGACGCGGTACGACGAAAAACATTAACTAACATCACCTCCCATCAAAATCCGGTAACCTTCCACAGTTGTTAATGAGTATAACGATTGCATGCATAACAGATAGTCAAAGTTAACTAGCAGTTAATTACTTAACACGTTTAGTTTAACCATCGCTCGTGTTCGTTGAACTGCGAGAACTGACGGATGGGTCTATCGAACGAACTGACCTGTTACTTAAGGAGACGTTTAGCTGTCGTCGGTACAAAGGAAGGTGCGAAGTTCGGTACAAAAGAAAAAAGTCAACACCTTCCAGTGGACTTAACCAACGTTTTATTGAAGTGACGACGCTGACGTTTCTTTGGGCTGGTTTTTTTTATCCGTAGATAAACTCAACCAATTGTTAAAAATAGTAACTAATGGTAATTTTTTTTCAAAATGTGTTTTTTGATCAATTTTTAGTTTATCTTATGATATACTATTATTGCTAATGGTCAAATAATTAACTATCAGTTAAAAAATAACCATAAAATTGGTTGAGTTTAATTACGGATAAAAAAACCGGACCTTAGGCGGCGATTCGATAATTAGACGAGAATTGAGAGTGAAATTTCAAGGACGCGTCACGTGTAAGCACATTTCGTTACATGAGAGGAGAAAGAAATAGCCGAGAGGGCTACATCTCTCTCACACACTAAATCTCTCTTATTTTTTGTCGTCACAAAAAATGGTACGAAATTCAGAACAAAAGAATAAAGGCATGTTTGCACGTCACGCACGGTCTTTTCATGCTATACATTTCTAAAATAAGCTGACTTCTCATTGTATGAAAAGCCTATACACTGGTCATTTAAAACTGAAAATGTATAGCTTGATAATTATGTCGTCGTGTGTACCTTACAGTGGGTTTAGCTTTAACCGTATTTGGTCATTGACAAGCACCAAATCGCACCTAGCGTTATCATTCTGGTGTCTTTTACATATCTCGGGAGTTCGGGACCCTGGGGACTCGGACCTTTGGAAGGCGTACCAGGGGCCGAAGCCAACTCGCAGAGGCTTCTTAGACAATTATTATTTGAAATGATATGGAGGCACCAACCGACGGTTATCCCTGTATGCACTATGCAAGTACACCCAAGGATAACCCCCGGTTGGTGCAGGACGATTGCAGAATATGGGACCAAAATATATTGGGCTATGGGTTTGGGTTGGCTATAGTGGATCGGTAACCTTGTAATTCTGGTTATTATTTGACTACGCTTTTATATATTGTGCCGTTTATTTTTTGCGCACTAAATAAATGATTTATCTATTTATCTACACAAATAAAAATAACTCAACTAGAATGCAGATTCAGCCACGGTAGCGGTTTTTAAAGTGATGTAATAAATCCTAAAGTCTAAGTATTATTTATTAAACACATTTCTCTCTGTCGCCACACTAAACTATCTGGCATTCCTGTGATATTCCTAAATTCCCACGTCTATTTTTACACAATCGCTTGTTGGCTTAGGACGGTGTTATTTGTTGAACCGGTAGGTGCTAATAGCACTTTCCCTTAACACGAAATTTCATTATTTTGTGACATGCGAATAACACCCCAATGTCATTAGTTTTAAGTGGTAGTAAAAAGTAGGTCACTTAACTATAATTATTTCTGACTTATTGTCACTAAATACTAGCTTTTGCCTGCGGTTTCGCCCGCGTGGATGTCGGAAAACATCCCATGGGAACGTACTCGTTATAATAAGCCTATAATGTACCCACTGCTAGGACACAGGCTTCCTCGCTTCGAGAGCGAGCGGGCCGTAATCTACCACACGGGCCAGTGTGGGTTGGTAGATTTCACGTCTTCGAATTTTTTGGTTTTAGGACATGCAGGGTTCCTCACGATGTTTTCCTTCAACGTTTTGAGAACATTGGTGATGAAATTATTTACACAAAGTAAAGCACCTGCCTGGGTTCAAACCTGAGATCTAAATACTACTCGTATGTAGGGGCCATTGCCACTGGACCTGGACCACCACTGCTCCATGGGAGCTTACTACTGGTATTAAAAATATCCGATGTGTTAATCCCGGTTATAAACTATCTGTGTGCCAAATTCCATCCACATCCGTTCAGCTGTTTTTGCGTGATTGAGTAACATACATACAAGCTTTCACATTTATAATATTAGTAGGATTTTACATAATTATTCAGTTGTCATTGAGAACAGACGTAATCATTCAATTAGTAAAGTCACGCAAAAATGGCGGATTGTTAATTAAACACACATAATTAACATTATACGAAATATTCAGAGTATGTGAAACTGTTTAGTGTGTGTTCAGCCCAAAGAGATTGAATTGGACGAACGTAATTGGAGCATGTTTAACAGAAATAACGTCGTGGAAGATAAGGAAACATTGAGATGCGTTTAGACGAAAATTAATTGAGTGAGACCACGAGAATTTGTAGTTGATCGTACTTTTGTTTTATTTGGCAACCAGTCTTACCAAGGTAAAGTGTTAAGCCACCGGCACATTACTGTGTTGTGTTGTGTCGTGACGCGCAATACACCAATCAAACGTATCTGTTCTGGGCTACGGCAAATCACAACGAGTTTTGATTGGTTAAAACTGCGTCAGAAGGCGACACAACACATTAATGTAAATCTGGCTTTACCCAGTAACTGGGTTGTGGAGGTTAGATAGGCTGTCGGTCCACTTAAAATACTGGTGTTCAGCTGAATCTGGTAAGACTGGAAGCCGACCCAACATTGTTCGAAAAAGCTAGGGAGTTTTTTTTATCAGTGACTTGTTCAAAAAGTCCCATGAATCATTATATTGTCTCTAGTTGTCTCTGCGTACAGGAAAACGAGTTGTTTTTCTAACACAATGCATGCTAAGCAGTAGAAAATTGTTGGGAAAAGGCTAGGCAAGTGATGCTGATGATGATGCGACATAATGCGAGCTATACAGAATACATCATTATAACAGTGTGTTGTAAAAGCATTCTTTATTTTGTACAGTCAGGGTGGTACTAGTTAAGCAGATTGAACCAGCACAGGAATAGGTCTTACGATTGCGTACGAAAGTCATAATTTTTATCGAACAATTTGGATAGTAGTTGCTAAACAATCTTTTTCCCTGACTACAGGCATTGAATATGACAAGATTGCAAATTCGCAGTTTTAAATTAATCATGGCAGGTACACTGGTAGGTTCGACTGTAGGCAGATTCAAACATACTATGCACGTATCAGAATTCTTTTAACGCGTTCCGTAACGGTATCATGTTATTCTATTCATCTATTGTATCCCACAAACTGACATGTCACCACAGTGTTTTCTTTATTTGTTTTTATGTTCTTTTTTACGTCATGTTTACCGTAAATAAACGTATTTTCTTTCTTCCTTTCACACGTGACGAGTTCTTGCTAGTACATTACTAAGCAATTAAAATGTTAGCAAAATAAACTAAACAGAGGAGCGGTTAAGTCACAAAGATTAATACAATTAGAGAACTAGCCAATTTCCTAAGTGGTCTGAAAACATAAAGAATACGATACTCCTAACTCCTATCTATTTTCGATCTTACGCCGTGGCCACGAGCTACACGCTCACGCATAAGCGACAGGCGTCTTGCGACAGCGATTGCAGAAAACAAATGAAAGAAGGGGATTGACCTCGTGGTCACCACCCTTCTTTCATTTAAGAATTTGCTGTAAGAGGTGGTCCTCTTTCAGCAGTATTATTTTAATATTACTTCAGAGCGTGATAGAGATGGAGATATACGCTGTAAGAGGTCGTGGTCAGCCCCCAGAGGGGCAATTCTCGTAATTTTAAGAACGTTCACAGTCTGATCTCAGTCTCAATCTGTCAAAAAATACTTCTAATTTTCCTACATTTTGACAAGTTTTTAACATTTGTTTGTCGCTGAGATGAGACTGCGACTAGATTTTGAACGTTTTAAATTACGAGAATTGACCTTCTGGTCACAAGTCGCCGTAACTTCGGCCGAAACTACGGCGTTTGCGGTTTGGGAGTAGACCTCCAGCGGAGTAATTGCGTGTCACACTAACAGTAGCAATGGCTTTCAATTTGACAGTTCATCAACATTCATTGCGTTATTTACGTTGTTGAGTAGACAAATCTTTCCAACATATGAAGCAATGGATTAACAATATCCTTCAATATGATTCAGATCGTGATTTAAATTGTATTACGCAACTAAGGTGCAGGACACTCGCGCGCGTGTTGCTTGAGTGAGTCGCGTCGCAAGTCGCTCGAGCCCGTGTACGAGGCCTTACCTCACGGACTGTCTCTTCTAAAGTAACTGTCGTTGGGACTATTTTATCGAGACTTTCACGTGTAATCTACGTCTAGTCTATATTGGATATGTCAACTTTAGATGTAGGTACTTTCTCAGCTTTATATTAAACCTCTTTTACAAGTTTACAACTTTTCTTTTTTATCGCCATGCTTTATTTTATGGCTGTGCCAGAGAACGTTATTTTAAATTGATTGTAAGCTACATAAATGTTAGAAACAACAACCTATATTCAGGTAGGTTGAGTCGTAATCAGAGCCTGACAATTTTCTACTGCTTAGTATGCATCGTGTTTGATAAAGAACTCGTTTTCCTGTACGTAGAGACAAAATAATGATTCATGCAGACGTTCTGAAGTCACTGATAAAAAAAACTCCCTAGCTTTTTCAAAGTATGCTGGGGTCGGCTTCCCGTCTAACCGGATTTAGCTGATTACCAGTTTTTTACAAGGAGTGACTGCCTAGCTGACCCAGTTACTAGGTTACACGGTACCCCATCATAACCTCTAGTGGAAGTAGTTCGGTTGTTAGTCCGGTTGACCGAACTAAGATTGGTTCTCAGATTTTTGGGCGTCTGACTAACTACTGTCAAGGAACTGCGAATGACAGCCGGAACCAACGGCTTAACGTGCTTCCTGAGGTACAGATGGGTTTTGGTATGTAAAAATGGTTACCCATCCACGCACCAACCGCGGCAAGCGGTAGCTTAACCTGACCGTTCGACCCGTGCGACTGTTATTACTTAGCTACAAGTCCCTTACATTGGAAGGTAACCTAAATACATAAAAACTATGGAACAAAGCCATTAAAGCGTGTCCTGTTTTCGAAAATAATCAATAAAGGTAAAGGCATTATGGCAACGCAGCCGTTTCCCTGACTTTCCGTTACAACGACGCCTGTTTCCTTTTTAACATTCCCCTCTTAGCAAAATATTATGTTACCTGTCGAGTTCAGAGCTTCTGGCCTTACAATATTTAGTTCGTAGAATATTAGACCATTTTAAAAAGGTTAAATAATGGTCACATTCGCGTAGCACGTTTAATAATAAATAGTAATTTAAAAAATAATAATAATATGCTTTTGAAAGGTCCGGCACCACAAGGTCCCGAGATATGTCAAAGACAAAAAGAAATAGTAATAATCAACTTCTTTTTAAATTAGACAAATCTAAGTGACTTGATTAGTGATGGCCTAAATAGTAATTTTGATTACAATTTCTCCATGTTTTGCTGTATAGGAACAAATCATATTAACATAAATGAATACAATTAGTAAATAGCATTAAAACGACGAAGAAAGCTAAGGGCGTTGCCTAATAAAATAGGTCAATCTGTTCGGTACATTAACTGCACAGCTGGAAATTAATGAGACACGAAAGCTGTCTGTGAATTCAGGGAGTGAAAGAACTTGTAAAATGAGTCCGCGTATCACTGGTCAGTTTCCCTCAGTCGTCAGTTTCGTTGATTAGTCAGTTTTACCGTTTAGACATATTTACCGATTAGACAGTTGCGTTAACTCGACTCTGCCCCATAGTAATTGTATCATAAATTCATGAATAGGTACTATCACTCCCTGAAAGATTGCCAATAAATTCTAAGTCAGATGGTAAATTTGATTATCCGTACATAACGCAATCGCATCTGTGTCGGTACCTACTCCTAATATTGGATAAGAAACAGAAGTCTAATGCACGGCTCAAGGGTGAGCTGGATAAATCCACTTATATATCAAACACGCTAAAGTTTGGATTGATGTTGGTTGCTCAATCACGATGAAGCTATAAAAACGATTACATTTGTTTAGTTCAGTAACACCATGAAGATATTCTACGACCTGCACAGTTGGCTCGCCGCGTCTGGCTGTTTGAAAGCGCAAAAAGTGCTGAAAGAATTTTATCCAAAACCCCCAAAGACCGAGTAGGTAAGTTAGATATATTATCTACTAGCCGCGGTTTCACCCGCATAGGTTTCGATCCCGTGGAAATATCGGGATAAAAAGTATACAGTTATAAACTATCTGTATGACAAATTTCATTCAAATCCGATCAGTAGGTTTTGCGTGAAAGAATAAAAAACACCATCCATCCATACAAACGTTCACGTTTATTGAAGCTATATATAATTTTTATTAGAATTTTTGTCTGTTTGTCTGGATGTATGCCGAATGTATTCCGGATTGGCTGAACGGATTTGGATAAATTTTGGCACACAGTTTATAACCTGGATACTAGGGTACTTTTAGTCCCGATACTGCGTTCCCGTGGGATATTATCCGACACCCACGCGGGCGAAGCCGCAGTCAAGCCTTGGACAAGGATTTTGTGTGTAATTTGATACACAAGTGGTACATTAACTGATCCAGGGCTTCCTGTACGGAGCCCAGGCTTGTCATCTGCAGAGAATAAGATAAATCCCTAGCAAATGAGATGAGCTTGAATGGATCTATAAATACAAACATTAATCAATGAGCATGCTACCTTCGGCTTTCAAACAACACGTATGGATCTGTCCTTAAATATATACAAATAAGTAACTTACTCGACGGATGAAACTTGGAAACGTCCGTGCCGCATATCTCCCTGTTGTAAAGACGTTTCTTGCAAACCCGCCATGGTCCGAAATAGCCCTGGTCGAAGTTCGGATTGTCTACTGTAAACAAACGAAAAATAACATTAATATCGTCTTCGATGTTAAAAATATGCTATATCGCTTAGAGTCGTTGTTAGTTATAACGTGTGTTATGTTAAATCTTCATTCGCGAACTAAATTTTGAATCCAGACTTGATTATAACATAACAGCATCACGCCTGTAATCCCCAAAGGGTTGAACAGAGGTGTACCGGTAGTACACACACATTTTGTCATTCATGTTTAAGTCCCGTGTATTAAGGGGTGGGCCTTGCCATCAATCGGGCACACATCCTGACTCCAGGGTGCTACTGAGAAATTCCTAAAGGAAAAATCCAAAAACACTTGCCCAACCTGGGAATCGAACCCAGGACTGGATAGACTCTATTATTAATAATGTGAAAACTCTGATTTCAACACAGAAAGCAAAAAATGGTTTCGAGTAGCATTGCTGATACATACATATACATATTATGTTAGATACATCGTCTTAGTTACATAAAGCATTATCAAACCCCGCCCGGCCGGCCCCCCGGCGGGCTTGCCTGAAATAAATTAATAAATAAAATAAATAAATTATCATATACAAGCCATCGCCGTGCATTAAATTGTTAATCGACATGCTCCACGATCCATTAATGATGATAAGTATTAAAATAAATTACAAACTGTCTCCCAAGGCTACGCAATTACGTCAGAGTAAAATATGTGGGCTCCGAGATTTAATCACGCGTTTAACTAAAAGTGGCAAGACTTGATAAATATAGGAAAGTAGCCACCGGCACTCGGGCAACATTGCTGGAAAGCCGCGAAATTACTCTGATAAACAACATTTTGCTATCATTTACTGAGTTTTCCAATATTGAAAACTACTTACAGACACATGTGACGTAACGTAAAAAATATTGACTTGGCATCCAAACGCAAATCATTGACGACCTCAAAACTACCTACACATACATAACTTAAACACATTTTGACGTAACAATACCTTAATAAAACAAACATGTTTGCTATGAGACATCAATGTAGGCCATGAGCCTACTGGACCAGTTATGGCTATTGAAAAATCTTGACATAACTTATTAGTAAATGTATTAAAAGTAGAACTCCGAAGTATGAAAGTAGTAAGTGAAACTAATCCAAAGAGACCTTGTAATATTACATGGAGTTTCAATAAGAATGGACACAATACAATAAGTGAACGCATCAAAGAGTTTGAAACAAGGTTGTATTTCGCGGAGGGAAATAGCCATGTTTAGGAGTACTATGACAATCAGCCTATTACTTGAGCAGAACCCATTGAAGGCCTGCAAATCTGAAGGTCGGCGACACGCTAAGAGGAATACAGAGGGCCTCGTCACGATTTCCTGGCTGCATACTAATTTAATTCATAGTGTGTTGCGAATGAGACCTTGCTAATTGTCTAACGAGACTTGGCTAGCTCTCCTCGTTCTTTCATCCTTTTCAAGTAGGAAACAGCCCCAATTAGTGGAGGTTGGAAGGGAAAAGGTTTCATCGATTTCTCTATTTTGTCTTTGAATCTTTAATACGAACCTCGTTTCACAATAGAACAATCACTTTACGAATGACGCATTAAAATATAATTAATTGTTGAGTTTCTAATAACAGGTATCGCCCAACCTGCATTAAAGATCATTAGGTACTTAATAGCTCTAGAAAACTCAATTATTGCAAGTTATTGATAGTCAATATTCATATAACTGCCACATATAGTAGTTGTGCAAGCCATTTAGGACAGTTCAAAAGTAACAATTACGAGTATAGATTGAATACACTAGCTAGCCCGACGTGTTCTATACCCAATTTTTAGGGCAAAAAGTGGATAGCGCAAAAATATGTAACTATTGAAGAATTCACCGTTATTGATGTGGCACGTTTATCGTTCAAAAAGCTGGGGACATCATATAAAAGGCAATGTAAAAGCCAAGCTTAAAAATAAAATGACTATGACGAAATCAGATCATTAGGATGGCCGTATGCACTTCATTAATGATGACATGAGTCACAAGTCATATGTCAATTGATTACACGATGACCGACATTCACCTAGTGTTCGGGTCAACAATGCACCTGACTGACTGAACATTTGTATATTGAAACGTTACGTAATTTGACGTACCGTAGAAGAATAGTGGGAAATTAACAAAATGAAACCTAAAAAAAGATGCACACAAAGCTCCAATGGAGCAGAAAGTTCAGCATAGCAACAAGACATTTCGCAAAACTTTGCATGTATTGCTAATATTGGCTAAATCCCATACGTAAAATTTCTGTCATTTAAGATTTGTCACGGGTCGTTTACGAGGGTCGAAGAAATTCAAACCGCGTATCGAAATCAATAATAGTCTATGGAAGCTTCAATTTAATATTCATACACTGGCAGAAGCCAATCGATAACGAACGGTTCTTAGTAAAGAAGTAAGGACTGGAACGAATTGCAATAAAAAAATATAAATAGGTAAGTCTGTGGAGATTCTACAAAAAAATACAGTACTGTCATTGTGAAAGTTTTTGAAGCCTAAAACGAATCATAGCCAAAAGTCAGGTTGTATACAGATGAAGTGATGATTCGGAATTTCCTGTTACAAAAATATTTCTATAATTTTATGTAATTATCTGTCTGTTAGCCTGTCCATGAAGACATGGATCAACATAGTAGTGTTTAAAGTATTCGTGACTGCGATTGTAATTTACAGCGGCGAAGCAGAATATAACTGTGAACGGTAAAGAACTCTGCGGAACAATAAGTCATAAAGTGCAACGATAAATTTTACGATCCAGGCCAGTCCCGGTAAACCGATAGCCTAGATTAAGGAGCAATAGTGTGTTTCTATGCACCTAGAAACATTATCAAAAAGACCAATGAAATCAAAAGTATCAAAAGCTATAAAACAAAATCGTTAAAAGATAATGCTCCATCCAATATTGCTTAAATGAACCACGAAAAGTAGAACAAAATATCAATTTCTTAAACATCACAACTTGAAAGAGGCTCTTTTGTACTAGTCTGAAAGACAGCAAATCTAAATGACGAAACGTTTCTTTTTAATACAGCTGTAGTTATTTGGCGTCAACATCTTAATTAATCAACAAGCTGGTAAAAAGAAATGCATAATACTCTGTTACAAAATTAACTGTAATAAATACCAGACTAGACACTTCATTTGGCATCAATGCCACGGACAATGAAGACGGAGAAGACTAATCGTTAAACAAAAACATTTCGAGGAAAAAAAATATTCTTTCTTAAGACCTTCGCGTATCGTGCTTGCGTTTAAGGCGAGGTCGTTGCCTGTCAGATAAAAAAATGGCACTGTCATGCTGACCATTGATGGCTCGGTACTGGCAGAACTACAACAGTTACACTATTGTAACTTACACAACAATCAATCTTAAGAGTTTTGGAGCATCTGGCTTGGAGTTGAAAAGTTATCTCAGATTTAGTTAGTTAGCTTTGTGTTCGCAGTTTTTTTTCTTCTGTTTTAATATGCCATCGGTTATTATTTTCAGATGGTAGGTCTTCCACATATCATTAGGTGATTCTCCGTTAAGAATCACCCACATATATCCCCGGTTCAGGCGGTCTACTCTTTAAGTCCGTCAACAAAGATACGGGCCGCATCCGAAAGAAGTTGATTCGATAAAACAAGTGTCAAATTCAATTTTTCGGTCGGGCATAAACACTTAGGGAGTAGGGACAAGCGTCAAATCGTGCTGTCATTCACTATTACTTCGCGCCCTGAACTTATGTCCGTAACTGATACGGAGTAGGAAACGCCCATAACTTTATCTGAAACTATGGATTTTGAGGTTAATGAGTAGACTCCCCAGAATCTGTCCGAATATGCCAGTCTCTTGAGGCGTTTGATGGTCGCAGTTCTCTGTACATTTTTTTAATTTGGTGAAACTACACTACACCCGGTTTTTACTCGTGTCAAGTGTTTTGATTGGCTCGTATGTCAGTCAGCCAATGTGCGCTTTTATAATTTCTAACGTCACGATATTATCCTGGACGTCCCCGTCCACGTCCAGAAACTGTATGGAAATATGTGCACGTTAATAACGTTATCAACGGACGGAAATTGAAAACAGTCATTTCCATATATTTTACATCCCTGTGTTATTGTGATGCCGTGACGGGGATGTGGACGGCCACGATAATATTGTCACGTCAGAAATGATCATCATCATTTCAGCCGAAAAACGTCCACTGCTGGTCAAAAGCTTCCCTAGAGAAAGAAAATCATAAATGATAAAAGCGCACAATCACAGCAGTGAACATGAGTTTTACGGTCTGTTACGTATTGGTGGATAATTTTTGTGTTGTCTTTCAGCAACCGCCAACATTTATACATTACAATTTCGTCAGGTAAATTACTTATTACATAGTCTGGGAAAAATAACACATGCCATGTCGACATACAATCCAGCGGTTACCAATTAGAATTTAGACCTTGAGGTGTAATTGCTATTCTGCATATGTTTTTTTTACCGAAAATTGAAATAAACCATTATTCTCGTATCTAGATATACTAATATCTAGCTTCAGCCCCCGATTTCGTCCGCGTAAAATTTCTTGGCCCCCGACCCACCGCGTCACATCGCATCGCCGTCGCGCTATTACTTCGATTTCGCTTAGCGTTCGTTCTGTTTTTTTTTTATGTTCGGCTCCCAAGGATAGTCGACTCCGTAGCGTGATGTTAAAGAGACCATAATCTTCCTCAAGAATGGGGTTCGCATGCAAACTAACTCTTCAACTTTATTATATTATTAGATATTTTAGGTAACAACAGCTGCAACGGCTTTCGACAGTTTGTTAGACATGCATTGATTTTAAATTAATAAGCTATCATTTTTTTCTATTCTAGACGATACCGTTATTACGGTGGGCGTGAATTATAGCCTGTCGTCTGGGAAGCAATGTAATGGCGCTATTACACAGAAGGCTGTTGTTAACTTTAATTTTACGCTAGTATTACAACTGATAGTCATATTGTGTACATTTATTTGTAAAGTTAGTGATATTTTTCATTATAATAAATTCGCTGTACTGGCGCCGTTGCTGTGCAGCTGCTGAGAACCTCCAGTGGCGCAAATACTGTAACCTTATGGGTAACTACAGCTTTGAGCCGGTTGGGGTTGAAACGCTCGGGTCATGGGGCCCGAGTACGTGTCTCCTTTTTAAAGCTCGCCAAAGCGTTCTTTGCGTTTAGCGTTATTTGGGCAAAGAATTAGCATTGCTGTTCCACGTAGCAATGCTGCCAGTCTTCTGGGCACGTTTCCGGATGACAGCGATGCGGACGAGTACCTACTTCGACGCCTAAATGTCCTTTTGTTTTTGTATTTTTTTGTATACTTAGTTAGTTAGTCATTTAATAGAGTACTTACCTAGTGTAAATAGTTAGTTTTCTATACATACAATTAATGATGTCGAAATGAAGAATACTGATATTCGCAGTAAATTATTTTAAAACTTTGGTTGTCTATGTTCGGCGAGGACCCAAACTTATGTGACCGTGAAAGAATTTCTCGGGGATGGGAACGAGAGACCTGTTTTGTTTGAAGAACTCAAAGAGGATGTTGCGGTAATATATAGAAAGTATACCTGTGGTCTGATTCAAAAGTATCTTTTGAAAGTGTAAATAAACCCTGTTCAGGTTAAATACTTACGCAATCACTTACTAAAGGGAATTAGTAACACATTCATCTAATTTGGAAGGTTTCATCTTTATGTTTAACCCTTTTTCTAACAATTGTTGATTGATTATCATTATTTTATTGTAATTTAAAAATTATCGACGAATTGTTAAATGAAAACATCCTTTAAGTATTCAAATAACCTAATCAAAGCACTCAATTTGTAAGTGCCACTACAAATTGGCATCCACAGGTACATAGGCGTTTTTTGATCCATCTGTTTACATTTTCATTAGATACTTTTGGAACAGATTATACCTACCTTTTTGCATCTACCGAAACCGTTAAATTTGTTTAAAGAATAGTTTTGTGGATGTATATTTGAGTCCATTCTATTTATAACACCGGTACAGTATTATAATATTCTTTCAATTCAGTTCTTAAAATCCCGAATCAAAGAATAAAGAACTTTTTTTAGTCTTGTGATGTGAATGTTGATCGAACTTCAAAATTAAATCCGCCTTACAAGACTTACAACCAACGTCATTGCTTACAACACAACGTATGTACGTGACGAATACAAAGTGATTTAGCATTCACGATATACCTACACAAATTTTAATATTATTCTAGAAAGAGGTTGAATGCACGATGGCTGTATAAATTAAAAAAAAAACAGAATCAACTCCATAACAGCGACCGCTGGCACATCTCCCACAAGTTTTGTCACAAAGGTCTCGGGGTCAATAACCCGTTTGGCGGGCGTGCCACATTTTTTAATGCACTGAGTACACCGGCCCAAGTAAACATCGAGAACAGCCTACAAGTTAATTAATAGTAGTGGTGCTGCTTTTTTTTTTTTTTTTTTTTATCTTTTGTTTTAGGGACTTTTGTTCTTGTAAGAACATGTCAGCCCCGTTGAGTCACATCTAATTACATCTAATACAATATCATACACAACATGGTTTCAGTACAAGGTAAAGGTATCGATACCAAGACCTCACTGACGCGTGAACATCTTAAATAAAGTGGCGGCAGCAAGTGACGTAGGATTTGCTAGAACTGATGTAAATGTACCAACATCCATTATATTTAGTTTAAATTCACGCATCAGTAATTCCCTGTCTCTCTTATATTTAACACAGTATAACAGTAGGTGATGTACATCATCATCATGAGCTTTATCTTGTTTGATACAGTTAGTTACTTGCGGAGATTAAACGAAACTGACAAAAAACCACGTTCAACTATTAAATAAAAAGTGAAAAGGCATTTTGACACAAAATAGCAATACCTATTTCAATTTATTTTTAAAAGCGAAGTTAATGTCACGACTGTACGGCAGAAATTCGAGATGGGTTTAGAAATGGCTAACTATTACAATGTTACGAAAATAACAAACGTTTACAGTATAACTTTCCCGCGAATAAGAGGGGAACTTTAGATTTGACGGGCAATCATTGATGTTATCTTATAAATAACTAAGGTACGTTAGAAAGGCAAAGGTATCAAAGGTAACAGTAGAAGGTAGGAGCGCGGTTTGGCCCACTTTAGTGCGCTTGAGCTTGGGCCTGCGACTTCCGTTGTGTGCCCCGAGATAGAAGAGACACACACCCATATAACGCACACTTCGTTATGGTGTTTACATATCAATGCATGAAGGTTGTATAAACAAAAAAAAAAAAGACAGTATTTGGTATCTTAGGTTTTTTGGAGCAAGAAGGTGCGCCGTGGAAACCAAACCTTTTTTAAGACTGAGTAATTTTTTAAAATCCAAGATGAGAATAGTCTGCGAGCTCTTCTGGCCTGTTTTGAGTGCTAACAAAGTCAAGCTAGATCCGTGCCTAGGAAATTACGTTAAGCCGTTGGACTCGGCAATCATTCTTAGACTTTTGACAATCGTTCGGGTTAGAAAACCGAAGTCTGACAATCAGTCTTACCAACGGGTATTGACTGGGGTTTAATGGCTATCGGAAGTCGCTCCATGTAAAATCAGTATTTTGATGATGCAGCTAAATACCAGTGTATTTAGCTGCATCCGGTTTGACTGGAAACCGACCCAACATAATAGGAAAAAGGCTAGGCAAATGATAAAATGTCCAGCTAGATCTAATCATGAAAACCGTGTGACGGAACTATTATACCTGGAGGCCAACTCCCGTAATGAAAAACGTTCAAAATCTAGTCGCAATCACATCTCAGCGACAATCTCATGTCAAAATTAACGGCACGGTTGGCGTTGTGGCTGAGCGATCGACTGCTGCACTGCGTGTCGCGGGTTCGATACCCGCACGAAAAAAATATTTGTATTGCCTACAGGGAGTTGTTCCGGGTCTGGCTGTTTGTGTATGTGAGTTTAAATGTTTGTAAACGCACCCATAATACAGGAGTAATTCCTAGTGTGGGGAAAAGTTTAAAAAAAAAAAACTTCAAAATTGTTGGGAAATGAGACGTATTCTTGACAGATTGAGACTGAGATCAGAAGGCCAATTCTCGTAATTTAAAAAACGTTCAAAATATAGTCGCAGTCTCATCTCAGCGACAAACAAATGTCAAAAACTTGACAAAATGTAGGGAAATTAGAAGTATTTTTTGACAGATTGAGACTGAGATCAGACTGTGAACGGTCTTAAAATTACGAGAATTGCCCCTCAGATATCAGACAGTTTAAAATTCTGACTGATAGATTATAAAGATTACACAACTAAACTCTTGGTATGCACGTTCCTAAAGAAGTTTTTACATATGTGTGACTGCAACTTGTTTATAAATATCTGTGGGTTTCTGCATCTAACACAGCAGACTAACGCCTTTTATTATGTTTCAATCCGGTTTTTATACGAGCACAGTTATTTATTTTACTGATGAAACTATTACGAGATAAGACACGTTTCTGATTATTGCTTTCTTCCAACCTATGGTTTTAACATAAAAGCCCAAGTATCTACATCATTTCAATAATAAGTAGGTACCTAAAGGCGTTACCTCACCGGGAGCGTTCGCCTGTAATGTAACAATCTAAGATTCCACTGTAACGGCTTTGCAAGTGGACTGCGCTGACCGTCAACTGCTAGGTAGTGTAGAGAGCTAATTGAAACCAGCTTCCATCAATAATAGTACTAGATTAAGGATCAGGAACAAAAATCAGTCGCTGGCCACGTTTGCACACACAAACATCATCTACATTTCTTAGAAAAAAGTTTAATAATATTAACAACTTCAGTTTATTATAAACCTTAATGCTTAAACATAAAGTTTAATTACCATTGCAAAATATATTTAAAATGTTGCTTGAAAATAAAATCATTCTATTTTTAAAGTTTCAGTCATATATTCTAAAATGTATTATGGTTAAAAACATACTAATTTGAAATAAGACCACAACAGTATTTGTGGTCTTATTTTTCGGGCCGTTTTTGAAGCGCTTATCGGGAATCTAGTACTATTATTGATCGAAGGAAACCAGCATTATCAGCCTATAATATTCCCACTGCTGGGCCTCCTCTCTTCTGGAGCTAGTGGGCCGTAATCTACCACGCGGGTGCAGTGCGGGTTGGTACAGTCACGAGCACTAATATGTCAACACTTGGAAACTTTCAATAGCAATTTTTGCGTTAAATAACGAAAACAACAATGATATACGACACATTGCAAAAATCTATGGGTTCGAAAATACTATGTTCGTAGCAACATAAAATTTAATTTAAACATAAAGGAGTAAATCGCTTTTGTATAAAACAAAGTGTATATGTACATACTTATGCTCGTGACTGTACATGTCACGTGTCTTAGAATTTTTGGTGCTAGGACATGCCGGTATCCTAACTATTTTAACACAAAGTAAAGCGCCTGCCTGAGTTCGAACCCACGACCGTACTCGTAAGTCTTGGCCGTTACCACTGGGCCTCCACTGCTCACCACCATTGAAATTGAAACCGTCAGGCTAGGTTAATACATACAAATTAAATAGGTAGAAGTAACACTGGGGGAGTCCCCTTAAATAAAGAATAAAAAATAAAAAAAACACTGGGGTAGGCCGCCAAAAAGTTACATTTCAGGCGAATGCTCCTAGTGAGTGAGCTTTTGGAAGTATCTATCTTAACCTGCCATGAGAGGTGGGTAGTTGACTAAGTACTCATCTCTTCATTTGTTTCGGTAGTTAGAACTTTAGAAGCATATGTTTGTCGTCTGATTAGTTAAAAAATATACAGGCTGGCCGGGACATCGACGCGCAGCCTGTTAACATGAATTCAGTACATGACTCTAAAACCCCTGCGTTTAAATTTTCCCTCGGTTATTTTTTAAAAAAAGCTGTTTTATAGATTTTGAGGTAGGTACGTAGGTATTGTACTTTTTTAAGAAAAAGCAGATTTTTTTTGATAACCCACGAAAAATTTCCACAGTCATGTGCTTAATTCATGGTAAGTTTGCGCGTCGATGTCCCTACCAACCTGTATTTTTAAAATCACTAGCTTATTAGCAGTTTGATAAAACCTTTAGGTACCACATTGTTATTTATATTTACAAATTTAAATACATTTCAGTGAGCACCCGGTCAACGAAAGCCTAGAATTAAACCAAATCAGTTAATCCTGTTGTCAAAACTCATGTTTTGACAACAGGATCAACTGATTTGATTAGCCGTTGTTATTTTGGTCAAGCAATCAATACAGTTAACATGATCTTTGACAGTTTAAAGCGCTGCTGGATTTTAAACTTTACGTCGAAAATCCAACAGCGAGCATATATTTAGACATTAATTTAGGTGTCGCTAGTGTTAGTAGAAACGGGCATTCATTTGTGTAAATCAGCCTTTTTGAAAGCAAGCAGGGTTAAGGTAAGAATCACGATCAATCAACTTAAAACCATTACTAAGTAATTGCAATGTAATTCTTATCTCCGTAAGGTAAGGTATACATTACAATGATTGCAGAGTTTTTATCAAACTCACAGCAATAATTCTAATTTAAACTTTATGACAATCAGATAAGAATTACACTGTAATGACTTACCAATTGCTTTACGTCATTCAAATTTAAATTTGATCGTTAAGGCGCTGTCTAGGAAAGCTTTCGCGTATGTTGATAAAACTTAATAGTATACTTACTAAAGTACCCAGGCACTGAGAGTTGAAAGTCAGAGTCATCTGAAAGAATTAGTTTATTTATACAAATCTAGGTGCAAAGCAATTATCTATAGTGACATTAAAGTGCATAGGCCAACCGAAAAAGCGAGTGCCACAGTCATTATAGAATGCTGGATAGATCACACTTTTCTTGCAAGAAGGATCTGCTTTTTTGGTCTGCCTATAATTATGATAGGTACACACGGCTACACGTCAAGCTATACAAAACTAGTTTGTCTTGGCCTCACTTTGTATGATATTTTCTCACAATGAATGGTCAGCCAATACTGATTTTGCATAGCTTGATGTGTAGCCGTGTGTACATCTACATATTTACAAAATAATTGTGCTTTTTTATTCTTACAATCACTGAGACTGAGGATCATTGTGTGTGAAGGTATGGGCTTGCATTTCATTGCATTGAACACCATACATAGGTTTTAATTAATTTTGTAGTGTTTCGATATTGATATTTGATACCCATCATTTTTACAAAGTTTCGCTAGCTAATTTAATCTCTGTATACTATTCTGATGAGTAATAGTTATCATTTGAATTCCACTGTTTGATATTTCTGCACATGTAACAAGGAAACTTAAGACAAACAATTCTGATGAATAATCTTTTTTCCTGTAAACATAATGAGAAGGAAAATATCTACAGTTAATATGTATATCTCATTAAAATACAGGAAAATAAATGCAAGTGTAAGTTATATTTGTAAACTAACCAACAGGTTAATCCGTTAATTCTCTATTACTGGCTTTGCTTTGTCAATTTTCTCCCATACCAAAATGCCTAACAGGATACTGTAAAAAAATTACTATTAAACAGATCGATTTTCTCATAATTACACCATACAAGTTAATTAATATTAAGGCATTTGGAGAGATGGGCAAAGATCATCACTCACTGAACGCCTGAGGGAGGACAATGCTGTCGAGGTAGACCACGGTGAAAGCGGTGTTACAGTATGATAAAGTTAGCACGGCCAACATGGCCAGAGATGGCACAACGCAAGAAGGTTTGGGAAGAATGAGGAGAGGCCTTTGCCCAACAGTGGGACACAATATAGGCTAACAAGAAAAAAAGATATAAGAACAACAAGTGTACCTATTTTTCTAAATTTATCTTCCTTGATTTTTTTATTTAAACTTTTCGCACAAAAAGGTACAAAGGAGGACTTAATGCCTTAATTTTTTTATCGCTATACTTGATGCAATTATGACAGATAGTGTGGAATGTTAGGAATTTTGTGCCAGTGACTGGCTATCAACAACTGTCTTCATAGATACGAGCAGCACACCACAAGGGCTGTGGCACCTGCAGCCGTCGACAACATGCCGCTTGTGTATTTGAGTATGGCGCTCAAATACACGAGTGGCATGCTTTCAACACCTGCAGTTGCCTGTCGTTGACACGTCGCTCGTGTGTATGAACACTAACCCTGGGAGTGATACATTAGCCTACATTCAAACAAAGCTTGCCTGATTCATTTAATTCTATTGTCTGTTAATGCAAGTAATATAATATGCCAGACAGTTTTTTTTTTCTTTTCTTATTGTTTTAGCTGTGTGCAAGCTTATGACGTGTAATTAGACTGTGAAATGATCGGTATTAATTGACCAATCAGGTAAATAACTGAGCTGTATTATTAAATCAGCCGTGCATAACTTTGTTATAGTTTTTGCAGTAATTTAGTAAATATTCTATATGTTTTTTAGCTTCTAATGATATCTCTCTAAATACTATGAAGTAGATGATTATTACTGCTACGAAATACAAAACTTGCGATTAATCACAGTAATCTATAATGCTTAATGGTAATTAAGCCTGTTTTAGATGATGTAAAAACTCTTGCACAAGTACCGTAACTGTAATATTTATCCATGTAAGTAAATGTAGCTTTTTGGTTTGTAAAATTGCAAGGGACCGCCTATGTTTGGTTGCTGGCCACTGAAGACTATGTACTTGTGCAAGTTACTGCCATTATCTCCCACAGGCTTAAACATTAAGCTCTATTAGTAAATAATACTTACAGCTAGCGAAATTGCCCCAAGTAGGTAGGCCCACTGCGATAGCGCCAACTACGAAGCAAATGAAGCCCAATGCGACCACCGCTATTGAATACAGAGCCTTGCCACTGGCCATGGCTGCATGTCAGCCAACTTCATGGAATGTTCCGGACAACATCAGGGCTGATGAGCGCTTGATCGGTGGGTGCGGAGTCTTGACCCGCACATCTGTCTAACAATAACAAGGCGTAAGGAAAATGTAGATGATAAAAATAAATTGGTTTGGAACTTTCAAATAAGTCCTTTTTACTTCTCTGTTTGAGAATTGCTAATGCCCCACAATGCTAACTAAATAAGGCTGTTTATTGATTGATAAATGATGAAGACTTCAGAATTAAACCTGTCAAAAACACAAAAAAAAAAAAAATATACCTAACCATCTTTTTTCAACTTTTTGATTTTCTTGATAGTGGTTTGTTATCATTAAATATTTCAGTTTTTCTTTCAACAATCCACTAAAAACAAAAGTTAAATAGTAATCATGTGAGTGTTGTTATTAGGTAAGCATTACGAATTTCACTGTAAGATGGGTAAAGGTCAAATGAGGTCACTCTACAGGTATGTTTCTTCAATACAAATACCAAGTTTCAAAAATTTCCTAAGTCTGATATATAGTTTGAAATACGGAAAAGAATGGAATAGTATGCAATGCCCACAGTCAATGTTTCATGACTGAAACTGCTAAAAGTTTGTTGCATAGACTCAGATATTATTAGCGAAATCAACATTTGACTGCATTCATAAACATTATTGTGTAATTAAAGTACGCAAACCGGTCTTCGTTCGATAGTAACGTTACGACACAAAGGAATGCCAAATCAAAACATTTCGGCCCGCTGCATAGGTATTATTATCATTCCTATTGGAATGCACAACAATGATTTCCAATTAAAATCTCACTGGAATCACCCAGTGGGAACTTTTCATCGTGTTAATTGAACCATACAGTGAACAGCTAGTATCTAAGGCCTAGAAACAGTTATTTTAGCGTAACTTTTACTCACGTTTACCTTGCGAACTCGTCTCGTTGAAGAAATCACACGAAGATCACTCAAATAAGCAACTGACAATCAATATGATTGAACACCTTTTCCGTATCAACATCTCTTTTGCACACACAAACTCATCGAAACAAAACACCTGTATTTTTCATGTGAATGCACAAAAGTTTATTCACGATTCAAAATTCGAACCACGACACACCTTTTAGCACTCCCAATAAGTACTTTATTAGGGACTTTCGAAAACAGTTTTTATCACTCTAGAATTTTACTATCAAGATAAAAAGACGCACGAAAAATAATTGCACTTAACTGCACAGGCAATTTTGTAATTTTAATCTCTGTGAGAAAACACGGTCTGTAAATTTTAGGCACGAAACCTTTGACGCGCGCGTTGCGGATGTGGTCGGTAAATAAACTGGTTTTTTGATTTCAATTTGTTGAGCAAACTACGTTGCAAGCACCCACCGAACTCGAACAATATGTCAGAAATGTTGCTATCTCACTCTTACGTGAAAAAAAATACGCTAATGTCCTTCAAGACAAACAGAGATCGCAATAATTCCAGTCTGTAAGTCTTTAATCTGCTTATTGCATGCAACTTGCACCCATCGCTGTCGTTGGACTTGGATCAACTTCGATGGACATAGTGAATTCATTGACGTATGTACCTACTTATTTTGTATTAAAAATATTACTTTTTGTCACGTTTGATTTATTACCTTGCGAGTTTTGAAAGTTTTTGATTAAATCCGAAATTCCAAATGATTTACAAAAATCATGCAAGCGTTCCTGAACGAAAGTTAACGTTTCTTTACAAGCAGCAATATAAGTTGAAGCGGAGAATCAAGTAACAAAACCAATTCCGGGAAAATTCGAAATGATTTGAATTTAATAACTTTCATACATTTTATTATAATACTAAAATCAATTTTGACATTTCTTTTTTGTCGATGTCGATTACGATTAGGTAGTATCATCACCATCATTTCGAAGTATGGTAAAATACTGGCATTCAGCTGCTAAATGCCAGTATTTTACCTCGGGACCGATTGGCTATCTGATCGCCACAACCCAGTTACTGGGTAATACGATATCCCTTAATAATACTGGGTGTCAGACTTTCGGGCTTCTGACGACCCGTAACGAATGTCAAAGATCCACGAATGACAGCCGGGACCAACGGCTTAACGCGCTTGCCGAGGCACGGAGGGGTCTCGGTATGTTAAGATGGTCGCCCACGGACCTACCGCAGCAAGCGTAGCTTAACATTCAATCGACTCGTGCGGCTGTTATTACTTAGCCACGAACCTCTCACCTTCTTCTTTCTTCAGTCAGTATGCTATATTCTTTATTTTGTAAAAACAATACCCTCTGTAGCTTCCCAGTTGGGTAAAAAGGGCCCCCAAAAAAATTTGATACAGGGCCCCATTAGGATGAGCTAAGCCACTGAAGTATAGTTCAATTTCGTAAAATAAACAAATTATTTGGTCTGTGATTTCTATGAATGTAGTCCCCTGACCCTTCACCAGCAGGCTGGTTATGCTTTAAAAACAAAATAATCTTCATTACCAACATACTTAATACTTATCGAGGGGATGATGTCCTAGCTGCAGTTCTCTTGCGAGGTTGAGCGTGGCCAATAACCTGATGATAGAAGTGATAATGTATTCAAGTGACGAGTTCACAATTAAAGAGATCCTCGGCATAAGACATGAGAAAGATGGAGCATCACGCGGTTTAAGCTCGTTTGACATACTTTGCGTTTGCCGCTAATGCTTTTTTTTGCGCTAAAACATCGATCAAGAATTATCAATAGCATGCATCGATTACTTGACGAATCTTTTACATCAGAAGTCCCCAAAATAATTCGGAACAATAACAAAATAATGCTTTACTCAGATTTGATTGCATAAATAACTCCATTACCTGAATGTCTGCGAGGTCATGCATCTATTTCGGTACCCACGCTGCAAAGACGAACTGACGTTGGTCGACTGAAAATTGCAAGCAGTTTGTAATTTCTGTTTGTGATATTTCGTAGTTTATCAATACTTCAATAGATTAATTTTAAACAGTGTAACTTCTAGTGGTTTATTTATAGAAACAATTCGTAAAATCTGTGCCAGACGATTCCAGTGTGTGCCGTAAATAATCGGGTCTCGTAAAATATTTCGTTATAAGTGTAAAATATTATGATGAAAGTACGGACAGATGTGGCAGACAAGATGTATAATAATATGATGCTACTGTTTGTCGTTTTTATTTTGTGTCCGATTATCTGTAAGTTACCTTTCTTCTTATATGATTACTGATTTAGTGGACAAAAATAAAATTGCCATAATTTTACCTGCTAGTTGACGTCAAACGTTTGCAGGACATAAATAATAATAAAAAAATACTTGCCTATAATGTTCCCACTGCTGGGACACAGGCTTCCTCTCGATGAGAGGGCCATAATCCACCACGCGGGCCCAGTGCGTGTCCGAAACAAAAAATTCGAAGACATGTGACATCTACTAAGATGTCTTCGAATTTTTGGTTCTAGGACATGCCGGTTTCCTCACGATGTTTTCCTTCACCGTCTGTAACAAACACTTATTTTTCAGATATGATATTATCTAAAGAATAAATAGACTATATTTCTGTTATAACAGTTGCAGAAGCTGTTGTTGATGCTCCTACAGATGATGCAGTAAGTAAATTAATACTCATCGATTAGGTAAAATGTGCTCTTTAGGGTTCCGTACCCAAAGGGTAAAAACGGGACCCTATTACTAAGACTTCGCTGTCTGTCCGTCCGTCTGTCTGACACCACCAGGCTGTATCTCAAGAACCGCGATAGCTAGGCAGTTGAAATTTTCACAAAATATGTATTTCTGTTTCCGCTATAACAACAAATACAAAAAATAAAGTAAAATAAATATTTAAGGGGGGCTCCCATACAACAAACGCGCCTTTTTTGCCCTTTCTTGCTCGATATCAATAATGGCAACAGGTAGGCACTTGAAATATTCACAAAATACTCAGTTGTATTTTTACTTTAATAATAAAATTAAAATAAAATAAATATTTAAGGGGGGCTCCCATACAACAGACGCGATTTTTATAGATAATGGTACGGAACCCTTCGAGCGCGAGTCCGACTCGCACTTGGCCGGTTTTTTTTAATATCTTTTTCATTTAATTGGGGTTTTTATCCCAATAGATCCACCTAACAAAGTCCTTAAAATACCTATAATGTATATAGAGTTACAAGAAGTCGTAGCAGACGTCTAACTGAGAAGTCCTTCCAAAAGTTTAAGCAATCCCCCTATAAAATTACATCACGTCTGTACTCCACGTCAGTCCCCGAAGGCTGAATCTTAGTTGATTTCCTGGCTATGTCCTATGTTTTATGGCTCGTTTCCTCCATCTTCTCATCATCGTCAGAGTGGCAAGTGTAGATGATTGTCCTGCTTTTGTTCTGACAATAAATCAAGCTCCTCCTTCTATTTTAGTTTCCTCATATATTGTTTTTCTTTTCCCACAGGTTTTGCAACCCTGCGAAACGGAATGTGGTTGCGATGAGTATGTAAAGTTATCCTTAAAATATTTTAACTGAAATATTTTTGCCTGCCTACAATGAAACGATTGGGTTTTCAGAGTGTATATCTACGACGCCGTGAACGATAGGTGTCTTGTTAATTTCAAGAAAGTTATGAAGAGAGTCATTGTAGTTTACGAAAAAAGTGGTAAGTGTTACCTACATAAGTTACAATACAAATACATAAACATCCTATAATGTTCCCACTGCTGGGAAACAGGCCTCCTCTCTTCGAAAGGGCGTGGGCCGTAATCTACCACGCTGGCCCAGTGCGGGTTGGTAGATGTCACATTTCTTCGAATTTTTGGTTCTAGGACATGTCGGTTTCTTCATGATGTTTTACGTCCCAGACAGGCGCGTTTTACTCTGTGTAAATTATCTCTTCACCACTTCTCTAATAACGGTGATGGAAAATATCGTGAGGAAGTTACAATACTCCTACACTGAATCAAGACTATGTCTACAACTATGTCATAACTTGGAGCCTTTTCGGGAAGTTTCGCAGCAAGCATCGTGAAAGACCTGCAACATTTTCTCAATGAATACCCAATACAATTACCTACTGGATATGCTTAGGTAATCCAGTACAGCCTTTTCAGTCTGATACTGTGGTCTTTGAGATACATGGCTTCTCTAAGGCACACAAATAAACTATAATCTAAATAGCAAATTGATTTTACAGATACTGAAATTTTAGCTGATGACGAAATGGCAAGTAAGTTAGATCACGAACTGAACAGCTTTTTGTGGCTGCATAATAATGACCCACTAATTTGCAGTTTTGCACATGCCTAATACCTACGTTTCGTACTGCCAGAAAAAGTTGGACAAAACTAAAGCACATACCATGAGTTTAATCCTGCTTGTGACATTTTCTTTAATGTCCTTTGGTGATAAGTGATATTTCCTTATTAACACACGCTGTTGTGATTTATCTTAGGTGCTCCTTATCAGCTAAGGTAAATCACAACAGCGTGCATTATTCCTTAATTATGTGTTGATATTAATCAGGTATCCGTATTGAGCCTTTATGTTCTTTACAAGACTTTAAAATATATTACATCTCTGCTTTCAGAATCAATTTACATTGAAGGGGAGAATCTGTTTAAAGGCATCCTGATTTCGGTTATCCTCTTCATGGCGTGCGCAAGTGTTTGTGTTTTATCCGCTTGCATATACTGTTGCCGTATTAATTACACGTAAGTGCTATTGATGGACTAATTACATCTTATTAAAACTAGAACACGCAGTATAGGTAGGTAGTACAGTCAATCGCACATCTGTCATATTTGCCCTACGAAATCCGCATTCACATTCACGTCAACATCAAATTGTTATATGCGGTTTACTGTACGAACGTACAACTCCTTGTTTGGTTGCAGGAGTACCTACCCACTACACCACTATTACACGGGCTATAGTACTCTCTAGTGTAGCAGCTGTTTCCGTTCTTTGCTCTGAAGGCCAATCCGATGGCCGATTGTTGTCCGCGTTTAAAATTATTTTTAGTTTAGGTACAGATTCCGCCAAAACTGGAAGGAGGACGCGCGGACCCGCGAACTATAGAAGTATTGGAGGGAGGCATTTGCCCAGCAGTGGAACAGCCAGCACAGGCTAACCACATAAAAAAGCAGAAACAAAGTCTAGTCTATACAAATACCTCAGATTGATAAAGATGTAGCAGAATCCATTTATGTATTTTTATTCCAGAGACCGGACATTGAAAAAAAATGTAAAGTCTGTAGCAAAGAAACTGAATACAGATTATAACTCTAAGAAGGTGGCTCCAAAGCGCGCGCCGTTGCCGGCGATATCGGAAAATTGTAGTGTCCTTGTGGAACCAGCCGGCGTTATGGTTGTTTAAGCGGATGCGCTAAGTTAGCCCGCAAAATTCAAATTTACTTACGGCTTTATTGGCAGAATAAATAATATTTAATAAAAGTGTACCTTTATTTCTTGGGTAAAGGCCAAACAGCAGCAAGTTCAAGCACCAGATGCTTTATTTCAACCATTTGTAATCAAGTAATGTCAATAACATACTCAGCTCATTAGTGTTTATAAAACAGAAGACAGCTGGGGAGAACTTCAAATATTCGATGATAGAAATCAAGTTTGAAATTCCCGCATAGTTCCCGCTCCCGCGGTAGTTTTTGAACGAAACAAAAGAAAACGTAGAGTGCGCATTCTATTGGTGAATCAGTGTTCCCTTCATAGCCATTGCTGGACGTACCTTTTAGTTGACATTTTCAATTTTAGATTTGACAGTGACAGTGACAGACAGACATGAGTTTGCTGTTGCTGCTTGTTACTGTTAGTGTTTTCCACAGAGTACAATAGACATACGGACAGTGTTTTCGTTTTCCCATCTTGGCCAGACCCCAGTTTTATTGAGTGATTTGTTCGTTGTCGTGACCAACTTTACAAAATCGAATGAGAGAACACAGTTAAATAAATATTTTATTCAATTATGAACTATTTAACTGTACATTGTAAGTATTACGAGAGCATACACAGTATTTTAAAAGCTTGCGTCAATTCAGCTCGTTTTCATTTGTTTTTATTCATTTCGGGCTTATTTCTGAAAATATTTAAGGTTTTGCATAATAATAATGTAAACTTTTTTTCAGATATGGAATAAAAACTATTTGGTAAACATGCTTGATGGTAGCCTGATGGATATGGTTTTTACTACATTGGGCGTACTACTGAGTATGGCAATGCTGAGCTGTATATGCTGTATTTGTATGAAATTCAGGTTAGTATAGTTTTGATTTAAATAGTACATAAAATTGCTAAATATGTTGGTATAGATTGATACACTTAGTTCTATGATCTTGGCTTCGGTTACTCAATTGAGGACTTCCGCGAGCCAGTCATTGAAATACTTGTCAAGCATGTCCTGTGATCAATCACTATTGTGTTCCATTTCAAAAGAAGCAGAGCACTCCTTGCTTTAGTTAAGTGATATTTATTTCTGTACATTGGTTCAAAAAAACACTTTCACATGTCAAAATTAAATTATGTTTTAAAACTAGATGAGTTTGGTGTTTAGCCCACAAACCGGTGTTTAACCAAAATAAACTCAGAGGTCACAGTCTCTTTTAAAGTCCAATATGAGGACCATGAAGGTTAATATCTGTGAAGATCTTTTGAGGAAAGAACCGCTCAGATTTGAGTGGACCTGTCCACAGTTACAATTGTAAGAATATTAAACCCAGATACTGTGACAGGCCTTTTAAAAGACCCAAAAACGCATAAGTACGACATATGCATGTCATACTTATGCAACCTCTCTATTACGACGGGTCTTTTAAAAGGCCATCTTGTCCTGACTTTCCTAGAAAAAATAGTTTCAGTAACATCTGGGTTAAAGGTCTTTTAATAAAGAATTTATTCCTAAAATACCAAAACCCTTCATCATCATCATCATCATCATCAGCCTATAGCTCTCTACTGCTGGACATTGACCTATTGCACACCATTCAACTCAATTTTCGGTACCTCTCATCTGAAACCTTTACGTATTACTAATCAATACTTATTTATCAATTTCAGTGACCTGAAGCTGAAGAGTTACGTAGTAGAAATGGCTAAAAGGAAAGGCATCAAAGTGGATTTAGATAAACTGGAGCCGAAATACACACAGTGCCAGTCACCACAACTCAATGAAAACTGTACTATAATGATACCAGATGTGGCTATTGTTCTCTAGTATGGTAATGTCTTTGATGGGGTTTTTTTTTTCCTTTTTGGCAACTCAGCTGATGTTGATTATTCTGCCAGCATCCTGTAGTGACAGCAGCTTGAGATCATTTATAACTTCAGGGCCATAAACATTGCAGCATATGACTATGACATTTGTGCTGTCATGCTAACACTCAGTTTTGACTAACTATACTTGTTTATAAAAAAAATACGAGCAAGCTTTTATACTTCCCTTACAAACTAGTTCTTTGTATGGAAAAATATTTTTTTGTTTTCATAACGTACAATAATTTTATAAGATATAGGTCTAAGATTTCTTATAAAACTTTCATTCATATCTAATCTAAGCGCTTGCTTGTATTTTTCAAAAGCTATACCTTGCTGTCACAGTGATAAGAATATTGTCTTCATTAGATCAATTATTTTCGATCTAGCCTTACTAACTTGAACAATTCAGAAGCTTTTTGTAAGAAAAATGGAGATTTCATGTTGAATGTTTAAGAAAAAAGCGGCTCAATGCGAGTCAGACTCGCACTCGAACGGTTCCGTACCACCATACAGTACACACACACTTTAAAACTACTGTTTAAAAACTGCTTTAATTAATTTTATTTTTATTACATGTTGTTATAGCGGCAATAATGGTAGTACACACTGCGACAAATGTCTGCCTAATAAGGTGCAACATATACAGACCTGTAACAGACAGACAGACAGCGGAACCTTAGTTGTAGGGTCCCGTTGGCACTCTTTGGGTACGGAACCCTAAAAATGACAGAACATGTACTATCGCCAAAACCTATCTGACCATTTCGAAAACAATATTCCGTGCACATGATGACCACAGCTGCAACCGTAAATAAAACAAAAGAGGATCCTTTTTAGGTCGACTAATAGTATGCGCTGTAAGCAGGAATAGTCCTTACGGTGGTCAGATATGGATATTGGCGATAGTACAGTGTACAGTAACGAGCAAAAGTATGTATACATTCGGATTTATTCAAAAGCGATTTACTCCTTTATTTTTCAATGAAATTTTATGTTGCACATAGCATTTTCGAATCCATAGGTTTAAGTAATGTGTCGTATTTCAACGTTACATTCGTTATTTCACAAAAAAATCGTAATAGAAAGTTGCCAAGTGTTGATATGTTGGTGCTCGTGACTGTACACAAATGATAATATTGATTCAGGGTGTGTGATAAGTGACAGAAGTAGGCTTAGGATGCTTTAATGATAGATTAGGGAAATAATAGAAAACCACATTGAACGTAGCTCATGCACATAGTTGATAATTACATAAATGTCTCTGTGGATAAGTTAAAGACAGGAATTGATAATTATATTATCTCATTATTTATAGTTAAAAAGTTAAAAGTACAGATGTTTCTCCACTATTTGAACATTCTTCTTCTTCGTGTCGCTGCCGCTGGCACGACTGTATTTTAAATGAATTTATTTTATTTGAACATTAAAACTTGAACATTCTAAATGCCAACATTGGAACTAACTGTGTCTTAAGATATTTAATATATTTCAAATTTAACATTCTTTTACGGGGTGTTGTGGTCTTAGGAAAACTGCAGCTGTTGAATTATACCAAAAATATTTTGCCATTGATTCCGTTAAGGATTATAAATGTTTTTTAGATTTAAATTAATTTTACATTAAGAGGCGTTCACGCCGTGGCGGCGTAGCCACGACGCGTCGCCAACAAAATGTATGGTTGGCTCCGTAACCAAGCGGACGCCAGGTGAGTCATCCACTATACAGGTGAAATTGAAAATTTGCGCCAAATCGAAATAGGAGGTGCAGTAACTGTTACATCATCATCATAATTTCAGCCGAAAGACGTCCACTGCTGGACATAGGCTTCCCTCAAGCACCTCCACTTCGACCGGTTCCGTGCTTACTGCTTACTTAATAGGAGGTGCAGAAACTGTTAGATAACGTTATAAATGGTCAAACATGAATTATCGGTGTTCCAGTAAATATCAAAATAAATAGGAGGCTTAGGGAGTAGTCATAACAGACGTCCGAGGCGCGCGCTCAGAACGCTGCGTTTCGGACGCTCTATAAAATTGTATGAATTTTTATGCAACGAATTACAACTAGCGCTGCCGTCTGTAGGGCGTGCACCCGAAACGCGGCGTTCTGAGCGCGCGCCTCAGACGTCTGTTAACGCATTTAGTGCGGCCAACGCGCCTGCGCGTTTTGCAAGCTTTGACCATGTGCTAGCGGCACGCATGCGCGTCCATACAATTTACTTAACTTTCTTCGATTGCGGCGCAATGCACAATGGACGCACCCGTGGCGTCCATTGTGCAAACTCGAAAATATTTAAACGCACAGAAGCGTCGTGCCGCACTCGGACAAGTACCTAGTAAATGACGCACTAATGCGGCCGCGCTGGGTAAAACTTTCTTCAACCGCGCATGCGCGTTCATAGCACCACACGAAAATTATTTGAACGCGTAAGAGCGTTTGTCGCACAGAGTTAGTGAGCTATATATTTAGCATTTGCGAAAAGTTCGCTAATAATTCAGCAGTTTTAGCGCGCGCCCGCTATGCAAGTTGACAACGCATTGAACTAGAAAGAAAAGCAAGAAAGAAAAAGTATTTATTGCGACTCGTACAGGAAGATCACAAACTAAACACAGACAAAAAAAAAAAAAACAATTTACGGCCATTTGCATATTTTTGACCATTCCTACGAAAAAGAGCGCGCGACGACGTTGCCAAATTGCTTGCCTACGCGCAGGTATGCATCCCTTTTCTTAATGATGATTAAT
Organism: Apamea anceps; assembly: GCA_951799955.1. Classification (NCBI taxonomy): domain Eukaryota; kingdom Metazoa; phylum Arthropoda; class Insecta; order Lepidoptera; family Noctuidae; genus Apamea; species Apamea anceps. The sequence goes on from OX637509.1 coordinate 4,511,325, forward strand.
GATGCTCTAAATTTCTTTATAACACATTGAATTAGATGTTTCAATTTGGCGCACCTATTCAATTTCGACATTTATAGCTGTATACATTTAGTTGGTAGAGCGACCTGGCGACGCGGCGTCGCCATGGCCTTCCGGTGGCTCTAAGGCTCACTTGCACCACAAATCACTTAATATATTTAGCTCTAAACGTATTTATATCTTTCTAATTTCCATTTCTGCCAAATGTTTAAAGATGACAGAGACAGGATGATGATAACTATGTTCAACGCTAAATGTATTTTTTATATGTAGTGATGCCTGGTGAAAGTTGTCTTCAAGCTCAAGCATCAGCATTTCTCGTGAAAATGAAACTGTGATTTTAATACCTTTACTACTCCAAACTTTTAATTTATTTTATTGTGGTAATCTATTCTTTATTTTAATGTTACTAAGGTTCATATTTCTGTAGCTGCTTCTAAAGTTCCTAACTTATGATTAGATTTAGAGTAGCCTATAACTAGATGCCTACCTACTAGAGTATTGCTTGATGAATTTGCCTGACGTTTGTAAATATTGATTTTTGAGATGGAAGGAGTTGTTTTTACTGTATTTTTAAAAAAATTACATTTATGTATTATACAATGCTCGGACAGCACCTTGTTGTTTTTTTCTCTAAATATATTAATGTAATAGTTTTAGTGATGTAAGTATAGGTTTTTTGATCTAACACGCAGTTTTTAATACTGTTAATACTTCACTAAATATTAGCTTTCAAGTGTTCAATGATAAAAGTGAGATGTATGTATACAAGCCGTATTTATATGAATATCGGTAGTTGGCATTTGCTAATATATTATAGGATAATTTAAATAAAAATTGTATAAGTACATGTAGATGAATTAATTATAGAGAATCATGTTTATATCTCCAGAATAATAAAAAAAACGTAGTATCGCATTACCCAGACCCCCATTGGGTTCTGGAGGTCAGATAGACAGTCCCTTCATGTAAAATACTGTTACTCAGCTGCATCCGGTTAGACTGGAAGCCGACCCCAACATAGTTGAAAAAGCTGGGCAGATGCTGACGTAGGTTTAGGCTTTATTGTTTTTACACCGATGGGCAATTTTTCAATTGAGACTCGTCCCATCATTATCAGCTACTGCCTAGCCTTTTCCCAACTATGGTGAGTGATTTTATTTATTTTGCATTATTGTAAATTTATGTTCAGCCAACAAAAGAGATAAGTATGTAAGGTTGTCGGATATAGTTGAAGTTTAGTAAGAAACTGATGGATGTTTTCGGATGAAATTTAGTTTGATCAATGAACTGTTTTCTATTAATTAAATAAAATTGTATCCGAAAACATCAATCCGTTTCTAACTAAACTTCAACTATATCCGATGACCCTGCATACTTAACTCTTTTGTTGACTGTACTATCGCGAAAACCTATATCTGACAATTTTAAAAACAAAATCCCGTGCACATGATGTAAAATAAAAGAGGATCCTTTTTAGGTCGACTAATAATATGCGCTGCAAGCAGAATTCGTCCTTAAGGTGTTCAGATATAGATTTTGGCGATAATACCTATTTATTATGTATAGTTCTTGTTACTTCTACATATAACATGGGACTAATAATATTGTATTGTACGGGGACAGACCGACGGCATAAGTTCACGCAAAATTAGTCCATAATAAAAATATAATGGCTTCATTTTGCGTGCCCAACCTAACGCTAAATATGAGGTTTCATAAAAATGAAACCTCATATTTAGCGTCGCAAATTGCGTGGATCTTTCCTCATCTTTAGTATGAATATTTGCCAACCATTAAGTACCAGTAGACCATAACAGAATTAATAATCGACGTGAGTTTCTAAATAATGTAACTTTACTGCCTTAATTCTCATAACATACCGTAGAAAATAAGTTATAGTCTTGCCGTCTAGATGATGCGTTCCTGTCACCTGGGCAGTGAACAGTGGTGGCCCAGTGGTAACGGCCGCGACTTATGAGTTGTAGGTCCTAAGTTCGAACCCAGACAGGCGCTTTACATTGTGTAAATTATTTTCAACACCACTGCTCTCAAAACGGTGAAGGAAAACATCGTGAGGAAACCGGCATGTCCTACTTAGAACCTAAAATTCGAAGACATGTGACATCTACCAAGCCGCACTGGGCCCACGTGGTGGATTATGGCCCTCTCCCTTACAGAGAAGAGGCTGCAATAGGCTGATTATGTTGTATATTCGTTTGTATGAGACTGACAGGTGACAAGAACGTATTCTCTCGTCTGCCGCACTGTAAGCATAGTAGTGTTTACTATTTCTTAGGTAAAAATGTAAAATAAAAAGGAGAAAAAGACAGCGGGGTATCTTAGAGGTTTTCCTTCGAAAGTTGAGAGAGTTGAAAGGGATAGTCTTAGCCAAAGAGTAGGACAGTATAGTCGCCGGCACGTAACTTGGCCTGGTTTTAGCGTAGTGCGAGTAAACTTGCACAAATACAATGTGTAACTTTAATTAATGCACATTATGAAAGTAGTTTGTTCAGAATCGTTTACTGAATCGATTTCTGTAATTTTTAATATAGGTAATATTTTATCCCAAAAATAATTAAAACTACGTAAATTACTGTCACACTTCCGCTGTGCAGTCAAAACAAACCAAAATGGATGAAATACACACTGAGCTAGACCCTTATACGAGTGCGACTGTGTGTATGCGTAAATTTGTAATGTGACCATAATTTTCTCCCACAATCAGTATAAGTAATTTATTAAAAAAACAATGTTTTTTACATAATAATAAAAATTCAGTGTATGTATTATGATTATAACATAATATTCTAATTGGGGTGTCTGGTGGTGTGCGTTAATTCCGGGACATGTTGTATACTTAGTGCAACAAAAAAATTTACACTTTTATTACTTGTCATTACTCTATGGTTTTTGGCATAATTTCCCAAACATATCCGTTGTGGAGAAAGTTAAAGACAGGAGAGAAACGACTCAAGACTGTAGTCAAGTTACGTACAGGCTTATAATAAAAAAAGTAGAATTTACAAAATATACTAAGCTAAGTGGAATAATAATTTTACCGAGTCAAAGTAAACAAAGCTAAAGAGCGTGTACAACGGTCCACTAGCGCCACTCCTTTAAAAAAATATTATCTCGTGACTGAGAAGGAATTATGAAAATCTGCTCAATCAGCGACCTCGGTAAGTGTGTCTAGAATTTTCTGATACCTTTTATTAAGTTTCATTTTGAGACACGAAGCAACTAAATACGACATATAGGAATGTGGCCGCTTTTCTTTAGATCGAATTTTGTTGCTTCGTGTCTCAATATGAAATTTTATAAAAGGTATTAGAAAATTCTAGACACATTTACCGAGGTCGCTGATTGAACAGATTTTCATAATTCCTTCTCAGTCACGAGATAATATTTTTTTAAAGGAGTGGCGCTAGTGGACCTGTGTGCACCCTCTAAAGTAATTCATAAGGGTCGTAGCAGATGGCGTTCTGTAGTTTTTGCCTACCCTCATGAGAAGAAGGCGTGATTTGTATGTATGTAGAGACGCTAGCACATCAAGCTACCCGAAATCGTCAAATTTTACCAAACTTTATATTTTAGCGATAAAGTTGAAAATCTACTAAATAAATTCGGCACGATTGGCGCAGTGGTTAAGCGATTGACTGCTGCGCTGCGTGACGCGGGTTCGATTCCCGCACGGAACAAATATTTGTATGACCTACAAGTAGTTGTTCCGGGTCTGGCTGTTTGTGTATGTGAGTTTAAATGTTTGTAAACGCACCCACGATACAGGAGAAATTCAGTGTGGGGCAACGTTTTTTTTAAAAAAAAAAAAATAGATTATAGTAACTTGATGTGCTGGCGTCTGTATTAAGTGGAAATTAGAGCACTGTATTTATTAGTATACTTGACTCTTTTTAAAAGAATAATCTAATGTTGCGGACAAACCTCATAATCGTGCATTTATTTCGTTGTTTGTTTTCAAACTATTTAATACAATTGTAAGCTTTTTAACCTACAATTATTATCGTATTCGGTGATGTTACACGTCCGTTACGCCTGTGCTGCCATCTATTCTTCTACAAGGTGAACTAATATCCCAAAGGATAGATTGGCCTGAGCTCTTTCTAATAACAGGCAGTAAAATAATGTGTTCCTATTCTTGTCCATTTACCTTTTATGGTGATAAAAAGAGGTCTTACTTAGAACTGATTTTCGGTGTTACTAAATATTTATGTGATTCTATTTTACGATCTCTAAATACCTTTTAGGTACAGTATTTTTATCTCAAGAAGCTACGCGCGCTGTACTTGTGTTAAACAAGTGTACAAAATACAGAGAATGTGTGTGTAAGCGCAGGAACTCTCGGTACCGTCCGAGACAAACGCGAAGTCAGAAGTGTGTGTATTATGTACTGACGCTACTTGTTTTTACAGTGTGTTTGTACATTTGGTTACCACAAGTACAGCGCGCGTCGCTGGGTGTGATAAAATACTATATGAACTAAAGGTAGGTACTCTAATGAGAGTTTACAAAAATGTTTATTTTTCCTTGTATTGCACTTTGTATATAAACTTGGCGAGGGTAATTATACCTATCTACAAGTGCGAATATTATATTCAAGTAATATACCTATAAAGTAAAATAACTATTATATTGAAATATATTACCTTATATGTATTGTATCTACCTACTACTGAACTAGCGCACAATGAGACAATGTATTTGAATAAAGCGTCAAGTTGTTTACACACAAACGACTTGCCTTGACAAGTACCTTTCCAAATGATTAATGCTCCCTATTGCCTGTGAAGTCATTCGCATAATCTACTTTGAGGATGAAATTACGATCTACCCTCCAATTACGGGTTCCTTACTTGATTTCGAAAGTTGATGATTCGATTTTTATTAAATTGAACATGGTGTGTCGATAATTCAGTTGTACGATGTTTTATTCCATCGATGCTTTATTGGTGCGATGTAACGCTTGTGCGAAAAATCCTGTTGCGAAAAACCTTACAGCGATTGCTCATTAGTTCGCTAATTTATTAGTTCGAAACGCCTTCTGTTGTCCGTGACATTTAATTTTATAATTTTATTTTGCGTTATAGACGTTAAGGAAATACATTCCTTTTATAAAAAAAAATATACATCAAGATACATTAATTAATTATATTTAAGTATATTAAAATCCTCCTGAAGAGATACCGGACGCCTTTAAACTTCTGAAAGAAAAGGTTTTGCCAGAAGATACAGAAACTATCATACATTGGTTTGAGACATATTACGTAGGTAGGTACATGGTAGCGAAAACTCGCGAACAAAACTATGTACCTATCTCACAAACCCCTCCATTATATCCACCACAGTTGTGGTCCATACATAGAATACATGGACTCGGCCTGCCAAGGACACAGAATAATGTGGAGGCATAGACGGTGAAACTACTTACAAAACAATAACCGCCATGGCTTATATGCGACTATACGGACCCTTATAAAAGAGCAAATAAGCACAAATTACGCCGTTGAAAAAGCACAGGCTAGCGTTGATTCCGCCCGAGAAAAAAAAAAAGGAAAAGAGTATCCGATTCTGTTGCGAAGATTTGTGCAAACCGTAATAATATGGAACTTCTTTCCTTTTTTAAGAGTCATTTCTAATCACACAGAATTGTAATTACATGTAAAAAAAAAATCGTGATATTTATATTATAGTTTTTTTTTTTATCTATCTAAGGTACTAATAATAAAGCTGAAGAGTTTGTTTGTTTGAACGCGCTTATCTTTAGAACAACCACTCTATTAACATCACGCTAGAACTCTTAAGAGCCGAGCAAAAAGAAAAAGTTTGAATGACAGCGAAAAAAAAAAAATTAATAGCGCGGGCAGGTGATGCGACGCGACGTGATGGGGCGGAAGAACAAGAAGTTTTACGCGCACGAAGTCGCGGGCTGAAGCTAGTCTATAACAAACTGGCTGACCCGACTGACATCCTGTCCAAATTTCAATATTTCATACAAGGAAGGACGTTCACTTTTCCCCTTTTTGAAGATTTTCCGGGAACCTGTTCTTTATTTTTCTTTCCATAAAAACCTGATTCGGATTAACACGAAAATTTAAAAAAAAATTGCTAAATCTGCCCAGCTGTACCCATGTGATGCGTTTACCAACGAACAGCGTTTCATTTTTATTATTAGGGTTAAAGGAAACGGCGTTCTAAGGATTTCAGTAATACGTTTATTATCTTTTTATATATTGGAAGGTGTGTTTAAGTACGTACAGGTCTTGCCTCTGTCGTTTGTGTGTTCAAACATTTCATACTGCCATTGGCTACGCGTGACTGAAGGAAAACGACAATTTATATGTTGAAAATATTTACTATAATCAACTTGTAATTTAGTAAAATTAAAGTAATTTTTGAAACTCAAACTTGCATTTCATTAACTAACACCGGTGTCCGGAATGAATATCAACGACGCGATGACGGCGACGACGTGTCAAAATTAAAACCATGTCAAGTAATCTTATCATGGGTTGCCTTGGGTAACATGGAAGTCTTTAAATAGACTCCGGATCCGGACCCAGGTTGGCCGAAGCAAGGAAAACCTGTTCAGGTGGAAATTCATAGACGACTCCGCCTTAGAGTGTAAATGTGGTTCTGTTCCAGAAACGCTGGGACATACTTAATATCGTGTCCTGTCAGCTGCACGTTACAGAAACTAATGGACGCTGGTGATGGCGCTAAACAAGTGGCCGAAGTCTTGAGCGAGTCCATTTAGATTTTGATTTTCGTTCCAGAAACCGAGTAACCTGTTTTACCACTAAGTATAGTAACTTATGAATTATCTCTAAAGTTCACTTCATAGTTAACAGCACAATCAAATCCCCACCTCATAAGCTCACATTGGCACGAGCGTTTTTTTTCGTGATTTTTCCCGCGCACTGTACTTTCTACTCTGCTTAGCGCTGAGAGTTGAAATTCCAGGGCGCGGTAGAATAAGCGCCCGTGCGACGTGGCCTAAGGGATTACTTTTTGTTTATCTATCATAAAAATAAAACTTAATGTAAATATAGGTTATCAGATGGCTGCCATATTTTCTGTACAATAATAAGAACGAATGTAGAAATCATGAAGCTTTCATACAAAATCTCGCGCCATGTTTGCTTATCCCGCGAAAGACGCGACGACGCGTGAAGATCACTTCACACGTCGTCGCGTCGCGTGCCCCCGCCAGGACGAGCCAAAACCAAGTGTGTCATCATGCAATGGTTCAATGGAACAGCCAAGAAGTCCTAAATTTTGGCTAAAATAAGGTTTGTAGAGTCAGGAGCTGGGCTGTAAATTTTTTGTTTTTAACGTTAGATAACTTTTTAAAACAGTGAAAGCGTTATGTGAGGTCTTGAAAACCAACTTTGCACAAATTGTTTTGGTGGGATGTGGGATTCTTACATTTTCCTAGCTAGACAGACATAAAAAACTTTTTACAAAAAAAAAATAACCGCCTTCAAAAAAAGACAAACAAAAACGTTCCTGCACTAAAAAGTAAAAAATTGAATTCCTGTAAAGAAACTTAATTTAAAGGTAAACTTATTTCACATTAATATTTTGCAAATATTCAAAATTGTTTACTTCTTTTTGGAGTCGGTGCCAGCAGTTGTATCCTGTGCCATTTATTTTTTCAATTCACGATTATAAAATTTTAAAACAGATGCTTACAAACTTAATGCTTCAAAAATTTCAAAGTACTTAAAAAGTGGCAGGGGATTTTTATGCGTATGTATAATTATTATTATTTAAAAGAAATTATTGTGAAAATTGTGTCAATTTGTTTTAGAGTACAGTCTAGTCTGTATTTGTGTTTTAATTATTCTAGGTATGCAATAGGTATCTTGGTAGTTTTATAGTAAATGTTAGAGGTCGTTTTTCGAGGTATTGTTGCCCATACGTATTTCCTTGCCTTGGCTGGCACCGACTCCAAAAAGAAGTAAACAATTTTGAATATTTGCAAAATATTAATGTGAAATAAGTTTACCTTTAAATTAAGTTTCTTTACAGGAATTCAATTTTTTATTTTTTACTTTTTAGTGCAGGAACGTTTTTGTTTGTCTTTTTTTGAAGGCGGTTATTTTTTTTTTGTAAAATGTTTTTTTATTTCTAGCCGTTTAGTGTATTTTTTATTATAATATAATGGCAACGTAGTTAATATCGTTTCTACATTGAATATTATTTTGAAGAAGTACCAATATCATACAAGTAGGTACATATTACTCTCTACTTTCTGATCTTTAATTTGATCCCGTAGAGAGATGATAATATGACGCATGAAATACTGTCGATTCTTATGCGTCGTATGCTGCCTCTAATATTGAGCTGGGCGGTAACAGTCCATAAACTACAAGGGACCACCCTCGAGAGAGCTGTGATCGACCTTGGTAAAAAAAACTTTGCAAAAGGACAAATATATGTCGCGCTAAGTCGTGTCAGAAGTTTGGAAGGCATAGTGTTATCAGATTTAGACGCCAATAAATTATTGAATCGACCACACGATGATCGAGCGATGACAGAGATAACAAGGTTGCGGAATCTGCCATCTGATAATCAAGACAACACATAACGTGCCATGGAATAGGCCTACCGGGGAAACCACATTAAAAAAAACGCGCCCAGCACACTACCTCATAGGTGGCGTGGAAACGTGTGCATACTACCAAGAATACAATTTTATTTTAGTAAATAATAGAAGCGATTTTTTTTTAAACATTGTAAGCAAAATGCCTTTAATATTTCAGAAGTTGTTTTGTGGACACATTGATGATAACATCAAAACTAGATTTTCAATGGCACCTTGTATTCAGAGTGCATCTCATGACAGTTCTAAGCCCAAATACTGCTAGGATACATTGTTTTATTTTGAAGTTCTCATGCCAACCTTCCACCTTCCAGCTCCATCATCAGATCAGTTCGATAGTAACTTATAGCCAAAGTGCATTTCATGACAATTCTAATAAGCCCAAACACGGCTAGAATACGTTGATTAATTACGGAGTTCCGGTACCTGTCTTCCGGCTCCATCATGATCATCAGATCAGTTCAATGATAACATTTTCAATATAACTATTCAGGATTGTATGTTTATTTGTATTGTCATAGTTGCTTAACTATCTTGATTGTGATATCTATGCGAGTGACAAGTTCCGTTAGCCATATCTGATCTTCTTCACCAGTTCCACTTCATCAAATGTTACTTTTTGACTGTAAACGCTTGATTTCTCGATGAAAATATTAAAATTACTATATAGTTGCCTATAATATTTGAGGAGTTCCCTCGATTCCTCATGGATTCCATCATCAGAACTGGATTTTGAAAAAAATGGGACCAATCTGGAAGCATATCCTTTAGTGTTAAAAAAAAATTTTGCAAATCGATCCATAAACAACGGAGTTCTGAGGTAACAAACATAAAAAAAAAAAAAATAAAAAAAAAATACAACCGAATTGAGAACCTCCTCCTTTTTTTGAAGTCGGTTAAAAAGGTTTTCTACTTAGAACAACTTAACTCGGTATCTAACTAAACATAATTTCAAAAGATAATAGTATTAAACTAAGCTCTAAACACAAACCAGTTTCTATTTAACTTAATTTCTTGACGAGAGTCTGGAACCAATAATATAGTAGGCACGTACCTACCTACTTATAGGGAAGAGGGAGGCTGGGTCAACATGATAACTGTGATAAAGCTATCCGAAAGCGTGATGCGAATAATCCTGTGAGGTTTAAGGACGTGATACTAATAACAACTCGACGTCTTCTATTTTGTGTGGAAATTGCGTACTGTAAACAACTACGGTGGCTCTAAAAATGTATTGCCTTGCAGGGCGGGACAGATTTTATCAAAATGTTGACGCGGGAAACGACTACTGACGTTCGTGACCTAAAATGGCGCTGCTATCTTCCAATTTCAAATATAAACGAAGAAAAAAAGGAATAAAATATTCTGGTACCAAACAGCGATACCACAGAGCAGGCGATACCTCAGCGGAAGAATTTAATTTTTTTATCATGTTTTGCTAGTACCTAGGTATCGTTTGTTGATCGAGGTATTCGAGATTGAGTTTTGCGACCCTGACTATGATTCTCGGATGGGCCATAGGGCCAGTATATATTTTCACCTACGTTATTTAACCTATACTCATCTAAACAATTAGATAGTGGCGCCGATTCCCTTGTTCACAAACTAAACTAAATTTAAGTTCAGTGCATCTTTTTCTTACTATTTCATTAAGAAAAGGACAGAAGATAAATATTAGTTTAGTCCTGTCAAATTAAGATAGGTACTTCATAGACAAATTGGACGTGATTAAAAACATGACTACTAAAAATACGTCAATTTACGGCAGGAGCTAACTGGACTAAACTAATATTTATCTTCTGTCCTTTTCTTAGTGAAATAGAAAGAAAAAGATGCACTTAAATCTAGCTTAGTTTGTGAGCAAGGGAATCGGCGCCATTGTAACCAAATGTTATGGAAAGTAAGAAGTCCGCTCCTGATCTAGGGTTATGTACCTGGGTACTAAAACAGAAGCCGATGCTGGCTTTGCTAAAACCGCAAATTTTGTTGTGATATTATAACAATCACAGAAATACATCATGTGCGAGCACAATACCATACCTATATCCAATTCTCTTTCGTAGTTCTTTATTACTGTGTTATTATTCTGGAAATCAAAATCAAAGTCAAATCATTTATTTCAAATAAGCACATAAAAGGCACTTTTGAACGTCAAAAATTAAATTAAAATAAAATTGATTCTAGTCGCCCCTTCCAAAAGGTAGTTTTCGTATGGAGAAGAATGGGCAAGAAACTCCACCGTTACTCTAATAATAACTAATTTTTTTCAAATATTTTGTATACATTAATTATATGTGAAGACGATGCACCTAAAATAAAATTACTATACCACAATAGATAAAAGAATTAAAATGGATTAATGAAACCATGACATATAAATTAATTATGTGATAGATACATAGTGCTCACATATATACAAACATTCTAAAAGTAGACGATTTTCATAAATAAATAAATAAAGAGTAATAAGTCCGGGTGTGATTTTAAGTAAGTAATTACAAAATGTAAATCAATGTCGAAAAAAAGAATAAATTACCCATACAATTACATTAGCAACCAGTTTGATTTTGTCTAAAATATAACTAAGTAACTAGGTAGGTAATTTGATTCCCTCCGCTTTCGTTCTCGATTATAAATCTAATAAAGATAAAACGGGGCCTATTAAGAAAATGAACTGTCTATTATCAGAGTTCCCTGGAGGCTACAATGTTACGATAATATTTGTATTACAAACAAAAAGTTAAATATTTGTCATAACTATAACGAGTTTTCTTCCCTAGGGAGTTTGGCGAGGTTTCTTATTACAAAGGCTTTGTGTAGTATTCGATAGTTATTGCCAAGCAGAGTGGTAACGTGACTGTTTGTGATTAATTTTCATTCGGTTGGCAAAATACATTGTTTTTTTTAAGTGTTTTTGCAGGTCAGGCAATCAAATTATCAGATCTCAACAAGCTCAGTCAATCCACCCAGCCAGTCCACCGCTGGACATGGGCTCCTCCTAGGCTGGCCACGAGACTCTGTCCTCCGCCTTCCGCATCCAGTATGTACCAGCCACCTTTTTCTGGAGCTACCTATCTTTACCTTCTGGGAGAGGCATGTGCAACAGTGGACTGTGATAGGCTGAGTTGATTGACCTATCTTTACCCAATAGGTACTTAAACTGTATAATTGGACGTAGTTTAGCAGAAAGGACTCAACGTAAGTACAAAAAGTAATGTTTGAGTTATCGAGGTTTTAAGTTTAGGTGTGTATTGCTGTAATGTATATGGATTTTTTCGAAATATTGTCAACTAAGGGCAAATATACCAATATTTTTATGAGTCAAGTTGTATTACATAGACTAACACATTTTTCGAGTTATTGGGAAGACTGTGGGTTGAGTTCTTTCTGCTTAAGTACGTCCAATTTCTAGTTCGAGTATCGTTCGTATGATAAGATAGTCATTAATCTCCTTCCCTCCCAATTTATTTGAGGTCGGCGCAACATGTCTTTTTCTTCCATACTTCTCTATTAGTCGTCATCTCGACATTCACCCCCTTTCTAACCATATCATAATTCACACAGTCCATCCATCGTATAATCATATTCAAAAGATAAGAAAAGATAATTAATGATAATTTATTTGCCCAAAACCCTACCCTTTGTATCTATGGTATACACACATGGCATGCAAGATGTTACGTTAAATTAAATCATAGTCATATCTAGCCTCAACTCAACGGCGTACAAATCAAAGAATCAAAGAACGTCTTTTATGGTATTTTCATTGGCGATCATCTTTCAGGCGCCATATTAGCGTCTTTTATCAATATTTTACCTGCGTAAACTAAGTATACTCCACTGGCTCAACCCACTAAATTCCCGCAGTTTTCCTGTTGACAGATGGGATCTTAGCAGACAATTCGACTCTCCAGAACAAAGGTTGTGTAATCTCAGGTACAGTCAACTGTCCGCAAGATGTATGGTATGGAAAGCCCCGTTTCTAAGCCCCTACACATTAATCTAGGGACAGACAGGATTGTGACGGAAATCTTAAATGGACTCTGCCTCCGAGTGAGGTAATATAACAATTTTATTGGGGTATATTGTAGGGTAGACCCAATTATGTCCGCCCTGTCATAAAAGTCTGATTGTTTTAAACCTATGTGTATGCAGAAAGAAAATGTCGGTAAAGTACAATTTTTAAGGTTCCTAACATATGAAAATCGGAACAACTCCCTTTAGAGGTGGGCTATGATGCATGTATTATACGAGTATATGCATGATTTCACTTAGCAAACACCTAAAAATGCTTCAAATCATTAGCTTTCACGTTCAGTAAAACTATCATTAACCACTAGCTTCTGCCCGCGGCTTCGCCCGCGTGGATGTCGGAAATTATCCCACGGGAACGTGATAACAGGATAAAATGCACCTATGTGCTTCCCCAGACTGCCATCTATCTCACGGGCCCTTTGTGGCTAATTACAATAGAAAACCAATCGTGTCTCATTAGTGGTGATTAAGAGGGTACCTATATGATATCTAAAAAAAAAAAAACTCAATAACAGAAAATTAAATACCTACCTACCTAAATAAACCTATTTCTGATGATAACTAATCCAAACTCAATAAATAAGCAAAATCCCTAAAAACTAATATCTATACGAATGACTAATCCTACCTAACAGTATTATAAAATAACCTACGGTCACTACGTACACTATCAAATATACTACCTATACTTTAAAATTAAAATCTATACCTACGACTTATATAAAAATAAACCTAAATAACTCTAAAAACTAAAAGGAATAAAAATGAACTCCATTGTGGGTGACTTAACCTACGACAAACTTATTATTTGCGGTTGGTGCAGTAATCGGGTACAGGGATCGAACCGCAAAATTAAGTTTGTTTTTTATTGTATATACTTTTCCGGGATAAAAAGTACCCAGTGTGGTGCCCAGGATATTAAAGAATAATTATACCAAGTTTCAACGTAATCGAAACGGTAGTTTTTGCGTGATGCCTGAACAAACAGACAGACAGACAGACAGACAGACAGACAGACAGACCGACAGACAGACAGACAAAAATTTTTTTAATCACATTTTTGGGTTCGGTGTCGGTCTAGTAACACCCCCTGCCATTTATTTTTTTGATATTTTCAATGTACAGAATTTTCACTTCTACAGATTTATTATAAGTATAGATTACTCTAATATGTTTTTGATTATATACATACACATAGGTATAAGTGGAGTGTACAGATAGCTGTACACTCCACTTATACCTACAATACATATGTAGGTAGGTACACTCTGGTTCCAAAACTTATCATATCTCATCATATCAGTCCAAATTGAACCAGGCACGAATGTCTATCTACATACCTCCGATCCCAGATGCAGTTCACTAGTTTTAAAGTCACTTCGCATCTAGAACAGAAGTTAGTTCAAATTCGACGAGGGGGCGAAGATGCTCTCGTCTGTAGGATTTACCATCTTTCTTGACCCACCCTACACGTGTCCCCCGGGTGGTGCTAAACGAGCAACAACGCCGAGTATCGAGCGGCGGTTAACAAACTCGACCAATCAAAGGCAGTAAATGGCCTCTGAATTTCTGAACATCTATGAGGCTTGGCTTAATTGCTTGACCTCCGAGGAAGAAAACCTCGCTACAAATAAATAAATAACTCCAATCCTAAGGTGGGTAACGTGCCGACAGAATGTATGGCTGATGGAAAACCAGTCTCCAGCGCCAACCTCAGTGGAACAGTTATTCCAAAATCAGAAGCGGTACATTAAACTAACTTAAGAGTCGAAGCGAGCCATTGTCTCCCTCAAGTCCACTTTACACGGTGCGACAAATCGTAACGATATTTCATGAATATGCATCTTCAAGCTAGTTGCTACTTGCTAGCTGCTAGATGGACGGTTATTTGATAGAAAATAGAATTTTTTATTATCTATCTCTAGTATTTCTCACGGCTGTAATCACCGAACGATAATGCAGAGGTGTACACCCACATTTAGCCAATTATATTTAAGTTCCATGTAGGTAATTGGTTTTTGTGTAGTCCACCCACACCTGTGTGTACCTAATCACGAATACGTACGGGTAGATGGCTCGCTGGAGGCACGCTCTTCCCGCCAATGTTCACTCCCAACTCATTGGCTAAAAGTAAAACTGATTGCCAATTACCACAGAAGAAAAAAAAAATGTAGATAAAAGGGGGCGAGTCTGTTGCCAGCCAGGCACAAATCGAGGCTCCAGGCTGACTTAAGACAGAATGCCGTGATAGAAAAACCCAATAACAAATCGAAATCAAGTCCTTATGTTCAGTAGTAGCGCCACTACATCAAAGAGGATGCAGGTGGTCGAGATGCCAGCACATCAAGCTACTACAATCTGTCAAATTTCTTTAATAGATTTTAGAATAGAATAATTAAAAAGGAAGAGCTCACTGAGCATCAAAAGAAAAATAAAACTTGAGAGGTGTCAAGGGACACCCGGATGGAACGAAGTTGTTATTATTTATTATGTACAACAAACCTGTATACACTCAACAAAAATAATAGTCGCGACACCACACTGTTCAATGCGAAATTGAAAGACGAAACGAAAATAACTGGCTTGCTTTCTATAAGAGAGAGAGAGAGACAGACGGAGAAACACGCGCACGCCGTCGCACGGCTTACAACTATAGCAAAAAGTGTCGTTCCAACTTTTGGTCTTAATTTTTTCCGTCTAGCCCCCTTTCGCAACGCGCGATAAGGAACTTCGTTCCAAAAAGTCTTTTGGGATACTTTTTATTTTTTGGATGCCCAGCTGGCGGCTGTTATCTTTCGTCTATAAGAGATCGCTACGACCAATCGCATAAGGTAAAGATTTCTAAAACTAGGTATCTACTGGAAAGCTGTCGATGAGGATCTGTTTGCACAAAGTTTCGCTTCAATTGAGGTAAAACACGATGTGTAAACATGGAATCAAAGCGAGTTTATACCTACATAATTATTTATATAGATCCTCGGTATTGTTCGTTTCTGTCGAGTTTTGATTCACAAATAATTTGATCAAGTTGCCTACGCAGATAGTTGTTACCTACATACAATACATTCAACATCACTTTTTTTAAGATAACTAAGCCGGAGCCCTTACACGCGGGAGGACATATTATTACTGTAGTACTTTATATGAGTCAACTTTATATTTTCTTGTGTTCGTCACATCTTCGAGGCGAAAAACTTTTTATGTGTCGCAGATTGATTATCGAATCGAGATGTTTTACATAAGGGAGGTCTTTCGTAAAACAACTGGCGGATTCGGCAATCCATCTGCGATATAACATTATAATCGTCTCTCTACAACGTTTTAAAACCCACAAATCTAAAATCTAAATATTAGTTTCGTAAAGATATACATTTGCGACTTTTATACTGCACAACCACTCTACTACTGTTCACTTCAGCGTGTGTCAACGCTGTAGCGCTGTAAAAAGGCTTAATAACACTAAGTTAATGTTTTATAAACGCAAATAAACGCAAATAAACGTATTTTCTTTCTTTCTTTATAAATCTTCCTTATTCCACCTTGAAATTAACACATTGCGGGACACTAAACGCCCCCAGGCGTAAGTACCAATAAAACTTCTATTGTGTCTCATTCCGTGTCCTTCAATTTGGTTTTAAAACTAGAGTACCTAAGCTCTAAATTAAAATAAATCATTGGTCTCAATTTCATGACTTGTATAAAATTTCATTTGTCCAGAAACCCTAATATACTTATCGTCCTGTCTGATCGAGTACAAATTCCGTGTTTTCTGGAAAGCTATCCTGTTACTATCTCGTGGAGCACTACAGTTGGAAGTAGGAATGTAACGAAGTTAGTTCCACTGGGCAGCGCAAGGGAGATGGCAGCAGACATCCGATCCGACTGTCGGTGCAGTCGGTGGCCGATTTTGGTCGGCGAAAATACATGGCACCGATTCCCTTGTTCACAAACTAAACTAAATTTAAGTTCGGTACATCTTTTTCTTTCTATTTCATTAAGAAAAGGACAGAAGATAAATATTGTTTGTTTAGATGTGATTAAAAACATGGTTACTAAAAATACGTCAATTTACTTCAGGCGCTGACTAATTTGACAGGACTCAACTAATATTTATCTGTCCTTTTCATAATGAAATAGAAGGAAAAAGATGCACTGAACTTAAGTTTACTTTAGGCGAGATCTATAGTCAGAGAAGTGCTTATATATTAGTTCACATTTGCTCTTTTTCCAGGCGGAATGTAATTTAACTTTTTTCTGGATATCCTAAATAATAACCGACGTAAACTAGTTATCTTTCTGTTTCGTCGTTTTTAGGTACGCAAGTGTCAAAAAAGCTGTAAATAGTATCATAGAAAACTTAAGTGCTAGTGCGAACGTCATTGGATGATAAAATTGCATCCCAAGATACCTCTGAAAGAAGTTCCTTAAGCAGTTTCGATTACATTTTTTTAAATTCCAGTCCCTACTACGGTCGACATTACTGGGTTCAAGTCTTTCACTTTCATCAGATGATTGTAACTTTACCTGGATGTCCAATGGCGGATGGTACAGGGTACCAAACCTTCAACAGCTGTTACAGAAACGTCATGTAGGCTTGCACTTTCCTGAACTAAAACAACATCCAACATTCCCCCATGCGTGTTCTCAACAATATTTCTTTCGCACATATTACAAAATGTTAGACTCAAACTCAAACTCAAACTCTAGACTAGAAAATAACAATAATAATTGCGAACATTTAAAGAAGCACTGTTTTAGTTTATATCGCCTTAAATGATAACTGTTCCTTTTAAGTCATTTATAAAACTTTCCACTTTTGTAAACCAGGTCATATAATCACTGTCAGTGGCACTTGGTTTTATATACACAACGCACACGTAAACAGGGCCCCAAGTCTGCTAATTTACAAATGCTTCAATTGAATCTCAATTGCATCTCGATTGAATAGTTTGGCACATTTGGTATTCTACTACTTATTTAAGACCAATGGTGTTCCATTGACATATCATCGAACTGCCACTCAATCGCCATTGAACAATTTGCTATTCTGCTCTTCAATCGTGTCACAGTTGTGTCTCGATCTTACAATTATTGGTAGTCCGCTCGTTATTTGACATTTATGTGAATCGTCTCTCAATGACAATCTTACCATTGAAGTACAATTCAACAACGATAGATCGTCACGCGTAGCGTTTGAATTGTTGTATAATTGTTTTAATTTAAAATAATAATAAGGCCATCACCAAGTTTACGTTGGCGTATTTTGGCTTTAGCCAATTCTAATGATCGCCTTCGACGACAACGATATTAGAATTGGCTCGGCAACGTCGCAAATCCCGAGCTACAATGAGGTGGTGCTTAGATATAAATTGTCTAAGAATTGAATAGGTAACTATTCTATTTTAAGTAAATACAATTTTTGTAATATCAAATTGAAATATTAAATAATTGCAGTCAACGAATTTGAATTAACTTTAACAAAGATTTTAAGTACTTACTTATTTAATTTGTCATTTTGCAAATACTCGTTTTTAACTTTTAAAAACTTTTTACAAGTACTATAAAGAAAAATTTAATACACAATCAACAGTCACTTTATATTTTGACAAGTTGGTTGAATTGAAAGTGACATTTCCGTGACAGTAACAATTTTTTACTTTGGCAACACAGTCCCCGTATTATAAGTAGTGTTTTTTACAACATTTGGTCTTATTCTATCGAGAAGGCATTTCATGATAGACAATATATTTATTATGAGTCGTAATTCAATCACAAAAATGAAAAAAAAAACCTTTAATTAAAATAAATTATAACTCATTCATTCATTCAGTGTCGTGGTTGATTTTAATAGGCAACACTGCGAAATATTCAACTGACACCATTGCAATCCAATTACGATTCTATTACAATTCAATTGACACCACATTTAAGTTTTAGCAGAATACGCATTTTGTCACAATGATAATTGAATTATAATTGACTCTCGATTGAATCGTAAAAGTTGGACATGACATTGAAATTAGCAGACTTGGGGCCCAGGGGAACCATGCCAAGTGAAACTCAGTGAGTAAGAGTATCAGTGTCACATAAAGCGCGAAGGTAGTCTCCAATTTCATCGGCTGTAGACTCCATGTTCCATAGGTGTAAGTACTTACGAGCTTCTACGGCCCTTTGTGATGTTATACCAGGGCCAGCAGCTCCTTGGATTGACACTGAGCGACGATTTTTTGTTTTTTTTTTTACTCGAGTCCATTCCTGGGAGTCTGATGCTTGCGGATTAAAAGCGGCAGTCTGCGTCACCATTTCAGCTGGCGCAAAATCGGTATTGGGTTCACTTAAGCTGGCACAAGGGGGAGCTGGTTTAGAGAGGGGCTTAGTTGAGATGTCCTGCTCTGTACTGCTTGCAGATGCTAATGGCTTACTGTGAGTGTTTTGTTCCAGACGATGTAGTCTAGTGCTCAGTTCCGCGATGGTGTGCTGCATAGAAGAGTTTTGAGTCTTCAGGTTCTCCATTGCTAATTTAACCCCTACGTGCTCAGTGATAATACTCCCAATTTGGTTTTTTACCGCACTTATAGAAACTTCCGCGCCTTTGAGTTTCTGTTTCACTGATAGAAGTTCCTCACTCATTAGTATGCTTATGCTATCATTGATTTTTGAAAGCATACTGCTTAGCTGTTCTTGCAGTACGTCTTGTACAACATTACGGATGTCATCAGTTGTCAAGGTATTACAGGAATTTGGGGGCGAGTGCAACGCTTGTCTTTTCGCGCCTCTCACGGTAACATTAGCATTGAACCGAATAGGCGTATTATCACCCCTGGGCACTTTAGGATTTTTGCTGAAGCAGGACGGGCAATTCCAAGCTTTGGATGCAAGGAGCTCTTCGTTGTAATTTGTTAAGCAGGCAAGGTGAAATGCTTTTTCACAAATCGTGCAATTACGGTAATTCCCTTCATCCAATCCACCATTGCAGCATCCCCAAATCATTATATTGTCAGCCGATGTAGACATTGTTAGTCTTGGTACGCAGTAATAGATACGTGTAAGCACGCTAATAAATTCCTAACGCGTAGACTAGCGAAGTAGCAGGCGAGCGTTAACTCGCGGTCAGCCAGTTGTGATATCAACAATACGCTCAGTGACACGGAGCGACACAGAACGCGATCCCTTCTAACTAGGGGCGAGCGCCTCCGAGCGCCACTGCGTACAGTGGGCGGAGCGATTTCGCTACGTTTGACACAAAACGCGACTCTTTCCAATTAGTTAACACTGTGTTTTTTCTCTGAGTTCGTTATATTTTTTTTGTAATAAGAGAGAGTTGAGAATCACTTGTTATTTTAAAGTTCTGTTTTCACTATTATAGATTACACTTGTAGTGGAATGTCACAGTATATTTGCTAAAAGGTTTATTTCGGTTTTGCACGTATCTCGAATTTAAAAACACGTAGTTCGTTTTGACACAAGCACAATACGTTAACGTCCATTGATGAAATGGTTGTGAACTTGTGATGGATTACTTCACTAAGTGGCCGGAAGTCTTTGCCATTCCAAATCAAGAAGCTTCGACAGTTGCAGATAAATTAGTTTATGAAGTCTTCTGCCGTTTTGACTCCAAAAAGGTACTCCCTTTAGAGATTCACAGTGATCAAGGAAGGAATTTTGAGTCCTAAATATTCCAGGAAACTTGTCGAGTTATGGGTACTCATAAAACATGAACAACTTCGTACCACCCACAATCGGATGGAATGAAGGAACGATTTAATTAGACATTAGAGAGGTACCTAGCAAAAATTGTGGAAAATCGGCAACGAGATTGGGACAAGCACATACAATCGTTTTTGTTGTCATATCGAAGCGCTGTTCACGAAAGTACATCGGTGACACCAGCTTTCGCAAACTTTGGAAGAGAATTACGGCTGCCTGCAGACCTGATCACCGGAATACCACCTGATGCCCCACGCAGTATAACCGATTATGCGAATAACTTGCGGAACAAAGTGAATGACATTTATGAGCACGTCAGACAATCGGGCCAGCAAATGTCTGAAAAGATGAAAACCCGTTATGACCGCAAAATTAACAATAAAGGGTTCGACGAAGGTTCACTAGTGTGGTTGCACAATCCAGTCCGCGGCAAAGGGAAATCTCCTAAGCTTCAAGCTAAATGGGATAGACCATACCGGATTGTGACAAAGATCAATGACGTAACCTACCGGATACGGAAAGGTGCAAGAGGTACTCCTAAGATCGTCCATGTGGATCGACTGGCGCGTTATTATGGCGCTGATAATGCTCGGGACGAGCATGTCTTAGGAGGTGGCAGTGTTGCGCGCCACAATTAATGCCTGGTACATGGTGACATTAGTTACCACTAGCGCCATCTAGTATCGAGTAACAGAACTAATAAATCCTTCTAGAAATTTCTATATTAGAACTATCGATATCTGGTCAGTCGGGGCCGGTATGTACTCGAACATTCTAGATGTTTCTACAATAGAAGGTTCTGGAACTATTTGCGGCACTATATAAGGCCGGAATTAGCCGCGACCAGTCAGACTTGGATCTGCGATAGAAGCAAATACATCGAAAACGATCTTCAAGTGCGACTTAAGACCAATTGTGTTTTATAATTAGTGTGTTTGAGCTGTTATTAGTGTTGTTTAATTAAAGTGTAATTTTTGGTCATTTATATCGGCAGTTTTTACTGTCACGAACCCGAAGCTCGTAACACTATTATAGTAAACCTTCATTGTGCCAGTTATGTTTATGTTCCCTGCAATAAGAGGCGAGCCTATTGCCGTTAAGTGGGTACAAAACGGGTCTCCAGGGTCTAAAATTATAGATGGGAAAACCGAATAACACTGGCCGACCTTGGAATCGAACCCAGGATCTCATGCAAAGCAGTAGCGCTTGTGACCACTGGACCAACGATGAGGCAGTCTTTCTAATCGTTGAATTTATTGTCGATCGAAGAGTAAATAATAGAGACGAATGAAATAGTCATCAGGAACGTAGTCTTTTTCAATTAAAACACATGAAGTTATGACGACTATAATAGGGTTCCGTATTTTACAGCGGATCCCTAAAAGTCTGACGTCTGCGGTCTTCCTAAGTACACTAGAAATGTATTTCTCCTGAGTATTGCTTTGAAATCACTTCCAACCTTAACGTTTGTAAAGCCGGGTTCAATTTGTACGTTTTATTAACTTCGGTTCGAAAAGCAAAATGTATTGAAGTAGAAAATAGAAAAATATACAAGTCGGAATACAAATAAGGAGTCACGCCATTTTCCATAAGGAAGGAGTCACGCCATTTTCCATAAGGAAATAACAAAAACAAAAGTATAGAACGCCACGTGCTACAATACTTATAAATACACTTATTTTTCTCTATTCACTTTCACACTACGCGCGCTGGCAAAAGCACTTTTCACATACACGGCACCATTGTTATTTGTAGTTTTGTACCGCCTCGGTTTAAGGCTAATTCTCGTAATTTAAAACGTTCAAAATCTAGTCGCAGTGTCATCTCGGCGACAAAGAAATGTCAAAAACTTGTCAAAATGTAGGGAAATTTGAGATATTTTTGACATATTGAGACTGAGATTAGACTGAACGTTCTTAAAATAACGAGAATTGCCCCTCTGGTTGTATTCGTGTAGGCATCTATCGGATCTTCGGCTCCGTGGACGCAAACATTCAGCTCGCGTAACATTTCGTATAGATCCATGTTCTATACAATATCCCGGACACGGTTCCCCGAGTCTAATCTCAAGGGATAAAGTATATTTGCGCTTAAACCTAGATCCTGGAATCTAATCTACATTTAATTGTGACCGGAGTTACGGTTGTCAGAATTTGTTGGATATTAAATTATCAAGAAAGGTCAGTGAGTGAATACCTATACATATCTCGGGTGTGGGTTTGTGGTTACATATTATATTTGCACGTGGACCTATGTGAAGAGAAGCTTGGAACTCATCGGTTTAATTTATTTAGTTACTAACTTCAGCCCGCGCTTCGATTTCGCTTAGCGTTCTTTCTGACATTTTTTCATTCTGCTCGGCTCCCAAGGGCCCTAGCGTGATGTTAAATAGAACCTTTTTCAAGAACAAGGCTATCAAATGCAAAAAGATTATTTAAAATCCGTTGGGTAGTTCCAGACATTAGCGCGTTCAAACAAACAAACTCTTCAGCTTTATTATTAGTATAGAATAGATGCTCTGAAAACCGTGAAGGGACATCGAGAGAAAACCAGCAAGTCTTAGAACAAAAAATTCGAAGACATGTGACAGTCGCCAAACCACACTGGGCCAACGTGGTGTATTATGTATGGCCCTCTCCCTCTCAGCAGTGCGAATATTATAGGTTGATTATACTTGTGCTTGTGTGAAGACAAGCTCAGAGCTCATCGGTATAATTTAGCTACCTATAAGTATGTGTAAGGTACTGTATTACCTTCCTACATTCAATAGCCCTCGCAAAGTCTATTAGACAAGACGCTTAGAGTCCTAAATTGTGGGAACGACGTAATTTCCTGAAAATAGATCCCGCTTGCCATTCCGTTTGCACCCATCAATCATTTCTTGTATCCGCTCGTAAGCCTGAGCTAAGGAACATGAACCTTTAAGCCACTATATTTGGTACAACACGCTGTGTTAGATTCATCTGCGGAGACTACGAAGTTGTGTATTTAGTTCACGAGAACGCAGGAATGCGATTTCGAAGTCACAGATGTCTCTTCCACTCTAGATGTCCTTCTATCTATAATTCTATACTAATAATAAAGCTGAAGGTTTGTTTGTTTTTTTGAAGGCGCTAATGGGATTGGAGCCTTGGGAATTGCAAACGCTGTACTTATGTTTATTATATACTACGCTGTACTTATGTTTACTTGCGAGGTTGAGCGAGGCCAATAACCTGATGATAGAAGTGATAATGTATTCAAGTGATGAGTTCACAATTAAAGAGATCCTCGGTATAAGACTGTGGACATAAGAAAGATGGCTCACCGGCCTGTATCTTTTTAGCTGATTATGCATGCAAACTTATGAAAAATTAATCACTGGCCACTTTCATATCTCAAATTCATATTTTCTACATATTATTCTACGAGTTGACTTAATAGATCCGCGCAATGCAAGGATCAGTTCGGGTTTTGCCTAAAGCGAATACAACTAAAAGCCTGATACTCCAGGGCTACCTATTCCGGGAATACCCAGCGTACCTCTCCGTACCTGACCGACCCTGCTTACGCCTCCGTCCTCCGACCTCCGTGAAGGGCTCCTATTACTATTGGGCCGCACCTCATCCGAGGGCCGCCTCACCCGGTGGGCTGACAGCGTCCCCGCTGTGCCCCTCTCTCCTGCTGCCGTGCTGCGTCCTGTCCTGCTGCGTGGGCCCTCCTACGGGTGTCCTCCGTGCCGCACACTTACCAGCACCTACCCTCACCGGCACCTGCACCTGCACCTGGACCTGCATCTGTACCTGCACCTGTCGCTAACACCTGCCTTGCGTCTACCTTTTCAGCTCCAGCTGTATCTCCGCCTCAGCCTCCTCGACCCACCTATCACGCATCGTCATCCATACACCCCATCTCCACATACTACACACTACTCTTCAGTCCATCTCCATTTTTTAATTGCTTGTAAATATATCTTTAATTTTACCCTTAACTTTAAAGTTTAGCTTTACTTGTCGCTACACGACAAATGCTTTACTCAGATTTGATTGAATAAATAACTCCATTACCTGAATGGCTGCGAGGTCATGCATTTATTTCGGTATCCACGCTGCTAAGACGAACTGACGTTAGTCGACTGCTAAATTGCAAGCAGTTCGTATCTTCTGTTTGTTATATTTCGTAGTTTATCAATACTTCAATAGATTAATTTTAAACAGTGTAACTTCTAGTGGTTTATTTACAGAAACAATTCGTAAATCTGTGCCAGACGATTTCAGTGTGTGCCGTAAATAATCGGGTCTCGTACAATATTTCGCTAAAAGTGAAAGTGAAATATTATGATGAAAATACGGACAGATGTGGCAGACAAGATGTATAATAATATGATGCTACTGTTTGTCGTTTTTATATTGTGTCCGATTATCTGTAAGTTACCTTTCTTCTTATATGATTACTGATTTAGTGGACAAAAATAAAGTTGCCATAATTATACCTGCTAGTTGACCTCAAACGTTTGCAGGACATAAATAATAATAAAAAACACTTAGCATAATCAGCCTATAATGTTCCCACTGCTGGGACACAGGCCTCCTCTCGGTGAGAGGGCCATAATCCGCCACGCGGGCCCAGTGCGGTTTGGTAGATGTCACATGTCTTGGAATTTTTGGTTCTAGGACATGCCGGTTTCCTCACGATGTTTTCCTTCACCGTCTGTAACAAACACTTATTTTTCAGATATGATATTATCTAAAGAATAAATAGACTATATTTCTGTTATAACAGTTGCAGAAGCTGTTGTTGATGCTCCTACAGATGATGCAGTAAGTAAATTAATACTCATCAATTAGGTAAAACGTGCTTTTTTTAATATCTTTTTTATTTAATTGCGGTTTTTGTCCTAATGGATTCGCCTAACAAAATCCCTAAAATACCTTTAATGTGCTTACCTACATATATCTTAAATATAGAGTTACAAGAAGTCGTAGCAGACGTCTAACTGAGAAGTCCTTCCAAAAGTTTAAACAATGCCCCTATAAAATTCCATCACGTCTGTACTTAGGCCCCGAAGGCTGGATCTGAGTTGGTCTCCTGGCTATGTCCTATGTTAGTAGCAAGTGTAGATGATTGTCCTGCTTTTGTTCTGACATTAAATCAAGCTCCTCCTTCTATTTTAGTTTCCTCATTTATTGTTTTTCTTTTCCCACAGGTTTTGCAACCCTGCGCAACGAAATGTGGTTGCAATGAGTATGTAACATTATCCTTAAAATATTTTAACTGTAATATTTCTGCCGTCTAAAATGAAACGATTGGGTTTTCAGAGGGTATATCTACGACGCCGTGACCGATAGTTGTCGTTTCAGGACTATGAGTAAAATAGTTCACAAAAGATGGGGTAAGTGTTACCTACATAAGTTACAATACATAAACATCCTATAATGTTCCCACTGCTGGGAAACAGGCCTCCTCTCTTCGAAAGGGTGTGGGGTGTAATCTACCACGCGGGCCCAGTGCGGGTTGGTAGATGTCACATGTATTCGAATTTTTGGTTCTAGGACATGTCGGTTTCCGTCCCAGACAGGCGCGTTTTATTGTGTGTTTCTCTTTACCACTTCTCTAATAACGGTGATGGAAAACATCGTGAGGAAGTTACAATACACCTACACCGAATCCACACTATGTCTACAACTCTGTCATAACTTGGAGCCTTTTCGGGAAGTTCCGCAGCAAGCATCATGAAAGACCAGCAACATTTTCTTAATGAATACCCAATACAATTACCTACTGGATATGCTAAGGAAATCCAGTACAGCCTTTTCTGGATACTGTGGTTTTTCTTGATACTGTGGTCTTTGAGATACATGGGTCCTCTAAGACACACAAGTAAACCATAATCTAAATAGCAAATTGATTTTACAGATACTGACATTTTAGCTGATGACGAAATGGCAAGTTAGTTAAATCACGAACTGAACAGGTTTTTGTGGCTGCATAATAATGACCCACTAATTTGCAGTTTTGCACATGCCTAATACCTACGTTTCGTACTGCCAGAAAAAGTTGGACAAAACTAAAGCACATACCATGACTTTAATCCTGCTTGAGATATTTTCTTTAATGTCCTTTGGTGATAAGTGATATTTCCTTATTAACACACGCTGTTGTGATTTACCTTAGCTGCTGAGGAATAATGTGTTGATATTAATTAGGTATCCGTATTGAACTTTTATGTCCTTTACTTGTAAAAGTAAAGGACGTATAATAATATAATAATAATATCCCTGGACATTTCACACAGCGCCATCTAGTCCCAAGCTAAGCAACCTAATGCTTGTGTTATGGTAACAAGATGGCTGATAAACGTGAAAGTCTTTGACTTTAAAAACATATTACATCTCTGCTTTCAGAAACAAGTTACTATGAATTGGAGGATGCGTTTAAATGCATCCTGATTTCGGCTATCCTCTTCATGGCATGCGCCAGTATTTGTGTTGTATCCACCTGCATATACTGTTGCTGTATTAGTTACACGTAAGTGCTATTGATGGACTAATTACATCTTATTAAAACTAAAACACGCGAACCATGTATTATAGGTAGGTAGTACAGTCAACCGCACATCTGTCATACTTGCCCTACTAAATCCGCATTCACATTCACGTCAATATCGAATTGTTATATGCGGTTTACTGTACGAACGTACAACTCCTTGTTTGTCTGCAGGAGTACCTACTGCAGCATTGGCAAATGCTAAATTATAATTTTATCACGAACGACCTTCTTTTATAACAAATCCAACCTTATTTCTAACTAAATACCATTGGTTTTGAATTTTGAATCTAAAAGTGTCTTTTCTCTTACCAAGATTTTATTTGAAGGATTTTTTGGACACAGGACGGAAGTCGATCTTTTTTTTCTGCTTCCATGATGAAATAATTTGCTGCAATATTAACGCTGAGTGTATGACGGATTGAACGACCGAGTTCTGTGCGGTCATCCATTGGATCCAAGGGTATGTTTGGTGTCTTATTGATTATTCAAAAGTTAAAAGTTATCGTTTCTTAAATTTTATTCCATTGTTTTCTTTGTAATAGGCAGTGTTCCCGAAAATAAACGAATTGTACATCACTAAAAACTGGTCTCGAGGCAAATTTCATGAAGGTATGTAATTTAACTTTTCTTCAGCTTTTTTGTTATAAAAGATTCTGTCTGCACTGCCTTTGGATCCAATGGATGACGAAAAAGAAGTTCGAAAAGAAGGACGTTCGTGATAAAATTATTATTTTCTGCTTTCACAATACTGCATCGTTGACAAATGCTACATTATAATTTTATCACGAACGACCTTCTTTTATAACAAATCCAACGTTATTTTTAACCAGAAAAGTTTTTCCTTCATATTGGTTTCGAATTTTGAATCTAAAAGTGTCATGTCTTCCCTCTTACCGAGATTTTATTTGAAGGATTTTTGCACACAAGACGGAAGTCGAAGCATTTTTTTCTGCTTCCAAAATGAAATTAACGCTGAGTGTATAACGGATTGAGGCATTGAGGCGGAGGGAGGCATTTGCCCAGCAGTGGAACAGCCAGCACAGGCTAACAAAATAAAAAAGCAGAAACAAAGTCTAGTCTATACAAATACCTCAGATTGATAAAGATGTAGCAGAGTTAATTTATGAATTTTTATTTCAGAGACCGGACATTGGAAAAAAATGTAAAGTCTGTGGCAAAGAAACTGAATACAGATTATAACTCTAAGAAGGTGGCTCCAAAGCGCGCGCCGTTGCCGGCGATATCGGAAAGTTGTAATGTCCTTGTGGAACCAGCGGACGTTATGATTGTTTAAGGGATGCGCTAAGTTAAGCGGCGAAATTCAAATTTTATTATTGTTTTATTGGAAGAATAAATAATATTTTAAAAAATGTACGTTTATTTCTTGCGTAAAGGCCAAACACCAGCAAGTCTAAGCACCCGATGCTTTATTTCAACCATTTGTAATCAAGTCATGTCAATAACATACTCAGCTCATTAGTGATTATAACTTAAACTCAAATCATTTATTTCAACTAAACCAATTACAGGCACCTTTGAATTGTCAAAGGGTCGGCCAGTCAGAAAGATGAAGCTAGTTGCCCATTCCAAAGCGTAGGTACCTATGGAGAAGAACGGGCAAGAAACTCCACGGACACTCTTTTTAATCATAAAATTGTTACAAAATATTTGATTACATCATTCGTATTGAAATTAACCATGTGAGAACGACGTAGAAAGATGTGCACGTTAAAAGCGTCCATTATAGAAAACATAAAAACAATTCAGAAATCAAAAATTAAAATAAGCCATGGTAGCTAAGAGATGACCAGTCCCTACTGACGGCGCCCTTTCACGAACATGACGTATGAATCAGCATCAGTTCCCTTCAAAATGCTTGAGCTGATCAAGCATTTTGATGGGAACTTAATGATCCAACACACAAGCCACCACCAGCGACACATTAGAGTGAGCAAGACATACTCTCAGACGCCAGGGCACATTCAAGTCAATGAAAGACGTACCCAGTAAATGGTAGCTTTATAGAAAGTACATAGTGCTCATACGTGTGCTATGCAATTATACAATACTAAGAGATTGAATTTATACAATGCAAAGATAGTTTTTTTCCAATGTTCAGCAGCTCGAACAATATTTCCGAATGCTTATTAATTTATGCGCGCCTATGGAGTAGGACCAGCATTGATGTAATCCCCTAACTTATAATACGAGTATGCTTGGCTACATAGTGTGCGTTTAATACAATATTTAAATTTAGTTTAATTCAGTTGGAGTTTAAAACACGAGACAGCTGGGGAGAACTTCAAATTTTCGATGATAGAAATCAAGTTTGAAATTCCCGAATAATACCCGCTCCCGCGTTAGTTTTTGAACGAAACAAAAGAAAACGTAGAGTGCGCATTCTATTGGTCAATCAGTATTCCCTTCATAGCCATTGGTGGATTGGGGTGCAAGGGGGAGCGCACAACAAGCAGACTCCCCAAACGTCAACCTCACCTGCACGCGGTGTACCCTGCTGCTAACCAACGAGGCTCTGACGACCGACAAATGGTGGGAATTAAATTAAAATAATAATTATTAATTTAATTAATTTAATTCCGCGCGGTGGCGGGTAAACCACCAACAAAAGCATTCCCAAGGAGGGTTGGTGTCAGGCTGGCGGCCGACTGTTAAACTTTGCCAAAACCTATAGCAACATGACTAGAAAAGTTATTATGAGCGATAGGGCTAGGGCGTAACCCACAGGCGATGCGCAGGAGCAGCACCCGGCTTCTGTGGGAAATGGACAAGGGTTGTTGCACCAGAACTGGCGGATGCGACGTAAGACGCAAGCTCGGAGTGTGAGAGAAGTTAAATTGAGGTGTGCGAGCTGGAATGTGGGTACTATGACTGGAAGAGGAAGGGAACTAGCAGATGTTTTAAAAAGGCGACGACTGAACATTGCGTGTCTGCAAGAGACGAAGTGGAAGGGAGCGAAGGCTAGACAGATAGGAGAAGTTTATAAGTTTTATTACTGTGGAAGCCATGGCATGCGGAATGGTGTGGGTATAGTTTTGGATAGTCAGTTGAAAGAATGTGTCGTGGATGTTAAAAGAGTGAGTGATAGGGTGATAGCTGATAAAGTGACTGTGGAGAGTTTGGTGGTTAATATAGTTAGTGTGTATGCACCCCAGTCAGGGTGTGAGGATTGTGTAAGAGAGAAGTTCTGGAAGGACTTATATTGTGTGTATGATGGATGTGCAAGATAGTGAAGAAGTGTATGTGGGGGGTGATTTTAACGGGCACGTAGGAAGACAGAAGGATGGGTATGAGAGAGTGCATGGTGGTTGAGGGTATGGAGACCGTAACACTGATGGCGAGGCACTGCTGCAAGCTGCTTCGGCCTTCGACCTCTGGCAATAACAAATACGTGGTTCGAGAAACGAAATGAGCATCTAATAAGTTATAAAAGTGGCCGTATGTACGGGACTGCAACAACTATCGAGGGATAAATCTCATGTCACAAAGTATGAAGGTATTGGGGAAAGTAATAGAGAAAAGACTGCGAGAGGAGAGTGAGATTACCCCAAACCAGTTTGGGTTTGTGGTGATTACCGGATGCTGAACGCCCGGACCGTCCCTGACAGGTATCCGATTAGGCACATCCACGATTTCTCACACAGTATCTCTGGTTGTAAAATTTTCAGTACAATAGACCTAGTGAAAGCCTATAATCAGATACCTGTCAGTCCAGACGACATTCCGAAGACGGCGATCACCACACCGTTCGGCCTGTACGAATTTCCGTACATGACGTTTGGTTTGCGCAACGCAGGCCAAACGTTCCAACGTTTTGTCGACGAACTGACGAGAGGACTGGAGTTTTGCTACTGCTATTTGGATGACTTCTTAATCTTTTCAAGGTCACAGGCTGAGCACGAGGAGCACCTCCGCATTATTTTCGGCAGAATGAAGGATTTCGGTATGCTGATCAACACATCCAAGTGTGTTTTCGGTGTTCCTGAGGTAACCTTCCTAGGTTACCACATCTCCGAGAAAGGCACCAAACCGCTTCACTCCAAGGTCGATGCCATCAACAACTTCCCGCCGCCCAAAGATGTCCGTCAGTTGCGCCGATTTCTGGGTATGATTAATTTTTACAGGCGTTTCATACCCCACGCAGCTCAGATTCAGGCGCCGCTGCACAATCTCTTGATTGGCAACGTAAAGGGCTCGCAGCCTATATGTCTTGCGGAGAATACTTTGCAAGCATTTGAAGACTGCAAGGCAAGCTTAGCTAACGCTGCCCTATTAGCTCACCCCGATTGCAATGCCAATCTCGCGTTGATTACTGATGCATCGGATACTGCAATTGGCGCCGTGTTACAGCAGCTTAGCGATGATGGCTGGCAGCCATTAGCTTTCTTTTCCAGGAAGCTCAGCCCTTCGCAAACAAAGTATTCTCCCTATGACAGGGAACTACTGGCCATTTACGAGGCCATCAAATACTTTCGCCATATGCTCGAGGCCAGACACTTCGTCGTGTACACGGACCACAAGCCGATCAGTTTTGCATTCCACGAAAGGAAGAAAAACTGCTCGCCTAGGCAATTCCGGTACCTAGACTTCATTGCCCAGTTCACCACCGACATAAGGCACATTTCGGGCAAGGACAATGTCGTAGCCGACCCCTTATCTCGCGTGGAAGCGCTTCAGGTACCGGTCAGCTTTGACACTCTCGCGGAATCGCAAGCTGCGGATCCGGAGCTGTCCAACCTACTCAAGGAAGGATCATCATTGATTTTAGAGAAGGTGCAGGTTTCAGGGGAGCGTACATCTGTGTACTGTGACGTCAGTACAACGCCTCCCAGACCATTTGTGCCCGTAATGCTGCGAAAGCAAGTCTTCGACAGCCTGCATACCCTCAGCCACCCTGGTGTCTCAGCGTCTGCCAAATTAATCGCAGAGCGCTTCGTTTGGCCAGGTATTAGGAAGGACTGCAGGGAGTGGGCACGAGCTTGTCTTGAGTGCCAGCGGGCCAAAGTGAGCCGACACGTTTCTGCGCCTTTAGGGTCGTATCATCTCCCACGTGCAAGGTTCACCACCGTCCACATCGACCTTGTGGGCCCGCTCCCAATTTCGGAAGGCTTTAGGTACTGTCTGACGGCAGTCGACCGTTTTACCAGATGGCCGGAGGTCGTACCTATTGTCGACATAACTGCCGAAACAGTAGCTAAAGCGCTGTTATCCGGATGGATTGCCCGGTTTGGCTGTCCCGCAGACATTATCACGGACAGGGGTCGACAGTTCGAGTCGGCCCTGTTCAATCAATTGTCCAAAATTGGCTGGTTTTCAGCACAAGCGGACAACGGCATATCATCCGGCATGTAATGGCATGGTGGAGCGATTTCACCGGCAACTCAAGGCGTCCATCATGTGCCATGCAAATGACAAGTGGACAGAGTCTTTACCGTGGGTATTGCTTGGTATAAGGAGCGCATTCAAAAAGTGAAGTAAGTGAACGCCGTGTGTGCACAAACTACCAACTTACGGCCGCGAATGGGACGCCCATTAAGACATTTGGTTTCGTGCAGTTAAATTTAAATTTAGGACTCCGTAGAGACTTTAATTGGTGTTTTGTAGTTGCTGAGGTAACCAAACCAATTATCGGTGCGGATTTTTTGTCTTTTTATTCGCTGGTCGTTGACTGTCGTAACCAACGACTAATCGACAGTAATACGAACATTTACTCTGTGGCCTCAAATCACTCAGACTCATCTATATTCTCTGTAAAAATTTCTTCTGGTGATTCGAGGTACCACAAAATTTTGGACGGGTTTCCCGCCATCACCCGACCCGCCGGTATACTACGCACTACACCGCACAACACCGTTCACCACATCCGCACCACCCCAGGCCCTCCAGTTTCATCTTCATTTCGGCGACTAGCGCCAGACAAATTGAAAATTGCTCAGCAGGAGTTCCAGCTGATGCTGGCCAATGGAACTGCTAGACCGTCGGAGAGCCCATGGGCATCACCACTGCACCTCGCCCCTAAAAAGGATAACAGTTGGCGACCTTGTGGTGATTACCGGATGCTGAACGCCCGGACCGTCCCTGACAGGTATCCGATTAGGCACATCCACGATTTCTCACACAGTATCTCTGGTTGTAAAATTTTCAGTACAATAGACCTAGTGAAAGCCTATAATCAGATACCTGTCAGTCCAGACGACATTCCGAAGACGGCGATCACCACACCGTTCGGCCTGTACGAATTTCCGTACATGACGTTTGGTTTGCGCAACGCAGGCCAAACGTTCCAACGTTTTGTCGACGAACTGACGAGAGGACTGGAGTTTTGCTACTGCTATTTGGATGACTTCTTAATCTTTTCAAGGTCACAGGCTGAGCACGAGGAGCACCTCCGCATTATTTTCGGCAGGATGAAGGATTTCGGTATGCTGATCAACACATCCAAGTGTGTTTTCGGTGTTCCTGAGGTAACCTTCCTAGGTTACCACATCTCCGAGAAAGGCACCAAACCGCTTCACTCCAAGGTCGATGCCATCAACAACTTCCCGCCGCCCAAAGACGTCCGTCAGTTGCGCCGATTTCTGGGTATGATTAATTTTTACAGGCGTTTCATACCCCACGCAGCTCAGATTCAGGCGCCGCTGCACAATCTCTTGATTGGAAACGTAAAGGGCTCGCAGCCTATATGTCTTGCGGAGCATACTTTGCAAGCATTTGAAGACTGCAAGGCAAGCTTAGCTAACGCTGCCCTATTAGCTCACCCCGATTGCAATGCCAATCTTGCGTTGATTACTGATGCATCGGATACTGCAATTGGCGCCGTGTTACAGCAGCTTAGCGATGATGGCTGGCAGCCATTAGCTTTCTTTTCCAGGAAGCTCAGCCCTTCGCAAACAAAGTATTCTCCCTATGACAGGGAACTACTGGCCATTTACGAGGCCATCAAATACTTTCGCCATATGCTCGAGGCCAGACACTTCGTCGTGTACACGGACCACAAGCCGATCAGTTTTGCATTCCACGAAAGGAAGAAAAACTGCTCGCCTAGGCAATTCCGGTATCTAGACTTCATTGCCCAGTTCACCACCGACATAAGGCACATTTCGGGCAAGGACAATGTCGTAGCCGACCCCTTATCTCGCGTGGAAGCGCTTCAGGTACCGGTCAGCTTTGACACTCTCGCGGAATCGCAAGCTGCGGATCCGGAGCTGTCCAACCTACTCAAGGAAGGATCATCATTGATTTTAGAGAAGGTGCAGGTCTCAGGGGAGCGTACATCTGTGTACTGTGACGTCAGTACAACGCCTCCCAGACCATTTGTACCCGTAATGCTGCGAAAGCAAGTCTTCGACAGCCTGCATACCCTCAGCCACCCTGGTGTCTCAGCGTCTGCCAAATTAATCGCAGAGCGCTTCGTTTGGCCAGGTATTAGGAAGGACTGCAGGGAGTGGGCACGAGCTTGTCTTGAGTGCCAGCGGGCCAAAGTGAGCCGACACGTTTCTGCGCCTTTAGGGTCGTATCACCTCCCACGTGCAAGGTTCACCACCGTCCACATCGACCTTGTGGGCCCGCTCCCAATTTCGGAAGGCTTTAGGTACTGTCTGACGGCAGTCGACCGTTTTACCAGATGGCCGGAGGTCGTACCTATTGTCGACCTAACTGCCGAAACAGTAGCTAAAGCGCTGCTATCCGGATGGATTGCCCGGTTTGGCTGTCCCGCAGACATTATCACGGACAGGGGTCGACAGTTCGAGTCGGCCCTGTTCAATCAATTGTCCAAATTGGCTGGTTTTCAGCACAAGCGGACAACGGCATACCATCCGGCATGTAATGGCATGGTGGAGCGATTTCACCGGCAACTCAAGGCGTCCATCATGTGCCATGCAAATGACAAGTGGACAGAGTCTTTACCGTGGGTATTGCTTGGTATAAGGAGCGCATTCAAAAAGGATGTCCAAGCGTCTTCAGCCGAACTTGTATACGGCGAACCGCTAAGGCTCCCGGGAGAATTTTTCACTCCTAGTGACGAAGGAACGACCGACGTCACAGATTTCACTGCGCGCATTCGCAAGTTCGCTCAAAACCTGCAACCAACTCCAGCATCCCGTCACAGCAAGACCAGCATTTTCGTTTTTAGGGATCTGCAGACCACTGATCACGTGTTCCTTCGTGAAGACGCATTACGTGGTTCGCTACAACCAGCGTACACAGGTCCTCACAAAGTTCTGCAAAGGGGAGACAAAGTCTTCAAAATATTATTTAAGGGCAGAGAGGTCACGGTCTCAATTGACCGCCTTAAGCCAGCTTACATTTTGGCAGACAAAGCTGACCCAAAAGAAGTCACTCCACCTTGCAGTAGCAGAGAGTACACCACTCGCTCTGGTCGTCACGTCAGGTTTCCTGATTTTTATCGCCCTTGACGGTCTCTGGAGGGGGGCGATGTAGGTTTTACTCCTACCAGATACCTAGTACAGAAATACGCCACGAGTAGCGCTGCTCTGATGTCAACTTTCTGTCATGGCTGAGACAGACGTCTATGTTCTATAATTATCTTTTCTTGAGTACAATTTCGAGTGCGTCCGTACAATTTCTACCACAACTAAACTGGAAAGTTTTAGTTGTAGTAGAAATTGTACGGACGTACAAGAAACAAAAGTCAAGTTAGAATTTATGGAAATACATATAATGTCTGTACACAACACGATATAAATATATACACAGAAGGAGTAAGACACGAGAAACACAATAGATAGGATGAGAACACAAAACAACAATAATAATATTAATTCCAATTACTGAAGAAAAGATAATTATAGAAGATAGACGTCTGTCTCAGTCATGACAGAAAGTTGACATCAGAGCAGCGCTACTCGTGGCGTATTTCTGTACTAGGTATCTGGTAGGAGTAAAACCTACATCACCCCCCTCCAGAGACCGTCAAGGGCGATAAAAATCAGGAAACCTGACGTGACGACCTGAGCGAGTGGTGTACTCTCTGCTACTGCAAGGTGGAGTGACTTCTTTTGGGTCAGCTTTGTCTGCCAAAATGTAAGCTGGCTTAAGGCGGTCAATTGAGACCGTGACCTCTCTGCCCTTAAATAATATTTTGAAGACTTTGTCTCCCCTTTGCAGAACTTTGTGAGGACCTGTGTACGCTGGTTGTAGCGAACCACGTAATGCGTCTTCACGAAGGAACACGTGATCAGTGGTCTGCAGATCCCTAAAAACGAAAATGCTGGTCTTGCTGTGACGGGATGCTGGAGTTGGTTGCAGGTTTTGAGCGAACTTGCGAATGCGCGCAGTGAAATCTGTGACGTCGGTCGTTCCTTCGTCACTAGGAGTGAAAAATTCTCCCGGGAGTCTTAGCGGTTCGCCGTAGGTTTATGCCAGGTCGAGGAACAATGGACGCCTATAAACACACTATACACTCTATACACACACTCTCACATTCGTTTGCAATTACATACTTTGAATAATCACGCTATTGACTACAGTTTCTTGTCATGTTCGTCTTGATCAATTCGTAAAATTTTATGATTATACCCACAGAATCTAAATAAATAAATTATACGGTAGACGGATGTAGGTATAACCTTTTATAACAAGATACCCTCTTCTTTGCTAGACTTGCCTTTTAATGCGTTTAAAGCTCAAGTAAAATCCAACCTTTGTTCAAAGGCTTACTATTTCATCAACGACTACTTACACGATAAGAATAGTTGGTCGCCCTAATTAACTCAAGACAATGTTCATGTTCTTTCTCCAGAATAAGCTTACTGACAGGTTATTGTTATTAGTATTAACTTATTTATTTATTTTATTTTACTTCGATGATCCTAGTTTTTCATCTGTGACAGCTGTGACCAGAACCCAGCAATGCATAAATATGTAAGCTATAACGCCCTTTATGCCTGGAGGCTTTTATTTAGGTAGTAAGTTTTTATTTACATTTTAATTAACTATTTTTCAGCTTGAGTACGTTTTATTTTATTTTATTTTTTATTATATTTGTTGGTATATTGGCGTGGCTAGCTGACATATTATGGCAAATAATTTAAGTTTCTTGTAATGTTAATTACTGAACATAGGTTCCTAGTATTGTATACATGTAGGGTTACCATATCTCAGGATTTGTCCTGAGATTTCAGGATTTTTAGGCTGCTAACAGGATTGCGGGCGGATTTTGGAAATCTCAGGATTTATCGATTTTCAATAAAATACAGTAGATTTTTAATTAGAAAGAAACAATTTATAGAAAAACATATAATTGTTTCTTCTTTGGATATATTCACAAATCAATGTAATTAACATCAACATATCTTTAGAGTTAGAATCAACATACGTGCACAAAACCAATTACTAATTTTTCCACAGAGTTTTGAATTCGTATGCGACAAAATCTCAGGACTTTGCTATGGAAATCAGGCTTTTTGTCAGGACTTTTCAATTTTCCATCTGGTAACCCTATATACATGCAACTATATTCTAACTGAACAGACAGCTGTGCTGCTGGGGAGTTTGTTGCGCCACTTCTTCTTCCCAGCAATAGCACTAGGAAGTGGTGAAGGGCGGGCGTTTTTGGGGGACTGTCTTTTGTAATTTTGACGATCGAAAAGTGCTGATTCTCAGCCTAATTTGAATAAATGACTTTTGATTTTGATGTAGTTAACTTACGAGTCATTCACCGCGACTAAATAGAACGTTGTTCATTGGTTGTTTATTGTGGGTTAGCGACGTGTGTTCTATAAAATTAGCGGTGTTGTAGTTCCTTATAAAATGCAAGCAAATTTGAATATTGAAATGAAAGCAAATATTTGCGCTGCGTAAAAGTGGATTTAATACACTGCCGAGCAATGAAAAAGTTCCACCCACAAAATGCCGACAAACACCTTAATATCTCCTAAGACATATAATTTAAAATTGGAACACAATATTTACGTTTTTAGTTGGTAATAAATGATGCGCTGTTAAATGTACTTCAATATTGCAGACGGCGTCATTAAGCTAGCCTTTCCCGTTTAGGAGTAATTTGGTGCTTTGTCACTGGAACATTTTCATTGCTCGCGTGTGTATAACACAAATATCTGATGACACCGGACCGAGTGTAAGTATTATGTTTAAATTATTTTATCAACCATTTATCTTATTAAAGTAGAGTTGCTGATCATTATTTTTTTAAAACGTTTTATAAGGTCTAAACAGAAGAAAAAATATAATTTCGAAGTAAATTTATTTACCTAGATTATTGAATGATGGATTAATATAACTATATTAATTCATATGTAACATTTCTATTTTCATTATAATTTTGTTTCTTAATAGTAGGTAATATTAGTGTTTTGCCTAGTAGCTTAACAGTACTCCTTTTTTATTTTAGATAAATAAGAAAACGGAAAGAAAGACGGTGGGTTTTTTCTTCGAGCGAGCACTGTGCCTGAGTGATTTAATGAACACCCGGACATAAAAGTTATTCCATGGCCGGCACGATCTCCTGACCTCAACCCCATAGAAAATCTATGGGGTTTGATCATACAGCGATGGGTAGCAAGGAATGAGAGGATGAGCAGTTGAAGTTGCATTGCATGGAAATCTGGGAAAATATAAGAGGAACAGACATATGTAGTAATATTGTATCGTCGATGCGCCAGCGTTTATTTTAAATACATTATTTTAAATAAATTTAGCGACTATTTTAAATACATTTTACATACATTCGATACAATTAAAAATTCTAATAATAAAGTAAAAATCACTTGGAAAGTCATTAACAATGAAACGGGTAAATCTGTTAGACAAGAACAACAACTTGAGATTATGGTCGACATCAAAATTAGTTAATAATGCGCTCCTTAAGTTCGTCCCCGTCTAAAGCTGAAAACCTTTTGCATAGTAGTGTACCTTTTTGGCGCAGCCGTGAGGCACACACTATTGTTGCCTGAAACATTATTTTTTATTTTATTAATTTTGTATTTTGTGTTTCACGAACTGTGTCCAAATAAACTTTTTTTCTTTCTTTCTGTACCTAAATGTAGTCCTTTATTTAGTTTCGAACATGTAACCCCGCATGATGTAGTTAATATTTATAATACACTTAAGTCTCAAAACACCGGTGGTTATTGGGGCATCTCCATTAAACTTTTATGTAATACTAGCTGACCCGGCAAACGTTGTTTTGCCATATAAATTGTTTCTAGCTTCCCGGCGCTACTTCGTTCGCGTGGTGTCCTACCCCTACCCTACTCCTACACTACTCCTACCCTACTCCTACCCTACTCCTACACTACTCCTACCCTATTCCTACCATACTCTTAACCTACTCCTGCCCTACTCCTACCCTACTCCTACCCTACTTCTAACCTACTTCTAACCTACTCCTACCCTACTCCTACCCTACTCCTACACCCTTCAAAATCCTTAATTTAATACGTGCTTCAATTCGAGTGGACTCGAGTCTACCGTACCGAAGGGACGATCGTCAAATGTTTGAAAGTAGGTAGAACAGTTTATATGGGAAAATGAAATGTTGTTTTTACTATTTTCCTTGCAATTTTTCCATATTTTCTCGCCGTTTAAACCTTCCCTGGACTACGACAAACATTTCAAAACCAAAATCAGCTAAATCGGCCATGCCGTTCTCGAGTTTTAGCGACTCAAACGAACGACGGTATGATTTTGGTTTTGTTCGATGCCAGCCAGTGTGCGAATTCTGAGGTGTGCGTTCTGTATTGATACATCACTTATAAACACAGACGTAAGTACGGCCTTTACCGCGCGTTCACAGCAATTCAGTCCTTAGGTGGTAATGGATTAATGACCCCTGACTGTACAGTCGATCTCGTACCTACGTCCGATCGGCTGCTGGCAATACCTATGGGTTCAGTGGCTGTAGGCTTGCACCAGGGATCGGCTTTAAGTCCTTACCTCTTCCTGTTAATTATGGACGCTCTGACAGCGGACATACAGGAGGCGGTACCCTTGTGCATGCTGTTTGCCATGACATTATTCTTGTCGGTGAAGATGGATCTGAGATCCAGAGCAGATTGGAAAAATGGCAACAGAAGCTGGAGGATGTTGGCTTGAAAATCAGCAGAACCAAAACTGAACATATGTTCTGCGATTTCGGTGGTCTCTGCAGTTCTAGGGCCATAGCGCTTGATAGCACGCTTCTCCCAGTCTGCTCCGACTTTCGGTATCTGGGTTCACTCGTGCAAAGCGATGGCGAAATAGATCGGCCTTGCTTAACCGTTAAGCACAGAATTAACACTGGATGGATGAAATGGCGGCAGGTCACGGGAACAATCTGCGACTCCCGCATTCCGCTTAAACTTAAGGGGAAGATATACAAAACCATGGTTAGACCTGCTGTCTTGTATGGATCAGAATGTTGGGCCACAAAAGGGATAAATGAGAGGCAATTGCATCTAGCTAAGGTGAGAATGCTCAGAGGGATGTTTAGTGTTACACGAATGGATAGAATAAGAAATGGGTACATAAGAGGAAATCTGAAAGTGGCACCGGTAACTGAAAAGTTGTGTGGAAACCGGTTGTCATGGTATAGGCATGTGTTACGGAGGAATGAGGAAAATGTCGTGAGGGAAGTTTTGAGTATGAATGTCGATGGCTATAAGAGTAGGGGAAGACCAAAGAAATTATGGATGGACTGTGTGAATGGTTAGAAAGGGGGTGACTGTCGAGATGGCAGCTAATAGAGGAGTATGGAAAAAAAAGACATGTTGCGCTGAGCTCAAATAAATTGGGATAGGGGCAGGAGAATGATGATGATAGCCATTGGTGGATTTCTGCTTGACGTATTAGTTGACATTTTCAATTTTAGATTTGACAGTGACAGTAGAATAGAATAGAACAGAATACTCTTTATTGTACACCATACAAATTATAGAACATAAATATACAGTACAGTGACAGTGACAGACAACCATGAGCTTGCTGTTGCTGCTTGTTACTGTTAGTGTTTTCGTTTTCCCATCTTGGACAAACTCCAGTTTTATTGAGTGATTTGTTCGTTGTCGTGACCAACTTTAAATCGAATGAGAGAACACAAATAAATAAATATTTTATTCAA
The DNA here is from genome assembly GCA_951799955.1 of Apamea anceps. Taxonomy (NCBI): domain Eukaryota; kingdom Metazoa; phylum Arthropoda; class Insecta; order Lepidoptera; family Noctuidae; genus Apamea; species Apamea anceps. The sequence goes on from OX637509.1 coordinate 4,552,337, forward strand.
TTATGAATTAGATATCTGTACATTTTAAGTATTACGATAGCATACACAGTATTTTAAAAGCTTGCGTCAATTCATTTGTTTTTATTGATTTCGGGCTTATTTCTGAAAATATTTAAGGTTTTGCCTAATAATAATGTAAACCTTTTTTCAGATATGGAATAAAAACTATTTGGTAAACATGCTTGATGGTAGCCTGATGGATATGGTTTTTACTACATTGGGCGTACTACTGAGTATGGCAAAGCTGAGCTATATATGCTGTATATGTATGAAATTCAGGTTAGTATAGTTTTAATTTAAATCTATATATATATAAATGAATCCCTATTTCCCTTGGTCACGCCATAACTTGAGAACGACTTTACCGATTTCATCCATCTTTTTTTTAAAGGTTTCTAATACTTTGTAGAAGGTTCTTACGGAAAAAATAGAAAGTTGCGCAGAAAATTAGAAAATTTAAGAATTACGCTTTTACGCTAAAACTGCTGAACGGATTTAGACAAAATTTGACACATGGGTAGACCATGATCAGGAGAAGAACATAGGCTACTTTTCATCCTGGATAGCAGACGAAGTCGCGGGCAACAGCTAGTAATACATAAAATTGCTAAACATGTTGGTATAAATTGATACACTTAGTTCTATGATCTTGGCTTTGGATACTCAATTGAGGACTTCCTTGAGCCAGTCATTGAAAAACTTGTCAAGCATGTCCTGCGATCAATCACTATTGTGTTCCATTTCAAAAGAAGCAGAGTCCTCCTTGCTGTAGTTTAGTGATATTTATTTCTGTTACATTGGTTCAAAAAACAATTTCACATGTCAAAATTAAATTATGTTTTAAAACTAGATGAGTTTGGTGTTTAGCCAACCAACCGGTGTTTAACCAAAATAAACTCAGAGGTCACAGTCTCTTTTAAAGTCCAATAAGAGGACCATGAAGGTTAATATCTGTGAAGATCTTTTGAGGAAAGAACCGCTCAGATTTGAGTGGACCTGTCCACAGTTACAATTGTAAGAATATTAAACCCAGATACTGTGACGAGCCTTTTAAAAGACCCAAAAACGCATAAGTACGACATATGCATTTCGTACTTATGCAACCCCTCTATTACGACGGGTCAGTAGATAGGAATTGGGCGACCTGGATCAACTAGATCCAGGCTCGCCCAATTCTAATATTATTTTCATTCATAATATCAATTCCAGGTCCTCCATTCAGTTATTGAGATCCAGAAACAACCAATTTACACCATACACTCATTCTAGTATTCCAATATTTCAATCATTCATCATCATCAACTGCCTAGCCTTTTCCCAACTATGTCGGGGTCGGCTTCTAGTCTAACCGGATGCAGCTGAATACCAGTATTTTACATGGAGCGACTGCCTATCTGACCTCCACAGCCCAGTTACTGGGTAATACGATACCCTAGGTAAGACTGGTTGTCAGACTTTCGGGCTTCTGACTACCTGTAACGACTGTCAAGGACCCACGAATGACAGCCGGGACCAACGGCTTAACGTGCTTTCCGAGGCACGGAGGGGTCTCGGTATGTAAAGATGGTCACCCATCCACAGACCAACCGCGGCAAGCGTAGCTTAACCTGACCGATCGACCTGTGCGGCTGTTATTATTTAGCCACGGGCCCCACCAATATTTCAACCATTCAGTAATTGAAATCCAGAAACAGCCAATTTACACTATTTACTCATTCCAGTATTCTAATATTTCAAACATTCAAATCAACTCAACATTCATCTAATTCAACATTCTAATTATTTGTATTCTAATTTGTCCTCGTTAAAATTACATTCATTCAACAATTCGGAGACACGCACATGAAACTCAAGCGACAGTCGATATAGTCTATTCGACACCACAGGCTAACGAAAGTGGAATGCGCTCGCTATTGACCATCACGCTGCCTTATATACCGTGCAGTGGTTATTAACGTTTTATGACTTAGAAATAAAAAGCAAAATAATATTTAGAACGATTATATTTTTAATATCAATTACATGGCGTTGAACTTAACTATTTTACTAACTAAATACTCAGTTTCAGTCATGATTTCATCAAAATCACTTTGCACTAAATATTGTATATTCACGCTTGCACTATCAGGATCACTGTCTATTTCTTCCACATCATGTACAATAATTTTTATTATTCGGCGAACATGCCCGGGCTCCTTACGCATGATAAAGGACGTTTTTTTTAAAAGATTTTGATTTATTTGTTTTCTTCTTAACTTTTTTATTTTTTGCTGTCTACTCTCTTCACATTTATTTGCTGCCACTTCGGCGTACCAGCTCTCTCGGTCTTGAGCAAAGTGAAATGGATTAAGAACTGCCGATCGATTCTGTAAAAATCTCACCGTGAAAAGTTAGGTGAAGTGAGCTTAGAGTGAACTGTCAATAATGGCAATCCCTAGCATTTAGTTTGGAATGACAGCTCACCACGCTCACTTCACCTAAGTTTTCACGGTGAGATGGTTACAGAATCGCACTGCTGGATCGAAGTCCCCTATTAAATTCTGAAATAAAAATATGAATGATTTGTACTATTAAACACCATCAAATATGCATTCAATTGTTAACATTGATGGTCACTTAGATACTTACGTTACATTGTTGATCAGTCAGTGTTATCTAAAACAGGACTGTTGGATAGTGAGCGTGACATACTTAATTCTATGCGCGCACGTCCCGCTACACAATCAGTATGAGATGGACGGCACAGTGATGCCGCGTGTCACGCATACGCGTGATCTTGGGGTTCATATGGTAATACGGTAGCCGAGTTGACGTTTCGCAACCACATGGACTTGTGTAGCAAATCCTTCAGAAATTTTAGGGGCTTTTTTTAAGGGTTTTATATTGAGACAATGTAGAGATTTTAAAAATACCTATAGCAGTGGTAAAAATTCTTTATATTGCTTTAGTTCGTAGTCATCTCGAGACAAGTGCCATTATATGGAATCCGCATGAAGACAAATATAGTCTAATGGTTGAAAAGGTACAAAATAAATTCACGAGGTATATTTGAAGCAATATGGGGCTTACCCATTCTACCCGTTGTGGTATTTCATAATCTAAGTGGTTATGACTCATATATATTTATTAAAGAGTTGACCAGATATGAAGGCTCAATTAAAATCATTCCCAAAAAAGAATTAAAAGAAGCTGACATAATTAAAGAATTAATAGTTGTAAAAATATATCTTTCATTCAGTATTATAGATGGATTCAAGACAATTCTGAACATGAGCAAAGCTGACGTGGTAAACGAAATTCATAAAAATGCGAGGGTGAACTTTCCGCGAAGACATGTTATTATGAAAGATATAGATGACCTGATGGCAAGCAGAACTCATATTTATTTACATTTATGTCGCGAATGCAGATAAGGCGTGGAAATAATTAAAAACGGAATAACTTACATTTCCTTGATTTTTACAAATAATATTTCCTTCTTGGTTGTCCTATAAATAAATAAATAATGAAACTCATGCAAATGCGCAACTCGGTTTTATAATGACTGGCTGGCTGGCTTGGCGGCAACAGTCACATCTCCCCATAAGCCTTGTGGTAGGATGTGACGTCATGGCGGTTGGCTGGCTGGCTGTCACTACAGTGGCGACATCTTTGGCAGGCGTTACATTATACAGACAGATACATAAGGTCTATTCAAATTTATGTTTCCATTTTATGTTATTTCAAGTTAAACAAATATCAACTTTATTTCAGGGGTAGATTGGAGTTGATTTCAGAGTAACTAGCATTGTATAAAAAGTCTTAAAAATGTTTGAAGTTGTATTGTAAACTGAACTTTATTTTGTAGGACAGAAAGTTATTTTTCCAATAACTCATTATTGTTTACATGTTTGGCAAGTTAATCGCGAACGTAGATTAGAGGCGTATTAATTCAAAGCCATATTTATTCATCAGTTTTGAATACCACGCTCCCGTGATACGGTTTACGAAGCTCAAACAAAACGACTAGAAAATAGGAAAATTTTGAACAACTTGTTTTCCGCAATTCGTTAGGAACAGCAAACATCCTGCCGATCGATTCTGTAAAAATCTCACAGTTAAAAGTTAGGTTAGTGTCACTCCCTAGTATTAGTTGGAATGACAGCTCAGTCCACGCTCACTTCACCTAAGTTTTCACGGTGAGATGGTTACAGAATCGCACTGCTGGTATCCGAAGTTGAAACACGAAAGATGCATGTCAAAGTACGGCCCAGAGGAAATTCAAAAAGCTGCATACTGCAGTTGAACAGTGAAATTTCTATTACGCCATGAGATTTTCAATTTCCGTGCGTCCGTCCGTTTTCATTGGTCTTCCAATCAACTGTCGGTAAACATACCTAGGTACAAGTATCCGAAGCGCAGTAAAAATATTTTCTTAAACATGGAGCTGTATGGAAAAACTTTTTGTTTACAATTTTTTGGTCAGATTGTTTGCTGTACGTAAAAAATTAATGTTGTACAGAAACTAATCTGACCAAAAGTATCTTCATTACGAAGAAATGCGTAAAACATTAATTTCATATAATTTAAGAAAACTTCGCCTCCGTAGAATAAAATCAAAGTAGCAGACATAAAATAATAAGTAAATAAAGTTTTATTTATGCTTGCGTTTACAAAAAGGATTTAGTGTTTGGAACCTCCTTTTATTTTTATTTTTAAGCAAACATTGCCGCCGATTCCCTTATTCACAAGCTAAACTAAATTTAAGTTCAGTGCATCTTCTTCTTTCTTTTTCGATAAGAAAAGGACAGAAGATAAATATTAGTATAGTCCTGTCAAATTAAGATACTCCTCAGACAAGTTAGACGTGATTCAAAATTTGGCTACTAAAAATACGTCAATTTATGTCAAGCACTAAAAAAAAAACAAAAAAAAAACATTGGCCAGTTCAAAAAAAACATTGTTTCGGTATGAACAATAAAAATCGGCTCCTTACTTTTAAAACATGACAATAAACCTGAATACAGAAGATGGGGCAATTTCCGGGGATTAAAAGGACTGATCAACCGTCCGTCCGGGACAAAATAAAGGTCTATTTGTGAAATATATTTTTTTCCTTTCAATATTACTCATCGGTCATCAACATGATTGACTTTGTGAAATAAAGTTGATATTTGTTTAACTTGAAATAACGTCAATTTGAAACATAAATAAAATTTGAATATAAGTAAGCATACCCTGCATAACATGCCTTGACTCGTAAAATAAAGAAAGAAAAAGTATTTATTGCTACTCGTACAGGAAGATCATAAACAACTGGAAAAAAATAACATCAATTGGAGGAATTAAAAGGAATTCTATTTTACACATATTTTTGCAGAATTTTTACGCGAGTAAAGTTTTTCATGACATATATGTAAAATATGACATATATGCTTCCTGTTGTCGACAAACAAGTATACTTAAAGGCTTTTAACATAAATGTTCATTTTATACTGAAATTGTGAATGTAAGAAGAGGGGATTGTGCATAAGGATGTGAAAAACATGAAAAGAAGATTTCGCTTTGTGACATCTTATATACAATTCATGCAAATTTTAAATTAAGTGTGTTGTTTTTTTACGAAGTGGTTTCTTGTGTTTGTGAAGATTATGCGCTTCGCAAATTTTCGGAGATGTGGAAAAGATCGAATTGGACAAAATAAACACGCAATCAGCGACAGAAAACAGAGGGTCAATTCTCGTAATTTTAAGAATGTTCACAGTCTAATCTCGGTCTCAATCTGTCAAAAATACCTCTAATTTCCCAGCATTTTTAACACGTTTCTGACATTGATTGTTTTGAATGTTTTTAATTACGAGAATTGGCCTTCAGATCATGAACAAATGGACATAAATGTGTTAATATTTTTCGTTTGAATTCAAAATGGACTACGGCATTTCTTTGTGTTTAAATACAAAAATTGTTTGAAGTTTTCGCCTCGATTCCCCATTATTATTCAATTTATCTTTGAGGCATCCCTTTATTTTCGGTTGACGGGCGGGAGTGGCGTTTACATAAATTGGCCATTAGTACGATGGATGTCCCACTTTATAAGTTTCCTGTTATGTTTACGTAGATATAAGAAAAATGTAAATGTCCCATTCTCATTATAATAATGCAAATGGGAATCGTATCTTCTCGAGAAATAATATGGTGAGTGTCGTTAGCGAGGGAAAAGAGGGATTGAAATTATTTTTTTTTTCTTATAAGTTCGGTAATCATTGTTTTTGTTCATAAATAATCGCGTTGGAATTTAAAGTTTTTTTTTGACGATTTAAAGTTATTACGTGTTTATTTAGGGTATTTTATGACTTTAGTTTAAGTTTATTTTCTTTTGTTTACAATTCTTTGACAAGGCCAAACGCAAATAAATGTCGAAACAGGTTGAGAAAAAAAAGAAGAAAAGTTTTTAATGTGATTATTAAAAGTCGAACCTTTAGCTTTGTTTTAAACTTGATAATCTGACTTTTAAAATATTGCTCCAGTAGAAATCAGTTTGCAAGTTTTGATAAAAAAAAAAACGGATCCGGTACAGTCGAGAATTCCATTTACACTGCCAATAAACTGCAATCCGTTTCGTTCTTTCACCGGTTGGGTGAAAGCCGTGTGTCGATCCGACGGATTTGGGGTATTTTGTTACGAAATGTTCTGGAAATATCTGTGATTTTGATTATTGCTGCACACTATATATGTAACTGTTGCAATGGGTATGATTTTGGTGCCTTTTAGGGTTCTGTACCTCAAAAGGAAAAATGGAACCCTTATAAGATCACTTGTTTTCCGTCTGTCAAGACTTTTTTCTCAGGAACTTGTGGAGTTATTAAGTTGAAATTAATATCAAATAGGGCTGTAATCCCTTGAAGCACTGAAAAAATGAAACTTCTAAGTTAACGCAATCAAAAGATACGGGTGTTTATGTTCCGTTTATGCCGCATATTTTGACACTCGCAAGGGAATCAAAACTTATAGGGTAGGTACTTCCCGTTGACCTAGAATCATGAAATTCGGCAAGAAGCAATGTTATATAGCACAAGTAAAGGAAACAATCCGAAAAATTCTTGAGCAAGGCTTTAGGCTTAGGCTTTAACATCACGCTATGACCCTATGGAGCCGAGCAAAACGAAAAAAGTCAGAAAGATTGCGAAGCGAAAACGAAGTAAAAGCGTGGGCGGGCGATGCGATGCAACGCGGACGAAGTCGCGGGCAGAAGCTAGTCATCTTATAAAAGAGAATTAGTATAGGTTCGTACTTGTTGTTCTCGTATTCGTATCTACTTTTACATTAACAAGTTCTTATTAATAAGCAAGCACCATCGAAAATGCAAATAAATGGGCCTTTTTTTGCGGATGGGTAATCATCAAATGACCCCTCCCGCTCTGGGTGGAGCGGAAGGGAGTGTCAGACTCTTACGACCATGACTAAAACCCACCCGTGTTCCTTCCTTAGTCCTTTATGTTCTAGGGCAGCGGTACCCTTTTGGACGATCCCGCTACCCCGGCAGGCTTCGGCCCTATCGGGCCCCGTCATTTATGCTGACATCTCTTTGAGGCGCGTGTGGAACACATACGCGCCGTCCGGCACGGGCCTGGTCCTGATCGGACGGTGAGCTACCCATTACTCTCCGCCCGCAGGCCCGCGCCTACGGTGGCCGGGAGTCGTCACGCGGCCCCCGACGCCCGGAGCGTCTCACGGAGCGTATAGCGGCATGGACCTTCAGAGGAAAAAGGTGCATTATTGGAAAACAAAAGTAAATATTTGAAAAGTGATGAGGAAGAGAGGATGTTTGAACGCGCTGAATTTCTGGAACTACCAGTCGGATTTCAAAAATGCTTTTGCATTTGATAGCCTTATTTTTGAGGAAGGCTATAGATCATTTAACGCTAGAACTCTCAGCCTGAGCCTAGCAAAAAGAAAAAAAGTCAAATAGAAGTCTAAGCGAAAACCAAGTAATAGCGTCGGCAGGCGATGCGATGTGGTGGACTGGAGGAACACGAAATTTCACGCGGACGAAGTAATAATATAAAATAAATCCACGTAAAACGGTACCTATTCATTATTAAAACATGAGTCCTCTTGCAAGCTTGGGAAAATTCAGTATGAAATACAAACCGCTTTTTTAATCCTACTATCCTACTACCTAATATTATAAACGTGGAAGTTTGTATGGATGGATGGATGGATGAATGTTTGTTACTCTTTCACGCAAAAACTACTGCACAGATTTGGATGAAATTCGGCACACAGATGGTATATAACCAGGATTAACACATAGGATACTTTTTATCCGATATTCCTACGGGATCGAGACTTATGTGGGTGAAATCGCGGCGCGCAGCTAGTAATATTATAAACGTGAAAGTTTGTTTGGATGGATGGATGGATGTTTGTTACTCTTTCACGCAAAAACTACTGAACGGATTTGGATGAAATTTGGTACACAGATAGTTTATAACTAGGATTAACATGTAGGGTACTTTTTAGCCCGATATTCCCACGGAATCGAAACTTTTGCGGGAAAAACCGCGGGGTGCTGCTAGTATATTACCATAAAGAAAGATGCTGCTGCTGGTTTGTAAGTCCGATTTTATTTCACACATTTCCCGAGATTCCTGGTAGCCCACATTGACCATTATCATTTATAATTAGTACTGATAGTGATCATCCGTCTTAGCAATTTGACGCAAAATGTAAAGTTAGCCAGGGACATGGGCTTATCTTGATCTAGGAAGGGTTTTGGGTTTAACAATCACTCGATCGTTAAATTACCGTTAGTTGCAAGTTAATTCATTTGACACGATATTTATTTACTAAGATTCCATTGTCATACCTGCTTGTCATATCTACTCCACAACGCTTGACATGCAGCTTAAGCCATGGATACGATGCCGGTACATTGACAGACGACGTGAAATTCATCTTCCAAATTCAACTCCCAAATTACACATCCGAGCCAACACCATGACATAACATCGTTACCATGCCGAGAAAGATCAGTCCTGTGCCTATAATCTCTGGCTATTTGTTAAAAAGTGATCTATTCCTGCTGCAGTGGAAAATTCGAGATGGTGTGATGAGTTTTCGTGATAGATTGCCTCATATTTAGGTCTTCCTGTGTCGGGTTGAGGGATTAATGCGATTGTGCCTGTGCTGTGTGTGTAATGTAAGACCGCTGGAGTGGAACCTTTTAGCTTAATATTTGGGCTTAATATGTTGAGGGGCCCGTGGCTAAATAATAACAGCCGCACAGGTCGATCGATCAGGTTAAGCTACGCTTGCCGCGGTCGGGTGACCATCTTTACATACCGGGACTTCTCCATGCCTCGAAGATCACGTTAAACCGTTGGTCCCGGCTGTCATTCGTGGATGTTTGCCAGTAACTGGGTTGTGGAAGTGTGAAGGTCTGATAGGCAGTCGCTCCATGTAAAATATTGGTATTCAGCTGCATCCGATTAGACTGGAAGCCGACCCCAACATAGTTGGGAAAAGGCTAGGCAGATGATTTGGAATTTATGTTATTTGTGTGCATTGGGACTTTGTGGAACCGGTGGTTTACGGATAGGATTTTTGTTTTCTTTACGATATAATACATAGGCAATATTGATTTTAAATGGCCATCAAACAGTGTGCAAGCTTGCTGACCAGAGTACGATTCTTATCCGAATGAAATAGGCTAATAATAATTATTTTTGATGTCTTGCAAAACATCGAGATTTCCGTATTACATGTAAGTATGATATTCATGTTTCATAGACACAAACCTTCCGGAATAAGTTCTCAAATTTTGTCCTGTCCATAAGGTAAACCGTTTTTTGACAGATGGAACTAGTGATTGTAGCAACACTCAATACACTGATTGTTACACGTACGGTATTATAACGTCTGTAAGAAGCCATAAATAAGATAATTCAATAAGATAAGGCAGTTTATATATTTATTAAACTACGCATACTGCATAACGCATACGCATACACATGCGTTTTGCGCATTACGCATAGGTATTGTTTTATTATAATACGCATTTTAAAGTTAACTTTGACGTAATCTGGAATAGTTCGTTTTAAGACAGCTGTCAAAAAACGGTTAATCTACTGGACAGGGTATAGATGACCCACAGAGTCTCATAGGATTTATATATAAGTAATATAAAAATATCAAAACGGACCAAGAGGTCAGGGTCTCGTAATCATCATTTGCCTAGCCTTTTTCCCAACTATGTTGGGGTCAGCTTCCAGTCTAACCGGATGCAGCTGAATACCAGTATTTTACATGGAGCGACTGCCTATCTGACCTCCACAACCCAGTTACTGGGTAATACGATACCCCTTGGTAAGACTGGTTGTCAGACTTTCGGGCTTCTGACTACCCGTAACGACTGTCAAAGATCCACGAATGACAGCCGGGACCAACAGCTTAACGTGCTTTCCGAGGCACGGAGGGGTCTCGGTATGTCAAGATGGTCACCCATCCACAGACCAACCGCGGCAAGCGTAGCTTAACCTGACCGATCAACCTGTGCGGCTGTTATTATTCAGGTCAGGGTCTCGTAATCTAGACATGAATAGGTACACAGAAGCCTAGAGGACAATAAAAAGAGTAACGACATGAACGTAGTTACTTTCCCTAATTTATGACGGTCACATATTTCGGAATATCAAAACAGATGGTACCAATTTAGACTCATGAAAATGGTTTATTATGGTTTCTTTATCCGTTCTGTATAAGCCTGTAGAACTAAACGAAATGGAAAAAACTTTTTCTTGGCTGCTACGGCGTGTCTGTACAATGTCGTCACGGCTACACCTGCTACGCTTTCGTTGCAGATATCCAAATTGCTACGCGAAATTGCTATGTTTGTTGTGAGTGTTCTAACAATATTGTAAGTATATTAAGTGTCTATTCACATAAAAAAAATGTGGTTAATGTTATTGAGTAGCTGCGCACAATTGAAATATTTGTATGATATTTTACAGAATATTTGGTTGTCAGGTGAATAACAAAAAATTAAGGGCTGATTTTTCCAACGTCAGATAATTTTATCGGAGGAATAATTTTGAATTTTTTACGGTTCTTGCATACAAAAACTGTCAGACGTCAATTTTATTCCACGAATAAAAAATTACTGTCGATTGAAAAATCAGCCCTAAATGAAAAAAATACCTATGTATGTTTAATCAGAATACACACTACTAATTTTCCTAAACAAACCTTCAAAACACATTCGCAGATGTGTCCTCACCCTTACAAAATCATATTTTCGAGTACAACAATTCGTTGTCACCTGTCATCAAAGCCGACGTTTGTCACAATGTCAGTTCAGCTGTTTAATGAAAGCATCAAGTCGCATCAAGTCGCCAGTCGCCCTTCGTCACGCCAACATTGAACTTTCATTCTGTCATGCGCCCCTTTTCACAGACTTTCAATTAGCCGGAGTGACAGCGTAAAGAGAGAACCGACGACGTTTCAAATAATGTAAATAGGTTGAATGAAGGAGTTGTATTGTTTGAAAAGTTAAGTGTTTAGTGTTCGTTTGTTTTTTGGAACGAAGTTGCTTATCCCACCTAATACTCTGCAGACTTGACGAGCGAGAGCGAGACCGTAAAAAGTGCAACACTGACCGTCATGACACGTTATTTCATTATTCAGAGACACAGCTAAAATATGTGTTAGAACAGAGGAAAGATAATACAAAATATTAACTATATTGCAGCTCACTACATTATCCGCATATTAAGAAAATAAAATATGATAATGAGTGCCACGAGATAGGTAATAATTAATTAATTCATTAATTCTTATGCTGGTATGTAGGTATGTGTACAAGTGTGATCAATGGGTCGTCTTAGGGCGAAGTTGGTTAAATTCTATTCTATTATTGTGGACTTTGATGTCTGTTATTCTTAATAAGTAAGTAGCCTGAATTTCAGACCACCAAGTAGAGTCTATTCCCCCCTTTAACAACAGCCGATCGATTCTGTAAAAATCTCACCGTGAAAAGTTAGGTGAAGTGAGCTTAGAGTGAGCTGTCAATAGTTGCAATCCCTTAGCATTCTTTGGAATGCCAGCTCACTCCACGCTCACTTCACCTAAGTTTTCACGGTTTGATGTTTACAGAGTCGCATTGCAGGTATGTCTACAGCCCCATCACTGATTTTATTATGTCAATTATTTGTGAAAGTCAGAATCGCCGGTCAACAGTCGATTTAGCTTTGAAATAGTGCCTAAAAATTACATATCAATTGCTTATCATGATAAGAGAATTGCATATTTCATCTGTTAAAAGAGTTAAAACATTTAAGATTTACCGACCATTCTGATATCAGAATGGCTGGTCAATCTCTGTAGAGTAGTAACTATGTGGATTTACTGAAATTTTCATGGGGCAAAGACTGCTTATTAATTTCTTATTTCACATTAACAAATGACTCAGAGGCAGGCGTATTACTAATCATTTTTGTTTTATTTTATTATGCTAATTTAATTTTAATCTAATTTATATTATTTAATAATTATTCTTATATTATATACTTATATTTATTGTTCTTTTCGTCTAATTTGATTTGTGTTGATTTTATTTTATTTGAATTTTATGTGATTTTCTTGATTTTAATGTGTTCTAGTAATGGGTGTATTTACCTGAAATAAATGAATTTATTATTATTATTATTATTGTGTAAGCCTAGACCCTGTTATTCTTTCTATGAGCTAGCAAAGAGTTTAAAAGCCCCTGCGCCTGTTAAATTTATGAGAGCAAAGTGAAGTATGTCGTAAATTGCGTTTATATATCAAAAGGTATTATTATTTATTAATCGTTTCTTTATTTTCTGTAATAACCAAATAGGCACCATTTGAATTTAAATAAAGAAAGGAGTTTCTATATTTTTTTTTATTATGGCTGTATTTATTAACTATGTATATCTTACTGACACAGAATACTTATGTATTTAATAGTGGCTTAACCGACATTTTTTTTAAGTTCCTGCCTGTATTTAGATGAAATTAATCTACCCTACATTTTTTTTCGAGGCTTTGTCATCATCATCAGCCTTTATCATACAGGCCTTCTCTCTGTGAGAGAAGAGAGAATGGGCCTTAATCCACCACGCGGGCCAAGTGCGGATTAGTGTATGTCACATGTCTTCGAATTTTTGGTTCTTGGACTTGCCGGTTTCCTCACGATGTTTTCCTTCACCGCTTTTAGAGCAGTGGTACTGACATAATTTACACAAAGTAAAATGTGCCTGCCTGCGTTCGAACCTACGTCACTTAAGTCGGGGCCGTTACTTCCGGGCCACCCACCACGGCTCATGTGTCTATGTATGTAGTATATGTATGCATGTCCGTTTCTAGAAACGCTCTACTGCCCAAACGGCTTAACGGATTATGATGACACATCAGAAGGCCAATTCTCGCAATTTAAAACGTTCAAAATCTAGTTGCAGTCTCATCTCGGCGACAAACAAATATCAAAAACTTGTCAAAATGTAGGGAAATTAGAGGTATTTTTGACAGATTGAGACTGAGATCAGACTGTGAACGTTCTTAAAATTACGAGAAGTGTCGTTGGATTCGTCTCAATAGGGAATATATGCATCATATTTATTCAGAACAGATTCAGTAATTATTATTATTTATTATGAGAGGTGTCTTATAGACACCCGGTTAGAACGGAGTTCCTTTCGTTAATCTTTTTTGTTTTTGTATTAAGTAGGTACTTAATGATTAAATAAAAATTGTAGTTGTTGCTGCCATTATTGTTGTTGCTTGTTGGTTATCGGTTGCCGGTTGTTGTTGTATTGTTGTTCAAAGTTTTAGTTTCCTAGGTGATCGGCAAGTGCCTCAACTGCAAACAAACATGTTGGTTTTTAAATAAAATATGTGGTTATACATTTTTCGGTGTAGCCTCTGAGGCCGCAAACAAAACGTGCTCCATAAAGAACTCAGTTAGAAAAATGTGAGCTAAATAGTGAAAAAATTAAAGACAGGGGATTTTTTTAAACGAAATACTTATAATAATTATTCTTATTTATTTACATTACATTGATTTGTGCAAATAAATTATATGACATCTATTTCCTAACGTAAACAATACAATGTGGAATAACTTTTTTGTTGGTACTTCGTATGATTGTCGTACTTAGATCGTCTTTTTTTTTTGGGTGGGAAATCATCAAATGACTTCTCCGCCTCTGGGCTGAGCGGAAGGTCGTGTGAGACTTTTACTGACTAAAACCCACCCGTGTTCCTTCAGTTGCCTGTACCAGGGGCCACGGTATCTCTTTCGAACAACCCGGTGCCCTGGCAGGCATCGGCCCAAGCGGACCCCGTCAATTCGTGCTGACATCTCTTTGAGGCGCGCGTGGAACACAACGCGCCGTCGACCCGGGCCTGGACCTTACTGGGCGGCAAGCTGCCCATTGCTCGCCGCCCGCAAGCCCACGCCTACGGTGGCCAGGGGTCGTAAAACAGAAATTTTTCTCGTTACTTTATTTACAGAACAGTTTAAATCGGTGCAATACTCTTTCGTACTATAAAGACAACCAGAATTCGAGCAAAAATATTCAACACATTGTATTCGCAATCAACTTCAGTAGTAGCTCCTTTTTGATTAAAAAAAAGTTTTAGTTAATGATGTTCTAATTTTATAAACGTCTTTATTGTTCTTTTCACACAAACATTTGATGAGCTGGCAAAGCATGTGCTCACTTTCTTGTATTATTTGATTTATAGTACTATCATCAATATATGACAAAGCTAAGGCTTGGCACACGGAATCCAGTGCATATGTATTTGTAGTAATCACAATTTCATTATCAACTATAAATCTGCCACCGTTCTAGAGCAATAAAACTTTTCTTTTTGGTTTAGTCTGTCATTTTTTATTGTTTATTATACCTCGGGCCTTTTTTCCAATTCTTTATCAGACTTGGATTTTCTGAAAAAAACCGAGTCGTCAGTTTTCAGTACCATTTTATTTACATTTTTACTTTCCGTTTTTGCTTTTTTCTGTTGAATTTTTGGTGTTTTATTTGGAGCTGCTAAGTTACTGTTAGCGATTTTCCATTTTCTGGTCAGATATTTTAGATACTTCATTATAAATTCATCAACACGGAAGCCTTTTCAAGTTCTTGAAATAGGATTCTACGTTCGAAGATGTAGGTTTGTCTATAACTGGCCCATTAAACGTGATAAAATAACAATAAAAGCTGTAAAGTAGTATAGGTTTTGTGGTTACCTAAATCATTGTCATCACTTAGAGTTATAATTAACTTTTCATACCACTTGCTCAAAAAAGTGACATTCTATGCCACAAAAAGCGAACATAACAATAGTCATTTTTAATCTGTTAAAAACAGGGAAAGAAAATTGTACTGAATTTCATTCATCCTCTAGGGGGAGAATGTGATTTAAATTTGGAATACTTACCGAAATTTATACTGAACTACATCTGTGTTTACACCATTGAGTTTGTATAGCATTATAAAGCAATATACATCTTTTTGAAAAACGAATACGCATTTATTATGCAGTTATGATTATTAAATAAAATTACGAAAACCGACGGGGCCGTATGAGCTTGATGCCTTTGCTTTTCCGACAAAAAAATATTAGTGTAGAAATTTGCCGCGTTTTTGTTTTCTTCAAATACATAAACGTTAAGTTTATTTTAATTTATTTTTATAAATAAGTTAATGTTCTAAAAATACATTACGATGTTAAATCAAAGCGACAGTGACAGTGAATTGTCGGATTCCATCAGTGCAAATGCTGCCGCAATTATAAATAATTTGCTTCCAACAAAATCCAAGGAAAATTATTTAAAAACTTATGAAGAATTTTCAACGTGGAGAAGTGCGAAAGGCCTATCAATTTCAGAATCAGTACTTCTTGTCTATTTTGATTATTTATCCAAGACAAAGAATCCGAATACACTTTGGTGCATATACTCAAAACTGAAAGCTACATTAAGCATCAAACACAGCATTGAAATAAATAGATTCACAAAATTACTGGCTTTTCTAAAAAGAAAATCAGAAGGGCATTGCGCAAAGAAGTCTAAAATTTTTACGACTCAAAATGTGGAAAAATTTCTTAATGAAGCTCCTGACGAAATTTTTCTAGCCACAAAAGTAAGTATACATGATTTAACTATGAATATTTCGTATCTTAGTAATGGTAATTATTCTATATATTTACCTGTTTTTTATCTTTGTTATAGGTGGCCTTAATTTTTGGACTCAATGGTGCTTGCCGCGGATGTGAACTTGTGAACTTAAAGGTGGAGGACGTTGAAAATCATTCCAATGAGTTACTGTTGATTAATGTAAAGGAAACTAAGACAAAGAAAAATCGGTCATTCATTGTACAAGGACAATATACTAAAATCATTCATAAATACCAAGCATTACGTCCCACCAACATGGAAAACAATCGATTTTTTATAAACTATCGGAATGGGAAATGTACTCGACAAGCCATCGGCAAAAATAAAATTAGCAATATGCCAAAGGAAATTGCTAAATATTTAAAACTTAAAGATGTTGAACTCTACACCGGTCACTGCTTTAGAAGAACTTCGGCGACTTTCTTGGCGGATTCAGGGGCGGATATTACGTCAATAAAAAGACACGGTGGTTGGAGCTCTGATAGAGTAGCTGAGGGTTATATCGAAAGCTCAATGGCGAATAAATCCATATTAAGCAGTCAAATTAACAAAAATATAAAACTTAATCCATCAGAGCCACAACCATCAACTTCCGGCATCTTATCTTCGTCCGTAACTCACGATGCACCACCACCACTATCTCCGACGTATACTATCTACAATGAAACGCAAGTTCCTCAGACGCAAGAACAGAGAAATACTCAAATCAACTCATCAACAATAAATGTACCAAACAAAAATGTAACACTCTCTATCAATAATTGGACCAATGTTTCGAATGTTAACTTTTACTTTTAATTGTCATTATTTTTAATAAACGCTTATCTCATATTATTATTGTGTTAATTTTTTCGCAAATGGTACGAAAAGTAGAGTATTTTCCTCGGTGATAAAGCTGTCTTAGTCTTGGGTGAACTTAAATCCCTCGCTACACTCAGGACTCGTCTTAAATCCCTCGCTTCGCTCGTGCTTTAAATTTTTAACACCCTCGCTACGCTCGGGAGTAAACCTCGAGTCCTTCGTTACGCTCGCGATTTAAATCATCACCCGCGACAGAAGACACTGCTTTATCCCCTTGGTTAATAATCTACTATTTCAGCATCAATTTTATCACAAAAACATTGGGGAGATTTTTGTTCAGATATTGCTGTATTTTTACGGTCAGTAGTGTTGATAGTGTCTTTAAATAATGATGTATTTGGATCAGCAATGTTTGCATTCATTTGAGCATTAACTTCGATTTTGATTTCAGTATCCTTCTCATGAAATGTTGAAAGTTTTTTTTAGTCTGCTCTTGGAATTTTCGCACCTTGAAAGATTTCCACGATTGTTCATACCATCTCTTTAATTTAAGCATAAAATAATCAAATCTGATGTAATATCTTTCGTTTTGAGAAAATCGTCGCAATTTTTTAACTCAATTAGACATTTGATATAAAAAAAATTCACTCTGTTATCAGTATGCTTAAAATACGACAGGTTAAATAGAATTTTTATAAAATGACTTGTGTCAATGCGTATGTCAAGACTCTTTGACATATTCAGCAGTAGTATTATATTTCGTGTGGCTCCAATTAAAGCGGAAGAGTCGTCTAAGTTGACCTCATTGGGAACAGGATTGTATTTATTCCAAGCGTGAAGCCACTTAAATATTGTATCCATTGTCATTCAGAAGCCAGATGTAAAGGACAATGTCCAAATTGGCCCTGTGCAATAAAGAGTATCAGATTAAACGATAATTAATCGCCTATTTTATTATTTAAGTTGCAAATACTTCTGTATCACGGACTAGCTGTATTCCAAAATGTACTTTTAATAGAATTTAACGCGACTAATAACATTAGATCGCCATCTTCGTCTAATGTCATGTCGTGTCAGAAGTGAAATAGGGATGTCCAATCAATTATAATCGATTGATTGAATTATTATTCGATCGATTGTGTTTTCTTTTCTAAAGTGTATTTTTAAAAACCTAATAAGAATACTTTATGTATGCAGTCATACTCCAATTTAAATAGGTAGTAAGAATAATATTATACAGTAATCAAAACTTTTTATTTTGATTATCTAATTCATTTTTTACGACAATTAATACAAAAATAACATTTCTCTTTCGGCGTAAAATAAACCATTGTCATACATACTTGTAATGTTTATATGACAAAGGTGATGTAACAGACAGTTTGAAATAATTTAAGAACACAGTAAATCTTAATCGAAAAATCGATTATTGGTGTGGTGTCGTACTACATCCCTAGATTTGCTGTGAACGTCACGTCGCGTCGTTAGTTTAAATGCATTTTAATTTTGCACTTGCATCCACTTTTTAGAAAAACAACTGCATAGGTAAGTACCTAATTATCTAGGTAGGTATTATGATATTACCTACTTTTCAGTTTCTTAAAAATCACTCAGAGCTATGAAAAATCGTAGGTACCTACATTTAATATTCGTTGTTATGGTTAGATTATAACCTCAAAATTTGATACTTTTTTTGAAATATACCTTTTTTGCAGCTAGTCCGCTACAAATATAAGATCTTTTAAGAATCAACTAATGATAGAGAATACAATACATAATTATCCGATGCTCTTGGCTCCAGGGCCAACAATGTATGGACGCAGAGCAATGTCCTTTATGAAATTGCTAAACATGTTACATGGCTTTAATGTCCTTGCCATTTGTTTACACGGTGGAGAGTTATTACACGAGAAAAAGATTAATTACAGTTTCTTTTTTTCAAGCGACGCCCATAAATGGCGGACGTAATGCATTTGGCGAGTATCTTTTTTTTTTCTTTTTTGTTGGTTTAACATGCTCGTAAGTGGTCTGCATACCTAAACATTTTGCCGTGTATACTGTTTATGTGTATACTTTATTGCTTTTCGAAGTGTGTGTCGTGATTTATAAGGGTTGTCTGCTCATCCTGACAGCTAGCAGGGGGATAGAAGAATTAAACGATAAAATAAATTATTGATGAGAGAGTATGTTCAGGTAGGCAGTTGAAAATGTATGGGGATACGAAATAACATAATATTACAGTTGTACGCAGGCGTAGGTAGAGATGTAATGTATACCCTCGGTTTAAAATGTAAGGCTCTTGTAAAAAGGGGCGAGCCTATAGCTTCAATTTCAGACTCAGGGCTGCTACGGAACTCGCAACCTAAGGGTCGAACCTTTTTTTTTTGTTTTCGGGGGAAACCTTCAAAAGGCACTCGACCTCCGGGAGTAAGGTCGGGGAGTGTGAGATTTTTACCTTACTATGTAAAACCACCCGGTGATCACCATTAGCACATAGGGGTGGTCCCGGTTCCTAGGGTCGCACCTAGGACTCAGCTATCGCGCTTGCAATCATTGAACTAAGTCATAGTCCGGTTAATTGCAGTTTGGTTTTTCTATAAGACGGTTCCGTACAAAGAATCCAAAGAAAAATAGAACCACCGACTTAGCTCACAGAATAAGCAAGCTGAAGTGGTAATGGGTCGGCCATATTAGCCGTAGAACCGATGGCCGTTGGAATCCTTAGGGTAGACGTATTCTTGAGTGGAGACCGCGAATTGGAAAACGTAAGGAGGACGCCCTCAGGCTAGGTGGAGCGACGATCTTCGCAGGGTGGCTGGTAGCAGCCTAATGAGAGTTGAATGTAAATCGGGTTAAATTGCGTGCCATTTTTTTAATAATTTTTATTTACCAAAAAAAGATTGTACAAAAACTACATAGTAAGCTATTATAAATACAATACAAAATAGGAGCATCTGCAACCGAACTAGGTGACACCAGCAGTGCGATTCTCTAACCATTTCACCGTGAAAACTTAGGTGAACTGAACGTCGAGTGAGCTGTCATTTCAACTAATGCTAGGGATTGACAATATTAACAGCTCACTCAAAGCTCACTTCACCTAACTTTTCACGGTGAGATTTTTATCGGATTGTATGATCTGGATGAATAAATGATTATTATTATTATTATTTCCAGAATTGATCGGCCGTATCTCGGTAACAGCGCCAAACCTCTCAAGTATGCTATTTGTGTAAGAAATTAAACTAACGAGTACAGCCTTATGTAGATTAAAGAAAAACAAGTAAACATAAAATAAAGGAATAGGAGAGACCTATGTCAAGCAGGGGACTGCTTGACATAGGTGAAAAAGACCCACCAACACAAACGAACGTATAGTATTTGGTTCGTACCCTTTTTGACATATGTAGGTATTATGTAATATAAAATATAAAGGTTATATTCAACAAAACATATTCCTTTGTTTCCCCTTCGAATATTATCATAGGTTTAAAGCTTATAACATCGTGTAATCGCTTTCTCCGGTCAATGAATTTCATGCTGAATTGGTTCAACCCTTCACAAATCAAGCGAGTATGTTTTGTTCACTGGCATTCTGCTATTCCTTCATACTATCATATTAATAATTCAGTGAATATTATCCATACATTGAGAACATTTCCAATGGATGTCTTGTTTCGAATTTCATTTGTTTTACATTGTTTCTATATCAGTGTTCATAATCTCAGATAATTTGCATTCCATCGCTACTGAATCAGTTATCTAATTTAGTGAAATATATTATGTACTCTAAGTGATTTTTGAGTGACCATTTGCAACAATACGTTTTTGATTGCAATGGAATTTGAACTTTGGTAAGTATGACATTCAGCTTGTTGTTCCATAACTTGAAAATAGGTTACATTTTAGTGCCACACTTCGACAAATAGATAGTTAGATAAAATATACTACTGTTTTGTAGACCAAAATAATAACAAAGCGCACCCAGTGAAATACTCGTACTTGTACACTGTATAAGAGAGATTAAAAGTGAGCAACATTAACACCTAAATTAAAAATAATTTTTCTTAATTTTATATAAAATCTGAAGATTTCACGTTCAAAGTCCGCTCCGATTTGTAACAGAAACGAGGTAACAAGTTGGACAGCGCATGTATTCCGATAGCAATCAGCGACAATCATATCGACGATCACTGGTAACTGCGACACGACCCCACAGAGTAGATACGAGTATATTTCAAGTCAGTACAGAAGGTTTACTTAAACTGGGTGGAAAAAGTCTGGTCAACAAGCCGAAATATTACGCGTTCTGTTCTTCTACCTAAGTAACATTGACCAGCCCAAAAATAATGACTGGGAAACCAATTTATCTTAATTCTATCTAATTTTTACAATTTACAAGTTTTGTTTCATTTCATTTAATTTAATCAAAATTTGTCCATTTTTATTACCTACTGTGGTTTAACTTAAATTTATGATTGTATGACATGTGTAATTACTAATATGGACTAATAACTTGTATGCGTGGTGCAAACTGTTAATATAAGTTGGATTAATAAATAAATAAATTTATTTTCCCTTAGATTTAGGATTGTGGGCACCTTTAAAACACCCACTGTACCAGCAGAGGGACGGCCGGGGATACGGTGGGTCTGCAGTGCCTACACCACTTTTGGAATAAGTGACAATGATCACTATTCGCGAAACTGTGCTGCTATCACTATTCGACAACCCGTCAAGGCTATTTTAATGCATAATAAACGTTTCGTAAGGAGTAGGCCTTCTAGGACCCTTCTTTTATATTGTTTGACATGGCGTAGGTAATCGTAGCGAGCGTGAACTTTGATTGGAGACAGTTTACTTCGCTTATTTGACGCAAACGTTCTGAGGGGAGGTTTTTGAAATTGTTCTTTGAAAATAAAAAATAGTACAAAAATATATTGTAAGGTTTTTTCTGAAGAGAGAGTTACATATCAGTTGAAACATGGGAAATGTTACATTACATACCCATTAAAATATTCACATCATATGCTCACTGAAAATCTCGTTGATGAAGTAGCAGACATTCTTATGACGCTACCTTAGTTGATGAGACCAATTACTAAAACTTGTGCGGGTTTGCGTAGTAAAAGATAGCAGTTATGCTAACCTCATAAAGGTTTGTTTGAAGAGTTAATGACACCCTTTCTTCAAACCAAAAAGGACCGTAACAACGACAATGAAACGCCACGGTGAACAAAAGAACAAAAAAATAAATAAACCTAAAACAGTACTCGTGTTTACTGACCCACAAAATTATGCTTATTTAGAAAACAAGCCCACATTGTTTCCGAGAAACCGGGTTAATAAAGCGATGAAATTCGTAAAAATAAGTGACAAAATAATAAGTGCGTTGGTAGATACGGGCAGTGACGTAAACCTAATATGTGAGGACTTGTGGAACGAGTTAAATGTGCCGTGTAGTAGTGATAATACGATGTTATCTGGACTTGGATTGTCGAAAGTAACATCGTGCGGAAAGATTATGATATGTTTACCTAAAGACAGTAAGAGTTATTCAGATGTAATATTCCATATAGTACCTAAAGGGACCATGCCCCACAATCCCCATTCTACATTTTGTTAAGCTCTTAGCAAAAGAAGGAAAGTATATACATTTAACAAACGACACTGATATGGATCATTCAAAATTTACGCCGCATCGTATAGTTGATCACTACCTATATGAGATTTTTATGGGTTCTGCTGCGTCAAGCATGAGGTAGAAATGGGGAGTGTGTTGTAAGATACGGAAGTTTCGATCACTATGTTTATATTTTAGGGAGCATCGAAGTCCAGGTTTTCATAGTATTTGAAGCTCGATTAATCTAATTATATCTCGTAATTTAAAAAATGGTTTTATTTTATCGCAAGTTGCAACAGCTCTTTTTCTGTGGAGAGCAGTTTTTCTGTATTGAGCTGTCGTTCTGTATCGATTCTGTAAGAATCTCATCGTGAAAAGTTAGGTGAAGTGAGCTTAGAATGAGCTGTCAATAGTGTCAATCCCTAGCATTATTTGGAATGACAGCTCACTCCACGCTCACTTCACCAAAGTTTTCACGGTGAGATGGTTACAGAATCGCACTGCTGTATCGTATACAGAGTATGGAGAGACTATAGTTTGTGATTGGTTGCGTCGTGTACGGACCGCCATTGAAATAATAGCGTTGTGACATTCTGGCTGCTTATTGGTGATTTGAGTTTAAAACACCTTAGTTTTGAGTAGCTTCGTGGACGAGAGGCCAAATTTTCATTAGCACCAACGATACACTTTTTTCTGTAATGTTCATTTTTTTACTTAGAAAATTGTTTTAGTAACCTTAAATCTGTTTTACTGAAAACAAAAAATGGTATAAGTAATTCCTTTGTCCTTCATCTCGTAGGGACTTCATATTATCATCAATGGAAGTGGTGGGAACCGTCAGGGTTTCACAAGTTTACGACCACTAACAGGGGCGAATATACTTGCATTTCGTCCTGCACTACTTCCGAAATATTGCTCATAAAATGTAGACATAAACACGCCATGTCATAGGTAACTACCGCACTATAAAGTGTCGGCATACAGCACTGCGATTCTGTAACCATTTCACCGTGAAAACTTAGGTGAAGTGAGCGTGGAGTGAGCTGTCATTCCAACTAATGCTAGGGATTAACAATATTAACAGCTCACTCTAAGCTCACTTCATCTAACTTTTCACGGTGAGATTTTTACAGAATCGATTGGCTGGTTACTGTTATAGTAAGGCTTTCGTTCCCTGAACCGTAATTGCGTAACATTCTTTTAATAAGTATCCGAAAGGTTTTGAAAGCAATTCCCAAGCCATTGCTTTATAGCTTTGAAAAATTCTTCAGCTAAACAGCATAAATAACGCAATCAATGTTGTTAAACTGTCAAAATGAAATGCATTGCCATTATTCGTGTGTGTGTGTGTGTGTGTGTTGTGTATTTTGCTTATGTTATTGTGTTGCGCATTTACCGTGCTGGTATAAAATCACTAGAAGAAAAGTGGGTATGAAAAGTTACCTTAAAAATAATAAGAATATTCTGAGATCCTTCTGGGACAGCCTGAGTTCCAATGTTGCAATCCAAGGTATGAGTGCTCTTAAATTGTTATCTTAAATTACAGAAGTAAGAAGATAATCTTCCTGCCATTTATAATGAAGGTAAAATATCGTACGAGTACATACAAAACGCCTCGCTCGCGACTCGGTCACAAGATGGCAGTCAAAAATACCTCATAATTATTTATAGTGTTTGACTAAGATAAGATAAGATTAATAAGATTTATTGGGCTGAACCAATATATTCCTTTGAATGAAACTTTTTTTTACTAACTGATAAAGCTATGAACAGACAGGGTAGTATAATGGAGCATGCTCCTGCATAAGACTTTACTAATTATGCAGATAATGGTACTTTAAAGCACTTTCGTGGTATGAATCTATCAAAAGATAGAAAAGGAAATCAGAATAATAGATAATTTTATTCCTTTTAAGGATAACTGTAGACTTATCGGGCGTTCGTGCTCTGATATTCGTGTTTTTCTACTTAACGGATTAAAGTAGAAAGCTTTTCGTTCATAATTATGCGAGATTATTTTCGCATTTTGCAGACGACGATAGCCATATTTATCTAAAATATTTCAGGTATCTCAGAAAACACAGTATTTCAAGGTACAGCCAGTAATAAATTATGTAGTTTAAAACAGAATTTTTATCTTTGATCTTTCTAAAATATGACAGGTAAATTGTGAGACGGACGCTTTTCTTTGAGACCGCGACTTTGAAATTAAAACGCGAAGTTTCTTTCAAAGTTTCTTGTTCTTACTTTCTATATTTTTTTAGTAATAAAGCAAATATGAAAATGCGAAAAGTTATAAGTATTTTTTTTTATTCTTATTTCATTTCTTTATTAAATACTAGCTGTTGCCCGCGACTTCGTCTGCGATCTAGAATGAAAAGTAGCCTATGTCCTTGTGCAGGTCATGGTCTACCCATGTGCCAAATTTCATCCAAATCCTTTCAGCCGTTTAGCGTGAAAGCGTAACAAACAAACATACTTACTTTCGCATTTATAATGTTAGTTAGGATTTCACTAACATTCTCCAAAACGATGGACAGAAGTAAACTCTTTCACAACTACAGTTTGACATATTTACAACAGTTTTAAGGATTAGGGATTCATACTTTTCTCATTCACTATAACTAAAAATTTAAATCTTCTGGGGTGCTTCAGATAATTGTATGATCGGAAAGTCCAGCAAAATAATACAATAAACCAATCAATTACTTTGATGTGCGTAGCGCGATATCCGCGTGACGGTCATTAAATAAATAAGGCGGAAAAACTTACTGCTCTTAAATTTATTAATAGCAGAGAAATCAATATAATACATTATCATCATCAACTCTGGTAGGAGCTTGGGGCTATATGATAACAAAATAATAATAATAATAATATTCTTTATTTCGGACTACACATACAAGTACACATAATCCATATAATGTTAGTGACAATGACTTAAAAAACTATGTTAGTAAACTTATACAAACTACACAATAGAAATATTGGATCAGGACCGCACTACTCGTACATGGAGTTTTGTCCAATGCTCCATGAATGAGCAATCCACATCCATTCTCCCTGCAATAAGCTGCAGGAAGCTGTTGGGGCTGCCCCGTATGCGGCGCATCAGAGACGCAATTCTTTTGCGATGTATCGCTTGAAAGCCATCCACTTGCGCGTCTGCAAACATACCTGATGCGCTACAAAAGCGTGGCAACCCCATCAACATCCTGAACGCGTTATTGTATTGGACACGCAGAGCACTGTAAGTCTTCTGCGTATGCTTCACCCATAGGCTGCACGTATAAAAAGACTGACAGTATGACTTGAATAATGTTATTTTTACCTGTGCAGTACAACGTGCAAACCTACGGGCCAGCATATTAGCTCTGACTGACAATGCCCTGCGTTCCCTTTCAATATCTACATCATCTGTGAGGGCCTCGGTGACCCAGTGGCCCAGGTACTTAAACTGCGCCACCCTTTACGATAACGATCCATCGAAGGATAAGTTCGCTTGCCGCGGTCGGTTCGTGAATGGGAGACCATCCATTACATATCGAAACCCCTCCGTGCCTCGGAAAGCACGTTAAGCCGTTGGTCCCGGCTGTCATTTGTAGATCTTTGACAGTCGTTACGGGTAGTCAGAAGCCTGAAAATCTGACAACCAGTCTTATCAAGGGTTATTGTAGTACAAGTAGCAGGGTTTGGAGGCCACGTAGGCAGTCGCTTCATGTAAAATACTAGTATTCAGCTGCATCCGATTAGACTGGAATCCGATCCCAAGATAGTTGAGAAAAGGCTAGGCAGATGACAATGATCATCAACTTAGCGTATCATAGTTCACAACTACCTTCTAGGATCCATAAATCCTAAGGAATTACCATCTCTAATTGTACCATTTATACCCCAACCCGTGCCCACTCGCTACAAAGTTAACAATACCGGGGTTGTGTCGACCCCACCGTAAATCGTTCGCCATAAAAAGCTAAAGGATTGATGATTGTGTCCTCAATCCTTACGTTTTATTGCTATTTACACTATAAACTAGGAATAAAAGTCAGTAATGTCTGAAATTGCTTCTAAAACTGGCGAACTGTTATCAACAGGTGGCATTCAATATAACCTGTAAAGGGGAACCTAAATAAATAAAAACGTCCATTTGTTTGTTGAAAGACGTTTGTTAAAAGAGAAGCGGCGAATTCTGGCTTTATTTCACAAGGACTTATTGAATATTTTATAGATTTTGTGCCTGTTTGCGACACTCATTAGGCGAGGTAAGCTTCTAATTAGTCAAGATTTAGTCGTAGTACCTATATCATGTTAAGTCTTTAGACTTCATTTCATATTATGCGACCAATTGAGAATTTCAAACGGCATTCAGTACAATTTGTTAAAAGGGGATACTATTTGATTAAGCCGAATTATAATTAGGTACTTACAAATTGTTACAGTTTCCTTGCAAACTCGCTCTTAACGTAAAAGTAGATACTTATCTACTTAATATATCACTTCATTCAAAAGCGACGTGTCATGATTCCTTAATCATGACACGACGCTGTTGAATGAAGTAATATATTTCAGTCGTAGAATTCTAGCATAAACATCAAAATCAAAAGTTATTTATTCAAATTAGGCTGAGAACCAGCACTTTGCGAACGTCAAAATTACAAAAGAGAGTCCTCCAACACGCCCGCCCTTCACCACTTCTTAGTACTTTCGCTGGGAAGAAGAAGTGGACATAATAACATAATCGGAATATAATGTTCCCAATGCTGGGGTAAAGGCCTCCTCTCTTCGAGAGGAATTGGGCTGTAATCTACCACGCGAGCTCAGTGCGGGCTGGTAGAAGTAACGTTGTAAGTGACGTAACGTGTAGTGAGTTTTCGAATTTTTGGTCCTAGGACATGCCGGTTTCCTCACGATGTTTTCCTTCTCCATCTTGAGGGCAGTGGTGTTGAAATTATTTGCACACAGTAAAGCGCCTGCTTGGGTTCCAATTCACGACCTTACAACTCGTAGTCGGGGTCGTTACCACTTGCTCACCACTGCTCTCATGATTGTACCAGTATGAAATTTAAAAAAGTAATTTATCTCGTCTTCTCAACGTCCGTGTGTCAGAGCAGGGATCCAGCAGAATATCAGCGTTAGGTACATTTGCCTGACACGTGCTGAGCTGGACTCCCATTTGGTGCAACCTTGAGACGCACACCGCACCGTGTATGTTTCGTTATTAATTTAATTCGTCATTTGTCACTTTCACTTTCGATATTTGTGTGTTTTTCATTTTGTCTTCTTTATCGGCAACTTGTTTTATATTATAATCATGTGGGTAGTTTGGTATCATCTAGTAGTGTACTTTTGTGTGTTGTGCTGTCTTTTTGTGTGCGCCAAATAAATGGTTTATCTATCTATCTATCTAAATCTATACTATCATCATCAATACCAATGTTCCTAAATGACTACTACGGAACTATCCTGATCACAACACAGTCAACGGTGAAGCGTGACCGACCAATCTGCATTAATGACAGGTTTGCTAATCAACTGCTTGACTAACGGTTGTGGCTTAGCAAACGGTTCTGTCGGTCACCGGTATAAATTACCATTAAGATTCATGATCCATCCGGTCTAAGTAGACAGATGGGTTTTAGATTGAGTTGGTAACCTATTAGAGAGAATAGCGGTCGTTTCTCTTGATTCTGAGATTTAAATCGGTAGATGATTCCTAAGAAAACAGTATACTTAGGGACATTTACAGAGCTGTATGTTGACATCGTTGAAAATGGCGGATTTCCATGACGGCCGTTATTTGTCATCCGTTATCGTTACGGCACTGGCACCGCTTTTAATAAGGCGGTAGCACAGCATATTTTGCGGTTTCAAAAGTGCAGTGTCTGTCGCTGCGTATATAATCCTGCTCAAGACAGCAAGGACTTCACATTCTAAACCCTTTCCTGTCTAGCGTAGAATTGTGCTTACTGTTGAAAGCGTTCGGAGTTCTTTTTATGCATAGTATACACGTTCACAGAAGGCCTCAGACACCTCAAGCGACAAAAATAATGTGCAAAAAAAGTCTTCCTAAAAATGTTACCTCTCTGTATTAACTCAATTTACACCGTCCTTGTTTTGAGCCTCCGAGTATGAATTTATTGATTACATTACAGTTCCTTCACTTCAAGATGGACTCATAAATATTTATGGAGAAACTCTGACATACCTTAAGAGGTTAACTTCTCCATTTACATCATTTTTAAGGTAAAAATTCATTGAATTATGCAAATGCATGAAAGGTATCGAAGCGGCACAGTGGCTAATCATGAGAGAAAAACACAGTAGTTCGACTCTGTACGAACATTACACAATATCTCGCCTGTATTTCTGGAAGGGTAAGGCAGGTGTACACCTGCCTGCCCTGGAACATAAAGGGCTAAGGAAGGAACACGGGTGGGTTTTAGTCAGTAAGAGTCTGACACTCCCTTCCGCTCCACCCAGAGCGGGAGGGGTCATTTGATGATTTCCCATCCACAAAAAAAAGGTGTACGCCTACATTTCGCCAGTCATGTTTAAGTTCCCTGTAATAGGGGGCGAGCCTATTGCCATCAACCGGGCACTCACCCAGACTCCGAGCTACTACTGAGAAATTTCTGATGGAAAACCAAAATTTCCTCGACCTGGGGATCCAACCTAGGACCTCATGCTTAGCAGTAGCGCTTGCGACTACTAGACCACGAGGCAGTCTAGTCCCTGTATGAAGTTTAAGTCAAAAGATTGCGCAATGACAATTAAACCTAAAGACGATTTTAAAGATTTGTGACTAAGAGCCTTATCACACTAGCGATTTACGAGCGGCTGCGGGGTGGGGCGGGCGCGCAGCGAATGCGTCGCGAACACGCCGCGGCTGAACAGCGAAGACATCGCGGACGCGTAGCAAATTCGCAACGTTTTCGTCACGTGTTTGTAACAAGTTAACGACGTAATATACTCAGTAACGAAATGGATTCCGACGAGGAGACACTGCTGTTGGCTTTGTTACTTCGAAGAATTCGTTGTCGTCCGCAACGAATTCGCTGCGCATGCTCAGCGTGTTCGTTGCGCGCCCGCTCCGCTTTGAGGACGCTCGCAATCCGCTAGCATGATAAGGGCCTTACAAGTATATAAAGTCTCTAGATTTGAAAACTTCCTCAAATAAATATAAAACAACACTCTCTTCGGCTAGTTAAATCAAAATCGTATTTTAGTGTGACGAAGCGGGAACCCCGGCTTTCGAACACAAAACTCTGATTACTATCTTTTTCTCCGTTTTATCATAATTTTATATGGCATCAGATTTATAATGTCACATATTAAGGACCTTCTGCAAATCAATCTTACTGCTGAAGACGAAGTGAAATAAATAGAGTGACAAGACTTCTTTATGGACTTAATTATATTTCAAGGGAACTTTTATAATTTTATTCGTTATCAATTTACCTTTAATGGATTTTGAAAATATTCGCTTAAGTTCAAAGGTCATCAGGACGAAAGTCGCCCACTCCCTCTCATAGAGAGGAGACCTGTGTCCCAGCAGTGGGAACATTACAGGCTGATTATGTGGACAAAAGAATTCTTAGTAATTTTTGTTTGTGTTTATTGCCATATATGTTATCATTCAGTTTTTAATGGCTGCTGTCTTGTATCGATCAGAATGTTGGGTCACACAAAAGGGATGAATGAAAGGTGAGATAGAAATGCTAAGAGGGATGAGTGGTGTTAAACGAATAAATAGAACAAGAAATACATAAGAGGAAGTCTGAACGTGGCACCGGTAACTGAAAAGTTGTGTGGAAATCGGTTGTCATGGTATGGCATGTGTTACGGAGGAATGAGGAAAATGTCGTGAGGGAAGTTTTGAGTATGAATGTGGATGGCTATAAGAGTAGGGAAAGACCAAAGAAATGATGGATGGAATGTGTGAATGATGATATGGTTAGGAAGGGGGTGACTACCGAGATGATGACTAATAGAGCGGTATAAAGAAAAAAACATGGTGCGCCGACCCCAAATAAATTGGGATAAGGAAATTGTGGTAGGAGAATGGTAATGATTCAGTTTTTAATGGGGATTCTATAGTTTTATTATTTAAAAGATACAGTTGCGAACTCGATACTTTGATAGACTATTTGTGTACAGAACAGCAAAGACATGGTAGGTTTGTGACGTCACGTGTGTATAATACAATCACTTCGTCTTGCTCTAAGAAAACATAAAGATTTTCATGAATGTAGTCGACTTTTAATAAGTATGACCACTTTCACCCTTCACCACAGTTATACGGCAGAGCAAAAGCCAAGTTCAAATCCATAATATAATTTCACAAGTACCTTGTATCAAATTTACAACGCTAATTGGCTTCCGTAGATAGCAACATAATTGTTTCAACCAACCCTATTTATTCAAAATATTAACATTTTGTTTATAACTTTTAATTAGAATCTAGTAGGGTGTGTTTATTATCTTTCAGTTGCTTCAGTTTTTAATAAAACATGGTTCGAGGCAACAAGATTACTCAGCAAGTTTGTGAATAAACATTTTTGCTGCTGGTAATTGATTTAATCAATTTCTGAGAGGAGTGTTAGATACACATGTGCCCGCGACTTTGTGTGTAGCAGGTAAATATTTTACTCTATTAAATGAATATTTCATAACGGGCGTTGTGACAACCAGTCACACATGACACACAACACGAGATAGAAAACAAGAATTTAAAATGAAAATAACAATATTACATATGAAGAGAAAAGATGTGATTTTTTGTATGTTTGTTTGTTACGCTTTCACACAAAAACAGCAGAACGGATTCGTATGAATTTTGGCACAAGTGTAGACTATGACTTGGATTAGGACAAAGGAGCTTTTAATCCTGATATTCGCAAGGGTTCGAGACTTATGCGGGAGAAACCGGGGATAACTCTTTTTTGGTGGGTTAAAAATCACACAAACGACGTGAGACTATTATTTTATGTACCAACCTTGCTGGCCCATAAATGATTAAATAATTATTCTATACATCTTCTGGTGATCAAAAAAATTTTTTTCCAACTAGCGACCCGCCCTCGCACGGTATATACGCTTTGACAAAACATTGTGATTTCTTTGTTATTCTCTAAAAAATGGTGAAAACTGCAATCAAATCCGTTGAGTAGTTTAGATTAACAACCCAGTCACACAGAGAGACACGAAAGGCGATTTTAATTCCAACTCAAACTAAAGCATTTGATCTATGACATTTGCTT
The DNA here is from genome assembly GCA_951799955.1 of Apamea anceps. Classification (NCBI taxonomy): domain Eukaryota; kingdom Metazoa; phylum Arthropoda; class Insecta; order Lepidoptera; family Noctuidae; genus Apamea; species Apamea anceps. Next base: position 4,584,204 of record OX637509.1, read on the forward strand.
ACTTTGTAAAGTATTCTATTATTTTAATTATTGTGAATGTGAAGACTATGTGGGGCATTTTATTTTTTATTTTTCTCTCTGTTCTGTTAGTTTTTGTCATGGTCTGGCAGTTTGAGTAATTAATGTGGCCTACCCAAATGTCCTTTCTTTGGTATTGTTCGTCGAATTGTTGAGCTCATTAAGTTTTGAGTTGAGCTGCACGATTTCTGACATATGCGTGCACTGACTGGACAGATCCTCTCAATCTGTGTGGTTCTTTCCTCAAAAGACCATCTCAGACATCGACCTACTTGGTCTTCATATGATCTGACCAAGATTATGTCTGGACTTTAAAAGAGACTGTGACGTCTGAGTTTGTTTCGGCCTTTCTTCTCAGGCTAGTTAGGTAGGAAACGCCGACCTCATCTAGTTTTAAAATATGATTGACGTGTAAAAGTGTTTGTACAAACCTACTTACAAAATAAAATCATTTATCATTAAAAAAAAAAAACTAATTCCAGGCACTTTTGAATTGTCAAACTGTCGGTCAGTCAGAAAGATGAAGCTATTTGCCCATTCCAAACTGTAGTAAGTTCCTTGGAGAAGAATGGGTAAGAAACTCCACGGACACTCTTTTATAATAATTATGTTCAGATGATTCGGGTGACATACAGACCACACCGACAACGATTATTTATTCCCTTACAGACATTTACATTGAAATGATTATATTATCATATAAAAAGTTTTACTAGCAGGGTCCGCCATGAAATCGGGTTTACGAGGGAGATAATGTATTTGCTTACGATGACACTTTTCCTTATTTTTATGACATTTCTTAGGAAATAGACTCGACTTAGCGACTTAGAATAAGGATTATTTATCGAATGCTACGGAGCACCTGTGATTTCAAGAGCTCTGTCGAAATATTGAACATAATATTATAATATATAACATCACGCCAGTCTTCTTCTTCGTGTCCCTGGCACGACTGAATTGTATATCTTATCTTGTATATGTTGGCCCAAAACTTTGCCACTTCCACGGCGTCGTCAGTGGCAGCGCAGACGTCACTTTGGCTGCAATACCCGAAGGGTTAAGCAAAGGTGCACCTAAGGTACACCCACATTTCAGCAAGCTTACATCTCATCATCTGCCTAGCCTTTTCCCAACTATGTTGTGGTCGGCTTCCAGTCTAACCGGATGCAGCTGAATACCAGTATTTTACATGGAGCGACTGCCTATCTGACCGCCACAACCCAGTTACTGGGTAATGCGATACCCCTTGGTAAGACTGGTTGTCAGACTTTCGGGCTTTTGACTACCCGTAACGACTGTCAAAGAACCACGAATGACAGCCGGGACCAAGGGCTTAACGTGCTTTCCGAGACACGGATGCACGGATATAAAACCATGTCATCATCATAGTCAGCCAATAATGTTCCCACTGCTGGGACACTGGTCTCCTCTCTTCGAGGGAGTGGCCTATTATCCACCATCCGTGCCCAGTGCGGGTTGGTAAACGGGGCAAACCATGGGCCAATGCGGGCAAACAGATCAGCAGACAGTTGAGCACCTCGAGAAGAATTGATAATACCTACATTGTTCAATTCTAATCCAAAACAAAAACCGGCCAAGTGCGAGTCGGACTCGCCCATGAAGGGTTCCGTTACGTTACGACTTATGACGTATTAAAAAAAACTACTCACTAGATCTCGTTCAAACCAATTTTCGGTGGAAGTTTATATGGTAATATACATCATATATTTTTTTTAGTTTTATCATTCTCTTATTTTAGAAGTTACAGGGGGGGGGACACACATTTTACCACTTTGGAAGTGTCTCTCGCGCAAACTATTCAGTTTAGAAAAAAATGATATTAGAAACCTCAATATCATTTTTGAAGACCTATCCATAGATACCCCACACGTATGGGTTTGATGAAAAAAAAAAAATTTTGAGTTTCAGTTCTAAGTATGGGGACCCCCAAAATTTATTGTTTTTTTTCTATTTTTGTGTGAAAATCTTAATGCGGTTCACAGAATACATCTACTTACCAAGTTTCAACAGTATAGCTCTTATAGTTTCGGAAAAAAGCGGCTGTGACATACGGACGGACAGACAGACAGACAGACAGACATGACGAATCCATAAGGGTTCCGTTGCCATTTGGCTACGGAACCCTAAAAAGTAGACGGCCAGGCCAGGCAGTTGTGAAACATGGACAAGAAAGAAACAACAACAACAACATGGAAAGAATTTAATAATGAACGAAAACCAATAAATAAATATAAAGGAAAAAAAAAATACATTTTGCTGAAATGACGGGGCATGATGGTATAATAGAGTGTCATGTCGTTTGCCGTCACGCCATACGAGTCGGTTTTACTCCCAATTCTGTTTTACATCAAAAACAAACTACTGATTATGCTAAAAAGGCGAGGCGGTTTAATGCTTCACAAATAACAACATTTTAAAACTACAAATATAGCCTCCAAACAATATTTATCTATCATATTCATAGGTACGAGTATATAAAATGAATACCTTACTATAAACCACCAACATACCATACTATACCATACAAAACCACCATACCATTATTCAATCATCGTCAAACGAATCCATACAGCGCCGCACTATGCCGACCGACCCATCATTTTCATACATCGTATACAATATCGTGCCATAGAGTAGATGTGGCCGTTCGCAAGCTGAAATATATGGAAATATAAATCTGTACAGGCGTATACCATGATGCAAAGCTGCAAGAAATCGCCTGATATTCAAAGAGCATCCTCGTTTGATATACATGGTAGTATAGAGATGTGAGGAACAGGGTGTAAAGTTCACTCATACTCTATGGAAAAGGGAGGATCCTCCAACCAGACGGGTGATGTGTCTGGCAGGCAACTGCCCGATGATTCATGTCGGGCTGTTGTATATATGCTAGTTGCGCGGTAAACTCTGCTTGCGAGATGCAGGATTTGCGTGACGTCAGTATGACGCGAAGTGCGCCTGTGGCGTTGTAGATATCGCTATAATAGTGTGCGGGTAGTGTTATTCAAATGTTTGGGATAGATTGTACCTTAATTTGGGAGCTATAAATATGTATATTATTTAAAGTGGATATGTATCAATCTTGCTCGTTGATCTGAGGATGAAACTGGCCACTACACGACTATCGCACGAATTGATCGCAGGAATGCTTATTATGAAGTAGGCTACCTATTCGAGACTTTGTACATTTGATCGCGGGTTCACGTGCAAAGTGAATTCGCGCGAACTTGTCGCGTGATCCCGTTCTATTAGTACGCTTTACAGTCGCACCACTAGACCTTCGAGGTAATCAGATAAAAGACATATTCCAGTATATGGCACTCGTGGGTTGCAGCTGAAAATCAGCGTCAGGTAATACACCTTGTTGTCATCTGACATTATGATGAGCCCCTTCCCTCCCCTGAGCTCTTTGTTTTCGTGTTTTTATAGTTTTAAGGTGTATTTATTTAGCTGTAATGCAAACGCAAACGCATTACAGCAAAATGCGTTTGTAAACGCAATTTATTTTCTATTTTTCTTTCTAATATTATTATGTTTTGACTGCCGCACTGGTATTGTGGCAAGAGCTACTGCTATGAGATCTTGAGTTCTACAGGTTGTCAGGTTGGTCAAAGTTTTATTGGATATTTCTATCTGGAATTTCTCAGTAGCATCCCGGAGTCTGCATTTGTGCCCGGTTGATGGCAAAGACTCGCCCACTATTATATGGAACTTAAACATACACGTGGGTGTACTATAGGATAGGTACACCTCTGTCCAACCCTTCTGGGAAGCAAGGCGTGATGGTTTTTATATACTATTGAAATTTTATTTCTTTCAAATTGACGTTATTTCAAGTTAAACAAATATCAACTTTATTTCAATGACTATTAAGTTGCATTCAGAGTGACTAGCACTATTGAAAAATGTATAAAATGTTTCAAGTTGTAGCGTAAACTGAACTTTATTGTGTAGGAATTAAAGTTACTTTTCCATAAACTCATATTTGTTTACATTTTTAGCGAATATATCGCTTTAGATTAGGTATATTCTTACAGAAATCGAGTAAAATAAACCCTTCACTAATACCGTGTTCATATTCAAACAGAAGCGTCAATAATATCCATTGGTTTCCTATTGTCACTTCATTCAATGCGACAATTATAATAATCACCATCATAATGGCGTTGGCCACATTTACATATGGCTGCGGCACAATACTGTAACTGCATTATGTAAATATAGTCGCGAGGTTAACTGTGTTATCTTAAGAATGGTCAAGTTAACAGTGTTGTATTGTGGTTTGTTTATACATAAGGGTTGTTGGTATATCTTCAGGGGTAACCAGGGGATACCTTTACGAGTAACAACAATTTAAAGGGGTAACATATTAATGAGGCTTTTAATATATCTATATAAATTATTACTAACAATTTGCCTAGTCACTGTGCTAGATGCTTTCGGCCGGCAAACTGGCTTCTTGAAAAGGGAGCTGAAATAAACTCTGAAGAACAGTTTAATCTCATCTGTAACCGGCGAGTTTGTCAATACTTTATTAAATTGTTAACATTATTAACTTCTTAACATTTCTTACTTAGTGATTGACAGTGGACATCTTATAATTTCCTATAAAAAAATGTCGCAAGTTGAAAACAAACTTATACAAACACTGCATGAAAAATGCAGGTTTGAATAAGCAAACAATGGAAAAAGTTTTAGATATGTATATTGGCAACTATAAAGCTATATAATTATGGAACAAGAAATAAAGCATAGAGGACGACACTCGGACGTGACGGTGACGTGACAAGAACATGAAAGCTCGTCAGGAGTATTCCAGCCCGTCTGCAGTACTATTTGCATGAATTATCACGCAAGGGATAAATGTCCGCGATACGTCCGATGTCCACGTCTCGTCATTTTCAATAGAATTAGTTATGTAGGTTTATAAGCTAACACTAAAATAACAAAATTATATCCTAAATTAACTAAAACTATTTACAAACTAAAATATAGCGTCGGAAAATTCATCTGCATCGCTGTCGACTGGTAATGTACCCAAGACAATGGCGGCATTGCCACGTTGTATGGAAATGCTTAGCCTCTGGCCAAGGTAAAAGCCAGCCCTTGGGTCATGGGAAGTATCAACCAGTCGTTTCGAAATTTCCTTAAAAAGACCATGAGCACTCGGACCGAGGGTTTCAACCCCAAACGGCTCGCCCCCAAACGCTATATTTACGCTGCTTGAGGTTTTCCGCAGCCGCAGCACCAGCACCAGCGCAGCACGCCGACCCTGGAAGATAGGATGGCGCAAGAGTTGCATCCCACACTAAAGGCCTACCCACCTACCATGGAAATGAAGACATGCTGTCTGGTCTCTTGCCATCGTCGCGTGCCAAACCATTGGGTTCTAATACAGCTGGAACGCCGACGGTGACAAGAGCTTGTCGAATGATGTCGTTAATGTTTGCGTGCCGCGCTAAGCGATCCGCACTTCGGCTGCAAGACAGGTCGTGGTGTCCGAGGCTGTTGACAACTTCGCCACAGTGACAGCGATGAGGAGAACAACACGGTGCTCCTAGTCGTAGGGAAGCAGCGAGGCGGAAAGTATTGTCGTCGAACAAAGTGCCTATGTTCGACGATGGTAGTGCATGAAGCCACAGACCCGACTCCCATTTACCCACAGCCAGCAGGCGCATACGCTCCGCAGTAGTAACAGACGTGTTAAGTAAATTATCCTGAACTACTCTGCATAGCGGCTCATTCCACCGTCTCTGGAATGTTATTTTTTTTTATTTATTATTCTCAAAAATACATTATTTTGTTGTTTTTACAATTTTACTCGCTAAACTTTCGAGTTTGATGGCGAGAAGCGCCTGTTACATACACATAATACATATAAGTAGTAAAAAACTAACCTTAAAAACTACCAACTATGCACTATTTCACTCAGGGATCAGTCACACCTGCACGTGTTATGTAGGTGCACTTTACAGATATGCACGTCAAACTTAGCTAAACTATGCTTGTGAAATTCGTTGAAACACATCTTCCATGTTGGATTAAGCATTAATTAGAATCAAGGGTGCCCAGACACGGGATCGTCTGGCGCCCATGTGCTGGTTTGGTCCCTGAGGTGGTCACGGCGTGCTATGTGTTCTGGTGCGCCGGTGATGGGGAGTACTCCCCAGAGGAGGGTCCGGTGACGGACAGCCGCGGCGGGTTCACGGATGAGTGCTAACGCGTGCCCGTGTTCCTGCCGTAAGCGGCAGAGGAGGACACCGTGGAGTTTTAGTGGGTTAGAGTCCCACATAACTGCACTATCTCCCCGTGGATTTCTCCACGTTATAAAAAGGCATTCATTAGAATGATGTTAGTCGTCATTTTCACCTCCAATTGCACCCACTACCGACATGGCGGAGGATCGTGGGTTCTTGTTCTCAAGTGCCTTACACACGGCCTTACTTTGCTCGAAAAATGGCCATGTGAATATTCAACCGCTTCTCTTGTATTTAATACACAAATGCGTTGAAGCATAGTATCACAAACTAAACCATCTGACCTCCGGAACACCACACATTCTCATTGGCTGTCAACCAAAACGTGACCTCGCGAGTTGACTTTTGACCAATGAGAATGCAACGTCCATACAGCGTAGGATAGTATTTCAAGTCTATTCCCGGCTTACAGTGTAACACAGACTTATACGTTTCGACAGCTAGATTTCCAAGTACAAACTTGGTGTCTGTAAGTTATCGTCACCGTCCGACACGTTGGCACTAACACATAGTGTACCCAGACAGTTTCCAATTGGTGGCAAGTTATGGGTTAGGTCGAGAACTTGCCTGTTTACTGGCGCCAGTTCGAGTTGCTGTGTACTGTCGGAAAACTTTCATAATGTGGGGCGACAAGACAAGTATTACGTTTGAATTTGCCTGTTGCTATGTGTTAGTTACGAGTTTCTTGGGTCTTATATTTATTGCACTGTTTTTCAACTTATTTTGAGTAAACGGGACGCTCGTGATATCTTAAGCATTGAGCAAAATTCACAAGTCACTGATACAAATAAAATTACAATGTTTAAGAAACTATGAAACCCTTAGAGATTTTATGAATAAATTCATATAAGTAGTTCAGTGAGTTACAAAGTCACAAAAGTTACAAAGTCATCCTTAACTTCAATAAATTCATGACGAAAAACTTATGAAAATCACGCACTTAGCCAAAAATGTTAACGTAAGTATGTTTTATGTTATACCTACGATCAACGGAATAATTTGTAAGCATTTTTAAGCATAAAAGCTCCTTTAGTCAGCTCAAAAAGTTTTAGAATATTACTAACCAAAATTGATAGCAATAAATATTCCTTAAATAAATGAGTCGTGAAAAACTGCTTGCGTGTAAAAATATTGACGAAGGTACGAGATTTTTCATCAGTAACCCTCTGTGTGTAAAGTTGATAAAAGCTTTCATTCGTGAGTTTAGATTTTTTGAGTATAACATGTCATTGCTCTCTTTACACCTACCGCAATAGGTACCAATAAATTGACGAAAACCAATACAAAATCCTGTGGGATAAACTTCGAAAACAAAATGTACTGACGTAACTAGTGGAGATATTAAAATTTTGGTATGACAATCAATTAAATGTCGTTAAATGGGCGGATTGCTTGTCTGAAGAGTTCAGGCTAGAGTGCAGCGTAAGGCAAGAGGGAAGTTCCTCACCCATTCTTTTTAATGTGTATAGGAATAGGAACAAACTAGATCAACCGCGCTTCAGATTGTCTAAAGTAAAAACTTCTTTTATGGGGAGTACCCCATAAAGAAGTTTATTTTATTAAATACCACTCGATATTCTTCAACTAAATGAGAAGAAATTTAAAACATGCATTAAACGCACACTATGTAAACAAGCATATTATAAGTTGGACGAGTATATCGTAGATAAGAATGCTTGGCTTAATGCTGGTCCTGCTCCACAGGCACTTGGGCTCACTAGTTGATCACATTTTCAATATTTGGAAGAGATGCTTCCCATTTTTTTTTTGTTTTTTTAGTGTTTCTGACATTACGAACTTAATGTTTATTTTATTTAATCAAGATTTAATTCTTAATACTTCAATATTGAATAACTCTTCCTGTTTGGTAGCAATTTTTTTTTCTCATCTCTTAAATAAATTGCGAACTATAGTTTTGTATAATTAAGAAGCCTTTTTTAAATTTTGTAAATGTAAGAACCATGGATCCGTTTTTTATGATATTGTGATGTTGACTTGAAAGAGCATGGCAGTTGAGAATATGTCATGCTCACTTAAATGTCTCACTGGTGGTAGCGCGTGTGTTGGATCATTCGGTTCCCTACGAAATGGTTGCGCTGGGTGGTGCTGATCCACGCGTCATGTTCGTGAACGGGTGCCGTCGGTTGAGACTGGTCATCTCTAACTGCCAGGGCTTATTTTTAATTTTATATTTTAAATTGTTTCTTTTTTACATTGTTCTCACATATAGAAGCAGTAAGAATAATGTACCCAGGATTTTGTAATAATGTCTTGATTTATTTTATTATTTTTTGCTTTTCAGTTTTTTCGGCGGTTTAATTTTTTTGTTAAAAAGTTTTTATTTTATAATTTTTTTGTGGCTATAATCTACTAATTATTTACCAAAGGGCAGCATATGTGGCACTAAGTAGAGAAATAATACACAACTCAGCATTCAAATCTGTGAGTGAACAATAAATCACCCCTATTTTCCCATCCTTAGGGCTGGATTTTTCTTTCCAAATTTATATGTGACCAACTTTGGGGTATACCCTTTCCAATAAAAAACGAATTATCAAAATCGGACTACTCTGTAAAAAGTTATGCGTGGTCATAAATAAAAAAAATAAAAATATACGTGTCGACTTGAGAACCTCCTCCGTTTTTTTTTGTCGGTTAAAAAATGGCACACATACCTACGTAAGGCAGAGGTACTCACATTTCGCCAGTTATGTTTAAGTCTCATGTAATAAATGTTTTTTCTTTCTTTCTTTCTTAATAGGGGGCGAGCCTATTGCCACCAACCGGGCACAAATCCAGACTTCGGGATGCTACTGAGAAATTCCAGATGGAAAAACCCAGTAGGTCAAGTAAAATAGAATTTAACAAACAATGTAAACACGAGAAAATAACAAAATTAACAAACAAAACACAATCTATGAAACTCTACAATTCGTTTTATTTCGTTGCAAATTCCCTGATAACTATCATTTTCTCATTACACCCGTCGCAGGACTGTGTCTGCATAAATAATGACTCACCAAAATTCAATTAATCACTTTATTGGCAGAGCTGGCGGCGTGGGACGAACAAGGGACGAACAGTGCCTATTAGCGCCATCTCGTGCGTGGGTGACGCAACTAAGTTAACCGATTACCGGCTGTGAAACGATAGTTTTCTATCCATGTATCGGATACTTTAACATTCTTTTAGCAACATAGTTTAGTAACAAGGGTAGGGATTTGGTTAGAATTTAGAAGCGGTCACTGAATATTATCTATATTATGGGAACTTTTAGCCGATCTGAATTGCCTATCCTCATTGCAGATCACAAAAGATAAGCTGTTTTAGACGGTAGGTACTGACAGTAAGTGCAGACGCCAGCACATCAAGCTAGGTACTACAATCTGTCTTTCTTTAATAGATTTTCAACTTTATCGCTAAAGCATTAGGTTCAAGGTTAATTGGGAAAATTTTACAGTTTCGGGTAGCTTGATGTGCTGACCTCTGTACTTTTCTCTTTTAATCAGGCTCAGTTGTTATAATCCCCATATATCCAAGAATGGGTGAGCACGGTGCTTTTTGTGATCAGGAATTCTGGTCATGAAACAAAAGCCAAGGCTTCAACATTTAAACTAAACTAAACTTATTTATCGCTAGAGATTTACACAATAATCGAGATAATGACAAATGACAATCGTAAACGTGTGCCGATAGCTGCGGTGGCCATTTTCTACCATAGATAGCACAGATAAATAAAAATAAACATTCATATTTGCGACGGTTTCAGTGATATTAAAATAAAAATACTAGGTAATAGTACTCACAAAAAAGCTTACCAAACCGCTCTACGCGATTGTTACAGATATTTTAACAAATACGATCTGATGCCAAAACCAATTTTACAAATGATATATTCGGATTTCCAATTCAATAAATGTAAGTGGATGTGTAACAAATAAATAAATATGCTATCTTGTATTTATTCTAGCACTTCAGTTATATTATTTATATAGATTGGGAGCGCAATTCCCATTAGGTACTCTAATAGGCTATTTTCCTAAAAATTTCTAATTAGTCCGTCCAGTTAGATTATCAAAAAATATTGAACCCGTGTTTTTTCTTTTGTCAATTATATAAAAAATGACGAAGATATTGCCCGTTAAAGTTCCGCGTGACGACACTTGCTTACGACATTTTTGCAAGCAAGTGACTCCCAAATTTTGACGCGCTTCAGGCAACTACCCTATTTATAGCAAACTTTGAATAAAAAAATTGCTTCGAAAGTTACATCAAGTGCGTGTCGGATCACAATGAAGGGTTCCGTAGTTGAGAATTTATCCCAAGAACAAACTTAAGTTTTTAGTTAAAAAAAAATTCTCCCATACGTCGTTATACGAACAACGCAGTCAATCAATTCTCCAACTGCAAATGTATGTCAATTTTCCAAATACAAACACAAGTTAGTAATCGCAAAAAAAAAATGTGATAAAATTGCAAATTAATGATTTTTAGTCTTTTTCCATTACCTGTGCTGTGAGACCTTCCTCTTTCTAAATTTTAGGATTCTAGGTGAACAGGAAGCAGCAAGGGTTATGATTTATTTGGGAGTATCAAAATATGTCGCATAAATGTTCGTATTTTTTATTGCATTGACTTAGAAGCTTGGTTATTTTAAAGCTCTAAGGGACCGTAGACTTACGTAGGTATTTGATATTAATTTCATTTTGACACCTTCACGCCTTCTTGAGAAAAAGGGTCTTGATAGACATACAGACCGACCGCGGACAAGGAAGTGATCCTATTAGCGTTCCGTTTTTTCTTTTTGAAGTACGGAACCCTGAAAAGAATACATAAAACAGCAAAACCAATTGCAATCAGAGAAATAGAAGGAATTTCATTCAGAATTGATAGCATACAATGAGAAGGATACAAGAAAACTTAAAAGGAAAAATGTTGCATTTTCTATCTTTTCGATTCCACTTTATTATTTAGAGGATCGCTTCTGTCAGTTCGCTGCATTCTTGCAAATAATGAGATTCCATTGAAGAACATATTCAATGTATGTCGTGAGCGAGCTGGCAACTACGTGATACAAAATTCTAAGAATTTTTTAATATGTCTGTATTCACACAGTGACGAGCATAAATATATTACAAGGCAATAATATCTAATTTAATTATTCATCAATAAATATATAACAGTAAAATGTGATCATTTGTGGAAGCATTGATCACAACTAAGTATCACATTCTTCTGAATTTAACTGAGTAGGCAGAAATTTATGACCCAAGACTTGTCCGTTAATATTGCATAGACACATATTTTTGAAGCCGATGTAGCCTCCTATATTTTGGCGTCGCTTGTCTCGGCAGATAGTTCTCCTCCGATGTCATTGTATTTGTGCTGCCATTTGTATATACATAATTCCACATTTTTATTTTTATAACTAACGGGAACTATGAAGCCCAGCTTTTGTTATTCGAGTCCCTATGTTCATTCTACTATTTAGGGTACGCTTGAGAGCAGAGGCCTCCCTTTCCGTTTCCAAACATTTTGGCCATTCCTTTTGGTAAGCGACATCTAATACGGTTTTTTAAATTTAAACTGAAACCTAATCGGAATAATCGGTTTTTGATACTGCCCTATGGAACCTTCGTATGAAATCCACAAACAAAAGAACTCCATTTTCGAAACGCATTCGAACTCGTAGTTGCACTAAAATTCGATGTGCCAGTTACACACGTGCCAATCAGCGACGCTAATAACAGCGATGAGCATTCAGTCGCTATAACAACTTATTAAAAAATTAGGACGGCCTGATGACACTGTCATGGCCTGGCAGGGGTCAAATTATTCAAAGTCAAAGTATTTATTAGTGCGATTTTTGGTGATATAAACAGGTCTTACACCCGATCAATTCTGTAAAAAACTCACCGTGAAAAGTTGGGTGTAGTGAGCTTAGAGTGAGCTGTCAATAGTGTTAATCCCTAGCATTAGTTGAAATGACACATGGACGGGAAATGACACCTCACTCCAGGCTCACTTCACCTAAGTTTTCACGGTGAGATGGTTACAGAATCGCACTGCAGATCAACTTAAAAATCAACCCTTTAAGGCATACTGACATATGCGTGCACTGACTGGACAGGTCCTCTTAATCTGTGTGGTTCTTTCCTCAAAAGACCATCTCAGACATCGACCTACATGGTCTTCATATGATCTGACCAAGATTATGTCTGGACTTTAAAAGAGACTGTGACGTCTGAGTTTGTTTCGGCTTTTCTTCTCAGACTAGTCAGATAGGAAACGCCGACCTCATCTAGTTTTAAAATATGATTGACGTGTAAAAGTGTTTGTACAAACCTACTTACAAAATAAAATCATTTATCATTTATACACTAATAATTTAACAATATTAGAAATTAAATAAAACATTATACACGATTCAATTCAAATAAATTTAAGGTCTTCATATAGAATATTACATCTTAAATCATAAATACAGGATCAGTCACAAGAAATTTTGTCAGCAAGAAATTCGTAAATGGTATAGTAGCATTTGTCTATTAAAAAAATATTATTTAGGGTGCGTTTAAATTGAATAAAGTTTAAATCTTTTATCTCATTTGGTAGCTTATTAAAATTTTTCGGAGCCATACAAAGTATGCTCTTGTACATAAGTGCGGTTTTTGAACTTCTTAGGCATGTCGGTATGTTGGTCTTATAGATCGATAACTTTGCTCTGAAGCTTTGAACAATGCGGTCTCGTAAATGTAAATACAAGGCAGCGTTGATATTTTGAGGGAAGTAAAATGTGGTTTGCAACTCTCTATTGATTTAAGATTGGATATAAATCTAACAATATAAATAGTATTGGAAATATCGTCCATATTACAGGCAAAATGTATTACTAAATACTGATTGGGCGGGTATATTGTCACTGAATGGATTTCGCGCATGTGATATACCATCCATTGTAAACGTTATTATGCATGAAAAGAAGTCAGAAAGTTAAAATACTTAGTGATCTTTCCGATTTTATTGAAAACACATTTATAGCTCATTTGTTTGGTGATGTTCTTCAAAAAGGTCAAGTGCGTAGTACGCGCAACCGGCGTACGTGTATGACCATAAAGAACCAACGAACGTTCCATATGAACGTTAAAGACACAAAAGGAGAATGTAAGGATCTTAGCAGATGGCGTTCTATAGTTTCTGCCATGGGAAGCAAAGTCTATTCGCTACAAACGTATATGTGTACATTTATAGCGAATTAGTAATACTGTAGTGAAAATATTTTGGTAACGCTTTCTACTTAGCTGAGCAAACAGATATGTTTATAAAGATACTACATAATCAGCCTTTAATGTTCCCACTGCTGGGACACAGGCCTTCTGCCTTCGAAAGGGAGTGGGCTGTAATCTCCTTTGCGCGGGCCCAGTGCGGTTGGTTGATGTCACATGTCTTCGAATTTTTGGTTCTAAGACATCGTTTCCTCACGATGATTCCATTCACCGTTTTGAGAGCAGTGGTGATGAAATAATTTACACAAAGTAAAGTGCCTGCCTGGGTACGAACCCACGACATACAACTCGTAAGTCGCAGCTGTTATCACTGGGCCACCACTGGATACAGATACTAGGCGACCGCTAATTTGATAAACTGCGTTTTGTAAAAAAGTTCTACTTTATTGAGCGTCGTCTCTGTTATTTAAACCGTTGTGACAATTTCTTTGTAAAACCCGATGTGGCCCTGGGTACTGTCATAAGAACAGAAAGTAAAAAAAGACAGAAAGAAAAATGTGTTTATTGGTATTATAACAAAAACCACACAATGGTTTTTATCACTATTCCTACCATACCGTACCATCATTATATTCCTACATATTCATAACTAGCTCCTGCCCGCGACTTCGTACGCGGATCCTGTTGCTTATGCCAGCGACAACGAGGTCGTCAAAATCGAAGATCTGAAATGTCTGATGTCGAATTCTAAGAGCCCGGGGACGGGAAAACAACGTGATGAGCGAGACGATTCGAGACGTTGCAGATCTTTCATTTTTGTAAAAAGTCGGCATAAATCCAGATTTAGTGACTTGATGAGCTCCAAATGAAGTCATCTGAAAAGCACTGTTGTAGGCTCGAATATTGCTTAAGAAATGGTTGGACTTGGGATGCTCGCCATTCGAAAGAACTCGTAAGATCTCCGGTAGCTCTTGCATAGAGTTTAGTCGTAACTTTCCAGACGCACAACACATTTCCTTGGTCTCTCCCTTCCACTTACGCGCGTGACAGTGTGCACACACCTCAGACATGGTGCCAATGTCTCCGTGTTGGATGTAATTAATAAATGGGTTATAGGAAAACGCGCTCCTTTCTTTATTGAACCACGGTTGCTCTTCAGGATCATAAACCATAGACTTAGTATTAGATGAGGATGAATTGCGAAGATTGCGACGTATACGGTCTAGATCCATTTGGGCCACACGCTGTTCGACTGACTGACTTGCCCGAATTTCCTGAATCCGCTCACGTTCTTGCGTGGAATGAACAGACACCTCAACACGCATGTCGTGATTTCTTTGCCGAGCAAGTGGGTTGCGTTGCTCGCGCTGCTCGTCTGTCTCCAAAGACCGAGCTAGAGCATGCTGTGAGCGGTCTGCACTAAGGCGCGTCTCATGCTCTTCAGAATTCTCAAGCGATCGAGATGTGGCAGTGCGAATACGCTGAGAGCTTAAACGCGAACTGTTCTCGAGCGACCGAGCAGTCTCAGTGCGGAAAAGCTGAAGACTTAATCTCTGCTCTCTCTCTGTATCCGTTTCGGAAGCGAGAGATAAAGAATGACGCTCTCGGTCATGCGCAAGTCTTTTCTCACGCTCCTGACTGCTCTCAAGTGATCGAGCAGTCTCAAAGCGGATATTCTGAAGACTCAACCTCTGATCCCTCTGTGTAACCGTTTCGGATGCGTGAGACAAAGAATGACGATCCCGGTCGATAGCTAAACGCATTTCTCGTTGTTCCACACTTTCCTGAGATTGAGTAGCAGTGCGGACTCGATTAAATTCTAGTCGTAATTGGCGCTGCGTGCTAGTTTCTGCGGACAAACTTAGTCCATTACGTTCACGGTTAGCACCTAGCCGTTGGTCACGCTCTGCGTCGGTTTCGAGAGATCGAACTAACCTGCGCATGTTAGAAACCCTTGAGTTTCGAGACAGATTTGATATTTTCTAAAAGGCATAGCTAAAATTCCTTCTTAATCCGGTACTAACGATATTCAAATCAATGAAAAATAATCGAACGAATCGAAATAATACGTAAGAATTGCTAGTTAGTAGAAAAATAAGAATTATTCGCAGGAAAATTAAACACATCAACCAACACAGACAACAAAGGTAACCCCCGTTTCTATAGGATTAAAGCGGCACATTGGCACCTACAACATCACTTTTTGGGAACGAAACCATAGCGCGATCTAACTCGACGCCAACGCCATATAGTTAGAAAACGGAAACTACCATAATATCATTTACCCAAATTAATTAAATTATTAATAAAACTGAATTCGTCGTTAATTTAACAGACAACTACATTATTTTTGCATTAAAAAAAATTGGTAACAGCAGCAAGGAACAAAACTAAGAATTACATACTTAAATCAATTACCTCCAACAAATGTGCTTGGTAAGATATAACTTAGAACCAGCTCTTGTTGTACCACCAATCAATCTGTTTAGTAATATTGGTGTGAAACTCTCCATACAATTAGATAGGACATGTAAAGTTCTCAGATTTCATAACAGTATCGTTCCTAATGCACATAAAAAATTCAAAAAGTAAAAAAAAAGAATTTTACGATTTTTTTAAAACAATATCATGGGATTTGAACTCGCACCATTTAGTGCGGTAAACGGTCGCCTGACCTTACCGCTAAATTCCCCGTTGACATATTGTTGAAATAGCTGTTCCCTTGCAATTTATAATATTACTGCCCCGCTCCTTTATAAAAATAGCGTGATTATTATGTTCCCAGAGTTAAATTATAATAATTTAACTCTGGGACTAAATAAATAAATAACATGTCATTTTGTGCATTAAATATTTTTGTGCATTCAATTACGAACAAAAATCGTTTAAAATCAATATTGCTTACCTCCCGTAACATACGGCGTGATAATATGTAGCCTAAAGCCTTCCTTGGTTTACAAAGAACATTTTTGCTGAATTTCAATTCAATCTATCCAGTAGTTTTGTCGTGAAGCCGTACCATACACACAGACAAACAGACAAACAGATAAACAGACAAAAATTCTAAAAAGTCACTTTTTGTCATCAGTTACATTTTTCTAACAAAAGCCACTTATTTTTTCTCGAAAATTCTCAATGTACAGTTTTTCTTTCGTTACTGTTTTATTATATGTATAGATCATGATTCTCCTGTCGTCGTTGTGTCTTGGCGGTTGACAGTATGTCATGCTCACTCTAATGTCTCGCTGATGGTGATGCTTGGATCATTTAGCTCCCTTCAAAATGGTTGAGCTGAATGGTGCTAATCTATGCGTCATGTTCGTGAACGGGCGCCGTCAGTAGGGACTGGTCAACTCTTTGCTGCCATGGCTTATTTTGATTTAATTTAATATTTGAATTGTTTTTTTTTTATCTTCTCAAATTTTGAACATGAATGATGTAACCAATACTTTGTAACAATATTATTATGATTTAAAAGAGTGCCCATGGAGTTTCTTGCCCGTTCTTCTCCATAGGTACCTTGCGCCTTGGCGCTTTGGAATGGGCAACTACGAGTAGCTTCATCTTTTTGACTGACCGACCTTGACAATTCAAAAGTGCCTGTATTTGGTTTATTTGAAATAAATAGTTTCAGTTTCTTTTTTGTGTTTTACCATTTCATTTGTGGTCGGCGCAACATGTCTGTTTCTTCCATCCTTCTCTATTAGTCGTCATCTCGGTAGTCACTCCATTCCTAGCCATATTATCCTCTTCCACAGAGTCTATCCATACGTCACTATTCCTACCATACTATCTATATACTTATAATAAATCTGTAGAAGTGAAAATTCTGTACATTGAAAATATTAAAAAAATAAATGGCAGGGGGTGTTACTAGACCGACACCGAAACCAAAAATGTGATTAAAAAATTTTTTGTCTGTCTGTCTGTTTGTTCAGGCATCACGCAAAAACTACCGGTTCGATTACGATGAAACTTGGTATAATTATTCTTTAATATCCTGGGCACCACACTGGGTACTTTTTATCCCGGAAAAGTATATACAATAAAAACAAACTTAATTTTGCGGTTCGATCCCTAGACCCGATTACTGTACCAACCGCAAATAATAAGTTTGTCGTAGGTTACGTCACCCGCAGTGGAGTTCACTAAGGTTATGCTCTAAATGTAGTGCTGAAGGTTGAATTTGGCTTGCACCGTTCGCAGCACACGCGTGGCACGCGGCCGCCACGGATCGTTACCGTATATAAGGACATTTTTTGAACTTTGATTTGAACGGACGTGTTGAGTGGCGAGCGTTCGTTCTTATTTTAACTGCTACTTGCAATTCTAAACCGTGTTTTTCAGTGCGACCTTTTTATTCCTATTAGTTTTTAGAGTTATTTAGGTTTATTTTTATAAGTCGTAGGTATAGATTTTAATTTTAAAGTATAGGTAGTATATTTGATAGTATACGTAGTGACCGTAGGTTATTTTATAATACTGTTAGGTAGGATTAGTCATTCGTATAGATATTAGTCTTTAGGGATTTTGCTTATTTATTGAGTTTAGTTATCATCAGAAATAGGTTTATTTAGGTAGGTAGGTATTTTATTTTCTGTTATTGAGTTAATTTTTTTTATTAGGTAGGTATTTAGGTAAGGATATTATATAGGTACTCTCTTAATCACCACTAATGAGACACAATTGGTTTTCTATTGTAATTAGCCACAAAGGGCCCGCGAGATAGATGGCATCCTGGGGAAGCACATACATTTTATCCTGTTAGCACGTTCCCGTGAGATAATTTCCGACATCCACGCGGGCGAAGCCGCGGGCAGAAGCTAGTCTAGAAATATAAAAGTAAGGAAGACATTTAAGTTAACGTGACATTTGAAACCTGAACCTAGTCTTGGTACAGACTGCTACAGACGAGCAAAATCTACTTATGTAGATGGAAAATTTACATTAGAATCAGATATTCACATTCAAAGTAGTCCACAAAGGCAAGTCCACTGGGGCGAAATGTTCCTTTAATGGGTATACCATTGTTGGAAGACATTTAGATGGTAGATACATACTTCATAGGTACAAAGGTACGTTCAGTAGGTATATGGGATATTATATTAAGAAAGTCTTATATGATATTGTTATAGATAAACCTTCGTTTAGTTATATAAGGGCAACACAAATAATTTTATCTGTTTGTCACGTTCCGGATTGCCGCAAAAACGGCTGAACGATTTGGATGAAATTTGACACACACACAGATAGTTTATAACCTGGTTTAACACAGGTTACTTTAAATCCCGGTAGTTCGATCCTGTGAGATATTTTCCGACATACACGCGGGCGAAGCCGCAGGGAACAGCTAGTAACAACTAAAAGTTTAGCTTTCTCATCTTCGAGTTTATACTGTCGAAGAGAATTTGACGCCATGATTTGTCTTCTGAGTCTGCAAGTATCACCAGACTGATAGTTATAATGTGACTTCTATAGTACAGTGGACAGCACGCCCGTGGTTACAAATCCAGTATAAGCTGGCTTCAAAATCTATTGAAATACGCACTACGCTAGGTCAGTACCTATATATTAATATCGAAGTGTTACTACGAATACCCACATACGGTCAGCCGTACCTACTTGAAACTTAAGTTAAATTATCTTTAGAGGGACTCTCATTGACGCTGGTGAAAACGACTGGGTACCTTACAAGCCATGAGCGTCGATTTTAAACCATTAACCGGGTGACCTCATCACGTCAACGCCGGCTGTCGCTGAAAACCAGCGCTGGGGCTCTTTCTCGTAGGGTCTTAGCATTATGCTGAGCGATGGCCGTATTGCGTGGATTTGATGCATGTTTTCCCTCAACTTGTTTTTTTTTTGTGTTCTTTTTTTGCGTCATGTTTATCGCAAGTAAACGTATTTTATTTCTTTCTTTTTCTTTCATTCAGGTTTCGAATCGACGCTCATTTCATGTTGAACTGATTGACATGTTGATTCGGGTATTTAGTCTGAACGGCCCAAAGCGAATGGATCGCGAGCCATTCGACCGTAACCGAAAATCGTCTACGTTCCAAAGGACCACACCCAACTACAAAAAAGTATCGCCATTTTCTTGAATATCACACAAAATGGAAACATTCTACTGACTCAACTCAGTATAATGTGCAGATGTCTTTGGAATAACAAAAAGGATAAAAGGAAAGAATCCTCTTCCGCAAATCGAATCATAATGTCTTCAAAGAAAGAGAAAGAAAAATATATATTGAGAAAATATCACTCCCTTCGCCGCAGCTTCTTGTGGCTACTAACTGAATACATTATAATGGCGGAGTAGCAATTATATACAATCCGGTAAGTCAGTTTGTATTGATGCCATCCTTTCGTCAGCTATTGCGGAAATTGTATGCTGTTATTGGAATAGCATAAGCATAATCAGCCTATAATGTCCCCACTGCTGGGACACAGGCTTCCTCTCTTCGAGAGGGAGGCTATAATCTACCACAGCCAGGGCCTAGAGCACATAACATGTCTTCAAATTTTTGGTTCTAGAACATGCCAGTTTGCTCACGACGATTTCCTTCACCGTTTTGAGAGCAGTGGTGATGACATTATTAACACAAAGTAAAGCGCCTGTCTGGGTTTGAAATCCGGCCCTGGTTTGTGTCTTTAATTTTTTGACTTTTGTTTCGCATGAACCCACAAATTTTTGACTTTTGTTTCGCATGAACCCTTTGCTGCTATAGTTTGGCCAAAACCGCTGTACCGCGCCTTCGGTATGTGCGCGGCGAAACGGGGGGGCAGTGCAGGCAGCTCATTCGTCATCGCTCACGGCGTCCCGCCCCCCGCCTCGCCGCGCATTCCTAAAGCGCAGCGCAGCTGGCGGGCGGGCGGGCGAGCCGAGCGAGGCATCGTTTCACCTCTTTTCATACTTGAGTTCACACCGCGAACCACCACCAGCTGGCGGTGTGGCCTGCGCTTAAGGCGCGGTACAGCAGTTTCGGTCAAACTATACCTTCAATGTCTTGTTATGTACGTTAATTATTGTTGTCTTCTTTTAATATTTGTGCGTGTCCGTACGCTCATGAATGTCATCATTGTTATATACTTAGTTAAAATATTTCTCATTAAGTGAAATTTGTAGTAAATTTCTTTTGAGTAAATAAAGATTCTTTAACCGCAATAATTCCCGGGTCAGGTTCGAATTTTGGATCTGTGTCTGATTAATGACACGTCCCTATAAAATTTAACATATCTGATGGGGTATAATATACCTACAGTTCTGTCTACCACTTCGGGCAATCAAGCCGTGAAGACGTGTTAAAACGTAATCCGTCTTCGTCTTCAAAATGTGTAAGAAAATGGAGTTTCACCTCAGAATTGTTTTACTCGTCAAAGTATTGTGTCGAAATTAAAACTAATTTCTCATCTCCGGTGATGACGCTTTACGTAGATGAACGTTGTTTTTGGTGCATTTATTTTCTATCTCTCATAAGACAAAGGCGTAATTGTCCGTTATGTAACAGTACAGTAACAAAGTAAATAAGCAGTAAGTAACAGTACATAACCACGAAGATGTTCCTTGATGAAAAGGGTGGGCAGTACCTACGATTGTTAATATTTATTATCAACGGTGATATGTCGATAAAGTACTTCCCCAGGTTTAAGTATCCCCATACCAAATTTCATCAAAATCGGTCCAGCCGTCTCGGAGATTAGCCGGAACAAACAGACAGACAAAAAATGTAAAAAATGATTTTTTGTTATAAGTACCGTATATACATACTTTCATATGCATGTAGTAAAAAACTGTTATTTTGAAATTACAAACAGACACTTCAATTTTATTTATTTGTATAGATTATGAGGTCGTCGAAGTAATGAAAATTAAAAGAGCATTCATAAGGTAAATCATTTAAAAATGTACCAAAGCAATTACATTTACTAATACATAATTATGTATTTATGTAGGTATCCTACTATAATATGTATGTTCGAGCATCGCAAACATTTAGTTCGGTATGAGACATACGTTGAACTTTACATGTTATTCAGCAGTACCACAAATTAGACCCAACATACAGTTTCCAATTTGTATTAAAGTCTACACAAACCGAATTAGTCTATCTTGATTACAGTTTGCTCTGTAATTTTACAAAATAATTTCGGAGCAAACGTACAATTCAATCGTTATTACTTGACATAATATTATCAAAAACCCGGTCTTCGAATTGTTATAACGCATTTACACATTCGTGCGAATGGCGAAGCGAATAATGAACCCGCATATGTAAACAGTGCGTTCGCTATTCGCCTCGTACCTCACCACGCGATTCGAGCGCTCGCGTTGGGAGCGGTTTTTTGGACGTGAATCAAAGGGCACGAATGGCGAACACGAACTTACTGTTTACACATTCGCCTGCATTCAGTTGACAGCTAGCGCCCGACCCAACAGGACGTGTAGACAAAATGGAGTGGAGTGAAGTGCGAATTTTAGAATTCCTAGAACTTTATCAAAAGGAAGAGCTCATTTGGAACCCCAAACAAACATCGTAATCATAAAAATAGACAAAAGACAAACGATGCATGGAACCGTATATCAACTCTTATCAAACTTATCATTATCATAACTAGTATGGGATTGCCAGTCAGCAACTTCAAATTAAAGAAGAATTCAATTAGATGTAGCGCGCATGCCGCAATTATTTTCATGTCGGAGGACATCTTCGTGTGCGAATGTCAAAATAATTCACCCCGTGAATGTGTGAACAGTAGTTCGCGACGGCACTCGTATACGAATGTTTCGTCGAATGTTCGTGACGAGGCGAGTGGCGAACACGATTGTGTAAATGCGATATTAGTTGTAGTTATTAACTAATAACCTATTACACCACGTTTTGCTTTATGTACAGACGCCAGCACGTCAAGCTACAACAATATGTCAAATTTCTTTAATAGATTTTCATCTTTATCGCAAAAGCATTAAGGTCTAAGGTTGATTGGGAAAATTTGACAGTTTCGGGTAGCTTGATTTGCTGGCGTCTGTACTTTTATCAGACACCAGTCTTCTACAAATGAAGTACAAAATTGTATCTGTAGACTAATTTAACATTAAGCCGTAATTTGTGGTAAGAAAAATAAATAATTATAATTAGGAGAGAGGTCTTGTGAAAAAATGGTTAGTGCTTCGTTTAACAAAAATTGCTTGTGAAATCGAGCTACCATTGAACAATGACACATGGATGAATGGATGGTGGATTAGATAAACTACCCCATCAATTTTCTAACAGCATGCCAACTAGTAATATAACCTTCAGACCATTTCAGACACGGATCTACATGGCCCTCACATGATCTAGCCATGATTATATCTGGACTCTAAAAGAGACTTTGAGCCGTAAGTTTGTTTCAGTATTTCTTCTCAGGGGTAGTCAGATGGGAAATGTCGACTCCATCTTGTTTATTCTTTAAATGACGTGTAAAAGTGATTCCGATAACCTATTTACAGAATAAACAATTTTATTTCATTTCATATGGCCCTATATCACCATGTACACTCGGGGCTAGCTGGGTCGAACCAACGCAAATGTATACGTACATCTGTGGTGGTGCGACTCAGACTGCCGGGCACTTCTTCTCTTGCAACCGAGCGGGTGGGCAGGTTGCGGATAGCCCAACTCCGGCTGCGGGACCGGCTGCCTACAGCTGGTCCCGCACCCGGGGCATCTCGAAAGAGATCCCGGACAAGAGAAGTGCCCGAACACCAAGTCCCAGGTTTAGGGTAACCCACACACCTTCATCCCATGCTCCTTAATGTCCTAACCAAACCCAACCCTTCCTATCCATAAATCCCGTCAATCCACAAAACCCCTAGGCCAAATCCCAGACCTAGGGTGACCCCCCAAGTAACCCACACCCCACTACCAAGCACCCTCCCTCCTATCCCTACATCCTGTCGGTCCCTGAGGACGGGTAACCTCGATTCCAAAAAAGCCCACCCCCCCACCAAATGAAAATGCAGGAAGTTAAAAGCACTACCCAGGTGGGTCCCGGCCAAGCCGGGGAATCCCACACCGCCAAGGCGGTCAGCCCCCAACGTATTCTGGGGGGGGCAACTAACTGCAACTCATCGTTGCCGCGCTCTCCAGCGCGGCCGGCTGCTGATTTAGCGCCCATAGCACAGGCAGCGACTAACGCGCCCACACACATAACTCCGGCAGCGACTGACGCGCCAAAACCGAATACGACGTGCATGCCTCCCGTGAGCCTCTGGCAACAGAGCATCGTGCGGAACAGCATAACAAACCCAGACACCGAAAGACACGGACAGACCGAGACGGGGAAGGTTGACGGGCCCGGCGGCCCTACCACTCTCCCGGTAGATGGAGTACGACGGCTGAAAAAGCGCGGAAAAATCGCAGGCCGGGGGAGGAAAGTAGGCGACCGAAAGCGCAGCACTTGCGAAGGCAACAGCCAGCGCGAAGCGCGATCGGACGCCGAAGAGGTAGCACGCGACCAGCCCCGATTACGCGATGGGGAAACCGAGCGCGAAAAAGGGCCGGACGCGGAGATTAGAGAACGGCCGCAAGTACGCGAGGGGGAAACCCAGCGCGAAAAGCGGCCTAACGTGGGACTACGCGACCAGCAGCCAGTACGCGAAGGGGCAACCCAGAGCGGAAAGAGGCCGGACGCGGAACCACGCGTGCAGGGGCAAGTACGCGGTGGGGAAACCCAACGCGAAAACCCCCTGCACACGACAGAGCCTACCGGGGGCGCCAGCCAACCCCCTCACATGGACACGGACGCATCCCGCGACAGACCCAAACCCAGACACCACAGAGGGAGGCGGGGTGGAGTCATGCACGCTAAGGCGTCCACCCTACCGGGCACCTCCAAGCCGCAGCCTGGACCGAGCGGTACAGGGCCGGCGAAGAGGGATCGCCCGGACGACTCGGCCTCACCGAGCACGCTTCAGGGGGACGCCAAGCGTGTAAGGGTCCACTCTGCTCAAGGGGAGCCGAGGACCTACGCGCGGGCCACTAAGGATATTCCTGCGCGGCTCGCCGTAGCAATCTGCTTCCCTCCCCCCTCCAGAGACTTGACGAAGGAAGAGGCTGAACAGGTCAAAGTAGGCCTGGAAGACCTGCTCATGGGTACAGACTCATCGTCGCCACTCCCTGCCTTCCGCGGATACCCACGGGTAGCGGAGGGTACCGTGCAGATGTGGTGCGAGGACGACAGTGCCCTGGCATGGCTGACCCAGAATGTACCCCTCCTACAACTCCCTAACACTGACCTGAAACTGACTGTACTGAGGCAGTCAGATGTGCCCACCCGTGTCAGAGCCTCGCTTTTCGTCCCTCGGTACAGAGGTGACGTACAGAGGCTCCACAGCATTCTGATTCGTCAGAATGTGTGGTATGACATTGCTAGGTGGTCACTATATAGGGCAACTACCGTCGGTGGTGACAACTACGGGACTTTTCTGACCCTGGGTGTGCCACCGGAGGAAGTGCAAAAGGTCCTGGACCGGGAGCGACGGATATCGTACCTACTGGGTTCGATATACGTGCGCTTCTGGCCCACGACCCAGCCCTCTGACTGCACAACAAACCCGACGACGACACTGACGGAGACACGGACAGACGACACGGATGACATCGCCCAGCTAGAGGAGGTCATGGCCCGTGCGGCGATGGCCGACGACGAGGCCACAATTCCGCCCACATCTCCCGGCTGGAGCGAACAGCTTCTGGCATCGTCGCCAGGAGGTCCACACGACGACGGCCCGTACAGGGAGGTGGTGGTGGAGGGATTATCCGATGGATCCACCACCGACTAACCGCCCCTCCCCATCGCCGGCACCCGCACTCAACGTCATACAGGCAAACCTCCAGCATAGCCAGACTGCCACGGCTAGCCTACGCAGGGCGCTGGAGGTTAACCCCCGTACCATCGCACTGATCCAGGAGCCGTGGATCAGGAACAATAGAATATGCGGCCTCAGTAACATCGGAGGTAAGCTAATCCTCAACACACAGAGTTCAGACAAGCCTCGAGCCTGCGTGTATATACCCAAAGACATCCCTACCACACTGCTCACTCAATTCTGTTCCAGAGACTTGACAGCTGTCAAGCTCCAGACCGACGACGACCTTCCAGACGTCGTGCTAGCCTCGGTGTACATGCCGGGCGAGGACACAAACTGCCCGCCGCAAGAAATGGCTGACCTAGTGCAACACTGCGAGGTCATGGGCTTGGACCTAATTATATGCACCGACTCCAACGCCCATCACCCGCTCTGGGGCAGCGACGCATCGAACCCCAGAGGAGAGGTACTATCCACCTATTTATTCTCTACTAACCTTAACATCATTAACCGAGGCTCTGAACCCACTTGGGTCACAGTCCGAGGGCAAACAATCATAGACCTAACACTCGCTACAGAAAACGCGAAAAATCTCATCACAAACTGGCATGTATCGGGCGAACCTTCCTGCTCGGACCACAGAAGGATCCGCTTCACACTGACCACCCACACCAAGAAACCCGCACCGAGGAGAAATCCACGGCGCACCGACGTGCCCGGGTACAAGCGCCTCCTGGCCGCCCTGCTAGCTAGGCATCTATCACAAATAAGTATAAGAGAACCAGCACAGTTGGAATACACTGTGACAAAGTTATCAGAATATCTCACCGAAGCCTACCATGCATGCTGTAAACTAAGGACGCCACGGGCCAACAGCGAGAGAAATCCCTGGTGGAACGCCGAACTTGGTAAACTCAGACATGCATTGCGGAAGCAATTTAACAGAGCTAAAAACACCAGACTCCCGGAGTATTGGGAAATATACACAGAAACCCGACACACATACAAAAAGGAAATCAGAACCGCCAGGAGGACAGCATGGCGGAAATTCTGTGAATCCATAGAAACCAACAATGAAGCCGCAAGGGTGAGGAAGATCCTATCAACCGACCAGGACCAAACACTCGGCGCGCTGAAAAAACCAGACGGCACATACACACAAACGGACCATGAAACTAGCAAGGTCCTTCTCGAAACCCACTTCCCAGACTGCAAACTCCTAGAGGACAGGACCTGGGAAGAAGTACCAGATCGGACCCCAACGGAACGGGACTGGACCTGTGCCCGCGGGCTAGTAACGGAGGACCGGTTAAGGTGGGCCATCAACACCTTCCAGCCATACAAGTCCGCGGGACTGGATGGCATCTTCCCAGCCCAACTACAATGGGGACTCGATTATATTACACCATGCTTAATGGAGGTCTATCGGGCCTGCATAGCACTCAGACATATACCCCTAGCCTGGCGCGAAGTGAAAGTCATCTTCATACCTAAACCTGGTAAAGCTGACTACACGCAACCCAAGGCGTACAGACCCATAAGCCTCACATCTTTTCTACTAAAGACCCTGGAGAGACTATGTGATCGACACATCCGAGACGGTCCCCTCAGGGCAAAACCACTCCACAAACAACAGCATGCGTACTCCACAGGCAAATCAACAGAATCCGCGCTGCACAGCGTCGTATCCAAGATTGAATGCGCAGTGGACCACAAATGCTCAGCACTAGCCGCCTTTATTGACATCGAGGGCGCCTTTGACAAAACCACATTCAAAAGTATCAGCACGGCCCTAGACAGACACGGCATAGACCCGTCTCTGAGCGGCTGGATCACAAATATGCTGAAACAGAGGGCTGTACAGGTGACCGTAAACGACACCACAAGGGCCGTCGTGGCAAAGGGCTGCCCCCAAGGGGGCGTCCTTTCGCCGCTCCTATGGAACCTGGTCGTAGACAGCCTGATAAAGACACTAAACAATAAAGGCTACTTTACAGTAGGCTACGCCGATGACCTAACCATAATAATAAATGGTACCCACGAAAACACCCTGTGCAACCTAATGCACCAGGCACTGAAAATAGTAGAGAACTGGTGCAGTACACACCAACTATCAGTGAACCCAACAAAAACCGAACTGATCCTCTTCACAAAAAAGAGGAAACTTGCCACACTACAACTTCCACGATTCTTTGGCACTACCCTTAGCCTTTCAACTGAAACCAAATACCTGGGCATCTTTTTGGATAAACAGCTGAACTGGGCTAAACACATCAATCACATCACCACGAAGGCCAGCATATCCCTGTGGCAATGCAAGAGAATGCTTGGGAAAAACTGGGGGATTAGCCCCAGGGTCACTTACTGGCTCTATACCACAGTTATCCGACCAATCATCACATATGGCTCACTAGTCTGGTGGCCCAGAACAGACCTGAGCACAGCCCAAAAAGATCTCGAAAAGTTGCAACGATTTGCTTGTGTGGCAATCACAAGCTGCATGAGAACTGCACCCACCGCTGCCCTACAGGCCATGCTCGGTCTGCCTCCCCTACACCTCATCGTGAGAGAGGAGGCGGCCCTGTCTGCCTTCAGGCTCCATCTATCAGGAACCCTAAACAAAGACTCGAGAATCAAGCACATACGCCTAAAGGACGAGGCAATCAAACGACAGCCAATGATGGCATCACCCTGCGACAAAGCCCCTAAGCAATACTGCTTTCAAAAGCATTACAACGTAGTGCTTAAAGAGGAGCAGTGCGACTACTCAGGCCCAGGAGAGCTGAGAGTTTACACTGATGGATCAAAGACCGACTGCGGAACTGGAGTCGGAGTCTTCTCACACGACCTCAACATAAACATATGCAGCCCGCTAGGAATGCTCAACACGGTTTACCAAGCCGAGTGTGTGGGTATAATACAAGCGGCCCATGCCATAGCAGCCAGGAGAGTTACGGACACCCATGTTCGTATACTCTCTGACAGCGCTTCAGTCCTCCAATCCCTACAGAAGGGATGCATCACATCAAATCTAATACTAGAATGTCACATGGCGCTTGAACAGGTGACTGTATCGAACCGCAACACAGTGACACTACAATGGATAAAAGGACACAGTGGATCACTAGGCAACGACGCGGCTGACGAGCTGGCCAGAAGGGCATCCAGCACGCCAGTCTACGGACCGGAACCAGTCGTGCCCATCCCCTTCAACCAACTACGCAGGTGGCTACAAAAGCACACCCACACACAGGCAGAGAACTGGTGGTCCTCGTCACCGGGCTGCAGGCAGTCCAAGGAAGCCATGCCATCACTAGATGTCAAGCTTTCCAAAAGACTACTACGACTGGACAGGAAAGGCCTGCGCCTGGTGACGGGGACCATCACGGGACACTGCTCACTGAACAAACACTTCCATACGATTGGCATAACGGACAGCCCCCTGTGCAGAGCCTGCATGGAGGCTGATGAGACCGTCATGCATGTGCTCTTTGAGTGCACAGGCGTCGCCCAGATTAGATTAGCAACCCTCGGGACACCCGGATCCTACACAGATGTTCTCGACAGACCAGGAGATCTAATAAGCTTCTGGAGGGAGGTGGGCTGGTTGGAATAACCACCGACGGCCGCCATGGCCCACGCACAATGGTCCACCTGAAGGACTAAGTGCGGAAACCAAACCCATAACATAGACAACATAGACATCACCATGTACAGACGCCAGCAGGTCAAGCTACCCGAAACTGTCAAATTTTCCCAATCACCTTGAACCTTAATGCTTTAGCAATAAAGTTGAAAATCTATTAAAGGACTTGGACATATGAAGTAGTGCTGGCGTCTATACTATAACCCATATTTGCAAAATAAAGTATCCTTATCTGTATGATGAGACGGCAAAACACTGAGAAACCGATAATACGAATATATAGACCCAAATGCTAATGCAAACAAAATACGTTACTACGAAACAAGCTCAATTTAGCATATTTCAGCAAATACAAGAACATTTTGATCCGAGAGATATTGAAAATGTTATATGCAGTTATGAGGGTCACGTATTTGAATCACAAAGTGGCCAGATTCACTGCGACAAGTAGGCTTCATATCACAGTAAATCTCCGATCACTACGTCACGATATTCTACGGACCTTTACGTATAATTCGATAAAATTGAATGATATTTTCTTGTTATTTTCCGTGTGAACTTAGATAAAAAAAATCGTAGATGAAATTAGCTATCAATGTACAGACGCCAGCACATCAAGCTACTACAATCTGTCAAATTTCTTCAATAGATTTTTAACTTTATCGCTAAAACATTAAGGTTCAAGATTGATTGGGAAAATTTGACAGTTTCGGGTAGCTTGACCTGCTGGCGTCTGTACGTATAGAAATGGTGATCTTTGAAAGGATTATCATAATAAGCTATGTATCCCGAGATCCAGGACAACCTTAATGCGTAAAAGTATATTCTCTATGGCGCCAATTCTTTATAACAGATTGCCAAAATATTGGAGGGAATTTACTACTGGAAAATTAATAAATATATTAAAAGGCCTTCTGCTATAGAAAGTCTATTTAATTATAGCGCTGATGAATTTCTAACTGACAAATTAATTTGACTTGTATAATGACATTATAATTTTATTAATAATAGCTTTTTACATTAGATTTTTTTATTATTTTGTATTTGTATTATTTACTATGATGAGCTTATGAAACTATTGGATTGTATTTTTAACCGACTTCTAAAAAAGGAGGAGGTTCTCAATTCGACGGTATGTTTTTTTAAATTTTTTTTTTGTGTGTTTGTTACGCGATTTCTCCGCCAATTGTGGACCGATTTTCAAAATTCTTTCTTTGTTCGAAAGGAGATACTTCTGAAGTGGTCCCATAGAAATTTCATCAAAAACGGTTTAGTAGTTTGGTTTTTAAACCTAAATTACTGGTAAAAATTACAACTTAAAAGTGAAAAATAAAAACTTTTTTGCAAAAAAAAAAACAACCGACTTCCAAAAACACACACATCCACGTATGACAGCCAGGACCAACGGCTTAACGTGCTTTCCTAGACACGGTTGACCTGCCATGACTTTGTTATTTTTTTTTTTGTTATTTTTGACCTGTGTTGTCACTGGGCAAAACCAATTCTTTCTCTAGACTTCAAGCTCGTCCATCCATCTTCGCCTGGGTCTACCGGGATACCGTTAGACGTTTACTGGGATCAGTTTAAGTCCACAAATGCATTAAAATAAATCTAAAATAAAAGAAATATAGTCATTCAATTGATAGCGCTTATACACCAGCAATTTACAGATCACAGTATGAAAAGGTCAGCCCACTTTGCGAGCCGGAAGTAATTAGGGGGCCATTTCGTCGTTCGAACACCTTATTGTCAAAGTTTGAATCCCTCGATACTTTTGTAGATACAAACTCGTTTGGGATAGTTGATACTTTCATTTAATTGTGGGTAACTAGATTCATAGTTTACAAAATAGTTGAATGGCGATAAAATGGCGACAGCACCTACATTATTTTATAAACTTCTTTTTTAAATAACTAGATTTTTAGTATATGGTTTACGTACCTAGGGGCTCGTGGCTAAATAATAACAGCCACACGTGTAGATCGGAGGTTAAGCTAAGCTTGCCGCGGTCGGGTCGTGGATGGGTGACCATCCATTACATATCGAGACCCCTCTGTGCCACGGAAAGCACTTTAAGCCATTGGTCCCGGCTGTCATTCGTTGATCTTTGACAGTACATAGTTACGGGTGGTTAGAACCCCAAAAGTCGGACGACCAGTTGAGTCTTACCAAGGGGTATCGCGTTACCCAGTAACTGATTTGTGGAGGTCAGACAGGCAGTTGCTCCATATAAAATACTGGTATTTAGCTGCATTCGGACAGACTAGAAGCTGACCCTAACATAGTTGTGAAAAGGCTAGGCAGGTTTTTGTTGTTTACGTACATATTCTTCGATTTCTCTCGTATCGGTATGAAGTAGGTATATTTAAGATTTGAATAGAAAAAACTCATGCTTCAGTAAAAATATACATAATATAAGTTAGTTGTAATAGTTAGCTATCAAGGTGGTAACTGGGCTTTCATTGACTAAGGGCTGATTTGACCAAAGAAAGATATATTTTATCTGTGGAATAAAATTTACGTTTGACAGTTCTAGTATGGAAAAACTGTCAAAAATTCAAAATTTATTCTCAGTGTAAGACATATTCTATGTATGTATAAAGGTTTGGTGGAATACGCCATAGGGGCTGATTTTTCCAACGGCAGGTTACTTTATCCGAGGAATAATTTTGAATTTTTGACAGTTCTTCCATACAAAATCTGTCAGACTCCAATTTTATTCTACGAGCAAAAATTATCTGCCCATTGAAAAATCAGCCCTAAGAAATGAATTCTTAATTTGGTTTATGGAATTGTCCAAAACATGTTCTGTAGATGAAACCGAGTACAAACACCTCTAAGCTAACATAACTGGGACCGCACACAAAGTGTTTGGCTACCCTAAAAGCGCAGAGATAAATTCTAGCATAGTTCTTTTTGTAAGGTGTTACCTACTTTATCACAAGAGGTAATGTACCGTCTGGGCTGTAGGGGTGTGACTCATTTTTTATTAGACACGCAAATATTACTAGCAAAATATGAACTGCCTTGAAAATAAAATATAGAATCTGCCTACAAAGGCAGGCAACTCATTATAGGTAGATATAGTATTCTGAATTATAGAATCAAATGAATCAGGGCCAATAAATCTGCCTAGCCTTTTCCCAACTAAATTGGGGTCGGCGTCCAGTCTAACCGGATCCAGCGGAATACCAGTATTTTACATGGAGCGACTGGCAATTTTCTTTTTTTTTTAAAACGTTTCCCACCCTAGGAATTTCTCCTGTATCGTGGGTGCGTTTATAAACATTTAAACTCACATACACAAACAGCCAGACCCGGAACAACTACTTGTAGGCCATACAAATATTTGTTCCGTGCGGGAATCGAACCCGCGACACGCAGCGCAGCAGTCCCACTGCGCCAAACGTGCCGTCGTATTTGATCTCCACAACCCAGTAACTGTGAAAAAAAAAAAATTGTTTTGACATGAATACACCGATGTATTCATGTCAAAACAATTTTTTTTTTAGTACGATTCTTGTCTTGTATTGTTTTATATGGAGCACTTTGTCATAATAAAATTATGGCAATCGCTACACTGAAAATTCCTGTTGGCACTAGTATCAAAATCTAATTTGAATACTCTGTAATAACTTACTTATAAAACCTAATATACTCTATTCAATCTGTAAATAGTAATAAATAATCATCACATTTTTCTTCTTTCTAGATTTCAGTAAGAAAATTATTTTAGAACTGAAAAATAAAATGGCGCTCGTCCTTATTTCACGGAGGAGCGCAGTGAATAGTCTTTGTCCACTTAAAGAAGCTTTTATGGAAGACTTCCGTGTCCATTAGAGAACACTATTTTTTATTAAATTGTTGATTTTGTAACACTCCTTAATGGCGCTCCGGTGTGATGATTGTTAATGTTTAGTAACTCTATTAGGTATCTGAGTATTCTCGTCACTCAAATAGGTACTTTTAAGAATGAATAAATGTAACTAAGTGTATACCATTAGTGTATTGACGGAAACATTTACTATCACTACAATTCATCTTGAAGTAAATGTACATGTAGGTATATGAAACAAAACAGAATTAAAATTAATAAGTATAAAGAGAATGATGATTCATGTTCAAATTATAAAATCTGTAAATTCTCTCTTTCCACAAAGATGGTCAAAGAGCCACGTGGTCAAACAATAAAAATCTCACAACTTAAAAAAGAAACAATCGGGCCGATGGTTCCTGGTAACCTTAAAAACACACAAACAAACATTTTGTATCGATGTTTCATTTTATTTTCGCTTACAGGGCATCAAAAAATTCGTCCGCATCGCTGTCAACAGGAATAGTGCCTAAAAGGCTGGCATTGCCACGTTGTATGGCAATGTTAATTCTTTGGCGAAGAAAAAGGCCAGCCCTCTGGTCACGTGAAGAGTCAACCTTGAAGTTAATTTGCAAAATGATTGAATGACGACAAAAAAGCGACAGCACATGCATTTATCACAAGTCAGGGAAATTCATTGTTAAGCAAGTTGACTACCAACTTTAATTACTCGTATCTACATTCAAATCACGACTCGGTAAATTGACAGAAATAGCGTAAGATTTTCTACGAATTAACCGCCAGGATGCCAACATCCATGCGAACATGTCAGTTTCTATAAACTTCGAGAATGATCCAGCAAATTGATTGTGCAATTCAAACATCTGTAGAACCTGAAGGACACTACCTACATCTACCCTCAAACAACTCTAGAAATGTTTACTTTTCATTTGGTTCTCACATTTTTTGTTTTATGTTAAACTATGTTCGTACTTAAGAACTATTTGCCTCATATGGTTTAGTAATGGTTGTATAAAATATACTCCTCGAATTCATTATTCATAAACGGCTCCCTCGTCTTCTTCTCCTAGTGTCATTATAAGCTATTTTGTAACATAAAAACAGTTCATGGTTTGGTGTAGAATTCTGTGTGAGGTGGAGGGGCCGGTAGCTAAATAATAACAGCCGCACAGGTCGATCGATGAGGTAAAGCTACGCTTGCCGCAGTTGGTCTGTGGATGGGTGGCCATCTTTACATACCGAGACCCCTCCGTGCCTCGGATAACACGTTAAGCCGTTGGTCCTGGCTATCATTCTTGGATTCTTTGACAATCATTACGGGTAGTCAGAAGCCCGAAAGTCTGACAGCCAGTCTTATCAGTCTTAGTATTACCCAGTAACTGGGTTGTGTAGGTCAGATAGGCAGTCGCTCCATGTAAAATACTGGTATTCAGCTGCATCCGGTTAGACTGGAAGCCGACCCCAACATAGTTGGGAAAAGGTTAGGCAGATGATGATGGTGTGGTGTAGATTATTAACCAGGCAGCAGGATCTTAGCACGGCTATCTGCCAAGAATCTGCTGGACGTACAGACGCCAGCAGGTCAACCTACCCGAAACTGTCAAATTTCCCCAATCAACATTGAACCTTAATAACTTAGCGACAAAGTTGAAAATCGATTTAAAAAAATTGACAGATTGTAGTAGCTTGATATGCTGGCGTCTGTACTTCAGAACTGTCGTGCAAGATGACTTTTCACGCATTTTAATGCAGTCGGTGTTAAATCTGTGATTGAAAAAAAAGTGTTCTTGTTTAAAATTTTTTGTGTACTTTAAGTCGGATTTCTTTTTTTTTTAACATTTTAGTGTATTATTGTTTTGGAATTGTCTTTACAAAATTATTTTGCATCCATCTAGCAATGCGACATCAATTCGAATCCAAGGATACCTCATTTATCAGTATTAGTTGTTTAGCCAACAAATACGTCCCAACCAAAAACATAACCTCGTTTGGGGTTCCGCCGCACTCGGGTAAAATGGGGTTTATTTTCATTCTCTGACGCGGACGTAAAAAATGACAAATGATTTCAAATAGACAAAAGCTTTGCTATTTTGGTCATCAAATGGACTACACTTTTTATGAAATACATTCTTTCATGAATCCTTTCACACGCTTGTTGAACCTCGCTTAGTTCTATTAAAGTGTAGTAATTTGTAAAATAGGCCAGAACTAATGACAAGGCTAGAACCGCTGGAACAATAGGTACACATTACAATAAAACACAGAAGTATGACTATTAACAATTTAAGAAATTAAAAACAATGAAATTTAATAGTCATTCAATAGGATTATTATGAACTTAGAGAGTTGTATGATGATTTTATTGATTATAATTCTGTAAATACATACTTGTTACGCTCGCGAATCATATTTTGTTCAACATACAACCTGACATTAATCTGCAAAATGTACTAAATGCACGAAAATTTGAATTTCGTGGGCCACCCTGGTGCGTCCCCCTTAAATTTTCTTTAGTAAATGTGATTGTCGCAATGCATTGTAAAAGCCTTTATTTATACAGGGTGTAAAAAGTGTATTTATACGCATTCTTCAGATCAAAAAAGTAAATTTCGTTGTACAAAAATAATTGCTGAAAAACGGCTTTTATTTTAGATGTAAATAATAGCACTGTTTACCGTAACGCGAAAAATTACACGGAATCAAAAGGGCGGGTCGTGGGGGCTTTTAAATATAAGTTAAATTCATAACATTTTAACCTAGGAACGTTTAGGTTTATTCAATAATGCAGGGATTCAAAAGAATTAAAATGTAGATTATCATGTTTAGATATCGAAATCCATCACGTTTCACTAGCTAATTTAATTTTATCCGGTAGACTAGCATTCATCGGTTAAAAGGAGTATTACTTCTGAGTCACCTACATTTTACTTCGGACCTGGTGGCTGCGGTTCGTTCTTGGCGGAACAAACGGCTAGGTATATCTATACAAGTCTTTGTGCCTGCAATCACGCGGCACTCGGCGCGGCCTGAAATAAAACACTCATCTCAACTCATCTGTCACCCTTTGGGTTACCTACTCTTTGGGTTCGCAGTCAGCTTACACCTTTGTTTCGATTGTAACTAAACCCTATCCATTAGGTTAATCGTTTTTTGACAGCTGTCTTACAACGTATTTACATGTTACGGATTACGTAAAAGTTAACTTTCAAATGAGTAAAAAAATAAATTTATAAACTGCCTTATCTTATTGAATTATCTTATTTATGGCTTCTTACAGACATTATAATACCATACGTGTATCAATCAATGTATTGTGTGTTGCTGTAATCACTAGTTCCATCTGTCAAAAAACGGTTTACTGAATGGAAAGGGTATACTTAGGTCAAATTATCTGGTTCGCAGCTCCCTTTGAATTACTTCTTGTAACATTGTTGGTTTTGGTTGTTGACGATTGAGTAATAAAAAAAAGTTATTTGTTTGGTTATTAGGCCTTTGCCCAGCAGTGGGACAATATAGGCTAACGGGAAAAAAGATGGGTCATTTTAAAACGAGGAACCAGTTGTGCAAATCAAAGAAAATATATACTTACTTTTACACCCCTCAATTTCAGGAAAACAAAAACTGACAAACTTTATAATTTACTTAGATAAGAACTTATGCGAAGTTTCAAGTTTATTAATTCAAGGAATAAGATTTTTCATACAAACAAAATCCCCCCTTTTAACCCCCTTGAAGGTCAAATTTGCAAAAATACGTTCTTAGTGCCCCCCCCCATCATAAAAGGAAGCCGTGTGCAAAAAGACAATGACCAAAAGTCATACCAAAAAGTCTTATGCATCAAGATCAAAATATTATAGTAATTATTTTCATAATTTTTTACGACATTACGCGTCGGGTATTTGATTTTTGAACAGGGAATTTAATTTTAAGCAAAAAAGTGTTGATGTTGTTTTATTCTCTTTACATGACGTTCCGTTTCAAACGATATGATTAATATAATCTTAGATTTTGAAAGTGTCATAATAACGTCTTCCATAAACATGTAAAAAAATATACTTTGCCGATTCTACATTAATTAAAAATAACTATAAATAGAATAGAATTTTTATTTAAACGATTATCATTTTTTTTACAGCAATAATGGCCGTTCGTGTTTGACATGTAAACAAAAGAAAGTACCGAGTTTTTTAGGTTATTCCGGTTTTTTGAAAATGTCAGAAACCCGGGTTTTGTTTACAAAAAGAACTTTTGATAAGTTATATAAAAAACAAAGTTTGACTTTGATGCAGCTTGGTACCTACGGGATTCCATACATCCATGAGCATTGTGCTTTCAAATTCCTAGTCCCAGTAGTTTCGGCTGTGCGTTGATATGTCAGTTAGACAGTTTTTTATATATAGAAATATAGATAATTATTTCACTAGATTAGTTATACGAGCACGATCTGGTAATATTACCTTAGGTACAGTTATATGTATTACTAGGTCGTGCTCGTACCATAGTTATATTCCTGGTAAGACAGTTATGATATTTTTCTATATCCCTAGGGATATAACCATAAAAAACCACTGCTGAAACCAAAACCACCAAAAACCAAACCAAAACCAGCACTGGGGCTCTGTCTCGTATAGGGTCTTAGCATTATGCTGAGCGATGGCCGTTTTGCGTGGATGTGACGCATGTTTACCCCCAGCTTGTAATTTTTTTTGTGTTTGTGTTCTTTTTTATGCGTCATGTTTGCCGCTAATAAATGTTCTTTCTTTCTTTTTTCTTTATTACGGCTTCAACCATCTTACTGCGACTTGATTACGTCTTGATTGCCAGCACTAGGAATACTACAATCTTTTGTTAAAATGGCAAAATATTCTCTTTACCTACGTTCCTTTGAGTATCAGAATCTCTCGTTGGGAAGACTAGCAGAAAATGCCTTAGGCATTAAGTCCGCCTTTGTACAGTTTTGCTAATGCATACAGCTTTATTACCTAACTTCGCGCCCGCGACTTCGTCCGTGTGAAATCTCTTGTTCTCCGACCCACCCCGTCGCATCGCTCTGCGTTCGCATCGCATTCTTTTTTTTTAACCTTGTTTACTCTTTGCTCGGCTCCTAATGGTCCTAGCGTTATGTTAAGTAGTACATAGCCTTCCTCAAAAGTTGCTTTATTAAATACTTATATAATAATACTTTTTGAAATCCGACTGGCAGTTCCAGAGATAAGCGCGTTCAAACAAACAAACAAACACTTCAACCTTATTATTAGTATAGAAGATATACATATATAGAAGCCTAGCAGCGCCCCTCGGTTTCACCCGCATAAGTTTCGATCCCGTGGGTATATCGGAAAAAAAATATGCTATGTTCTAATCCTGATTATAAACTATCTGTTTGCCAAATTTCATCCAAATCCGTTCAGTACTTTTTGCGTGAACGAGTAACAAATATTCATACATCCATCCATCCATGCCAAACTTTCGCGTTTATAATATTAGTAGGAAGTAGGATAAGTGTAGCATAATCACCAGTGATAGGAATAGGTAGTGCCTATTTGCTTAAACTTCGAAGAACAGAGACAAGTAACGGAGACTTCCTTAGGACTAAATTATTTCCGGGACATCTGTCCCGAAAAAAACACATAGAATATTGTTGTAACTTACAACAATATTCAATGTGTTTTATTTTTCCTTTAGAGCCCATAGAGGATAAGTTATTATTATGGAGATATAAATTATAAAGTTTATGTCTAGTCGCAAACTTTAGGTAAATATAGACGAATTACTTATTCCAAACACCATATTTTTTTAATGTATTTAAAAGTGTTGTCTCGAATTTCGGGACAGATGTCCCGGAAAAAATTTAGTTCTAAGGAAGTCTCCGTTTCTTGTCTCTGTTCTTTGAAGTTTAGGCAAATAGGCACTAACTATTCCTATCACTGATAATCAGACTATAATTTTCCCACTGCTGGGACACAGGTCTGTTCTCTGTGAGAGGGAGTGGGGCGTAGTCTACCACGCGGGCCCAGTAATCCGCGCTGGGCCCGCTCGGTTAAAAATAAACAAACCTAATGGAAAAGAGATGCTTTTGTTGATTTACGTCTAAATAAATTGCACACAAAAACGTACTCTGAAATATTTTGTAGTACTATGCTTTGTTTTACAAATAAATATTTTAGAATGTACCGACAAAGCTGTGAATTTTCGCGCTCAAACGTGAAATAAAAAAAGACGGCACATTCAACGTTTGTACGTACATTTAGTACAGCAGTACCTCTCAATTTATTTGCACACAAAGTATTTGTACACGACCCAGGACGAGGAATATGGACATGCATGATAGCGCTGGCAAATAAAACATAGACTAAAACAAACGTCATAACGGTTGATGACGTAACGGAAATCCGAATCAGTGCAATAAATAAATAAGTGATTTTGCATTACATTATAAAATCGTATTCAATTAAGTATTGTTAATTTTAAGGTTTGTTTTTATTTAAGTATTAATCTAAAAGTCTAAAATTGAAACTGTCAGTTCTTTTGAATAAAATTATTGTTACCTAACCAAATTTACAATTTAAAGTATTTAAAAAGTGTTATTGATTACAAATCAAGTTTTATACACAATTACATTATTTTTACTAAATACAATTTAAATTTTGTTGTAAAACAAGTGTCAACGGAAGTCGTTGCTGTCTGACGTTGACAGTTGTTTCAAAGTATAAATAGGCTCGCTCTAGTCGCAGAGCGCACAGTATTAAATTGTATTTTGAACAGTGAACATCTCGTGGTAAAATTAAGTCGTGTGAATTATTGTTGGTTGTGAGTTTGTGAGTGATTAAAAGTGTTTGAAAAATGTCTGATCATTATAATTTGAGATCCCCGAGCCCACCCGCTCTTACATCAGAAGAAAGGGATGAGCCCGCTCCTGAACTGGACCAATCAACGTACTCGCCTACCCTGCCGGCCTCTCGACCAGGAATTTCGGAGGAGCTGACTTTACTTCGCTGCCAGGTGAAGTTGCTGGAAAGGATGGTTTTCCGGAACCAAAACACGAGTACCCACAAGCTAAGTGAAATTTATTTACCAAATTATGATCCCGACGAGCATAAAATAACAATTGAGGAATGGTGTAAACAAGTCACCTCTTTAATCACCATGCGAGGTTGTTCACAATTTGTTGCTATGATGAAGGGATTAGCATGCTTGCAAGGACGTGCCAAGTAATGGGCCGACACTAATGCTCACTCTCTTGCTAATTGGGATTCACTCCAAAGAGAACTCATAGCACAATTTAGTGGCGAAACAAGGTACATTGTGTACGTCAATGCATTTCGGGAATATACTTCAAATCAGGCTAAATCTTTTTCTGAATATGTTGCCGAATCATGGCGTTTGTTTTCAAGAATTTCTCCGAATGCTCCAACTGAGCTCATGGTGGAAGCTGTAATATCTGGCATAAGACCAAAATTTTACCAAGCTGAACTCCTCAGGTCAGCACCAAGATCACAAGCAGAACTGATAGCCACATTGGCGAACTATCGTAAACGACCCGCCGATGCAATGTCAGATGAACCCCGTGCTAAGCAACCAAGGCTTGACCTTCCAACAACTGCGACGTGTCACAATTGCCACAAACCAGGGCATATTTCTCGTGATTGCAAGAACAGACTTTGTGAAATTTGCAAGAAACCAGGCCACACATCTGACCGCTGCTGGCATAAAAAGAAAAATGAGTCACAATCCGAGAAGACTTCCGTTCCTGTTACTGCTTCAACATCTGCACCACCACCTTCACGCCGGGAAGTCAATACGATACAGAAGGAAAAGCTGCCCAACGAAGTTCAACTACAAATAGGTGATATCTTTCTTTCTTGTTTAATTGATAGTGGTGCCGAATGTTCGCTTATTAAGAAAAAAGTTTCTGGGTCAATTAAGGGTAAACGCCAAATGGAACTTTTGCAATTACGAGGGTTTGGGGGCAGTAGCATACCTTCAAGTGAATCGATAAACACTGTAGCCACATTAAATGGTGTGACATTCGAAGTAAAACTTCATGTCGTTAATGATTTAAATTATGATGTGATTTTAGGACTAGATTCTATCAAAATACCGGGGATTAAAATTTCAATTACAAACGAAGGAACTTCAATAGAAAGAGTAAGTTACATTTTTAATTACGAAATATCATCTTTGGCTAATATTGATACTGATTTGAAAGATACGTCTCAGTTAATAAGTATCCTAGAAAAACACACAGATTTATTTACTTTCAATAAAATGAAAAAAGTCACCACGGGAAAATTAACTATCAGATTAAAAGATCCTAATCGTATAGTACAAAGAAGGCCCTACCGACTAGCACCGGTAGAGAGAGAAAAGGTTAAGACAATTATTGAAGATCTTAAAACTAAGGGGATTATTAGAGATAGTTGCTCACCTTTTGCAAGTCCTATTTTGCTAGTAAAAAAGAAAAATGGTGATGACCGGCTTTGCGTTGATTTCCGCGAACTAAATTCAAATACGGTTCGTGACCACTATCCTCTGCCACTGATACAAGATCATATTGATAAACTTGGTAAAGCTCGATTCTTTTCAAGCCTTGATATGGAATCAGGGTTCCATCAAATTGAAATTTCAGAGGAATCAATCGAAAAAACCGCCTTCGTTACGCCTGACGGCCAGTATGAGTACTTATCAATGCCATTTGGTCTAAGTAATGCACCTTCAGTATACCAGCGCGCCATTAATGCAGCCTTAGGCGACTATCGCGACGACATTGCACTAGTATATATTGATGATGTTTTAATTCCCTCATCTAGTGAGCAAGAAGGCTTGGAAAGGCTGGCACTTGTATTAAAAAGACTATCAGAAGCAGGGTTTACAATAAATCACTCAAAATGTAAATTCCTCAAGACGTCCATAGAATATCTCGGTAATATTATTAAGAATGGTGAAGTGAAGCCAAATCCTACTAAATTGACAGCACTTAAATTTTCAGAACCACCCAAAACACTTAAGCAACTTAGGCAATTCAATGGTCTGGCAAGCTATTTTCGACGTTTTATCCCTCAATTTTCCCAACTAATGACTCCACTATACGGACTTACAAAAAAAGACGTACCATTTGTATGGACTCCCGAACACGAAACAAGAAGGCAACATGTCATCACACTTTTGATCTCTGAACCTATACTTTGCATTTTTGATCCAACTCTTCCAATAGAAGTCCATACAGATGCTAGCGCCAAAGGTCTCGGGGCTATTCTTATTCAGAATGACAATAATCGTCGCAAAGTCGTTGAATACTTTAGTATGCGCACTAGTGATGCTGAAACAAGATACCATTCATACGAATTGGAGACTTTAGCTGTTGTCAGAGCAATAAAACATTTTCGACATTTTCTATATGGGCGCAAATTCACAGTTGTAACTGACTGCAATGCCCTTAAGGCTTCAAAACATAAAAAGGAACTTACACCTCGGGTTCATAGGCTATGGGCATACTTACAAAATTTTGACTTTGATGTTATTTACCGTAAGGGGGAACAAATGGCCCACGTAGATTTTTTGAGTAGAAATCCACAAATTAATATTTTAACGAAAGATCCAGCGTGGATTATAGTTGAGCAAGAAAGGGACAAAGAACTCAAAAGTCTTCGCGATGCTATAAAGAATAAAGATGACTATGACAGAAAATTTAGTATTCGATCGAATCTCTTGATGATAACCATACAAAACCAAAAAAAAGAATCACTAACTCGTACAGTAGTCCCCGAATCACTTGTTTGTTCATTGATAAATAGATACCACGAACATCTTTCGCATACGGGATGGGAACGTACTCTGGATAAAATTCGGGAACAGTTTTGGTTTAAACACATGACAAAACGAGTACGCCAATTTTGCGATAACTGTTTACAATGCAAAATTGGCAAAGAGCCTTCCGGCAAAAAGCAAATGGAACTGCACCCCATTGATAAAATAAGCATACCTTTCCATACGATACATGTAGACCTTATGGGTAATCTTACCGGCACAAACAAAAAAGCATATGTTCTGGTAGCTATTGACGCATTTACTAAATTTATACTTCTGTATCCATTGAAAGATAAAAGTACTAATATAATATTAAAGAGCTTCCACGAAATGATTAACATTTTTGGCACCCCATGTAGAATTATTTCTGACAGGGAATCCGCTATTATGGGCACAGAAATTCAAGAATTTTTTAAATCTTTCGGTATCGAACATCATGCTATTGCCCGCGGTACACCTAGAGCTAACGGTCAAGCTGAAAGACAAATGCGCACTCTTAAGGATCACCTTACAGCCATATCTCTAACGCAATCGAGAGTTTGGGTTAATAAAATAGGTGAATTGCAATTAGCATTAAATTGTACGAAATCTAAAGCTACAGGGTATTCCCCTTTAGAACTCCTGCTAGGTAAAAGATGCTCTCCCCCTGCAATCGAACAGATATCCCTATCTAACGAAGATATAAACAAAGATGAAATCCGTTTAGACGCTGAGCACAGAATGGCCGAAACAGCAGAAAAAAATAAAATGCGTTTCGATTCTAAGTGTGCCAAAATTAAACCCTTTGTAGAAGGAGACTTTGTTCTTTGTAAAGACACTCAGTGGTCGGGTAACAAACTAGGACCAAAATATCTGGGACCCTATCAAATAATAAAAGTCTTAGACAATCACAGATACGAAGTAAAAGACATTCGGTCTCAGCGAAATAAAAATACTGTAATCACACATGAACACATGAGATTGGTACCTAATCCTAATTTAACTGAATGAATGGACCGTGATAGCGAGAATAAGGTGAGAAACAGTTTATGATTGAAAAGTTAAGTTTATGGATAAAATTATGTGAAACGTTTTATTTTTGAGTTGGCAAAATGGTTGTATTCAAAGGCCTTGGTCATGGCCATGGTTTCAGTTGGTTGGTTAAACAAAATTTCAGTCGAGCCAAGTCAAAGACAGGCCTCTGAATCTTTATGATCAAGCCACGATCTGCGACCTCTGAGTTTGACAGTTACGCCAGACTAAGCAATGTTGTTGCCTCTGAGTCTGGTCTAAAAATGTTTGCATTTTTTTAAAGTTTTGTGTGTTTTTCAGAGAGATTCGCTGGCCCTAGCAAGGCCCGCTCGTCAGTATGGCCGTGATAGCGCTGGCAAATAAAACATAGACTAAAACAAACGTCATAACGGTTGATGACGTAACGGAAATCCGAATCAGTGCAATAAATAAATAAGTGATTTTGCATTACATTATAAAATCGTATTCAATTAAGTATTGTTAATTTTAAGGTTTGTTTTTATTTAAGTATTAATCTAAAAGTCTAAAATTGAAACTGTCAGTTCTTTTGAATAAAATTATTGTTACCTAACCAAATTTACAATTTAAAGTATTTAAAAAGTGTTATTGATTACAAA
Organism: Apamea anceps; assembly: GCA_951799955.1. Taxonomy (NCBI): domain Eukaryota; kingdom Metazoa; phylum Arthropoda; class Insecta; order Lepidoptera; family Noctuidae; genus Apamea; species Apamea anceps. Next base: position 4,628,493 of record OX637509.1, read on the forward strand.
TCAAGTTTTATACACAATTACATTATTTTTACTAAATACAATTTAAATTTTGTTGTAAAACAAGTGTCAACGGAAGTCGTTGCTGTCTGACGTTGACAGTTGTTTCAAAGTATAAATAGGCTCGCTCTAGTCGCAGAGCGCACAGTATTAAATTGTATTTTGAACAGTGAACATCTCGTGGTAAAATTAAGTCGTGTGAATTATTGTTGGTTGTGAGTTTGTGAGTGATTAAAAGTGTTTGAAAAATGTCTGATCATTATAATTTGAGATCCCCGAGCCCACCCGCTCTTACATGCATATAAAAGAGCAACAGTGAAATTATATCGCCGAAATAGTGCCAACTGTCAAGTGTACTATTTTCTAGTGGATCGTTTACTACTAATAAGTTTCGGTTATGTTTTCCTACAACCGGGAATTTTCCAATTTTTTATGTGTGTATAAAATAATAGCATAATCATCCTAAAATGTTCCCACTGCTGGGACAAAGGCCTCTTCTTTGTGAGAGGGAGTGGGCCGTAATCCACCACGCGGGCCCGGTGCGGGTTGGTAATATGTCACATGGCTTCGATTTTTTTTGTTCTAGGACATGCCGGTTTCCTTCACCGTTTTAAAAGCAGTGGTGATGAAATTAAATACACAAAATAAAGTGACTGTCTCAGTTGGAACTCAGGACTTACAACTCATAAGTCAGGGCCGAAACCACGGCCACCGTTGCTCTATTGGGCCACCACTGCTATCATTACATAGAAAGCCTGCTTATATGACCTCCACAACCCAGTTACTGGGTAACATGTGAGGTATCATTACCAGTTAGCTCTAAACACATTCAATTGCGTCATGCGGATGAACAATTAAAAAAGTCGGGCGTTCAATTTTTGTAATCGCTTTGACCTTTTGATAAAAAATCTCAAAAGCCATTCATTAATTCGCTTTTTCTGTGAAATAAAACTCCTATCGTAAATGTTTAGCATTTCAAAATAAAAATAAAAACTATTTTCCATTTATTCAAACAATAAAACTCCTGTGCTATAAAAGTAAATGCAATATGACACAATATTCGTCGGTGAATTTACAGCGGCATTACTTGCAGACGATTTTTGTATCTGGCCATTTGGTAGCCATTTTGAACTTAGTGTTTTATGTATAGTTACTGTTGATGTTGTGTGCTCTAGTCTGACTTTACTTGACCGTGGTGAGAGGATCATAGGCATAAAATAGGAACATGCCCCTAAAAATGTCATCACCTACTTAGCTTTTCCCAACTATATTGGGATCGGCTTCTATTCTAATCAGATACAGTTGAACACCAGTATTTTACATGAAGCGACTGCCTATCTGATCCCCACAACACAATTACTGGGTAAGACGATACCCCTTGGTAAGACTGGTTGTCGGACTTTCGGGCTGATGACCCGTAACGAGTGTCAAGGATCTACGAATCACAGCCGGGACCTACGGCTTAACGTGCTTTCCTAGGCACGGAGGCACGTTGAGAATAAACTAGAAAAAAACTAAAATCAAGTATAGTCGACCACGTAATTTCTTTACAACCATAAGGTCTGTCACTAAGGTGTAAGGTTACTTGCACGTCATAAAACGACAAGGTCTATTTGTCTATGTGGCAGATAATTTCAACGTTCATCATCTCAGCCTATCGCAGTCCACTGATGGACGAAGGCGTCTCTCAGGCAGAGTCACATCACCCTGTTCTCCGCCTTCTGCATCCAGTCTGTAGCCACTTTCTTAAGGTCGTCAGTCCATCTAGCTGGGGGGCGTCGTTCACTAAGTTTGCCGATACACGGTCTTCACTCTAGGACTCGTCTGCTCCACCGGCCATCGGTCCTTGGACAAACATGGCTAGCCCAATGTTACTTCAGTTTGCTTACTCTGCAAGCTATGCCGGTTCATCATCAACATTTCAGCTGATAGACGTCCACTGCTGGACAAAGAGCTCCCCAAGCACCTCCACTTCAACCGATTCTGTTCTTCCCGCATCCAGCGGATTCCTGCAGCTTTCACAAGGTCATCGGTCCACATTGTGAGAGGCCTTCTAAAGCTACACGTCTTCCGGTACGCGGTCGTCACTCCAGAGCCTTTCGGCACCACCTGTTTTGCAAGCTATGTCGGTTACTCCGGTTCTTTTCCGGATAACTCCGGATAAAATCGACCATTTCAACATTAGTGAAGTTTCAATTTACTATATGTGCACGACAACGACACAAATCCGGGCAGCGTCGCCGAAATTCCTAGTATTTAAGATACCTAAATCTTTGTTAGTACGAAATGCCTAGTATACAGGATAATTTTTTATTCAGTGCGTAAATTTTTACAGGGTGTTCTACCCATGAATATGAATAAGATTCACTATGGGACCATCTCTGAAATCACGAAAAAAAAATCAGCAGATTCATACATTTTGGTCGAGTAGGTATTGAACTTTTATAAGAAACAGTTGATTTTTTTTTTGTGATTTCAGAGATGGTCCCATAGTGAAAGTTGTTCATATTCATGGGAAGAACACCCTGTGAAAATTTACGCACTGAATAAAAAATTATCCTGTATAAGATACCTAAATCTTTGTTAGTACGAAATGCCTAGTATATAAGATACCCAAATCTTTGTTATTGCCAAACCGAATTGGGCCACTGGCCAGCTCAATTCGACTTACTATAAAGGAGCGCACGCTCGCTAGTACCACAACCAGTAGAAATCCACCAAGGCAAGGGGTCACTATGCCCTTCAGGCTCCAAAAAAGGCTGAATATTTTAAGTCTCTACCCTGTTTTACATATATAAAACCTGTATGTTTATTTCGAATAAATCCCCAAGAACCCTCTCTCTCGGAGTCCCCCTTGGAACCGCTACAGGGACAGGTATAAAGTCACCACTGTCCTGGAGCCAGAGGAGCTCACAAAGTCAAATAATACAGTCCACTCGCTGCACACTATATTAATAATCTATTTAGGAGTTGTTATTAAAATAAAGCAATTACGAGTTCGACTGTACAGATAAATATACAAGTAAATAAACATTTACGTTTGTATAAATTTCACAACGAATACCCAGGTGGTAGGTTATTGTAAGCTAGTGTTTCAAACGTTAATTTAACATAATTGGAACTAAACGAAAACTTGAAACTCATTTAGAATGAGTTAATACCAACAAAGTTGGAATAATTAAATCTAGGAGAATACAGCGGAGATTCGAAATGCTATTAGTTGACTGTGAATAGTTTCAATAACAAAGATGTTAGAGGAGAAATATTAGCTTTATTGGATGAAAGTTTCGGTTATATGAAGCAAGAAATATTTAGTAATAGAAGTGTTGACATAACGTGTTGTCCAATGTATTGAAATCTAACTGGACCTCATTGGACTTCATTGAGATTAGGCAGGCGATAGGGTGAGCAGTGGTGGCTAAGTGACAACGGCCCCGACATACGAGTGGTAGGTCATGGGTTCGAACCCAGGCAGGCGCTTTACTTTGTGTAATTTATTTCATCACCATTGCTCTCAAAGGAAAACATCGTGAGGAAACCGGCAATTCTTAGGACAAAAAAATACGAAGACATGTGACATCTACCAACCCGCACTGGGCCCGAGTGGTGGATTACGGCCCATTCCCTCTCACAGAGAGGAGGCCTGTGTCCCAGCAGTGGGAACGTTATAGCGCGATAGGATGAGATACGATGGGTTGGGGGCCGAAATTTCACGCGGACGAAGTCGCGGGCACGGCTAGTACAAAATAAGTTCAAAACCATGTTACAATTAGAACGATATTCAATCATTATAATGGGTCATGTACTCGTGCTCTCTCGTTCACACGTTTCGCCCATCGCTCATTCATTTTAACTCATTAGTTTACCGCGTCGCTAGTCAAGGGCGGGAATTGGTGCGTTGCAGACATACATCATAATCTGTCATTCGCGAAATTCACTAGGTCCGTTATGAGAAATGAGCTTCGATCAAGAATGCCCGAAACGAGGATTTGTTAGGACGCTTTAGTAATTTTTTGCATTATCATCATTTCAGCCGAAAGACGTCCACTGCTGGACATAGGCTTCCCCCAAGCACTGCCGGTTCTGTGCTTTGTTTTTTCTGTTGGCGAAATATTTTGGAGCTTATAATGTTTCATTTTTTTTTTTGTTTCACGAAATGCAGGAAGTCGGTCAATGCCCTACCATTGAATATAGAAAAGGAGCACAAAGAAAGCTTTTTTTCGCAATACGACAGGTCCATCCACACCAAAGTAAGTGTGTTTAGAGGTATGATGAACAGGGTGTATAGTTCACTCAACCTCCATAGAAAAGGGAGCATCCTCCGACCAGACGGGTGTTGTGTCTGGGGGGCAATTGCCCAACGATTGATATTGGGAAATTGTATCTATGCTAAGTGCGCGGTAAACTCTGCTTGCGAGATGCAGGATTTGCGTGACGTCAGTATGACGCGTTGTTCGCATGTGGCGTTGTAGATACAGCTACATGTGCATACACATGAGCGACACACGTTGACGACACAGGCAACGGCAACCGTCGACGCATGTCGTCGTCAGCCGTCGATACTCGTTGCCGGCTGTCGCAGTCTACTGCCTCGTTGGTCTAGTAGTAGCAAACGCTACTGCTGGGCATAAGGTCATGGGTTCGATTCCCAAGTCGGGCGAAGTGTCTTTGGTTTTTTTTATCACGATTTCGTCAGTAGTAGGCCCGACTCTGGATTTGTGCCCGGTTGACACGCTGTTAGGCACGCTGCCTATTAAATGGGACTTATACAGGGTGTAAAAAGACCCATCACATAGCCGTCAACAACGCATTTTGTACAGACGCCAGCACATCAAGCTATTACAATCTGTCAAATGTCTTTAATAGATTTTCAACTTTATTGCTAAAGCATTAAGATTCAAAGTTGATTGGGAAAATTTGACAGTTTCGGGTAGCTTGACCTGCTGGCGTCTGTACATCAAACTAAGTAACATTGCACAAAAATAGTTGCTGGAAAAAGAATTTTATTTTTGGTGTGATGCTGTTTGTGGCAATGCGCAATGTAAAACACGCAAAACATTGTGCCTATGGGTGCATGTAACGGTACAGGGGCGCGGGGGTATTTTAAGTTGTGATATCAGATAAGAAAAACATGTTTTCGTAAAAAACCGTCAGTAAAAGTTGGAATTTTGACCTTCAATATCTCCGTAACTAAAAGGTTCCCAGGTATGGTCCAGTACAATAAAATAAAAAAATACAATGACGGTGAGTACAAGTGACACTTAACGAAGCCTTTGGCTTCGGGCTTCGTTATGAGTACTTTGACACCCGTTATACAGCGTGGCGCTTTAATGGCGACATTAATTTACTGGCGAAATGTGGGTGTCACGAGCTTAAGTATGTATAAACTTGGCTTTATTAAAAAGCGATATACTCTTTCATTTTTGAATGAACTTTTAGTTAGCTACGAACATAGTATTTTCAAACCCATAGGTTTTTGCAATGTGTCGTATTTCATTGTTGTTTTCGTATATTTCACGCAAAAATCGTCATTGAAAGTTTCCAAGTGTTGACATATTAGTGCTCGTAACTGTACTATAGGTACACCTCTGGCTAACCCTTCGGGGATTTACAGGCGTGATGTTATGTTATATTATGGGTATTAAACCTAATACCCCAACACCTAAAAGTATCCGCAACCTGTATGAAACAATTTTTCCTCTCACGTTAAGGTTGGTCCACACTCATTAAGGCGCGGCCAGCCTTTGATCACCGCTCCACATGTAGGGCGCAGTAATTAAAATAGTCGACGCCATTTTAATGGAGTAACCCGGCGATTTATTTGGTTTACACCTTAGAAAAGGAAGTTGAAGGAACGTTTTATTTGATGGTAGGTAGGTACTAGTTAGACTGGAAGCTAACCCCAACTTTGTTGGGAAAAGTTTAGGCAGATGATGATACCGTTTATCTTATCTTATAAGAAGAAAAATAAACGTAGCAGACGTGAGCTACACAATTAATAAACTGAAATGAAAGTAGGGACGTCATGTCATGTCATTAGAGGTAAAAACGGAAGATGGGCTAGAGAAGTAACAGAATCGTATCTCAGAGAAGGAAAAAAGAAAAGAGGAAGACCATTCCAAAGATAGGAAGATGACTTGAAAACTACTTCGGGGGGACATGGAGGAGAAAAACTCATAACTGTGGGCTATGGAAAAGTCTGGGGAAGACTTTGCTAAAGAGCAAAGCAATCTGGAGATTTCTGATGTCTAAACCTTTAATTATAATAAATTGATAAACTATTTTTTTTATTTATTTATTTACTTACAGTTACCATTACCTACAGGATATAGCCCAATGCGGTAACCTACCTATAACTTATTATAAATAATGCATTCCTTGTGAATTCACTCAGAGAACAACAGAATTAGTCCGTCTTACTCACTATGAAATTGACTCCCTCAAAAGGTTGGTTCGAGCGCTAATTTTAAGTTTGTTAATAAAGGCTATCTGAAATTGAAAACTGTACATCTAATGAACTAAATGAAATAAATAAGTCTGTTATTTGGAACAAAAAGTTCTAAGAAACAGCAGTGCGATTCTGTAACCATCTCACCGTGAAAACTTAGGTGAAGTGAGCGTGGAGTGAGCTGTCATTCCAAATAATACTAGGGATTGACACTACTAACAACTCACATCAAGCTCACTTCACTTGAGTTTTCACGGTGAGATTTTTACAGAATCGACCGGCTGAACACGAGTTACTTTAATGCAGATTTACTTCATGTATATAGGTAGCATAATCAGCCTATAATGTTCCCACTGCTGGGACACAGGCCTCCTCTCTGTGAGAGGGAGTGGACTCTATTCACCACGCGAGCCCAGTGCGGGTGGGTAGATGTCACATGTTCGGATTTTAGGTTCTAGGACATACCGGTTTCCTCACGATGTTTTCCTTGACCTTTCTTCCTTGTTGATTAAATAATTGACCTGTCTGGGTTCGAACCTACGACCTGCCACTCGTAAGTCGAGTCGTTGCCACTGGGTCACCACTGCTCCACTGCACTGTACATATAGACAAATTAATTAAGAAAGAAAGAAAGAAAATGCATTTATTTGCGGCAAGCATGACGCATAAAAAAAGGACATAAACACACGATAAAAAAAAACAAGTTGGCGGTAAACATGCGTCACATTCAAACGGCCATCACTCAGCATAATGCTAAGACCCTATACGAGACAGCCCCAGCGCTGGCTTTCAGCGGCAGCCGGTAATTAATTCTCTTAATTCTTCTGAATCAATTTTGTTCGAAACGTCAATTACTCTATTTTAATGTATTGTGATACGCCAAAAGAAGATTGTATTTTGTAAACAAATCATGAAATCAACGAATATTATTCGTACATGCGATATATTATTATTCACAGAAAAAAAAAACAAACGAACACTAAACACAATACTTTTCCAACACAACTCCTTCGTCCAACCTATTCGCATTCCTTGGTATAAGGCCGTCATCCACGTGACATGCGGAACGTCGTCGGTTCTCTCTTCACGCTGTCACTCAGGCTAATTGAAAGTCTGTAAAAAGGGGCGCATGACAGAATGAAAGTTCAATGTTGGCGTGACGAAGGGCGACTTACGACTTGATGCTTTCATTAAACAGCTGAACTGACATTGTGACAAACGTCGGCTTTGATGACAGGTGACAATGAATTGTTGTACTCGAAGATAAGATTTTGTAAGGGTGAGAACACATCTGCGAAAGTGTAAACAGCTATGAAGGTTTGTTTAGGCACAATGAGTAGTAACATACATTGGTATTCTTCCATTTTATGTTTTTGTTATTCGCCTGACTGATTTCTTGTTGTTTCTCTAGGGTTTCTATGTACCCATTCATGTGTCTAGATTACAAGAGACTTCGACCTCATAGTTCATTTTGATGTTATTATCTTACGTATAAATCCTGTGAGACTAGGGTCAAACATATATCTACAGGGTGACCTATAATTTGACATATTCCTTTCAGGACGTTATAGTGCAAAATATATAAATATGCAAAAAAACAAACCTTTATATTTCGTTTTTCTATCTAACCCCTGCTACCCTTCGCTGAATTTTGTGCTAGACACAGCAGTTTGTTTACCTAACTAGCGCTTTCTTTTGTTTTGCGTAGAGTTCGTAACAGAAAATCCAATATTTCAATTCGTTGAATTGAAATATTTTTATTTTTGTATGAAAGTCTGATGAATTACAATCTGATGAATTAATAAAAATCATAGAACAAAAGTTGTTGTTTATGATGTTAGTAATATAGTCCTGAGAGGTTGTTAATGTTTTACCAATAACCCTGTATTCAGGGTTATTGGTAAACGGACGGTGGACTGCAGAAGCTACGATTTCAAAGAAAACAAGTAGAATACCGACATCATTGTAAAAAAAAAAAAACGAAATATCGTATATTAACGGATTTCGAAAATAAAACTATTTAGAGGTAAACATTTAGCGAGACTGGAGCTTGTAGGTATAATTAGTAAAAAATGTAAAAATTTAAAACAGAGAAAATAAAATACAATAATACATTATTAAACATTTAATAATGTATTATTGTATTTTCCATTCCAAATCTTCCATTTTTTAAACAAAACTATGAAACACATATCACAGTCGTACTCATACGTCGCTTGAAACATTTCAAAAATTTCGGTCGACGTTTTCAATTTACCTATCGACGTGAGACAGGACAGTCCGTATGGTGAGCATGTCAAACGTTGAGGCGACACGCTATTTCGCTTCGATTTTTTTTGTTATTTTCTATGATGTACATACTTCGATCAATACTATTATTGATCAAAGTGTACGTAGGAAATAATTATCGATAGTTCCCACTGCCAAAATAATAATAGACTAGCTAAACTTCTGCCTTTAATTTCAAGAAGTCATATTTACATCAGTAGGTACAATGTCGCTTTGGGAACTAACGCTGCCATCTTGTTTTTCTTTAGAATTTCTGTGACAATTTCACAATTTTTTACTAACAATGCCCCCTGTCAATGTTATTGGGGAGCCTAAAGATCCTTGTAAATCTTTCAACTCTAAGTAACCTCGTAATAAGTTCTCGATGAGTTTTCTGCAACATCAAACATAATACTTAATTATTAGCCTATTTCATACGGATAAGAATCAAACTCATGCACGGGTCGATCGATCAGGTTAAGCTATGCTTGCCGCGGTCTGTCCGTGGATAGGTGACCATTCCGAAAGTCTGACAACCCGTCTTACCGAAGGGTTTTGTGTTACCCAGTAGGTTCCCTATCCATTTGCATAAAATTTTAAGACCTAATATAACTTGACATACTTTTGTTTGTCCTAATTATATTTTCGCATAAATTATTTACGCATAACAGCTTACGCATAATTTTTTTACGCATATTTTCTCTAATCATAATGATGATTAAGCATAATATTCTAAAGCATAACTTTATTAGGCATAACATTCTAAAGCATAACTTTATTAAGCATAACAATATTTCTGTCTGCAGGGTTTAAAGGAACCTAACACGAAGGGGATGACGGGGGCTCAAGTGAGCGAGCGGAGCGAGTGAACGAGCCCCTGTCATCCCCTTCGAACCTAACCTGTCCGAGTCGGGGTGCCCCAATTCCCGAGCTCGCTTCGCTCGCTCTTGCATCCTAAGTTTTCATTGCCTTTTTACTAAATCGAGATGTGTTAGACCTTGGGGCACCCCGACTCTTGGAAAAAGTGATTCAGAATCGAGTGAAAATAAATACGTAAAAATAACTCAAATTTGTTTCCGTTATTTCTATTAATTGTATGCCTAAATATTATTATGCTAATAATCATTAGGCGTAGTAACGTTATGCGAATTAAATTTATGCCAAAACAAATTAGCCTTCAAGATAATTATGCCAACATAAACTGTATGCCAAAAAAATATATGGTAAAGTATTATTATGGCAAAATAAATTATGCCAAAATCGTTATGCCAAAGTATATTACGAAAAAGAATATTATGCGAAAAGAAGGGATCCCTACCCAGTAACGGGGTTGTAGAGGTCAGATAGGCAGTTGCTCCATGTAAAATACAGGTAATCGGCTGCATCCGGTTAGACTGGAGGCCGACCCCAAAAAGGTTGGGAAAAGGCTGGGCAAATGACGATGATGAAGTATCGAACTCTGATGACTCACTGTGTGACGGTGATTTAAAATTCATATTGGCTATGTGTTATATCGCAAAGAAAAAATGCAATTGCCTATCAGTAAACCATCGGTTCCACAAAGTCCTCAATGCATACAAATAACATAAATCCCAAGTACTAAGCTAAAAGGTTCTATATCACGCGGTCATACATTACTACCCACGTTTGACACAGCACAGTCGCATTAATCCCTCCACCCGACACAAGGACCTAAATATGAGGCAATCTATCACGAAAACTCATCACACCATCTCGAATTTTCCACTGCAGCAGGAATAGATCACGTTTTAACAAATAGCCTAAGATTACAGGCACAGGACTAATAATTCTCGGCAAGGTAACGATGTTATGTCATGGTGTAATCTCGGATCTGTAATTAATTCATTTATTTATTCATAAACAATTTACATTGTGTTGAACATTACATATTAAATATTAAATAAAATTATCATATGCAGAAACAATACCAAATTAAATGTTAAATAAAATTATAACATGCAGAAACAATACATATAAAACGAACAATACATATGAAAGCCTAATTAGATTTTATGTGAAATGTCGAGTTCAAGAGTCAATTCGTATAAAATATGTCACCCAATAAATATAATGTCAAATTAATTGCCGGTATAATGTCAAAAACAGCATCAAAAATATTATAAGTACAAAATTTCATCAGTTCAATTTCAATTTGAGAGGTGAATTCGGAAGATGAATTTCACATCATCTGTCAATGTTCCATACTTTGATAGATGACGTGAAATTCATCTTCCGAATTAAAAAATCATTGACAGATGACATTGACATAGAATAGCTTATAAAATAATATAGGTGCTGACGCCATTTTATCGTTATTTACCCATTTTGTAAACTGTGTACCTATAGTTACCCTCAATTAAACGAAAGTATCAATTATCCGAAACGAGTTTGTATCAACAAAAGTATCAGGGGATTCAAACTTTGATAATAAGGTGTTCAAAGGACAAAATGGCCCCCTAATTACTTCCGGCTCGCAAAGTGAGATGACCTTTTCATACTGTGATTTGTAAATTGCTAGGTAGCTCTATCAATTGAATGACTATATTTCTTTTGTTTTAGATTTATCTTAGTCTATTTGGGGACTTAAACTGATCCCAGAGTACTTCTAACGGTATCCCGGTAGACCCAGGCGAAGTTGGTGCGACGGGCTAGATGTCTAGAGAAAGGATTGGTTTTGCTCTGCATTGAACAAAACAGGTCGAAAATTATATAAAATGTTTTGAGCCCAGTCTTAATAATGTAGGTTATTCATGGCAGGTCAACCACGTGCAGGAACAGGACAGAACAGGATTTAAATATTTACGATAAATCTTTTCAAAGATCACCATTTCTATAGGTACATTGATAGCTAATTTCTTCCGGCATGTTCATCTACGATATTTTTTATCTCAGTTCACACGGAAAATCACAAGAAAATATCGTTCATTTTCTCGAATAATACGTGAGGGTCCGTAGAATCGGGCCTGCGGGCGGAGAGTAATGGGTAACTCACCGTCCGATCAGGACCAGGCCCGTGCCGGACGGCGCGTATGTGTTTCACGCGCGCCTCAAAGAGACGTCAGCAAAGTGACGGGGCCCGATAGGGCCGAAGCCTGCCAGGGTAGCGGGATCGTCCGAAAGGGTTACCGCTGCCCTGGAACATAAAGGGCTAAGGAAGGAACACGGGTGGGTTTTAGTCAGTAAGAGTCTGACACTCCCTTCCGCTCCACCCAGAGCGGGAGGAGTCATTTGATGATTTCCCAACCTGAAAAAAAAAGGGTCCGTAGAATATCGTGACGTAGTGATCCGAGATTTACTGTGATATGAAGCCTCCTTGTCGCAGGGTATCTGGCCACTTTGTGATTCAAATTCGTGACCCTCATAACTGCATATAACATTTTCAATATCTCCCGGATCAAGATGTTCTTGTATTTGCTGAAATAGGTTCAATTGTGCTTGTTTCATAGTGGAATCTTTTGCATAAACATTTGGGTCTATATATATCATTGGTCTCTCTGTGTTTTCCCGTCTATACATGTAGATAAAAATGAAGATAATTATTTTATTATGCAAGTATGGGAAATTGGGTATACTACAGACGCCAGCACATCAAGCTACCCGAAACTGTAAAATTTTCCCAATCAACCTTGAACCTAATGCTTTAGCGAAAAAGTTGAAAATCTGTAAAAGAAATTTGACAGATTGTAATAGCTTGATGTGCTGGCATCTGTGCATGGTGACATAGGGAATAGGTTATCGCCGTATGTCATTAATAGGCATGCAAAAGTCACAAAATTATAATCTGGTCCACTTCATCCATTCTTACTTGATTCATTGATCCATGTATTGCTTGTCGCTTGTTTTTACAAGATTTTTATATTAAACGAAGCACCAGCCATTTGTCTGGTTTCAATTTTTTATTCCTGACATTTTTATTATTTTTGAGAACCATTTTTTCACAAGACGGCCCTCTTAATTATAAAACCACAGAAATAATAACGCAAAACGTAGAGATATAATAAGTTATAAGTTAATGATTACAACAAACAATTCGAAGACTGGGTTTGTGATAATATTATGTTAGTTAATAACGATCAAATTTTACGTTTGCTCCGAAATTATTTGTAAAATTAGAGAGCAAACTGTAATCAAGATAGACTAGTTCGGTCTATGTAGACTCAAATACAAATTTGAAACTCTATGTAAAGTTTAACTTGTGGTACTGTTGAATATCATGTAAACTTCAACGTATGTCTGATTCCGAACTAAATGTTTGCGACTCTCGAACATACATATACTAGGATACCTACATAGATATATAATAATGCAGTTGGTTAATGTAATGCTTTGGCATTTTTTTTTTAAATAAATGATTTAGCTTATTAATGCTGTTTTAATTTTCATTACTTTGTCCACCTCATGATCTATCTATGCATACTAATATTCAATAATCATAAAATAAAATAAAATTGAAGTATTTGTCTGGGTTTGTAATCTATACTTATAATAAATCTGTAGAAGTGAAAATTCTGTACATTGAAAATATCAAAAAAATAAATGGCAGGGGGTGTTACTAGACCGACACCGAACCCAAAAATGTGATTAAAAAAATTTTTGTCTGTCTGTCTGTCTGTCTGTTTGTTCAGGCATCACGCAAAAACTACCGTTTCGATTACGTTGAAACTTGGTATAATTATTCTTTAATATCCTGGGCACCACACTGGGTACTTTTTATCCCGGAAAAGTATATACAATAAAAAACAAACTTAATTTTGCGGTTCGATCCCTATACCCGATTCCTGCACCAACCGCAAATAATAAGTTTGTCGTAGGTTAAGTCACCCGCAATGGAGTTCATTTTTATTCCTTTTAGTTTTTAGAGTTATTTAGGTTTATTTTTATATAAGTCGTAGGTATAGATTTTAATTTTAAAGTATAGGTAGTATATTTGATAGTGTACGTAGTGACCGTAGGTTATTTTATAATACTGTTAGGTAAGATTAGTCATTCGTATAGATATTAGTTTTTAGGGATTTTGCTTATTTATTGAGTTTGGATTAGTTATCATCAGAAATAGGTTTATTTAGGTAGGTAGGTATTTAATTTTCTGTTATTGAGTTTTTTTTTTTTAATTAGGTAGGTACGTAGGTAAAGATATCATATAGGTACCCTCTTAATCACCACTAATGAGACACAATTGGTTTTCTATTGTAATTAGCCACAAAGGGCCCGTGAGATAGATGGCAGTCTGGGGAAGCACATAGGTACATTTTATCCTGTTATCACGTTCCCGTGGGATAATTTCCGACATCCACGCGGGCGAAGCCGCGGGCAGAAGCTAGTGTCAAAATAAGAGCTTTTTACTAAATGCATATTATTATTATGAAAGTACTAGCTGCACCCCGCGGTTTCACCCGAATAAATTTTAATCCCGTGGGAATATCGGGATAAACAGTATCTTATATGGTAATCCTAGTTATAAACCATCTGTGTGCCAAATTTCATTCAAATCCGTTCAGTAGTTTTTGCGTGAAAGTTTAACAAACATCCATCCACCCATCCACCCATCCATACAAACTTTCACGTTTATAATATTAAGTAGGAAGGAGGATAAGGAAGTACCGTATGTACTTACAAAAAAAACGCTATTATTTTCTTTGTCTGTCTGTCTGTAAAAATGTTTCAGTAAGCCTATGTCCTTCACCGGGACACACTTTTTATCGACATACCAAGCGAGCGAAGCCGGGGGCGGAAAAAAGACAGAAAGAAAGAAAAATGCGTTTATTGGCATTACACAAAATGAATATACATTAAAACTATAAAAACAGAAAACAAAGATTGTAATGAAGGAAGCTACATAGTTGGTTATAAAATTAACAATCGTAGGTACTCCCCAGCCTTTTTATCAAGGAACATAGTCGTGGTTATGTACTGTAACATAACAGACAATTTCGTCTTTGTTTTGTGAGAGATTATAGAAAATAAATGCACCAAAAACAACTTTCGTCTACGTAAAGCGTCGTCATCGGAGATAAGAAATTAGTTTTAATTTCGACACAAAACAATTCTGAGGTGAAAATCTTTTAGAATTTCCTGACACAGTTTGAAGACGAAGATGAATTGTTTCATTATCTATTTGACACCTCTTCACGGCTTGATTGCCCGAAGAGGTAACCAGAAGTGTAGCTATGTTACACTCCATCATCTATGTTACAAGTTCCATTTTACAGGGACGCGACCATGCCATTAATCGGGCGCTAATTCAGAATTTGACAGCTCAAATTCTGAATTAGCGCCCGATTAATGGCATGACAGAAGAACCCGAGTGTTTCGCACTTAACCGGGGTACACGGGAATTGACCCTGTAACTTACCTTCCTCACCTGCGACCGCTGACAACGATGCGCGGTCAGCGCTTCAGTAGGTATAGTAGATAGTTCTATACGTCAAATAGGTATGCATTAGGAGAGACGAGCAGTGATGGCTCAATGGTAACGGCCCCGACTTACGAGAGGTCTTGGGTTCAAACCCAGACAGGCGCTTTACTTTGTGTAAATAATGCCATCACCACTGCTCTCAAAACGGTGAAGGAAAACGTCGTGAGGAAACTGGCATGCTCTAGAACCAAAAATTCGAAGACATGTGCACTGGTCCCGCGTGGTAGATGATGCCCACTCCCTCTCGAAGAGAGGAAGCCTGTGTCCCAGCAGTGGGGACATTATAGGCTGATTATGCTTGTGCTATTCCAATAACAGCATACAATTTCCGCGCAATAGCTGACGAAAGTATGGCATCAATACAAACTGACTTACCGGATTGTATATAATTGCTACTCCGCCATTATAATGTATTCAGTTTGTAGCCACAAGAAGCTGCGGCGAACAGAGTGATATTTTCTCAATATATATTTTTCTTTCTCTTTCTTTGAAGACATTATGATTCGATTTGCGGAAGAGGATTCTTTCCTTTTATCCTTTTTGTTATTCCAAAGACATCTGCACATTATACTGAGTTGAGTCAGTAGAATGTTTCCATTTTGTGTGATATTCAACAAAATGGCGATACTTATTTGTAGTTGCGTGAATCAACATGTCAATTAATTCAACATGAAATGAGCGTTGATTCGAAACCTGAATGAAAGAAAAACTTGAGAGGTGTCAAGGGACACCCGGATGGAACGAAGTTGTTATTATTTTTTATTATTTATTATGTACAAAAAACCTGTATACACTCAACAAAAATAATCGTCGCAACACCACACTGTTCAATGCGAAATAGAAAGACGAAACGAAAATAACTGGCTTGCTATCTATAAGAGAGAGAGAGAGAGAAACACGCGCACGCCGCACGGCTTACAACTATAGCAAAAAGTGTCGTTCCAACTTGTGGTCTTAATTTTTTCCGCGCTGCTGCACCGCAGCTCGCAGCTGTACCGGTACAGCGTATTTAAAGAAAAATAATATACCTTACCTTTCCGACTTCTTTTCATGCGTAATAATGTTTACACAGGATGGTATACCCATGCGAGAAATCCATTCGGTGGCATTATATCCGCCCAATCAGTATTGAGTCATAGATTTTGCCTGTAATATGGATGATATTTCCAATAATTTGACCCCTGGGACGCAATGACAGTGTCATCAGGCCGTCCAATTTGTGTTATAGCGACTGAATGCTCATCGCCGTTATTAGCGTCGCTGATTGGTACGTGTGTGACTGGCACGTCGAATTTTAGTGCAATTACGACTTCGAATGCGTTTTGAAAATTGAGTTCTATTATTTATGGATTTCATATGAAGGTTTCAGCCAGCATCAATAAACCGAGGTCATGCGAAAGATCCCGATTAGGCTACAATTAAAATTAAAATAATATAATTAAAGTGTGTGGAAACGGAAAGGGAAACCTCTGCTCTAAAGCATACCTATTGTTTTTAATTTATTTTTCCTTTTTTTTAAATGCAGGCAAAGTAGAATAAACATAGATACTGGAATAACAAACGGTGGGCTTCAGAGTTCGCGTCTTAAAAGTTGTTTGATGCTCATACTAGAATTTACAGCCACGAGTATAAATATGTAACTATTGACAACTCGGCAATAATATCTGATTTCATGATTCATCCATTAATACAGGGAGGCAGGGGATTATTCGTCGGTTTTTAAAAAAGATATTGCCGTTCCATACATTTTGACCGCGTAGGTATTGCACTTTTCTATGAAACAGAAGATTTTTTTTTGATAACCGACGAAAAATTTCGTCTTTATTTGGTCTAGTATCATGTGATGAATCCATGGTTACAGTTTGCGCGTTGATGTCTCTGCCACCAAAATATATGCGATCACTTATGGAAGGCATATACAAATGGCAGCACAAATATGTGATATCGAAGGAACACTATCTGTCGAGACACCAAAATATAGGAGGCTTCATCGGTTTTAAAAATATGTGTCAATGCAATATTAACGGACATGTCTTGCGTCATAAAGGATACTGAAACGATTACATACAATCTTGGGTCTGGGTGTAATAAGATAAAAATGGTGTCAATTAATAGCTTATAATTATATTATCAACCTTTCACTAAAATTCTGCGTATTTTGTCAATCTGAGAACAGAGATATAAGTCATTAAGTAAAAGTGAGATTATGTTACCGTCAGGCCGCCAGGGCTGCGGGTTGTTTGAAAGAGATACCGTGGCCCTTGGCACAGGCAACTGAAGGAACACGGGTGGGTTTTAGTCAGTAAAAGTCTGACACTCCCTTCCGCTCCGCCCAGAGCGGGAGGGGTCATTTGATGATTTCCCACCCAAAAAAAAAGGTTATGTCACAATCTTTAACTAACAGCTGATTCCTGAAGCGCAAAATATATTCTTTTGCACTAATAGTTATTATATTTAGTAGAAAATGTTTGAAAAATCATATTAATGAACGTCAATGACTTCAAGTCATAGGTAGGTAACAAGTTTGGAGTTATGCAAAGGATGTTTAAAATAAAATAAAAAATCATTTAATATAGTGTTTTATTCGTCTTCTATTATAATTAAAATGTCGTCTAGGAATTGTGCAGGTGGTACTATATGATCTTGATACCTATCTCAGCTAAGGAACCATAATGCACATTATATGAGCGCAGAACCCTATAGTTCGTCTCCCTACATACTAATGCATTACTATAGCCTTTCCTCTACGTGAGCCGTCGACCAAAATATAAATAGAATAAGTTTTTTGACTTATATGTTGGAATTGTATGCAGCCCTTAAGTAACCAGGAGCTATTGGATCATCGTGTAAGGGTCATCGGTTCAGTTCATTGCAGTGTCCAGAGGGGCAATTCTCGTAATTTTAAGAACGTTCACAGTCTCAATCTGTCAAAAATACGTCTAAATTCCCTACATTTTGACAAGTTTTTGACATTTGTTTGTCGCCGAGATGAGACTGCGACTAGATTTTTAACATTTTAAATTACGAGAATTGGCCTTCTGTTGCTATCCCACAATCCACACAGCGATCCATAGTTTGAACAATATCCAATCCACAAGCCGGTGGTAAAATTCAAAATAACAATTCCAAGTCAAACGTGTGAGCTATCTTCGGTGTCCAGAGTGAAACCAAGGGTCGTACAAGGTAGGCAGGGTCGGAATCCGTAAAATACAAAGCAGTGGTCGTAAAATATGCAGAATAATCGGGAAAGGACTCAAAACACATCGGAAAACACGAAACGAGTGAGCAAACAAGGGCAGTCGGCAACTGTCTAGTGTCAATGTCAGTCAGCTGTCATGCCAGAGACATAAATAAAATACTGTTTTTTTTAATTTATATCGATATGAAATCGATAATCATTAATATTGGTTTTTCGGTAATTAATTGGTATTTTATTTATTAATATGACTGTAATTATATGCACTATATTGCATATAAGTATATATAGTGCATTTAATTACTTTGAGTTAATTATTTAGTGCAGGGGTTTTATTTTCGTAACTGTGTAATCGATTACTCAATCGATAATCTCATGAAAACTATCTTTCTCATATTTCTCCGCTTCCAGATTGAGAATTGAGGTGATTTTTCATATTCTAAGATGAAAAAATATGACTAATGTTTTAGATCATATCTCAACTTATTACATTTGGCCCCACCGTTTTCCATCTCCTTTTGCCTACTCAGTTAAATTCAGATAAATGATAAATGATTTTATTTTGTAAGTAGGTTTGTACAAACACTTTTACACGTCAATCATATTTTAAAACTAGATGAGGTCGGCGTTTCCTATCTGACTAGCCTGAGAAGAAAGGCCGAAACAAACTCAGACGTCACAGTCTCTTTTAAAGTCCAGACATAATCTTGGTCAGATCATATGAAGACCATGTAGGTTGATGTCTGAGATGGTCTTTTGAGGAAAGAACCACACAGATTGAGAGGACCTGTCCAGTCAGTGCACGCATATGTCAGAAATCGTGCAGCTCAACTCAAAACTTAAGGAGCTCAACGATTCGACGAACAATACCAAAGAAAGGACATTTGGGTAGGTCACATTAATTACTCAAACTGCTAGACCATGACAAAAACTAACAGAACAGAGAGAAAAATAAAAAATAAAATGACCCACATAGTCTTCACATTCACAATAATTAAAATAATAGAATACTTTACAAAGTAAGTAAATGTCATAGATCAAATTCATTAATGTCAAAGTGTATATAAAAAAAAAATAACAACAAAACAAAAAATAAAAACATTCAATATGTAAAAATTGGAAGCAGCTTAATCCCAAGCCTTTTTGTCCTCGATATAAGCCTTAACGGTATAAAAGGCTTTCTGGCACAACTTACGTTTAATGAATGATTTAAATTTATTAAGGCTTAGATCTTGAACGAGGCTTGGAACTTTATTGTAGAAGCGTATACATTGGCATCTGAACGAGCCACCTATTTTCTTGAGCCAGAAGAATGTGATACTTAATTGTGATCAATGCTTCCACAAATGATCACATTTTGCCGTCTTATATTAATGGATGAATCATGAGATCAGATATTTTTGCCGTAAGTACTGTCCTTAGTAATATATTTATGCTCGTACTTTGCTGTATTTCATGGTAAAATGGAAAAATGTCGAACTGAATACGGACATACTCGTATTTAAAAATTCTTGGATAACGATCACGTAGTTGCCAGCTCGCTCACGACATACGTTGAATATGTTCTTCAATGGAATCTCATTATATGCAAGAATGCAGCGAACTGACAGAAGCGATCCTCTGAATAATAAAGTGAAATCGAAAAGATAGAAAATGCAACATTTTTCCTTTTAAGTTTTCTTGTATCCTTCTCATTGTATGCTATCAATTCCGAATGAAATTCTTGCTATTTCTCTGATTGATTGTTTTGTTGTTTTATGTATTCTTTTCAGGGTTCAGTACCTCAAAAGAAAAAAAAAAGAAATCCGAATAGGATCACGTCGTTGTCCGTCCGTCTGTCTGTATGTCTGTCAAGACTTATTTTTCTCAGGAACGCGTGGATGTATCAAGTTGAATTTAATATCAAGGTTCTAAGCTTGTTTTTTTAAAATCGCTAAGGGACCGTAAACTTACGTACTTAACTCAACGCAATAAAAAAATACGGAAATTTTTGCGACATAATTTGATACTCGCGAATAATTCGGAACCCATACTTCCCGTTGAATCATAAAATTTGGCAAGAAGCAAGATCTCACAGCAGAAGTAGAGGAAAAAGATTATCGTGAAGTTTTATCACATTTTTTTTTACGATTACAAACTTACATTTGCAGTTGGAGAATTGCCCGTGACGTATGTCGATGTATGGGAGAACATTTTAACAACTACAAAGTTAAGTATGTTCTTGGGATAAATTCATCCCAACTACGGAACCCTGCATTGTGCATGGTCTGACACGCACTTGGTTGGTATTTTTTGTTCTTTGTTGTATTATTTGTTAAATGTTGGTGTAACTTTTGAAGCAAATCTTTTATTCAAAATGTTAGAATGGCGCTCCAATCTATTCAAATAATATAATTGAACTGCTGGAATATTTATTCCAAAAATTAAATAATTAATTAATTTATTAATTAATTTATTTATTTCCAATATTTTTTGGAAATCCGAATCAATATTCCATTTTTAAAATTGGTTCTGGCATCAGATCGTATTTGTTAAAATAATTGTAACAATGGCGTAGAGCGGTTTGGTAATCTTTTTTGTGAGTACTATTACTTAGTATTTTTATTTTAATATCACTGAAACCGTCGCAAATATGAATGTTTATTTTTATTTATCTGTGCTATCTACAAAATGGCCGCCGCAGCCATCGGCACCCGTTTACGATTGTCATTTGTCATTGCCTCGATTATTGTGTACATCTCTGGAAATAATTAAGTTTACTTTAGTTTAAGTACGTGTTGAAGCCGTGGTTTATATTTCATTTTCAGAATTCCTGACCATAAAGACCACCCATCCTTGGATATATTGGGACTAGAACAACTGAACCTGATCAAAACATAATCAGCCTATAATATTCCTACTGCTGGGACATTGGTCATATAGGCATCTTTTTTTCGAGAGGGAGTGTGCTAATAACGTACCACGCGGGCCGAGTGCGGGTTAGCAGATGTCTTCGAATTTTTGGTTGTAGGACATGCCTCACGATGTTTTGCTTCACCGTTTTGACTGCAGTGGTGATGAAATTATTTACACAAAGTAATGCGCCTGCCTGTTTCGAACCCACTACCTGCACCTCGTAAGTCGGGGCCCTTACCCTTGGGCCACCACTATTCTGATCTAGATAATTACTTAGAAAAGTACCTATTGTCAGTACTTACCGTCTAAAACAGCTTATATTTTACGATCTGCAACGAGGTTAGGTCATTCAGATCGGCTAAAAGTTCCCATAATATAGATAATATTCAGTGACTTTGCTTCTAAATTCTTACCAAATCCTTACCCTTGTTACTAAACTATGTTGCTAAAAGAATGTTAAAGTATCCGATACATGGATAGAAAACTGTCGTTTCACGGCCGGTAATCGGTTGACTTAGTTGCGTCACCCACGCACGAGATGGCGCTAACAGACACTGTTCGTCCCTTGTTCGTCCCACGCCGACAGCTCTGTCAATAAAGTGATTAATTGAATTTTTGGCGAGTCATTATTTATGCAGACACCTGCGAGGTCCTGCGAGGGGGTGTAATGAGAAAATGATAGTTATCAGGGAATTTGAAACGTGTCATCAATTCTCTTAATTTTAAGAACGCTCACAGTCTGATCTCAGTCTCAATCTGTCAAAAATTCCTCTAATTTTCATACATTTTGACAAGTTTTTGACATTTGTTTGTCGCCGAGATGAGACTAGATGCGACTAGATTTTGAACGTTTTAAGTTACGAGAATACGCCTTCTGGACAAGGAATGTTAGACTATCATTGATTGTGTTTTGTTTATTTTGATATTGTACACCAAAAGGTGTGACGGTAGGTGTGATTCACACAAATGAAAAGTCGTTTAACTGTGTGGTGTGGTCGCCACAAAGTAAAACGTCTTTCATCTGTGTTTCCTTTACGTAAATTATATCCTGTTTTCTTTTACACCATTTGCTTATTGTTGAGACTTCCCGATTCAGTATAATATGGCTTGTTTTTGACGAAGACTACCGACTCCTAAAACACAGGCACCTACACCTAGTTTAGGAGTCGGAGTATTAAAATGATTGTGATCTAGTTATAAGCCTTATGTGCTCTTAGTCTTTGGATATTGTAATGAGATGGCTTTTGGTGAAATAAAAAATTTATTTATTTTTTAATTGTATTTAACCTAACCTACTGTAGGTAGGTATGAGTGTCACTTTTTAGTTTGTAAATTGCTTTGTACAACACCCTGGGATTCTATTCAGTCGGTCCATTCTGTCAAATCTCATCGTGATAACTTAGGTGAAGTGAGCTGTCAATATTGTCAATCCCTAGCAACAAGCAGAATGACAGCTCACTTCACCTACATATGTTTTACCTACGGTGAGGTTTTTCAGAATAGATCGGTGATCGGTGGCTGTAATGTTGTGCATGTAAACATAAATAAATGAATTGATTCGAATTTATTTTAAGTATCAGTAGGACTGGATTTTGACTAGTAACATTATATCCAGGCAACACAAGCTTATATAAGCATCCTATAATGTTCCCACTGCTGGGACACAGGCCTCCTCTCTGTGAGAGAAAATGTAATCCACCACGCGTGCCCATTGCGGGTTGGTAGATGTCACTGTCTTCGAATTTTTGGGTTTTAAGACATACCGGCTTCCTCACGATGTTTTACTTCACCGTTTTGAGAGCAGTGGTAATGAAATAATTTACACAAAGTAAAGCGCCTGCCTGGGTTCGTACCTACGACCTACTTACTACTCGTAAATCGCTGTTACCACTGGGCTACCACTGCTCTCAATGCAATAATACAGGCTTGATGTTATGTAATTTGGTGATTTTATATTGGTCGCCGTTGTTTTATTGGTACCTATTGCGCTAGGTGTACAGAGAACAATGACATTTTAAACTCGAATAATCTAAACTCACGAATTAAGGTGGATGTTCCAAGGTAGCCCGCGAAATTCAAATTTTCTTACGGTTTTTGCAATTTGCTGGTCAGTACTAAGTTATACGTTGGTTAAAATAAGATTCGCGGCCGTAACAAATATGTATTTACAGAATTATAATCATTAGAATCAGTAATACAACTTGTTAAGTTAGCATAATCCTAAAATGTCAAGATTTCATGAAATAATCATTCAGTAGGATTACTTGATCTTAGAGAGTTGTGTTGATGACTTTAATGATTATAATTCTGTAAATACATATTTGTTACGGCCGCGAATCGTATTTTAATCATCGTACAACTTAGTGCTGACCAGCAAATTGCAAAAAACATAAGAACATTTGAGTTTCGCAGGCTACCTTGGAGCATCCACCTTAAAGCTTTGTCAACCCTACACACAGAGGGTTACAGATCAAAACTACCTTCGTAAATATGTTTATACGCAAGCAGTTTTTCACGTCTCATTTATTTAAAGACTATTTATTGCTATCAATTTTTGTTCAGTAATGTTGTAAAACTCTTTGAGCTGACTTTTATGTTTAAAAATGCCTACAAATTATTCCGTTGATCGTATTTATACTAAAATATATATAAAATATAAAAGCATACTTACGTGAATATTTTTGCCTAAGTGCGTGATTACCATAGATTCTTTGTCTT
The DNA here is from genome assembly GCA_951799955.1 of Apamea anceps. NCBI lineage: Eukaryota > Metazoa > Arthropoda > Insecta > Lepidoptera > Noctuidae > Apamea > Apamea anceps. The sequence goes on from OX637509.1 coordinate 4,652,451, forward strand.
GAATTTGAATTTATTGTTTTTTTTGCTAAAAATTACTTTGTAAGTTAACTCACTGAATCAATTTAAGCATAAAATCATGCAGAAAATTTCTAAGCCTTTCATGGTTTCTTAAACATGTCTTGAATTTTTTTCTGTATCAGTGACTTGATAATTTTGCTCAATGCTGTATCATGAGCATGCAGTGTGCTCATAATGACTTGAAAAACAATGCAATAAATACAAGACTCAAGAAAACTCGCAACTAAGACATAGCAACAGGCAACACATGTCTTGTCGCCCCACGTTACGAAAGTTTTCCGACAGTACACAGCAACTCGAACTGGCGCCAGTAAACAGGCAAGTTCTCGACTTAACCCATAACTTGCCACCAGTTGGAAACTGTCTGGGTACACCATGTGTTAGTACCAACGTGTCGGACGGTGACGATAACTTACAGACACCAAGTTTGTACTTGCAAGACTAGCTGTCGAAACGTATAAGCCTGTGTTACACTGTAAACCGGGAATAGACTTGAAATACTATCCTGTGCTGTATAAATGTTGCATTCTCATTGGTCAAAAGTCAACTTGCGAGCTCACGTTTTGGTTGACAGCCAATGAGAATGTATGCCGTTGTGGCGGTTGTTCAAAGTGTGTCAGGACCTTTAGGAAGTGTAACGGAAATGTAATTTTGGTGTTCCGGTGGTCAGATGGTTTAGTTTGTGATGAGATGTTGCTTCAAAGCATTTGTGTATTAGATACAAGAGAAGCGGTTGAGTGTCCACGTGCACCTATTTCGACGTATAGTTCAGAATCGTCGTGTGCAATCGGGGGTTTGGATAAGAACACACGATCCTCCGCCGGCTTGGTAGAGGGTGTAATTGGACGTGAAGATGACGACTAAAGTGATCCTAATTAATGCCTAATAAAAGAAAAAAGAAAGAAAAATGCGTTTAATCGCATTACAGCAAAATAACTACACCTTAAAACTTAAAACAGAAAACAAAGATTATAATGCCAAAAGGGCCTCTGCTCAGCATAATGTTAGATGACAACACAAGGTACTACTTCCCGTGCCGGACGGCGCGTATGTGTTCCACGCGCGCCTCAAAGAGACGGCAGCAAAGTGACGGGGCCTGATAGGGCCGAAGCCTGCCAGGGTAGCGGGATCGTCCGAAAGGGTTACCGCTGCCCTGGAACATAAAGGGCTAAGGAAGGAACACGGGTGGGTTTTAGTCAGTAAGAGTCTGACACTCCCTTCCGCTCCACCCAGAGCGGGAGGGGTCATTTGATGATTTCCCACCCTGAAAAAAAAGGTGTACTACCTGACGCTGGAAAAAATCTGAATAAAACTTGGTACGTGAGTTTTAACGGATTTTACAAGCATATTTTAGCTAATTTTTTGAGTTTAACGTGCATAACTTTAGTACAGTACATACATAACTAATTCTATTCAAAATGACGAGACATGGACAACGGACGTAACGCGGACATTTATCCCTTGCGTGATTATTCATGCCAATAGTAGTGTAGACGGGCTGGAATGCTCTTGACGAGCTTTCATGTTCTTGTCACGTCGCCGTCACGTCCGCGTGTCATCCTCTATGCGTGAAATGTGCTTTATTTTTTGGTTTCATATCTCATGTAGATATCATGTAGCTTTGTAGTTGCCAATATACATATCTAAAACTATTTCAATTATTTGCATAATCAAACCTGCATTTTTCATGCAATGTTGGGAACTTGCGACAATTTTATATAGACATTTATAAGGTGTCCACTGTCCATCAATAAATAAGAAATGTGAACAAGTTAAAAGTATTGAAATTAGCCTTGATTCGCTGGTTAGAGATGAGATTCGACAGTTTAAGTATTTCAACATTCATTTTCGCGCGGTCAGTTTGCTGGCCCACACCAACTAGCAGAGCGACTCGACCAAAGAGATTTAAGATAGGAAATAATTTAATGTCTTTAGACTCGAAAAATTGTTGGTAATAATTTCTTTACAAAATTGTATTATACCTATACTTATTTTTTTTAGTTTTTTTATTGTTTTATTCCTGTATGATTACAAGCCAGCATTAATATGTTACCCCTCTAAATTGATGTTACTCGTAAACGTATCCCCTCATCCCTGTAGGTTTACTAACACCCCTTATGTATCAATAAACCACAATACAACACTGTTAACTTGACCATTCTTATGATAACACAGTTCACCTCGCGACTATATTTGTATAATGCAGTTACAGTATTGTGCCGCAGCCATATGTAAATGTGGCCAACGCCATTATGATGGTGATTATCATAATTGTCGCATTGAATGAAGTGACAATAGGAAACCAATCGATATTATTGACGCTACTGTTTGAATATACGAACATGGTTTTGGTGAAGGGTTTATTTTACTCAATTAATGTAAAAATTATACATATAAAAACATATATACATATATGTTTAAATTTCATCTGACAACTTCGAAGGTCTGGTGGTCACAAGCGCAATTGTAAGGCGGTGTACAATAGAACGGGATCACGCGACCAAGTTCGCGTGAATTTTATTTGCGCGTGAAGCTGCGATCTAATGTACAGTGACGAGCACCAATATGTCAACACTTGGCAACTTTCAATTGCGATTTTTTTGAGAAATAACAAATGCAACGTTGAAATACGACACATTACATAATCGAAAATGCTATGTTCGTAACAACATAAAATTTTATTAAAAAATAAAGGAGTAAATGGCTTTTGAATAAAGCTGAGTATACACACTTTTGCTCGTGACTGTACAAAGAGTAGGATAGATGGGGTAATTTCAGAAATTTATTGTTTTGTGTTTAAAAATTATGTTGCAAATCGGTTTTTTTTATAGTGTTTCGGTATTAATTTTGACATGTTAATTATAATATTAATGTTCACTAATTCGACAGCAAACCATCATTGTGTTTTGCAGTGCCCTGACAAATGGGTTTGGGTGACAAACTAGGGTTCATATACAAAAACCGACTTAATCTATTGTAAAATGTACATGAGAGAAATTAAATAAATCCTACTAATATTATAAACGTGAAAGTTTGTATGGATGGATATTTGTTACTCCTTCACGCAAAAACAACTGAACGGATTTGGATGTAATTTGGCACACAGATGGTTTATAACCGGGATTAACATAATATGATACTTTTTTTGTTTTTTATTTTATCCCGAAATTCCGAATACATTGGTTTTAATCCCGAAATTCCCACGGGATCAAAACTTATGCGGGTGAAACCGCGGGGCGTAGCTAGTAATTCATAATTGAAATTCCCGCGATGACGTCGTGCGATGGTCGCGAGGTGGCGTTCAATTAGGATGGACAGTTTCATTCTCAGATCAACGAACACGATTAATGCATATCCTCTTTAAGTAATATACATATTATAACCCCCAAATTAAGGTAGAATCTATCCTAAACATTTGAATAACACTACCTATATACTTCCATGTATATCAAACGAGGATGTTCTTTGAATACCTGGCGATTTCTTGCAGCTTTGCATCGTGGTCTACGTCAGTACGGATTTATCCTATTAATCCTACTAATATTATAAATGTGAAAGTTTGTATGGATGGATGAATGGATGGATGTTTGTTACTCTTTCACGCAAAAAGTACTTAACGGATTTGGATAAAATTTGGCACACAGATGGTTTATAACTAGGATTAACATATAGGATACTTTATATCCCGATATTCCCACGGGATCGAAACTTATGCGGGTAAAGCCGCGGGGCGCAGCTAGTATTTCCATATATTTCAGCTCGCGAACAGCCACGTCTACTTTATAACACGATATTGTATACGATGTATGAAAATGATGGGTTGGTCGGCATAGTGCGGTGCGGTAGGGATTCGTTTGAGAATAATTGAATGATGGTATGGTGGTTTTGTATGGTATGCTGCTGGTGGTTTATAGTTAGGTACTCATTTTATATACATATGAATCTGAGTACCAATATTTTACATGGAGCGACTGCCTATCTGACCTCCACAACCCGGTTACTGGGTACTAGGAAACCTCTTGGTAAGACTGTTTGTCAGACGTTCGGGCTTCTGACGACCCGTAACGACTATCAAAGAGCCACGAATGACAGCCAGGGCCAACAGGTTAACGTGCTTTCCGAGGCACGAAGGGGTCTTGGTATGTAAAGATGGTCACCCATCCACGGACCAACCGCGGCAAACGTCGCTTAACTTTAACGATCGATCCGTGCGTCTATTATTATTTAGCCATAAGCCTCTTATATAACTATGAATATGATAGATAAATATTGTTTGTAGGTTATAATTGTAGTTTTAAAATGTTGTTATTTATGAAGCATGAAACCCTTATCAGAAGTTTGTCTCTGATGCGAAACATCTGTAGCCTTGGGAGCAAAATCATCTCGTGTGCCGCGACGGCAAACGACATGACACTCTCTCAGCTGTCATGCCCCGTCATGTCAGAAAGATGTATTTCTTTTTCCTTCATATTTACTTATTATTTTTCTTTACTTATAAATTCTTTCAATAACCATAAAATGTTTAGCATCTGCTGGGCGGCCCATTTTTTTTTTAAATTGTATTTGTTCAACGTATTATCGATTCTTCTCGAGGTGCTCAACTGTCTCCCTGCATTTGTGCCCTGATAGAGGCAATAAGCTTTCCTCTTCTATGTTATGGGTTTGGTTTCCACACTTAGTCCTCCATTGTTGTCCCACCCAACACAATCGTGCGCGCGCTGGCGGACCGGTGGGTTTCTCCGATACTGGCTCGCTGGATACGGCTGCACGCAGCCGTTTAGTGATTTGCCACCATCATCGGGAAGTCCACCCGGACCTGTCACTAGTGTTTAGTTGAATGACATACACAATACAATACACAAACATACATACACAATTACACATACATACATACATGACATATACAATAAAACTATGTAACTGTGTATGTAACTGTGTCTATGTCTGTGTGTTACATGGAAATTAATTAATTGCTGTTACTGGTGTATAACCGTTGTAATTAATAATAATAAATAAATTTGTAATTTGTCATTTAATAAAACTATTTATTTTAAAAAAAAACCATTATTTTGTTACTAACATTAGTTTGTAAGCTCGCAATTTGACTAAAAAATATAGGTGTAATCTTAGGATGAATCTGAAATAAATTATTTATAATTAAAAAAAAAAAATTATAAATATCTCGGGACCCTGGGGTTCCGGACCATTGAAAGGCGTACTAGGGGCCGAAGCCAACTCGCAGAGGCCCTTTACACAATTATTATTATTATTGTGAGTGGAAGCTTTTCCCTTTTAAATGGGGCTTTATCTCAACTACTGAAATGTAGGTGTACGTTAGGTACACTTCTGCCTTACCCTTTCAGTATTACAGGCTTGATGTTATGTTATACATAGGTATATTATAATTTTATGTCTAACATTTTGGCAGTGCTCTTGAAATCACAGGTGCTCCGTATCATTCGATAAATAATCCTTATTCTAAGTCGCTAAGTCGATTCCATTTCAATGGAAATGTCAGAAAAATAAGGAAAAAGAGAGAAAAAAGTGTCATCCAAAGCAAATACATTATGTCCCTCGTAAACCCCATTCCATGGTGGACCCTGCTTATATTTGTGTAGTAAAACTTTTTATATGATAATATAATCATTTCAATGTAAATGTCTGTAAGGGAATAAAATGTTGCCGTCGGTGTGGTCTGTATGTCACCCCAATCATCTGTACATAATTATTAAAAAAGAGTGTCCTTGAAGTTTTTTACTCGTTTTTTTCCATAGGAACCTATTACGCTTTGGAATGGTCCACTAGCTTTATCTTCCTGTCTTACCGACCCTTCCGCACACCAGGGAAGCGCGCCTTGTACGCATTGTTGCGTAAAAGCAATCTACATGCGCATCTGAAAACATCCCTGACAGCAGAGAGCAGAGGCTTCCTGAGAGCAATGGTGATGAAATGATTTACACAAAGTAAGGGCCCTGCTGGGTTCGAACCCACGACCTACAACTCAGTCGGGGCCGTTACCACTGGGCTACCTGCTCTAAAAGAAAGACGGAATGATAATTTTATACACATGTCACATACCGACCATGTCCTTGCTATTCATCATCTGCCTAGCCTTTTCCCAACTATGTTGGGGTCGGCTTCCAGTCTAACCGGATACAGCTGAATACCAGTATTTTACATGGAGCGACTGCCTATCTGACCTCTACAACCCAGTTACTGGGTAATACGATACCCCTTGGTAAGACTGGTTGTCAGACTTTCGGGCTTCTGACTACCCGTAACGACTGTTAAAGATCCACGAATGACAGCCGGGACCAACAGCTTAACGTGCTTTCCGAGGCATGGAGGGGTCTCGGTATATAAAGATGGTCACCCATCCACAGACCAACCGCGGCAAGCGTAGCTTAACCTGACCGATCGACCTGTGCGGCTGTTATTATTTAGCCACGGGCCCCTCATGTCCTTGCTATTCTTTAAACAATTATTCTATAGAGTTAACTAACTAATATAACTATCCCCAACTATCCTATCCTCCTTACCTATCCCTTCCTGTCTACTTTCTTTTATTCTGTTGTTTAGTTTTTGTTTTATTTTTAATGTTATTTTGTTAGTTTTAAATGCTCTTTTTTTACTGTTTGTATTTCCTGTGCATGTTCCAAATAAGATATTTTTCTTTCTTTCGAAATCAAAATATGTTATTTCACATGGCCTACATGGGCACTTGTGAAACGTCAGAAGCTAGGTGCACGGTTCCAATTGGTCGTTTCGTATGGAGAAGAGCCGGCAAGGAACTCCACGGTTACTCTTTTAAAAATAATTGGCTTTTACAATGTTTTCAAATTACTGTAGGTATGGGAGGACAGACATATTTATATACAGACATATTATAGACATATTTCTTTATAGAATATCCATTAAAAACTGAATTCTGATACAAATTACTAAGAATTCTTTCGTCCAGACAACCTTTGAACTATATAATATAGCGAATTTTTTCGAAACCCATTAAAGGTAAATTGATAACGACTAAAAAGTGCCCTTCAAATATAATTAAGTTCATAAAGAAGTCTTGTCACTCTATTTTATTCACTTCGTCTTCAGCAGTAAGATGGATTTGCAGAAGGTCCACTTAACTTAGTGAACAATACTTAGTACTTTACTTATAGTACAATAAAATTAGTGGCATATAAAACCATAATTAATCGTACAAAAAGGTTTTGGGATTGGAGGTAATTGGAGTTTTGTGTCGCCGAAAGCCAGAGTTCCGGCTTCGCCACACTAAAATACGATTTTAATTTAACTGGCCTAAGAGAATCTTGTTTAATTTTTATTTGAGGAAGTTTTCAAATGTAGAAACATACCTTGAAATAAATAAGTCAGAAATCTTTAAAATTGTCATTAATTAGGTTTGCGCAAGCGCTACTGTTGAGCATGAGGTCTTAGGTTCGATCCCTAGGTCGGAGAAACTGTTACTCGGCTTTTCCATCAGGAATGAGTCAGTAGAAGCCCGGAGTTCGGATTTGTGCCCGGTTGATGGCAATAAGCTCGCTACCTATGACATGAGCCTTAAACATGACTGGCGAAATGTGTGTGTAATACAGGTACACCTCTGTTTAACCCTTTGAGGAATAGAGTCGTGTTATTATGTAATGTTTATACAGAGTTGGACTACTTTGTTTTTTTCTCATGATTGCCACTCGATACGTTTTGTACTTTGTATTTGCATAATTTAGTGAATTTTTGCCTTTAAGATAATGTAGATGGAGAAGCAAACCTCTTAAGGTATGCCAGAGTTTCTGCATAAATATTTAGATTCGATATATTTAGAGTCCATCGTAAAGTGAAGGTCAACTCTAATGTAATCAATAAATTCATACTCGGATGCTCGAAACAAGGACGATGTAAATTGAGTTATACAGAGAGGCCATATTAAAAAAAAACCGGTCCAGTGCGAGTCGGACTCGCGCACTGAGGGTTCCGTACTAATTTGTACGTTCTTTCTGTTTTGAGGTACGAGACCCTAAAAAGACATTTTATCCTCTATTTTTTTGTCGCATGAGGCGGCTAAGACCTTCTGTGAACGCGGTGTTATATGCATAAAAATAACTCCGAATGCTTTCAACAGCGAATACAGTTCGCGAGACAGGAAAGGCTTTACAATGTTAAGTCCTTCCTGTACTGAGCAGGATTATGGTATACGCAGCGCAAGACACTGCACTTTTGAAACCCTAACAGGTTCTGTCCTACCTGTTTAAGAGCGGTGCCGTCACAATAACGGCTGAAAATTGACGGTCATTATCGAAATCCGTAATCTTCACCGATGTAAACAAAGGGCTGTGTACACTCACCAAAGGAGATAAGTAACCAGGATCGTCGGATATATGTAGTTGAAGTTTAGTAAGAAACCGATGGATGTTTTCGAATGAAATTTAGTTTGATAAATGAAATGTCTGTTTTCTATTAATTAAATAAAATTTTATCCGAAAATATCAATCCCTTTCTTACTAAACTTCAACTATATCCGACGACCCTCGTTATTTATCCCCTTTGGTGACTGTAAATTGTGTAAGCACCGTTTTCTTAAGATGCACTTACGGACCTAAATCTCAGAATCAAGAGAAACGACCGCTATTCTCTCTAATAGTTACCAACTCAATCTAAAACCCATCTGTCTACTTAGACCGGATGGATCATGAATCTTAATGGTAATTTATACCGGTGACCGACAGAACCGTTTGCTAAGCCACAACCGTTAGTCAAGCGGCTGATTAGCAAACCAACTGTCATTAATGCAGATTGGTCGGTCACGCTTCACCGTTGACTGTGTTGTGATCAGGGTAGTTCCGTAGTAGTCATTTAGGAACATTGGTATTGATGATGATAGTATAGATGATAGATGACGATAGTATAGATTGACTGCTGCGCTGCGTGTCGTGGCTTCGATTTCCGCACGGAACAGATATTTGTATGACCTACAAGTAGTTGTTCCGGGTCTGGCTGTTTATGTATGTGAGTTTAAATGTTTGTACCACCCACGATATAGGAGAAATTCCTAGTGTGACGAAACGTTTAAAAAAAAAACATTTCGTGCTGGAAGAAACATGAGAGCAGTGGTCGCCAAGTGGTAACGACTCCAACTTACGAGTTTCAGATCGTGGGTGTGAACCCAGACAGGCGTTTTACGTTGTGTAAATAATTTCATCACCACTGCTCTCAAAACGGTGAAGGAAAACATCGATTTTCCTTCTAAAATTTGAACGCAGAGGCAGACGCAGGCCCATGGCAGGATCTCACACATCTACCAACCTGCACTGGGCTTGTGTAGTAGATTACAGCCCACTCTCTCTCGAAGAGAGGAAGCCTGTGTCTCAGCAGAGAGAACATGAGGCGCCCCTGACGCGGGCGCTTCGCACTCTTAACCTTGTAGCAGAGGAGATGGACATTTTTGCCTGTGCACTGAGTGAATTCACAAGGATAACTTTACATCCTGCCAGGGTAGCGGGATCGTCCGAAAGGGTTACCGCTGCCCTGGAACATAAAGAACTAAGGAAGGAACACGGGTGGGTTTTAGTCAGTAAGAGTCTGACACTCCCTTCTGCTCCACCCAGAGCGGGAGGAGTCATTTGATGATTTCCCATCCTGAAAAAAAAAAAAAAAAAAAGGACTTAACTGGATATAGGTGCGACCAAATCTTGAAATCTTGACTAATTAGAAGCTTACCTCGCTTAATGAGTGTCGCAAAAAGGCACAAAATCCATAAAATATTCAAAAGTCCTCGTGAAATAAAGCCAGCTTTCGCCTCTTCTCTTTTAACAAACGTATGGACGTTTTTATTTATTTAGGTGTACCCCTTTACAAGTTATATTGAATGCCACCTGTTGATAACAGTACGCTAGTTTTAGCAATTTCAGACGTTACTAACTTTTATTCCTAGTTTATAGTGTAAATAGCAATAAAACGTGCGACACAATCATAAATCCTTTAGCGTTTTATGGCGAACGATTTACGGTGGGGACGACACAACCCCGGTATTGTTAACTTTGTAGCGAGTGGGCAAGGGTTGGGGTGTAAATGGTACAATTAGAGATGGTAAATGTAGCGTGAGAAGCCCCTCCGGTAAGATTGACTTACGATGTTACTTAGGATTTATAGCGGAACTTAGAAGGTAACTGTGAACTATGATAGGCTAACTTGATGATGATCATGTTTTGATTGTTGTTTTCATTTATTTATTTACTAGCTTCTGCCCGCGGCTTCGCCCGCGTGGATGTCGGAAATTATCCCACGGGAACGTGCTAACAGGATAAAATGTATGTGCTTTCCCAGGATGCCATCTATCTCACGGGTTCTTTGTGGCTAATTACAATAGAAAACCAATTGTGTCTCATTAGTGGTGATTAAGAGGGTACCTATATGATATCCTTACCTAAGTACCTACATAATAAAAAATAAAAAAACTCAATAACAGAAAATAAAATACCTACCTACCTAAATAAACCTATTTCTGATGATAACTAAACTCAATAAATAAGCAAAATCCCTAAAAACTAATATCTATACGAATGACTAATCTTACCTAACAGTATTATAAAATAACCTACGGTCACTACGTACACTATCAAATATACTACCTATACTTTAAAATTAAAATCTATACCTACGACTTATAAAAATAAACCTAAATAACTCTAAGAACTAATAGAAATAAAAAAGGTCGCACTGAAAAACACGGTTTAGAATTGCAAGTAGCAGTTAAAATAAGAACGAACGCTCGCCACTCAACACGTCCGTTCAAATCAAAGTTCAAAAAATATCCTTATATACGGTAGCGATCCGTGGCGGCCGCGCGCCACGCGTGTGCTGCGAACGGTGCAAGGCAAATTCAACCTTCAGCACTACATTTAGAGCATAACTTTAGTGAACTGCACTGCGGGTAACGTAACCTACGACAAACTTATTATTTGCGGTTGGTACAGTAATCGGGTCCAGGGATCGAACCGCAAAATTAAGTTTGTTTTTTATTGTATATACTTTTCCGGGATAAAAAGTACCCAGTGTGGTGCCCAGGATATTAAAGAATAATTATACCAAGTTTCATCGTAATCGAACCGGTAGTTTTTGCGTGATGCCTGAACAAACAGACAGACAGACAGACAGACAGACAAAAAATTTTTTAATCACATTTTTGGGTTCGGTGTCGGTCTAGTAACACCCCCTGCCATTTATTTTTTTGATATTTTCAATGTACAGAATTTTCACTTCTACAGATTTATTATAAGTATAGATAATTGCTGCACTGGTTAACGTCATCACGTCAGCGCCGGCTGCCGCTGAAAACCAGCGCTGGGGCTCTGTCTCGTATAGCGTCTTAGCATTTTGCTGAACGATGGCCGTTTTACGTGAATGTTTTTTTTAAGTGTGTTTATGTTCTTTTTTATGCGTCATGTTTGCCGCAAATAAAAGTATTTTCTTTCTTTCTTTCTTCTTATCTGCCTAGCGTTTTCTCAACTATCTTGGGGTCGGATTCCAGTCTAACCGGATGTAGCTGAACACCAGTATTTTACATGAAGAAACTGCCTACCTGAGCTCCACAACCCAGTTACTGGGTAATACGATAGCTCTTGGTAAGACTGATTGTCAGATTTTCAGACTTCTGGCTACCCATAACGACTGTCTAAGATCTACAAGTGTCACGGGACCAAAGGATTAACAGAGAGGCACGGAGGGGTTTCGATATGTAACGGATGGTCCCCCATTCATGAACCTACCGCGGCAAGCGAACTTATCCTTCGATAGATCGTTATCATATAGCCCCGAGCTCCTACCAGAGTTGATTATGATAATATATTATCTTGATTTCTTTGCCATTAATAAATTGAAGAGGAGCGAGGTTTTCCCGCCGTATTTTTTTTTTAAACGTTGCCCTACATTAGCAATTACTCCTGTAACGTGGGTCCGTTTACAAACATTTAAACTCACATACACAAATAGCCAGACCCGGAACAACTACCTGTAGGCAATACAAATATTTGTTCCGTGCGCGAACCCGCGACGCGCAGCAGTCGATCACTCAGCCACTGCGCCAACCGTGTCGTCATATTTAATGATCGTGACTGCGGACATCGCGCTACGCACATCAAAGTAATTGATTGGTTTATTTTATTATTTTGCTGGACTTTACCACCATTGAATTATTTGAAGCAGCCCAGATGATTACAATTTTTACCTATAGTAAATGACAATAGTAAGGATTCCTGATACTTAAAACTGTCATAAATATGTCACAGCCACACCTATAGGATGCATCCAGAAAAATGGGTCAAAGTCATCACACAGTGGGTGCCTGAAGACGGGCGCCGTCACCGATGCAGGCCTAAGAAACGCTTGGCGTGACGACTTGGACTAGTTTCTAACCGATTGGACGGAGAAATCACAGCACAAAGAAAAGTGGAAAATATGGGGTAGACCTTTGACCAGCAGGGGGACAATATAAGTTAACGGAAAAAAAAATTGTTTATTTATTAAAAATCTACACGGCCCCCACCACGTACTCGTGCACTTTGACACGTCAAAGAAAAGCCCGTGGTCCTGACTCCATTCTACTACCCTATCTATATCCTCCTGCAATCGTTCGCAATCGGATCTACTCTTAACCTCGAGCAGCAAATTAAGGTCAAACTATGGTTGTAAAAGAGTTTACTTTTGTCCATCATTTTAAAGAATGCTAATGAAGTATTGGTTATATAATTATAACTGAAATAAGAAAATAGAAACATTAAAAGATTACTTATACTTTTATAAATTACTTTTAAAATTTTCATTTTTATAGTTATTTTATTATTAAAAAATGTAGAAAGTAAGAACAAGAAACTTTGCGTTTTAATTTCAAAGTCATGGTCTCAAAGAAAAGCGTACGTCTCACAATCTACCTTTCATATTTTTAGAAAGATCAAAGATGAAAATTCTGTCTTAAACTACCTAATTTATCACTGGCTGTACCTTAAAATACGAATTTTCTGAGATGCCTGAAATATTTTAGACAAATATGGCCATAGTCTGCAAAATGCGAAAATAATCTCGCATAATTATGAATGAAAAGCTTATATTTAATCCGGTGGAACACGGACAAAACACGATTATCTGAGCACGAACGCCGGATTAGTCTACAGTTATCATCAGAAAAATAATAAAAACCATCTATTATTCTGATTTCCTTTTCTATCTTTTGATAAATTTATACCAAGAAAGTGCTTTAAAGTACCATTATCTGTATAATCAGCGAAGTCTTATGCAGGAGCATGCTCCATTATACTACCCTGTCTGTTCATAGCTTTATCAGTTAGGAAAAACAAAGTTTTGTTCAAATAAATTTATTGGTCCAGGCCAATAAATCTTATTGAGCGAGAGAGCCTAGTCAAACACGATAAATAATAAGGGGCATTTTTGGCTGCCGTTTTGTGACCGAGTCGCGACCGAGGCGTTTTTTATGTACTCGTATGATATTTTACCTCGATTATAAATGGCAGGAAGATTATCTTCTTACTTCTGTAATTTAAGATACCAATTTAACAACATTCATACCTTGGATTCCAACATTGGAACTCAACAACGCTGTCCCTAAATGATATTGTCAACTTAACTATTGTCCTCTATGTTAATTAATGTAATTGGTGTTGTACCGTTTTAATTAACTATAAATAAATAAATAAATAAATAAATAAATCTCTGATATTCTTTCTCCTTCCTCTTTCGCCCACCTCCTCTCCCCCTCCCCTCCTCGCCCCCTCACCTCCTCTTCCCCTTTTCCTTTTTTTCCTTATCCTTTTCTGATATTCTTATTATTTTTTAAGGTAACTTTGCTCACCCACTTTTCTTCTAGTGATTTTTTTACAGCAAAGAATTGTGCTATACCAGCGCGGTAATTGAGCAACACACAATAACACAAACAAAATACACAACACCACACACAAGACATACACACACACACTAACAATGGCAATGCCTTTCATTTTTGACAGTTCAACAATATTCATTGCGTTATTTATATTGTTGAGCAGACGAATTTTTTAAAGCTGTGGTTTAGGATTGCTGAAGATATGGTTTAGGAATTTCTTTCAAAATCCTTGTGGATACTGATTGAAAGTGTGTCAAACAATCACGGTTCAGGGAACCAAAGCCTCTCTAAAACAGTAATCTGTATGCCGATATTTCTATATACATAGCGCGGTAGTTACCTATGACATGGCGTGTTTATGCCAACATTTTATGAGCAATATTTCGGAAGTAGTGCAGGACGAAATGCAAGTATATTCGCCCCTGTTAGTGGTCGTAAACTTGTGAAACTGACGGTTCCCACCACTTCCATTGATGATAATATGTCCCTACTAGATGAAGGACAAAAGAAACCTCTATAAGAATGCAAAGATATATAACTGTCTGTGTCTCCAAATCCAGACAACTGGGGCCGGACAAATAGTTTTCATATGCAGAGCTAGAAAAAATATACTTATTTCTGTATCGTTCACCCTTACGACTGGATCTAATACGTGTGCTTGTCTCATTATTATTTTTATTCACTAACTTGTCTATTGTTCATACTCTATCTACGATACAAAACGATAGCTGCATACAGAAAAACTGCTCTCAACTCAACTCAACAAGCTGTTGCAACTTGCGATAAAATGAAACCATTTTTCAAATTATCAGTTATGTATTAATCAAGCTTGAAATACCATGAAAACCTGGACTTCGATGCTCCCTAAAATATAACCATAGTGATGGAAACTTCCTTATCTTACAAAACACTTCCCATGCCCACCTCATGCTTGACGCAGCAGAACCCATAAAACTTTATATATAGGTAGTGATCCCATAACTATATGATTCGGCGAAAATTTTGAATGACCCTTAACAGTGTCGTTTGTTGAATGTATGTATGTACTTTCCTTTTATTAGATTAAGAGCTTAAACAATGTGGGCTTGTTTCCTAAATAAGCATATTGTTGTGGGTCAGTTAACACGAGAATTGTTTCAAGTTTATTTGTTTTTTGTTCTTTTGTTCACCGTGGCGTTTCATTTTCACTGGTACGGTCCTTTCTGGTTAAAACAAAGGGTGTCATTAACTCTTCATACAAACCTTTATGAGGTTAGCATTAACTGTTATCTTTTACAACGCAAACCCGCACAATTTGGTAATTGGACTCATCAACTAAAGTAGCAGTAATAAGAATGTCTGCTAGTTCATCAACGAGATTTTCAGTGCGCTTGTGATGCGTATGTAGTGTCGTGTATGTATTTGTCCGTAATATTTCCCATGTTTTAACTGATACTTTATTCTCTCAAGAAAAACCCTTACCTATTCTTCGATCTATCTTTTATGTTCAACGAACAATTTCAAAAACCTCCCCTCAGAACGTTTGCGTCAAACAAGCGAAGTAAACTGTCCCCAATCAAAGTTCACGTTAGCTACGATTGCGCCATGCCAAACAATATGATAAGAAGGGTCATAGAAGACATACCCCTTACAAGATGCTTCTATGCATCAACTGCACACCCTGGGCAGCCAGCTTCGTTACCACGTTACTGAGTGGTTACTTATGTAGTTCATGTCGCTCATGATGTCACTGATGTGAGAGAAGACATTACGTTGGCGGCGGCATCGACGTTATTCTCAGTGTCTTCGCAGATCGGTGGGGTTCCCGGATGTTCCGGAGGTGGATGCAGCTCCACGCTGAATTTTAATTGTATAGAGAATGGCAGGGACTTCGACGAGTAACCTGTTACCGTCAGCTTGGTGATTGGCCTTTTTCTACCCAGTATAAGTGAACCTTCTGTACTGACTTGAAACATATCTACTCTGTGGGGTCGTGTCGCAGTTACCAGTGATCGTCGATATGATTGTCGCTGATTGCTATCGGAATACATGCGCTGTCCAACTTGTTACCTCGTTTCTGTTACAAATCGGAGCGGACTTTGAACGTGAAATCTACAGATTTGATATAAATTTATGAGAATTAATTTTTATTTCAGGTATATTAATGTTGCTCACTTCAAGATAGTAAAAGTGAGCAATATTAATACGGCTAACGAGTACGAGTAAATATGAGTGCGAGTTTTTCACTGGGTAACCTGTGTTATTATTTCGGCCTCTAATAAAGTAAGTATATTTTATCTATTTCAATCAATCTGTTAGCCTTTTCTTAACAATATTGGAGTCAGCTTCCGGTCTAACTGTATGCAGCTGTATACAAGTATTTTACATGGAGCAACTGCCTATCTGACCTCCACAACCCAGTTAGAGGGTAAAAGGATACACCTTGGTAAGACTAGTTATCTATCTATGGATCAAATAACGGAGTTCTGAGATAACAAACATGAAAAAAAAGAATAACTGAATTGAGATCCTCCTTTTTTTTTTAAGTTGGTTAAAAATGGTCACGTTGACGATCTCCATGTCGAGTTTACTTTACCTCAATATCAATGGGTATTTGTTTTGTTCCAAATTCACGATGCTTTTTTGTTTTTTACTTTTTTGCTAGAATTTTGTCCCTCACCAACCCACTCTGTCCATTCGGTAAGCCGTTTTTTGACAGATGGAACTAGTGATTGCAGCAACACACAATACATTGATTGATACACGTTCATTATAAAGTTAACTTTTACGTACGTTCTAAGACAGCTGTCAAAAAACGGTTAACCTAATGTACAGGGTGTAGGTATGATAACTCATCATTGCTACAACGGGGAGAATATAATAGAATGGAAATACTCTTTATTATTTACACCATAAATAGTACAGATATAAATCTTACAAATTTACAAGGGGTGACACAATGGGCGGTCTTATCCTTAAAGCGATCTTTTAATCGACCTTTGGGGAGATATCTAATGTGAAACTGGACGGTTTGTGAGATGTGTAGGCTTCTGAATGCCGTCGTTACAGGCATTCAGAGTCAAAGGGGTCGGTAGAGAACCAAACTCAATTTTTTTTTTTTTTTTAATTTACCCCGCACTAGGAATTTCTCCTGTATCGTGGGTGCGTTTACAAACATTTAAACTCACATACACAAACAGCCAGACCCGGAACAACTACTTGTAGGCCATACAAATATTTGTTCCGTACGGGAATCCCGCGACACGCAGCGCAGCAGTCAATCGCTTAACCATAACCACTGCGCCAACCGTGCCGACCATGGGTTAATGTGATCCTCTAAGGCAGGGTATGGCACTGCATTCAATGAAGAAGCAAGTTAACTCCCGTAACTTAGAACCATCTAGAAAATGAACTCCGTTCCCTTTGATATGGTGACATACCTCATGTCGTGGTGAACAGATTCGTCAGTTTTTAGGGATGGTAGTGTAGCTGTTTGTACAGGCTCCATGTGTCTAGGGAACGTACCTATAACAAGTAGATACTAATAAAATAATAAATAATAATATAATAAATAACAATAATAATATGCTATGCTATGTTATGCTATAATATTTTTCTTTCTTTCTTTTTCTTATACTTTCGTCTTCGTGTCGCTGGCACGATTGTATTTTAAATATTGTTTTCCCAAAACTTTGCTATTTCGACGGCGTTGTCGGTGGCGTAGCTCCACCACAAGTCCGTACAGAAGTTGCATGCGCAACGGAAAAACACAAACAGGAATCTTATACCAGTCACCCACTAACTGGCGCACAGCAATCAACGCAAACGGCTAAAAATCACGGCCAGCTTCTTAAAATCGACTCCGTCTGTGTCAGGATACCCGGCCGATATCCGTTGCAAACTGTGGCAGGATACTCTTTCCACTCCTACTTACTACCTACCGCCAAAGAAGCATCTCCCTGCAGGGTGTAACATTCCGTGGTCCACTTGGAAGTCTCTGATACTATACTAGTGAAGGTTCTTTGAATGCTGACGTCAATACGTATTAAGATGACAGATAATGCACAGCCTATCACTGAATATAGAAAAGGTGTATAAAATAGCATTGTTTTCATTAAGTCCTCTACAAGATCCTACTCCTAAGATAAACGTGAAAGTTTGTCTGGATGGATGTTTGCTACTCTTTCACGCAAAGACTACTAAACGGATTTGGATGAAATTTAACACACATATATAATCTAATGTTATATTTGATCTAATTTTCATTTTCTCTAATTTCATTTAGTATAACGTTCATTTCATATAATTTTCAAATTTTATAATGCTCTTTTTATATAATGTTCATTTGACCTAACTTTCATAATAACTAATTTTCTAAGGTAACCCATCGTTCCTGAGAAAAGCAAATTATATTGTAACCTAACCTCAAAACATTAAAGTTGCTTCTGCATCGTCTCCGGCGCTGCGGGAAGTGCAATCCCTTCGCTCTTACGTTACAAATCTGAATCGGGGCACCCCGACTTTACGCAGTCTTTTGGCTCTTAACCTAGAGTGTATATCAAAACCGGAGGCGCGGAGGGAGAGCAACCCCCGCCCGCTGTAACAAAGCATAGGCACCCGTGCATTCAGTTTTGGAACAGATTCAACCTATTAACTACAAGCCGGTGTATAATTATGTTGTCGCCATATCTAAGTAGACATTTCCAAATTATATTAAACGTTAGGTACTTATAGATTTTGAATATTATAGCAACTGAATATTATATTAATTGAATATTATTTCAAATGTGCATTATGTAAACTGTTCATTATACCATATGAAATTAGGTAAAATGAAATTATATCAATAATTCATTACATCATTTGATAGAGTTATATTTAAAAAAATATATCAAATGAAATTAGGTCGTATGATCATTAGAACTTTTGTTATTATATCAAACGTTACACACCCCTATAGCTTCTCTGCCTTACCCTTACAGGAATACAGGCATGATGTTATGTTAAGCGCAGGCCACACCGCCAGCTGGTGGGCGGGCGGGCGAGCCGAGCGAGCATCGTATCACCTTTTTTCATACTTCGGTAGCTTATCTCTGTAGTTCGCGGTGTGAACCCAAGTATGAAAAGAGGTGAAACGATGCCTCGCTCGGCTCGCCGCCCGCCCGCCAGCTGGCGGTGTGGCTTGCGCTTTATACTGGTTGTATCACACGTCATACCTTATACCTTCGAAATCACGAACACACATTATACGTAATCTGCAAACATGTAAACAAATATGAGTTTATAGAAAAATCACTTTAAGTCTTACGCAATTAAATTTACATCACTACATCTTCAAACATTTTTATAACTTTTTCAATAGTGCTAGTCACTCTGAAATCAACTTAATTCCTACTAAAATAAAGTTGATATTTGTTTTACTTAAAATAACATCAATTGGAAACATGAATTAGAATATAGTCTAGATACAATGTAAAAGAAATGAAAACAAGACATGTGTTGGAAAATGTTCTCAATGTATTTAAAATAATAATCACTCAATTGATAATGCGATCGTATGTAGAAATAACAGAATGCCAGTGAACAAAACATGCTCGCTTGATTTGTGAAGGGTAGAACTTATTCGGCATGAAATTAATTGACCGGAGAAAGCGATTATATGATGTTATAAGCTTTAAACCTATGATAATATTCGAAGGGGAAACAAAGAAATATGTTCTGTCGAACATCGGCCTTTATGTTCCATATTACATAATACCTATGTCCGTTACTATACGTTCGTTGGTGTGTGTGGTTCGTTTTTCATCTTAACACGCTCAGCGCCATGTGTATCTTTTGCGATATACACTGTCTAAACACTTGTGTATCCTTTTTGATACACAAGCACCATTCCAGTCTAAGCGCCGTGTATCGCTAACGTGCACACTTGCCATACATTTTGTATACAAAAAATGTTGCCCTGGCCTAGGGAATTTTCCTGGTGTAGCGGTATTGGCATATGGGGCTTGGCGCTGAGCGTGTTAATCAACCTTTAGCAGTCTACTGCTGGACATAGGTCTCTCATATTGCACGCCATTTAATCCAATTTTTATTTATCTCTCTCCAGCTCCTACCAGCCTGCCTAAGAAGATCGTCGCTCCAGCTAGCCTAAGGGAAGCCTACTTTACGTTTTCCAATTCGCGGTCTCCACTCAAGAACACGTCTACGCCAAGGACCCCAACGGTCATCGGTTCTACGGCTAATATGGCCGACCCATTACCAGTTCAGCTTGCTTATTCTGTGAGCTATGTCGGTGGTTCTTTTTTTCTTTGGAATTGTTTGTTGCAGATGTCTTATAGAAAAACCAACCACTTAGTTTAACGATTGCCAGGGCGACAGCTAAGTCCTAGGTTCGATCCTAGGATCCTAGGTCCTAGGGTCGGAAGTTCAGTAGAAAGAAAGAAAGAAGAAGTATTTATTGCGACTCGTACAGGAAGATCATAAACTAAACTAAACACAGTAAAAAAAAAATATATATAAGTAACGAAAAGAAAACTGAAACAGAAAGTCTTATACGAGGCCAAAAGGCTCGTATCTCAAAATGATGCTTCGACATTTAAAAAATAAATGTCGCTGGTATTCTGATAGGGCCCGCTGTGATGTCACGGGCAATTACACTAATAAATAAATAATAAAATATATAAGTGGCTAGTAGCAGCCCGGAATCTGAATTTGAGGCAATAAGAGGCAATAAGCTCGCCCTTTTTTACAAGGGCCTTTAAAATGAGATGCTATTTGATGATGATGATACATCCACCTACGCCTGCGTACAGCTGTAATATTATACTATGTTATTTCGTATCCCCATACATATTCAGCTGCCTACCTGAACATACTCTCTCATCAATAATTTATATTATCGGTTAGTTCTTCTATCCCCCTGCTCGCTGTCAGAATGAGCAGACAGCCCTTATACCTAAATCACGTCATACACTTCGAAAAGCGATAAAGTATACACATAGACAGTACACGCGGAAAAATTTTTAGGTATGCAGACCGCGAGCATAATTTATTATTATTATTCATTTTATTTTTTAGAGTGACTGGTAAAAATTGCCTATGGCCACCTCTGTACGTTTGTGTGCTTAAAGTATTAAATATATATGCGTGTAGCACACACCTTAGGCGGAACTCACACTACAACGTGCCACGCTACGGGGCGCGGAAAACGGTGCTAAATGGCCCGCGCGGAAACCCGTTTTCATTGAATTTGTATGTAGACGCGTAGTACACGCGGGGTCGCGGCGCGTGGTAGTGTGAGATCCGCCATGGGTGTGCGCTACACGCATATTATAATAATTATAGCAGAACGAAACTTAGATGCTATTGCACTGTTGTTGTATTTTGTTTTTTGCTTACAAGCAATAAATAAAGAACGACATGACTCACTCAATGAATGTCTCTATCTGTACTCTAATGACTATTCCCGCGTAAATAAATGACAAAGACGAGCAAAATTAAGGTCAGCTACATAACACGCTTAGCAATTTAAAAATAAAAATTGTTTCAAATAAAATAAAATGTTTCTTTGCGTACTCACATCCCTGTTTCACTGTTAGTACACGTTTAAAGAGGGATCCAATAAGGATAAGATTTAATTCCTGGTTACGGAACCCGCAGTTATGTTGAGTACCGTGATTATTTGTAAAACATATATATCGTGAGCGCATAAATTCACCCGTCATCCCTGCCTACAAATATTACATCAGCATTCTAGTTACCAAACACCTTCTAGCTAGTCTGAACTAACATCGTCTGCAAATAGAGCTGCTACCACAGTTTTGAAAGTGATTAATTCTGGCACCCCAATAATTAAAGCCAGTGTCTGTATGATGGGTTTCTCTTGTACGGCTAACCGAGTAGTAGTTATCGATTTATAATCGATATACCGACGTCGCTTTTACTTTATGTCTGGGGTGCTAGCGAGCGAATATATTCAGCTTTTCCGATACAGCCTGTGGCCGCTGAAGCCTTTTCCGAAGTAAACCTTAAAATATAACTATGTAGGTTGAACTTTTTACAATATTAATGAAGTTTTATGTATTATCGACCGTAAGCTAGAAATAGTAGCACGAAATGTCATATACGAAATTGTTAGTTAGAAATTAATTTGAAAAAATTTATCACAGCAGAAAATGCTCATTTTCTGCTGTGAGAATAAATTTTAAGATCTGGAACACCTGTTGTGTAACTCCAAAGCCCAGCGACACTATAACATATATAGGAATGACGTCTTAGCAAAAGTTGTTTAGTCTGATGGGCATGTCCTGTTGATTTACAAAAATAAAAGATCTGGAACGTCTCGAATCGTCTCGCGCATCACGCTGTTTTCCCGTCCCCGGGCTCTTAGAATTCGACATCAGACGTTTAAGATCTTCGATTTTGACGACCCCGTTGTCGCTGGCATAAGCTAGTTTGAAATAATCATTCAACTGTCGAATAAACGAACGACCGTCTTTTGTTTGACTTCATTTAAAAAAATATTTTCTTTCGATCAAATCAAACATTTTCAATAAGTATAAGGCCCTAACCGCCAGCTCACATACTTATGTTATAAATCAGTGTCTGGATTCTGTCTAGCGATTAATTTGCAGCTGGCTAGGCTTGGGTTAGGCTAACCGTTCAGTTAAGTAAGGCTTCTTGTAGGTAAGCGTCTTCTCGAGTTGATTTAACGTTGTTCTTGGATTGCTGACAGTTATTATTACCAGTATAACTGGTTTGTGCGGTGCTTAGAGGAGGACTATGTCCAGATGCGTGGCCCATGTGCCCGGTTGATTACAATAGGCTCGCACCCTATTACATGGTGCAGCATTGGCGAATGCTACATTACAATTTTATCACGAACGACCTTCTTTTATAACAAATCCAACCTTATTTCTAATCAGAAAGGTTATTTTCTTCATATGGTTTTTTGAATTTTGAATCTAAAAGTGTCATGTCTTTTCTCTTACGGAGCAAATCAGTGAATTAAGTGGAATACCTCGATTTTTCATTTGAATTTTTTTTTTTGGACACAGGACGGAATTCCGTAATATTATTTTTTCCGCTTGACCATGTTATAATTTGCCACGATATTCAAGGTATCGATATAACGGTTTGAACGACTGAGTTCGTTCGTTGTTCGACTGAATCCAAGGGTAGTGTTCCCGAAATTAAACGAACAGCAACAAAGACTTGTCTCGAGGCGAGTCAGGTTACTTCATTCAGACTTGATTTGTCCGAAGACTGTAGGCGGATCTTGTATTCGCCCCACCACTAGCCTGGGACCAGGCGACTGCAAGCTTTCTGTTGGGATTCGAACGAATTCCTTAATTACAGAAACAATAAAAAAGCCATTGTGTCTCGCGTGGGTCCACGTTTCTCGCATACGAACGGTTAAACATAACTTGCGAAATGTGGTTGTACTAAAGGTACCTACACCTCTGCCCAACCTTTCGGGGAAACCAGGCGTGATGCTATGTAACATCCGTTTTCATTCCGCCATCTTTCATAAGTTGACAGTTTTCATAAGTTATGAAGGCGGTCTGTTTGTCCGTGAACCGTTCCGGGTCACTTGACACCTAATCCACAACTTTGTATCAACTTAAGGGAAGTTTAATAGTTTCCGTCAGTAGGTACAGTTGACTGCAATAACATGTTTATGCAGAGCTTATGAGCTGAGATTTAGGTAGATTTCTAGTTTCTTAACTGAGCCGACGATGTTATATCTAGTAACTACAGTAATTATTACTATTCTACAAAAAAAAAAAAACAAAATACCTACTTATTTTTGGTAATTAAAAATCTTTCCAGAATCGAGAGCGAAATAATTATTTTGCATTCCATTTTTCATCTAACTTAACAGACAACTGTGCTGCTGGGGTGTTTGTTGCGCCACTTCTTCCCAGCAATAGGAATGGATGGTCGGGGGTGTTTTGGGGGACTGTCTTTAAATGTAATTTTACATTCAAAAAGTGCTGATTCTCAGCCCAGTGTGAATAAATGACTTTTGATTTTTCTCTGAAAATTTTAAACTAAAAACCGGTTTTAATCCGAAAATGTGCTAAATCTTACAGGTCAAACTTGACGATCCTTTTTTTGACACTTGGTATCATCAAACTCAAGTCAATGCTCTAGTGTTTGGTACTTATATTCAGCAGCTTAATATACTTCACTACCAGACATCTTTGCTCATAACTGTACTTCTAGCGTACTGTAAAATAACCCTTGTTTACGTTGCACAGTGAGGGTGCAACTTTGTATACTGAGAAGGTCGTCTGCAGAGGGCAGATAAGGTTTAACTTCTAGGCAATTCATCTTACGTGAATTCAGTACAGTAAATACACATTCTCATGCGCTAGGGAGGTCTTAGTTGCAAATAACTGGTTAGCTAGTAGAAGTAGTAGAGAACAAAATCAATGTCAAACAGGAGGTTTCTGAATTGGGAATTGAACTTTGACAAGTTCTCAACGTCAAGAAATTGTCCCTCAATGTCTCCCCACTTTGCTAATTCTTAGCAAATTTTGCAAAGAAATTTAGAATTTTACGTAGATCTTCTTCTTCGTGTCGCGCACGACTGTATTTTAAATTATGTTTTCCCAAAACTTTGCCACTTCCACGACGTTGTCGGTGGCAGCGTAGAGGTCACTTTGACTGCATGTTTTTGGACACAGAGGGCAGGATGGATGGGGTGGAGCATGGTTTGTGACGTAGCTCCACAATCACACCCTACTGCCGTTCCGATGGCATTTCACGTAGTGTTTGATAAGTTCTCAACTTAAAATTCTCAAGCCATGAGGTGGTCTTCTTCGTGTCGTTGACACGATTGTATTTCAGATCTTGTTGGCAGCGCAGATGTCACTTTGACCAGAGGGCTGCTATACTCTGTCTGAATAACAACGAGTAACAAGTTTCTTATCCTGTGTTTGTGTAAACGTACATTGTTCCGCTATCGCTGGGAAGCAGTGGGAACTTTATATGCTGATTATGATGAGTATAGTATCCAGAGAGAGAGAGAGGAGGCCTGTGTCCCACAGGCCTCCTCTCTGTGACAAGGAGTGGGCCCAGTGTGGATTGGTAGATGTCGCATGTCTTCGATTTTTTTGGTCTAGGACATGCCGGTTTCCTCACGATATTTTCCTTCACCGTTTTGAGAGCAGTGGTGATGGAATAAATTACACAAAGTAAACTGCCTGCCAGGGTTCGAACCCACGACCTGCAACTCACAAGTCAGGGTCGCTACCACTGGGCCACCAGTGCTGGGTAATGTACTGTAATAAATCTATTAACGCGCCTAAAACATAGTAAAATCAGTAATGCGGGGGCAGTAGACATATCTATTTTAGAGGGGTGAATGGAATTTACTTGGCGGTCTGAAATTCAGGCTATTAACGAAGACTTACTATTAAGAATAAGAATAACTCAGCGATCATTGTACCGATAGTCATGACAGCCAATGGCTATTAACCAGCCAAGAGCCTCGACCAAAACCTGAGGAGGCTCTCGTTGGAATCAAGGGCTTGATTCAGAAAGCGGTACTTCCGGACACGGCCCGCATTGTTAAGAGGTTCCTCTCCCTGGAGCCCTGACCGCTGAGCTTGGTCCCTGTTCCCGATAGCGCTAGGCTGTTTTTTATTTTTATTTTTTAATGTCTTTATGTTCTAATATTTATAATATAATTTATATGTAAATAATGAAATAAAGAACAAGAATAAATAATAAGAATAGACATCAAAGTGTACAATACAAACCTTCGCATTGAGAACAGAATCTAATTAATTTGGGGGCTTGAGGCAAAAGGAAAATCTTTTATTATTTATTTTATGTATATCCTGTTTTTTATTATCTAACTAACTTTTGCCCGCGACTTCGTCTGAATAAAATTTATTCTTCTTCCGACCCACCGCGTCGTATCGCATCGTCCACACACGTTATTACTTCCGAATTTTTATCCTTTTGACTCGGCTACTAAGGGTCGTAGCGTGATGATAAATAGCCTTCCTCAAGTAGTGGGCTACCAAATACAATTTTTTTTCAAATCCGGCTGGTTTTTTCCGCTTTTCCGCCGCGATTACCGCGTTCAAACGAACAAGCTATTCAGGACCCTCCGATCAAACGGTGGTTGTGTCTGGCGGGCAACTGCCCAACGATTGATGTTGAGAAGTTTGTATACATGTTAATTGCGCGGTAAACTCTGCTTGCGAGATGCAGAATTTGCGTGACGTTCGCATGTGGCGTTGTAGATACCGCTACACGACTTTTTATCCTTTTGGCTCGGCTACTAAGTGTCGTAACGTGATGATAAATAGCCTTCCTCATAAATTGGGCTATCAAATACAATTTTTTTTTCAATTCCGACTGGTTTATTCCAGAGATTACCGCGTTCAAACAAACAAGCTATTCAGCTTTATTATCAGTAGAGATCATAGACAAACGAATGGAAATCCACTAAGACAAAATATGAAATATATTTTTCTGTTTTTGAATAAAAAAAGTTTCAAAGGATGGTCCGGACAAAAGAGTCCTTCTCAGTTCTTTGCATTTAAAATCCATTACCCATCCCAAAGGCGTCTCCGAATCATCAACCCGTATTTCTAGAAAGTCCATAAAGATCCACAAAGCTGTATTGTTGTGGTTATTTCCGATCTATTTTTGAACTAACAATGCTCTCTGCTCTTGCATAAAGTGATTGTGGGCGAATATTTGTGAAGGTTGGGATTGTAAAGGTCAGTTTGAGTTTTATTTGTTGGAATAATTGAGGCAGTGCGCAGAACAAAGACCAATAAATTTTGTCTGTCGTAGACAGAACAGAGGGGCATAATCAGCCTATAACGTTCCCACTGATGGGACACAGGCGGCCTGCCTGTGAGAGGGAGTAATCCGCCACGCGGGTCCAGTGCGGGTTAGTATACAATGTGTAACTGAATTAATGCACATTATGAAAGTAGTTTGTTCAGAATCGTTTACTGAATCGATTTCTGTAATTTTTAATATAGGTAATATTTTATCCCAAAATTAATTAAAACTACGTAAATTACTGTCACACTTCCGCTGTGCAGTCAAAATAAACCAAAATGGATGAAATACACACTGAGCTAGACCCTTATACGAGTGCGACTGTGTATATGCGTAAATTTGTAATGTTACCATAATTTTCTCCCACAATCAGTATAAGTAATTTATTAAAAAAACAATGTTTTATACATAATAATAAAAATTCAGTGTATGTATTATGATTATAACATAATATTCTAATTGGGGTGTCTGGTGGTGTGCGTTAATTCCGGGACATGTTGTATATGTCACAGTCTTCGATTTTTTTTGTTTTAGGACATGCCGGTTTCCTCACGATGTTTTCCTTCGCCGACACCTTTTGAGAGCAATAGGGTAGAAATAATTTACACAAAGTAAAGCACTTGTCTCGGTTCGAACCTACGACTTACAACTCGTAAGTCGCAGCCGTTACCACTGAGCCACCACTGCTCTAAACAGAGGCGTAATTCCCGTAATTTTAATAACGTTTACAGTCTGATCTCAATCTGACAAAAATACGTTTAATTTCCCTACATTTTTGACAAGTTTTTGACATTGATTGTCGCTGAGATGAGATTGTGACTTGAATTTGAACGTTTTTTAAGCGACTTCAAAAAAGGAGGTTCTGTATTCGACACGTATGTATGTATGTATGTATGTTTTTAAATATAAGAATTTTCTGTTTTTTCCGGTGTCAAAACGGTGTTTTCAGTAGAGTTACAAAACATTTACGTTTACAAAGTTGTCAAAACATTTACGTTAAGACTGTTTTGTTTTAAGTGCACGTGTCTCATGTCAGTGTATTCATATAGTGATTATATATACTAAAAAAAACTTTGTTAGGAAACCTAGAACCAAACTTTCGAAGACTGTGGAAACTGTGGCATCTGCCCGCTTAGTGGATTACGACCCACTCCCTCTCACAGAGAGGAGGCATATAAGCGTAGTTACTGAAACTGATAGACGCTACTAAAGCTGCCAAACTTGTAGCCAAATTCTGGGACGTCTATTTTTAGATTGCCATCGACAAGCTAGCTTCAAAACCTCCATTTTGACAGTTCAACCACATACGTTATTTGGCAAATAATTTTTGACGTTGTTGAGCAGATAAATTTTTCGAACGTATGAAGCAATAGATTAGCAATATCCTTCAAAATCTTTTAGATTGTGATTGATCGTGTTACGTAAATAGGATGCAGTATGGAATTGGATTTAAAAGCATTTTTTACTCACACGCGAAAACCGAAATCTCCAAAATGGATAAGTAATCGGCTGAAACATAGAAGATTTGTACCTAACGAATTAAATCTAATAGATGTAAACCACGAGCCTTTAAATACACTTGGAATGAAACATCAAGTTAAAAATGTGTGGGGTCGCGTCGAACCCCTTTTTTTTGCAGGAACGAAGTTCAAAATGAAAATCAAAGATGGCGGCTACGAACATTAAAAATATTCGTAGCCGCCATCTTGTATTTTCATTTTGACTTCACTATCGGCTTTAGCACCCTCGAAAACCATGAAAACAACACCCACTAAGGAAAATTTTCACATTTTTGCAGGCGCTATGTTGGATTTTCATTTTGACCTCACTATCGGCTTCAACACCCTCGAAAACCATGAAAACTATATCTCTCTAAGAAAAGAAAGAAAGAAAGACGCTTTTTCGTTACGTTCAAGTTCCATTAAAGAACTTCTTTCCAAAAAAGCAACGAAACTTCCCTTTTTATTTCCGATGCAGTACTCTGATGGAGTATTAATCTAATCTAGTCGTCTGCAGGACTGAACGTGGAAGGCGAAGTGCTCTTATTTCCTGGCACCCTAGTTGCTGCCGCCGTATTTTATTCGATTTTATTCACTATTAGTGCCAAACATTGCAAATATTGCAATGACGGCATAAAAAGTACAGCTGTTTTTTCTTCTTGTTAAAGAAAAAGGAATTTTCCTGTTTTTTAAATATTTCTTGTTACGTAATATAAAAATGGATGGATGTTTGTTACTCTTTCACGCAAAAACTCCTAAACGGATTTGGATGAAATTTGGTACACAGGTAGTGTATAACCAGGATTAACACATAAGATAATTATCCTGATCGTCCCACGGGATCGAAACTTATGCGGGTGAAACCGCGGGGCGCAGTTAATAATATTATAAATGCGAAAGTTTGTGAGGATGGATGGATGGATGTTTATTATTCTTTCACGCAAAAACCCCTGAAAGGATTTTTATGAAACTTTACAGTAATGTAGCTTAAACACTAGAATAACACATAGAATACTATTTATCCCGGTATTCCCACGGGATCGACACTTATGCGGGTGTAACCGCGACTTAATAAATAGGTTGGAACGCAGTTTCTTTCACTCTTGTACAGTTTTGTTACATAATAAAAGTATAGTGACAGTCAAAATGTTACCCTTTCTTCGTCTAGCTCTCATTCGATAAGTGCCGAAAATGAGATGCGATAAGGAACTTTGTTCCAAAAATCCCAGAATTTCGTATCTGATAATAAGTCAACAAAATATTGCCAATACGAATTAAAACCCCGTTTACATGATTGGCCCATGGTTTGCCCCGTTTACCAACCCGCACTGGGCACGGATGGTGGATAACAGGCCACTCCCTCGACGAGAGGAGGCCAGTGTCCCAGCAGTGGGTACATTACTGGCTGATTATGATGATGACATGGTTTTATATCCGTGTATCCGTGCCTCGGAAAGCACGTTAAGCCGTTGGTCCCGGCTACCATTCGTTGATCTTTGACAGTCGTTACGGGTAGTCAGAAGCCCGAAAGTCTGAACACCAGTCTTACCAAGGGGTATCGTATTACCCAGTAACTCGGTTATAGAGGTCAGATAGGCAGTCACTTCATGTAAAATACTGGTATTCAGCTGCATCCGGTTAGACTGGAAGCCAACCCCAACATAGGTAGGAAAAGGCTAAGGAGATAATGATGACATGGTTTTATACACATCCGGTTTATGTTATTGAAAACATTAACAGAGTCTGGTGGAACAGGCTTACAAAAAACTCAGAAAATGAGAAAACAAAAAAATAAGATCAACTAATAAAAACATTCAGAAACGGAACATAAAAGAACATCCTGCCTTACATTAATAAAAAATATATAAAATCAAAGACTAATCGATCAAGTCGTGTTACGATAATTTGGAGGCAGGGGGGAAGGTGCCAAAATACATCAATCACTATGGGGAAAAAAACCTGAAGAAGAAATTCCCTTTGTTTATTTAAATATTTAGTCCTAAAGTGATTTTTTTAGCCCGAAAGTCTGACAACCAGTCCTACCAATGGCTTTCGTATTACCCAGTAACTGGGTTGTGAGGGCAGATAGGCAGTCATAATCAGCCTATAATGTTCCCACTACTGGGACACAGGCCTCCTCTCGGTGGGAAGGAATGGGCCGTAATCCACCACGCGGGCCCAGTGCGGGTTGGTAGATGTCACAAGTCGTCGAATTTTTGGTTCTAGGACATGCCGGATTCCCCGAGTATTTGATACTACTCGGGGTTGCAATTTCTTGAAGAAGTGAAAAAATCAAACTTCAACGAAATCAAAAGATACGGGCGTTTATGTTCCGAAATAAAAACCTATAGGGTACTTCCCATTGACCTAGAATCATGAAATATGGCAAGAAGCAATGTCATGTAGCACAAGTAAAGGAAAAAATCCGAAAACCGTAAAGTATTTAATTTACAAAAAAAAAAAAAAACTATTTACATACTTACAAATTTGTACGGAGCCCTCGGTGCGTGAGTCCGACTCGCACTTTTTTTCTCCTAAAATCTGTAGCGAATAGAGTTTGCCTTATGTTAAATGAGTATGTGCTAATTTAAACCGGTTTCACGGTTTTTACTTGAGGCAAATACTGCTATTGAATTCATCTTATTTAATATCGTGAAGTTCCAAATCAATAAAATAGACATTTCCGTCTGGTGGAATATTTTATTAGCACTTACGAAATTTATGATGCGCTGCAGAAACGTTATTGATCTGAAAAAAAAAAGAAAAGTAGTGACGATCGCTTCCAGAAATCTAGAAGTCAAGACTTAATTTTACTGTCAAAAAAACGGCCAAGTGTGACTCGCACTCGTACACGAAGGGTTCCGTATCACTGTACAATATTTAATACTAATTAATTTTTTTATTACTTTAGACAAATCCCTTTAATATTTAACTTTATTTTATTTTTACTATTTGTTTTATAGAGGCCATAGTAGTAAACACTGTGAAAATTTCAAGTGTCTACCTAGTACGGTTCAAAAGATACAGCCTTGCGACAGACAGACAGACAGAAATACGGACTGACAGTGGAGCCTTAGTAATAGGGTCCCGTTGGTACCCTTTGGGTAAGGAACTCTCAAAATTATCAACACACCAAAAATAAATGAGACCTTTCAACGCTAATTTGTAGGTTGAAACTTATTCTAAAACCAAGATAACAAAACATACACATTATTATTTAGCTGTGCCCCGCGGTTTCACCCGCATAAGTTTTGATCCCGTGGGAATATCGGGATAAAAAGCATTCAAATCCGTTCAGCAGTTTTTGCGTGAAAGAGTAACAAACATCCATCCATCATTAAAAAAAAAAATCACATCACACATAATCATTTTTCATTAAAAAAAACATAAGCCATTAGCGGGGGTTCCATGGGCAAAAATATTTACTTGGGGTACCCCAAGGGAAACTAGACTGGGGGACCACAGGCGGGTCGTGAGGCTTTTGGGACCGGGACCGCGGTCCCGAATGCCACCTATAAATGCAATAATTAGTTTTGATTGGTATTTTGGGACCACAAAACAAAAGAAGTTAAAGTACAGTTAACAAAAAAGCTGATATAATATTTTGATCAACAATTAAATGAATTATCAGTACCGGTACAAAGGAAAGGGTAATATTTATTTAGTTGCACTTATAGACAGATTTGACAACTATGGTTCCAGATATGTAGTATATTGTCTAAAAATATGTGAACTATGTTTTGCGAAAATATGGCGTACAAAATGTCGTCGTCGTCGATGATTACAGCTTGTTTTGGCCTGAATTGGATGATATGGTCACCAACGACGTGTGGTTTCAACAGGACGGCGCTATGTGTCACACAGCTCATGCCACATTGGACCTTCTGCACGAGCGATTTGAGAACATGGTAATCTCACGTGGAGGTGATGTGAATTAGCCACAGAGATCGAGATTACTGATCAATTGTAAGACCCGGAATCGCTGAATAATCAGCAGGGACGAGTTATTGACCAGGGAGATAACCCCCATAGCCTTGGTCCTGGAGAACTGATAGACGGTTTCCCCCTGCATAAATTCCCTCTTCCGCTCCTCAACTGTTTATTTTAAAATTTTCCTAATGTTGAGACTGTTGATTATAATCTAATAATTGTTATAATCCATGTGAGACTGATTATATATAATTTAATTAATTTGATGTATCAGTCAGTCAGTCAGGACTTTGAATTTTATATACATAGATTATTATAAAATTTTATTGTTTTTTATGTTGGTTGATTATTTTTATATGTAGACTGACTTTTATACGCAATTGTGTAGATTTCAGGGATAATAAGCAAAAATGTTTTAAATTAAACTGTTTTAATTTAATTTTAAATACTGATTTGAGTAATTTTGTTTCATAATGAGTAAGTTTTGTTATTTTTTGTTAAGTTTAATTCTAATAGTCTGCCATTTTTTAAATAAAAGAAATATTTTATCGTTTTGTATAAATAGTTTTAGTTGTGTAACTTCTAAATTTGGTTGACCGTACTTTCCCAAGACATTAATTTGTTTATTTTATTTGTGGTCCCAAAATACCACTCAAAATAATTATTATATTTTTAGGGGGAAACCGGGACCGCAGTCCCGGTCCCGAAAGCCCCCCGACCCCCACGGGCAAGTACCGGTTGAGAGGAGTGATCAAACAAACAAACAAACTCTTCAGTTTTATTATTAGTATAGATTGAATATGTCATCATCATCATCATCTGCCTAGTCTTTTCCCAACTATGTTGGGGTCAGCTTCCAGTCTAACCGAATTCATCTGAATACTGGTATTTTACATGGAGCGACTGCCTATCTGACCTGAGAATGAATATGTCAATTGTATTGACAATATCTCCAAAACCTTTTAGCTACTAAGCCCATGTCTAGATCTTTTCAGTCAATATGAAATATAAGGTGCCATCTTTCTCCTAGAGTAGTCTTTACGAGCCGTAAAAGAGGCTAGATACGCTATATCGTTGTTGTGATAACGTTATTTACTATTCCTTAGATGGCCATAATGTTTGGATAACACCTAAATACTGTTTTATGAGCAGTGAGCTGAAGAAGTATAATGGTTATCACGCGCACGCGGGGCGCAGATAGTGTTAAATAAAGACAGCAATATAATCTAAGAAAATATAATATGAAAACACAAAAAACAATGAGCAAGCATACAAAATAAACTTAATAAAAACTTTTTTGCAAAAAAAAAAACAATCGGCTTCCAAAAACGACACTACAAAGTAAAAAATAACTTTAATTTTGGAAGTCGGTGTCGTTGGGTTCGCATTTTCGTTGTTTGCCACCGAATTCCGAAAATGCAAAAAAGTTTTTATTTTTCACTTTTAAGTTGTAATTTTTACCAGTAATTTTGGTTTAAAAAACAAACTACTGAACCGTTTTTGATGAAATTTCTATGGGACCACTTCAAAAGTATCTCCTTTCGAACAAAAAAAGAATTTTGAAAATCGGTCCACAATTGGCGGAGTAATCGCGTAACAAACACACAAAAAAAAAAACATACCGTCGAATTGAGAACCTTTTTTGAACTCGGTTAAAAATGATAATTATGACTGGTGGCGAAACTTAGGAGTGGGTTTCTAGGTTGAGTCCTAGTTGTACGTTATACTGTACTAGCTGACCCGGCCAACGTTGTTTTGCCATATAAATTATTTCTAGCTGCCCGGCGCTACTTCGTTCGCGTGTGTCCTACCCCCTACCCTACTCCTACCCTACTCCTACCCTACTCCTACCCTACTTCTAACCTACTCCTATACTACTCCTACCCTACTCTTAGCCTACTCCTACCCTACTCCTATACTACTCCTAGCCTACTCCTACCCTACTTCTACCCTACTCCTAACCTACTTCTACCCTACTCCTACCCTACTCCTAACCTAACCTACTCCTACACTACTCCTACCCTACTCCTAACCTACTCCTACATTACTCCTACCCTACTTCTATAAGTAAAACGCTGATTCATTGATAGAACCTAGCGGACCCGGCAGACGTCATCCCACCCGAAAAATCAGCGCCACCTACCGGTTCCAATAATGTATATAAACCTTGTCCTGACAACAACGAACACAAAAAAAAGAGTTATCCAATTTGGTGCAGTCGTTCTTGACTTATAAAATTACAACGAAAAGTGGTATTGATTTTTATACGTCATCCCACCCGAAAAATCAGCGCCACCTACCGGGTCCAATTATGTATACAAACCTTGTCCTGACAATAACGAACACAAAAAAAAAGAATTATCCAATTTGGTGCAGTTGTTCTTGACTTATAAAATTACAACGAAAAGTGGCATTGATTTTTATATATATAGCTTATAGTCGCACGTGTACGATTTGCAGGTCGTGCGTTTGAATTGTTCGAATCTAGGCAATCTAGGGAATCTTTGTGCAATTTATTTCATCATGACAGCTCTCAAAACGGCAAAGGAAAACATCAATTTTATTGTGTATGTAGCGGTTTCTACAACGCCACATGCAAACAACGCGTCATACTGACGTCACGCAAATCCTGCATCTCGCAAGCAGAGTTTACCGCGCAATTAGCATACAAACTTTCCGACATCAGTCATTGGGCCTCCAGACACAACACCCGTCTGATTGGAAGATCTTCCCTTTTCTATGGAGGATGAGTGAACTTTACACCCTGTTCCTCATACCTCTATAGTGTAGTTGAATTAAATCAATTTAACAATAAAGAAAATATTGTCCGAGCAGATTGACGGGCATTTATTTATTTTTCCTTCACTGTGTTTACAAGTTCGTTAACGCAGTGTTTTTCTTTATTTCAGTAAACAGTTCCAGTTTAGGACAAAGAACCTATTTGTGTAAAGAATGAGACCGAAATACAGTCAATAACTCAGGAACAGCTGGATTTCGAGTCGTTTGAAAGAATACACCTGCTCCCTTACCTTGCGCATTGCACGTCCTAAATGGACATCGAGAAGATGTAAAACTTACGTCACACTTCACTGTTAACTTGTCTGTGCCAATATATCCTTGAAGTAGAAGAAATTTATCACTTTGTGTGAGTTTTGGGATGTAAAATACCTACTAGGTGTAGTGGCAATGGCTTTCATTTTGACAGTTCAACAACATTCATTGCGTCATTTACGTTGTTGAGCAGATTTTGTTTTCGAATATATGATGCAATGGATTAGCAATATCCTTCAAAATGATTCAGATTGTGATTGATAGTCTGTTACGCAATTAGGGTACAGGGCTAAAGTGGACCACTGGTCAAAAACCACTACCTGGACCCCGTATACAGCCAGAAGGCATCGCGACAGACCCCGTACAAGATGGCGAGACGAGCTGGAGGAAACAAACAAATATTGTGTTGTTCCAGGAAATAAAAATACACGTGGTTTTAATGCTTACGTAAGGCTTTCCCGCACTGAAAAAAACAACGCGAATTTTATTTGCCACATATGAAACACGTACACTGTGAATAATATCTACACACTGTATGTATAAGGATTTTGGATCGAATACATCGAATTTTTAATCGAATACACAACTCAAGCCTTCTTCCCATGGGGAGGGAGAAACGCTATCTGCTACGATCCTTACAAACTTTCTTCTTTTGCTTCGTTTATGTTCGTACATCTAGTTGTACGCACGTCGCCGTCGGTGGCGAATACTACGCACCTGACCTTTCTGATAGATTTCAAATCGGCAGTCGTAAGCCATTAAGTTGCTTCTGAATTTAGTTTTATTTTATAATTTGACACACATACTTACATACAGTTCTCCAGGCCGTATCGCCATGGCGGCCAATATTAACAGAGACTAGCCTTCGGTGCGGGAGGTATTATAGTGCACAAGTATGTGGGCAGACTCAGGTGCACTCTCTCTTCCCTCACTCTCATAGTCCGATGGGATGGTCATCATCATCTGCCGCCTAGCATTTTCCCAACTATGTTGAGGTTGGCTTCGAGCCTAACCGGATGCAGCTGAGTATCAGTATTTTACATGGAGCGACTGCCTATCTGACCTCCACAATCCAGTTACTGGGTAATACGAAACCCTTTGGTAAGACTGGTTGTCAGACATTCGGGTTTCTGACGATCTGTAACGACCGTAGACCGTAGTCCGATATGACAGTATTTGATATCAGCAAATCGGAACATACGTATTACTTTTCTGTCGCGAAAACACTGAATTTTATTAAACATTGCTCTCTCTAATTAAAAGATCACTTCTCTCTTAGCTGCCACGGAGCAGTAATCCGTTTACCTGAACCACTCAGCTCATTTGACTTTAATTTACAACGAAATGTAAGTCATATCAAATCCTGAGCCAGTAATATAATATTGTAGAGTTACTTTCAGATCACCTTAAACATTTTTTTCTATGGGATAATATTTTTGTTTCATAAACGCACGGCCTAATAAATTTGTAATAGCATAATAAGTGTATATTCCCACTGCTGGGACACCTCTCCTAAGCGGGAGTGGGATCAAACACGCGGGCCCAGTGCGGGTTGGTATACGACGCATGTCTTCGATTTTTTGGTTCTAGGATATGGCAGTTTCCTCACCATGTCTTCTTTCACAGTTTTGAGAGCAGTATTGATGAAATAATTTACACAAAGCGAACCTACCACCTCCAACTCGTAAATCGCGGCCGTTATGACTGGACCACCACTGCTCTCCAAAAAACATTGTAATTCAAGTGCATGGATTCAGCAAATGAGTTTAGACCCCATAGCGCACGGCGGTCCCGCGTTCTAGGCGGAGCGGTCATAATCCCCTAGATTCTTATTGGGCTATTATATCTTATTGGAAATGGTGCAGAGCTTTAATAAAAGTTGTTTTACAATTAGAAAAGTATTTATTTAATGAAAATACGAAGTTATTTTTACAAAATACAGCCCAGAATCGTCTAAAATATTAAATAAAAATGTAATAAAATTGTCCCCCGTTTTGAAATGCTTTTTACTATTATAGTGTAAGCTTTTCATATTGGGATGTATACTCTAGATTGTGAAAATGAATTTCACAGTCGTTATTGTATTTAAAAAAAGTAAACATGATAATTATGTACAATATTTACATGCAAAAATTCTCACGTTTTTTCATTTTGAATTTCCTTAGGTATAATAAATAGCTTACAAAACAAATAACATTAAAATTATCCTACACCATTATTATACTCTTATATTAAATACTACCTTTACTCTAACTATACTTTTAATAAATCTAGGACTTCTTTCCTTAATAAGCCTTTTTTCTTTCTGGGGAGTTTCCGAAGACCAGTGATGAAGGGGTCTGAACATAACAAGAGTCTATTAAGTAAGTCGGTATTAGTGATTTCTC
Source organism: Apamea anceps (assembly GCA_951799955.1). NCBI lineage: Eukaryota > Metazoa > Arthropoda > Insecta > Lepidoptera > Noctuidae > Apamea > Apamea anceps. The sequence continues at coordinate 4,690,022 of OX637509.1, forward strand.
GTGTGAATTTTCGCGTATGATCTCGCCTAAAAGTTTTTAGATTTTTATTGTTTGATTCCGCTGCCTCCTCGGAAAGCTCCCCGATAGATAATAAGGCGTGTTCTGAAATATCAGACCCGTGGACAAGTATCTTGTGAACGGAAGCGGGAAGATTGTACCACGGATATTCCTGAACTAACTGCCGTGCGGTTTCTAAAGAGTATACTCTAAATTTTTCAGCATCAATATTATAACCGGATGACAATGCCTGCAAAATCACGTAACAACGGTCGAGTAAATCTTTTTTCAAGCCTGTAATTTCAGCAGATATTGCAGAGTTGGAAAAAAAATTTCTAGCCGTATTTCCATCATTCGATGTCCCGCTTCCGCCACTTCGAGGCTTATCTACAACTAAACCTAATTTACTTCTAAATTCATTTTGCACACACTTTTTCCTTTCCGCTAACGTGCTTTTTTCTACATCTGACCTTACTTGCCATTTCTTTATATCAATCCTATAAGAGAGATGAATAAAATATTCGAAGAAACGAATCCACAAAGAAAAAAAACGAATCCACAAAGAAAAGAAAAAAAACAAACTTAATAGAACAGTTCGTAGTATCGCTACCATTGCGACTACGAAGGCGTAGCAGATATCTAGGGGGTGCATAGGGTAAGCTTGGACAAAATTTCAACATGTATTTGATAAAAGACAGATATACCTTCATTTTTAAATAAGTAAGAACAGGTGCAATTGGGTGCAATTTTTTAAAATACTAGCTAAAGTCAAACTACGAGTAATATTATTTTTTTAAATCTGTCAACGTAGCATCTCGATTATATATAAACTACGATAAATACATGCAAAAATTATATGGATGAGTGAACTTTACACCCTGTTCCTCATACCTCTATAGTGTAGTTGAATTAAATCAATTTAACAATAAAGAAAATATTGTCCGAGCAGATTGACTGGCATTTATTTATTTTTCCTTCACTGTGTTTACAAGTTCGTTAACGCAGTGTTTTTCTTTATTTCAGTAAACAGTTCCAGTTTAGGACAAAGAACCTATTTGTGTAAAGAATGAGACCGAAATACAGTCAATAACTCAGGAACAGCTGGATTTCGAGTCGTTTGAAAGAATACACCTGCTCCCTTACCTTGCGCATTGCACGTCCTAAATGGACATCGAGAAGATGTAAAACTTACGTCACACTTCACTGTTAACTTGTCTGTGCCAATATATCCTTGAAGTAGAAGAAATTTATCACTTTGTGTGAGTTTTGGGATGTAAAATACCTACTAGGTGTAGTGGCAATGGCTTTCATTTTGACAGTTCAACAACATTCATTGCGTCATTTACGTTGTTGAGCAGATTTTGTTTTCGAATATATGATGCAATGGATTAGCAATATCCTTCAAAATGATTCAGATTGTGATTGATAGTCTGTTACGCAATTAGGGTACAGGGCTAAAGTGGACCACTGGTCAAAAACCACTACCTGGACCCCGTATACAGCCAGAAGGCATCGCGACAGACCCCGTACAAGATGGCGAGACGAGCTGGAGGAAACAAACAAATATTGTGTTGTTCCAGGAAATAAAAATACACGTGGTTTTAATGCTTACGTAAGGCTTTCCCGCACTGAAAAAAACAACGCGAATTTTATTTGCCACATATGAAACACGTACACTGTGAATAATATCTACACACTGTATGTATAAGGATTTTGGATCGAATACATCGAATTTTTAATCGAATACACAACTCAAGCCTTCTTCCCATGGGGAGGGAGAAACGCTATCTGCTACGATCCTTACAAACTTTCTTCTTTTGCTTCGTTTATGTTCGTACATCTAGTTGTACGCACGTCGCCGTCGGTGGCGAATACTACGCACCTGACCTTTCTGATAGATTTCAAATCGGCAGTCGTAAGCCATTAAGTTGCTTCTGAATTTAGTTTTATTTTATAATTTGACACACATACTTACATACAGTTCTCCAGGCCGTATCGCCATGGCGGCCAATATTAACAGAGACTAGCCTTCGGTGCGGGAGGTATTATAGTGCACAAGTATGTGGGCAGACTCAGGTGCACTCTCTCTTCCCTCACTCTCATAGTCCGATGGGATGGTCATCATCATCTGCCGCCTAGCATTTTCCCAACTATGTTGAGGTTGGCTTCGAGCCTAACCGGATGCAGCTGAGTATCAGTATTTTACATGGAGCGACTGCCTATCTGACCTCCACAATCCAGTTACTGGGTAATACGAAACCCTTTGGTAAGACTGGTTGTCAGACATTCGGGTTTCTGACGATCTGTAACGACCGTAGACCGTAGTCCGATATGACAGTATTTGATATCAGCAAATCGGAACATACGTATTACTTTTCTGTCGCGAAAACACTGAATTTTATTAAACATTGCTCTCTCTAATTAAAAGATCACTTCTCTCTTAGCTGCCACGGAGCAGTAATCCGTTTACCTGAACCACTCAGCTCATTTGACTTTAATTTACAACGAAATGTAAGTCATATCAAATCCTGAGCCAGTAATATAATATTGTAGAGTTACTTTCAGATCACCTTAAACATTTTTTTCTATGGGATAATATTTTTGTTTCATAAACGCACGGCCTAATAAATTTGTAATAGCATAATAAGTGTATATTCCCACTGCTGGGACACCTCTCCTAAGCGGGAGTGGGATCAAACACGCGGGCCCAGTGCGGGTTGGTATACGACGCATGTCTTCGATTTTTTGGTTCTAGGATATGGCAGTTTCCTCACCATGTCTTCTTTCACAGTTTTGAGAGCAGTATTGATGAAATAATTTACACAAAGCGAACCTACCACCTCCAACTCGTAAATCGCGGCCGTTATGACTGGACCACCACTGCTCTCCAAAAAACATTGTAATTCAAGTGCAAGGATTCAGCAAATGAATTTAGACCCCATAGCGCATAGCGTCGAAATTTTTCGTCGGCTATTAAAAAAAAATATTGCTGTTCCATACATTTTGACCGCGTAGGTATTGCACTTTTCTATGAACCACAAGATTTTTTTAGATAACCGACAAAAAATTTCGACTCTATCATGTGCTGAATCTTTGGTTACAGTTTGCGCGGCGATGTCCTGCCACCCTGTATACATATTTGCAACCGGTACGCGTGTAGGTAATATGACCTGCACCCTAATTGCGTATTCAATCGCAATCTGAGTAATTTGCAAGGACATTGCTAATCCATTGCATCATGTGTTCAAAAACTTTGTTTGCTCATAATTTAAATAACGCAGTGAATGTTGTTGAACGGACAAATGGCTTTCCATTGCTACTTACCCCGCAGATGTATGAACGTGGATAAAAAGGGAAAAGTATGTTAGGATCGAAGCACGAGGGGTTCTGTCGTTTCAGCCATCCCCATGGGAACAAGGGTAACTGATGTCTATTTTGTTGCAACTTTGAAAACCTTAGTTTTGGCCAAGTGACAACCATACAGGGTAAGCTGTATTTTTAGGGTTCCGTAGCCAAATGGCAACGGAACCCTTATGGATTCGTCATGTCTGTCTGTCTGTCTGTCTGTCCGTCCGTATGTCACAGCCGCTTTTTTCCGAAACTATAAGAGCTATACTGTTGAAACTTGGTAAGTAGATGTATTCTGTGAACCGCATTAAGATTTTCACACAAAAATAGAAAAAAAACAATAAATTTTGGGGGTCCCCATACTTAGAACTGAAACTCAAAAATTTTTTTTCCATCAAACCCATACGTGTGGGGTATCTATGGATAGGTCTTCAAAAATGATATTGAGGTTTCTAATATCATTTTTTTCTAAACTGAATAGTTTGCGCGAGAGACACTTCCAAAGTGGTAAAATGTGTGTCCCCCCTGTAACTTCTAAAATAAGAGAATGATAAAACTAAAAAAAATATATGATGTACATTACCATATAAACTTCCACCGAAAATTGGTTTGAACGAGATCTAGTGAGTAGTTTTTTTTTAATACGTCATAAATCGTAACGTAACGGAACCCTTCATGGGCGAGTCCGACTCGCACTTGGCCGGTTTTTTAAATTGTGAGATTGCTTATACTCATACCTACAAAATCTTAACACTCCGTATGATCGAAAAAAAAAGTGCAAATGGAGTTAGACAGGAAACTTGGCAAGGCGCAGTGAAGAAAGATGGAGTAAGACTGTGACAGAGTGGCTTCCAAGGACTGGAAGACTAGATGTCTTTCGTCCGGCGATGAGATGGGTAGACGACATTGTTGCTATCGCGGACAAAATCTGGATGAGGCTGGCACAGGAGCGTGGTGCTTGGCACAAGAAAAGGAAGGCCTTTGCTCAGCAGTGAGTGAAGTCAGGCTGTGGATGATGATAATGATGCTGGAACGTGGATCCACGCGAAACACTATGGTTTCTTAATTGTTTCTGTGTTTACGGCATTTATCCGGTTGAACAGTCCTTTTTGACCAATCTCATGGTCAATGAGAATCGTTTAGGGATGCAGCAGTGGGTGAAGTCGGGCTGTGGATGATGATAATGATGCTGGAACGTGAATCCACGCGAAACACTATGGTTTCTTAATTGTTTCTGTGTTTACGGCATTTATCCGGTTGAACAGTCCTTTTTGACCAATCTCATGGTCAATGAGAATCGTTTAGGGATGCAGCAGTGGGTGAAGTCGGGCTGTGGATGATGATAATGATGCTGGAACGTGGATCCACGCGAAACACTATGGTTTCTTAATTGTTTCTGTGTTTACGGCATTTATCCGGTTGAACAGTCCTTTTTGACCAATCTCATGGTCAATGAATTTAGGGACATCAGAAGCTTAACGCTAGTAATATAGTACTTAATTATCAACCTAAGACAAGAGTAATTGCTCTGAGCTTTAGGGTATCAGTAATAAGAATATTACCTCGTAATTAAGTCGTATAGGTTGAGGGGCTTGTGGCCAAGTAATAACAGCCGCACAGGTCGATCAATGAGGTTAAGCTACGCTTGTCGCGTTTGGTCCAAGGATGGGTGACCATCTTTACATACCAAGACCCCTCCGTGCCTCGCTGTTGGTCCCGGCGGCCATTTATGGTTCTTTACGGGTCGCCAGCAACCCGAAAGTCTGACAACCAGTCTTACCAAGGGGTTTCGTATTACCCAGTAACTAGGTTGTGGAGGTCAGATAGGCAGTCGCTTCATGTATTCTGGTATTTTGCTGCATCAGGTGAGACTGGAAGTTGACCCCAACATAGTTGGGAAAGGGCTAGGCAAGTGGCAGATGGAATTAAGTTGTGTGGGTTATTCTGTGAAACCTGTTTAAAGGTCTCTGCACACAGCTTACGGGACGGCGACGCAGCGCTGAGCAGTTGTAATGTACTAGATATTACGGTCGACGCCATACAGAGCCGCCCCGCTCGACGTGACGGTAACCGTCGCGCCCCGCCGCGCGGGAATACAAGTCAGAAGCGGCGGGGCGGGACGCGAGCGCGTTTTTGATTTATTTCATGCACCCATTTCCGTTTACGTGGTTTTTTCTTAGCTAGCGCAACTATGAGCAATAGTGTTTCCATGTCTGAATCGCTCAACATCTTTTTTGATGAAAGAAAGGCGCGGCGGGACGGGTCGTGATCGCGCCCGCAGTGTGAACACTGCCGCCGCGCCAGCGCTGCGTTGCTGTCCCGTCCCGCCCCGCCCCGTCCGCTGTGTGCATATACCTTTATGCGGCATCCGGTTACGCTGGCATCGAACTTAAAAGTACTTGGGGACACGTTGCACTGACGTTCAAAAATATTTTTTCAAGCAAGACAGATTTTTTTAAGTGAAACTTCATACGCGGCGATTCGACAGTTAGACGAAAATTAAGAATGTTTCAAGGACGCGTAACGTTTAGGCACATTTCGTTACGCGAGAGAAAAGAAAGATCTCTCTCTCTCTGTTTGTCACACAAAATCTCCCTTATTCTTTATTTTCTAAAAAGTTTTACTTATGTCACGTGTACGGTGTAGCGCGCGCAATTTTTTTAGCTTTATTTAAACCTTCTCGGAACAGCACAAACGTTGCTCTGCCACTGACGGACAGACACAAATAAAAGTATCTTATGGACCCTTTGCGTCTACAGGACAGTAAAAGACTTGATGTCAGGAAAATAAAAATAAAATGAGTTGAAAGTAAAATGCGAGTCACTTCTAAAGTCGGGTTAAGTTCTTAAAAGTGTTACGATCGAGTAAATCTTGTGACGTCATAAAATCGTGCATGTCCCATGCGCGCTTATGAGGCGGGGAATATAAACATTATTTTCGAATAAAGAGAAGAATATAAATACTTTAATTTCGCTAATGATATTTTTAATGCATACTTAATAATGTATTGATTGATTTATTTACTTATAGTTTTAATTAAAACGGTGACAGAGCAGTGTTGGTCCAGTGGTAACAGCGCCGACTTACGAGTTGTAGGTCGTGGGTTCAGACCCACGCAGCTTAACTTTGTGTAATTTATTTCATCGCCACTGCTGTCAAAAACGATGAACGAAAACATCGTGAGGAAAATGTCTTAGGGCTAAAAATTCGAGGACATGTGTTTGGGCCCCATTGGGTTACAGAGAGGAGGCATCAGTGGGGTCCAGCAATGGATGTCTTTCGGCTGAAATGGTGCTGATGATGAACGCGTTCATTCAGTAAATGAATTACTGTAGCTACTCAATGCTAATATAATTAGTTATTTACAAAATTATCAATTAACTGACAGTTCAGCCGTTCCCTGCAACCGACTCTTGAATTCAATTTGTTCGGTTGACAGGAGTGATGCAGCTATTATATGGTGCGTCCCCTCCTGTTGATCATTAATACTGAGATGAATGGAACCCGTTTCCACTGTGATTAGAGTTTCAATCAACTGGTAACGTATTCAGTTGATTGCTATGCTTTGCTATGTGCACTGTGTAGGTACTAATTATGTACTTCAGTTATATGAAGTTGTAATAGAATAAAATAAAATTGAATGTTTTTTTTTTAAAGTTTGCTCCATACTAGGAATCACTCCTGTGTCGTGGATGCGAAACAAACATTTAAACTCACATTCACAAACAGCCAGACCCGGAACAACTACCTGTAGGCAATACAAATATTTGTTCCGTGCGGGAATCGAACCCGCGACACGCAGCGCAGCAGTCGATCGCTCAGCCACTGCGCCAACCGTGTATTATGTACACCATATAAATTACATACATAAATATAGAAATTTTACATAGGGTGACACAATGGGCGGTCTTATCGCTACGCGCGGTCTTTTAAAGGCATCCTTTGGATGGATTAAAATTTAAAAAGTGCATAATATTGGTAGTACAACGCTCAGTACATCAGCGAAGCCTTTTCTCTCCGACTATAGGAAGGAAACTGTAGGAGTCGAGTTCTACTGTATCTAACTAACTATCACACACATCAAGCTATATGTAACCAGTATAAGCTGACTTCTGATTGTATGTAAAACCTATACCATGCGAGGTCAGCTAAAACTGGATTTGTATAGCTTGATGTGTTGCCGGGCGTACAAACTTGGTAGACTGCTCCAGGGTGTGCCAGACGTTCATTTCAATATTGGCGTACACCAGAAGGCTATTTTAATACACGCTTTCAGTCCTAACAAAACGTGATAGGACCCAGAAAATAGACGAGAAACCCCGGTAGAAAATTTGTCAAAGAGAAGGAAGCAATGTGTTAAATGAGTTTGAACGTAACCTATCGAATAGGTGGCAAGTTGCAGCGGCAAGCCTGCACCTAATGCATACAAATTGGAGCCCATTCATTTCGTGTTCGTAGCTAAAACGCGCTTTCACCGACACAAAAGCTGATTTTCTGCTGAAATACGTTTTTAGATGAAATTTCGAGCTCGAATATGAAGTTGTCTTTTATTTATGCAAGTTGCTTCGGTCTATCGCCTTTTTAGTGCTTTTAAGCACTTTTATGTTCTTACCTACTTTTAATCGACTTCTAAAAAAGGAGGAGGTTCTCAATTCGGATGTTTGTATTTTTTTTTTATGTTTGTTCGCGTATTTCTCCGTCGCTTGCCAACCGATTTAAAAAAATCTTTTTTTGTTGAAAAGGGTATACTTCCCAAATGGTCCCATAGAAATTTCATCAAAAAACGGTTCAGTAGTTTGGTTTTTAAACCAAAATTACTGGTAAAAATTACAACTTAAAAGTGAAAAATAAAAACTTTTTTGCAAAAGTCGGTTGTTTTTTTTTTTTTTTTGCAAAAAAGTTTTTCTGGCTTTGTGTTCCGTGGCTTGTGCTTTCTACAATTATTATTCCTTTTTTTTGGTTTCTACTACTTTTCAGGGGCAATTAAGGGTTGTGAGTATACTAAAAGTGAGAGAGGAATTCGAAGCTAAATGAATAACAGCCACACGAGTCGATCTTCAGGGTTAATTAACACTTGCCGAGGTTAGTCTGCGGATAGGTGATTCATTACATACCGAGAACCGGTGCCTTCGTGCATCGGAAAGCACGTTAAGCAGCTGTCATTCCTAAATCTTTGACAGTCGTTACGAATTTCGGCGAAGTTTTCGCTTAACGTTCTTTCTAACTTTTTTTTCTTTCTAATTTTTACTCGGCCCCAAGTTCATAACATGATCAGCCTATAATGTTCCCACTGCTGGGACACAGGCTTCCTCTCGCTGAGAGGGAGCGGGCCATAATCCACCACGCGGGCCCAGTGCGGTTTGGTAGATGTCACAAATGTCTTCGAATTTTTGGTTCTAAGACATGCCGGTTTCCTCACGATGTTTTCCTTCACCAGGGTCATAGAATGATGTTAAATAGCATATTGCCTTGCTCAAGAATTGGGCTATCAAATGCAAAAAGATCCGACTGGCTGTTCTAGAAATTAGCGCGTTCAAAACAACAAACAGACTGTACTTCGGGGAGTGTGCTCAAGAGCTACATGAGCTCATTCCGCCTTCACCTTTTTACCATCGGGAGTCCAGACGCACTGAGGGATACCACCCCTATTTGGTTAATATACCATATATACGCACTAAGCGCTTCTCGTCATCTTTTCTGATGCGGACAGCTAAGAAGTGGAATCGTCTGCCTGAGTCTGCATTCCCGAGTTCATACAAACCGAATCTCTTCAAGGCTAGAGTGACTAGGCTTCTTCTGGGCAAGCTCGTTCCACCGTAGATCTCATCCCTGCCTCTGGGCTGGATTGAGGTCAAGAATGAGCCCATTGTCAATAAAAAAAACAAACTTTTCAGATTTATTATTAGTATTATACTTCACACTAATATTATAAAGGCGAAAGTTTGTGAGTGTGTGTGTGTGTTTGTTACTTCTTCACGCTCGAACGGCTGGATCAATTATGATGAAATTTGGCACACAGATAGTTTATAACCAGGATTAACACATAGCATACTTTTTATCCCGATATTCCCACGGGATCGAAACTTATAAGGGTCAAACCGCGGGGCGCAGCTAGTAGTATATATGTATAAATGTATATAGATAGATAGAAAATAGATAGATAGCTGCATTTCTATAAGATTCCTTCGTTTTGTTATAACAAGGAAGTGAATAAACATGTCTTTTCTGTGCGTATTCGCCGGCTCGAGGATACGGAAATGATTTGTCATAAACGTAAACCGAAGGGGAAGGTATGATCATATTTTTTTAAGCGATACACATGGCGTATTTTATGACTTTCTGGAAATGAAAAAAGATAAATATGAAATGTTTTATCTTTTCTCTGTATTTTTGTTTAGGAGTAACTTTGCTCGCATATCATCGTTTTTATCGTCAGAGTCTTAAGCCTTATTTATAAATATAATTTTTTTTACGATAAAAATATGTTCTTATGTTTAGGTTAAGGTATTTTTCTAGGAGCCTGTGTCGCATGAAAGAAATTGATTTATTTGTTTTATACTAGCTGCGCCCCGCGGTTTCACCTGCATAAGTCTCGATCCCGTGGGAATATCAGGATAAAAATTTCCCGTATGTGTCAATCCTGATTATAACCTATCTGTGTGTCAAATTACATTTAAATCCGTTCCGTAGTTTTTGCGTGAAAGAGTAACAAACATCCATTCATCCATCCTCACAAACTCTCGTGTTTATAATATTAGTAGGATTTTTATGGGATAAAAAGTACCCAATTTATTATTTTTGTGGATTACAGAATCTAACCCTGCTTCAGGTTATATGTATGTTCATTTTATATCACAGTCCACTGCTGGAGATAGGCTTCTCCCGATTGCGCCTTAACTTTCGGATATCCGCCTTCCGCGTCTAAATCAGCTGCTTTCGCCTGGTTATCCTAGTTCATTTAATATTTTATAAGATCATCATCTGGCTAGCCTTTCTCCAACTATGTTGGGGTCAGCTTCCAGTCTGACCGGATGCAGCTGAATACCAGTCTTTTACATGGAGCGACTGCCTATCTGACTTCCACAATGCAGTTATTGGGTAATACGATACCCCTTGGTAAGACTGGTTGTCAGACTTTCGGGTTTCTGACGACACGTACCGACTTTCAAAGACACACGAATGACAGCCGAGAGCAACGGCTTAACGGGCTTTCTTTTGGTGTGTAAAGATGGTCACCCATCCACGGACCAACCGCGGTAAGTGTAGCTTAACACACAAGCCCCTCTTTATTTTTTTTATGTTAAGCCAATATTTTCTAAGATATAGTTGTAATTTAATTAAGCCTTTTACGATATCCATGTACACACAAAGTAAGCCCTTTTCTGTAGGTACGTAGCTACGTGTTTCAACTTTACTCACCTCACAGGAAAGTGTGACGAAGCTAATGTACCTACAGTTAACAACCCGTGCGTGACTCTGGGTTGTTTTCCAACTCCTTGCTCATAAAGGAAAACCTTGCAGATATTATTTAGTGTACTCTACAAAACACTGTTAAGTGACGTTTAGTTGATTCTGTGTCGGACGGTATTCGACACAGAATCAACTAAACGTCACTTAACAGTGTTTTTACTTCATACGGTGTCCTTATTATTTCAGCCGAAAGACGTTCATTACTGGACATAGGCGTCCCCCAAGCACTGCCACATCGACCGGTTCTGTTCTGGCATCCAGCGGATTCCTGCAGCCTTCACAAGGTCATCGGTGCACCTTGAAGCGAAATGAAATAAAATTGTTTATTTTCATACCACTTGCTCAAAAAAGTGACATTCTATGCCACAAAAAGCGAACATAACAATAGTCATTTTTAATCTGTTAAAAACAGGGAAAGAAAATTGTACTGAATTTCATTCATCCTCTAGGGGAAGAATGTGATTTAAATTTGGAATACTTACCGAAGTTTATACTGAACTACATCTGTGTTTATACCATTGAGTTTGTATATGAAGCATTATAACATCTTTTTGAAAAAGGAATACGCATTTATTATGCAGTTATGATTATTAAATAAAATTACGAAAACCGACGAGGCCGTATGAGCTTGATGCCTTTGCTTTTCCGACAAAAAAATATTAGTCTAGGAATTTGCCGCGTTTTTGTTTTCTTCAAATACATAAACGTTAAGTTTATTTTTTCGCAAATGGTACGAAAAGTAGAGTATTTTCCTCGGTGATAAAGCTGTCTTAGTCTTGGGTGAACTTAAATCCCTCAGGACTCGTCTTAAATCCCTAATCCCTCGCTTCGCTCGTGATTTAAGTTTTTAACACCCTCGCTACGCTCGGGAGTAAACCTCGAATCCTTCGTTACGCTCGCGATTTAAATCGTCACCCGCGTCAGAAGAGACTGCTTTATCCCCTTGGTTAATAATCTACTATTGTAAATAGGATATCGGATATCTTATGGGAAGCCTTCCAACGCTACGTCTTCCGGTACCCGGTCGTCCAGAACCTTTCGGCCCCGTCGGCCATCTGTTATGCGTTCAAACGCTGTGGTTATTATAAACCAAATAGTTTTGTTTATCATTTATTTTTCATTTTGAAAACTTTGACCTTGAGATTATTTTGTTGCGAGTGCGCACGAACTCATAGTTTTATAGACTGAGTGTGTAGCGTGTGAGATGGTCACCGTCGACGCGTGCTCAAATACCCGAGGGACACGTTGTCGACGGCAGCCGCCGACGCGTCGACGGCGGGCGTCGATGGGTGTCGACGGTTGCACTTGCCTCTGCCGTTGACGCGTGCCACTCGTGTTTATGCACACTAGTCTGTCTACAGATAAAATTGATTTAGATGCGCATATCCTTAAATAAATATAATTATATTTAAGTAATGAAATCTGGCGTTACTTTTCGGAAATCGATGACAAACAAAAGTTATGCTGCAAATGTTTATAAAAAAAAAATGTTTTATTCTATAACTAACTTTGGCCCGCGCTATTACTTCGTTTTAGCTGAGCTTAACTACTTTTTTTATTTTTAGGTGTTCAAATTGCCTAATGTTTATTGTTTATTCTTGTAATTTGAATTTTAATGTGTTTAATTGAAGTGGCGGAAGATCGCCTATTGGTTTCATAAAAAAAATTGAGTCATTTTTGTGTCTTTTATTCTATTTCCTCGTAGATTTTGCCCTTACAACTTCATAGGTCAACTTACCCCAGGTGAATAGTCAACCTACCCCAAGCATGGGGCAGGTTGACCAATTTTTCCTATTATAAAATAACTGGCCTGTACTCTATATCATAATGAATAACGAGCTTTTTGCCACTTTTTTCCAAAGCTTAATAGTAAATCTATTAACTTTTAGTAAAGGAAAGACTGGGTCGCCTATTGAATGTCCGTTTTATCTCAATATCTTCCTTTGATCGTTAATCTTTGTTTATGATGCTATTTTTTTCGGATTCGTCTGCGCATATTATCCTGTTGTGGACAGTTTTTGTAGCCAAAATACGAGGTATTCCACTCAGAGCACTGATTTCAACAGCACTTGCCCGAAACGCACTGCACTTCCACTAACCGCACTGAAACAAAATTTTGTAACGTGCGGTATGGTGGAAGAGTTTATTGTGTTTTTGGCCTGTACATGATTATTCGAGGGGTAAGCTTTTTATGATAAAAGCTTTAAAAAAAAGCGGCCAAGTGCGAGTCGGACTCGTCCATGAAGGGTTCTGTTGGGTTGATTGAATGAAAGGTAAATTGCGGTTTACGATTTATGACGTATTAGAAAAAAACTACTTACTAGATCTCGTTCAAACCAATTTTCGGTGGAAGGTTACATGGTAATGTACATCATATACAGGATAAATTTTTATTCAGTGCGTAAATTTTTACAGGCTGTTCTACCCATGAATATGAACAACTTTCACTATGGGACCATCCCTGAAATCACAAAAAAAAAATCAGCTGTTTCTTATAAAAGTTCAATACCTACTCGACCAAAATGTATGAATCTGCTGATTTTTTTTTCGTGATTTCAGAGATGGTCCCATAGTGAATGTTGTTCATATTCATGGGTAGAACACCCTGTAAAAATTTACGCACTGAATAAAAAATTATCCTGTATATTTTTAGTTTTATCATTCTCTTATTTTAGAAGTTACAGGGGGGGGGGACACATTTTACCACTTTGGAAGTGTCTCTCGCGCAAACTAGTTTAGAAAAACTTATATTAGAAACCTCAATATCATTTTTGAAGACCTGTCCATAGATACCCCACACGTATGGGTTTGATGAAAAAAAAAAAAAAAAATGTTTCAGTTCTAAGTATGGGGAACCCCCAAAATTTATTGTTTTTTTTCTATTTTTGTGTGAAAATCTTAATGCGGTTTACAGAATACATCTACTTACCAAGTTTCAACAGTATAAGCTCTTATAGTTTCGGAAAAAAGTGGCTGTGACATACGGACGGACAGACAGACAGACTTGTCGAATCTATAAGGGTTCCATTTTTTGCAATTTGGCTACGGAACCCTAAAAAGGAACCACGCTGTTGTTTAAATGACTACTTACCCTACGTTCGCATAGACATAAAAATATCCCAGCAGGATTTTATCGCGCACTGCATTTTCAACTCTCGGTGTTTAGCCGAGCGTTGAGAATCCAACAGAGCACATTCCAGCACGTCAAAAAAACATACTGTTGGATTTTCAACTCTCGGCTCTAAGCAGAGCGTTGAAAATCCACTGCGCAATTGAAAATCGCTGCGGGAAAAACGTGCCCGTGTGAACCTGGGCTTACACAATGCCGCCGGAATTAACATATTAAGTAAATATTGTCTGACCCTATGTGAAATTAAATCTAAATAATAATAACTTTCCCAGGATCCATTGTTTTGGATCATACTCGGATCAACTTTACCAGCGTATTATTATTTTACATAACACATAACATAACGCCACGCGAGCGAGCCAATTTTGGTCTTTAGAACCTACCTTCTCAATCAGCACACGTATTAAAACGTATGCACTGAAGAAAGAAAAATCGTTTATTCTGCACAAACAAAACACACATTACAAAAAAAAAGAGATAAATTACACAATAGCCAAAAACTTCGTATTCAATAAATAAAAACTTTTTTGCAAAAAAAAACAACCGACTTCCAAAAACGACACTACAAAGTAAAAAATAACTTTAATTTCGGAAGTCGGTGGCAAACAACGTAAATGCGAACCCAATGACACCGACTTCCGAAATTAAAGTGTCGTTTTTGGAAGTCGGTTGTTTTTTTTTTGCAAAAAAGTTTTTATTTTTCACTTTTAAGTTGTAATTATTACTAGTAATTTTGGTTTAAAAACCAAACTACTGAACCGTTTTTGATGAAATTTTTATGGGATCATTTGGAAAGTATACCCTTTCCAACAAAAAAATAATTTTTCAAATCGGTTGGCAAGCGACAGAGTTATGCGCGAACAAACATTAAAAAAAAAAAAAATACAAACATTCGAATTGAGAACCTCCTCCTTTTTTAGAAGTCGGTTAAAAAGAGTAAGGTTTGATTAATTTCAGCCAAAAGACGCCCACTACTGGACATAGGCCTCCCCCAAGCATCGCCACTTCGACCAATTCCCGCATCCAGCGGATTCCTGCAGCCTTTACAAGGTCTTGGGTTCACCTTGGGAGGCCTTCCATCGCTACGTTTTCCGGTACGCAGTCGCCATTCCAGAACCTATCGGCCATCTGTTTTGCGAGCTATGTGCCCTGCCACTTATGTTTGGCAATTCTTCGGGCTATGTCGGTTACCTTAGTTCTCCTGCAGATATCCTCATTAAAGGAATAATTACTATAAGGTTTGATAATTTTGAGGAATCAAAAGGAGTATGTTAGGATCGTATCACGTAATTATTAATCAATTTATTTCAGATAAAATCAATCCATACAATTTCAAACTATAAATACTTACAGAAAAAATATATAAATAATAACAGAACTAATATATAAACAGAAAAATAAATCATCACAATTATGTCATTATCATTATCAATAATCATTACATTACAAATACATTGTGTTAGTAAAATCTTCTTATGCACTATGTTAGTCAACACCCATCACAATATGAATCCATTTATTCTGGATAGGGCAATCCGCACGAGATACAACCATCTGCAGGATACTGTTGCTACTGCCTCGCACGCGCCGCCACAATGAGGCTACTTTCTTCCGTATAACCAATGTAATGTTCTATTGTATCTGCCTACCCTCATTGGAAATAGCTGCGAGTCTTTGTTCTTATGGTTAAATACTTCACCATCACCATCATCATCATTTCAGTCGAAAGACGTCCACTGCTGGACATAGGCCTCCCCCAAGCACCGCCACTTCGACCGGTTCTGTGCTTTTTGCATCCAGCAAGTTAAATACTTGACTTGGCAAATAAATGATGTACAGACGCCAGCACATCAAGCTACTACAATCTGTCAAATTTCTTCAATAGATTGTCAACTTTATCGCTACAGCATTAGGTTCAACGTTGATCGGGAAAATTTGACAGTTTTGGGTAGCTTGATGTGCTGGCGTCTGTACGTTGTGTTTGTAAACGCATGCAGTATACAGGGTCAGTTTTATTCCAGAGGGAGTAATTGCAAAGTTGAAATTAAACTGTTTTTGTGCTTAATTGTTCATTTTGGTGACAGAGGGTGAAATATCAGCTTCGATTGCCTACGAATAAAATTAAATGCAGTAGATATGACTGGGTGTTCTATATTATGTTAATGTCTATAAACAAACCCAGGAACACTGGGATTTCTTTTATACTAAATACTAGACAAATCAATCAATCAATTACTAGACAAATTAATGTTAGTTTCGACACATCATCTGCCTAGCCTTTTCCCAACTATGTTGGGGTCGGCTTCCAGTCTATCCAGATGCTGCTGAATACCAGTATTTTACATGGAGCTATCTGACCTCTTTGGTCAAACATCAGCTTCGATTGCCTACAAATAAATATTGTAAGTGTAGGTGTTTGTGCATGTGAGTTTTATATCTGTAAACGAACCCAGAAACACTGAAATTTCTCTTGCACCAATAACTAAACCAATTCCAGTATACATACCCAAGATGATGCCTATCAAATTGTAACAAAAACAATTAATTCACTCGTATTCATACAATCTATCTTCTCCGTACTGCAAATTGTAATATTCACTCAAAGGAAACTACACTGCATACTAGCCATACATTCAAGTAAATCAATACAGCTTAAATCTACCATTAGCGATCAACACGAACACTAAGAGATTCATTCAACTAGCCGGGGGCTATTCCCCAAAACTGGCTGCGTTTGCCAAGTTCATCCTGTTTATAATGTTTGGGTTGTAATGGCTGTCGCATGGATGTATGATAACACGTTACACGGTGCAACAAAACTGAAGGCCAATTCTCTTAATTTAAAACGTTCAAAATCTAGTCGCAGTCTCGGCGACAAAAAATGTCAAAAACCTGTCAAAATGTAGGGAAACAAATTTAGACTGAGAGACTGTGAACGTTCTTAAAATTACGAGAATTGCCCTTCTGATTTACTTTGATTGAAATGCGCAGAAATTAAAAGCTTGCCTACTATTGAATTGCACACTTAAGGGTTTATTTATAAACGTATCTTAAAGTTAAGACACGAAAAAAAATATTCTACCTATAGCTATGGGTAAGACGTGAATACGCCTACTTTTAACTTTAAGCAACCTTTATAAATAAAACTCCACATGTTTACACGGTTGAATTTGACTCATAATCATTATCCACAGCACAACTCATAAGTGGGGGCCGTTACCAGTGGGCTACAACTGGCACTCTAAATAGTATAAAAATGCACTGTAAAACTTGTTTTGAGTTTCCAGTTTAGGTTGAATCGGTGTGGGGACACTCGTGTCACGTGTCCATCCAAGTCCAAGGCGTAAATGAACCGTGTATGCCTTTGTCTATTATCATCTTTATATTGTCTTTATCCATGCGACTGTTATCAGAATGATTATACGTAGGAACTTGACAAAGTGATGATAAGTCCAAATGTAAAGTTCTGACGTATGTTTATTTTCATAAAGACGAAGTAGCGTGGTCTGAACTTGGGTCAAGATTAAGATAACTCGGGTCCATGGCCGAAGGGCAAAAAGATAATAAACATAAAGTAAACCGACTGCTTTGACGGGTAATAACAACAATGGATTATCCACAGTGCTATAGTATCTTTTTTGAAGGCCTTGTGGTCCCAGGCGCGACGGCTGAACGTGGCTTTAATTCTTGGATCGAGCAAAGTATAAATTGGGTTTTGCATTAAAGCCTCGGATACACTCGGGGACATTTTATCTCGCAACATGACGCGCAACACTCAATCTATGTGTCGCTGCAACCTTGCATAGTGTCCCGCAACAAGTCTCGTAACATTTTACGTGACGCGGGACATGTTGCTTGCTTCGCGAGCGAGCGCACGCGTCCCACGGCAATGTCGCGCCATTTGTAGTCCTGCAAAATGTTCTGCGTACATTCTCTCGGGACATTCACGTAGTTGTCGAGCGCCACGTTTCGCAACATGTCACTCGACTAATACGTATGCGTAAATACGTATTAGTGTTTTCGAGGTTTAAACCACTCTAAGGGTGAATTTTGTCGAGATTCGCAGACGTACGAAGGTTTTCGATATCGGAAAATTAGTTATGAGACTCAAATGGAGTTGGGCAGGACATCTGCAGTGCGATTCTGTAACCATCTCACCGTGAAAACTTAGGTGAAGTGAGCGTGGAGTGAGCTGTCATTACAATTAATGCTAGGGATTGACACTATTAGCAGCTCACTCTAAGCTCACTTCACCTAACTTTTCACGGTGAGATTTTTACAGAATCTATCGGCTGGTAAGGCGTAGCGATGTCAGGTGGCGTAAGACAGTGACCGAGTGGCGTCCAAGAACTTGAAGACGATGTGTCGGTTGTCCGGCGGCGAGAAGGGCGGACGATATTGTTACCATCGTGTGTAGAACCTGCCTGAGGCTGGCACAGGAGTGTGGGGATTGGCATATAAAAAAAGTGGTGTATGCTCAGTAGTGGGTAAAGTCGGGCTGTGGATGATGATAGACAAATTTTACCAACCAATCTGCCTAGCCTCGTCCTAACTATGTTGGGGTCGGCTTCCAGTCTAACCGGAATACGCCGCAGACGCATCAATCTGCCTAGCTTTTTCCCAATTTTATTGGGGTCGGCTTCCAGTCTAACCGGATTATGATGATGACGCACAAAGCCACTAAAATATCCGCCCGTGAAAACTAACAGAAATGGAACCTCTAAACTAACAATTAGCTAATATTTCCCACTGAATTATTTCGGTTCCAGACAGATATTTTGGCATGCCAGCCGGGCAGGCCGAAAACGTGTCTGCGGCATTTAGGCTGACCTGAAATCAGCAAATAGCTGCCTTAATTGGCCTTTGAACTTTGAACTATTGCGGGCACGACGAATATGGGAAGCTAAAATATAACTGATGCAGATCCGCTGTTTGATTTTATTTTGGAAAGAAGAACGAAAATAAATACTTTAAATAATAATATTTGCGGCAAACATGACGCAGAAAAAGAACACAATCACAAAAAAGAACAAGTTGGGGGAAAATATGCGTCACATCCACGCAAAACGGCCATCGCTTAGCATAATCCTAAGACCCTATGCGAGACAGAGCCCCAGCGCTGATGGGTTTATAAACTAGCTAATGCTCGGCATGCGTTGCAATGCCTTTTTAAAAAAAGGGAAAACATTCAATCAACTCAGCCTATTGTAGTCCACTGCTGGACATAGGCCTGTCCAAGGCAAAAAAAATAGAAGAGAAAAAAAAGAATAAACTAGGGATTTTATTTTATTATTTGCGTGCATGTTTCGTGACTAAGTTTCTTTCGGGTCCCGTACGGACTATTCATGAGCTGATTACAAAACGAGCTCGCAAGTCAAACGACCTACGTGAGGGAAACGTAAACAATCATAATGTACCTACAAAACCTAATTCAAGGAAAATATCCTTTGTTTTCTCTTCGCTTTTCTACGTTTGTTGTTTCCTTGCAATAAATGCTTATCGCGTGTGTTGTTCCCACAAAATGCTGGACATTGGCGCATTGGGACCCGAAGTGTCTTCAATTTTGTCCGTGATGAGAGGACGTCTCTTGCGTGATAACGTACGGTGGTCCTAAAAAGATAAATATTTTTTGTTATATTCGTACATGTGTGCTGAAAGGTTAGGAAACGTTGTACCTACCTACATTGGTACTTTAATGAAGACTTTTCTTTATGTCATGTCGATGATATGTCAGCCTGGTATTGTCTTCCAGCAGGGTAAAGGTCTTCAGTTAAGGTACCTATTTGTACGCAGCGTACCTACATAAAGTTTTTTACTATAGAAGCTTTGTGCCGTATCCCACACTGCAGTATATAGCAATAGTACTTTTTGTATGGACATAAAAATATAATAATGAATTACCCATAGACATTAAGTACCTACATTCAATTGGTATTTTTAAAAGGAAGCTAAAATACTTCCTGATTAAAAAGGTATATTACTCTGTAAAAGAATTCCTTGAAGAAAAATAATAATTTAATATTAAAATGATAGCATTTATGTAGCGATAGTACTAACAAGTGGTGAAGGGCGGGCGTCTTTGGGGGACTAACTTTTGTAATTTTGACGTTCAAAAATGGCTGATTCTCAGCCTAATTTGAATAAATGACTTCTGATTTCTTTTTTTAATGATGGTATGATATAATATTAAATCTATGAACAATGATAATTAATATAATACAATGTAAACTGTATGACTGTCATATTGAGTATGAATATTTTTATACTTTTCCATTTAAAGCCTCATGAGGTTTCCCATCGGCAAAAATAACGAACTTCCATACAAACTTTCATCTCATTAATCCTCTTTATGGATTTTCAAAAATCCTTACTTAGTACTCACTTTCATTATAGGAAGGAACATCATGCTTCTAGAACAAGCGTTTTAGCTTGTGCGTGTCCTGTCTCTGAATGTCTTTGAGATTGTTATTAAGTAGAAGGTTCTAAGCTTGACCTTTCCTTTTATTACAAGTTACTTAACATTAATAGGTTTCTGAGAGCACCTTTAAGCTTCTTTGTTATGTCATCTGAAGGGAACCATTTTCCAGAAAATACTTATAGTCTTTAACAGTTCCAAGAAAACACTTGGAAACAAATAGCAAAAGACAACTTCGCTGTCTTTTATTTTAGAAGTTTTAGAAAGTGTAGTTAAATTGTGCCTTTGAGAGGGAAAGAAACAGAATTTTTCTTAAGAAAAACGTAAACACGAGCCGACAGTAAAGGAAGTTTTTGCGGCAAGGTTGACAGTTTGTAGCTAGTTTTATGAGGCTCCGGGAATTATGGCAGCCAGTTGTCTGTGTAATATTAACAACGGTAAAAAGGAAAGTTTTGAGTAAGTATTTGAAAAACCACAAAACATTCTGGGAATAATATATGTAAATTGATCACATTTATGATTTATGTCACAATTGACAGGCCTTTTTTACGGCATACTAAGGCCCAGTTGCACCACAAATCACCTTAATACATATTCCCCTTTATTCATAAACGACGCTTAAAGTTAAGTAGCAAGTTTAACCCTACATCTTAACGTTTAATCGTCACTTTCAATTATCGTTTCATAAAAGTTTCGTTAAATCATACAAAATTATTTTTTCCTTGTAGCGCGTCCTTCAAATTCAGTTACAGTATTTTTATCTCACGAAGCGACACGCGCTTTACTTGCAGTAACTAAGTGTACAAACACGCTGTGGATGTGTGCGTGACGAGTAGCATTATCACCCTTCCGACTTCGCCATTATCTCAGACGGTACCGAGACCTCCTGCGCCACATTCACAGCGTGTTGCTTCGTGAGATATAAGGAATTCTTGATAAGTAAAGCCTATTTATTCAATCAACGACTTTTTTAATGACAAAAATACTGTTGATCACACCTATACATATACACCGTTAAATTTTTATCGTTTTAATCCTTAAAAGGGGTCATTGTACTCATCATTATGAACAACTTTTACTACGGGACCAACACCGAAATCGTGAAAAAAAAAATCCGTTGATCTATACACCTACATTATGTCGAGTTATGCGAACATAAATCTATGGATCAACTGATTTTTTTTTCACGATTGCGATCCTGTTTGCGGGGTTGTAATAAAAGACCTTGACAGCATACATCATTTCAAAAAGGCTCTTCTTGATTTATTGGGTGTGAATGAGTACCTGGAAGACAAATTGTAAAATAATGACATTTTATTCGTTTGACATTTTAATTGTAATTTAATTAAATTTATGTAGTTATTGACATTTGATTAATTTTGAATGTTTTAGTACTTTTTTGTTTATTTTTATTTTTTTATTTATTTTCCGTTTATCTATTAGTAATTAGAAATAATAATTAAAAATTTGTACGCCGTTGACGGCAAGACATAGCGTTCATTTCTATAAATTTAGACATCTGTACCGTCTGTATCTTTATTTCTACAAATAAAAATATTTGAATTTGAATATAACACACAATTCTGTCTTTTGCTGCCGATGCCGGCCAGTCTTTCTTGTAGGAGTCAAGCTCGTCCCGTGCTTCTCTTTTACGAATATTGATTGAAAAGTTTAGGCGTAAAACATAGTCAACAAACTCATTATTTCTACATATTTAAGTACAAGTAGATTAAATAAAATATTTTTATTTCTAAATGAATATTCCAATAACGTATAACTATGCATGTTTACTACATATAACCGGTTGCAAATCACAATAGCACAATTATTACAGAGTTTAGTAAACTAAATAATTGATTAACTTCAATAAACAATAATACAAATTAAATTTTAATTGGGGCTACTCCAAAAACAACTTCAATTGTTGTTTGCTTCAAGTTAAAACACAAACTATCAAGTTCTGCGAATTTTGTCTACCAGTAACAAAAAACAAATGATAAATTTCAAGGAACGGTAAATTGAATTTCAGCTGAGCGAAAGAAAAACATTTGAAATTAATTTGTTTGTTATTTGACTTTTATTTATTACACGGGATAAAAATGGATAACTTCTTATACCAAGGGCTGATTTTTCAATCATCTGATAACTTTAATCAAGGAATAAATTTGAAATTTTGACAGTTATTATAAATTAACTGTCAACATTTCAAAATCAATAATCAATTCAATCCAATCCAATCAATCAATTCAATACTATTATTATTATTATTTTATTATATATTTATTTTTTTCAATTTCATTCCTGGAATAAAAGTTATCTGACGATGGAAATATCAGCCCTTAATTAACTAACATGCTATTAAAATAAAAACATAATAACTTATCCTATGTGACTAAAACTAATAACAAACTAAAATATGGCATCAAAAAATTCTTTATTGATGACGACTTAATGTTATGGTGGATCAGTATAATGATTTATGTTAATACCGAAATTGTACCAACACTTATGGCAAATAAATTGATTTGGTTTAATCTCATTCATCTAACATGTACATACCTACATATATATATATATACATATACTACAACATAGGAATATTTCTCTCACAAAAATAAACTACCAAAAGATCGTTTCTACGCCTATTCACGTCAAATGATTTACGACAAAAAGATAAAGACGTCGCGAAATATATTAAAGATATAAGAGATACCATTGAGACTACATCAAAAGGTATGTTATCGAACTTAATCTGGCATCGAAAAGATATCACAAAACTGTTTGTATACAACTTTAACAGTGTTATTTTTCTTAGTTTTTAGGGTACCAAACGTCCGAATAAAAAAAAACGGACTCTTTTAGGATTACTCGTGTCTATCTGTCTGTTCGTCTGTCACAGGCAA
The DNA here is from genome assembly GCA_951799955.1 of Apamea anceps. Lineage (NCBI taxonomy): Eukaryota > Metazoa > Arthropoda > Insecta > Lepidoptera > Noctuidae > Apamea > Apamea anceps. The sequence goes on from OX637509.1 coordinate 4,713,285, forward strand.
TTTGCTCTGAATCTAATAGCGCGATTAAGTTGAAATGTGGTGCACATATGAGTCTTTGTGACCCAAACACGGATGTCTAACGTAAATACGTGAATTTAGAATATCCCCCATATTCAAAATTCATGTATTTACGTCACACATCCGTGTTATCACTTTTGGGAGGCAAATAAGATAACATTAAAAAGAAAAGTTTTGGTAACCGTATGACATATCAAATGAAAGGGCGCACTAACTTACGTTTGCTGTTGGAATGTATGGGAGAACATGTTTTTCACCTACAATGTTAAGTTTGTTCTTGGAATAAATTCGTATTAACTACGGAACCTTTCATTGTGTATGGTCCCACACGCACTTGGCCGGTTTGTATGTCACAGTAGTCTGTGAATTATTGCTATCGAATATATTTAAGTTTTTTTACGGCACAACTGTATCATGGATCTGATAAACAAACTTTTTCTTCTATATCTTAATGCTTGCAAAACTGAATGAATAATTGCTGCACCATTCGATTTTAAGGCCGAAAATAAATGATTGGTTGCTACGTCGTAACCGACGTGTTGATGTCGGTGCTACGTTTGCTACGCCGTAGCAGATATGCAATCTGCTACGTGTCAAGCGTGAATTATGCTTGTATAGTTTTTTTATCTCACGAAGCAACACGCTGTGAATGCGTGTGCAAGTGCAGGCGCTCTCGGTACCGTCCGAGACAGTGGCGAAGTCGGAAGTGTGCTGACGCTACTCGTCTTCACGCACACATTCACAGCGTGTTTGTACACTTAGTTTATTTATTAAAATCTCCAATTGCTATCTATTATATATATATTACAGGTGAACCTAATTCCATAACGTGGTCTTAAAATTAACTTACAATTTAAACGATAAAAAACGTAAAAAACTAGTAGTTTCTTAGAATACATCTAAAAATAATAAATAATTTACTAAGTTTTACTAAATAAAATAAAAACAAAACATAATTATAGCCTACTCTATTTTAACACTATAACATAAAAAGAACATCAGGAATAAGTTACCGAAAGTTACCAAAAGTTACCGCAAGTAAAGCGCGTGTCGCTTCGTGAAGCTAGTTACCCATTCCAAAGAGTAGTAGGTTCTTTTGGAGAAGAACAGACAGGAAACTCCGTGGACACTTTTTTATATCCATTTCATTTAAATGTTTTAAAAGAGTAACGGTGGAGTTTCTTGCGCATTCTTCTCTATACGAAAACTACCTTTTGAATGTAATTTTTGACGTTCAAAAGTGCCTTTTATGTGCCTATTTGGAATAAATGATTTGACTTTGACTTTTCATTTTTCATTTCACATTAAGACCTCCAAAGAATAGAAAAGAAAAGCTTAAAATGCGGGTAAAGCAACATGTATCGCTAGTGTTGCCACTCTATCGGGTATTCAACTGGCGTCTCTGTTACCGTCTAACAAGGAAACGACCAGCAAACTAGCCATTTTCACAGATATACGAGTTTCATAATACCGTCCATATACATATACAAAGCTCACATTTATAAAGTAAATATCATACTCTGTATGTTTTCCTGGGGTTTCGTGACTGTTTGTTTTGCATTAGTTGCACGTGTAACCTTTGTACTGTGGTTTACAGTAAATAAAACACGCTTCACGTGGGTGTGAAAGGGGGTAAGGCTTACGTCATCAGAACTGGCATAAGCATTCTCACGCCTTGTATTCCTCGAAGGGGCTAACGCGGAGGTGTATCGTGTATCCACTTTTTACCAGTTATTTTTAAGTCCCACGTAAGAATGGTTTCGCCCTCGTCCCGCACGTTACGTGCTTACCGTGCTGCTGTATATTATCCTCGTATTGTGTGCCTTTTAGTCTGTTCTTTTATTTTCGTTACTTTTCTTTATTTATTTATTTTACCATTTATGTATGTCGCAGTAAGATAGATGAAGCCGTAATATAGTTATATCCCTACGGATATAATTATATACCGTAACATAGTTATACGAAAGCGATTCTTTACTATCTCACTAGGAAAATAGTTATAAAACGGTCAAGTTTAATGATATACTTATATTACTAGATTAAGTTTAGTGATATACTTATATTAGTAGATTAAGTTTAGTGAAATAGCTTTCGGATTCGGAGTGTGCGGCGCAGGTGTATTGTTAATGTTTAAATTCCAAAAAATATGATCGTTTTAATTATAATTACTTTAATACGTGTTAATGTCACAAAGTACTGTAACTAACTGCAGCATACATAAAGTTGATTTATTAATAAAAGATAAAACCAATAAAATTTTGTTTTATTTAATTATATATGGTAGATTTCTATTTCACTAAGCTTAATCAAGTAATGGGTCTGTCTCAAAAAAGTGGCACACTTTTGAAATTTTTTCAATTTTTCAAAAATGTTTGAGAATAAATAAGCTTTAATATACTACAATATGATGACAATATCATACAATATGACTTTTTTGAGACAAACCCTAATATATTTATAACACTGAACTTAATCTAGTAATTTAGGTATATCACTAAACTTCTACGGTTTTATAACTATATTCCTAGTGAGATAGTAAAGAATCGCTTTCGTATAACTATGTTACGGTATATAATTATATCCCTAGGGATATAACTATATTACGGCTTCATCTATCTTACTGCGACATGTACACAAACAGGAAAGAAAAACAAAACAGAAAAAATAGTTACAGAGGTGATGCTTATTTCACAAGAAATGTCTTTCTTTCTTTTCCTTTCTTTTATTTCTCTTCTTTCTTTCATTTCGTTCTTTTCCTTCTTTATTTTCTTTCGTTGGGTTGATGATACGAGGTTATGATGATCTGGTGCCGAGCTCATAAGTATGCGATGATCTTTATTGTCATACAAAAATAATCGTATATTTTACTTATAACTGGTAGGTACAGTCAAATCTTTTATATTCTTGTCAGTTTTCTAATTCTGTCTTTTATAAAGTCGGGACACGTAATACTTTTTGAAGTTACGGTGGTTAACAGATAATTGCATACAACATTTTATTTAATAACTAGATAACTAAGGTCACAAATAGCATACTTCACTAATGTCGAGTTGATATCAAACTTAAACCTTTTTAAAAGCCTGACGGGCAATTCTCGTAATTTTAAGAACCTTCACACTCAGTCACAGTCTCAGTCAGTCACTCTGGTCTCAATCTGTCAAAACTACCTACATTTTTTTTACAATTTCCCTACATTTTGACAAGTTTTTGACATTTGTTTGTCGCTGAGATGAGACTGCGACTAGATTTTGAACGTTTCAAATTATGAAAATTGGCCTTCTGATAATTTTATATAATAATAAATTATTTTATTTTTTATAGTCTGTCAGTGTCACATTTTTAGTCCAGTCTGACATGTAAAAACGATGGCTGAATGCCATTCTGCGGTAGCGACGCAATACATAATGCTAAGTCGATGAAGCACATTCCATCGTGCAGTAAACAGACAAAAATGACCCTTAAGGTTAAGAACCTTTTTGGATGTGACTGTAAAAGACCATTCCTTCGGTATGTGAAGTCTACTATTTCAGACAATTTGTTCGGTGTGTGACGTCTGCAGATTCCTCTCTATGCGAGGGGCCTGTGTCCCAGCAGAGGGAAGATTGTGGGCTGATTATGCTATGCTTATGCCACAGATTCAGATTTAATTAAAGTCTCTTGACAAGACCGGCCCTTTGTTTATTCGGACCCCTTTTTAAATAGGACCACAGTAAAGCAGGCCACACATAAGCCATTTCCCGGTACACTTGTTTATTTTTCAATATCCAGCGCAAAAATAAATCACGCAACGTTTTCCCTAGTCTGCTGTGTAGATTTATGATTCATATCTCTTATGCTCGCTTGGGCAACGTATTGAACCGAAGCGTATGTACTGAATCAAAGGAGCGTTATGTCACCAAATAGTACAAAAGGTCAGCTTCATATCACGCCTTCATTTTGCACTGTTACGTTGCGTGCTAAAGGTAGGATTTCCTTAGACTAGTATTATATGAATTTTACCAATTTTTTTTATCTAATATTATCTTCTTTTATCTCTCTTTTTTCTCCTTTTTTTCTAATTTAATATAAATTTGTCTAATTTTATTAATTTATTTTTATCTTTTTTTTTTCTTTTTACCTTGTCTAGTTTTATATAATTTAACCAAAATTTTATGATTCATTTGCCTAGCCTTTTCCCAACTATGTTGGGGTCGGCTTCCAGTCTAACCGGATGCAGCTTATTAGCAATACCAGTATTTTACATGGAGCGACTGCCTATCTGACCTCCACAACCCAGTTACTGGGTAATACGATACCCCTTGGTAAGACTGGTTGTCAGATTTTCGGGCTTCTGACTACCCGTAACGACTGTCGAAGATCCACGAATGACAGCCGGGACAACGGCTTAACGTGCTTTCCAAGGCACGGAGGGGTCTCGGTATATAAAGATGGTCACCCATCCACAGATCAACCGCGGTAAGCGTAGCTTAACCTGACCGATCGACCTGTGCGGCTGTTATTATTTAGCCACGGGCCCCTATAATTTGTTTGATTGACCGATAATTTGTATGTTTGGTGCAAACTATAAATATAAGTAGATAAATAAATTAAAAAAATTGTGAATGTGGGTAATTTTTTTTTCAGTTACTTTTAATCATGGTCTGGCAGTTTGAGTAATTTCTGCGCCCTACCAAAATGCCCTTTATTTTGTATTGTTCGTCGAATCGTTGAGCTCCATAAGTTCTAAGTTGAACTGCATGATTACTGACAAATGCGTGCACTGACTTCCTTAATAGACCATTTCAGACACCGATCTACATGGTCTTCACATGATCTGACCAAGATGATGTTTGGACTTTAAACGAGACTGTGACGTTTGAGTTTGTTTCGGCCTTTCTTCTCAGACTAGTCAGATAGGAAACGCCGACCTCGTCTAGTTTAAAAAATATGATTGACGTGTAAAAGGGTTTGTAAAAACCTACTTACAAAATAAAATCACTTATTATTTATCACTAAAGCTAGGGTTAAGTCCTAAGACAGCGGTGGCTGCCACATAGCGACCTCAACTTACCGTCGAATGACGTCACTGAAACTTTTGCTTATGAAAGTACTAGCTACGCCCCGCGGTTTCACCCGCATAAGGTTCGATCCCGTGGGAATATCGGGATAAAAAGTATGTTAATCCTATATGTTAATCCTGGCTATAAACCATCTGTGTGCTAAATTTCATCCAAATCCGTTCAGTAGTTTTTGCGTAAAAGAGTAACAAACTTCCATCCATCCATCTGTCCATCCATACAAACTTTCACGTTTATAATATTATTAGGAAGTAGGAAGTTGGTGTGTTGGTGTGGTGTTTCCTAGAGAGCATTGTTTGATAACGTAAAGTCAATCCCCGGTACCATCATTTTCATGACGACCATCACTGCGGCCGTTATCTGCAGGCCACCGCTGTCGTAGGAAACTGTGGTACCTCTACTCTGGCTGCACTTAATGATCTCTTGGATTCTAATTAAACAGACGATCTATTAATAATAATAAGATTTTATTAGCATGTCAGAAGTATTCTGAGAGGGATTCCTGAAAGTGTTCTTAACTTTTAATGTTTTAATCTCAACTTTATAGTTTTATGTGTGTGCCTTTAATTAGGGCTTGTGGTTAAGTAATAACAACCGCACGGGTTGATTGATCAGGTTAAGCTACGCTTACCCCAGTTGGTCCGTGGATGGGTGATCATCTTTAGATTCCAAGATCCCTCCGTGCTTCGGAAAGCACTTCAAGCCGTTGGTCCCAGCTGTCATTCGTGGACCTTTGACAATCGTTACGGGTCGTCAGAAGCCCGAAGGTCTGACAACCAGTCTTACCAAGGGGTATCGTATTACCCAGTATCTGGGTTGTGGAAACTGCAAGTTGGGAAAAAGCCAAGCGTTTTAATACATTACATAGTTGGGAAAAAGCCAAGCGTTGTAATAAAAGTCAATGAATAAATTATTTATTTATTTTACCATTTATGTACACACATATAATAAGCAGACAATAAAAAATAGTTACAAAGATGATGCTTATTTCATAAGAAATCTCTTCCAGCATACCTGAAATAGGACAATAGATACAGAGATGTAGACAGCGTGTGATAGAGCAAAGGAGACAAAAAATAATACATGGAATCAAAAAAACAATTCACTTAAAAACTAAATGAACATTACGAGAATATACTAACATACATACAAATAAACATACATATTATATTATCGAATAGTCTCGTACGTACGGTGATCTTAGTCCATCTCAGCCGAACGCCAATCACGTCTATATGCGCGTGCGTTCTCGCTCGTCATAATTATGTACCTTCTGTACTATTCTTTCATAGTGCGCGGACGCAAAATATGCGTCAGACGTTTATTTATTTATTTATTAGAGACAAAAATCTAATCAAAAGATTTAACAAACACGTAACCCACACCATTGTCCACGTTTTAACTAAAGGTTAAAAGAAGTGCTAAAGACAAGTGATATATATTGATATACTAGCTGCTGCCCGCGACGTCGTCTGCGTGAAGGCTCTACAGCACCAAAAATACCTAAGATGCCAGTGTCGCTATAGCATTTTATGTAAACAACTTTTAAAATAGCATTAAAATATAAGTTTTTTTTTGCAAGCAAAGCAAGTGAAGAGAGTTATATGGGAATCCTGCTGCGTTCAGTCATAAGATGTGACTGAAGGAAATAGAGAAAATAATGCAGGAATACATTCCAGGGCACAAAAGAGTACAAATACGTACAAAGGTATCATACCTTACAACACTTCCCTATAAACTACGTTGGTAGTTATGCTGCCAGGAGCCAAAATGTAAAGAGAGTCAGGACTGGTGACGCGGGAGCAAGCGACGTACAGTTGCCCGTGTGAGAAGCAACTCGTCCTGAGGTCGACACCCGCTGCCCTCAGTGTCTGCCCCTGCGACTTATTGATGGTCATTGCGAAGCAAACGCTCACGGGGAACTGTACGCGCTTGAACTGGAACGGGAAGTTATGAGGTATGAGGGGAATGCGTGGTATAAATACTGCCTCGCCGACGCCACAACCCGTAAGAATTTCCGCCTCAATGGTGTGTCTGTGGAGCGAGATGACTTTAAGGCGGGTCCCGTTACACAACTTCGGAGGAGACAGGTTCCGAAGAAGCATAATCGGGACACCGACCTTCAGCTTGATGGTATGCGCTGGAAGTCCACTTGCTGACAGGGAGTTCAGAAATTCCACGGGATAATGTGTGGCGTCATCTTGCTCGACAACAGTGTTTTTTGAGGTGTAGACCACTTCATTTCCCTCAATTTCCGAGAGACTGCATTCGTTAATTGCTGCAGCGTGATCATATTTGGGCGTCAAAATGGCTGAGAATGGCTCACACACCCAAGAATTCTGCTGGTGCGGTATACGACTGATGTCCCCGTACACACAGCGAATGAGTTCTTCTAAGCTGGATACCACTCTACCGAGAGACTCTGGAAGCATCACCTGTCCATCTCTCTCTTCTGGTAGAGTGCCTTCGCCAAGACTTAGAAGGACATCGGAGAATTCTTGAGCATGTGCATTGCCGCCGAGCCGAGCTCTCATATTAATGGTCAAGCGCAGCGTACCAACTCGTGACCACAACGAAGATCGTTTCAACGAAGCATTCACCTCGTCAGACCTCGATCCCCGCGTCACCACGGGAAGTGTTTCCCGTTTACCGGAAATCGCCACTGAACAGAACTGTGACACCACCCATCAAATGTTCGTTCCTGCGGATGTCCTGCAGGGTTCTGTCCACGGCCTCAACTGCCTTCCTATTGGCCATCGTACAGCCATCCCTTACGATCAAAGCGCAATCCTTGAGCACGTGTCCCTTATCGCTGTTACGTGACACACCACAAACAGGCGTTTCGGCGTTCTCTAAATCGATGGGAATTTTAAACATGGCATGTGCTGTCTGGCCACCCGGAAGCAGTGTGGCAGCGATTCCCGACGATGCTACAGCAATAGCAATTTTGCCTTGCATCCTGACCTCTGCAAGTACGCCAGTGGTAACAAATGTTTTTCCTGTTCCACCAGGAGCATCCAAGGAAAACCCTGGTTTTGCCCAACGCGAACAAAAGTATGAATAGTCAATGTTTATTTTGTACTAACAACATGAAATTGATGAAGAAATGATCATCATCAATGAACTACTTAACACCGCATTTTTTTAAATTGTCTTCCTCAACTCTGCTCAAGATTTTGTGGGTTTTGTTGGAACTTGAATTTGTCAAAATGAACTATACGATACAACTTTTATGAAGAAAATGCACATTGCCATCTATGAATTTTAAGAATAACTAACTACTAACCTCGCCAACATGATCAAATTTAAATTATTAATTTCCAAAAACTGTTAACATGTAAGTTGATTTGATTTTTATGAAATCTCATAGATGGCGCTGCTTTAAAGTTGTATTTATACTACTAACATTCATTAAACTATGTTTCTCTGCCCAAGTTACTTAAATGGCGTAGTTTTTATAGTGTAAAGCTAGATAATAGCATGGCTTACACAAAAACAACATTTAAATATGCGTCATTAGATTACACGCTGTCACAGAATGCGTAAGAAAAATAAAGATTCACAGCTCCTCCCCCGTAGGTGATAGCGTGATAATATGTAGCCTATATGTTGACCCGACCTCTTAGTTAATATTCATGCAAAATTTGAAGTAAATCCATGCAGTACTTTTTGAGTTTATCCCGGACATACATACAGACAAACAGACAAACAGATAAACAGACAAACAGACAAAAATTCTAAAAACTATATTTTTGGCTTTGATATCGATTGTAGATCACGCCCCAAGTATTCTTTTTAAAAAATATTCAATGTACAGTTTTGACTTTCCTACGATTTTATTATATGTATAGATAGTGATATATATTGTTGCGCGCCAAAATTAATGCCTGGTACAGACGCCAGCAGGTCAAGCTACCCGAAACTGTCAAATTTTCCCAATCAACCTTGAACCTTAATGCTTTAACGATAAAGTTGAAAATCTATTAAAGAAATTTGACAGATTGTAGTAGCTTGATGTGCTTTTTTTTTTTTTTTGAGGATGGGAAATCATCAAATGACTCCTCCCGCTCTGGGTGGAGCAGGAGGGAGTGTCAGACTCTTACTGACTAAAACCCACCCGTGTTCCTTCCTTAGCCCTTTATGTTCCAGGGCAGCGGTAACCCTTTCGGACAATCCCGCTACCCTGGCAGGGAGCTTGATGTGCTGGCGTCTGTACATGATGACATTAGTTACCACTAGCGCCATCTAGTATGAAGTAGTAGAACTAATAGATCCTTCTAAAAATTTCGATACTAGAACTATCGACACTGGTCAGTCGGGGCCGGTATGTACTCGAACATTCTTGATGTTTCTACAATAGAAGGTTCTGGAACTATCTGCGGCACCATATAAGGCCGGGACTAGCCGCGACCAATCAGACTTAGTTCGGCGATACGAGCGAATACATCGAAAGCGATCTTCAAGTGCGACTTAAGAGCGATTGTGTTTTATAATTAGTGTGTTTGAGTTGTTATCAGTGTTGTTTAATTAAAGTGTAACTTTTGGTAATTTTTATCGGCAATTTTATTGTCACGAACCCGAAGTTCGTAACAATATCTAGTTCAATAAAATGCGTGTTGTAAGTATCAACAACGTTCAAAGGTGTTCATTTGAAGAAGGTTAGAAAGACGTATGCCTTTTGCCTGGCCTTTTTATCTTATTGAACGATCGTGGACAATACATGGGCGTCTAGCTATTTGAGTCTAGCATTTTGTAATATTTTATTTATGAGACGTAGTTTACTGGGCACAAGGCTTTTATCGTAAAATGGGTGCTCTTTCATATAAAGAGTATTCATATTCATTTATAATGTATACAAAATATGGTAAAACATTATAAAAGAGTAACGGTGGAGTTTCTTGACCATTCTTCTCCATTTGAAAGTACCTTTTGGAAGGGCAATTATAATCGCGGGCATGCGGGCGGCGAGCAATGGGCAGCTCGCCGCCTGGTAAGGACCAGGCCCGGGTCGACGGCGCATTGTGTTTCACGCGCGCCTCAAAGAGATGTCAGCATGAACTGACGGGGTCCGCTAGGGCCGATGCCTGCCAGGGCCGCGGGTTGTTCCAAAGAGATACCGTGGCCCCTGGCACAGGCAACTGAAGGAACACGGGTGGGTTTTAGTCAGTAAAAGTCTGACACGCCTTCCCGCTCCGTCCAGAGCGGGAGACGCCATTTGATGATTTCCCATAGAAAAAGAGGCAACTAAAATCAATTCTTTTTTTTTGTAAATTTTGACATTGTAAAGCGCTTTTTATTTGAAATAAATGATTTGACTTTGAATCAGTTTTTACACAGAGTTTTTACTACTACCATAAAATAGGTAGGAACGTTTCTCTTGTGTTATAAAATATGACTTACTACTAATTGAACAATGTAGCGTAATGCCAAGAGATTTATCATACTTATTTTTAAGAATGTAGGTTAAAAAGTATTTTTATTCAATTTCACGAATTCTGTCAAACCTTTTAGTGGATCGTATATTTTTATTCTTATTTTAGGTCATGAATATATAATAATATTCCGTGTAAAAAAAAAATACTCAGCCAATTAATTTTGTAAGTAAAAGTACTTTTGTTTCAATTTTGTTCAATAAAATTTCTTATCGCGTAGTGCGTACCTATTCTCTGAGAGTAAATTTTTAATGTACGATGATTTTATTGAAACTTTTTCTATGTTTAATTCTAAAAGGTTTCTATTTTGAGTTTGTGTAATATGACTGCTGAGGGATCAAGGAGACAACAGACATTGTGTTTTTCTTTTTTGTTCCCGTCAAAAATGTATAAGTAGCTGAAAGTATTATTTTCAGGCACCTTGGCTGACGAATTGCAAACAAATAAAACTGAATCAAATGATACGGAGCATAGTGGAGTGCAATTGTGGAGAGCCCAGGGTGATTTCGATGAAGATGTGTTAGAAGAATTTGAGGAAAGAGGTAATCATGAACATAACACTATTTTTCAAACGAAAGTTATCATCACGTTGATAAAAAAAAAACAGTTATTCGAATTCTTCTTCTTTTCATGTCGACGGTGCTTTGGTTGGCTATTATTATATAGTTTGTGCTCTGTAGTGCTATTCTGTAAAAAAATCACCGTAAAAACGTAGGTAAAGTAAGCTTCAAGTGAGCTGTCAATAGTGTCAATCCCTAGCATCAGATAGAATTACTGCTCAGTGCTCGCTTCAAGCTCACTTCGCCTAAGTTTTCACGGTGAGATTTTGATCACGTTGATTGCGGCATCATCATCATTCTTTTGGTCTCTAAAATTGCAAGTGAGCGGGCACTTAGGACACTCCTATTGGGAATTGAACTCAACACAACACCTTGCTCGCGGCCTGCACGCTCAAGCAGGGTGATAAGCGCGTCATTCATCGCTCCCCGCGCTAATTGGTTCTTCGAGCCGGATTGTCGATGACTTGCTGATCACCCTGCTTGTGTTCGATTTCCATCACTCCAGCAAGTGGGACATGGTTTATTCAGACACACCGCACTCGCACTGGGTGTTGGATGGGTCAGTCCCACTTCGTCAAATTGTGGTTGCAGCATGTGCAGCATTTCGTTTAATAAATAAATTCCTTCACTCTTAGTTTAAATCTTTTATAAAATAATTTAGTATTTAGTTATACTTTCAAATCTGTTTTTTTTTTGCCAGGATTTTGTTAACACACTTTTTAGTAAAAGGTTTTTGTACTACAGTGACAGCAGAACACTGACTCCCAAGACACAGGATCTCCTGGTTTGGGAGTCAGGGTTACTCTATCTGTATGACCTTTAATTCACTGATCATGTGACCTAGTCTTTAGGCAATGATGAAGGTTTTCGTATAAATAAAGATTTTTATTATTATTATTATTATTTATTTGAATTAGGCTCACTCTTCATAAAGCTGAGCTTGCTAGTGTTTGAGATGGAAAGAAAATTACATGATGATGAAAGTTTGCCATAACCATAGATATCCGGCCATAACCAACTCCTTTTACAAACGGATGGTGGGTAGTTATCTTTAATCTTGTAGAGAATACTCAAGTGTCGTATTAGGATTTCATTTTGTTATCAAATAAAAAATAACGAAATTGTGATAAAATCGCAGTAGCAACTGACTGTAGGGTATTTGCATGGCAACCAAAACCAATGAAAGTTAAGCGTGTTTTCCTAGTCAGTGAGTGGATTATATGTATAAAGAATGGTCACCCATCCGCGGACAGGCAAGTAGATAGATCAATTGATTGTCATTTAGCCATAAGCCCCTTCATAGAGACGAGAAAGTATCCCTAGCGTTTCGGTCCGTTAAACTCGATGAAAGAAAGACAAAATAAACCAGACGTTTGCCTCCTTTTATAGTAAAAGCACAAAGGAGATCGGTACAGAAGGTCGACTCCATACAGCGGGCGAGAACGCACGCACACATAGACACGCTTCACGTACAATGAGTGCAGGCGCACTTGCGACTGGCATTTGTTTAAAATCGTTGCCCGTACGTACGCGTATATGTCATCACTCATAAGTTAAACTCGCACTAACAGCCTGGCGCCGCTGCCTCGGAAAAATTCCACCCGCTTGTCGTCATCGCGCCGTCAGTAAGACGACCGCTCGCTGCTGGCAGAGCCCCTGTGAGGTGACAGCTTGTTTGTTCACGCGCCACATACTAGTCACCTCACTGTCCACGCGCCAGCGGCTAGTTTCCAGTTTACTGACCGGTTTGCGAATAGTAGTATGTCTCAGTTTACTTTACGTGAACTAGCAATCATAGCTATTGTACAGACGCCAGCACATCAAGCTACTACAATCTGTCAAATTTCTTTAATAGATTTTCAACTTTATCGCTAAAGTATTAAAGTTCAAGGTTGATTGGAAAAAATTGACAGTTTCAGGTAGCTTGACCTGCTGGCGTCTGTACTTGATGAAGTAGTGAATAATTTGCGGGCGACAGGGACACAGCGCGACGTGTGACAGCGTGCTGCTACTATTCTGTATTGTCATCGTAAAATTTACTTTAATACATTTGTTTTAAAATCCTAACTCGAATAAAAAGTTATTTGCTGTGTTAATGCGTGCTTGTGTCTATTTGTGTTCATTGTATAGAACCGACCTTCTGTACTATTCTGAGGCACGTCTTCCAGCCCATTTCACTGTAAACGTTTCAGCAGCCAAAGTACACTATAATCCTACTAATGTGGCCTCGTAAAGGTCTCGGCCACAATAGAAATGTCCCACAAAGAAGTCAATGGGGTATGGTAAGACGAATAGTGGATCCAGTTCCTATGTCCGGAAACTAACGGGTTTGTTACTAATGTGTAGTTCCTAAATTTGGCGCAGCAGCTGTAGTACGGTCACCAAAGGAGATAAGTAACCAGGGTCGTCGGATATACAAGTATGTACTTGAATTTTTGTAAGAAACTGATGGATGTTTTCGAACGAAATTTAATTTTAATAATAGGAAACAAACAGTTGATTCATCAAATTAATTCATCAATTATTCCGCCGACTCTGCACCCTAATTGCGTAACACACAATCAATCGGAATCAGAATCATTTTGAAGCAAATCGCTAATCCATTGCTTCATAAGTTCGAATAATTTGTCTGCTCAAAACGTAAATAACGCAATGAATGTTGTTGAACTGTCAAAATGAAACCGATTCCGATTGATCGTGTGTTACGCAATTAGGGTGCTGGTTACTTATCTCTTTTGGTGACAACATTAACCAATCAAGTGGTCACCAAAAGTGATAAGTATACAGGGTGGCAGGGACATCGACTCGCAAACTGTAACCATGGATTCAGCACATGAGTTTAGACCCCAGAGCGTCGAAATGTTTCGTCGGTTATTAAAAAAAACATATTGCTATTCCATACAGTTTGACCGCGTAGGTATTGCACTTTTATATCAACCGAATTTTTTTTTTTGATAATCAACGAAAAGTTTCGACGCTATGAGGTCTAAACTCATGTGCGGAATCCATGGTTACAGTTTGCGAGTCGATGTCCCTGCCACCCTGTATACTACAGTACAGAGGCGTTATCGCTCTTGAGAACCTATGATCTATATGATCAGAGTCATCGCTTTGCGACCTCATCTCGTTGATAAGTTTACTCAGGATAGTTGTTATGTTTAAACAGTTAAATAGGCCGAAAAACGTTAAACGTTGCAATGTAGATATATAGCTAGATAATACGTTTATTCAGTGCAACAAAAGACACAATACATAATAAAGAAAAACATCAAAAAAAGGTGAAACGTAAAAAAAAACAAAGATTTAAAAGCTAAATTGACCCATAGACACCTTGTACAAGTAAATCTATAACGGTCGATCACTCTGGGCGGTGTGTGTCTCATGGTTGCACCAAATGGGAGTCCAACTCAGCATGTACGAGTAAATATATCCGTAAGATATAGAGACCATCATCCACATATTTACACTGAGTATGACTAGCCCCACAATTGTATCGAAGGATTTTGAAAGAAATTCCTAATCCATTGTCTCATATGTTCGAAAAATTCGTCTGCTAAACCACGTAAATAACGTAATAGATGTTGTTGAACTGTCAAAATGAAAGTCATGGGCAGTGCAAGTGCATGCAGACGCCAGCACATAAAGCATCTACAATCTATCAAATTTCTTTGATAAATTTTCAACTTTATCGCTAAAACATTAAGGTTCAAGGTTGATTGGGAAAATTTACAGTTTCGGGTAGCTTGACCTGCTGGCGTCTGTGCACCGCAGACCTACTTATGCAATTGATGATATAAGTACATAAAGGAATTAAATTCAATAAAAATGTACCCAATCATTCTTTTTTTTAACCTTCACAGCTCATTTCACCGAAGATATCTGGAAAAGAGATAACAGTACAATAGATTTTTTACTATTCAATGAAGAGAGAAAAGATTTAGCAGCTTTTTTGGATGCATACAATGTGTCCCACAAAGTTCTAATAGACGATGTGCGAGAGAACGTCGACGATGCCATATTGAATAAATTTCCACCGGAGCATAGACATAGTACTAATGTGTCAGAACCTTTAGGAACTGGCAACACGAGCGACGTACCAGCAACGTAGTCGGTGCCAAGTGTTCATCATTCAAAACCTGAATCATTTATTGTTGAATAACGATTCTGGATGAATTAAGGATATCGAAAGTTTGGAAAAACAGGAAGCAGGTCGTTCACTTGATAAATTATTTATGATTGTGTTAATTTTTAATTAGCGTCGAACCCATAAACAAAATATTTTTCTTGCTTCTGCCCATCCTTCGGGGAAAACAAGGCGTGACGATTTGTTATATAAAAAACCACGTTTGACACATTTAAAAGACGAAAGAATATAAAAAAAAACTAGCACGTGCCATATGTTTATGGTGTCAACCAGTATAAAACGAACACAGTATACCACTACAGTATACTAAATAGCAAAACGTTGAATGTAATTACGTTTGCAATCAATCGACATTTCAATCTTGAATCTAATTTATGTTCAATACAAATGTATTGTATTTTTTTGTTTTTAAAAAAACGTTGCCCCACACTAGGAATTACTCCTGTATCGTGGGTACGTTTACAAACATTTAAACTCACATACGCAAACAGCCAGACCCGGAACAACTACTTGTAGGCAATACAAATATTTATTCCGTGCGGGAATCGAAACCGCGACAGCGCAGCAATCGATCGCTCAGCTACTGCGCCAACCGTGCCGTCTGTCCATCCGTATTTCAATCTTCTATCCAATTTATGTTCAATACAAATGTATTGTATTGAACATATTAAGGAACGTCAGAACATACGGAGATACTAGGAACATGTTCTACTGGTGACAAGTTATGTATTGGCAATATGAATTGTGTGCCGATGACAGAATGTCGAAGCTTCTGGAATACAATCTGTGTGACATCTGTGTGTATTGCGAAATACATATCTTTTTATGGAGTGGCACGTGGCTAAATAATAACAGCCGCACGGGTCGATCGATCGCCTTCGTTAACCTACACTTGCCACGGACGGTCTGTGGATGGGTGACCATCTTTACATACCAAGACCCCTCCGTGACTCGGAAAGCACGTTAAGCCGTTGGTCCCGGCTCTGATTCTTGGATTTGACAGTCGTTACGGGTCGTCGGAAGCCCGAAAGTCTGACAACCAGTCTTACCAAGGGGTGTCGTATTACCCAGTAGCTGGGTTGTGGAGGTCAGATAGGCAGTCGCTCCGTGTAAAATACTGATAGTCGGCTGCATCCGGTTAGACTGTCGGTATGATGATATTTTGTATGGAGTTTTTTTTAACCGACTTCTAAAAAAAGAGTTATTTATTAATTTCATCAAAAACGGTTTAGTACTTTGGTTTTTAAACCAAAATTACTAGTAAAAATTACAACTAAAAAGTGAAAAATAAAAACTTTTTGCAAAAAAAAAACAACCGACTTCCAAAAACGACACTACAAAGTGACAAATAACTTTAATTTCGGAAGCCGGTGGCAAACAACGAAAATGAGAACCCAACGACACCGACTTCCGAAATTAAAGTTATTTGTCACTTTGTGTGTCGTTTTTGGAAGTCGGTTGTTTTTTTTTTTTCCAAAAAGTTTTTATTGTCATAACATAACGCCTAGAATACTGCGCTCCATTGCATGTTCGCAACATGCAATGGAGCGCAGTATTCTAGGCTTCAAATTGAAAGACCATATTCGCAACACCACATTGCGCTCCAAGACACAGATTGCTGACGTTCCTCAAAAAGCCGCTAAGCTGAAACGGGACTCGGCTGGCCACGTCTGCAGTATACCCAATGAGCTGTGGTCCAAAATAACCACTACGTGGAGTCCTGACACAGCTAGAAGGCGTCGCGGCAGACCCCGTAGAAGATGGCGATGGACGAGCTGGAGAAAACAAACTACCAGTGTTTCACTTTAGCCCTGGATGGAAAGAGCTGGAAGTCACGGGGAGAGGCCTTTGCCCAACAGTGGAATGCTGCAGGCTAACAGTATCCTAAGCCTGAACGTATACCTACCCCGTTAGATATAAGAAGAGAGAGATTTGATATACATACCGAATGTTTATCAAAAACTTATCGATGCTAATGTGAGGCTCTGTAAAAACAGCCTTTTTGATTACGTAGTAAGCGCGACTGCTGTGCGTGAGGTTATGGGGTCGATCCTTAGGTCAGGCTGTGTCGACCAACGAGAAACTCACTAGAGAAATGTGTTGTTCTGTACATATCTGTCTACAATTAATTAGGCGTGATGCTATGTAATGCAAAGTGCTCCTGTCCTGCCTATATCATTTCAACATGCCTCTAGATTTGTTGAGGTTGGTTTAGCACTAAGATTCTCTGTGACATGGCTTCCAGTACACACAAATTAACATGCACAAACGTCAGAGGTTTAGCACTAACCATTCCTGCATACAGACAGAAGAATTTCCTGATGAGCCGGATTTGGATCGATTGCAGGAAAGGAGTCATCCAGTACAATTTATTACAGTTCTTTTTTGACAGAGTAAAGTCGTAGGTACCTATATAAATCATTTGGTTACGGAAAATCTAAAAATAAATGTCATTGAAATCTACTAATGTTAGAAGCTCAGACCAGTAGTAATATTTTAAAACAAGCTAAGTTTTTTTTTTAACCTATAGAACATGTCCCGGTATTAACGCACACCACCAGACACCCCAATTAGAATAGGCTCCGCTAGGACTAACCTGAACAAGTTTGCCCCCTTGTCACGCGCCATAAGATTATTAAATTTGATTTCTATTGAGATAGATATATTTCATTGCAGCCTGATGAAGTTCTCAGGAGCGGCAGTGAGGTGCATTGAAAATGTTAAGTGCTATTAATGGTACGAGTATTTTAATTTTAATGGAATTTGTAATTGTGCTTTTATTTCATTGTAATTTTGATTGTATTTTTAATTGTTTTAATGTAATTAGGATAGTATTTTTTTTAAAATTGTAATTATGATGATTTTTTTTATTAATTGAATTTTTGGGTAGTAACATCGCATTGGCGTTATAGCTGTTAGGTTGTTATTTACGAAATTTGGGAATAAATAAATAATAATAAAATAATATTATCTTATAATCATAATACATACACTGAATTTTTACTATTATGTCCGAGTGAACGATTTTGTGAATGAATGAATTTTTACAATTATACCATTTCATCATTCATTCATTCATTCATTTCATTTTCCATTTTTTACCATTATTTTATTATTATAAACCATTTTTTATTTCTTAAATTAGTTACACTAATTGTGGGAGAGAATTATGGTCACGTTACAAATCTACGCAGTCTACACAGTCACACACGTATCGGACTATGGACTAGCGTTGTAACTGTTTATAATAAAATACCCTCACGAATACGAAATGTACACTCATTCAATGCATTTAAAACCCAGCTCAGCCAGTATGTTAGACTTCTGGAAAAATGATGCGTTGGGTGGGTCGGGTTTCGGATACATACTATGTAGGTATGTTGATTAGTCTGTAACTAGTGATGTCGAACTTTCGTAAATTTAAATTATGATTAGCGTTGTTCTCAAGTAAGTGACATGTTATGTTTTTATTGAGAATAAAGTTTCTTGAAACCTAACTGTTCACTGTCCATTTTGGTTTGTTGTAACTGTACAACGGAATTGCGACTGTATTTGACGTTGTTTTATTTTTGAGACGAAAATAACATATATTAAAAGTGACAGAAATGGATTCTGAACAAACTGCTTTTATAATATGCATCAATTCAGTTACACATTGGCGCCGATTCCCTTGTTCACAAACTGTACTAAATTAAGTTCAATGCATCTTTTTCTTTCTATTTAATTTAGAAAAGGACAGAAGATAAATATTAGTTTAGTCCTGTCAAACTAGTCAGCGCCTGACGTCAATTGACGTATTTTTAGCAGCCATGTTTTTAATCACGTCTAATCTGTCTATGGAGTATCTTAATTTGACAGGAGTAAACTAATATTTATCTTCTGTCCTTTTCTTGATGAAATAGAAAGAAAAAGATGCACAGAACTTAAATTTAGTTTTGTTTGTGAACAAGGGAATCAGGGCCATTGTAGATTTTAACTGTCCGAAATTTTCATTTATAAAATTACTTGCAGCGCACCGCGGTTTCACCCGCATAGGTTTCGATCCCGTGGTAATATCGAGATAAAAAGTATCCTATGTGTTATTCTGACGTATAAGCTTTGTTACTGTAAAGTTTGATCAAAATTCGTTCAGTAGTTTTTGCGTGAAAGAGTAACAAACATCCATCCATCCATCCAAACTTTCGCATTTATAGTATTAGTAGGATTTATATTAATATTAATTAGAGTTAGATACAAAATGCAAATGAATAGCAATCATTATCAGTACAGATTCCCAAACTTCCTTCATTTAGAGGTTTCCTTTGTTCAATCACTTACTATTTCTGATTGTCAGAGATGTCAAAGCTACATTTCAACGTGAAAATTCAGGCTCCAGTCCCCTTTGACTTGTTGAGCTTTTAACTTAAAGCTTATTTGGTGTGTCATTGTGTCAAAGTTGCCCTGTCCAGCTTGTTTGAATGCTCAAATTGCCTTCCATTGGTAATAAACTTGGTGACGCCGAAGTTACTCTTAGTGGTGCAAGTTTGCCCTCGGGTAATCCATCTTTCTTTGAATTAATGGATATTGTTGACGTCAATAGGACGTTTTTGCGAACTTTTTTTGTTTCATGAAAGCAATATAATGTACCTACTCGTATAATGTACTCGTAGTGACAGCTAGGTGACGAACCCAGCAATGCATAAATGTGTAAGCTGTCACGCCCTTTATGCCTGGAGGCTTTTATTTAGGTAGTGAGTTTTTATTTTTATTTTAATTAATTATTTTTTAGCTTGAGTACGTATAGTTTTATTATATTTGTTGGTATATTGGCGTGGCTAGCTGACATAATATGGCAAATAATTTAAGCTTCTTGTAATGTTCATTACTGAACATAGGTTCCTAGTATTGTATACATGCAACTATATTCTAACTGAACAGACAGCTGTGCTGCTGGGGAGTTTGTTCCGCCACTTCTTCTTCCCAGCGATAGCACTAGGAAGTGGTGAAGGGCGGGCGTTTTTGGGGGACTGTCTTTTGTAATTTTGACGTTCGAAAAGTGCTGATTCTCAGCCTAATTTGAATAAATGACTTTTTGATTTTGTTTTTTTTTGATTTCGTAGATTTTGGAACGAAATTCTTTAACGTAGCTTAAGGAAGGAATAAACTGGTAGAAATAATTAAAAATAAATAAAAAATGTATGTACCTGAGGGACCTAGAAAGTATGCATTATTAATTACATAGTGTAGGGACAACGAATTGTTGGGTGAATCGCTGCTCTTCTAGCTAGATTACTGGATAATCTGTATTTAGGAGAGACAAAATAGTCACGTAACGAAAAGCGTTATGCCCCCTCCATACTTTCGACATTCAATATAATATAAAGAGACAGTGAGAGAGAGATAGTTTTCATGGTTTTCGAGAGTGCTAAAGCCGATAGTGAGATCAAAATGAAAATCAAAAATGGCGGGTGCGAAAACTTTCAAATTTTTCATTATGCGTGTCGTTTTCATGGTTTTTGCCTTTCAAAAACCATGACTCGCTATCGCGAGGTCAAAAAAAATCAAAGCTGCCGACAATTTTATGAGAGCTTGTGAAAACTTATACCAGATGGTTCTGTATTAAAAACGCGTATAAAAAAATCACGCTTTTTCTTTCTTTCTATTAGACATATATACGAGTGTGTGTGAGTGCGAGTATCGCGTAAGGAACTTCGTTCCTGAGGGCTCCATCTCCACGAGCGAGAGAATCGCGGCGATATTATCGTCGTGCCACGTATTTCTATAAACTTTCTTAGAACGTGTCTACACACGGCGATATCATCGCGGCGAGAATTGGATGGTACGACGATAATATCACCACGATTCTCTCGCTCGTGGAGACGGTCCCTAAGGGTCCCCTGACCGCAAACGTTTCTTTTTAAATATACTTACTAATTGCAAGACATGCCATATTCTTTGTAAGTTATTGTGCCCTTCATCATCATAGTAAAATTATGCATAAGGTTTATGTTTCATCTTTACTTTATTTAACTATGCATAAATCAAATCAAATATATTTATTTCGGATTCTCAAAAATAATTATCCATATGGTTAGTAACAATAAACAGAACTTAACCTAGTGTTAGTACAGTTTATTCAAATATATAATTTAATTTCAGCACGCGCCGGACTGAGCGCCCATCGCATGAACACTCATCCACTGCTTCAACAGTGAAGAATCCCACCTGCTTGCCAACGCGTCCGGGATGCTTTTTGCAGTGCCACGCACGCGTCTGAGCTGCGAAGCGCTTCACTTACGGATGATTGCATGAAAGCAATCACTGTGCCCCTTAATAATCATAGTGGACGTGCTGCAATAGCGAGGTAGCCCAAACAACATCCTAAACGCGAAAAACGTAAAACGTTACGAACATTAATATTATTTTTATACCTAGTGTGGGGCAATGTTTATTTAAAAAATAAAAATAAAGTATAAAATAAATAAATACAAATGGCGCTTGAAAGAGGTTCGGACTGAATACTGTATTTTGTTGAGTTACATTTCGTTTTTATTAATAACTAACTGCTTCGCAAAGTTTTTGTGACTTGACAAAACATCGAGATTTCATTATTATTATGTAAGGGGTTTGTGGCTTATTTATAACAGCCGCACGGTTCGATCCGTGAATGGGTGACCATATTTATATACCAAGACCCCTCCATGCCTCGGAAAGCAAGTTAAGCCGTTGGTCCCAGCTGTCATTCGTGGATCTTTGACAGTCGTTACAGGTCGCTAGAAGTCTGACAACCAGTCTTACCAAGGAGTATATTATTACCCAGTAACTGGGTTGTTGAGGTCAGGTAGGCAGTCGCTCTATGTAAAATACTGGTACTCAGCTGTATCCGGTTAGACTGGAAGCCGACCCCAACATAGTTGGGAAAAGGCTAGGCAGATGATGAGTTACATATTATGTATGGAGATAACTTATTTTAAAACAAAAATACTTTTCTTTTGTCATGTAAATCATTTACGAGTATTTAAACATCTTAGCTTCGAGTAATCCCAAACTTTATATTTTTCCTATCTTTTAACGTACAGTCACGAGCACCAATATTTCAACACTTGGCAACTTTCAATTTCGATTTTTTCGTGAAATAACGAATGCCACGTTGAAATAATTACGATATATTACATAAACCTATGGGTTCGAAAATGCTATGTTCGTAACATAAAATTTAATTCCAAAATAAAGGAGTAAATCGCTTTTGAATAAAGCCGAGTGTCTACATACTTTTGCTCGTGACTGTACGTGATATTTTTCGTTATAATTTCGCCTTTTTATTTAATTTCACTCAATTGTGTTGGACCTTTTAACGGAGCGTATCTTTTATTTAAAGAAAGATTCTTCTAAGTATTTTAGGTCTTGAATATTAAACAGTTCTGTCAAAAGAAATGATCAGTCAATTAATTTTGTAAGCAAACGTAGGTACTTTTGTTTTATACCGTCTATAAAATTCCTTATCGTGTGCTTTCTGCGAATTGATTCAATTTCTCAATGTAGACATGATTTTGTTGAAATTTTTTCTTTGTTTTATTCTAAAAGGTTACTTATATTTGCGTTATTATTTTCAGTTTGTGTAGTTATTAATACCTTGGGGTTATGGTTATGTGACGTTTAAATGTCAAAAATGAATTGCTATAAAGTTGCTAATCACTACTTAACTTTAAGCGACGTTTACGAATGAAGTTTTTTTTGTCTTTAACAAAATATGTGTTTGTTTATTAATAGTTAAGGTTGGTTATTTCAGGTATTGTAGCGGAAATTGAGCTAAAAGGTGTACAGTTATGGAGAGCACAAGGCGAGTTTGATGACGATGTGTTGAACAAGTTCTACGATAGAGGTAATCTTGATTGATAACTTAATGAGCACTATGATCATTATTATGACGTGTTGGACTAGTTTTAGGTCGTAGGTTCTAATCCAGACAGGTGCTTTACTTTGTGTAAATAATTTCATCACAACTGCTTTCGAAATGGTGAAGGAAAACATCGTGATTAAACCGGCATATCCTAGAACCAAAAATTCGACGACATGTGAAATCTACAAACCCGCGCTGGGCCCACGTGGTTGATTTCGGCTTTCCCTACCACAGAGAGGAAGCCTGTGTCCCAGGAGTGGGAACATTATTGGCTGATTATGCTATGACATCATAGCGTAATCATTGAATAAGTAGTGTGACTTCCTGCCAGGGTAGCGAGATCGTCCGAAAGGGTTACCGCTGCCCTGGAACATAAAGGGCTAAGGAAGTAACAAGGGTGGGTTTTAGTCAGTAAGAGTCTGACACTCCCTCCTGCTCCACCCAGAGCGGGAGGAGTCATTTGATGATTTCCCACCCTCAAAAAAAAAAAAGTAGTGTGACTTTTAATAAACCGAAGGAATTATCTATGGGAACATTATCATGATTTGTAAATGGATTGATGGTCCTGCATCCTAACTGCGAACACACTTCTTGTAACAACAAACAGTGGAATTTTGATCACAAGATGAAATCCATTGCTACATATTTTGTTGCTTAATTCGAAACATTTACGAAGCGAACTCCTATTGTAAATACTTCTCAAACATTTAGTATTTTTATCTCACAAAGTGACGCGCGCTTTACTTGTGGTTACCAAGTGTACAGCACATGTTATAACACACGCACGCACACACCCCCATACACACACACACACACACACACTTTCGACTTCACCATTGTCTCGGACGGAACCGAGAGCTGCTGCGCTTACACACACATTGTACACTAGATAACCACAAGTAAAGCGCGCGTCGCTTCGTGAGATAAAAATACTGTACCTACCGCAGTGGTAGTTTTATTACGGCTATACAATAATGAAATTCCATGTTTTATCCCCACAGCAAGCAAAGGCGAAGAAATTTGGATAAGAGATAACAGGACAATCGATTTTTTGCTGTTCGATGAAGAGCAGCAAAAAATAATTGGTTTCCTGAAAGAACATGGAATAACCTATTCGGTCCTGATAAAGGATGTACGTGAGAAAGTGGACGAGGCTCTATTGCAAACATTTCCCACCAGGCGCAGTGGTAAGGTGACAAAACTTTTAGACTATGAATAGAATACTCGTAGAATAGTTCTTTATTTGCACAGAAAGTAGGCACAAAATCAAAATCAAAAGTCATTTATTCAAATTAGGCTGAGAATCAGCACTTTTCGAACGTCAAAATTACAAAAGACAGTCCCCCAAGAACGCCCGCCCTTCACCACTTCCTAGTGCTATCGCTGGGAAGAAGAAGTGGCGCAACAAACTCCCCAGCAGCACAGCTGTCTGTTCAGTTAGAATATAGTTGCATGTATACAATACTAGGAACCTATGTTCAGTAATTAACATTATAAGAAACTTAAATTATTTGCCATATGTCAGCTAGCCACGCCAATATACCAACAAATATAATAAAAACTATACGTACTCAAGCTGAATAATAATTAATTAAAATGTAAATAAAAACTTACTACCTAAATAAAAGCCTCCAGGCACAAAGGGCGTGACAGCTTACATATTCACAGATGAAATACTAGGACCATCGAAGTAAAATAAATAAATAAGTTAATACTAATAACAATAACCTGTCAGTAAGCTAATTCTGGAGAAAGAACATGAACATTGTCTTGAGTTAATTAGGCCGACCAACTATTCTTATCGTGTAAGTAGTCGTTGATGGAATAGTAAGCCTTTGAATAAAGGTTGGATTTTACTTAAGAGCGTGTACAACGGTCCATTAGCGCCACTCCTTTAAAAAAATATTATCTCGTGACTGAGAAGGAATTATGAAAATCTGCTCAATCAGCGACCTCGGCAAGTGTGTCTAGAATTTTCTAATACCTTTTATTAGGTTTCATATTGAGACACGGAGACATTTTTTTAAAGGAGTGGCGCTAGTGGACCTGTGTGCACCCTCTTAAGCTTTAAACGCATTAAAAGGCAAGTCTAGCAAAAAAGAGGGTATCTTGTTATAAAAGGTTATACCAAGCCCCACAAATGAGTTATGAACCTTATGAAGCCGGTGAAAGGGGGCACGTAGTTTGTCCTTATTTCTAGTGTTAACACTGTGAATATATGTTTTTACTGTACAAGTGCAAATTTTGCCTAATATATAAGATGTTGGCGAAGATGAATTGTGATGCAACCGTGAGAATGACAATATCTTTAAAAAAACTCTTAGAGAAACTCTGGCACCTAGCTGAGATAGCTGAGATGTTATGTTTAAAATGATCTTTATACTAACTACCTTAACTAAGGCATGCAAACAGTTTTAGCTATAATAATAAAGAATCATTATATTATTAACACATTCAATCAAATCAATATAAGTCAAAGTAAGTAAGTACATATATGTAAAGTCAGAGAAATTGCCTGCCAAGTTGTAACTTGGCAGGCAATTGGCTTATCAATTAATTTATTCAAATTACAACTGTCATTCAACACGGCAAAATGATGTATAGACTCAATTTCCTTAACTTTAATTTCTCTGATTGTACAGACGCCAGCAGGTCAAGCTACCCGAAACTGTCAAAATTTCCCAATCAATCTTGAACCTTAATGCTTAGGGATAAGGTTGAAAATCTATTAAAGAAATTTGACAGATTGTAGTAGCTTGATGTGCTGGCGTCTGTACCTTTACGTGGTACTGGTGGTGCAGTGGTATCGGCTCCGACTTATGAGTTGTAAGGTTGTGAGTTTGAAGCCAGGCAGGCACTTTATTTAGTGTATTTAATTTCAATACCACTGCTCTCAAAACGGTGAAGGAAAACATCGTGAGGAAACCGGCATGTCCTAGAATCAAAAAATTCAAAGACATGTATGTGACATCCACCATCCTGCACTGGGCCCGCATGGTGGATTATGGCCCAATCCCTCTCACAGGGAAGTCCCAGCAGTGGGAATAGTATAGGCTGATTATGCCTAAGTTATTACGCACATAAGTGGTAAACAAAATACATTTACAGCGGCTTTCTGTCGTAATAGTACCTAAGGGTAAGGGGGGATGTAACTCACCGTCCGATCAGGACCAGGCCCGTGCCGGACGGCGTATATGTGTTCCACACGCGCCTCAAAGAGATGTCAGCATGAGTGACGGGGCCCAATAGGGCCGAAGCCTGCCAGGGTAGCGGGATCGTCCGAAAGGGTTACCGCTGCCCTGGAACATAAAGAGCTAAGGAAGGAACACGGGTGGGTTTTAGTCAGTAAGAGTCTGACACTCACTTCTGCTCCACCCAGAGCGGGAGGGGTCATTTGATGATTTCCCATCCTCAAAAAAAAAAGGGTAAGGGGGGATTCCTAGTGCATGAGTTACCACTGAAGTGCCACTGACTGTTTCTGTCGTGTGTTTTTCCGACCTATTGTCGAATCAGTCAGTAAGCTCTATTTACTAAGAGCAATTTAATTGCTTGTTAAATGCAATAATTTGAAACAACAGTTGAATAGAGATGAAGACATTTTTTTTTTATCTGAAACTCTAAAATATATTATAAATTATAAAAAGCTTAAAAAATTGCCAATTTATTAACGTTTTCAAAAAACTGCTAGACAATGACGGCACTATCACAGAAGTGATGTCACAACTATGTTACGTCATACTAACTTCATACATTGTCTGTACCGCGTGACAAGGATAGGAACTATTCCTTTCAAAAACTTAGAGCGTGTAGCTTTTCTATATTTCCATCGATTTTACATATTGTTTTGACTATATCATTTTACTACTTTGAAATTATATTATTTGTTCGAAAATTTCTAATATTAGTTATCAAACCTATTGCTGAAACTTTGTTTGGATAGTGCATCTTTGTATTCAACAGGCAATTAACCAGCAATGTGTAAATGGCCATCAGGCTATTATCACATTTAAGTCTTTCACATAAAGCATAATTTTGTAACTTTACTTTCCTTCCAAATAAAGCTGTGTCTGGAGATTCGTTTACATGGAAAAGCTATCCGTCACTACATGAGGTCTACGATTATTTAAACAAAATGGCCGCCACCTATCCAACGCATTGCAAGATAACTACTCTTGGGAAGACGTTACACTTGAAACCTATTTATGTAAGTACTAGCTGCGCCCCGCGGTTTCACCCGCATAAGTTTCGATCCCGTGTTATGTGTTAATCCTGGTTATAAACTATTTTTGTGCCAAACTTCATCCAAATCCGTTCAGTAGTTTTTGCGTGAAAGAGTAACAAACATCCATCCATCCTTAAAAAGTTTCGCGTTTATAATATAGTATTAGTAGTATATTAGGACTAGCGACCCACCCCTGCTTCGCACAGTTTTAACGACTTGACTGAACATGAAGATTTTTTACGTCATGCTCCCCAGACACCCCATCATCTATTTTGCTGTTTATAAATTCATACATCAATTGTACGCAATATGTACCGAATTAGTACATATTTAAAAAAATAAGTACCTTAACTGGTTAACAGGTACATGCAACTGAATTATGGCTTGTTGTAGAGTATCTCCCCAGCAACCCCAAGTAACATTTGAGTAAATTTTACGTAGACACTTACTTATTAGGTAAACAAGTGGTTGATAAAAATTGTACTCTTATTTTTACCACGGGATGTGTTACATATGGCTACTGAAACCTTCATTTTAAATCTCGATTACCATTTTGCTGTTTATAAATTCATATAACAATTGTACGTAATGTGTACTGAATTAGTAGGTACATACTTAAAAAAATAAGTAGTTTAATAGGTTACCAGGTACAGGCAACTGAATTATGGCTTGCTGTAGAGCATCTCCCCAGCAACCCAAAGTAAAATTTGAATAAATTTTACGTAGACACTTATTTATTAGGCAAACAAGTGGTAGATAAAAATTATACTCTTATTTTTACCACTGGATGTGCTAGCTATAGCTACTTAAAACCTTTGTTTTAAATCTCGATTATAAGCGCCTTAGAAAAATAAATAGCAAAGTCTATTTCAAGTGTATTACATCTATCATAAAATCTCTCTTTCCTTAACATAAAATCGGTAGGTCTTGTGTAGTAAATACATTATAGTCACTATGTGATTACGGGCTGATTTTTCCAACGCCAGATAATTATTCGAGGATTAATAAAATTTTGAAATTTTGACAGTTCTTTTACACAAAATCTGTCAGGCGTAAATTTTATGTCACGAATAACTGTCCATTGAAGAATCAGCCCTAAGCAAAACTATTGTTAGAGATAATAATATTTTCCTGTAGCTGTTATCACGGATATTGTTTTATTTGTACGAAGGAATTACAAATACTTACTGCAGTATAATATAAAATTATAGTGAATCGTTAATTTATAATTTTCTAAAATCGTAACCTACCCTCAATTTCTATAACTTAATTTCAATCTTCATTCATTCCTTTGTTACGAGATCGAGATTTAAAATGAAGGTTTCAGTAGCCATATGTAACACATCCCGTGATAAAAATAAGAGTACAATTTTTATCAACCACTTGTTTACCTAATAAGTAAGTGTCTACGTAAAATTTACTCAAATATTACTTGGGGTTGCTGGGGAGATACTCTACAGCAAGCCATAATTCAGTTGCATGTACCTGTTAACCAGTTAAGGTACTTATTTTTTTAAATATGTACTAATTCGGTACATATTGCGTACAATTGATGTATGAACTTATAAACAGCAAAATAGATGATGGGGTGTCTGGGGAGCATGACGTGATTTTTTATTATATGTACGTTTAATTTTAATCGCTTGGCTAAGTAATAACAGCGGTACGGGTCGATTAATCTAGTTAAGCTACGCTTACCGCGGTCGGTCCGTGGATGGATATACCGAGACCCCTCCGTGTTTCGTTTATCACGTTAAGCCGTTGATCCCGGCTGTCATTCGTAGATCTTTGACAGCCGTTACGGGTCATCAGAAGCTCGACAGTCTGACCATCAGTCTTGCCATGCGGTATCGTGTTACCTATGTCATTGGGTTGTGGAGGTGAGATAGGAAGTCGCACCATGTAAAATACTGGTATTCAGCTCCAACTGGTTAGACTGGGACTAGTGTTACTGGTCTGGTGGTAGGGTCGGGACCCTACCACAGTTGGAAAGGCAGCTAGGCATTGATTAACATGTACCTTTATATTTTAGATGTTAAAAATATCAAACGGTGACCGGAATAATAAAGCAATACTCGTGGACAGTGGGAAGCATGGTCGGGAGTGGACGTCTGTGATATCAACACTCTACTTCATCGACTCAATCGTTCGCAAGTTTTACCAACAGCCTGAGTACATCACCAAAAGAGATTGGTATGATGTAATAATATTAAAAAGCTGCAGCAGTAGAATTCTTTGTACGGTAACGTGTGCACTGCAACCATCTTTTCTGCCGCTACAAGCGTTTGGTTTGAACGGTTGGTGCCGGTGTAATTAACTGCCACGTTGGTCCTGGGTTCGATTCCCGTGTCTGGAGGACTATGTATATATAATTACACGCGCATTTGCAATGACTGGTATGCAAATGTCCATAGACGCAGGTACCGTTTACCACCCAGGATGCATCAACCAGTCTAAAACCAGGGTGAGTTTAGTCGCCCCCTGGCAGCAGAGCAACAGCAGCCACAACCTGGTAGTAGCTTGGTCTTCCATATCAATCTAGTTTTTAAAATATTATTGACGTGTAAAAGGGTCTGTATCAGCTTAATTATAGTATTTTACTCACGAAGCGATGCGCGCTTCGCTTGTTTTTACCAAGTGTACAAACACGCTGTGTATGTGTGTGTAAGCTCAAGAGCTCTCGGTACCGTCTGAGACAATGGCGAAGTCGGAAGTTTGTGTGTGTGTGCGCGTGCGTGTGTTATAAGTAAGCTGAGGCTATTCGTCTTCACGCACACATTCACAGCGCGTTTGTACACTTGGTTACCACAAGTAAAGGGCGTGTCCTTTATGAGATAGAAAAAGCTGTACATAAGTAAAATCATATCTCAATTTATTATTTATTGTCAATTGTGTATTTTATTTCGCTGTATTTTTCTTTTCAGGCACATTATACCAGTCCTGAATCCTGATGGGTATGAATACAGTCTGGCTACAGATCGATTGTGGAGGAAAAACAGACGGAAGATGAGCGGGATGTGCTACGGGGTTGACCTCAATAGGAATTTTGAGTAAGCAGAAACAATTTTTTTGGGTACGTATTCAAATCTCGAATGTTCATAATAACTATGACTGAAATATCGACGTCCAAAACAACGAAATTCAAAATACCGAAAGTTTTAAATGACGATAGCCGTTATATCGAAACATAAAATACCGATGTCCAAATGCCCGAAAGGATGAAACCCCGAATGGACGAAATACCGATGGATGAAATTCCAAAGAGCGGCGACGTAGTTCCGCGATTACTCATAGATGGCACTACAACACAGTTATGACGGTGGGCATTCTGCTTAACATGTTTTAATATTTTTTATAGCGGGGGTAGATCTCAAAAAATTATTTTATTGCGTAATGTTTTATTCATTCGTAGTTACTGTTAGCTACTTAGTGGGTATATATTTGAACGTCAAAAATTAAAATACCTACGGGTAAAATGTCAATGTTCAAAACATCGAAAACATAAATATCGATTGTATCGAAATATCGAAAATGGTTATAATTTCTGCCACTCGCCGGCCGCTACCGCGGCACCGCTCGCTTCGCTTGCTCGGCTCGTGCGTTGTGTGGTCACAGTTCTAACCTTACCTAAACTAGCTGTTTTGATGTAAAAAAGATATATGCGTGTTACGCATGCGGGTACAGAAACATATTTTTGAATGTAAAACCAAACATTTTAAACATTCGATATTTTAATCACTCGGCATTTCAATCTTAGACATTTTAAGCTTAGGTATAATCATTTTTGATATTTCGATACAGTCGATATTTAATGTTATGTTACCTATTATGTTAAGCTCCTTTTTTGGCATTGTCTTAGATTTTAGGTTTTGGGATGTAATTTCGGGATTTTGAACTTCGGGATTTTAAACTTCGGGATATGGATGTTCGGGATTTTAACCTTTCGGGCAAATGAACTTTCGGTATTGTAATACGTACCCATTTTTTTCGTTTATGTGTAATTGTCGCAACCAACGCCAACGGAGAAAAAGTTACTTACTTGTACAGATAAGTTAATATCCGAGTATCCTACACTAATTATTTGTAATTTCTTTTACGGGTCCTAAGTAAATACTCCTTTCTTCTTTCATTCTTGATATTAGTAAACATAAGTAAATAGGTTTGAAAAACCATGTATTCGTATGAATACATTTAAAGTCAATTGAAGGAGTAAGTCAGAGAAAAATCTTCGACTAAATAATAATAAAAGTTTATTTCAGATTAGACTTTACTAAAATTGAACTGACTCGCCAACAGACCTCGTGTCCAAACAACTTAGCCTATCGCAGTCCACTGCTGAACATAGGCCTCTCCTAGGCTGCGCCAACACCTTGTCCTCCGCCTTCTGTAACTAGTATGTCCCAGCTACCACAGTCTTAAGGTCGTCGGTCCATCTAGCTGGGGGGTGTCCCACGCTACGCTTTCCGAGCTGGCCAACCTCGTGGCCGGCAACCATAATTCATGCGCAAAAAAGAACAGTGATGAAGTGCCCACCACAACTAAACAATCTCACTGTCAAAGTGTACTGAAAAATTTATTTTGAAAACGATATACTCGTACAATGTGGATACGACGATAAATTTAACTTTGCATATTAAATGACGTTCCCAGTCTGCATCCAAAAATTCATCTAATTAAATCCTATAATTTACTCACTATACCTAGTCAAAGATTGGCACAGCCCGTGGCCAACCCATCACCACTACATGTTTAGTTTGTTCGAAGAAAACACTTTTTTCATTTAGATGTTAGAACTTCCCACTAATATTATAAACGTGAAAGTTTGTTTGGATGGATGGATGTTTGTTACTCTTTCACGCAGAAACTACAGAACGGATTCGGCACACAGATGGTTTATAACCAGGATTAATATATAGGATACTTTTTATCCCGATATTCACACGGGATCGAAACTTATGCGGGTGAAACCGCGGGGCGCAGCTAGTATTTGATAAAACAACCAAAAAACCACCCAACTTTTTTTTGTAAAGTTCTGATACTCAACTGCATCCGGTTAGACTGGAAGCCAACCCCAACATTGTTGGAAAAAGACTAGGCAGGTGATGATGATGATATTAAGACTTAATTGATAATTTCAAAATACTCCTACGCATTAGTATTGCCAGTGTTTTCATTTATTGTCGAATTATTTTCTCCACACTATACAAAACAGTTTTTTCGTGTTTTTTTTTCCACGAGCCTCACAAAATCAACACTACGACATGGAATGACATTTTCCTTCTTTGTCTCAAACTCGAATCGGCTTTATTGTTTCACACTTTGTTATTAGCAGCGGGGGACACATTAATTTAATAGTTGTTTTCGTAGTGTCTGAGTTAGTAGTCGGAACTTTGTTGATCGAACAGTGTTGGGGAGATGTATTTGATTAAATATTAGGACGTTGGTTTAGTATTTAAATAAACCAAAAACCTTTATAAAAAACAAGAGGGGAAGAATCATAGGGCATAAAAAAATTCGCAGTCCGCATCGTTGTCAACAGGAAAAGTGCCCAAAAGGCTAGCAACATTACCACGTTGTATGGAAATGATGATTCTTTGGCCAAAAAATAAAGCAGCCCTCTCGTCGAGTCGACCAACCGCTTGGTGATGTCTCGAAAAACTAAGTGGGCTCTCGGTTCTAGTGGTTCAACCCCAAACGGCTCGAACTTATAAGTGCCGTGTTTTAGGTTTTTATAGACTTGTACAATTTATTATTATTATTTGAAGCTGTTATATTATGTATCTTGGAAATTTAAATTAATCATTTATTGCAATCCACAAAGTGTACTTAGGGGTAACTTAAAAATGAATTCTTAGTATGCCAATGTTGTTTTTATACCGAAGCAAGCATTAATAATATTGATGGGGCTTCCGCGCTACCCAAAAAACTCGCGGAAGCCCGTGTTGATTTTCATCGCATTATGAGGACGCTGTTCTCCAGCGTCAAAAAAAGGTAGGTTGCGCGGAAGCTCCAACAGCATCCTGAAAACATTATTATAGAATAGAATAGAATAGAATAATTTATTTTGCCAGAAACATGGTTACAGGGTGTTACGTTACATTATACATTGTAGAAGTTCAGCATGTCTCACCGTATAATCGGTATGCAGAATTGATTCATTTACAATTGATACAATTTAAAATGTCATTATTATTATTCACATGTCATTAATTAATTTAGCAATATTATAAAAACAATAAGTCATTTCTTAAATACAAAAATAGATCCATAACCTCCAAAAAAAAAAACAGATAAAAAATAAAAGTATTATTATTTACATGTCATGAATTCGTTAATATCATAAAAACATTTTTCAATAAGCCATTTCTTTAATATATGTCTTAAACGCATAAGGGGCAATTCACGAATAGATTTTGGTATTTTATTAAAAATTTGGATTGTTGTGTATCCACAGTTTTTTTTATATAATGCGGTGGACGTGGCCGGTGTTTGTAACTTAGTGGGGTCTCTCGATAAAAATCTTTTATTCTCCTTTGCTTTCATAAATAGATCTGCATGTTTCTTAACAAAAGTAGCAATTTCAAAGATGTAAAGGGAAGTTACAGTTAGTACATTAAGTTTCTTAAAAAGAGGTTTACATGTATCGATCGGCCCAGCACCACATATTGCTCTTACACATTTTTTCTGCGATATAAAGACCTTATTAATATGTGTTGAGTTACCCCAGACTAGTATTCCGTATCTAAGTACTGAACCTACGTAGCCATGATATGCCATTAGAGCAGTCTTCTCACTAGCTAGCTTCCTAATCTTTTTTAGAGCAAACACAAATCGATTTACTCTAGTGCAGACGTTCTTTACCTGAGCCTTCCAATTACAGTGCATATCGAGGATTATGCCCAGGAATTTTGTATCACATACCTCATCAACTTCGAAACCTTTATATGATATTTTTAACTCCCGTGTGACAGTATTATAATTTCTAAACTGTAGAATTTTTGTTTTGTTGATATTATTAACACTGAGGTTGTTCTGTTCTAACCATTCAGTTATACCGTCAATGGTTTTTACAATTTCCAAATTATTCAAGCCGTCGTAAGGCACAACTACGGATATGTCATCAGCAAACAATGTACATTTATGGTTCGTTATCTTAATAATATCATTAATATAAATAAGGAAAAGGAGTGGTCCCAGGACACTTCCTTGTGGAACTCCGAACGCATTAACAGCAAACCTTGACTTGTAAGAGGTAACCATTTCTTTCCTATCCATACGAGTAATTTCTACACACTGCGTGCGGTCACTCAGATAACTCTCAAGCCACTGAAGTGCATTTCCTCGAATGCCATAAAGGTCACATTTTTGCAAAAGAATTTTGTGATCTACAAAATCAAACGCACTTGACATGTCAAAGAATATTGATACTGCACGCTTCCTTTTATCTAATAGTTCTGTTATATTTTTGACTAAGGAAAACGCTGCAAGCGTAGTTGACTTGTTTTTTTGAAACCCGTTTTGTTCCTTTGTCAGAATGTTGTGTTTATTTAAAAATAATGTAATACGGTGATGCATTATTTTTTCAAATATTTTTGAAAACACTGGGATCAGTGTGATAGGTCGGTAATTATTAACCACTTCTTTATCATCCTTCTTATGCATTGGTTTGACAATAGATACCTTTAGTTTACTAGGAAACGCACCTTGACAAAACGATAGATTTATAATATGGCATAATATCACAGCGAGCTCATTACTAGTTCTTTTAATAACGTTTGTTGATACATTGTCATAGCCAACCGCATTAGTGCCCCTTAACGATTTTATAGTTTTAATGATTTCTGCTTCATCGCACGGTAACAAAAAGATAGATGAATTTAAAGAGTCAATTAGTTTGTAATTTGGAGTAGTGTAGTTTGTTTTATTTGTTTTGGAAATATAGAAATCATTAAATGTATTTGCTATGTCTGTTGGGTCTTGTATAATTTGGTCTTCGTAATGTAAATAATTTATCTCCTGATGTTTTTTGATATTATCTAACTTATCACCTATTATATCCCATGCTGCTTTACATTTGTTAGTAGACTTTGTAATATACCGATTATTTATATTTTTTCTAGAATTTATATTTTTATTTTTTCTATACAAACTGGACAGTCCCTTCATAAGGCACTGGATACGGAGGCACATGCCAACGTGTTTTTTTAGTCCCTATAAGTTCACTAACATAGTTTTTAAGTCATTGTTACTAATAGTAGGTATAGGGATTTTGAGCACTTGAATATAATAATGAAACAGGTACTAGGTAACCATCTCTCATAACTTTCGGATTCGTTTAGAAGTTTATAAGGGCTTAGTTCTAAAAGTAAACGTCCCAATTTAGCTAAAAGCAAACTTACAAAAACAAAAGAGAACTACAGACATCTTTTTACACCCAAAATAAGATCAAGTACATAGTATAGGATGAAAAATGGATGAAAAAATAATTAAAATTCACAACAAAGCAGGCTAAAGGAACGCTACTCTGTATTTAATGAGAAGAGGATGGCGTTAATTCGGCCAAATCTACAATTAGTACTTTGGGTACTTATTTTGAAGGTTTTCTCTGAATTTTTAACACAATTTCG
This sequence comes from Apamea anceps, assembly GCA_951799955.1. Classification (NCBI taxonomy): domain Eukaryota; kingdom Metazoa; phylum Arthropoda; class Insecta; order Lepidoptera; family Noctuidae; genus Apamea; species Apamea anceps. The sequence continues at coordinate 4,749,224 of OX637509.1, forward strand.
GTGGCCACATGGTCTTGGCCGCTCATTTTTATTCATGAAGTGCTGGCTGGAGGCTCTGTTGTGTAATTTTTTAGGGTCACCAGTGGTAATGGCTGAATAAACAGCTTGCCCAAATATAATTTTGAACAGTATCTTTAGAATGGCAACCCTATCTTTTTACCCGACTGCGGAACAGCAAAGACAGGGTTATCTTTTGTCATATGTATTTAAGGCAGGGGCAGCATTATTTACAATAGCAACGTCCCCTAATGACCTTTACTTAATTTGGTTTATTAGTAGGTATATTCCTAGCTAGATAGCCTATATTCAGCTATGCGACACGGCTTGGAACCGGTACCAAAAGTACAGGTTTTTTGCGGTTCTTGCCATTTCAGTACCTGGGTACCGGTTCCAGACGGGTACCGGTACTTCACGTAACTAATACCGGTACCAAATTCAGGTACCCGTGGTGTACCACAAATCTCATATTTGTACGAGGAACCTCGTGCATGGTATGTGGTTACATAACGTTGATGTTATTTTCTAATGCCTATTAACTATCATTTTTGCTTCCTATATCTGTTTTCTCACTCTAACTTACGGAAATATTTTTGAGGTACTAATCTGGTACCGCTTTTACACCAAGGCCAAAAGTACTTCAAGCCCTGTCAAGCCCAGTCTCACTCATATGAGTGAGACTGAGTAGCTATGTAGTTGTGTTGCACATAAAGTGCACTTGTTCTCAGATGTGTTCACAGACTCCTTCTATTTGTCAAAACTTCTTGTGTTACTACCCTGTCGCATAATTTTCAAAGACAGTAATTTGTTGCTCTCAACCTCGAAGGCAAAGCCACAATCCAAAGCTAGTCCAATATCATTTTAATGAGACTAGCGAACTTTCTCCTCGCAATTATTTCTATGGCTGGACATTTCGCGGCTGCCGACGCTGTTATTATAACTAGCGTTATATTACAGAGCCAGCTACCCCTATTTATAAACTTGTGTCGAGTGGGGAATAACGTTCTCCCCCTAAGTTTAGCGTTACATCCCCAAATTACAACGAAACTAAACACCCGGTATGGGACGAGTTAGATAAGTATGTTTGGTACCAGTTCTCGATAATTATTATGGATTAACTTAGTTTCTGAATTATTGCGATTTGTTAAACTTTACCTTGTACGGTCCCTGCGTGACCGAATCAGAAATGGAGAGATCCGCAGCAGAACCAAGGTAACCGACATAGCCCAAGAATTGCCAAACTTAAGTGGCAGTGGGCAGGGCACATTGCGTATAGAACATATGGCCGATGGGGCAAAAATTTTCTGGAGTAGCGACCGCGTACCGGAAGACGTTGGAAGGCTTCCCACAAGGTGAACCGACGACCTTGTGAAGCCCGTAGGAACCCGTTGGATGCGAGAAGCACATAACCGGTCGAAGTGGAGGTGTTTGGGGGAGGCCTATGTCCAGCAGTGGACGTCTTTCAACTGAAATGATGACGACCTTGCAAAAATTTTTTTTTTCTCAAAAACCTGTTCTTCTCATCATCAGGTTAGGCATAGAGCATAGGGTGTGTTTAATATTATCCTACTATAATATTATAAACGCGGAAGTTTGTGAGGAAGAATGGATGTTCGTTACTCTTTCACGCAAAAACTACTAAACGAATTATAGCTACTTTTCGTGTTTTTTGGTTTAATAGTGCACGCGGATGGAGGGGGACACGACTAAAAACAAATGACGCGCACCTGACCAATTACTTCATCGGTCAGGGACAGCGCAATATCTTTACTATACGATTATAAAACGATTTCAAATATTAGTATTACTTTTATTTGCATGAAAATAATTGTATCTACACAAGACAATCTGTGCCCACGAGACAGCCCGTGTATAAAGTATAAATAAAAAATAAACTGTACTTCGCAGGTTACTTGAGACCATAATATTCCATCCTGCTTAAGTTCAGCATTTTTTTTACTTGGTGCCTCTTCCATAACCCTGTAGGAAACATTTGCTTATTTTTATGGTCCCATACGAACATAAAAATAACCAAATGGTATCTACAGGGTTATGGACGAGTATGGTTCTTTATTTCAATTTTTATGTATATACGAGTACATTATATTTGTTGGGCTTGGTCTCCAATTTCGTTTATAATCTTTGGATAGTAAAGTAATGAGAGGTCTGTGGCTAAATCATAACAGCCGCACAGGTCGATCGATCAGGATAAGCTACGCTTGCCGCGGTTGGTATGTCGATGGCTGACCATCTTTACATACCGAGACTCAAGATCTTTGACAGCCGTAACGGGTAGTCAGAAGTGCGAAAGTCTGACAACCAGTCTTACCAGGGGGTATCGTATTACCCAGTAACTGGATTGTGGAGGTCAGAGAGGCAGTCGCTCCATGTAAAATACTGGTATTCAGCTGCATCCGGTTAGACTGGAAGCCAACCCCAACATAGTTGGGAAAAGGCTAGGCAGATGATGATCTTTGGATAGTAATGTGTGTTTTGACCGGACCGACACATGGCCGAACCAAATAATATTATTGAAAAATGCGAAAAAAGTTTGGATCGGCTCAGTTGGGTCGGGACCATAGTCAATATTCGAAAGAGTGTAGGATCGGAACCGATCGAACCAAATAGTAACTTCGTAGCCGGAAACGGCAGAATATTCGGCCGATACTACTTCGAAGTAGACCCCCTGATTTTAAGGAGCAGATTTACGATATTTTTTAGTTCAGTCAACCAATCAACTCTCTCTCCTCGGACTCTCCCAGGCTGCGTCACAACACCCTGTCGTCCGCCTCCCGCATCCGTCTGTACCAGCCACCTTCTTTAGGTCGTATTTTTTATTTACATTAACCCTTTAGTAACTCATTGCAATATTACTCTTGTTTTTATAAAGTTATATAAATTAAAATGTTTGCCGAGGGTTGTATAATCCGATTCCCGTCGCTCGCGTGACCCATGGGACCAACGAACAAATCGGCTTAGACTTTAATATAAATAAAAATATATTACATTTTTCCACATTCTGCAAAATAATATTTTATTTTAACAGGCAATAACACGATACATTAGCTCCCCATATGTATTTTACCTTTATTGAACAATACCAAAATATATTTGATGACAATACGGAAAAAAATCCATCACTTTTATAACAAAATTCCTATTTTCAAAGCAGTATGTGATAGAGAAAATGCAATCAAAAATTCATAAAGACACGGAATTTTCTTCGTCACGATACGAAATTACATTCCGGTGTGTGGAAAGGATTTATGATAATTTATTTTGATTTTTTTCAGGCCAATAGAGGTGGTGGCATTTACGTTTTTATGGCAGTAAGGAGCTAGGTTTGGTTCTGGTATATTTTAGGTTGATATTTTTTATAACTAGCCTATAATGTTCCCACTGCTGGGACACAGGCCTCGTCTCGGTGAGAGGGAGTGGACCACCACGCGGGCCCCGTACGGGTTGGTAGATGTCACATGTCTTCGAATTTTTGGTTCTAGGACATGCCGATTTCTCAGCCAGAGTGACTAGCACTATTGAAAAAGTTATAAAAATATTTGAAGTGGTAGCGTAAATTGAACTTTATTGTGTAGGAATTAATGTTATTTTTCCATAAACTCATGTTTGTTTACATTTTTGGCAAATGAATCGCGAATGCAGATTACGTCAAATATGGCCGGCCCGTTGCCACTTCAGGTGTAGGGTCTCCTATACTTACTATTATTTGTAGAAGCGCATTCACTCATGGATGATTCGTTATTTTCAAGTCGTGATTGTTAGCAAATCCTAACGATTGGCAAACAGTCACGAGTCGGAACGGAATTACGTTTTGTTTAGAAAAATCACAAAAAAACAGTAGAATCCAACCAACAATATGTCGTCATATTGTTGGTTGGATTCTAGTGTTTTTTTGTGATTTTCCTCACGCTCGAGGTTTGTTGCTGCGTGACTCGCCGCTAAAGCTTGCGGGAGTGATGACGATGACGTCACGTTGAAGTATTTGCACGAAGGCTGCGCTGACGTTCATTCTCGGGTTCACCAGTATAGAGATAATAAGGAACAGGGTGTAAAGTTCACTCATCCTCCATAGAAAAGGGGGGATCCTCCGACCAGACGGGTGTTGTGTCTGGCGGGCAACTGCCCGACGATAGATGTCGGGAAGTTGTCTATATGCTAATTGCGCGGTAAACTCTGCTTGCGAGATGCAGGACTTGCGTGACGTCAGTATGACGCGTTGTTCGTATGTGGCGTTGTAGATACCGCTACATATCATTTTAATGTGTGTTTTATGTTCCTCACAAGTTACAACTGGGGCAAGCATGCTAGTACACAAGACTCATGCGGAGAAAGCTACTGTGGACCAGTACCTTTCTCTGAGGAAGAAACGAAAGCATTTAAGGTAAGGGAAAATGTAGACAAACTAATAGCAATAAGGCGACGATGTAAGTAAATCAGTTCAGACACCAATCTACATGGTCTTCACATGATCTGACCAAGATTATGTCTGGACTTTAAAATAGACTGTGACTTCTAAGTTCGTTTCAGCCTTTCTTTTCAGATTGGTTGGATGGAAAACGCTGACTCCTTTTAGTTTTTATTATTAAAATATGATTGACGTGTAAAAGTGTTTGTACAAACCTACTTACATAATTAAAATCATTTATCAATGAAATTGGTAAAATGACCTAATTAAGAGTGACCAAATTGAAAGGGACGATATTTTTTTGTGTGTCGTTTATGAGAAGCCTGTGGGCTGAAAAAGACTGTGAATAATGATGAAGAAATTTTTAGATTATTTTTTGATCATTGTATGCTGCACTGGATGACGTCATCACGTCAACGCCGGTGGTCGCTGAAAACCAGCGTTGGGACTCTGTTTCACATTTTTTTATTTATTAATCATAGGGATTCATTGATATCCTTTATTCACAGGTTTATCTTTAAATCCTTCCCCTTTATTCGTAAATGTTGCTTAAAGTTAAGTAGTAATATATATTTTTCACGTTTGAACGTCACCTAACTTTAATCATCGTTTATAAATAAACCCCATAATCTTTTAAAAATTGAGATGAGATGGCCGTTTTGCGTGGATGTGACGCATATATTCCCTCAATTTGCAATTGTGTTCCTTCTTTGCGTCATCTTTAGCGCTCTTTACGTCACGTTTAGCGCGAAAAAACGTATTTTTTTTTCTTTATTGATTCTATGGACATCCGAATGGGATGAAATGCTAAATTAAATACGCTGTGTAAATTGGTCACACTATCTTCAATATCCAATATACCTACTCAATTCAAAGGGATCCACAAATCTTGATTTCAAATCAGTCATCTAACTCCTGAATTCCTGATTCCATTTGTTTCAGAGATTAACAGACGGGACACATTTTAACGGATACCTATCGGTTCACTCAGCTGGTACAAAAGTGTTGTACCCATTGGGAGCAGGTCGCGATGACCACCACCATCATCTTCTAATGACCAAGGAAATTGCTTTGGTTAGGTTATTTTCACATGACTGTATTTAATATAACCTTTAATAATTCCTATTCTGCGCTTCTAAAAATATTATTGAACCTCTAATATAATGATGTTCATCTTTTTTTAACCTCAAATAATTCCTATTTTGGGGTCCTAAAAATATTATTGGACACTCTAATATAATGATTGAGCCTCTTTTTGTGAACCTCAAATAATTCCTATTTTGGGGTCCTAAAAATACTAAATAGCCAAATAACTCAGACCAACTTGGATGTAGCGCTCGCCGGCCGCTGCAGCGGTTGGTCACGGTAGAAGGTAAAAGCGAGGTTCAATTATTTAAAAAAGTGTGCATCATTAGAAGCGTAAGAAGTTTTTAGAGGTTCATTAATTAAAAAAGTGTCTATCATTAGAAAGTCAGTTGAATATGTCCCTTTTATTTTTGCCGTATTTTGGCCATTGATCAAATTAGGTATGACATCATAGGACAAATCCCATGCTAATGGGCTATGAGGTGATGCCATTCACTATGTCAGGACTATGTATTAATTATTTCATCCTACCTGCTATTGTTTGGTCTTTCTAGCTATGGAAATAGCTTGGAAGCGTTAATAATAAGTCTGTGGGGTTTGAATCCACAGGATCGCGCAGTTTCTTCACTGGGAATTTCTCAGTAACCAAATCCGCCCCAAATCCAGATCAGCACAACTATTTACAACTATTCTATCCGCTTCCGTGACCAATCAAAAATCAATCTATATTATCGAAGGAGTCCTCAAAACGCTGTTCACAAATCCTAAACCTGAAACCAAACAGACGACCACTATTCTTCCGACCGCTATTTGCAGTCGCGGACTGGGCAAATCAGGTAATGGAAAATATGTCATATTTTACTCGGATGCCTGTCGAATGGTTGTGAATAGCTATGCAGGGCCAGATTTGGCTACAAGTTCGTCCCTATTACATGGGACTTAAAACATATGAACACCTATGAAACTATAGTTTGACCAAAACCGCTGTACCGCGCCTTCGGTATGTGCGCGGCGAGACGGGGGGGCAGTGCAGGCCGCTCATTCGTCATCGCTCACGGCGTCCCGCCCCCCGCCTCGCCGTACATTCCTCCCGCCTCGCCACGCATTCCTAAGGCGCGGTACAGCAGTTTCGGTCAAGCTATACCTCTTTGGGGAAGGCAGGCATGAGTTTTTTTATTTCTATTATTTAATTACAGGCAATGCGAAAAGTTGATAACCAACAGTTCCTAAATCGGGACATCATAAAAATGGGGACCAATAGTTTTGGAATGGCCATAGATTGGATGCATTTTGTGAAGCAGATAAGACATTCGTATATTATAGAAACTAGAGGTCAGAATGGCTTGGATGTTATTCCTTCTCAACAGATATTGCTAGCTGCAAAGGAGGTTAGTGCTGGGCTGATGAAGTTTGCTGAAAAACTGAAGTAGATAAGATAATTATAGATTTGTTTATTAAAAAATATGAAACGCTCATTTGTTTTCATCATCATCATCATCTGCCTAGCCTTTTCCCAACTATGTTGGGGTCGGCTTCTAGTCTCACCGGATGTAGCTGAATAGGTACGAGTATTTGACATGGAGCGATTGCCTATCTGACCTCCACAACTCAGTTACTGGGTAATATGATACCCCTTGGTAAGAATGGTTGTCAGACTTTCGGGCTTCTGGCGACCCGTAACGATTGTCAAAGATCTATGAATGACAGCCGGGACCAACGGCTTAACGTGCTTTCTGAGGCAATGAGGGGTCTTGGTATGTAAAGATGGTCACTCATACACGGACCAACCGCGGCACGACCCGTGCGGTTGTTATTACTAAGCTACAAACCCCTAGTATGAATTAAAAATCCTAGTGCTAAATTAAAAGAGCCTTGTATTTATTGAGTTTATCATGAACAATAATTACAGCCCACGTTTTGTAATTTCACGCCGCGGTTTCCCATCACGAAATGTTAATTTATTACGTGATAGAAATTCCAACGGTATTGTGTAACCACTGAAGTGTTGAAGCGATGTTATTGGTTTACTCTAGTCATTTTAATTCCGTCGTTGACTGAAAAAGGATTTTATTTTTGCGAAATGAGTATGAGAATATTTATAATTTTGTTGTAGAAAATATAGCGGGCATCAGCAGTGCGATTCTGTAACCATCTCACCGTGAAAACTTAGGTGAAGTGAGCGTGGAGTGAGCTGTCATTTCAAATAATGCTAGGGATTGACACTACTGACAACTCTCATCAAGCTCACTTCACTTGAGTTTTCACGGTGAGATTTTTACAGAATCGACCGGCAGAAACGTGTATTCAAATTAAGGAGAGTGGGGGACAGACTATCAAACTGAACAACTTTCTCCATGGGACCAACATCGTAATCGAGAAAAAAATATCAGACGTCCCATACATTTGGGTCGAGTAGGGATTGAAGTTTTGTATGGGACAGTTGATATATTTTCCCTTAACACTTTCACTGTCCACAAAGTAGACACAATAGTTAGGTAAATAATCAACCTGAACCATATGTGGTTCATGGAACTGAGAATGGCTTAAATTTGACCACGCCTTTATGATACACGCTGTTTTTTTTATATATCTTTTTCTTTTTTTAATATAAATTTTTCTATCTTTAAAATTTTATATCTTTTTCTTTAAATTTTTATATCTTTTTCTTTTTTTAATATAAATTTTGACATTACATTTTATCCATACTTGGCCACTTTGACATTGGAAGTTATTTTTAATATTTCTACACCGGCAACGGCAGTGTATGTGAAACTGTTTAATATTAAGACCTTAATGTACCATTATGCTCAGAAATAAATTTTTATTTGTATTATACAGGGAAATGAATTTTCCTAGGATAGCCAAATCTGAAACTACAAGAAATAGCGAAAAATAAAATACTCAAAGTACCGGGACTGATTTTGATGAAATTACAAAAATATCATTAGATTTGACCACACAGGCACATATTAAAAATTCGCCTATATAATGCTTTAAAAAGACTAAAAAACAATATGCAATCATAATTAGTCTATAATGTCCCCACTGCTGGGACACAGGCGTTCTCTCTTCGAGAGGGAGTGGGCTGTAATCTACCACGCGGGCCTAGTGCGGGTTCCTAGATGTAACATGTCTTCAAATTTTTGGTTCTAGGACATGGCGGTTTCCTCACGTTGTTTTCCTTCACCGTTTTGGAAATAGTGGTGATGATATAATTGACACAAAGTAAAGCGCCTGTCTGGGCTCGAACCTACGACCTACAACTCGTAAGTCACAAGGATGGCACCCATTAGAAATGATCGTAAAAAATATATAATAAATAAGAAGAATTTGAATATTTGTATGACCTACATGTATTTGTTCCGAGTCTGGGTGTTTTTCTATCTATAATATGTATGTATTTACAAAAAAAAAAAATGTATATAAGTAGTTTATCAGCCATCTTGTTACCATAACACAAGCATTAGGTTGCTTAGCTTGGGATTAGATGACGCTGTGTGAAATGTCCAGGGATATTATTATTATTATATTATTAATTCTCGTATGAACGCCACAGGCTGTCTTGTCTCAGCTTGTCATATTTAAAAAACATAAAGGAGCGTATTACACGATTAAGGCCGGGTTGTTTCACGTCCACTTAACGCACGCACGTATATGACGTAAAAAATGGCGCTAACTAACGTCAAACCAAAAAAGCACGTACGTAAGTCGGTACGACAAATAATAACGAGTACATAATCGTTAATATTTGACGTACCTATGTTACGTTAACCAACCGTTTGAAACTACCGGCCCTTATCACTATAATTCTCAATCACCATAAGTTTTTGTAATAACAGTCTAGACTAAATTAATTTCAAACATAAATCAACTCCAAAAGAAAAATGATCGACCCAAAACACAAAGTATGAACATCAATCCAAACTTGGCGACGTCAAAAGAATTCAAAAATTAATAATGATTCCTTTAGAACAAGGCGTAGTTCGAACTCCTGTTCCCGAGATCCTTTTCAAAGTGGTACAAGTTTCAAAACTTTCAGAGTTTTGTTCCTGGCATAAATATACAGGGTGACAGGGAAACTCGACGTATACCTTGAAAGGCGTTATACTAGAAGTCATTAGCAACAAATTTAAGATTGAGGCAACTGTGTACAAACTGTGACAAAGATTGAGGCAACTGTGTAAAACGAAACGCATATATCATAGGTATTACAATAGAAAATATACATATAAGCAAATTACGCCATACTCACTGTATATAATTATTAATAAAACCATAACATAATGCATAACATTATATTATTATACACCAACATGTAAACTCGTACACATACACATCTTAGCTTGAAAGGAGAAAGGAAGCCCATCTATGTGTCTGAGAGTGTCACAAAAAAGACTGCCAAATTGTTCTCTCAAGTCCGTGAATTTGCCAAAACAAATGGCTACACATGCTGGCTTTTTTGTGGAGCGGTTTTTCTACGTCTCGATGATAACGAACGCGTGCAGATCAAATCAGAGCACGACCTCGTCAGCGTTCAAAATAAACTATGACTTTCAGCTAATTTACCTTTTTATAATTGTAGTTTGTATAATTCTAATTAATTTATTAGCTTTAAACGAAAATTGTATCACTTTTGAATGTACACTCGTCTACAAAAAACAAAAAAATACACATAATTCCAGCAATCACCATATACCACACTACTACAATAAACACACTCAAATATATGCCCAAACAAACATAAACACACACAAGACAAACACAAACATCATACCGACACACTATACACATTTGAAGCAATGGCCAGCAAAGACAAGCAGTACTTATTACTTTAAAAATGGCAGCCGCGTGTGAATCATTACTAACACTACAAGAAATAGACAACATACAGCTTGCTAAATCGATCACATGCGACTGTACAGATCTTGAGAAACAAACATCCATACACAAAAATGACTTTACTATAATTTCCCAGAACATTAGAGGCATTTGCTGCAATTTCGACGACTTCTTACTTACATTATCTAGTCTTAAATTTGAAACAGACACCATTATATTAACCGAATGCCAACTTAACTTAAATAAACCTGTTCCACAACTTGATAATTACTATTGCTATTATACCACAAACCTTTCAAATAAACATGATGGAGTCGTCGCGTATGTGAAAAAATCCTTAAAACCTAAAGTTACAGAAGTTAAGCTCTTACACGCAACTTGTCTTCAAATTGAGGTACTAAATAACATTGTCTTTGGTGTATATGTATAGATCCCCTGAAAATTTAAGCGCAGATAATTTTATTGACTCTTTAAGCTTACATTTGGAATCACTTAATATACAAAAAAGAAACATTGTGATCACAGGGGATATAAATATTAACTTGAGACCCAGGGAAACAACAATACTACGAACACAAAAATAGAATAAACTACCTGACTATGCTATCGTCATACGGAATTCTGGCCGGGCATACACTACCCACTAGAGAAATGAATTGTCTTGATCATTTCATGCTAAAAATTAATCCGAAAAAAATATCTGCATTTATAGCTATCTTACGCACTACCACTACAGACCACTATACCACCTTTCTTTCTTTGGCAAAAACGAAAGACAAAATCGCTCCAGATAAAATTAAAACATCTATAGACTTTGACAGTGCTCTCCTATATTTGCAAAATAAAAATTTAGCCGAACTTTTATTTATTGATGACCCAAATGTGGTTACAATCTCTTTAATAAACAAAATAACCGAATCTTTGACTGCTAATACTCGCACTATTACCATACCAAGCAGTAAACGTTTATTAAAACCCTGGATTACACTGGGTATTCTGAGATGTATTCGGAATCGTAATGCGTTACAGAAAAAGGCACGGAATAATCCTCACAATGAAATTGCCAAAATGACATATACGCGGTATAGAAACTATTGCAATAATCTCATAAAAAAGTTAAAAAGAAAACATAATAGGGTACAAATTACTAACGCTATCAAAAATAATAGACTTCTTTGGAAAAATATAAAAAATATCACTTATACTAATAAATCACGAACAGAGAATTTAGAATTGTTGCAGGTTAAATCATCTCCAATAGAATCCGCTAACTTTATAAATAAATATTTTGCAAGCATAGGCAGAGATCTGGCCCAGAACATAGCATCTGGTACTAACTCATTTAGCAAACTCTTAAATAAAACGCCTTCACACATAGGTAAGCTCAATGGCACTTCTGGATACTGATCAACCCGAAGTTTGCACTACGCTTATGAATTTACGATCTGACAGTGCCCCTGGATGGGACAATATACCCACTTGCTTCTTGAAACTTGCTAAAAATGAAGTTGTACCAATAATTACGCACCTTGCCAATCTATGCTTCCAACAAGGTGCTTTTCCAGCCCCATTAAAAAAATCTATTATTACGCCTGTGTATAAGGGTGGTGTTGTAGACGATGTTAACAATTATCGACCTATTTCCGTTTTAACTGCAATATCTAAAATTATAGAAAAATTGATAAATACTCGCCTCTTGCAGTATTTAAACAGATTTGATATTCTGTCACCTTTTCAATTTGGATTTAGGCAAAAGAAGTCAACTGAAGATGCTGTTATAGCACTAAGTTCTTTAGTAACCGAACAACTCGACAAAGGAAACAAATGTATGGCTGCCTTTCTAGATCTAAAAAAAGCCTTTGACACCGTCTCTACACCCATTCTTTTACGCAAGCTTGAGGCTATTGGAATTCGTGGAACACCACTGGCACTTTTTATGGATTATCTTTCTGGTAGAACGCAAAAAGTGAAACTTGGACAAATTGTAGGTGAGGACGCGGATGTATCATACAGCGTACCACAAGGAAGTGTACTAGGACCTACGCTTTTCTTAATTTACATAAATGACCTCTGCAACATGAGGATAAATAATGCCAAAGTATTTTCATACGCCGATGATACAGCTGTCGTCTTCTCAGGAAAAACATGGGATGATGTTAAAAACAGTGCAGAAGAAGGACTAGCTCTTGTTGCAACTTGGTTAAAAAAAATCTGCTCACCCTGAACACTAGCAAAACCAATTTCATTTGTTTTAATATTTATAATCAGGTTCAATCAGATAAAGAATTTAATTTAAGAATCCACACGTGCGACTTTACTACAGATGGAACTTGCTGCAATTGCCCTACTATCAAACAAGTTACCCAAACAAAATATCTGGGAGTGATTATTGACCAGCGTCTCTCCCGGTATCCTCAACTGGAACAAGTCATGAGTAGAGTACGAAAACTCATTTGGATTTTCAAACAGCTGAGATATGTTGTACCAAGGAGAATAAACGTAAATAAAAATAAAAAAATGACAACCAAAGGATCTATTAAATGAAATTTATGTATCTTTGGTCCAGTCTGTTTTAGTATATTGCATAACTGTATGGGGTGGAGCAACGAAATCTAGTTTTATCTAGTCTTCAAAAAAAGAATATTCTCCACTGAAAAGCTTTACGAATTATGTAATCTGCTGTCAGTGAGAAAATTGTACATCCTTCTTCTCATCCTCAAAACGCACAAAGAGACACCATATGATCCTAAAATACTTGAAAAGAGAAAGAAACACTGCATAGTAAACATTCCCAAAACTAAAACAGAATTTGCCAGCAGACAATATAAAAAACGCTCAGCCTTTTTATACAACAAAATCAATAAATTTATATTTATCTATGATAAGAAAAAATACGAATGCAAAAAAAAGTTAATAACATGGCTACACAATTTAAATTATGATGATACAGAGTTACTTTTGCAACGTGTGACTTAATATTATATGATCTAGACTCTAGAGTGATGTTATTCGCTTATTTAGTCACACCATGTACACTCAAAATCTGTCTTTCTCTCTCACACACAAACACACACACACACACCCCAACACACCCTCTCTCACACACTCACACAAACACACTCACGCACTTATACAATTAATAATAATAATAATAATATCCCTGGACATTTGACACAGCGCCATCTAGTCCCAAGCTAAGCAACCTAATGCTTGTGTTATGGTAACAAGATGGCTGATAAACTACTTATATACATTTTTTTTTTTTTTGTAAATACATACATATTATAGATAGAAAAACACCCAGACTCGGAACAAATACATGTAGGTCATACAAATATTCGTTCCGTGCGGGAATCGAACCCGCGACACGCAGCGCAGCAGTCAATCGCTTAACCACTGCGCCAACCGTGCCGTCAATTGATCGTATTCTCTTTCTTTCTTTATTTTTTTTTTATTTATTTTTTGTTTTTGTTACTTACCTATTTGTAATTTATAATGAAAGGGAAGAGCGGAGCCTTCAACTACAGGCATTGCTATGCCTAAATGGAGACTCCTCGACATGCAATGTAAGCCAAAATGATATGAAATAAACTTATTTTATTTTATTTTAATTTTATTTTTTTTATACACGCTTAAAAACAAACTAGTCATTCATTACATAACATATAATAACTGTGATAATCAAGTAATCCAGTAAACACTACACAAGTATTTAATAAGTTTAAAATCTCAAAATCTTTTTGTCGGTTTTAAAAGCAAGTCAATTAAGATGTGGGTACTTACCACCTTATAATATACGCGCCGCACTATGTAGGTACCATTTTGATGAAACTCAGATGCATCTTCACGACATCCGTGTGTCACTGTCGGGATGCAGCAGAATACCAGCGTCAGGCTTAAGCTAAGCTGGACTCCCATTTGGTGCAACCATGAGACACACACCGCCCAGTAGTGATCGACCGTTACACATTTATTTATACGAGGTGTCTATGGTTCAATTTATCTTTTTAATCTTTGTTTTTTTTTTTTGTTTATGTTTCACCTTTTTTTGATGTTTTTTTTATTACTTGTATTGTGTGTTTTGTTGCACTGAATAAACATTTTATCTATCTATGTATCTATCAAATTTAGTCCAGTTAACTAGGGTTCAAAACTGGATCGTAACCGAGCTGTGTCAGTTCTTTGATTTTTTTGAAATTTTCTGACTTGTTACCAAAAACAATTAATTATGAGAAAAAACTACTCCACTCCACACATTTCATTAATAGTTTTCTGAAAGTTGAAAAAAGAGTGATCATTTAAAAAAAAGTTCATGCAAAACTTACATAATCTCTGAAACAAAACATCTTTAATAGATTTTTTTTTATTTTTTAACCATCCAGTTTTGATCCCTAGTTGAGAGGACAAAATTTGTTGCAAATGACCTCTAGTATAACCTCTTTCAAGGAATACGTCGAGTTTCCCGGTCACCCAGTATAGTTATTGTAATACAGGATTAAAACTACTATACTAAGCCCATTGCGAACTTTTTATTATCCAATGTATTCAGAAGCCATTTGGCCAACGATACTTTTGGAAGTTCGATAGAAAATCGAGATATTCGTCTAAAACTTTGATGAGATTTAGTGGGCTTAGGGACAGTGAACTTTACTTCGACGGAGACGCCTTTGTCGTAAAAAGACCAACTGAAGGGCAAATGCCCTTGAAAAGGCCAACTGAAGGGCAAATGCCCTTGAAAAACAGTGTTATCCTAACGGAAAGACCCGATGATGCTCAATAGCATATCAATGTATACTACCCGTGCATCGTGGTCCCAGCTGTCATTCGTAGATTTTTGACAGTCATTACGGGTAGTCAGAAGCCTAAAAAAGTGTGACAACTAATCTTACCAAGGGCACAGAATAACTAATAGTACTGCTAAGGGGTATCAAGTCACCGAGTAACTGGGTTTCGGAACTCAAAGACAGATTTGTAATCTACATGTTCAGCGCTCTGTCGCAGTAGACAAAAAATTACTATTTCTAATATTTTTGCCTGTTTGCTTCGGCTAATCTCCGAAACGGCTGAACCGATTTTGGCGGGAATTTTATAAGGAATAACTAAAACTTCTTTTTATAAAAAGAATTAGGGTTCCGTGCAAAACAAAAACACCCACGAAATACAATTTGTTTTCCGACAAGCACACGAACGAAGTCGCGGACACAGCTAGTGAGGTATATAAAATAGAATAAGACAGGAGAGCGTTACTTTCGGCTACCTCCAGCTTGTTAGAGTTACATTTCAAAAAGAGGTATACACTCCTTTACTCCTACAATTTCATATTTAAACTTCGTAATTAAGAACCAGCTAATTCTTAAGTTTCAATTTTAATAAATTAATTTGAAACTAGCGCCTGCTCAGCTGAAGTTCTAACAAGATAACATTAATTGAAGTAGAATGTTACATTTAGTTCTGGCTCTTTCTTTAATTAAACATGCTAATGTAATTAGATATTGTGAAGTCAGAAGTTCATAATGTCTGACTAGACGTATTTTTTTTTCAGCCCATTTTTTTTTTGCGGGGGCAGTAAAATATCTTTATACATAAATTAAGATGGTGTGGTCCAGATGTTTTAGCATAACGAGTTGAACAGTAGCTATACTGTAGAGCAATGGTGGCCGCAGGCACTTTACATAATCAACCTATAATGTTCCCACTGTTGGGACACAGACCTCCTCTTGGTGAGGAGTGGGCCGTAATCCACCACGTGGGCCCAGTGCGGATTGGTAGATGTCACAGAAAGAGGAGGCCTGTGTCCCAGCAGTGGGAATATTACAGGCTGTCTATGTATATTGTTCAACGCGTCATATAAAAAAAATGCGCGTGTAGCACCGTACATGTGATCCTCGTAGAAGTGAAAATTCCTAAAAAAATAAAGATTAAAAGAGGTTTAGTGTGAGAGACAGAGAGTTATAATACATATTTAGTTTTTTAGTAATATTGTTAATCACTTAAATTGCATTTTATAGACGATCGTTTTGCGCATCTATGTGTATCGATCACGTAAACATTGACAATCGCTATTGATTTTTTCGGGGACCCTTAACCGCGTCTTTGAAATGTCACTCTCAATTTCTTCCAATTATCTAATCGCCGCCTAAGAAGTTTCACGTCAAAAATGGAATACCATCTCAATGTGTAAAAAATGTAAATTGACCGATTTGTCACTATCATAATGCTGTGAGTTTTAAGAAAACTTCATAATAGCGTAGGTATTTTGGGCTTCCAAATATCGCTGTTATGACTTGTCATAGGAGATATTACGGTGATGTGAACACACCTTTGATCGCAAAATCTACTGATCAGAGATCACAGATTCCAATGTGATAAGCAGACAAAAAATTGGGCTACCCATTCGAGAAATCTTTGCTGAAAACCTCAAAAAATGAAACATATAATTGTTATTATCCATTAAATACCTACTATCATAATCCGTCCTACAATATAGTTTACTGTATAAGCCGTAGACCATGTGGCATTTTCTTCTTTCTTTTCTTCAAAATAACACGAAAAAATAAATTATATCGTTTTTATTGGTTTGGCCCAAAATTCAGCAACGAGAATACCGTTCGCTGACGCAACCATTAGGTCCTCACGTGTGCAGGTGACAGTGCATGCAGTGCAAGATGGGAGGTGAGCCATTGTCTGTGGAGAAACGCCGCATATACATCAGAGGTCTGCACCCCCACTTGTGGAGATTGTCCTTGCTGCGGCGTAGGTACTTGGTTTCGAAGTCTAACTAGGTTTTTTTATGTGGCAACATACACTCATTTCACAATAGTAAAAAAAACTTTAGAAGAAAAAATTCTATTCCAAAATAATTCCAGAGAAAACATCTCATTTGCACACTCATCGCACGTCTCATTGGTATATACAATATGTGTGCTACCGACCAATTAAGTTGACCTATCAAATATACCTCTGTACCCCCGCTATAGTGAAGGATGTAGGCTAAGTCGGGAGGGGAAGTAGTCCTTATTATAATTGCCATATGACAAAAGGAACGGCCGAGCCACCCACGAGTAAAACTATTCAGTGACGGTGACAAAAGAATAATACTCCTATTTTCAACCTTTTATTTTGCGTCTATTTTTCCGTTTAAATGGGTGTCTGCCGGTTTGTGTTCCAATAAATAAATATCGATAAACACGTGCAAGGATTTTGTTCACTTTTCAGTAAGTTTATTTTGTGTCTTACTTTGAAAATGGTTACGTATGAGTTCCCTTATTACGCCTTAGACCAAATAGATTAGTCTAAATAACTCTAAACCTGATTTTTGTCTACGGATAAATTATACAGCGTGGCGCTTTAATGGCGACATTAATTTAACACACATATACGGTTTCGCGTTTTAGTTTCATGAATATATTTTAATTTAATTAAACATTAATATTTATTAACAATTTTCTAAAATAGCATTTTAGAGCAGCCTGACTTAAAGAACTGTAGCGCAGGGGTCATTTGCCGGGATCACGGATCATAACATCGCATCAATGTAATTAAAATAAATAACGTGCAAAGAGAAGGCGAATTGAAGGAAAGAGAGAGAGTCCTATGTCGGCGAGCGGTGCAGGTGGAAATTTTCAAGTTATGACTTTTTTTATGTTGTTATAATTTTTATGATTACTGGCCACTAGCCCTACCCGTGTGTTAAATTAATGTCGCCATTGTAGCGCCACGTTGTATACAGGGTGGCATCCCTACCACCAAGTGCAATATGTTCCCCCTAGCAAAGAAATGAATGTCGGTTATCAAAACAAAATCTGCTGTTTCATTGAAAAGTGCAATACCTTTGCGGTCAAAATGTATGGCAGAGCTAATTTTTTAGAAAAATTACAGCCCAATGGGGTTTAAAATCATGTACTGAGACACAACAGGTGTGCGTCGATGTACCTGGCACCTGCCACCCTGTATTTTCCGTGAATTGGTTAAAAAAACACTTTTATACGTCACTGTTTCATCGATACGACGAAAAAGAACTGAATTCAGGCATGATGCGATGGCTAAAAGGTATCCTGCAGCTGAATTGCGTAACACACTATCAATCACAATCTGAATCATTTTGAAGTATATTGTTAATCCATTGCTACATATGTTAGAAAAATTTGTCTGCTCAGCAACGTAAATAACGCAATAAATGTTGTTTAACTGTCAAAATTAAAGCCATTGCCATTGTTTGTGTGTTACGGTACTACCCCGCTGCAGCCTGTTATTAAAAATGCCTACGTTTCCATCGCAAAAATAAAGAAATCTAAAAAATTTAATTAACATCCTATGAATCGCAAAAACCAATCAAGCAAAAAGTTATAGGAACGCGTATCTCTCAGCAGTTTGTTTTCGTACGTCGTCGCCGGCAAGTTGGTCGGATGCGAATTATCGAGCTGTGTAATCGGAAACAAAGCCTCTCGTAGCTTGGCGAAAGAAAACAAACGACATACGATAAACGATACTAAGGGAACTCGATTTAATGGCTTCTTATTTCATGTTATTATCTTTTATTTTTGGAAAAGACTGGTTTTCTTTAAGAGATTTCTATACCGCGGTTCAGAATGCGGAATTATGCTCTACATAATGTATTCGACTTGATTCTTAAAAGATTCGTGGAACTTAAGATGTGTTTATCCAAGCAGCTCTTTGTCGAAGCCAGCCAGTCTATTTTGTAAAAATCTCACCGTAAAAACTTAGGTGAAGTGAATGTGGAGTGAGCTATCATTCCACCAGAAGGCCAATTTTCGTAATTTAAAACGTTAAAAATCTAGTCGCAGTCTCATCTCGGCGACAAACAAATGTCAAAAACCTGTCAAAATGTAGAGAAATTAGAGGTTTTTTTGATAGATTGAGACTGAGATCAGATTGTGAACGGTCTTAAAATTGCGAGAATTGCCCCTCTGATGCTAGGGTTTGGCACTATTAAGCTGTTAATCTATCATTTCACCTTAGTGAAAACTTAGGTGAAGTGACAGATTAGTCGGGGAGATTTTTTCAGAATATATCGACTGGAAGCCTATTTGGTATCGAGTTTGACTGCCTAAGATGCTCTGCACGCACTCGGGTATTCTTCTTGTGGACTCCTTTTCCTAAACCATTCCTTTTGAAGAACAACAAAGTAATGCAAATAAGAAAGTTAACAAACCAAATAATTAAGAACCCGTCGACTTTAATGAAACCAAATGGAAATCCGACCTAAGATGATAAGAGATAAATGATAATGATGATGATGCCAATAGATAAATGATAGCTGGAGAATAGTTTGGTACATCCAAACTATTCTCCAGCTATCATAGGGTGTATGACAGCTGGAGAATATTTTGGTAGATTGATATGATAATTTTAAGGTGGTTTCATTGTATTTAGGCATGCCTATAAACGAATTATCTTTCTTATGCGTCCTCATCATCATCATCAACATTTCCGCTGAAAGATGCC
The DNA here is from genome assembly GCA_951799955.1 of Apamea anceps. Taxonomy (NCBI): domain Eukaryota; kingdom Metazoa; phylum Arthropoda; class Insecta; order Lepidoptera; family Noctuidae; genus Apamea; species Apamea anceps. The sequence goes on from OX637509.1 coordinate 4,769,034, forward strand.
CACTGATGCGCATAGGCCTCCCCAAGCTCCGCCACTTCGACCGGTTCTGTGCTTCTCGCATCCAGCCCATTCCTACGAACTTCACCAAGTCATCGGTCAACATTGTGGTCTTGCAGCGTTTCATCTTTCGGTACCGGTAAAACGGGGTGAATAGGGATGCAGCGGTGAATCGGGACGAAACTTTAAAATGGATTTAAACTTTAAAATAATATAGTTTATTGCTAACAAAGACACTTAATCTTTAGTTTAAAAACAGTAAACACATTAGAGCCTTTTCTGGCAACAAACTATATTATTTCAACGTTAAAATCCATTTTTAAGTTTCTTCCCGATTCACCCGTGCTTCCCCATTCACCCCGTTTTACGGTACACGGTCGCCACTCCAGAACCTTTCGGCCCCATCGGCCATCTGTACTGCATAGTTCTTTTACGTATTCTATCTATTTCGTAAATAATTCTCATTCTAGTACAAAATTCCAGTAGTAATTTTGCTAACGACTAAACACGTAGAGAGTGCATCAGCTCGGCTTGCGTCAAACTAGTGGAGCGAGGATAAAGATAACGGCACATCCAAGGGCCACCCTTATCATCCAATTTAGCTACATATACGATACTCAATCTTCTAGAGGATTTTGTGTAAAAAGAAGTTGGAAAGGGTTATAAATGGTCGATAAATGGCTCATGGCATATGGAAGGGCGAGCGAGAGATTGATCATCAGAATTATTCCTTTTCTCGTAAACTACGCTAGTACAGCCCGCCTCAAAAAGATGTAAACAAAGACAAGAATACATTTGATTGTTTACAATTTGTGTTCTGTAGTACTGTATCACCACCATATTAAGTACGCTAATCCATACAAATTTTATAAATTCGAAAGTAACTCTGTTTGTATGGTTACCTTCTCACGTCTAACCCACTGAATGGATTTCGGAAAGGACATGGATTGCTTTTTGTCCGGGTAGCACGTTCCCGTGGGATAGTTTCCGCCATCCACTCGGACGAAGCCGCAAGCAGAAGCCAGTGTGTGATATGTTTTGTGGCTAAACATTGATACAATATTACGGAACAAAGATTGTAGACAATTCAATCATCAGTCGATGTAAAAAGACCCATCACGGGTTCGTCATAGATCTTTTTAACTCAATCTAAATTAATTTGTACAAAAAGTAATTGCTGGGCAACGACATTTAATTTTGTTGTGAAAATTCGTTGTTTACGTCCGAAAAAAGTTGGTACTTTGTCCTTAAGAAATCTAACCGTAACCAGAAGGTTCTCAAGTAAGGTTTGTCGCTGACATGAGATTGCGACTAGATTTTGAATGTTTTTAACTATGATAAATGATAAATAAATGATAAATGATTTTATTTTGTAAGTAGGTTTGTACAAACACTTTTACACGTCAATGGCGATATGGCGATTGGCCTTCTGTTATCTTTTAGAGGCTTATACTGTACCTACCTATTTATCTATAAGTTTGTTAACTTTTTCATGGCTGCTTCTAAATCGAGCAGCATCAAGCACTGCAGGCGACGTAATATTACGCAACATTCGTCACGAACAGAAAGCGCTTTAAAATACCTTTACAATAGCGTATTCATAAACAGGGTGCTTTAAGCGGCTTACGTTTGTGGTTATGTGACGCGCGCGCATTGTATGCATGCATATATTTTTAGAACAATGCTGTGTAAACCCACTGCATTGTGCGCCCACGCGAAAGATCTGGAAAATGGTGCTACGCAAGCGCTAACGAATGGATAATAAATCCATTCGTTAGCGCTTGCGTAGCACCATTTTCCGAAAACATGTTGGTTATTTTGTTGCGAACATAATGACTTAACTTACTTTAGCTGTTAATTGAGAGAGAAAGTTGGGAGGTAATACAGCGAAAGATTAGGTGTAGCTCACGTCACGCCTTGCTTCACTTTTTAGCATGGTCACGCCATGCTAACCGTCACGACCCCCGTACATGTCCATTATTTTTCGATAATCTAACTGACGGACTAAATATAATAATATTTTTTTTACCCAGGAAACTACCCTATTGTAATTTTTATTTAGGGCAATATTACTAACGATGATTAAATAAAAAAAAAAAAAACACTGCTTATCAAGAAAAAAGAAGCATCATCTGCCACGCTTTTTCGCAACTATGTTGGGGTCGGCTTCCAGTCTAACCGGATTCCAGTGTTTTACATGGAGCGTCTGTCTATCTGAACTGCACAACCCAGGAACTTTGTAATACGACATCACTTGGTAAGGCTGATTGTCAGACTTTTAGGATAGTGACGACCCGTAACGAATCAAAGATCCGTGAATGACAGCCGGTATCAACGGCTTAATGTGCTTTCTGAGGCACACAGGGGTCTTGGTATGTAAAGATGGTCACCCATCGACGGAGCAATCACGGAAAGCGTAGCGTAACCTGATCGATCGACCCGTGCGGCTGTAAGCCAAAAATAGAAGCAAAACACAAAATCGAAATCAACCCACTCATTGTTTCGAGTTTATTGTTTCAATTTTCCGAAGTACAAATATACCGTTCCCCGTTCGCGGTTGTCGATAGGCTAATTAATAAAAAGCAATTAATTCCCTTAAAATGTTTACAAGTGTACAGACGCCAGCACTTCAAGCTACTACAATCTGTTAAATTTCTTTAATAGATTTTCAACTTTATAGATAAAGCATTAAGGTTCAAGGTTGATTGGGAAAATTTGACAGTTTTGGGTAGCTTGTTGTGCTAGCGTCTGTACCGATGAGATACGGAAACAATCAGCTGATTGATTCGCTGTTAACGTTATTATTATATAGTTGCATACTGACTTTGTATTGTAGAATATGTTGTGGTCTGTGCCATTGTTGTTTATTTTTTTGCAGATTTATGCGATGGGAATACTAAGAATACATTTTAATAATAATAATAATAATTTATTTAATAAAAACGTTTACAAAAGGTGTACATTTATCCAAGAGTGGCAAATTTCCCATACAATTATAGTGCCTAAAAATAAACTACAACTAAAATATATTTTTTTTAATTACAGATGCAAGTAATGATAGTTCTGAACTCGAGTGTTAGGTAGCGACCCACCCGAACTAGGTTTAATACAAACCTGTGTTTCAGGCCATCATCATTTCAATAAGACCAGTATCAGTATTTCATTCAGTTGGAGTTTGTGGGGAGAAATTTTATTGTAACATTTTAAACCCCATGAAGGATGAGTGTACCTACTTTCGCCAGTCTGATACCTGGTTGAACAAATTGGTCCCTATTTCTAGACCTGTAGTTGCGTCTTTCACCTCTTTAACTGAAAGCTTTAAATTTTTCCTTACGTACATGATGTTTTCATAGATGTATTGACAAGCTACCGTAATGATTTTAATATTATTAAACAGTTCCTTTAGAGAATCGCGCCTGCGGAGGTCTTTTCGGAGATATCGTGTAAAAATAGACACGATATCTGCAGCCCGTTCCCATAGTAAAATACCGTAAGACATGATACTATGAAATTAACAGAAATAGACTAACCTCATGCGACCATTAGACCAGCACAACTTTTTATCTATACTAATATTATAAACAGGTATTTGTTTGTTTGTATGTAGGAGGTAATATCCGGAGTTAATGATCCAATTATAAAAATGTTTTCACTTGTAGAAAGCTACATTATGTGCGAGTACTATATAGGCTATAAATTATGTTTACATCATGCATTTTAGCTGAGCTATCACAACTTTTGTCTAGCAAGTCGGAAAGAAATACCTCTTAAAGCAGAATTATTTGCATGCGCTGCCTCAACAGTTGTATATAACTAAAAACAATGTATAGCAATCTGGTCCGCCTTAAATAGTTCTACAAAAAAAGTCCGCGACACCATATTTCTACCTTTTATATATTATCTTTTAATATCGCTTTTATGTTTTAAAAAAGTATTTTATTGACATGCTTGCTTACGTTTGGATGGATGAATCCTTATCAAAATTAATTATTTCATGATCACAAGGATATCAAGGAGACAAGATTTGCCCTTTATGGTATGTCAATTGGTCATATAGTTTCGGAGATAATATAAAATTACTAAAAACGCAAAATGCTGCTAAAACATTCACGAATACAACTTTCATTCATCGTGTGCGTGTAAATATATACATTTATAAATAAACTAGCTGCGCCCCGCGGTTTCACCCGCATAAATTTCGATCCCGTGGGAATATCGGGAATAAAAAGTATCCTATGTGCTAATCCTGGTTATAAACTATTTGGGTCCCAAATTTCATCTAGTTTTTGCATCCATCCATCCATACAAACTTTCGCATTTATGATATTAGTAGGATTATTTTAATTTTTTAAAAGCAGGTAGGTTCTACTTGCATATTAATTATAGTGCTGATAGATTGTCTGCCATTTAAAACAAAATAACAGTCTATAGGAAAAATTAAGGCCCAGAACAAAATGTTGTAACAATAGACATATGCTTACCCCGCTACAGGAATCATAGACTAGGGAAGGTCGTTATGTCAGTGGCCGCCGCACTGCGGGCCTTGTTTTAGGCATACAACCTTTTTGATTTTACTGGTCTGTGTGTACTAACGTTTTTCATTACTGTGTTCTAAGTTTTGTTCGGGATTTCGGGATGTGTACTGTGGAAGTCCGCAGAAAACTAAGACGCGGAAAAAAGAGGTTTGTTACCATAAGGAGGTTTACAGTCTCAAACTGTGAAATAGATAACGCAAAAAGTAAGTAATATTTATTTTAGAAGTATTTAAGTATTGTATGCATGTTAGTATATTCTCATAATTTTTGTTTAGTATTAAGTGAATTGTTTTTTGATTCTATGTATTATTTTTTGTTTTTTGTCTCCTATGCTCTATCACACGCTGTCTACATCTCTGTATCTATTGTCCTATCTCAGGTGTGCTGGAAGAGATGTCTTATGAAATAAGCATCACCTCTGTACCTCTGTATTTTTTCTGTTCTGTTTTTCCTTGTCTGTTTATATATGTGTGTACCTACATAAATGGTAAATAAAAAAATAATATAAAATTAAAAGTTACGTCAAATAGTATAGAAGATGTGTTGTGTGTGTAAGCTGAGTATTGGAAAATGTTTACGTGTAAAGATATCTTTAATAAAAAGAAAAAATAAAAGAAATAATAAATATTTTTTTTTTAAGTAATAAATAATAAATAAATTTTATATATATACAGGATAATTTTTTATTCAGTGCGTAAATTTTCACAGGGTGTTCTACCCATGAATATGAACAACTTTCACTATGGGACCATCTCTGAAATCACAAAAAAAAAATCAGCTGTTTCTTATAAAAGTTCAATACCTACTCGACCAAAATGTATGAATCTGCTGATTTTTTTTTTCGTGATTTCAGAGATGGTCCCATAGTGAATGTTGTTCATATTCATGGGTAGAACACCCTGTAAAAATTTACGCACTGAATAAAAAATTATCCTGTATATATAAACACACACACACACACATTATTTGGACACAGTTTGTGAAACAATAAATACAAATAACAAAATATAAAAGTGAAAAATAATGTGTTGTAAAATAGTGTGTGCCTCACAGCTGCGCCAAAAAAATTAATTTCAGCATTAATGTCAGACAGATGCTGCCTGACGCTGGTTTTCTAATGAACCTTTAGGGACAAGTGACGAGGAGTACAAACAGTTTCAACTTCATCATTTGCGTAGCTTTTTGCCAACTATGTTGAGATTGGCTTCCAAAATACTGGTACTCAGCTGCGTCCGGTTGTCTAACCGGATGCAGCTGAATACCAGTATTTTACATGGAGCGACTTCCTATCTTACCTCCACAAGCTAGTTAGTTAAATACTAGGTAATACGATACCCCTTGGTAAGACTGGTTGTCAGATTTTCGGGCTTCTGACGACCCGTAACGACTGTCAGAGATCCACGCCATCCAGCCGGGACCAACGGCTCAACGTGCTTTCCGAGGCACGGAGGGGTCTTGGTAAGTAAAGATGGTCATCCATCCACGGACGCGGCAAGCGTAGCTTAACCTGATCGATCGACCCGTGCGGCTGTTATTACTTAGCCACAAGACTCTCTAAACAGTTTCAACATACACAATACATAATTTTTATAACTACTTACAAAAATAATAGGTACCTCAAATAACAAATCTAAAATAACAATCCTCTTCCTTAAATAAAAATTTCAATCCACAATTTCAGTTTCACAAGCAACAAAGCTAATTAAACAATAATGATAACTTTTTTCTTTCCAAAGGAATCACGCAATGAGGTCGTGGTCGCGACCGCTTTGAAATTTACATTCAGAATTAGATATCTCATTTACTTTTTAGGGTTCTGTACCCAAAGGGTAAAAACGGGACCCTATTACTAAGCCTTCGCTGTCTGTCCGTCAGTTTGTCCGTCCGTCTGTCTGTCACCAGGCTGTATCTGAAGAACCGCGATAGTTAGTCAGTTAAAATTTTCAAAAATTATGTATTTCTGTTGCCGCTATAACAACAAATACTAAAAACAAAATAAAATAAATATTTAAGGTGGGCTCCCATAAAACAACCGCGATTTTTTGCCTTTTTTGCTCGATATCAATAATGGCAACAGGTCGGCACTTGAAATATTCACAAAATACTCAGTTGTATTTTAATTTTATATCCCATACACCAGACGTGATTTTTATAGATAATGTTACGGAACCCTTCGTGCGCGAGTCCGACTCGCACTTGGCCGGTTTTTAAAATGAACAACGCTACAAAGGATCTTAGATGCAATCGTGGCGGGACTGTTTTATGACGAATGATTTTGCTTCAAGGATGGCACCCATTAGAAGGTCATTTACTAACCTTGCTAGTACTTAAAGGGGTCACGTAACAATAATAAATTACTTAGTCTCCGTAGTCTTTTTCCAACTATATTGGGGTCGAGTTCCAGTTTAACCGGATGCAGCTGAATACCAGGGGGCCTACTCCGAAGTAGTATCGGCCGAATGCTTGGCCGTTTCCTGCTACAAAGTTACTATTTGATTCGGTCGGTTCCGATCTTACACTCCTCTCTTTTGAATATTGACTATGGTCCCGACCCAACTGAGCCAATCCGAACTTTTTTCGCATTTTTCAATAATATTCGGTTCGGCTATGTGTCGGTCCGATCCGAACATTCGCACTTTGCACTTCGGAGTAGGCCACCTGTATTTTATATGGAGCGACTGCCTATCTGACGTCCACAACCCAGTTACTGGGTAATACGATACTCATTTGCAAGAGTGGTTGTCAGACTTTCGGCCTTCTGACTACCCGTAACGACTGCCAAAGATTCACGAATGACAGCCAGGACCAACGGCTTAACGTGCTTTCCAAGGTACGGAATAATATTAAATTACTATAGGTAGGTAATTTATAAATATAGTAAAGGAACGCTGTCTGTCACCGTAAAATATGACAGACCGTCAGGCAGAAGAAGAAATAATTCACAATTTTTCTGCCAAAATACCTATTAAAGAATCGCGACATATTTTCCAAAAATGTAAACAAATATGAGTTTATGGATAAATAGCTTTAATTCCTACACAATAAAGTTCAGTTCACGCTACAACTTCAAACTTTTTTTTAACTTTTTCAATAGTGCTATACTCCATTCATTATAGCATTAGACAAATAACGACAGTTATTGTGTTGTATTGTTGAAATAACTGCATTTTAGTGTTTCAATTTATATGTAAATGGTAAATACAATACATTGCTTTGTATTTATAGTGAAATAACGGAGCTTATTATACGTTTATATGAAAATAACGATGGCGTTATAACGTTATTTTTCTAATGTTATAATGAATGGAGTATAGTCACTCTGAAATCAATTTATTTTTTATTAAAATAAAGTTGATATTTGTTTAACTTGAAATAACATCAATTGGAAACATAAATACAATTTGAATATAATATATACCTACTTATTTTCTTTTGTCAATTACCATAATTATCAACCCTGCAGTATTTATTTTTTAAATATCGCAGCATTATGCTGAGATAGGAGCCTTTTGGGCCTCGCACAGATCTTTTCTTTTGGTTACTTTAGGTTTGGTTGTTTTAATGTAACATTGTAAGTTTTAAATGTTCTTTTCCATAAGGGTTCCGTAGCCAAAAGGCACGGAACCCTTATGGATTCGTCATGTCTGTGTGTCTGTCTATCTGTCCGTCCGTATGTCACAGCCACTTTTTACCGAAACTATAAGGTACCGGTATTTAGGGATAGGTCTTCAAAAATTATATTGAGATTTCGAATATCATTTTTTTCAAAACTGAATAGTTTGCGCGAAGACACTTCCAAAGTGGTAAAATGTGTCCCCCCCCCCCCCCCTGTAACTTCTAAAATAAGAGAATGATAAAACTAAAAAAAATATTGATGTAGGTACATTACCATGTAAACTTCCACCGAAAATTGAACGAGATCTAGTAAGTAGTTTTTTTTTAATACATCATAAATCGTAAAACGGAACCCTTCATGGGCGAGTCCGACTCGCACTTGGCCGCTTTTTTTTACTATTTGTAGGTACTTCCTGTGTGTGGCCAAATAAAATATTTTTCATCTTTCTTTCTTTTTTATATTTCAGCTTCTAACAATATGTGCAACTACAGTAAAACTATACTCCAACATATGGCTCTTACAGTTACGTACGTCATGCCTGTTAACATCTCAATTACAGGTGGAATCACAGTGCAGCTGTCAGGATAACGAGATCGAATATTCACATACAATTACATGGCATGGTATAGTGCGTCGACAGCTGAAATTAGCTTTAGGCAACAACCCGGTAATTGGAGCTGGGTTCTAAGAGACGGAGTGGGAATAAATTGACCATTATGTTACATGGAAATGGTTGAATATGTATTCGGATGCAGCGTAAAATGTATTTTATGTATGACCACGGATAACTTTTTACAGAGTAGTCCGATTTTGATAATTCTTTTTATAAGCCTCTCTCTCTACCAAGTTTTAATTATAAAATAGTTCAAAACGAAGGTTGTAGTTGTCAATGAAAAGATTACTTGCTATTTATTTTGCTTAACCTGTTATTGTTTTTTTTGTGTGTTTATGTTCTTTTTTATGCGTCATATTTGCGGCAAATAAGTGCATTTTCTTTCTTTCTTATTAATGATTTAAAAATAAATCGAGCAATGGTGGCCCAGTGGTAACGGCCCCGACTTACGAGTTGTAGGTCCTGGGTTCGAACTCAGTCAGACGCTTTACCTTATGTAAATAATTTCATCGCCACTGCTCACAAAACGGTGAACGAAAAATCGTAAGGAAATCGTCATGTCCTAGAACCAAAAACTCGAAGACATGTGACATCTAACTACCCGCACTGGACCTGCATGGAGTACAGTCACGAGAAAAAGTATATATACACTCAGCTTTATTCAAAAGCGATATACTCCTTTATTTTTGAATGAAATTTTATGTTGTTACGAACATAGCATTTTCGAACCCATAGGTTTATGTAATGTGTCGTATTTCAACGTTGCATTCGTTATTTCACGAAGAAATCGCAATTGAAAGTTGCCAAGTGTTGACATATTGGTGCTCGTGACTGTACAGACCACTCCCTGTCACAGAGGAGGCCTGAGTCCCAGTAGTAGGAAAATTATGGGCTGATTATGTTATAAAAATAAATCACTCAAAAATTAATTGGTAATAATATCCCTGGACATTGCACACAGCGCCATCTAGTCCCAAGCTAAGCAACCTAATGCTTGTGTAACAAGATGGCTGATAAACTACTTACATACATTTTTTTTTTTTGTAAATACATACATATTATAGATAGAAAAACACCCAGACTCGGAACAAATACATGTAGGTCATACAAATATTTGTTCCGTGCGGGAATCGAACCCGCGACACGCAGCGCAGCAGTCAATCGCTTAACCACTGCGCCAACCGTGCCGTCATGTATGCAGGTAAAGATAAATAATCAAATGAACAGCTGACATAAGTTGCAAAAGAAACGAAGTCAAGTTGATGATACTGCGGCGGCGTTCGATTTCCGAACGCACCGACTCGAGATGGCAACACTGGGGAAACCGGCCGCCATGCTCGTAGAGAGAATGTTTACTGTTGATGAGCTGTGCTATTTTATCGTATTAATATTAACTATGGATGTCTACTGTGAATTGTGTACCTGTGACTAATTACCAACAACCTGTGTCTACGAATTATAAACTGTGCATTATTCTAACGGAGTGTATTATTACTACATGGGGACTGATCTGCGTCCTATCATCATCATTCCCATAATACATTTTCATAGCTATGAAATGCATAAAAACTAGGACGAGTTTCGCATCGAGTATACGCGACATTTTCAATAAAGAAGCTATTGGCAACCCCAAGCAAATTCAACAGCAAAGTCTTTGTAAGGGCCCTCGATGAAATGCGCCATTCAGGGGCCCAGATACGAATCTACCATGCAAACAAAACAGGCAAACATTTATCGTATCTCGAATATTTTCGCAGTATTGAACTTGTATACAATTGAAGCTGTATAGAACTTTATAGATATCTATATATATGTATACAAATTTATACTTTCTATACATTATACTAATAAATAAAATTGAAGTGTCTGTTTTTAATGTCAGAATAACAGCTTTTTATTACTAAATGCATATGAAAGTAATATATACGATACTTATACCAACTTGTCTGTCTGACTTTCTGTCTGTCTGTTTGTTCGACGGGACTTTCACTGGAAGATACGAGTAGCTGGGTAACTTAGGTTACTTTTATTTTTAAAAAAGAATTAGGGTTCCGCGCAAAAATATTAAAACCCGTGAAATCTAAATTGTTTTACGACATGCACGCGCATCCTAATTGCGTAACACACTATCAATCTCAATCTGAATCATTTTGAAGGATATTGCTAATCCATTGCTTCATATGTAAAAAAAATGTGTCTGCTCAACAACGTAAATAACGCAATGAATGTTGTTGAACTGTCAAAATGAAAGCCATTGCTACAAATAGTTTGTTACGCTGACGCAATTACCCCGCAGAACGAAGTCGGGGGCACAGCTAGTATGATTTAAAAACATACGATTGTGAATGTATGAATGATAAATGTATGGCAGTAGCTGTTTTCGACAGTTGAAAAGCTTGATATTTCTATAGCATTGCATTATTTCAACATGTTATTGTCCCACGTGCCTCATTGTCGAGACTTACAAGAGGTATCCAGATTTATTTACACAGTAGCAACGCCCCGCGGTTTCACCCGCATAAGTTTTGATTTGAATATCGCAATAAAAAGTATCCTATGTGTTAATCCTGGTTATAAACTATCTGTGAGCCAAATTTCATTCCTATCCGTTCAGTAGTTTTTGCGTGAAAGAGTAAAACATGCATAAACCCCATAAACCATAAACCCCCACCAACACCCCCCCCTTTCTCATAAACTTTCGCGTTTATAATATTAGTAGGATAGTAGGATTCAAATAGTATTTTACATTTGTTAAAGGAATATTTCAGTGAGCTTTTTTATTTAAAAAAAACGTGTTCAATGTCCGACATAAATATCCTAAGTCCATGTTTCCTTATGATGATTTCCATCATCTGTCTAGCATTTTCCCAATTATGTTGGGATCGGCTTCTAGTCTAACCGGATGCAGCTGAATACCAGTATTTTACATGGAGCGACTGCCTATCTGACCTCCACAACCCAGCTACTGGGTAATACGATACCCCTTGGTAAGACTGGTTTTCAGACTTTCGGGCTTCTGACTACCCGTAACTGTCAAAGATCCACGAATGCCAGCTGGGACCAACAGCTTAACGTGCTTTCCGAGGCACGGAGGGGTCTCGGTATGTAAAGATGGTCTCCCATCCACAGACCAACCGCGGCAAGCGTAGCTTAACCTGATCGAACTACCTGTGCGGCTGTTATATATTTAGCTACGGGCCTCTCCTTTCCTTACGATGATTTCCAGCATTATAAAATTTAAAAAAGACGAAAATTTATGCCATAAAGAAAAATAAAGGGAGAAAAAGAAGTTATATGTAATTTTTGCATCAAAAACACGCGAAAGCAATATAAATATTGAGACCGGAATGCGTTATGTATTCACGTGAAAAATATCTAAAGATTTTATAAAATACAATACGCACAAAGCGGCTATGGTGAGGAAATACCGAACGTGATTCCACGTCAGAAAAGTCAAAGATGGTAAGCGGATCTGGAATTTTAAATGAACGGCTATTGTACTGAGAAAACAAGGGGTTTGGAGCCAAAGAATAGTCAAGATGAACACTGCGTCACAGAAAATGTAAAATTATTTGAGAATATTAATTATTTGAAATTATTATTAAATTATGCAGAGCGATGGCCGTTTTGCGTGAATATGACGCATGTTTACCCCCAACTTTTTTTTTTGGTGTGTTTATGTCCTTTTTTATGCGTCATGTTTGCCGCAAATAAATGCATTTTCTTGCTTTCTTTTCTTTAGGTACCTAGCTAGTTTTTTCGGTTAGAAATTTTGTGACGGTCACTCGATTGAAAAGCCGTAGGAACAAAATATTTAATGCGTAATAAATTCAGACTATGTATTATGTTAATGGACTAAGGAGGTTTTATGAAATTTTAAAAAGTATTACCGCATACTGGAACACCTTCTACACCAGCTAGCTACCCTCATAGTACGCGCGGACGCTTAGGGTTCCAAAACATAGGTTTTGGAACCCTAATAAAAAAAAAACGCATAGTGCCGATCGCCACTCAAATATTGTCTATGAATAGTCATAGACAATATTTGAGTGGCGATCGGCACTATGCGTCCCCTAACGTTTATGAATTGAAAGGCTCGTCATATATGGAACGCATTGAGAAATGCCTTCCTTCGCATACTATTGCTACTTTACTGAGACAAGTATTGTTTGTGAATACAGGTGTTAGTCTTCAAATGGTATATATCAAAAATAAAATAACAAAGCAGCGAGTCAAAAACATTCACCCATAAAGACAATAAAATTTAAGAATATTCGAAAACGAGTCTACAAAAGCCGTGTCAACCCTGTTCGCGCCAATTTTGACAACATTTCGCGCCAAAATGAGCTATTATGGCGCCGAGTTCGCTTCACGTCGCTTAAAAATGTCTCCGACAGCGTCCTTTGTGACGCGAGTTTATGTAGTCTGTTGCTTTTGAGGCATTGTTGTTTAAAATCTTTACGATTTAAACAATTCTTTGGTATATTACTGAAGCGGGGAACTGCAAAATTTTTGTCTGTTTGCGTTTGCAATGGCGAAGTTTATTTACCTTGCTCTTACAAATGGAAAGACGACATGAACGGGAGTGGAGGCTTAGTATAGAGTGCTTTGATATATTCTGCATTCAGCGTTTCATAATAAACTTTAAGATGTAAAAGAGAAATACAAATAATACAAGGTGGCAGGGACATCGACCCGCAACCCATTTCTGAAGCCTTTGTTGAAATTTTTCGTCGATTATTGAAAAAAAAACTAGCTGCGCCCCGCGGTTTCACCCGCATAAGTTTCGATCCCGTGGTAATATCGGGATAAAAAGTATCCTATATGTCAATCCTGATTAGAAACCATATGTGTGCCAAATTTCATCCAAATCCGTTTAGAAGTTTTTGCGTGAAAGAGTAACAAACATCCCTCCATCCTTCCATACAAACTTTCACGTTTATAATATCAGTAGGAGGTAGCTGTTCCATTCAGTTTCACCGCGTAGATACTGCACTTTTCTATGAAAAAACATTTTTTTTTTATAACCGCCGAAACATTTCTACGCTAGCGCGTCTATAATCATTAGCTGACTTCATGGTTCCAGGTTTGCGCGTCGAATTTCCACCCTGTGCAGCGAAATTATGGCAAAAATGGGTCTCGAATCCACTTTTCGAAAATGTTTAATCCCTATGCATAATTTATTTATTTGTCGGAGTCATTCGTTTGACTATTCGGAACGCCAGCGCCATCTCGTGGCGCTGGACAGAGTCTAGCCTGAGTTCGTGGTGGGATGAGAGCGACAGCTACAAGAAGGGTGTAAGCAGAACTCTCGGGATCATCGAAACATTGGACATCGTACGAACAACATGTGCTCAGAAACTGTCAGCGTTCCGTATCGATGAATGTGTACCTATAGTGCGTGATTCGCTAGTGTGACTAACTTGTTCGTAAATTATAATCTGATTTGAAGTGCAAACCGTTTTTCTATTGTGTTAACCAACACTACCCATAGTACGCCCACAGTAATTAAAATATGCCTGATGCTAACGAGAGACAGACATACCTTCTCCGACATATTTATTTATTTATTTAAGCCTATAATGTTCCCACTGCTCGGACTGAGGCCTCCTCTCTTCGAGAGAGAGCGGGCTGTAATCTACCCGGTGCGGGTTGATACATGTCACATGTCTTCGATTTTTGGTTCTAAGTGATGCTGGTTTCCTCACGATGTTTTCCTTCACCGTTTTGAGAGAAGTGATGATAAAATTATTTGAACAAAGTAAAGCGTCTGCCTGAGTTCGAACCCACGACCTAAACCTGGTAAGTCAGGGCCGTTCCCACTGAGCCACCACTGCTCTGCACTGCTAATCCCTATGTTTAATCCACAAAGCAACGCAAGACTCCCGGTAGTCTCACATCAAGAGATTATTAATTGTATCTCATTAGTCGACGCTTGATAATTTATAATAAGGCACACAAATGTAATTACGTCAGGTAAATGAGTGGCGTAATTATAGTAATAAGATCATCAACAATCGACGCTAATTACGAACCCTAGTCGGCTTACTACTTACCGAGAAAACTAATCAATACGTCCAACTTCATCAAGACGGTATTATACCGAACGAGCATTGATTTCAACCAGCATCCGAACAAAAATAGGTCATGCGGCGTAGAAATTATTCGCAAGTTAGGTATAGAATAATAGTACAGAAGGTCGACTTCGTACAACGAACGACAACACACATAGACACGCTTCACCTGCAGCACAGATTACTAAATAGTAACTACGTAACAGATACTTCACTCAGTAGAAAATTTCCAATATCTACTGCTATAATAGTCTACTCCGTCGCGTCAGCAACCGCTGCATGCTAAAATGGGCCTAAATACTCAAGCGTACAGTTGAAAATTGAACAACGTGCGTGCGCTTCGCTTGCGAAAACCGCACTGAATTTGGTCCGCAGACGGCCCGAGACTGCTCGGCCGGGCGGTAGGTAATTATAGCGCGCAAGTACATGGAGTGACGGAGTCCTGCCTGCAGCGTGTGTAAACGCACTCGCGACTGGCATGCGTTTGAGGTCGTCGCCGCCGCCCACCCGAACACTTATCTATAAGATGTAAAAAGACACATCACATAGCCGTTAACTAAGCATAATGCACATCAAACTAAGTAACATTGCACAAAAATAATTGCTGGGAAACGACTTTTATTTTTGATGTGATGCTGTTTGCGATAGTGCGCAATGTAACGCACGCAAAACATTGCGCTTATGGGTGCATGCAACGATACAGGGGTCGCGGGGATATTTAAAGTTTTGTTATAACATTAAAAACTCGTTTACGTACAAAACCCCAGTAAAAGTTGGAATTTTGACCTTCAATATCTCTGTAACCAGAAGGTTCCCAGGTATGGTCCAGTACAAAAAAATGATCACAATGACGAGCAGTATAAGTGACTCTCGGCTTTATTAAGTGTCTCTGTACACCCGTTATGTGGTCGTGCGAGTGTTTTTCTTTGTATGAAGCCGACTATGGTCCGTAGAAACTAACCGTAAAATAAAGTTTGGAACAAAATTCTTTGTTAGCGTTCAAAAAGAGGAAAGTATACTAATAAACGCCCCTCGACGTCACTCCAATTTGATTATTATTTGACTCCCTCTTGGACAAAACACTCTCGCTTCCTCAAAACAATTGACGACTTCTGTCTACACGATTTTAATGAGTGAAAATGTTGTATTTCTAAAGCTGAGTACATACTTGATTGCTTGAAGGTTTTTGTTAGAATATTTTCAGCGCTTAAACTTTATGTTGATATTTTGTATTGTTACCACTAAATTAAGTTCAGAATAGAGAAATAAAGCGAGATAACTGTGAGCTTAATATAGCGTAGACGAGAATGTTTATTTAGGGAATGAGGTACTCAAAGAAGAACTATTTTGCCCTGTTAGCTGTCTTTTACCCTTTTACCATAGCAGCATAATCAAAATAATTTTAGATTTCTCTTGATTTTTAGAACGTAAGGAGCTAAAGATAAAACCATATGGGAGTGGCGAGAGGAGGCAAAACGCCGGGGCGTAACTCCGCTGCCGCGAGAAATCACGGTACAACGGATAGAGCACCGGCGGGATCTCATAGCGGCATGGAGAGTGCGATTGTCGCAACCCAGTGCTGGGCACGCCACGATTGCGGCGATAAGTCCCCTCTTTGAGGAGTGGCTAGAGAAGCGCCACGGCGCCCTCACCTTCCGCCTGACGCAGGTCCTCACCGGATACGGTTGTTTCGGGAGGTTCCTGTTCAGGATAAAGCGGGAGGTAACGCCAGGGTGTCACCACTATGTGGATCGCCCGGAGGACACGGTTGAACATACGGTTGAGGTCTGCCCGGCTTGGGCAGAGCACCGCCGTGTCCTCGTGGCAGCGATCAGCGGCGACGATCTCTCGCGTCTGGTCCTGGTCCAGGCCATGGTGAGGCCGTCACCTCCTTCTGCGAAGCGGTAATGCTTGCGAAGGAGGAGGCGTAGCGCGTGAAGGAGAGGCAATATTTGGGCCCTCACGCCCCTAGTCGCCGCAGGAGACGTCCTAGACGGGAGTCAACAGCCGACTCCTAGCCACCCGTAGGCGCGGGCTTGCGGGCGGCGAGCAATGGGCAGCTCGCCGCTCGGTAAGGACCAGGCCCGGGTCGTCGGCGCGTTGTGTTCCACGCGCGCCTCAAAGAAATGTCAGCACGAACTGACGGGGTCCGCAAGGGCCGATGCCTGCCAGGGCCGCGGGTTGTTCGAAAGAGATACCGTGGCCCCTGGCACAGGCAACTGAAGGAACACGGGTGGGTTTTAGTCAGTAAAAGTCTGACACGCCCTTCAGCTCAGCCCAGGGAGAGGTCATTTGATGATTTCCCACCCAAAAAAGAAGGAGTTAAAGAACTGCAAATGTAAGTAACTAAGTATTATTATGTTGCAAACATAATCTCCTAAGCCTATAAACGGACATTTTAAAACATTGGCCTCCAGGTGGCCGTTTTAGGAACAATATTTTTAAGAGTCGGTCGGCCGAACAGAAACTAACAATTGACACAAGTCGTGTTAGAAGCAAAGGTTCTCCTTGAAAAGCTCTTCCTATTGGTATATATCTTATGGCTATTGGGCTTCAAGGCTGAAACCCATAGTAGGCATATTCTCCTTTGAATTTACTGAGCTACGCTTGATGCTTTCGTTAGAAGGTTGTTTAAAAAGGTTGTTTTGTTAGGAGAGGGAAAATAAACATTAAAGCTATGTAATGTTAAACTTACAAGACGAAAAGTAAATTCTTAATCATTATTATTTTTACAGTAATTTCCGTAGCAAATGTGGTTCTTTTTTTCGTCATATGTTGTATTAGTAAGGTACATAGCAAAGGAGAGATAAAAAAAATCGTAGAATGTGATTTTCTCTAAAGGATCTTTGAAGTTTAGTTAGTGATCATCGGTAAGTAAACGCCGGTAATAATGCCCCAGGGATTAATCAACGTTAGTATAATTAATCTATTTATAGAGCTGATTGTATCAATCAGTCAACAATAATGATTCAATCAATTAGTTATCAGGTTCCTAATTGCATCGTCATTCCTATTTCGGGCTGATAATAATGAATGAAAGCCTGCCTGATGTTCGAGTATAAACAAACAGGCTGTATACAGCTTGTATTAGGAAAGAAAAAAAGAAAGAAAAAGTATTTATTGCGACTCGTACAGGAAGAACACAAATTAAACACAGTCCAAAATAAAAACCAAATTATATTTTTAAAAAGTAACAGAAAGAAAAATGAAACAGAAAGTTCTATACGAGTCCGAAATAATGTGAATGTGTGGTATAAAAAATTATCAGCTGTCGCATACATTTGGGTCGACTAGGAATTGAAGTTTTTATGGAGCAGTTATCCGGAAAAGAACTGGAGTTACCGGCATAGCTTGCAGAGTCAGCAAGCTGAAGTGGCAGTGGGCTGGCCATGTTTGTCGAAGGACCGATGGCCGGTGGAACAGAAGGGTTCTGGAGTCGAGACCGCGTGTAGTGTGGGACGACCTCCAGTTAGATGGACCGACAACCTTAAGAAGATGGCTGGGACAGACCGGATGCGGAAGGTGGGAAACAGGACGTTGTGACGTCAGCCTGGGAGAGACCTGTAGACTGCGATAGGCTGAGTTGATTGATGGGACAGTTGATAATTACTTCTTGATTACAATGTTGATCTTATGGAGAAAGTTGTTCAGTTTAATGGTCTGTACCACACCCTTAAATATGACCACATATTTCTTAAACACACTGTATAATGTTATTGATTTATTCCCACATACAGGACGTTGCCAACATAATGTAGCGAAATTAATTCAATTTGAATTTGGTTTTCAGTGGAACTAAATAATAACCCTAAAGTGCTTTCATAGTGAACGTTTTGTTTGTAGAATGGCTGCAATTCGGCCATTAATTTTGATCACTTGAAGGGGAAATATATCCATAGTTTAATTGAAAATATGATGGAACGTAATTATCGCGCATTTATTATGATCTGTGGGTTGTATAAGTACCCGAATGGTAATGTTGATTGAATTTTATTGCACTCCGGAAAATTTATGATGCGTTCGGGTTGGGGTTGAACATTATTAATTTTAAGTGTTATTCAGAAGTATTTTCCAATTAGTAGCGAATGAAGTCGAGTATTCATTAGTAAGGAAAGAAAAAAAAAGAAAATACATTTATTTGCGGCAAACATGACGCATAAAAAAAACATAAACACACAAAAAAAACAAATGTGACGCATGTTTATCCCCAGGTAAAAATGCGTCACATTCACGCAAAAGGGTTCGACTATTACTAACTGTGAAACCGTAATCTAAGTTGCGTAGGTAAAGTGAGTAAAGTTAAGTAAAGATTTATCGTTTAACTAGGACTAGATTACACGTCAATATACGGTGGCAGGGACATCCCTGCGTTGAAATTTTTCGTCTGTTATGAACAAAAAAATTATGGTTCCATACATTTTGGCCGCGTAGGTATTGCATTTTTCTATGAAACAGTTGATTTTTTTTCGCCAACTGGGTTGGGCTCGGCTGCCAGTCTCATCGAATGCTGCTAAATATTTATAGTATAGTATATAGTATAGTATTTTACATGAAGCGACTGTCTATCCAATCGGCAGGAAAACCAAGATAACCGACATAGCCCGAAGAATTGCCAAACTTAAGTGGCAGTGGGCAGGGCACATTGCTCGCAGAACAGATGGCCGACGGGGCCGAAAGGTTCTAGAGTGGCGACCGCATACCGGAAGACGTAGCGTTGGAAGGCCTCCCACAAGGTGGACCGACGACCTTGTGAAGGCCACAGGAACCCGATGGATGTGAGAAGCACAGAACTGGTTGAAGTGGAGGTGCTTGAGGCCTATATCCAGTAGTAGACGTCTTTCGGCTGAAATAGTGATCATGATCATGATGACTGTCTATCTGACTTCACAACCCAGTTACTGTGTAATCATCATCATCTGCCTAGCCTTTTCCCAACTATTTTGGGGTCGGCTTCCAGTCTAACCGGATGCAGCTGAATACCAGTTACTGTGTAATACGATACCGATAACTAGTTGAATACCTTGTCGATGAACCACTTTCAAAGGAATCTTTCTACATCAATTCCTAACGTCAACTCCCAAAAGTTTGCACTCCAATACTTGCTAACACTACTTTGAAAACTCCCATTAACTACGTTCCAAACAAACTAGTTTTAGCTGAACGTGAACGCGACAGTTTAAGTGGCGTTCATACGGGCAATTTTTGCCCAGCAACAGTTGCCCACGGCAGTGGCGCAATTGGCGAAGCAATCTTGTCTATATAAATAAAAATGAAATGCTGTTCTTTGGTAAGCGTATGACTTGAGAACGGTTCGACAGGTTTTTTACTTTTTTATTTAGAGAAAGAAAAATTGGAAAAGTTATTCAGAAAATTTGGGTAAAATGGAAAATGCTTTTTTCTATAGGATTTTGGTGGATTGTCCTGTCCAAAATTGTGGACCGACGACCTTGTGAAGGCCGCAGGAACCCGTTGGATGCGAGAAGCACGGAACCGGTCGAAGTGGAGGTGCTTGGGGGAGGCCTATGTCCAGCAGTTGACGTCTTTCGGCTGAAATGATGATAATGATGAATTGCTACATTGCGTTCAGGCGCTCTTCCACTTTCCTACTTATTAAAAATTGTGCTGTGCCCGACAGGGTCATGGTTAAAGATATTTAATTCTCATACGAACTTAAATAACATAATTATATATAAAAATGATAAATAATAATATCATAATTATTTGCCTCTAGGGCGTTGTCGACCTTACAGGGTACATACATGTTTCTTAAGTTTTGCCTTAAATATGTTTATGCTATCACACCTTTTTAAATCCTCCGGTAAATCATTAAAGAGTTGTGCCCCTTCAACCAATATTGTTTTTTTTTTCCGTAATTAGGCCGTGCACGTGCAGTCATTAGTTGGAATTTGTTTTTGCTTCTTGTGTTGTATGTTATTGTTACACCTATATGTGTACATACAATCTAATTGAATTGAATTGTGCAACGCATTAATTTAATTGATACTGTCATGACGTCTTACTTGACCAATCATCATCTGCCTAGCCTTTTCTCAACTTTTTTTTTTACTTGACCAATATTACCAAGAATTAAGTCGTTAAAGTTGTCAGTGTGACTACAACTTTAAGTGAGTACAAAGTAACGTGGTCCTGAGTGCAACGCAAAGATGTTTTGGCGCTAAGTAGAGCACGTTTTGAGTTACTTAAGGACTAAAAGTGCTTGACACTAAATCAACGTACCTTTAAGTGCTTGAAAGTTTGAAGATATTTTCCTGCAGTAAAATCTTGATGAGTTCTAGAACGGTGGATTATATAACACACTAGAAGCTATTAAGTACGATAAGTTTTAAATGCACTTCAAATTTTAGCTGGGAAGTTATACGTAAATGTGTATTACCTATTTTGAAAGCTAGACTAGAGTATTTTCTGACTTGTAGCGGTATCTACAACGCCACATGCGAACAACGCGTCATACTGACGTCACGCAAATCCTGCATCTCGCAAGCAGAGTTTACCGCGCACTTAGCATAGATACAATTTCCCAACATCAATCGTTGGGCAATTGCCCGCCAGACACAACACCCGTCTGGTCGGAGGATCCTCCCTTTTCTATGGAGGTTGAGTGAACTTTACACCCTGTTCCTCATACCTCCAAAGACTTTATCTGTGTTTTGTTACTTTGTAAAGAGTGTCCGTGCAGTTTCTTACCCCTTCTTCTCCATATGAACCACTACGATTTCGAATGGGCACATGGTTTCATGTTTCTAATTGACCGACTGCTTGACAGTTGAAAAGTGCCTGTAAATGGTTCCATTGAAATTGATTAATTGTTCTTTCCCAAAACTTTTTCATTACCAATAGAAAAATTCACATTTTGTAAGTTTTGTTTAAATACTAATTGTTTTCAATTGTCAATCAGAAATATTGTGTTGTAACTGTTTTAATGCCTTCGAGATCGTACATTAGTTTTGTGAATAATATTTAAAAAAGATACTTTGATTTTGAGCTTAATAATCCGAGATTTAGTTCTTACTTGTACACTATGATATTGATTCTATCTTCATTCTGCAAAAGAGGGCTGTCAGAGCCATCTACAATCTCAGCAGAAGTGAATCTCTAAGGCAACTGTTTAAAAAAATTAACATCATGACGGTTCCTTGTCAATATATATACGAAAACATTATGTACGTTCGAAAACATCTACATCTTTTTAGTAAGATAAGTGACAGGCATAACTTTAACACTAGGAATAGGAACAAACTAGATCAACCGCGCTTCAGATTGTCTAAAGTAAAAACTTCTTTTATGGGGTACTGTGTAAAATGTTATAATAAAATACCACTCGATATTCTTCAACTAAATGAGAAGAAATTTAAAACATGCATTAAACGCACACTATGTAGACAAGCATATTATAAGTTGGACGAGTATATAGTAGATAAAAATGCTTGGCTTAATGCTGGTCCTGCTCCACAGGCAGTTGGGCTTACAAGTTGATCACAATTTCAATATTTGGAAGAGATGCTTCCCCTTTTTGTTTTTTTTTTTTAGTGTTTATTTTATTTAATCAGGATT
This sequence comes from Apamea anceps, assembly GCA_951799955.1. Taxonomy (NCBI): domain Eukaryota; kingdom Metazoa; phylum Arthropoda; class Insecta; order Lepidoptera; family Noctuidae; genus Apamea; species Apamea anceps. The sequence continues at coordinate 4,791,441 of OX637509.1, forward strand.
AACTTTTAATACTTCAGTATTAAATACCTCTTCATGATTGGTAATTATTTTTTTTTTTCTCTCATCTTGATTATATTGCAAACTTTAGTTTTATATAATTTAGAAGCATTTTTGAAAATTTTGTAAATGTAAGAACCATGGATCCGTTTTTATGATATTTTGATGTTGACTTGAAAGAGCATGGCAGTTGAGAATATGTCATGCTCACTTAAATGTCTCACTGGTGGTGGCGCGTGTGTTGGATCATTCGGTTCCCTACGAAATGGTTGAGCTGGGTGGTGCTGATCCATGCGTCATGTTCGTGAACGGGCGCCATCAGTTGAGACTGGTCATCTCTTAACTGCCAAGGCTTATTTTTAATTTTATATTTTAATTTACATTTAAGTTACATTGTTCTCACATATAAGAATAATGTAACCAGGATTTTGTAAAAATGTCTTGATTTAAAAGAGTGTCCATGGAGTTTCTTGCCCGTTCTTCTCCATAGAGATCTACGCTTTGGAATGGGCAACTAGCTTCAACTTTCTGACTAACTGACCGACTATTTAATTTTGACAATTCAAAAGTGCCTGTAAATGGTTTAATTGAAATAAATGATTTGAGTTTGAGTTTGACTAAAAACACTGATATTCACAGTATTAACACTAGAAATAAGGACAAACTACGTGTCCCCTTTTACCGGCTTCATAAGGTTCATAACTCATTTGTTGGGCTTGGCATAACCTTTTATAACAAGATACCCTCTCCTTTGCTAGACATGCCTTTTAATGCGTTTAAAGCTCAAGTAAAATGTAACCTTTGTTCAAAGGCATACTATTCCATCAACGACTGCTTTCACGATAAGAATAGTTGGTCGCCCTGATTAACTCAAGACAATGTTTATTTTCTTTCTCCAGAATTAGCTTACTGACAGGTTATATTAGTTCATATAATTCTTTCATTTTATTTGACTGTATAAGTCAATTTAGATTAATTTTATTTTAATGTATTATTGACATAATCTACTCATTTTAATGTTTTTTATTGAGTTGATTGCAATAATATACCTCGACGATTGATCACATTATTCTTGCCCGAACAACCGGCAGCAAGTTCGTCACGCACCCTTAGGTAGATGTCACTGCTTGCGTCATCTCTCAAATATGGCGAGGGGGGTAGTGGCTGATCTTTGCGTTATGCCCGTGAACGGGTGCTGCTTGTAGTGACTGGTCGTCTTGCTGACCATGATTTAATTGTTGTTACTAATTGTTGTTGTTTTATTACATTCGTTGGTATATTGGCGTGACGAGCTGATATATGGCAAATAATTTAATTTAATGTTCTGTGTCTTGTATTGTTAATTACTTAACATACCTATTATTGTATACAATCAAGTATTTTCTAACAGCACAGCTGTCTGTTCAACAGCTGTGCTGCTGGGGAGTTTGTTGCGCCACTTCTTCTTCCTAGCGATAGCTGGACTGGAGGACTGTCTTTTGTAATTTTGACGTTCGAAAAGTGCTGATTCTCAGCCTAATTTGAATAAACTTTTGATTTCGATTTTATATCAACTTTATAGCTTCCAAGTTACCTACTTATCTATGACCACATATAAAAATGAAAGAAGTAGGTATTCAATTAATATTCGACATTATGATTCGAGCAATTTTCGACCTAAGTAAGTATAGTTGTACTTTTTTTTTTTTTGAGGATGGGAAATCATCAAATGACTCCTCCCGCTCTGGGTGGAGCAGGAGGGAGTGTCAGACTCTTACTGACTAAAACCCACCCGTGTTCCTTCCTTAGCCCTTTATGTTCCAGGGCAGCGGTAACCCTTTCGGACAATCCCGCTACCCAGTATAGTTGTACTTACTTGTTGATTGCTATAAGGCCGCTCATTGTCCTTGGTTGTTATTTCCTTTCTATAATTACACATCGTAAACAGGAAATTAACTTCGTCATATAGAGAGTGCTCTGTTAATTAATATTCAAATATCGAGACAAGCCTTAAGGCAAGACCCTCTGGAGTTGATAACTTCACCGCTTGTCTTCGTTGCCGCACTGCAGTCAAAGTAACGGAAACTACATTTCAATAAAGTGGTATTTCCTACCTTGACACACTTTTCTCAAGTAGATCCCGGTTGAAAAGCTTTTACAAGGTTGCGTTCGAGGACGGCCAATGCGGTTTTGCTTGGACAGGTGACATGTAGAATGTGAATGCGATACAGATGGGAACAACTCCTGAACTATCTTTGAAATATTATTACGTTACATTATTATTATGTCGTTTATTTATTTAGTTTTCTTATTTTATTACATTTAAAATATTAGTATAAAAGAAAAAAAAAAACATTTTAAAATATAAATATATTATTATTTTGCTATCTACTTGTCAAGATTGTCTTTATTAATATTTGAGTACCTACATCGTTAACCAAACTATGATTTTCTTTTTCAGATTCGAAGGAACGCTTTTAGCATCCAAGTTTGTAGCTGCACATAATTTAACTAATGGGATGTAATTTTTTCATCACCACAACAATTTTTTCAACAACATACAAAAGATATTGATTCATTTGTTTTTTAGCCGACTTCAATTGGTCCCATAAAAATCTCATCAAAATCGGTTCAGTAATTTAGATTTTAAATCAAAATTACTCGTAAAAATTCAAGTTAACGAGATTGTGTCGTTTGCTTTCCTATGATTTTTCAGTGGTGGCTTAGTGGAATTTTCATGGGATGCATTAAGATTTAAGGGAATTTTGGTGTGGATTAAGTACAACTTAAAAGCGAAATATAAAAATATTTTACAAAAAAAAAAAAAAACAACCAGCAACCGGAAGTTTGTTGTTTTTTTTTAAGCTTTTCTTCCAGCAAAAATACATATAAAATGTGAAAACCACATTCAAAGCTTCGTATTTTTGATTATTTCTTCAAAGACTACCAGTTTTCCTTCTGCATCAGCTCATTTTCAACTACCCTTTACGTAAATCTCCCTAACTAATAGCCACTTGTTATTGCAACGCGAACTTCAACCAAGTTGCCCTCATCTATAATACAATCAGTCACCAAAATGAATGTGGAGGAGAGTTAAACTTTTCCCACTTTTCGTAGCCCGAATGTTGCCAGTACAGTTTTCTACGTGCTGCTACCGACTTCCAAATTAACTTGTATATTCTTTGGAAGCCCGAAGCTTCGACTTTCTTTAAGTCTTAACCTTAATAACGTGAATTGGTAATTTCTTTTTGCACGAATCAAAAACTTGGATCTTTTAAAGCGCTTTCAATGGAATATATTATAAACTTTTTGCGTTTCGATTCCTTTTGTTGGACGAGATCAAATTTTAGTTTTATTTTTACCGTCAGTATTACGTAGATCGTCTGAGTAGACGTCATTGAAAATAAGACGTAAAATTGAAAATCTCAATAAGAAATCGTACATAAAAGTTATATTCTCTTTCTCTGCTTCATATTGCTGATTTGAAATGTAATATTAGCTTTTCTAACCTACATTTTAATGCTATGTATAATGTTCGATAGTTTTTATTTATGATGTCTTTATCTTGAATATAAAAGTAACACACACACTTTCTAATGTTCTTACAACACGACATCTGTAATGTTGACTACATTACAGTTATCTGGTAAACAAAAGAAAGAAAGAAAATGTATTAATTGTGACTCGTACAGGAATATCACGAACTACACTAAACACAGTCAAAAATAAAAAAACCAAATTATGTTTAAAAAAATAGTAACAAAAAGAAAAATGAAACAGAAGGTCTGAGGTAACGAAGTCCAAAGGCTCCTCAGTACCCTCTCCTCAGTACCTCAGTACGACGCTGGGACATTTAAAAATAAATGTCGTGATTTATAAATAAATAAAAGCGCTGGTATTCTGATAGGGCAAAATGCAATCTATCTATATTTATCGAGGAACTAATAACCTGTGTTCTTTCTGTGAAAGATCTCGGAGTATTATTCGACCCGAGACTAACTTTTCATGATCACATCAGGACGCTCGCTACTGAATCATACCGGAAACCAGGATTTGTTATTCGAAATATGCGTAAGTTTAACAGTCCACTGGCCATTAGTTAACATGATCTTAGTAAGATAAAAACAGCTACAGTAATTTGGGACCCGTCAGTGGCGTGCATTGCTTAGGCATATAAGCAGTGCCTACCTCGATAAATCGATAAACCATAAGGCTGTCAATTACATTTTTGTGTGTGTGCTCCACAATTAAGAAACTCACTAAATTATCATACCTGACAAAAAACAAAATCTTCATACAAACACGCGCGGCAGTAGGCAGTCGCCAGACCTTGTTCAAGTTCAATATGACGAAATTAAAAATATGTATGACTGAATACTATGACGTACGACTTTCGCAATTTATCACCCTAAAGTAGGCATGTAGTGTAGAAGTATTATTATAAAACAAATAATAATAATAATAGGAGTTAAAGTATGAAATTGCCGTTTTATTGTAACAGGTACTTCGAATTGACATAGAACCTTCATGGTTTGAGATTTTTGAATGAAACTTTTTTCACGTGGTAACTATGAAGTTCTTCTTTTAAAAAAGGTGCAACATTCGATTATCGACTTTCAGTTGTTTTTTTTTTATTCAGCTTAGATAAGAAAGATGGATACTTCGAAAATTCGAGTTATTTTTGAATACGAGTTCCGACGCAGAACTAACACGGTAGAAACAGCTCGCAATATCAATGTTGTGTTTGGAGAGGGGACTGCTAATGAACGCACCGTGCGATTTTGGTTTAAACGCTTTCGTGATGGAAACTTTGATTTGAAGAAGACAGGTGAATAATAATGAATTGAGAGAGATGGTGGAAGCCGATCCAAGCTAAACTACCCAGGAATTAGCGGCATGGTTTAACGTTACCTTACCAACAATGTTGACTCATTTGCGTCAAATCAATTAAATAAAAATGTGTGAGAAATGGGTGCCTCGAGATTTGATTGATCTGCAGAAAGAAACGCGTGTTGAAACTTGTGTTGCCTTGTTGAATCGATACAGAAATGAAGGAATATTGGATCGAATTGTGGCATGTGATGAAAAGTGGATTCTTTACGATAAGTAAGCGAAAAATGCAATGGCTGACCCCAGGTCAAACGCCGCAACAGTGTCCTAAAGCAAAGCCTACCAATAAAAAGGTAATGGTAACTGTTTGGTGGTCTCAGCATGGTGTTATTCACTATAGCTTTTTCCGATCTGGTCAACCAATAACGGCAGATATCTACTGTGCCGAACTCCGAACAATGATAGCAAAACTAGCAGTGAAACAGCCCCGACTAATGAATCGATCTTCACCATTATTGCTCCATGATAACGCGAGACCTCATACAGCACGAGAAACCGTTTTAACTGTACAGGAACTGCAATTAGAAACCAATTGTCACCCTCCGTATTCGCTAGACCTTGCTCCAACGGATTACCATTTTTCGTGATTTGGACAATTTTATTTATTTATTTAACCATTTATGTACACACATATATAAACAGACATTGGAAAACAGAACAGAAAAAATAGGTACAGAGGTGATGCTTATTTCTTAAGAAATCTCTTCCAGCATACCTGAGATAGGACAATAAATACAGAGATGTAGACAGCGTGTGATAGAGCAAAGGAGACAAACAATAATACATAGAATCAAAAATAAACAATTCACTTAAAAACTAAACAAATATTACGTTCTCGTAATATTTGTTTAGTTTTTAAGTGAATTGTTTATTTGATTTTATTTTAGAAGTATTTATGTATGTTTAATATATTCTTATATTAAACATACATAAATACTTCTAAAATAAAATAAATACATACACAACTATGATGAAGTGGACAGATAGTGTTCTTTCACTCTTCTTTTGAAAACTGCAATAGTTTGGCAGTCCCTAATGTCAGGCGTAATGGTAATTTTCTACGTGATAAAAAGTTTTCTTCTCAGGAGGCAGTACAAAATGCTTTCACACAGTTTGTTGATAATAATGGTAATTATTTTGATTAAATAAATATGTTAAATTTAAAAAATAACGAATTTCAATTTTTCATAATATGGGTATTAAGGTTACTGATACTGAGGTAAAAATTAAAAAAAAAACATATTTTTCATCATGGGTGTCGTTTTTAGGGTTTTCGAGGATGCTGGAGCCGATAACAAAGTCAAAATGAAAACTCGCTCAGAGAAAAATATAAAGAAATTAATGTTATGACTGTGCCTTCTCAGTATATTTATGAAAATCTTTTATATGCCCATAAAAATATAAAATTGTTTAAAAAGTACAGTGATATACATGATATAAATACTAGAAACAAACACAAATTTGTTGTACCTACAACAAGGCTCAAGAAAATAGGTGGCTCGTTCAGATGCCAATGTATACGCTTCTACAACAAAGTTCCAAGCCCCGTTCAAGATCTAAGCCTTAATAAATTTAAATAATTCATTAAACGTAAGCTGTGCCAGAAAGCCTTTTATACCGTTAAGGCTTATATCGAGGATAAAAAGGCTTGGGATTAAGCTGCTTCCAATTTTTACATATTGAATGTTTTTATTTTGTTTTGTTGTTGTTTTTTTTATATACATTTTGACATTAATGAATTTGATATATACTATGACATTTGCTTACTTTGTAAAGTATTCTATTATTTTAATTATTGTGAATGTGAAGACTATGTGGGTCATTTTATTTTTTATTGCATCTCTGTTCTGTTAGTTTTTGTCATGGTCTGGCAGTTTGAGTAATTAATGTGGCCTACCCAAATGTCCTTTCTTTGGTATTGTTCGTCGAACCGTTGAGCTCCTTAAGTTTTGAGTTGAGCTGCACGATTTCTGACTATTCGTGCACTGACTGGACAGGTCCTCTCAATCTGTGTGGTTCTTTCCTCAAAAGACCATCTCAGACATCGACCTACATGGTCTTCATAATGATCTGACCAAGATTATGTCTGGACTTTAAAAGAGACTGTGACGTCTGAGTTTGTTTCGGCCTTTCTTCTCAGACTAGTCAGATAGGAAACGCCGACCTCATCGAGTTTTAAGATATGATTGACGTGTAAAAGTGTTTGTACAAACCTACTTACAAAATAAAATCATTTATCATTTAAAATCCAAGATGGCGGCTGCGAAAATTTTTCAAATTTTTCGTCATGGATGTCGTTTTCATGGTTTTCGAGGGTGCTGGAGCCAATAATAAAGTCAAAATGAAAATCCAAGATGGTGGCTGCAATTCCTTTAAACTTTTCGTCATGGGTGTCGTTTTCATGGTTTTCGAGGGTGCTGGAGCCAATAATAAAGTCAAAATGAAAATCCAAGATGGTGGCTGCAATGTAATTTTTTTAAACTTTTCATCATGGGTGTCGTTTTTATGGTTTTCAAGGGTGCTAAAGCCAAAAAATTAAACTCCAAGAAGGCGGCTGCGAAAATTTTAAAATTTGTCATTTTAAAAGTTTTACATCTTAGATTTTCATTTTGAACATCGTTCCTGCCGGACCCCGACCACACACGTTTTTATACCCAGTAATTCAATAACTTTTTACTTATAGTGCGGTATCTAACGAAAAAGAGTGCCTACCTATTCTGAAAACCAATGCACGCCACTGGGACCCGCATGAATGCACGATTTACTTCTTATAAAAAAGTTCAGAAGGCTTTTCTTAGATTTCTATATGAAACATTCTTCGGATACTACCCTTCCTTTATCCTACAAAATTATTACTCGGCGTGATTAATTTACATTCCTTCGAAGTAAGGCATAACTACTTCGTGTCATATTATGCGGGGTGAGTCCGGTTGCCAGGAACTGGTGGCGCAGTTGGTACGGCTGTTTGTTGTGTAAATCATTTCAACACCACTGCTCTCAAAACGGTGAAGGAAAACATCGTGAGAAAACCTGTACGTCCTATAACCAGAAATTCGAAGACATCTACCAACCCGCACTGGGCCCGCATCGTAGATTACAGCCCACTCCCTCCCGAACAGAGGAAGCCTGTGTTCTAGCAATGGGAACATTATAGGCTGATTTTGCTATATAGCATTCTCTGCAGTATGTCAAAATTTGATGGATTTCTATGACAAAATTAGACAAGTCTAGATTTCCTACAAATCAAGGACAATTTCACCCGTGAAAAGTTACTGTTACTGTTAGCCTGCATCATCCCACTGCTGGGCCAAGAAATCTCCCCATGACTTCAAACTCTTTCGATCCAGGGCTAATGTGAACCACTGCCACTGGTCGTTTGTTTTCTCCAGAAGAATACAACATTGTATTATCACTTCTACCATAAACAATAATATAATATTCAACTCTCGTTCGAAACAATCCACTTAAACCATCCGTCTAATAACCGTCAAGTACAAGGAAAAAGGGACTTAACTGAAAAGTCACCCGAACTTCGACTACTTAACATTCAACAAGCACAAAGTCATAAATCTAAAAACATTACTTTGCCTAATTCAAAAGTACGTACGACACGTTTTTAACTAATAAAATAAACTTTTTAATATGTCTGGAAGTTTGACAGTTTAGGGGCATTTGGGTAATTTAATTTTAATATCAGCTTACTAACTTTTATGTGGCCTTCTTCTTGTCGCGTCGCGTCGATGGTAAGAGTAAAAATATTTTAGTTTGTTAGATGAAAATGTATCCTACTAATATTATAAACGTGAAAGTTTGTATGGACGGATGTTTGTTACTCTTTCATGCAAAAACTACTGAACGGATTTAGATGAATTTTGGCACACAGATGGTTTATAACTAGGATTAACATATAGGATACTTTATATCCCCATATTCCCACGGGATCGAAACTTATGCGGATGAATCCGCGGGGCGCAGCTAGTCCTCAATAAATACAAGGCTCTGTTAATTTAGCATAAGGATTTTTAATCCATACTAATATTATAAATAGGGGGCTTGTGGCAAAGTAATAACAGCCCCACGGGTCAATCGATCAGGTAAAGCATCGCTTGCCGCGGTTGATCTGGATGGGTGACCATCTTCATATACCAAGACCGCTCCGTGCCTCGGAAAGCACGTTAAGCCGTTGGTCCCGGCTGTCATTCGTAGATCTTTGACAGTTGTTACGGGTAGTCAGAAGCCCGAAAGTCTGACAACCAGTCTAGCCAAGGGGTATGGTATTACCCAGTAACTGGGTTATGGAGTCAGATAGGCAGTCGCTCCATGTAAAATACTGGTATTTAGCTGCATCCGGTTAGACTGGAAGCCGACTCTAACATAGTTGGGAAAATGTTAGACTGTTCTTAATTTATATCAATGATCTGCCTTGTGAAATTCATCAACCGATGACATTATTTGCGGACAGTACAGCCATAATTAAATGCGGAGATAAAAATAAATACGAGATTGAAATAAACAGCACACTTAAAACAATAATAGATTGGCTAAATAAAAATAATCTAGCTAAATTTACAAAATACTAAAGTAATGCATTTTTACCAGAGGCTTTAGCCACAGAATACACCTATACCTTCATTATAGGCAAATTAATGATTATGATTATAAACAAATTGCATGATTTTAGTTGGATAATAATATAATAGATTACCTATAACGCTCGCTTTTTGTCTTGGTCGAGGTTTGGTTGCATAAAGATTATGAGAAATGGCTGCTGTTTTTAATTTAAAGTAAAGAGTGTTCACAGTTTACAGAAGTTCTTAGAATTTTAAAACTTAAAACAACATCACACCTGTAATTCCTGGGGCTGGGGGGTTAGGCAGAAGTTTACCTAAAAAGTACGTCCAATTGCTAAAAAAATATTTTACGTAGCTGCCGTTCGGGAACTGAAAATAAGTATCGATAAACTGTTCCACTGAACCGCACGTTACAAAATTTTGTTTCAGTGCGGTTAGTGGAAGTGCTCAGGTGCGGTTCGAGCAAGTGCTGTTGAAATAAGTGCTCTGACTGGAATACCTCCCTCATTTCAGCTGTGCTGCTGGGGACTTTGTTGCGCCACTTCTTCTTCTCAGCGATAGCACTAGGAAGTGGTGAAGGGCGGGAGTTTTTGGGGGACTGTCTTTTGTAATTTTGACGTTCGAAAAGTGATTCTCAGCCTAATCGCTAGCTATTTACTTTTTGGCTTAAAACTTAAATTTCATCCTAAATCTACTACGTCCGCAAAAAGTTTCTAAAAAACATGTATCTGAGATTTTTATGATACACTACACGTAACCACTTAGGGGGCTAGTGGTACATTTTATGTACTTTTTACGCCCCCATCCCTTCCCTAATAGGGGAGAAGTAGGCTTTTAGTTTAACGACGTGGAAAAAGTACGTGTTAATGTTATTTTGGGTATTATAATTGTGATTAAATCGCTATCTTGTTTAAGTTAAGTTTAAGCTTGAGTTTATTTATGGACTTAACATTTAAGCTGAAATCTTATCAAGGGTATGGTGTTACCCAGTAACTGGGTTGTGGAAGTCAGATAGGCCGCAGTAGTTCCATGTAAAATACTGGTACTTAGCAACTAGTAAGACTTCCTTCCATAGATATAAGGTCTTACTACAAAAACTTAAACACTTGTTGAACGAGTGTTTAATGTCAGTGTTATGTCAAAGTCCATATAATTATGTCGTGCTTAAAAGGTGTTTAGCCTAAACAACTGATAAACACTGTTTTGTGGTAGTCAGGTTTGTCTTCCATAGTTGGGAAAAGACTAGGCAAATGATGACGACCTTTGCGCTGAAGTTTATAAAATTTGGTACTTGAGTAAGGTACTCAAGTACCAAATTTTATAAAAAAGGAGGCTTGTGTCCCAGCTGGGGGAAATTGTAGCCACGCGAGTGGTTGTATTGCGTGTTGTTGTTTTTATTGTTGTGGTTGTGTTGTTGTATTGTAATGTTGTGTGTAGAAGTAGCATATAGGCTTGAAAAATACCACGGCACAGCAGATTTTTTAGTTAGTGCGAAGTTAAATTCTCCTTCGACGAGTGTAACACTTTTTTAAGCTTAAAAAAAGACTGTTCTATTGTGGTTGGCTTTTTCGTCCCACGCTATCTTTTAAAAGTCAAAACATTTCACGTACGTACTTACACTGAAAGCCAACTGTTTTCTCTTTTAAAACAATACATGTCACAGAAGCCTCAAAACCACTCTCTGAACGGAACAAACACCTTTCAGTTCATTCCGTTCGCTCTTTCATTCATTCATGTATCAGTATACTTTCGCTCTTATGTTTCTTTGTGGGCTGGCTGGTATATTTTGGTATTTTAAGGCACCGTAAAGGTTAATATAAACATTGAGTCAAGTTCAGTACTTACATTTGAATGTGGTTTTCTCCATTGTATACTGGGGCCACTTCTGAAGGCCAATTCTCGTAAGTAAAAACGTTCAAAATCTAGTCGCAATCTCATCGCAGCGACAATCAATGTCAAAAACATGCCAAAAATGTAGGGACATTAGAGATATTTTTGACAAATTGAGACTGAGATCAGACTGTGAACGTTCTTACAATTACGAGAAGCGCCCCTCGGACCTCAATACTATAAACAAAAACGAATCGTTTCGCTTACCGATGGTAGCATTTTTAAATGCTAAACTGGGTATATAAATAGATTCGCAAGCTAATTTTACCTGTGATAGCTACTTCCATATGGGAGAGTCTATTATGCAAAGCTATGAGGTCTTTGCTTCATTATTGGTAAAGATACAAGTCTTAACCAGTCTTCCAAGGGGTATCGTATTGCCCAAGTAACTGGGTTGTGGTGGTCAGATGGGCAGTCGCACCATGTAAAATACTGGTATTCTGCTGCATCCGGTTAGACTGGAAGCTGACCCCAACATAGTTGGGAAAAGGCTAGGCAATGATGACAAGAAGTCATAAATTATTTATTTCATAATAAAGTACATTCTGTTGAAAATATAAATAATAACCAAAAAATAAAATATTGAGTACGTTCACATTCAAAATTCTTGAATCTTAATTTTAACCAATAACAGTCCGTAAATTATAGGAATCGGCCATAAATCATAATTTTGGTTTAACCATTTTGAAAAGATATAAAATCACGCCTATTGCCAAGTAAATAAGTACTAGATTCATGTTTCACTCCCCTACAAGCATGTATTTTCCAGTTATTCACGTTACGAACTACGGTCCAGACTTTTCATATTGTATTGCGTAGAGTACCTACAATCTGAGTCCGAGTATCGGAACTTTTTTAATCCGTTTCAGTATATCCGTATCTGTAGGCTTATCCTTCAAAACCAATAAAGATCGAGTGCTATTCGAGTCTACTCGCAATATTCGTACAAGAGATACCGAGTATTGCCCGAGTGAGCGTTAGAAATTCAATTTTAGAACATTCTTATTCCAATTTCAAACGCATTTCGGAGCATGATGGAAGTTCCGAGTGGCCTCGTTTTTAGTTTGCTCAAGCAAATCCCCGAGGATGGTCGGCTAGTGATGTGGATCATTTAATATTAGAGTGGGTACTTATTCGATTAATTTTTGCTAGACACTGATTATTTTGAACTGTATATTTCAAATTGAAATTAAATATAAGAATTGTTAGTTTTAGTTTTATAACTGCGCTATGACTAGGGCGGTCGGGCTAGTGATGTGGCTCATTCAATATTAGTGTGTGTACTTAATCGAATATTTTTTACGAGACACGGATTATTTTGAACTTTTTCCAACGCCAGATAACATTTATTCGTGGAATAAAATTGATGTTTGACAGTTTTTGTATGAAATAACTGTCAAAATTTCAAAAGTGAATAAAGTTATCAGATGATTAAAATCAGCCCTTAGTCTTATAACTGTGCAATGAGTATGTACCTAGTTTTACGTTTACCTAATTAACTTCTTTTGTATTATTTATTTATTTTCGCACAAAAAGGTGCAAAGGTAAATGTTTGGTTTTATGATTGACTATTCTGCGCGTACTGACAGCTCTTTTACTTCACTCACCATTTTTTTAATGCTAGTTAGATATTTTTACCCCTTTATTCATAAACGTTGCTTTAAGTTAAGTAGTGATTAGCGACTGTTTACTCATACATTTTTGACGTTTAAACGTCACTTAACTTTAATCATCGTTTATAAATAAACCTCTTAAAATACCTATATATGCAGGTGGGTAATCAATCACCATCTACAGCAATTTACTAAACAAACTTTACATAAAACAAACTAAATTACCTATTATGATTATTTTCCCTTTTATCGTTAATCGAGAACAAAAAACGCAATGATTTAACACCACCTAATTATTTTCGGGTACATTACTAGCGGCGCTTAGCATGGCCGCCGCGTGGGCTAAAGTCCGGTCGCGGAGCAGGAAGAATTTCGTACATTAACCTGTTATTACCTGTCTCTGTCACTCCCGCGTAAATATAATGCGCCCCGCTCGCACAGATGCAATGACCGCCGTCCTCAGGGATTGTAAACCGTTTACCTGCGACCTTAAGGTTTGTTAGACTTAGACTAGTTAATAATGTAGACAAACTGTTGATTCTTTTGTGATAAATGTGACAGGCGAGATGTCGTCGGAAAGCAGTAACTCCGATACAGAGAAATCGGATTCTGATTTCTGAATTTTTTTTTTTTTTTTCTACCACAGAAGTAATTTTAACTCGATTTTTATAACTGTTAAAATCAAGCTAAAATCAAAATAAATAATTTATATAATAATAACTATTTAATAAGCTACTAAATATATTTTTTTCTCCTTCAAATATTTCATATAAACCGCACTTAATACAAAAATGTTTGTGACCACAGTCAGTAGGCAAAGAGGTCATTGTACGAAATTCTTCCTGCTCCGCGACCGGACTTTAGCATAGAATTGCACTTATCCATTTAGTTGCGGACTCTGTAATGCCGTTTGCGCGGCCATCTTGTTTGCTCTGTTAGTCTGTTCCCTGTTCCTACCCACGTAAACTTACGACTAACTTATTTATCTCAATAGTTTGAACGTCCTGCGTGTATATTTATATTTTCGCGTAAAAGCCTTGGAGCAGTTTTCAACATTGAGTGGTTTCGCTTTTGTTTTTGTAAGAAGTCTTTTAGGGTGTAAAGAGGAGTTAGTATGGTCGTAAGGACTTGTTCTGGATCAGATAAAAGGTGATTCTAATGTACTGTTATGTATCGTAGCAGATAGAGACATGGTGAAGAGTTTGTAGCTACACTTTTTCTTTGAACGTTAGGAATCGGTGGAAAGAATTTTTGGTGAGGTACCTTTGTTATCATGACGTTAAAAAAGAGCACTAACCTACCTCCTTTACAGTCTGGCCGTCGAGAGAATGCGTTCTTGATACCTGTCAGTGCGACAATTCTAGTAGCTAATAAAGATCAAATTCGCAAAACACAAAAAAAAAAAAAAAAAAAAAAAAAACGAAACGACGTATGAACGAACGTTGTATGAAAATGACAGGTATCAAGAACGCAATCTCTCGACGGCTGAACTATAGTCAATTAAAGACAAATGAGTTTTAGATGGTAAGATGATTGATTTTTTAGATGGTGGTGTTGATGAGTGGTATTGTTATTTGATTTATTACATAATTAGGTACAAGTTGTTATTTAATATACACCGTTAAATTTTAATCCTTAAAAGAGGTCATGTACGCATCATTATGAACAACTTTTACTACGGTACCAAACCTGAAATCGTGAAAAAAAATCTGTTGATCCATAGATTTATGTTCGCATGACTCGAGATAATGTATGGATCAACTGATTTTTTTTTCACGATTCAGGGTTGGTTATAAACTCGGTACTCGACAGAGTCTAGCCTGCTTTCATGGGGGGTGGACTAAAGCTACAGAGGTCTCGGGATCATCGAAACATGGGACATCGTACGGACAACATGTGCTCAGAAACTGTCTCGCGTTCCGTATCGTTGAGTTGTGTACCTACAGTGTGTGACTCGCTCGTGTGACTAACTTGTTCGTAAATTATAATCTGATTTGAACTGCAAACCGTTTTTCTATGGCGCTATAACCAACACTACCCACATTACGCCCACAGTAATTAAAATATGCTTGATGTTAACGAGAGACAGACATACCTTTTCCGACAATTACATATAATATCTCGACGCTGGGATACCTTTCGCTATTAATTTTTCGCCAATCCTTTTGCGAAATAGTTTTTTACATACCACCGGCAAACAAACATCCGCATGTTTTTAAACAAAACATAAACGAAGCCAATTAATTTCGAAATCCATATTTTTGTGGTTATTCGCTGTTCTAGCACAGTATTGCCAACGTAGAAAAAATGCAACTGCTTTCTGTCTATAAAATATTAATATTAAACTAACAATAAATAGAGAAATCTCAATGTTTTGTCAAGTCATTCATAACTGCAGTGCTACGCTCACATTTATACCTTGTTTTCATTTTCTGATACAACGCTAATTTGCAGCTAATTGGTGCTGAATCATTATCAGAACGTTAAGTTTCACATTATTGATACTTCATTACAGTAATTAATGTTACTAATGACCCTTTTGCGTGTTATAACTGAATTTACTTTGAAATGTTATACATTTCAAAATAAACTTGTTCTCTTGATAAATTGGTAAAAAGTGAAACCGCCACGTATTAAAAAAAATCAATTGTGTTGGACTAGTATCAAACCTAATGTAAATTATGTTAAACCAGACTGATTTCAACTACTTAAATCTATATGTTATATCTACTTAATTAACGTTAGTAACTATTAATAATGTCAAAAATTTGATCATTGTTACTTTTTTTAAGCATTTTGCTGTGTCCCAGGTGCCGCAGGTATGCCTTCAGTCGAAAGACTGCTGGACATAGGCCCTCCCCAAGCACCGCCATTTCTGCTGATTCTGTGCTTTCCGCATCCAGCGGATTCCTGCGGCCATCCCAAGGTCATCGGTGGACCCTTGTCCTTGGCTTTCCAGCGGAAGACTTAGGTCTTCCGCTACGCGATCGCCAGAACGTTTCAGCCCATTTGATTTGTAACTTAGCGTAAAGCACTGTCAGATCTTGTTAACATTATGGAACGTAAATAAAAATATGAAAATGACAATAACATGATCGCTCTCGGCTTGAAAACACCCCGATAATTCTTTCGGGAGACAATGAATTTCAGTGCTTGTTATGCATGCTCATGAGGGGGATGTGGCTAAGTAATAACAGCCGCACGGGTCGATGGATCAAGTTAATCTACGCTTGCCGCGGTTGATCCGTGGATGGGTGATGATCTTTACATACCAAGACCCTCCGTGCCTTGCAAAGCACGTTAAGCCGTTGGTCCCGGCTGCCATTCGTGGATCTTTGACAGTCGTTACGGGTCGTCACCAGTCTTACCAAGGGGTATCGTATTACCCAGTAACTGGGTTGTGGAGATCAGATAGGCAGTCGCTCCATGTAAAATACTGGTATTCAGCTGCCTCCGGTTAGACTGGAAGCCGACCTCAACATAGTTGGGAAAAGGCTAGGCAGTTGATGATGCGTGCTCATATTGTTAGATCAAGTACCATGCTCATTAGAATTAATTAAACTCATATTTTAATGCAAAAAATATAGAATGTTGTAGTCCTCGTTTTACTCGTAAATTAGCAGCATAGGCTCCAGTTACGTTTGCAGCCTGATTTATAGACTCCGGGGGCCGTTGCGTCCTGTATGTGGTCCAAGTTGAAATATTACCGTCAATGGACCCGAGATAAACGTGCGGTTATATAATTAGGCTGATGTAACGATTCATGAATGTACCGTAGGTATCTATTTTAAAAGAGTAACAATGGAGTTTGTTGCCATTCTTCTCCATACGAAAACTACCTTTTGGAAGAGGCGACCAGAATCTATTTTTCTGTAGTTTTTGACGTCCAAAAGTGGCTTTTATGTACCTATTTAAAATAAATGACTTGATTTTGACTATTTGAACTTATGGCCCATTCCTATACCTAATTCACGAACCGTTATTGGTTAAAATTAAGACTTTTTTATCTTTACCAATGATGAAGCAAATACCTCATAGCTTTGCATAGTAGACCCTCCCTTCTATATTATGTAAAATTATCTTACGAATCTATTATATGCCCAGTTTGAAATTAAAAATATCTACCATTGTTCGTATAAAAAAAATAAAAATGATTTAATTCAGACGAGAGAGAGAGAAATGTAGGTTCAGCTCTGCCTATCCCTTCGGGGAGTGCAGGTGTGTTGTAATGTTTTATCTATTTACTAAAAATAATAAAATTGACTAAAATTGATTTTATTTTTTGGTGTTTTTAAAGTACATATTTTTATTTATAACTTTTGCGTCTAGTATGTTCTTCGTTAATTTAATAAGTATAGAATCAACGAAGTAATAACGATTAGGGGCTACTAGCAAACTCAAGTGGCTTTCAAGTAGCCCCTAAAAAATTTCCACTATTCACTTCCTGGCTCCATTATCAGACCCTCTACATCAAGGGCTATATGTATATTTAACTTATCAAAGCGTATTAAACCTTACGTTAGAAAGCCTTACACAAATGTTAGTTTTTTCATTTAATTTTTAAACGAAAAGGTCTAATAAATGAAGACTGAACAGGAAAAATGGACTTCTGCAAAGTGTTGGTCATCTACGAGCCATGGACTGATTCTGCTTGTCATCTTGTACAAGTTAAGAGAAACCGTTCCGAAAAAACGAAAATGTAGAAAAATAGGAATCAGCAAGAATTACTATCAACTGGCTTAAAGCTAGATTGATTTCTCGTTCGTAACATTACAACATAGGCGTCAAATTGACAGACCATATTCGCAACACCACACTGCGCTCCGAAACATATATTACTGACGTTGCTCAAAAAGCCGCTAAGCTGAAGTGGGACTGGGCTGGCCACATCTGCCGTATGCCCAACAAGCTGTGGGCCAAAATAACCACCACGTGGAGCCCTGACACAGCTAGAAGGCGTCGCAGACCCCGAAAAAGATGGCGGGACGAGCTGAACAAAACAAACGACCAGTGGTGTACTTTAGCCCTGGATCGAAAGAGCTGGAAGTCATGGGGAGAGGCTTTTGCCCAGCAGTGGGATGATGTAGGCTAACAGTAACAGTAACATTATAATGCCAAATGCACTTAAGCAGGGGTTTGCATAGACAGGGGTAAATTCGCCGGTAAATTGCGGACGCTATGTGAGCGGCACACCCACATAGCTTCCGCAATTTACCGGCGAATGACGTCACTGAACCGTTATTTATGAAAGTACTAGCTGCGCCCCGCGGATTCAACCGCATAGGTTTCGATCCGGTGGGAAAATCGGGATAAAAAGTATCCTATATGTTAATCCTGGTTATAAACCGTCTATGTACCAAATTTCATCTAAATCCGTACAGTAGTTTTTGCGTGAAAGAGTATCCATCCATCCATCCAAACTTTCACGTTTATAATATTAGTAGGAATTTGGTGTGTTTTCCTAGAGACCGTTTTTGACGCTGTTGAAGTCGAAATCCGGTGCCCACATTTCCACGACCGTCATTGCGGCCGTTATGTGGCGGCCACCGCTCTTCTAGGAAATTTTAGCATTAGCTGTAATATTCTACATCGATGCTCCAAGATGAATTACTAATTCTCGATATTTGGTGGAAATTAATCTTCTTATTCTTAGCGTGTCGATGGAAAAAATAACACAAATAAATATATCGATTTTTATATTTGTTAGGTCCAAAATTCAGCAACGCGCTCGCTGACGCGGCTATTAGGTCCTCACGTGTGCAGGTGACAGGGTATGCAGTGCAAGGTGGGAGGTGAGCCCTTTCTTTAGAGAGATGCTGCATACACACCGGAGGTCTGAACCGTCTATGAACCCTCACATGTGGGGGTGGTACTTTAGGTGTATCATACCATGGTTATGAGGGTGATAGTGGAGTGGACAACCAGCGGCCCTGGCAGGCATCGGCCCTAGCGGACCCCGTCAGTTTGTGCTGACATCTCTGTGAAGCGCGCGTGGAACACAACGCGCCGTCGACACGTGACTGGTCCTTACCGGGCGGCGACCTGCCCATTGCTCGCCGCCCGCAAGTCCGCGCCTACGGTGCGCGGTGGCCGGGAGTCGGCTGTTGACTCCCGTCCAGGGCGTCTCCTACGGCGACTAAGGGTGTGAGGGGATGGTCCTTCCTGCGGTCTACTTGGGTACGAATTCTATTTAAGAATTTTCAATACGGCCACGGTAACTTATGTCCGGAAGGGAGGCTTTCTGATGACAAATGAGATTCATCATAATCAGCCTATAGAACGGTGGTGATGATATAATTTACACAAAGTAAAGCGCCTGACTGGGTTCGAACCTACGACCTAAAACTAGTAAATCGCAGCCGTGACCACTGGACCACCACTATTCACACGGCTCTGATGACATTAATGTAAAAATGAGATTCACAGTGGAACATTTTTCTAGCATACATTTTGTAGGAAACATTATTGCCTTAACAAGATACGTTTATCTTCATATTTATGTAATTGTTGTTTTGCTACGCTCTTTAACAACACACGCACCTACATTAACGACCGAGTGTACCGCTTTTTTTTTGGATGGGAATTCCCTCTCTCGCTCTGGGCGGAGTGGGAGTGTCAGACTTTTACTGACTAAAACCCACCCGTGTTCCTTCAGTTGCCTATGCCAGGGGCCACGGTATGTCTTTCGAACAACCGCGGCCCTGACAGGTATCGGCCCTAGCGGACCCCATAGGCCTCAGCGGACCCCACCGAGTGTACATTAATCACCTGTATGTCGGAGTGACGTAATGTTTAACGCATGTTACATTTTACACGTCCCCGTATACCATATCATAATACCACGCCTGTATGCCTTGAAGGGGCAGACAGAGTGTATTGTGCGTCTGAATTCCGATGGGATTTCCGAACGGCAAAAATTACGGACTCCCAGAATCCAAAGTTTCATCCCCTTTTAACACGATTAGGCGATGAATTTTTTAAAATCCTTCCTTAGTGTTCACCGTCTTTACTAAAGGAATCCTTGAGCAAAATTTCATGCCTCTAGATCCAGTGATTTAGGCTGTGCGTAGTATGTCAGTGAATGAAAGAATTTAAGATTTTTATTAAGTTGATGTGTGGTGTTACGCAAATGGATACAATATGAAATTAATATATAACAGGAAGTCTGAAATTGATACCGGTGTCTCTAAAGTTGTATGGGCATGTGATGCGGAGGAATGAGGCAAATGTCGTCAGGAAAGTTTTGAGTATGAGTATGAAGTTATACGGGGAAGACCAAAGAAACGATGGATGGACTGTGTGAAAGATGATATGGCTAGAACCGATGATAGACTACAAAGATGAAGACTAATAGAGAATAATAGAGAAGTATGGAAGAAAAATACAAACTGCACCGACCCCAAGTAAATTAAGATAAAGGAAGGAGAATGATGATGTTTCAGCACAAGGAGCGAGCCAATTGCTATTAACTCGATACAGATCCAAATTTTTGGGTACTTCTGATTCCTAATAGAAAACTTGATAACTTCGATAATCGATAATAATGTATAGCAAATATTTGTACAGACGCCAGCACATCAAGCTACCCAAGACTGTCAAATTTTCCCAATCAACCTTGAACCTTAATGCTTTAGCGATAAAGTTGAAAATCTATTAAATAAATTTGACATATTGTAGTAGCTTGATGTGCTGGCATCTGTACGTTCATTCAATATGTAAAAATGAATAACAATACAATATGTATAAATTACAATTACTATGACATTATTAATTTGCTTGACATTACTGTTATAATTTATTCGTTCAGAGTTAATTTAATGTGTAACGAAGTTGACTATCCATCTATATTTTCAATGACAATTTAATTTCATAAGAAAACTGAATAAGAATAATTGTGCCATAATGTTCCTAATATATTTGCACACCACATGGCTATAATACAGTGGGCCTTATGAACCTTTTGTAACATCCTCTGAACCTGTGTTATGCAAATAAATTATTTGATTTGATTTGAATAAAAAAACTCGACAAACTCTTTACCAGACTTGGGAATCAAATCGCACTGCAGTTGAACTTTTGACCACTTGTACAACGAGGTAGTCACCTTCAAGTATTTCTCCAATACACGCTTATCTCTTATCACTTGCAACCCAGGCTTGCGTCATGGTTTTTATTTTCAATCTCTAACAAGGGCTATAAAAAACCTCCGCCATTTTTTTTCCAAAGATAACTTTCTTGGTAGTTCCAAGTTCTAAATAGATTATATCTTCTTCCAGCCAGTTTATTTTATCTATACATCTATCTAAACCTCTATATACATATATATAATAAAACAGTAACGAAGTCAAAACTGTACATTGAATATAAAAATAAAAAAAATTACTACGAGGTGTGGGAACGTGTCTGATACCGAAAATATAGTTTTATGGCTTTTGGTTGTGTGTTTGTATGTTCCGGATTGGCACAAAAACGGTTGAAATGGCATTGAAGATTTTTATATGGAGCCTGGCTGGCATACCTTCCTGTACGCCATTTTGTTTTTTTTTTTTTTTCAAAACGGCGGCCACCTTTGTGACCTATATAAATCGATAGCTGACGTCGCGTCAATGCAAACAGAAAACATACTTGGACCAAACCCCGTAAAGCGTCACGTTGCCAAGATATCAACGTTCAAAGTTGATCACGTGACATCATAGATAACACATAGATTTCCTGACCAGCCGCCATTTTGAAAAAAGGCGGATAGGTAGTTATGCCACGGATCTTCAAAGCCCTTTGGCACACATTATAAGTCCTGGATTACCAAAAAGTACGTTCTCAAGGGACATTTTCCGGAAAGCCGCTGGCAAAAGCTAGTTTGTAAAATAAAAACAATGTTTTTTCCTTAACGGGGCGCGCAACTCTCGGGTAACTTAATAACGAAGAGAAACAGGCGTTCTAAACTATTGACATTTATATTCAGGAATTATATGAGCAGCGCAATCTGAGCCAATAATTTGTGCCTAAGCTCTCTTGATCAGGGATTTAAAAAAACAACCGACTTCCAAAAACGACACTACAAAGTGAAAAATAACTTTAATTTCGGAAGTCGGTGTCGTCGGGTTCGCATTTTCGTTGTTTGCCACCGACTTCCGAAATTAAAGTTATTTTTCACTTTGTAGTGTCGTTTTTGGAAGTCAGTTGTTTTTTTTTTGCAAAACAGTTTTTATTTTTCACTTTTAAGTTGTAATTTTTACCAGTAATTTAGGTTTAAAAACCAAACCACTGAACCGTTTTTGATGAAATTTCTATGGGACCACTTCAGAAGTATCTCCTTTCGAACAAAAAAAGAATTTTGAAAATCGGTCTACAATTGGCGGAGAAATCGCGTAACAAACACACAAAAAAATAAAAAAACATACCGTCGAATTGAGAACCTCCTCCTTTTTTAGAAGTCGGTTAAAAATAATACAGTTTTATGGAGTGAAAAGTTTTAAAAATTAAAAGGCGATGTACGATATTGAAACACTGTACAAAATTTAAGATCAGCTTTATTTTTAGATATTAGTTACAGTTACAGCAATACAGTTTGATTAAGGACTGTTTTTTTTATAGCACTAGCACCGATGTCGAAGCACGAATGCCGGGCATAGCGGGCACGGGCATTATCACTAAAATGCTCGCTGACTACTTTTTCACACCCGCCATTTTACTTGCTTATGATTGGTCGTCGATAACTGTCAAAGTCTCGGCCAATCACATGAAGTCATCTGAGTCTGTGAACTTTTGATCATACAATACAAGTTCATAGAATTTATTGTAATTACTCAACAAACAAATAATTATAGGAATAATTTACATATCTATAACTGCTATAAATTACATATCTATTACAGATATTGGTGACCCGTAGCTTCAATTAACCGTTTTTGAACCACAGGGCTAAGTTTTTAATTAGAAAAAAGTTATGTATACTACCAAACCACATTGGGCCCGTGTGGTGAATTACGGCCCGCTCTCTCTCACCGACTGAAGGCCTGTGTCCCAGCAGTGGGAACATTTTTGGCTAATTATGCTATGTACTTTCTTAGTTGCTATTCTAATAACGGTGAAGAAAAACTTTGATAAGAATTAGAAGTAGTATTCATACGAACGCTTTTAAAATAATGATAGTATCTTCGGCTTTTTAATTTTCATATTCTTTTATAAATACGTACTATATCTCTACACTGTTAAAGATTTTTTAAATAAAAGCACATGTCGATTTGGTGTCCACTAAGATACTGGTTATTCCTCTTATTTCCTGTGACTTTGTCTTTAATAATAATTTAAGTAATTGAAATCACTGTAATTCTAATATTATTGTTATTTAAATGATTGTAATGATTGCAATTCACATTTTCTTATAAATTGTAATAATTCAAATAGTTCTAATAATTGTAATTTTAAAAATGATTTTTGTAAGTTAACTATAATTTTGCATGCCCGTAATGAGGGTGAAATACGTCCTGTGCTATAATTTCATTTAACATCTTGTGAACCCACCATATTTCAGGTAAATAAATGATTTAAGTACTTATTTATTATTTACAATTTGTAGGGCATTGCGACATACTCAACCACACACACATACATGACACATACAATTACCAAATTCACACTAGAGAGAGGCTATACATTTTTTTTTCTATTTGTACTCAACGACAGCTACTAACGCAATGGTAACTCCGTACTTACTAGTTTAAAATTAAAAAAAAATAGAAAGAGCCCGGTTACTCATAACACAAGTTTAATCTTCGCTTTGGTGCCAGTGGAGATAGTCAGTGATATATGCAATTTAAAAACAATACTGTCATAGTATTAACCTATGTCTTATATGTATGGCATGTTTGTCGAAGGACCGATGGCCGCTGTCCAGGGGGTCTACTCCGAAGTAGTATCGGCCGAATGTTCGGCCGTTTCCTGCTACGAAGTTACTATTTGGTTCGGTCGGTTCCGATCCTACACTCCTACACTCTTTCGAATATTGACTATGGTCCCGACCCAACTGAGCCGATCCGAACTTTTTTCGCATTTTTCAATAATTATCGGTTCGGCCATGTGTCGGTCCGATCCGAACATTCGCACTTTGTACTTCGGAGTAGGCCCCCTGGAGTGGAGACCGCGTATCGGCAAGCGTAGTGTGGGACGCCCCCCAGCTAGATGGACCGACGACCTAAAGAAGGTAGCTGGGGTAGACTGGATGCGGAAGGCAGAGGACAGGGTGTTGAGGCGCAGCCTGGGAGAGGCCTATGTCCAGCAGTGGACTGCGATAGGCTGAGTTGATTGATTGATTAACCTATCGCCTTTATGTTAATTGGAAATACATTTATAATTTATTTTATTTATTTATTATACTCATTTGCAAAACCTTAAAACCAAAATCTTCCAACATAGTGAACTACCTACATCACAAATACATAATAATATAACGTTCCTACTTCCAGGATTATGACACACAGCGCCGACTAGCAATTCCGCACTCGGAAACCGGATACACATCCACTTGGGTGATAAAATATCAATTACACACACTGTAATTTACGGGTGACACGCGGAAGTTATAATAACATAATACAAAACATCACGCCCGTGTAATCCCCGAAGGGCTTGGCAGAGGTGTAGCTATAGAACACCCACATTTCGCCAGTTATGTGTTACTTGCATTGCATATTCACCCTTAAGGTACACTATACTCACAGCTAGTAAAGTGTATAATTATTTGAAAGAGCGGAGCCTACTAATACAGGCATTGTTTGCCTAAAAGTAGGTTCCAAACACGTTATCATGTAATGTTATTTTAATGAGACAACCAACCATTATTACCAACCATTATTATTATTATTATCGGGGGTGTTCTTTTTCTCAGCACTAAGGCTGGTTTTAGCCACATTTACGGGCCAAAGCCAAGTAAATGCAGCGTGTGGTGAATTTATGGTGATAGTGTACTTTTGTGTGCATGAATTTCCTAACGATTCTGCATGTGTTTAGGATGGCTGCTTTCTGCAGATTGATGTAAAGGGATTCTTCTAGATCTATTAATTTCTTTATTATTATTATTATGTTTAAGTCCCATGTAATATGGAGCGACCCTATTGCCATCAACCGGATCTCAAAGAGGTGAAAGACACAATTATATCACTAGAAATAGGGAGCAATTAGTTCAACCAGGTTTCAAGCTGGCTAAAGTAGATTCATCTTTCATGGGGTACTGTTTAAAATGTTACAATAAAATACCTCCCCACATAATAGAACAGAATGAAACGAAATTTAAATCTTGTATAAAACGCACACTATGCAGCCAGGCATATTATAAATTGGGGGATTACATCGCTGATAAAAATGCTTGGCTAAACGCTGGTCCTGCTCCATAAGGACGCATAAATAAATTGATTAGCATTTGAAAATACTGTTGGAGCTGCTGAAGATTTTAAAATACTTTTTTTTGCATTATATAAACTCAATCTCCTAGTATTGTATAATTGTATAGCGCATGTGTGAGTACTATGTACATACTATAAAGCTACCATTTACTGGGTACGTCTTTCATTGACTTGAATGTGCCCTGGCAGCAGAGAGTATGTCATGCTCACTCAAATGTCTCGCTGACGGTGGCGCATGTGTTGGATCATTTGGCTCCCTTCAAAATGGTTGAGCTGAATGGTGCTGATCCATGCGTCATGTTCGTGAACGGGCGCCGTCAGTAGGGACTGGTCATCTTTTTGCTGCCATGGCTTATTTTAATTTAATTTAATATTTGAATTGTTCTTATTTTTATTTTCCTAAACTTTTCATTACGGACGCTTTTAACGTTCTGCATCGTTCTCACATGCATAATTTCTAACATGAATGATGTAACCAATACTTTGTAACCATATTATATTGATTTAAAAGAGTGTCCATGGAGTTTCTTGCCCGTTCTTCTCCATAGGTACCTACGCTTTGGAATGGGCAACTAGCTTCATTTTTCTGACTGACCGACCCCTTGACAATTCAAAAGTGCCTGTAATGGTTTAATTGAAATAAATATTTTGAGTTTGAGTTTGGGTTTGGGAAGCGTGTGTCCCAGCAGTGGGAAAGTTATAGCCTGGTTATGCTATTGCCAACAACCGGGTGTACAGACGCCAGCCTGCACATCAAGCTACTACAATCTGTCAAATTTCTTTAATAGATTTTCAACTTCCGTGGCTAAATAATAACAGCCGCACAGGTCGATCGGTCAGGTTAAGCTACGCCTGCCGCGGTTGGTCTGTGGATGGGTGACCATCTTTACATACCAAAACCACTCCGTGCCTCGGAAAGCACGTTAAGCCGTTAGTCCCGGCTGTCATTCGTGGATCTTTGACAGTCGTTACGGGTAGTCAGAAGCCCGAAAGTCTGACAACCAGACTTACCAAGGGGTATCGTATTACCCAGTAACTGGGTTGTGGAGGTCAGATAGGCAGTCGCTCCATTTAAAATACTGGTATTCAGCTGCATCCGGTTAGACTGGAAGCCGACCCCAACATAGTTGGGAAAAGGCTAGGCAGATGATGATCGTTAAGCATTAAGGTTCAAGGTTGATTGGGAAAATTTGACAGTTTCGGGTAGCTTGACCTGCTGGCGTCTGTACATCCAGACTCCGGGCTGCTACTGAGAAATTCCAGTTAGAAAAATCCAATAACGCTTTGCACGACCTGGGAATCGAACCCAGAGCCTATTGCTCCGGAATAGCGCTGGCGACCACTAGACCAGCGAAACAGTTAGCAGATGGCAGTAATGTATTTAATAACTGTATGAAGGCTCCCGCAGACAGGCGCGACGCGATTCTGGCAGAACAATTTTCATGAATTTTACACGTCGCCCTTGTCTGCGGGAGCCTTTAATGAACTGCCTTCATTATACTTATATCATTAAGGGTGTTAACTGACCGCTCGCCACTACCAATTGGGTTAATTAATCATTTTTTTTATAACGCTTTTGAACTTGAGTTTGATATTGGATTATTTTTAGAACATGGGTGTTTATTCATTTACCTGCAAGTACTAGTCCCATAGGACAACTGATACTAACATATTTTTTAAATTATGTCCCACTAGTCCCATGGGACAACTGATACTAATATATTTTTTAAATTATGTCCCACTAGTCCCATGGGACAGCTGATTCACTGTTACAATCATTATAATCAGTACTCGATTATAATGATTGTAACAGTGAATCAGCCAACAGGGTAGGTACACCAGGTGCATGTGAAAATGTGACATGATTTTAAAAATATGTTAGTATCAGTTGTCCCATGGGACTAGTGGGACATATAATCCCACTTGTCCCATCATGGGACTGGGTCAATGGGACTAGTGGGACAGTGCTTCGAGTGAAAAATCCCGCATGAAAGACAAAAAATTAACCGCCTAATACCAGAAGGCCAATTCTCGTCATTTCAAGCGTTCAAAATCTAGTCGCAGTCTCATCTCGGCAACAAACAAATGTCAAAAACTTGTCAACAATTTATGGAAATTATAGGTATTTTTGATAGATTGAGATCAGACTGTGAACGTATTTTTTGGGCCTGCACTTGACCTTGGTCACGCCTGATGAAAAGCGATGGATGAGGTCTATGATGGAACAAGCGTGCCCAGAATCTTCTGGGCACGCTTAATTTTCATTTTAAGCGTTCAAAATTACGTTAATTTATATATTAATTAAAATTACGCTTAATTTTACGAACGCGCGTAATTTTAAGAACTTAACAGAGTGACAGGCACATGCCTGTCACTCTGTTAAGTTCTTAAAATTACGAAAATTGCACCTCTGGTTAGATTCAATGTCGCTGGTACGATTTTATAGCTGAAGTCAATGGCCTCGCTAAGCCAGATGCCAGAAAACAGAATCATTAGTATACATTCCTTTGCCAAAGCTAGATTGCTCCAAAAAGTAGACTACCTATCAAAACTAAAAATAAAATCTTCCTTTTCATACAGTCAGCCTTTTGTTCACAAGTTGAACCAACAAGTAACACGTTGTACAATGAAGAAAGTTTATTCAGAAAGAAAATCTAGATCCGTTGGCGCGACGCCAAGAGGCAGATAATCTCTTTGAGAAGTTAGTGTGACGGCAATTTTTTTTCACAGCTAGCTACATAATCTGAAGTGTGAAGTAAAGGGGTTTTATTTCCTGCACTTGCTAAGATCGGTACGGTAGAGAGTTCCTAATGTGAATTCTGAGTTGTGATTTTGTAGATTTTTAACCGACTTCTAAAAAAGGAGGAGGTTCTCAATTCGGATGTTTGTATTTTTTTTTTTTTTTTATGTTTGTTCGCGCATAACTTCGTCGCTTGCCAACCGATTTCAAAAATTCTTTTTTTGTTGGAAAGGGCATACTTCCCAAATGGTCCCATAGAAATTTCATCAAAAACAGTTCAGTAGTTTGGTTTTTAAACCAAAATTACTGGTAAAAATTACAACAAAAAAGTGAAAAATAAAAACTTTTTTGCAAAAAAATACAACCGACTTCCAAAAACGACACTAGAAAGTGAAAAATAACTTTAATTTCGGAAGTCGGTGGCAAACAACGAAATGCGAACCCAACGACACCGACTTCCGAAATTAAAGTTATTTTTCACTTTCTAGTGTCGTTTTTGGAAGTCGGTTGTATTTTTTTGCAAAAAAGTTTTTATTTTTCACTTTTTTTGTGTGGATGATTCTTGCAAATGTTAGTATCTTATTATTTTTTGCCTTTGACATATCTCGGTACCCTGGGGTCCCGGACCTTTGGAAAGCGTACCAGGGGCTAAAGCCAACTCGTAGAGGCCCATTAGACCATTTTAAATGATGAGGAGGCACCAACTGACACCCAAGTGCACCCAAGGACAACCCCCAGTTGGTGCAGGACTATTGCAGAACATGAAAACAAAATACACTGAGCTATGGATTTGGGTGGCTATAATGGATCGGTCCTTATTTAGAAAAATAATATTTTATGATCATAAAAGGGTTGTTTGTGTGAGACTAGATTACAATAATTAATAATTATCTTTATTTCGGAGAGCAGTGGTGGCCCAGTGGTAATGGCCATGACTTACGAGTTTACAAGTCGTAGGTTCAAACCCAGCCAGGCGCTTTACTTTGAGTAAATTATTTCATCACCACTGCTCTTAAAACGGTGAAGGTAAACATCGTGAGGAAACCGGCATGTCTTAGAACCGAAAATTCGAAGGCGTGTGACAGCTACCAACCCGCACTGGGCTCGCGTGGTGGATTATGGCCCACTCCCTCTCACAGAGAGGTCGGTGTCCCAGCAGTGGGAATATTATTGGCTGATTATGCTTCATTTCACAACAAGTTATTTTTTTTTGGTTCTTGGACACCGCTTTGAGAGCAGTAGTGATGAAATTAATTTACACAAAGTAAATCGCCTGTACAATTCGAATCTGCGACCTGCAACTCGTAAGTCACGGCCGATACCACTAGGCCAAAACTGCTCCCATGGAACACTGCGCAATATTCAGTATTTACATAATAAAAATCTATTTATTTGGGTACATGTTTCTTAGGCTTAAATCTTCCAATTTACGGTAATGAACAAGTAGCTACTTTAATAATCATTTAATACGTTAAGTGGTATTAAAATTTTCCGCAACGAGGTTATAAATAAAATTAATCTTCATTAATCGACTCAAATGAAATTAAGCTAAAAGGCACTAGATAAGTTTAATAATCTCCAATAATATCCATTTTGTGTAACCCGGGAAAGTTCGCTAGTCGATACAGATCAGTGATTTGTGCTATGAGGATTTAGGACGACGAATATACTATCTTCGTAGCGCGTATCGATAGCAAAACGTTGAATTGTCCCAAAATTCAGCTGCGCGAACTCGGCTTACTAACGCAGTCATAGAATAGAATATTCATATATTTGCTCAGAATGTAGGTATTTCAAATAAGATGGTTACAATAATATTAATGAATTCTTTTACATTCTACCATTTTGGCATGCAAACATCAAGGCATAAAATCATCAACTACACAGGTGACAGGGCATGTGGCGCAGGATAGAAGGTGGGGTTGTCTGCGAAGGTGCAACATACTACTTAAAGACCTTGATACAATATTTAAGCTTAAGGGACTTCATAGTTTAAACAAGGAGAGTTTGAAACTATTAAAATATTCGAATCAAACAAGATTTTTAACCAAACCCCTCTTGCCTTTAGGGTTTCGTACCCAAAGGGTGCCAACATCGGAGCCTTAGTAAAAGGGTCCCTAGGGATTACTAGGGCTCCGATGTCCGGCCGCCTGTCACAGTCTATCGTCTGTAAAAGGGGATCCCCATACAAGAAACTTAAAAAAAAAACATATTATGAAGTGCTAAATAAGGTACGGTACCCTTTGTGTAGTCACTTG
The DNA here is from genome assembly GCA_951799955.1 of Apamea anceps. Lineage (NCBI taxonomy): Eukaryota > Metazoa > Arthropoda > Insecta > Lepidoptera > Noctuidae > Apamea > Apamea anceps. The sequence continues at coordinate 4,821,780 of OX637509.1, forward strand.
ACCACTTTTTCACATTCTCATCTTTATAAATATCACCTACCTATACATAAGAATAGCTCATACGATCGTATAAGGTTCGTCCAATATACTTTCGATTTAGGCCAACGACATAATCCAATAAGTACCTATAAAAACATTGCTTACTTACCCCGATAGTTCAGGGACCCGCATGTTTAGTTTCTTGACCTTCAAGACGGGAGTACTACAATCTTTTGGGAGCTTTGACCATCAGCTGAAATACTTGAGGGTGAAGCGGGAGACAAGCCCGCGAAATTAAAATGTTTATACGTTTTTTGCGATTAGCAGGACAGTGTCAGGTTGTATGTTGAACAAATATGATTGGCGACCGTAACAAGTATATATTTACAGAATAATGAAAATAGAGCAGTGGTGGCGCGTTGGTATCGGCCCTGACTTACGAGTTCTAGGCCGTGGGTTCGAACCCAGGCAGGCGCTTTACTTTGTGTCATTAATTTCATCACCACTGATTTCAAAACGATGAAGGAAAACATCGTGAGGTAACCGGCATGTCCTAGAACCAAAAAAATTTCGAAGATATGTGACATCTACCAACCCGCATTGGGCCCGCCTGGTGGATTCCGGCCCACAGAGAGGAGGCTAATTACGAAATCATTAAAATCATCAATACAACCTTTAAGTTCATGTAATCCTATTGATTGAATAATCAATAGGATGATAATAATGATCATTTAATCCATGAATTAGTCATTTCGCGGGCTACGATTACGTAACGAATTCATGACGCTTCTCCCTTAAAAAAAGCTGACCTAAGTCAGAGTCAGACTCCAGCTCCGTAGCACCAAAACGAATTTACCTTCTTTTATTATTTACACACATAGAACCCATAGCAAAGTGTACTATTTGATTAACTTGCTTGTTATTACGGTTGAAAAATTACAGCTCTATTAGAGGCAGAAAGACGACGTAGGTTTAGTAACAGGGCCCCACTGGCAACCTTTGTGTACGGAACCCTAAAAACATCACAACAAAAATCTTTCAACTCCTTCCTATTTCCACATCAAAATATGCTTCAGTTAACCGTAAAGTTTAGTTTAAAGTTCCCAAGTAGCGTCGGCGGACTGTCGACTCAATTTCGTGAGCCGTCAAGCGTGGAGCCACAATGTAGATAAGTAGATGTAGAAGGTCGGTTTCATACAACGAGCAAAAATAGGCACACACACACACACACGCACGGATATACGGCGATCTTAAACTATGTCAAACAAAAGACAGTCGCCAGTGCGCTTGCACTCAAAGTCAAAAATCAGTCATTTATGTGTTTTATAAAGTGAGTTTCTAATGTAACGGGATCGTCCGAGTAGCGGGATCGTCCGAAAGGGATACCGCTGCCCTGGAACATAAAGGGCTAAGGAAGGAACACGGGTGGGTTTTAGTCAATAAGGGCCTGGCACTCCCTTCCCTCCCCAGAGCAGGAGGGGTAATTTGATGATTTCCCATCCTGAAAAAAAAAAAAAAAAAGTGAGTTTCTAATTTCAATAAATAATGATCTCAACATCTGCCTAGCCTTTTCCCAACTATGTTGGGGTCGGCTTCCAGTCTAACCGGATGCAGCTGAATACCAGTATTTTACATGGAGCGACTGCCTATCTGACCTCCATAACCCAGTTACTGGATAATACGATATCCCTTGGTAAGACTGGTTGTCAGACTTTTGGGTTTCTGACGACCCAAAAGACTTTCAAAGACAAAATAAATAATGATCTATACCTACAATTGAAAATAATTATTAAAAATTATTTTATTTAAAGCATAAATGTCACACCGGTTCAGCTAGTATTTTTATAAACACGCATTTGACGCATAAACTCAATCACCGGGTCAGCTAGTATTTTTATAAAGACGCATTTGACGTATAAAAGACAACAGAACAAAATTATGTCCACAATCACAGTTCCTTAGTTACGCACCTCGCTGTACGTAATACGTGTGTCTATGTGTGCGTACGTTTTAGCTCGCCATGGAGCTTTTGACAGTTCAACAATATTGCATTATTTATGTTGTTAAGCCGATAAATTTCTCGAACAAATCAAGCAAAGGATTAGCAATATTCTCCTTAAAATGATTCGGATTGTGATTGATAGTGTGTAACGGAATCAGGGTGCTGGCCTTCTGTATCTATCTGTTTCGTGGCGGAGCGTGCCAAAGTGTTGCCGTGTAGGTAATCCGCTGAGCTTGCCGACTGTTCTCCCGTTATTTATGTCTGTCGATAGGCTGAATCGGTGCTTATGTGGGGAAAAGTGTCGCCACTAGTCAGGGTTAAGTTTTTGTACGTATAGTCAAGGTTGAAGGTGAAAGATTTGTGTCTGGGGAACGATCATATGGGAATTATATGTATTGGGAAACAGTTTTATTGTATCTATCGATGTTTGTGTTTAGTTCACGTAGTAACCGAATAACCTTTCGAAAGGAGGGTTTTGTTTTAAAATGGAAAAAGATGAAATTATTTCACCTGGTGCCTGAGGATGGAAGCTGCCGAAGCCAGCCCAGGAAGAGGTGACGAGACGACCGAGACGCATACCGCACGGGTTGGATCGAAGTGGCTCGAGACAAGGATGCCTGGAAGGATTTGGGGGAGGCTTTTGCTTAGCAGTGGGACAAATAGGCTAATTAAACAAAAAACCGGTCATGTGCGAGTCGGACTCGCGCACCGAGGGCTCCGTGGTATGTAAATAGTTTTAAAATATTTTTTTTTAACTACTACGGTTTTCAGTATTTTTCCTTTACTTGCTTTTTTAAAGTTACTCCGTTTTTCCCTTTGAGGTAGGAACCCCTAAAAATCTTTATAGTTTCTCAGTAAGTGAATTATTGTTAATTCTTAATGAGATTATTTCTCATTAAGAATTAACAATAATTCACTTAAAGTTCTTAAACTATAAAAAGCATTAGAAACTTGGACGGTAACGCTAATGGTCTTCAAGTTTGAAAAATACTTTAAATGCAAATCCATAAAGAAATAGGTATCTACAATATCAAAAAGACTATTGGTCATAGTCTTTTTGATATTCTCAACTTTAAAAAAAATAGTTAGAATCGAGTAAGACATACATACATAAGACACTGCTAACAAGCAAAAATATAACCCTTATCTCCCGCGGTCACGCTGACCCACATCGCAATAAAGTCCTCCGCTTATTGAGGGGTTAACAGATAAATAGATAACCATAAATCGTTCCGAGTCGCCAGCGTTCTTCCCGCTCAGTAGATTAAGGGTCCAAGAGCATACCTACGTTTAATACAATTCCGAGTCACTTTCGAAATGAGCCCACCTAAAGCCTGTTACACATGTCCCAATTTACCGCAAGTGTAGGGTATTTTGGTCGGCATAATTTGATCATCCTGACTGCATACTAATGTTTCGGGTAGAAAAAACGGTCCTTTAACACATCGTCAGACCTGTAGGCAGTTTATTCTGAAGTAAAACTTCTTGAGCGGCGATTCGATAATTGGATGAGAATTCAGAGTGAATTCTCAAGGACGGACAAGGACGCGTCACGTTTACGAAAGGACAATGCTGATGGATGTATGGAATCTCGTACCATGCTGCATCAAAGTTAAATTTTGTTTTTTATAGACTACACTTATCATATTAACTCCTAAAAAAGTTCTTTTTGTAAAAAAAACCTGGGTTTCGGAGATTTTCAAAAAAATCGAAATAACCTGAAAACTAGGTACTTTATTTTGTTTGACATGTCATACACGAACGGACATTATTGCTGAAAAAAATGATAATCGTTTAAATAAAAATTATATTCTATTCTAGTTATTTTTAATTAATGTAGAATTCGCAAAGTATGATTTTTTTGCATGTTTTTTGAAAGATGTGACCATGACACTTTCAAAATTCAAGGTTATATTAATCATACCATTTGAAACGGAACGTCATGTAAAGGGAATAAAACTATATAATAATATCAACACTTTTTACTTTAAATTAAATTCCCTGTTCAAAAATCAAATACCCGACGCGTAATGTCATAAAAAAATATGAAAATAATTACTATAATATTTTGATGTTGATGCATGAGACTTTTTGGATTTATGCATCAATTTTGCGCAGATTAAAAACTCTAGTGTAAACTCAGCTTGCATCAAAAATAATGTCAGTAAAGCCGCTGTCTTTTCCCATGTGGTTTGAAAGACAGTCGATACACTTTACACAGAGTGTGTTGGCACTGTTCAACGTCAGGTTTTATAAAATGTTGCTGCTCTAAAAGATTGTAAGTGCATTAGAAAGAATGAAAATGCATTTATTAGTGGTGGTTTGTTGGTGTTTTTTTAGTGGTGACAGTTTTCAAGCGCGCAAAGTGCTTTGAAAATTGCTTCTTTGAAAATTGGTCGACTTTCATAACATGTGCGCTAGACTGCTGAGTAATTAGTTTGGCTCGATATTTTTCATGTTCAAAATGACATACCTTGTCACATATTACAATGTAAATCCCTTGTGATATATGAGTATAAAATTGCGAGTAAGTTGAAAATATCCACGAGCCGCGTTTTTATCAGATACTAGCTGGGCCCGCGACTTCGTTCGCGTGCATTTCGGAAAACAAATTGGATTTCATAGGTTTTAATTTTTAATTCTAATTCTTTTTCTAAAATAGAAGTAGCAAATAAAGTTATAACATCAGCTATCTGACAGTGGAAGTGCCGTCAAAATCGGTCCAACCGTTTCAGAGACAGACCGACAGTTAGACATACAGACAGACAAACAAAATAAAAATTGTCTTTGTGTTATTAGTACCGTATATTATGTCCATATGCATTTAGTAAAAAGCTGTTATTGTGACATTACAAAGAGCCACTTCTATTGTATATATTTGCATATAGATAAACAATTCGGTATATTCAATTGGAAGACTCATTGTAACTTACTCACTTTATTATTAACCTGTCAATATGCCACAAACACCATTCATCACTATTTGTTATCATTATCATCAATACAGCCCACGCATAAACGTGACTTACCTAATGGATAGCTACAATTCCTGACCAAGCATACACGCAGTTTATGGAGAGCTACAATTCAGGAATTTGCCGTTATAAAGCCTAAAAGCCACGATACATAACGATTTACGACTGAGGGCGGTTGTTTAACGCCCGCGTAGGTATACGTCAAAAATGGCGCTAACTATTGTCAAACCAAAAAAAGCGTTGTTCCAAATTACTACAAAATGACGGCCTTGACGTACGTCAAATAATAACGAGTACGTAATCGTTATTATTTGACGTACAGACGCCAGCACATCAAGCTACTACAATCTGTCAAATTTCTTTAATAGATTTAAAACTTTCTTGCTAAAGCATTAAGATTCAAAGTTGATTGGGAAAATTTGACAGTTTCGGGTAGCTTGACCTGCTGGCGTCTGTACATATGTTACGTCTACCATCTGTTTGAAACAACCGGCCCTAAACGTGTCAAAGCTACATACTCGAACAAACCAAACATCGTAATTTTGGCGCTAAAAACAAAAAAAGAACGAATTCAAAACTGTGTCGCCAACCATAGACCAAAGCGTGTTTCGGCAACGCGCTAAAATGACAAGGGTAAATAAAATTTTAGAGCGGGCAGCGGCCTTTGTGGGTCTTGTCTGTTCCATGCTTTGACGTGGCTTTGACTTTTGACGAGTCCGTCGTCAGTGATGAGCGAAAGAAAAAAAAATTGAAGTTGTATTTGATGAATATGCAGCAGACAGAGGGTTAGTTAAAGATTTTTGCTTTTTTATGCACATGCTACTATCAGAATGGTGTTTTTTGCTGTGTTTAAAGGTAGTAATTTATATTCTGAATATTGATGAAAAATTAAAGTGTTTTTAGTGGGTTTAGTCTATTAACGGTGTATAACAAACAGTCACAATAGTTAAAATGGACTATTTATTATTATTATTTATTTATTCTCACACTGGAACGCCATACGGCAATTACACCAATGGACTGGTTGTCAGACTTTTGGGCTTCTGACTACCCGTAACGACTATCAAAGATCCGCGAATGACAGCCGGGACCAACGGCTTAACGTGCTTTCCGAGGCACTATAAACTATAATGGAAGAATGGACGAAAACTCTATGCAAATAACATCGTTGTGTATGTATTTGTATATCCTTGTCTCACAAACCTGTTTTTTGTCAACAATTTTCACCAACACTCTAACTAAATTGACAAACAAGATACAGTAACTCAAACAGACACAGATGTTGAATGCGTCCATGCTTTTATTCCCTCCGTTTTACAATTTTCTGCACGTTTCGGGTGCATTACAAAAAATGCTAACAGCAACGTCGGATGCTGGAAAGTGGAGCAAAAACCAACACCGACAGAGCATTCAAATTGTGTTTATCCAAGACGATGTGTTTTTCTTTGATTTGTGTATTCTTTCTTTGCGAGCGTGGAGCATACTAACTATTGTACAGACAGGAATGATAGGCTTAGAGATACTAACCCGGTAGGTTTTAAAAATCATTTTAAAAAAATATAACTGAATATAATTTAGCCTTCTCGCAACTATGTTGGGGTCGGTTTCCAGAATAGAAATATAAAAAACAGGCTTCCAGCCTAACCGTCTGCAGCTAAATACCAGTATTTTTCTTGGAGTGGCTGTCTATCTGACCTTGACAACGCAGTTACTATAGTTTTACCGAAACTGCTGTCCCGCGCCTTAGGAATGAGCGGCGAGGCGGGAGGAATGCGCGGCGAGGCGGGGGGTGGGAAGCCGTGAGCGATGACGAATGAGCGGCCTGCACTGCCCCCCCGTCTCGCCGCGCACATACCGAAGGCGCGGTACAGCGGTTATGGTCAAACTATACTACAATATGATGTCCCTGAATTTGCGCCAAAATATGCAATTGTTTTGATTTATATCACCTACGTGCTGAAGGTCAATTCTCGTACATAAAAACGTCAAAATTCAAGTCGCAATCTCAACTCAGCGACGCTCTATTATTTCTTTATAGTTTTTAGGTAGAGTGGTACAGTCACGAGCAGCACCAATATGTCAACACTTGGCAACTTTCAATTGCGATCTTTTCGTGAAATAGCGAATGCAACGTTGAAATACGAAAATGTTATGTAGGTACATAACAACATAAAATTTCATTAAAAAAATAAAGGAGTAAATCGCTTTTTAATAAAGCCGAGAGTATACATACTTTTGTTCGTGACTGTACACGTGTTTCTAATTTATTATCATAAAAATATCATTGGGCTATTAGTATATTTTTGTGTTGTGTTGATATTTTCATGGACACCCCTCTTCTTAGATAGATTAGCGAATGATGTTTTGGGAATATGGAGAGTGGAGATGATCTGATAATGGCTTAATGCGCTTGAATATTAGGGTGAAGTTTTCATTCTAAAAACGTACACTCTTTGATCTACTTTACGCTGTGAGATTATTCATCATCTGCCTGGCTTTTTCCCAACTATTTTTGGGGTCGGCCGGATGCAGTTGATTCATAGTAAGTATTTTACGACGAGCGAATGCCTATCTTACCTCCACAACCCAGTTACTGGGTAACACGATACCCCTTGGTAAGACTGGTTGTCAGACGGGCTTTTGAGAATCGGTAACGATTGTCAAAGGTCCATGAATGATAGCCGGGAACAACAGCTTAGCGTGCTTTTCGAGGCAAGGAGGGGTCTTGGTATGTAAAGCTGGTCACTTATCCATGGACCGACCGCGGCAAGTGTAGCCTAACCGATCGACCCGTGGGGCTGTTATTACTTAGCCACGAGCCCCTGTGAGATTATGTATGATCCCTTTATTGTAATAAATTGGTTGTCTTACAGAATCTGATAATAATATTTACATAATAAAGAAGTTAATATCTTAAATTGATAATAATAATAATGTTACAGAACTTAGTTTTTAAATGTTTGAAACAACTTGTAACTAAATTTGCAACAGAATTGTATCCTCCTATCCTGCCCTCTGTGTCCCAAAACATGCAGTCAAAGTGACCTCTATTCTATTACAGTGTCGATGAGTACCTAGATGAAAAGTGAGAATCGTAATATTATCGTTCTTATTTCGTAATATTTCGATTAATTTATTGATTGGAATTAAATTTAAATGACATGGTTGACTATTATTATTTTGAAATTTTTACTCTTAATATTGTTTTTTTTTTATTATGTCTTTTTGTTTTTATTATTGTATTTATTACTCATATAGATTATTAAATGTCATCTTATCTCTATTAAAATTTCTACACAATGTATATTATTTTTAAATAAATGACTTATGACCTTTGCGCTGCCACCGACTACGCTGTGGTAGTGGCGAAGTTTTGGGCCAACAAGATCTAAAATGAAGAAAGAAAGAAAGTCGTGTCATCGACACGAAGAAGAAGAAAATGAAGCTACGGAATTTTAAGATCAAAAATTATACTTCCCATTTTTGTTATTGCGAGGGAATCCGATAATTTAGTTACATCGACTGCTTGTGGAGGTTAGATAGGCAGTCGCTCCATGTAAAATACTGGTATTCAGCTGCATCCAGTTAGACTGAAAACTGACCCCAACATAGTTGGGAAAAGGCTAGGCAGATGATAAGTTAGATCAACTGCTTCACTATTACATTCAAACCTAGACATTTTCTATTAAGTAGCTAAACCAAAAAATGCACCTTAGCTTTAAAGACACACGGCACATTTTCGACCGTTAATCATTGTTAGCGTTAGCGTTGTAAAAAAATACGAATAAAATAGCTAAATATGAACCTAATACCGATTCGAAAAAGACAGCTGAGCCTTCATCATTTTTCATGATAAGAGTTAATTTTATACGAAGGAAGATATGAAAAGATGGAGAAAATACGAGGAAAATAACCTTGCCGTATCTTATTATCATTACTTTGATAAATGATGTTAGGGGCATGTCTAAAGGTACATAATATATGTATGGATACATAATATCTTCATTAGTTAATGAGTAACCTAACGGTGACTATCCGTGTTATTACTCACATATTTCAAATTAGAATAAGAATTTATTTATTTGTAAGAATATAGTTTTACATAGTATTGCGTTAATTCTTTTTAAGTTTAATACACTCTACGACAACGTCATCATCATAATTTTTTTTTTTTTGGGTGGGAAATTATCAAATGACCTCTCCCGCTCTTGGCTGAGCGGAAGGGCGTGTCAGACTTTTACTGACTAAAACCCATCCGTGTTCCTTCAGTTGCCTATGCCAGGGGCCACGGTATCTCTTTAGAACAACCCGCGGCCCTGGTGGCATCGGCCCTAGCGGACCGCGTCACTTGGTGCTGACATCTCTGTGAGGCGCGCGTGGAACACAACGCGCCGTCGACCCGGGCCTGGTCCTTACCGGGCGCGGCGAGCTGCCCATTACTCGCCGCCCGCAAGCCCGCGCCTGCGGTGGCCGGGAGTCGGTAGGCCTCCCCCAAGCACCGCCACTTCGACCGGTTCTGTGCTTCTCGCATCCAACGGGTCGCTGCGGTCTTCACAAGGTGGTCCACAACATATGGTGTACAAATATTCAAATGTCATTCTTATATAACTAAGTACAGTCAATTTTAGGATTTGTGATTTACAATAAGTCCAATTTGAATTAATATTATTATAATTAGACTAGCTTCTGCCCGCGGCTTCGCCCGCGTGGATGTCGGAAATTATCCCACAGGAACGTGCTAACAGGATAAAATGTATGTGCTTCTCCAGGATGCCATCTATCTCTATGCCAAATCAGAAGTTCAGTGGTTTAAGCGTGAAAATGTAACATACAGTTTCAAGTTCAAATCCTCCCCTTAAAAACTGAATTACCCCTTTTTGTCCCGTCAGTGGTAAATTTTCGACAACTTTACATACTTATTATTAATTACTTTCTGTCAAAAGTATCAATACTGAGTTTCGAGTTACTCGGATCGCGCATTCAATTTCTTCCACACAAACTTCACACCCCTATATCCCCCTTTGACGGGGTAGTTTTTAAAAACTTATAATGATAATCTTTATTACTTACTTAGGTAAGTATTCTTGCCAAGTTTCAAGTTTATTAACTAAATAAATAAGATTTTTCATATAAACTGTATCCCCCGCTTTTCACCCCAACAGGGGTGGAATTTTGAAAAATCGGGATTATTCATAACTTGGTTCAAAGATTATATACACCAATTTTCAAGTTAATCAAGCCACGCATTATAATCCTTAATTGTAAAATTAACTACCCTTTTTCAACCCGTTAGGGGTAGATTTTTGAAAAACCCTGATACATTTTACTCTTTATTTTTGGTCTTAAGTATAAACACTGAGTTTCGAGGTAATCGGACCGCGCATTTAAATTATTCCAAACAAACTTCAACACCCCTATATCCCCCTTTGAAGGGGTAGTTTTAAAAAACTTATATAATGATAAACTTTATTACTTAATTAGGCGAATATTCTTGAAAAGTTTCAAGTTTATTAACCTAATGAAGAAGAGTTTTCATATAAACTGTATCCCCGCTTTTCACTCCCACAGGGGTGGAATTAAAAATAAATCGTTTGATATTTATTCATAACTTGACTCAATTTTTTTATACTAATTTTTGAGTTACTCAAGCCATGCAGTAAAATCCTCCCCTGAAAAATTGACTACCCCATTTCAGCCCGCCAGGGTTAGATTTTAAAAAAACCCTGATAAACATTATTCTTTACACATCATTCAATATTAGGTATAAATACTGAGTTTCGAGTAAATCGGACTGCGCGCTAAAATTCTTCCATACAAACTTTGAAACCCCCCAATCCCTTATTAGGGGGTAGTTTAGAAGAAAAAAAAACTGACAATCTTCATAATTTATTTAGATGAGTATTCGTGCCAAGTTTCAAGTTTATTAACTCAAGGAATAAGATTTTTCATACAAACGAATTCCCCCCTTTTCACACCCTTAGGGGTGGAATTTCGAAAAATCCTTTCTTAGTGGATGCCTACACTTCACGAAGAATACACCCTCCAAATTTCATGTCTCTGGGACCAGCGGTTTAGGCTGTGCGTTGATCTATCAGTCAATCAGTCAGTCAGTCAGGACTTTGAATTTTTCAAACAGTTCAGTTTCAACTCCAAACGGCTCGCGAAAATGTAATTTCCGATAAGGTTTATATATTATATATTTCTTGTTAAGTTTCAAATTTATTTTGTTTAAACCTCTTAAAGTCACATAAAAACACCATGGAAGCCACTTAAAATTCTAATCACGTTTTTCCCCAAAACAGGCGTAAAGACAAAATATAAAACGTCTAATATATGTCTACGGTCTTTACCAAAAAGGCTTTATGAATTCATGTCACGGGTTCCTTTAGAAAATCAAAGCACATGTTGCTGGGAAAGTACTTTTTGTCTCGGACCGAACGTACCCGAGTCGCCAGCCCTTCAATAATACGATTTACATTACCCTGGGGAATAAAAACGGCGAGAAAGTTAGTATGATGTGGAAATGTGATGCAGTTTTCAGCCTGGGTAGAGTATAAAGTTTAGTAAGATTTATAACTAGGACTTACGGAGCCGAAACGTGGACACTTACGGTACGGCTGGTCCATAAATTCAAGGTTGCTCAGTGAGCTATGGAACGGGCTAGTCTCTCTGAGGGATCGAGTCCGCAACGAGGTGGTCCGGCAGAAAACCAAAGTTGTCGACATAGCTCACAGAATAAGGAAGCTGAAGTGATAATGAGCCGGCCATATTAGCCGTAGAATCGATGGCCGTTGGAGTAGACGTGTTCTTGCGAGGAGACCGCGAATCAGTAAACGTAAGGTAGGACTCCCTCAGGCTCTCAGGCAGGTCTGGCTGTTTGTGTATGTGAGTTTAAATGTTTGTAAACGCACCCACGATACAGGAGAAATTCCAAGTGTGGGGCGTGTTTTAAAAAAAAATCCTAAAGTCTTAAATATTTAGCCGATTCTCTTAAAACTTATTGGCCACCTGATGATGAACACTTTCTTAAATTAATAAACCTCTAAAAATATTTTGCGCTTCTAATGATGCACAGTTTTTTTAAGTAATTGAGTCTCTTGTAAACTTTCTAACCTTTTGTCACAGATGGTCGCAATAACTAAGGAAAGGTATTCCGATTAAATGGCTTAGGTTAGAACTGTGACTACCACCGTACGAGCTAAGCGAGCGTAGTAAGCGGTGCCGTGGCAGCGGCCGGCGAGCGCAACATAAAGAAAAAGTATGTTTTTTTTGCGTTTAGTTTTTTTTGTGCTTTTTTATATTTTACATTCAGGTCACACTATATAAGCTAAAATTTAAAATAATAATACATAATATGTACATGTGAAAAAAAAAATAAGCAAAAGAATCATAGGGCATCAAAAAATTCGTCCGCATCGCTGTCAACAGGAACAGTGCCGAAAAGGCTGGCAGCATTGCCACGTTGTATGGCGAAGCTAATTCTTTGGCCAAGAAACAGGTCAGCCCCTCTGGTCACGTGAAGAGTCGACTAACCGCTTGGCGATTTCTCGAAAAACTAAGTGGGCACTCGGACCCCATGGCCATAGTGTTTCAACCCCAAACGGCTCGAAGATATAACTCCCAATCAGGCTGGAATATTTTCGCCGTTTGAGGTTTTCTGCACCAGCAGCAGCCACTCCAGCACAGCCCACCGTGCTAGGAAGATGGGATGGCGCAAGGGTGTCGACACATGTTGCATCCCACACCAAAGGTCTGCCTAACTTCCAGGGCATTATAATATGGTCATTCCGTCTAGTCCCTTCCCATCGTCGCGTGCCAGGCCGTTGGGTTCTAAAACAGCTGGCACCCGGCGGTGACATGAGCACGACGGATGATGTCATTAAGAATTCAGGTTACACTAATTTACCTAATATTTCAATAACAGTTATAAAATTTATGGTACCCAATATAAACACACATGTGTTCATAGAAGGGGCAGACTGCCATCAGGCATATAAAAAAAAAACAATACTTCTTTGTATTCACACCTCTTCACACACACACACACACCCCCACACACACACACACTGCACACTGCACTGCACTGCACTGTACACTTTCGCCTGCTGTATTTTAAGTCTCATGTACACAGGATGAAATTGAATAGGTGCAACAAATAAAAATATCTCAGTCGCGAGGGATGCGCGTACGTGCTCGTAGGCGAGCGATTTGGCAACGTTATCGCGCGCCCTTTTTAGCCTATGTATGTATGTTCCTTTGAAGCACTATACAGACCAAACGCCTGAGCCGATTTTTATGATTCACACGTCAATCGATTCCTCTCTTAGTCCGGAGAGTGTCACTAAAGACATGACGTTATTTGCAGGAACGGTCAAAATTATGTAAATACCGCTAGTTCAACGCGTTGCCAACTTGCTTCATGTTGTGAACTCTGCGATAAATGGATTACTTATCGGGCGCGCGATAAAATTGGCACTTTAATTTTCTTATTTGTTTTGATAATTTTGAAAAAACAATTTTTTATTGGAATGACGGTAATTCGTGTTTACTTGAGACTTAATTTAATTTGCATTATCTAAAACGATAATTACACGATTTTTTTTCAAGAATTTGGATTTGGGAAATGACAATTTATAATGAGTATGTAACAGCCGATCCATTCTGTAAAAATCTCACCGTGAAAAGTTAGGTGAAGTGAGCTTAGAGTGAGCTGTCATAGTGTCAATCCCTAGCATTAGTTGGAATGACAGCTCACTCCACGCTCACTTCACCTAAATTTTCACGGTGAGATGGTTACAGAATCGCACTGCAGTTCCTGCACCTCTTATTTCGATTTGTCGCAAGTTTTCAATTTCATCCTGTAGAGAATGAGACTGCGGGCTGGGGATTTGTTCTCCAGTTTTCAAGTTACTATCGTATGAAAACCTGGAGCTACAAGGAAGCCTCAATCTTAACGTGTAATAAACGATCACCCATCTCCGAACTGAAAGTCTGTCAGCTTCTTGGCTGTAACTTGTAACTTAGCCACGAGCCCTTCTTTGTCATTACTGAACTGCTTTATAACTGGGCAAGGTACGTTTTAATTCTCTCAAGACTTTAATCCCTAGATGTTTAACAAAGGCCTGAACAATATAGTTTCTAAAGAATTTTTTTACTCTTTGGTAGACATTTTTATCCACTACGTCAGCGTAGTGCATGTAAAGAGCCTCTAAAGTCACGCGTGTTGAGTTTGAAGATGCCAACTTAAAACAGTGCACTGCCGCGACCCTAGCGCAAACGCACGACGTAAAAAAACGACTTGACGTAAACATTTTTTAATCGAAAATACAACTACGCTATAGCACTTTGGTTTAAATTTACTATCACCTATTATTATTTAGTATCAGCCATATACATATTTTTTTATTTAAAAAAAAAAAAAAACGTTGCCCCACGTTGCGTAGGAATTACTCCTGTATCGTGGGTGCGTTTACAAACATTTAAACTCACATACACAAACAGCCAGACCCGGAACAACTACCTGTAGGCAATACAAATATTTGTTCCGTGCGGGAATCGAACCCGCGACACGCGGCGCAGCAGTCGATCGCTCAGCCAATGCGCCAACCGTGACGTCAAAAAAAAAAAGTAATTTTGAATGAAAAAATTAAAATGCATAAAGACTTTCATTTAAATCTTTATTTAAGGAGGCTGGTCCACCTGACATAGTCGCTCGGTAAGGCTTTCTTATAATATTATATGTATAAACATAATTTTATAAACATAATACTCGTACAGTCGTTAAATATAAGTAACTATCTTCTAAGAATACCGCGCAAGTTTATATAATAACCTCGTTGTCCCTGATAAGGGGATGCTAAAATGTTATTGCATCTGCCCACCTCTCTAACATTAACACTAAAGTGACGACCGACCGACCGACCGACCGACCGACGAACCGACCGACCGACCGACCGTAACTCAGCTCTGAGATCTTCGTTCAGGGCACACTCCACTATGATGTGAAGAACGAGTTTCACTTTCCCACATTATGTGCAGTTGGGGGAAGGAATTTTTTTTTCATAAAAAGTGCGAACTTATTTAATGGGATTAGTATTAAAACTAAGTAAATATCATTCATTTAAAATCGCTACGTTTGCTCCGTGCGTTCGTGCTAGCCCCACAGTACACTGTTTTGAGTTGGCACGTTCAACTTGTCAGCAAAATAGTCTGCTTCCGAGAAAATGCGACTGAAATGAGAATTGCAGTGTTAACGTGGTGAGAAAGGCAATATTTGTGTGAAATGTTCTTTCTTGAGGTCCTGGGTTCGATTCCCAGGTTGAGCAAAGTGTTACTGGTTTTTTTTTTAAGGAATTTCGGAGTAGCCGCCCGGGGTCTGGATTTGTGTGTGGTTGGTACTATAGATACAGCTCTGCCTAACCCACCTTCAATCGACCCGTGCGGCTGTTATTATTTAGCCACGAGCCCCTCTCCCTCCCGGTAAACTGGTTGAAGGCCGAAAATCTTTTGCTAACAAATATTTTCTTTAACATTACCTATAAGAAGTATTCAGTTATAGTAATCAACACATACTTTTTATAATGAGTTTTGTTTGCCATTTTTTAACAATGGCGCCGATTCCCTTGTTCACAAACTGAACTAAATTTAAGTTCAGTGCATCTTTTTCTTTTTGTTTCATTAAGAAAAGGACAAAAGATAAATTTTAGTTACGTCCTGTCAAATTAAGACGCTCCATAGACAGTTTAGACGTGATTAAAAACATGGCTACTAAAAATACGTCAATTTACGTCTGTCGCTGACTAATTTGACAGGACTAAACTAATATTTTATTTTCTGTCCTTTTCTTAATGAAATAGAAAGAAAAAGATGCACTGAACTTAAATTTAGTTTAGTTTATGAACAAGGGAATCGGCGCCAATGAAGAAAAAGATCGTTCGGTTTTATTTGTTCGTTTCAGAGGATAAACAATAAGTTAAGCCTTAACTGCCTGGAAGCTATAAAAAGATATAAATAGTTTCTATTGGAAAAGTTTATCACGGAAACTGGTGTGTTGTCGTAATAGTATATAATTGTAGTAATATGTATACTTAAAGAATAAAGTGCAGTTTCCAAGACAGATTTCAAATCGAGGATGTAAAAGCTTAAAACATCATAATTCTGTTCGACATTGATTTTACTCAATCAACGACTGAAATATTGACTAATACCCCAAGCATATAATAATACAGTAGGTCGTAGGTAGACAGGCGGTTTACTTTGTGTAAATTATTTCATCACCACTGCTCTCAAAAACGGTGAAGGAAAAGTTCGTGAGGAAACCGGCATGTCCTAGAACCGAAAAATTGGAAGACATGTGACATCTACCAACATGTACTGGGCCCGCGTGGTGGATTATGGCTTATACTTATACTGCTTATACTGCTGGGACACAGGCCTCCGCTCGATGAGAGGGACTCATCGAGCGGAGGCCTGTGTCCCAGCAGTGGGAACATTATAGACTGATTATGCTACATTAATGTATTTTCTTTTTTTTTTCTTATAATCTTAAAAAAGAAACGTTAAAGACACGCTCGCGATTATTTATTTTTAATTGGCACGCAAATAACTTCCCTGCCTACATACCACCCACGTACATATGTATTTCTGTATATAAATATAATCTTGGAAGCTTTTCATGGTATAATGAGACGCACTCGACATAGGAATCCCTGAGGATCCGTAGGGACGTATTGAAATACACGAACGAGTTATAAATCATGTTTGGCTGAAGCTTAAAAGGCGTAGTGAAATTATTTTTAGTTTTTCGCGTCGGTGTGGTGTAAATGGATGAATGAAAGGCAATTGGATATAGCTGAGATAAAAATGCTAAGATTTATGTGTGGTGTGGATTATTTATGTGTTTATGGATTCTATCCATTCGTATACACCACACATACATATACACTGTATATGTATGTGTGGTGTATACGAATGGATAGAATCAAAAATGAGGACATAATAGGAAGTCTGAAAGTGGTACCGGTAACTGAATAGTTGTATTGAAATCGGTTGTCATGGTATTGCATGATACGGAGGAATGAGCAAAAACTGTCGCGAGGAAAGTTTTGAGTATGAAGTCGATGGCTATAAGAAATCAAAATCAAAAGTAATTTATTCAAATTTGACTGAGAATGAATTTGACTTTTCGAGCATCAATATTACATAAGACAGTCCCCCAAAACGCCCGGCGCCCACCCTTCACCACTTCCTAGTGCTTTCGCTGGGAAGAAGTGGCGCAGCAAACTCCCCAGCAGCATAGCTGTCTGTTCAGTTATAAAATACTTGATTCTACACATAAGTGCAGGGGAAGACCAAAGCCACGATGGATGGACTGTGAATGATGGTATGGTTAGAAAGAGGGTGACTACCGAGATGTTGACAACTAGAAAAGTATTGAAGGAACAGGCATATTGCGCCGACGCTAAATAAATTGGGATGAGGGCAGGAGAATGATTTTGGTATAAATGTACTGGTTAACGTGACGTGTACCCCTAGAGGATTGAAGGGGTTTTGTATGTCTTGGAACTACCTTACTTTACCTGTCTAGTAACTTCTTGATGCGCTTCGAAAGGTATGATCAGGAAATCTCGTAGGATGTAGGTAGAAACTTCATAGCGCTTCGTTTGGAGTACGTAACGAGTAAGAAACAAAACCTACTGTATTTTATTATGTATGTAAAACGCAATTTGTAAGTAAGTAACTTAAATGTAACTTAAATTAACAAAGGCGGTTGCTATAGATCTTATTTATACATACGTTGAACACGCCAGAGAAAAAAACCAATATCATCCGCCTAAATTTTTTCCAACTATGTTGGAGTCGCCTTCCAGTTCAACCGGATGCAGCTGAATACCAGTGTTTTACATGCAGCAACTGTCTATCTTACCTACACAACCCAGTTACTGGGTAATACGATACCCTTAGTAAGACTGGTTGCCCGACTTCGGGCTTCTGATTCCCTGTAACGACTATCAAGATTACTAATGACAACCGGGGCCAACGGCTTAACGTGCTTTCCGAAGCATGGAGGGATCTCGATATAATGGATGGTCACCCACGGACCGACCTCGGCAAGTGTTGTTTAAGCCTGATAATCGACTCAAGCGGTTATTATTACTTAGCGACCAGAAAAAAACCATAATCGATATAACTTTGTTCAGTTTTTAAGAGGCCCATCACTACGCCCTTTAAATGACAATGTTTGGCTCATCCTACATGAAAAATATTACTCTCCTAATATTAATTACATCAAAAACCCTTTGACAGTGATTACACGAAAATATAAACCCTTTTAGTATACCATTTTAATTAATATTATATAAAACATTCGCTTTTAATTTATAGCTAAGCTGTACTTTGAAAATCTAATTACTTGTTTAATTAATACAGTGTGGATATAAGCCTCGATATCGAAGACACGGAATAGATTGCTACAGAAGATCGGGTCCACAGAACGAGTGAAAACAGGTGCATGCACACATTGACGTATAGGTACGTAGCTTTTGGAGATTATTTTTTCGTGTCAAAAAAAATCAAAAGTCAAAAAGTTTTTATTTCATTGTTACACGTTATAAATTATACAGTTGGTGGCGTCTCCTTTTAAGCATATTGCCTGTGCCAGGAGGCGCCGCTCTTTTATAAAAAAATTTGTTGTTATTTTTGTTGTTTTCTTTACTATTTGTATTTCCTGTGTCCCAAATAAAATTTATTTCTTCTTTCGTTTTAGAAAATCCGCGATCCTGCCACGCGCTCCAGTACCGATCCACGTTATAGCTAAATTAAGTTAGTTGAAGATTGTCGCTTTATCCGTTTTTCTAGATCGCTCGATCCACATATAACCGAACGCAACAAACGACTGAGTCGCGTGCATTTGAGCATTGTAAAAAAACCGACAGCGCTTAGATCGGCCGCTCAAAGGAGCGTGCGATCCACCGCATGTACTCGGATCGTGAGCGACATGTCCACACCGGCCGCGCATTTGGATCACGCTCCTGCCGCGCCTTATCAGAGCCAACTGGACCGCCCGGTGTTGACCCAGCTACTGACGAAAAACAAGTGCCAGTCGCGACTGTACAAGCACTCGCTATGCGTGAAGCGTGTCTATGTATGCATGCGTTCTCGCTCGTTGTATAGAGCCGACCTTCTGTACTTATCTATTGTGTGTCGAAGGCCTACAATAAAGTGATACAGCCCTGGTGACGTCATAAAAGACTGGCTTTCGAAAATATTGTCCCGGCTCCCCAAAGCAACAAGTCGTACGAACTTTATGTCTGCCTACGTCTTATGAGGTCTTAATTGCTTATTTGTCCCTTTGAGCGGCGTCGCAATTAAGGGTTTAATTGTTTGGGTTTTACGGTAAATTAATATACATATATTTAATTTTTAAAGCGTTGTCCCATACTAGGAATTACTCCTGTATCGTGGGTGCGTTTACAAACATTTAAACTCACATACACAAACAGCCAGACACGGAACAACTAAGTACCTGTAGGCAATACAAATATTTGTTCCGTGCGGGAATAGAACCCACGAGTCGATCGCTTAGCCACTACACCAACCGTGTCGTCGAATGATATAGATGAAATAGTGATTCATTTTCAAAGAATATTTTCATACTGATTGCCGATATGCCCATTATTATAACAATACCAGCGTACTATTGTACAGCTGCAGGGGTAAGTGCTCTTCTCATACAAACGCGCTAGCATTGATCAGCACGCTTGGTCGAGTGGGGTGTGTGATTTCAGACTTAGATTACGCTTATTACATGGTGTCACGGCCTGTTCCCTCTCATAGAGAGAAGACCTCTCTCCCAGCGATGGGAATATTATAGGCTGATTTTATGCTACCATCATGCATAGCAACAACAACAATAATAACCCTTACTACAAAACAAGGATTTTCTTTCGATCATGTAACCACTGAACCAGTTATTGAATTAAGAACCCAACTGTTATAGAAATGGAGTTCTATATACAAAAATGACACCTTAGTTCGGTGCTAAGTTGTCATTTTAGTATTAAGAACTTTGCCTAAATCGAAATTAACTCAAACTCATACTCAAATCATTTATTTCAATTAAACCATTTACAGGCACTTTTGAATTGTCAAAATTAAATTGTCGGTCAGTTAGTCAGAAAGTTGAAGCTAGTTGCCCATTCCAAAACGTAGATCTCTATGGAGAAGAACGGGCAAGAAACTCCACGGACACTCTTTTAAATCAAGATATTATTATAAAATCCTGGGTACATTACTCTTATTGCTGCTATATGTGAGAACAATGTAAAAAAGAAAAAATTCCAAATATAAAATTAAAAATAAGCCTTGACAGTTAAGAGATGACCAGTCTCAACCGACGGCGCCCGTTCACGAACATGACGCGTAGATCAGCACCACCCCGCTCAACCATTTCGTAGGGAACCGAATAAAGTTCGAAATATAAGTACTGGCTCGATAGTTTAGGCTAGAACTGAAGTTAGGTTTCGTTTTGAAATAAGATGGATACTGTTGCCACTGCTAGGACACAAAGTCTCGTCTCTTCGAGAGGGAGTGGGCTGTAAACTTCCACGTGGTACCTAATGCGGATTGGTAGATGTCACATGTCTTTTAACTTTTGGTACTAAGAAGGATTTTCTTACAATGTTTTTCGTCACCATTTTCGAGAGTAGTGGCGATGAAATTATTTTACATAAAGTAAAGTACCTGGGGTTCGAACCCTCCAAACCTTCAACTTGTAAGTTGGAGACGTTACCACTGTGCCATCATGGCTTTCAAAATGCTGGAGGTAAACGTAATTGGCAAAATGTAGGTGTGTACCTACCTACTATACCTACATCTCTGTCTAAACCCAACTTTGAGCTCAAGCGCGATGTTATGATAACAATAAGTCTATTTACATATAAATAGTAATACGGAATAAAAACTTAAACTAAACCTATTTATGGAAGGTCTTTGAAGCGTTAAACGTAGCTCAGTAGTAAATACTACCAGATTATAACCGACTCAATGAATTTCAGTAGTTCGGATCCACCTAAAAGGGTGCCTTTTGAGCCGAATTTTCATAAATTTAGATAGATACTAACTGCGCGCTGCGGTTTCACCCGCATAAGTTTCGTTCCCGTGGGAATATCGGGATAAAAAGTATTCTATGTGTTAATCCTGTCAAATTTCATCCAAATCTCTTTGTTCGTCCGACCGTTTTTGCGTGAAAGAGTAACATCCATCCATCCATCCATCCATCCATCCATCCATCCATCCATCCACCCATCCATCCGTCCATCCATTCATCCATTCATCCATCCATCCATCCATGCATCCAAACTTTCACGTTTATAATATTAGTAGGATTTGATGTTATCCCAACATAACATTTTGGATGTAAACCTCTTACGAATATATTCATTGTTAAGCTTTGAAAATTCGATTTTGGAAAGCCGATTAGTAACAGACTGGGTTTCAAAATATTTAAGTACATTTTCGTGTCGCAAAAATATACAGGGTGACAGGGACATTATTTAGTACATGATTGTAACGCAAGGAGAGGTAAAAAGTTCAGGTTATAAAAAAAAATGCTGTTACATACACTATTACGGACGCTTTTAACGTTCTGCATCGTTCTCACGTGCATAATTTTGAACATGAATGATGTAACCAATACTTTGTAACAATATTATTATGATTTAAAAGAGTGTCCATGGATTTTCTTGCCCGTTCTTCTCCATAATAGGTACCTACTACGCTTTGGAATGGGCAACTAGCTTCATATTTTTGACTGACCGACCCTTGACAATTCAAAAGTGCCTGTAATTGGTTTATTTGAAATAAATAGTTTGAGTTTTGAGTTTTTGTATGATTCATTAAAGTTTTAAACTTTTCTATGATTCATTATTTTTTTTTTCAATTTCATTCAAAACTAAATTCTTAGGTCACAGACCAATTTAAACGGAAATTCGTTACCTTTTTAAAGATTTTGTTTTTTCAATTCCATGTTACAGATTTATCATTTCTAGGGGAACACAATTGTCCTGTTTCCAACATCCAATTATACCATCGTTAATTTAAATAACGATCGTCTGTTCTAAGCTACAATTAGAAATGGGACGCTAACGCAGTACCTACGTAGCTATTGACCTTACTGCATGGACTGTGCCTACTGTAAGGGAAATTAATTAATAAGTAATTGGACTCATCATCATCTGCCTAGCCATTTCCCAACTATGTTGAGGTCGGCTTCCAGTATAACCGGATGCAGCTGAATACCAGTGTTTTACATGGAGTAACTGCTACTATTTGACCTCCACAACCCAGTCACTGGGTAATACGATACCTCTTGGTAACTCAGCCTATCGCAGTCCACTGCTGGACATAGGCCTCTCCCAGGCTGCGCCTCAACACCCTGTCCTCCGCCTTCCGCATCCAGTCTGACCCAGCAACCTTCATAAGGTCGTCCGCCCATCTAGCTAGGGGTCCCACACTACGCTTACCGATACGCGGTCTCCACTCCAGGCCCCGTCTGCTCCACCGGCCATCGGTCCTACGACAAACATGGCCAGCCCACTGCCACTTCAGTTTGCTTACTCTGCAAGTTATGTGGCTTGGTACGACTGGTTGTAAGATTTTCGGGCTCCTTACGACCCGTAACTAAGGATCCACGAATGACAGCCGGGACCAGTGGCTTAACGTGCTTTCCGAGGCACGGAGGGGTCTTGGTATGTAAAGATGGTCACCCATCCACGGATCAACCGCGGCAAGCGTTGCTTTACCTGATCGATCGACCCGTGCAGCTGCTTAGCCACAAGCCCCTCAATAAGCAAATGGACTACCAAATTTAATTATGGTCCGTATATTCCAATCACAATTACTGTCATTCTTTGATAGTTGTATGGAATTGACGAACGGTGTCAAATTGCTAAGTAATTAATTTAATTTAGCATATAATCGATACGTCCAGACAGACTATTACACTCCAGTGCCTGACGTAGGTAATTCTCGTCCAACCTTGCATCGCAACATTCATATGGTACGATATGCTTATAATTTATGTACAGACGCCAGCAGGTCAAGCTACCCGAAACTGTCAAATTTTCCCAATCAACCTTGAACCTTAATACTTTGGCGATAAAGTTGAAAATCTATTAAAGAAATCTGACAGATTGTAGTAGCTTGATGTGCTGGCGTCTGTACATATGGTGCTATCATGGATTCAGTACATGACTTTAGACCTAATGTGTTGAAATTTTTCGTCGGTTATCAAAAATTTTATACCCGACATCCACGCGAACGAAGTCGCAAATAAGCAGGCCAATTCTTGTAATTTAAAACGATCAAAATCTAGTCGCAGTCTCATCTCGGCTACAAACAAATGTCAAAAACTTGTCAAAATGTAGGGAAATTAGAGGTTTTTTAGACAGATTGAGACTGAGATCTGAGGGGCAATTCTCGTAATTTTAAGAACTTTCACAGTCTGATCTCAGTCTCAATCTGTCAAACATACCTCTAAATTCCCCACACTTATACAGATATTTGACATTTGTTTGTCGCCGAGAGAAGACTGCGACTAGATTTTGAACGTTTTAAATTACAAGAATTGGCCTTCTGACTGTGAACGTTCTTAAATTTACCAGAATTGCCCCTAAGTTTTTAAGCCTAAATCATTTATGTGAATGTCTAACCAGATCTGAAATCCTATTTTTAGATACAGCTATGTAATACCATTCTATTTGTTCCGTAAAAATGTAAACAATTTGCACGCCTGTATTGGTATAGCACGGTGCCTACGTGACCATGCCATTACTACCAGTAACCTATATACCCCTAATCGATAATGTCGATTTAGGCCCTTTGCACACGACACGGCATTACAGTACGATACGTCGTACCGTAATGAAACCGTGTCGTGTGCAACGGACGGACGGAACGGACACGTTTTTTCTACGGCGCGGTTTATATGTAAACAGCGCCGTGGAAAAAACGTGTCTGTCAACAAACTTCCATAGTGATCTATACAACACTGACGAACTGTGCCTGAACCGACACATGGTGCATAAACCGCGCAAAAGAAAAAACGTGTCTATGTAAGAAGAAAGAAAAATAGGTTTATTTTCACAGAAACACGTGCTTACAAAAAGATAATTAATTCTAATAATAAAAAAAATAAAAACAAAATATATCTATGATCACGAGCACAAAGTAGAAATAGTCGACGGCTGCACGTCATTACTGTGACAAGAAGGCTTCCACTCAGCATGATGCTGTGCTATGGGTATAGCACAGCATCATGCTGAGTGGAAGCCTTCAGCGCTGTGTTGTGGGTACAACACAGCGCTGATTTTCAGTGGTTACCCGAAAAGGACGTACGGAAACCAAGTCAGATCAAATGATTCGTACTCTATGTAACAAAATAAAATAAAACAAACAGTACTTTTTATACAAAGAAACTACATAAACAACCAATTATATGAACAAATATTATTGCGTTCGTAAATATATAAGTACCCACCAAAGGCATTTATTACACACGAATATTAAGTGTTTTGTCTCGCTCCTACCCGCACGGCCGCGTCGCCTGTGCGTGTGTACAACTACAAGCTTGCAGTGATCCATACAACACTGACGACCGTGCCTGCACACGGCGAATTAACCGTAGTTTTTCACGGCAAGAAAAACGTGTTTGTACACATGGCTTACATGGCCTTACAGTTACACAGAATAACTACAGCAAACAATATTGTAACTGTTTACTATCCATTCGGTCTATGCATGGGTAAGTTATGTTTTCATATAGTAGCGAAACATTTAGAAATCAATTTAGGGTGACTTGTAATTAGTGACCGATACTTAAACACATGATTGTACTCATCATGACAAACAACTTTCCCAAAGAAACGTTTTTTTTATTTACCAAGGTCGTGACCCCAATCACCCCAATAGAATAGATATGAAAGAATAATACATGGTAAAAGTACAATAGTTTTAATTTAATTTAGTTACTAATGCCTTTTTACAAACAAAACTATTGTACTTTATTCTTGTTATGTACTCAATATTCTGTTGGGGTCATGTGCTTGGTATATATACTAGTCCTTAGTAACTCTTAGACTTCAAGCTATGTTTTCATACACCTCAATCAATCTGCCTTGCCTTGGCCACGAAACGGCCAAGCTATACATCTTGACCAAGATGTAAGGCTTGTAGATTTAGGGGCTTGGCTCAACATTAGATCTGATAACTTTTTAACAGAGGTTAAGAGAGTAGAGAGGGGTTTTTATACAGTGTTCTATTTCTTTTTATTTTAGGGGTGATATTGTACTGACCGTAACCGTAAGAAATACAGACCTGCACCCCCCATTACGGGGGTGGGAGGGTGAAAGTTAGAGATTTCTTAATTTGTCTCTTAGTCTGCATATCAAATTGTAGCTTTCTAGAACTTCAGAAGGCCCTAGAGGTTTTGAAGAGCGAGTCAGTCAGTGACGAAACGACGTATTTTTGGGTATTCATAAAATTCAAAATATAAGTATCATCATCATTTCAGTACAAAGACGTCCACTGCTGGACATAGGCCTCCCCGAAGCATCTCCAGTTCGACTGGTTCTTCTCACATCCTGCGGCCTTTACAAGGTCGTCGGTCCACCTTGTGGGAGGCCTTCCAACGCTACGTCTTCCGGTACGCGGCCGCCACTCCAGAACCTTTCGGCCCCGTCGGCCATCTGTTGCTGCCACTTAAGTTTGGCAATTCTTCGGGCTATGTCGTCAATATAAATAAATATATATGTATGTAAATATAAGTATAAGCTAGACACATGAATCTTAGCGTGTATAAGTCTGCAAACTAAATCTTATCCCGAGAACTTAAGCTCTCTAGCATTATCCAGATAATGATAGATTTTGAAACCAATTATCTTTATCGGAATTTTTGACAGATAAAATGTAATGACTCTATTTGACCTTAGTTAGTACTCATTGACCTAGTATGTTATTAAGTTCAATTTCATTAATTTAACATTGCACAAGACATTTTGTATTACTTTAATTATTATTGTTTTTATTGACATTATTTTTATATTTTTCCTTTTGACATTTTTTATTTACATTTTTAAATTTTTCCTTTTGACATTTATATACTTTTCTTTGTTTTTATTTTTATTTTTGTCAAATCAATTAATACTATATGCATTCCATTAATCTAGTTATGTTATCAATTTTAATATCAATGACCTCTATAAATATTTGTACGCCTTCGGGTATAACATAGCGCTCTTCAAAATTTTTGTAACAACTATTTATTGTACCTGTGTTAACAAATGAATAAATGACTTATGACTTATGACCAAAATACGACGAAACGCCTCTCGTGGCGATTCGTCGTATTTTAGTGCTTTTTGTTTTTGGCTCGTCTTGACGGGTAGATTATTTTAATGTTCTCTCTTCTGTATCGTTGCTTGTCGTTATCATCAGCCTATAGCAGTCCACTGTTGGACATAGGCCTCCCCTATTGCACGCCTTTCAACTCGATTTTTGGCAACTCTCATCCAGCTGCTACCGTCGTTATAGGAACTCATTATTATTATTTTTATCAGCCCGTGACGTTCGACTGTAGGGTAAAAGCCTCCCTACTCTTTCCACTTCTCTCTGTTCAAAGCTGCCAGGGACCAGTTCTTATTGAAGGAGTCCAGCTAATCCTGCCATCTCCGTCTGGGCCTACCGCGATGTCGCTTATCATTAACCGTATAGTTCGGTAGCGCCCCCGAATGGACCCGAACACACGAACCTCCGCTGGCTCAGTAACGGGTCCCATTGGACCTTGAAATGACGACATACGACACCCTTACTGATACTGTAAATATTGATTATGCTACCCATCAAATCTTATGAATGTGCGTTAATTAAGAGAGTTGGATAAAAAACTCATATGTTATCGCCATTCAATCTTCCATATTTAGCGCGCAAGTTTCTTAATTTACCTGTATTAAATTCAAGTCTGTAAATGCGATAATCGCCATTTTGATGACAGTGGTGGTCGAGGCTAAAAAACATAAAAATTGGGGATTTCGAAAATCCAAACTCCACCACAGGGGCAATGAATAATACATGATTTAATTATTTGACGAATTCATCCATTGTTCATGTTAAATAAGTAGTGGTAATGTAGTTTTTTGATATCTGAAGTCGAAGTTTCGCGCCAATCGTACGTGTTTACATTTTTACTTTTCACAAAAGTCACACACACACATGTAGGTAAGATGTAAAATGTGAAAAATATTATTACAAATATTATAAAAAACACGAAAATGCCCAAATCCTAACGTAATATTGAAACACAGGTCCAATAACACGTATTATTCATTACCACTACTTAATTTGTGTTCAAAATCGCCGACCATTGTTGTTTTTTAGGGTTCCGTAGCCAAATGGCAACGGAACCCTTATGGATTCGTCATGTCTGTCTGTCTGTCTGTCTGTCCGTCTGTCTGTCTGTCTGTCCGTCCGTATGTCACAGCCGCTTTTTTCCGAAACTATAAGAGCTATACTGTTGAAACTTGGTGAGTAGATGTATTCTGTGAACCGCATTAAGATTTTCACACAAAAATAGAAAAAAAACAATAAATTTTGGGGGTCCCCATACTTCGAACTGAAACTCAAAATTTTTTTTTTCTTCAAACCCTTACGTGTGGGGTATCTATGGATAGGTCTTCAAAAATGATATTGAGGTTTCTAATATCATTTTTTTCTAAACTGAATAGTTTGCGCGAGAGACGCTTCCAAAGTGGTAAAATGTGTGTCCCCCCCCCCCTGTAACTTCTAAAATAAGAGAATGATAAAACTAAAAAAAATATATGATGTACATTACCATATAAACTTCCACCGAAAATTGGTTTGAACGAGATCTAGTGAGTAGTTTTTTTTTAATACGTCATAAATCGTAACGTAACGGAACCCTTCATGGGCGAGTCCGACTCGCACTTGGCCGGTTTTTTTATCGTAATGATGTGCGAAAGCGATTATGCCAAACGATTTTTTTTTTTAAATTTGATTGACCCGAGTAATTAATATGACGAATGTCAGAAATCGATTCTCAGAAATTGAAATAAAATTATTTTAAGCATTAAATACAACAAGCATTATTTATAATAATGATTTATGCTTTCCTAATGTAATTTTAATCGTTTTTTGGACATTATATTGAAACTGAGTCAATAACAGAGGACCTATGACCATAGTCATTTATTCAATTTCGCGCCGAATTGTTTCTATATTTGAATTTATATTCGGAATGCGCTTGCTATTCAAAATTATTTTTATTTATTGTGCAATTATTAATTTTTGATACTTTCTAATAGCTTGCTACAGAATGCCCAGTATACATTTTTAGATAGGCTTAGCAAAAGTTTGGGAAATGATGATAGATTAATTAAGTATTCCGCAAACACTTTACATTTCATTATGTTTTGTTAGCTGTATGAGCTTGGTAGTTTTTATTTATATTAGTTTACTTGAGTAATAGAAATTGTTTACTTTTTGTGGTATTTCCCAACGAAATTAAAAAAAAAACTGGCCAAGTGTATGTCGGACCATGCACAGCGAAAGGTCCCGTACTTGGGATGAATATTAACGCATGCACAGCGCATATCATTAATTTGATCGCCTGCAGAAATAAGTTTGTATTTCATAAAAGTTCTCGAAAAAACTGTAAAAAACCAAGTTAATTCTGCGGTGGCAAACAACGAAAATACGAACCCAACGACACCGACTTCCGAAATTAAAGTTATTTTTCACTTTGTAGTGTGTCGTTTTTGGAAGTCGGTTGTTTTTTTTTTTTAATTACGGCAATTGGCCTTTAGGTCTTTTTACTTTTCCCCCTCGTTTCTTATCTTCGAAATTAATTGTATTAGTCAAATTATTTTTCACAAAAGTACTCATTGCTAATTTATAAATTACTATTATAAAATTCATAATGGACGTATGGAAGACCCTTGTAACACAGGGTTTTCCAAAGAAGGGGTTCATTGATCATTTATTTTGTACCAAACTAT
This sequence comes from Apamea anceps, assembly GCA_951799955.1. Lineage (NCBI taxonomy): Eukaryota > Metazoa > Arthropoda > Insecta > Lepidoptera > Noctuidae > Apamea > Apamea anceps. The sequence continues at coordinate 4,850,804 of OX637509.1, forward strand.
TTGCACGTTTAAATTATGTATTACCCTGTATATGTGTACTAAACTTATGTCAAAAAAAAATGCTACAAGGAAAAAAAAATAAAGAGGGAGGTAGTATCTACGTCAAACGAAATCAGCTTTTGAAGTACCCAACCCTCTTTGCGCAATAGCCTATCACTATCAAATATCGAAGCTCGTACACATAATAAATATAACCACGCGCCTCCCGACACCCGAATCTTTTGAAACATTAATAAGACCCCTTGCAAAAGATTTACCTTATCGAGAGCCAGTTGGCTGAACGTTAGGACGTAAGTCCTAATAATATAATCGTAAGATTACGAACTTATACCAACACATGCGGTCCAAACCGAATTAATATAGTCTGCTACGTGACAATAAGAATACTTTCCTACATTTTGGTATGGACTTTATACATTAGGACGCACAATAGATGAGAGATTTTCCTTTTGTTGATTGTACTTATACATTTTCTTATAGTTATGTATCCTTGTCCCTTTCGGGAGGGTTTAGGGTGGAAACAAGGGCGATAAGTGCACTTTTATTCTGATGCTCTCTTTTTTCGATTATATACCAAGATATTTGGGTCTTTCTCGGGTCATAAGCTGGGGTCAGCTTTAAGATTTGATCTCGTATGTGCTTAGCAGAAAGGGATTATTGTTATTAACTAGCTGACCCGACAGAGTTTCTGTCCAAATATTCAATCATTCATACGAAATCCCATAGAAAAGGGGACGTTCAATTTTTCCCGAATCTGGAAACTTTTTTTTTATTTTTTATTTATTTATTCAGTAGTACACATACGTTTTATAAATTTAAGTTGGTGGCAACTTTAACGCTAAAGCATTAGGTTCAAGGTTGATTGGGAAATTTTGACAGTTTCGGGTAACTTGATGTGCTGGCGTCTGTACACTGTCTTGTTGTCGAGTGGTATGTGTTATGATTCTACTGGGCTGTAACTGGCAAATTCCAGATAGAAAAAGGCCAATACCACCTAACCCAACCTGGGAATCGAATCCAGGAACTCAAGCTTGCGATCACTAGACCAACAGTCAGTGAGTGTGGCAGAAAATGGATTTTCTTCTTCTTCTCCCGTGTCGATACGAACTGTATGAAAGTAGGTGATGCTGTGGTAAACATATTAGATAGAAGGTAGTAGCGGTGCTATGGAGCGGTGAATGCTTATGCGAATCCTGCACCCCCGGCTATAAGCAGAGGTGGAACACCGCGGTGGTTTTAGCCGGTATGAGTCCATACCCCTCTGTCACCCCCACGATGGAGGAAACCAAAGAGGATTTCCACCGCGCAGTCAAAAAAAAATGCCAGCCAATTAAAACGTTTGTGAGCTTACAAAAGACAGTCAATGTAAATGTGTGTGTGTGTGTTAATGCGTTGTAAATATTAAAACAAAAGAAGTACAGATTTACCATTTTAAAGTATTAGTTTAGACTAGTTGCGTCCCGCGGTTTCACCCACATAAGTTTCTATTCTGTGGGAATATCGGGAATAAAAGTATCCTTGTGTTATTCTTGCTTACAGACTATCTGTGTGCCAAATTTCATCCAAATCAGTTCAGTAGTTTTTGCGTGAAAGAGTAACAAACATCAATCCATCCATCCATACAAACTTTCACGTTTACAATATTAGTAGGAAGTTGGATTATTGTACAGTACGCTATGAAAGGGTAATTAAATATTCTTAAAAAAAGTTTTTATATATTTTTCCCCTTTCTTTTGTTTTTTACCCCCAGTAACAGATAATCTGTTCATCATTAAACTGATCCCGAATTCTGATTATCCACAGCTCCGGTGTTAAAACGAACCGTCATGGTATACCACGTCCCCTTTATGCCTAAAATAGGACAAGCTAGTAAATAATTAAATGGAGAGACCCAAAATGTCCTTTTTTGCTTACACAGTAAAACAATTTGAAAAGTGAAATAAATAATTTTGTCTCAAAAAGGGGACGGTTTGTTCGAAGCTATGGGTAAAAGGAGTGATTGATGAAATGGATGGAAAAAAAGTTGTGTGAAACTTTGCTAATAATGGAGTTGCAGACCTCGTGTTTTGTGTGCTTAGGTATAGCTTTTGCGTTTTGTTTTGCTTATACTCGTAATTAGGTTTTTTTTCTTTACTTTTGACGGCTGATCAAAAGGGCTAAGTAATAACAGCCGCACGGGTCGATCGATCAGGTTAAGCTACGCTTGCCGCGGTTGGTCATTGGATGGGTGACCATTTTCACAAACCAAGACCCCTCCGTGCCTCGGAAAGCACGTTAAGCCGTTGGTCCCGGCTGTCATTCGTGGTTCTTTGACAGTCGTTATGGGTCGTCAGTAGCCCGAAAGTCTGACAACCAGTCTTACCAAGGGGTATCGTATTATACTGTCACTGGGTTGTGGAGGTCAGATAGGCAGTCGCTCCATGTAAAATACTGGTATTCAACTGCATCCGGTTAGACTGGAAGCCGACCCCAACATAGTTGGGAAAAGGCTCGGCAGATGATGACTTTTGACGGCTGGTCGTGGTCAAATGACAGGTTTTTAGTTTAAGGATATTTTGAAAAGGATTATATGTATAGTAGCAACCTGGAATCGGGATTTGTGCCCGGTTATGCGATTATTAATCCATTCGTCATGTTCGTGAACGGGCGCCGTCAGTAGGGACTGGTCATCTCTTTGTTGCCATGGCTTTTTTTGAATTTTTCATTACGGACGCTTTTAACGTTCTGCATCGTTCTCACACGCATAAATTTTTACATGAATGATGTAACCAATACTTTGTAACCATTTTATTTTGGTTTAAAAGAGTGTCCATGGAGTTTCTTGCCCGTTCTTCTCCATAGGTACCTACGCTTTGGAATGGGCAACTAGCTTCATTTTTCTGACTGACCGACCCCTTGACAATTCAAAAGTGCCTGTAATTGGTTTAATTGAAATAAATACTTTGAGTTAATGGCCTCGCCCACTGTTACAGGGGACTTAAACTTAGCTTTGTAGGGTTGCTTGTTGTGAAATTAAAGCCCCATTGAACTTGATGATATTTTATTGGCAACTTAACTTATTTTACATTACAATTTATATAATATATCATGAGGCAACCCTAAGTAGAGGGATGAAAGGGACTGCGTGGCTATCGCCCTTCAGACCTCCCCTAGCTGGCTAGTTTCCTGAAGACTGCTAGGCTATCGAAGCAGGGAACTAGTCGTACTAAGGATCAGAGCTGGCTGCGGGGCTACCGAGCTTAGAAACCTCTAGGTAGTGACTGACAATTTATTCGAAGACAGCTCTGCTTATAAAGGCGGATTGGCTGTACATGTGCGCACAATCTCTACACGTAGTCATCTGTAGTGGTGGTGCAGATTACTCGCGGGGTGGCGCTTGCGCAGATTCTTGCACACGAAGGTTGTACATATGGTACGGTGTCTACAGAAATCGTTTGTACTTGCGGTCTTCTAGTTTATGATGCCGCTCATCATAGTGCTTTGGATAATTTACACTAGATGGTGCTGTATGTTTGTTACAGCTTGCAAAATGTGTGTGTCCTAGGTGCACCTCTACTTAAGCCTAGGTGAAATACAGTCGTGTCGATATGTTATGAATACCAGTTTCTGGATTGGTATTATTCACTCCACAACTTATGGAAATTTAGTTATAGCTCATTAATGAATCATTATGATAATGAATAGAAATGATCAGTACTTTAGTACATTTTGGTGAAATCCTTTGTCCAATCTTGTGCTTAAATTGTATTCAGTGTGCTAACTTCATTTTCAGTGTGCTAACTTCATGTTCAGTGTTATTAAGGGGTATACTTACATACTTACGTTTCTTTCGTTTCAAGCATTCTGCTTCTGCTTCTTGACGGCACACGTTCGCTGGCGTCACGACTCTGTGGGGGTGCTTTCTGGTTTATGTCTCCAACTTTCTCTTTACAATTATCACAGAGGATTTGTATCGAGATACTGCAATGCATACTGCGATAACCAATCGGTTTTCCACGGGTGGTGGTTGTGTCACCGTTAACGAATTTGGTGGGAATTTATGTTGTTGTTTGCTTTCATGACAGATTGTGTCATCTAGGATTACCCATCGTCAAATTTAGGTTTGTTTCAATTGTGATCATCATGAGAAACTAGTTCGAAACTGTAAGGCTACGTACGGACTGACAGGTGGCTTGCTTGCCGGCTAGCGCCTAGTGACTTAACATCTGCTCGACACACGCTAGGCGACTAGCGAAGGCGCCAAGCGCGCAGTGCGGCCGGGTGCGAAAATTCTAGAGCGTTCGTTTTACTGTGCTACTCGTAAGGTGACTCGCTAGGCTCTAGGCGCTAAGCTAGTCAGTACGTACTATCGTCAAAACCTATATCGTACCATTTTGATAACAAATTCCCGTACACGTGATGACCACAGCTGCGTCCGGAATTAAAACAAAAGAGGATCCTTTTAAGGTCAACTAATGATTTGCGCAAGCAGGAATAGTCCTTACAGTGGTCAGGTATAGATTTTGGCGATAGTACGTAGTCTAAGGATATTCTATTGAGGAGATAAATAACAACACGAATATCGTCCATAAACATTTATTAATATATTTTATCATTTTCCATATTCCAATATTAATACAATTACCACATTCCACAATCAGGAACATATATATGAAGCTACATACATACAGAGAATCTACTTGGCTGCAATACCATATATTATACTCCTGTCCGAGAGTCGCATACAATACATTAAGATTCGTTTTATTAATATTATATGAATAATGTATTGACACATTAATAATAGATATTTTAAAAATCTAAGGTGCCAATCGCAAATACAAATGGCGTTGTTATATATAAAGGCTTATAATAGCGTCTTTCACCAAGTTTTCCATTACCGATACTCTCTTAAATGACTAGAACATTTAGTTTAAAAGTACATTTATATATTTTTTTTCTATTTTGTAGTGATCTCTACTTTCTATTGACATAAGTTTACCATCGATTTAGCAGCTACTGCTTTATTCATCTACGATTAGCTTACTTAACTCTACATACATACATTGTAATAGAATAGCTGAACTGCCTGCGAGGCGACGGGTCGATTCGTCCAAACCAAAACTTCAAACGAAACGGAACGCATGAGGACGCGTCGCCAGAGGCAGTTGCCGGGGTCTGATTGGCCGAGCTTGACGTCGGGGCGTACTGATTGGGCAATAAGGCTGGGTGATTGCCCAACCACGTAAGCGGACACTCGGAGAATCAGATAACGAAAAACTACGAGAACCAAACCAAGGGACTGAAGTCTAACAAGAAAAACAATACCATTTATAAATTTTGTATATCATAAAAGGTCCAAAAATATTTCCGAACTAAAATCTAGGTCCCTGTTTTCAATTCGAATCTCTCTAAGCGATAAGTGAAGGTAGTACTAGAGAGGGGAACTTAGAGAAATGAAATATGGTGAAGAAACGCAACGGGTCCGTTTGAAAATGCAGATGTTGTCGTCCAATGGAGCGGCGGTCAAGTCGGCTGGTGGGAGTTGGTCGCCGCTTCAGGGGAGTCGGAGTGTGGGGCGAAGGCCTACCCCCACTTTTGGAAGAGCCCCATGCGCTGGCAGCGGCAGTTGGAGCCCCAGAGGTTGCACCTGCAGGAGGAGGAGTGGCAGCAGTCGCCAGGCCGGTGGTCGCAGTTGCCTCCTCGCTTCACACAGGCGCGCCTGAAAACGTAGATCAGCGACGATCGTCTGAAACCACATCAGTGAACGCTAGCCTAAGTTTGTGTCCGTGACATTGCAATGCAGTAGCGCATGCATTCACTTTTTACTTGAGTTGGAGGGTTATTTGATTCTTCTGTACACTTGAAATCTATTGGATATGCAATAATGTTATTATTCTGTTAGTATATTTAGGGGGATAAAAAATGGCTGAGTAGCAGCTATCTCCGTTCTTTTCACTCACAAGTCATGAAATATGTCCAGAAACTTTTCAATTATCTGTTCCATTATAATTCTAATCCTAATTATTTGGAACATCGTTAATATCTACCTATAGTTGAGTATAAGTTCATAACTCAAACTTGACAATCACGAAGTCTTGCTTTGTAAACATATCTCAACCTTCACGTTGTTTGACTTGAATCTTCTACCTATTCAATTTTGATCTCTATACGTAAGGTGTTACAACTCACTTTCCAACATCCTGGAGCAGCTGCAGATCAGCGGGATCTTCTCCGTAATCAGACAGGTTTACTTCAACGTCGTCGTCTCCTGTTGACAAAACGCTTTGTTGTAGTTTTTGTTTCATGAAACATTTAACTAAGACGTGAAGACTGCAGTTTCAAATAGCCACTTACATAAGTCCTTAGTAAAACAATTTTGACCTGCAGTTTCTAGGAAGACTACAAAATTACAAGGCATTACAGTAGCATTTTAAAATTAACTATCTCTAACTGCAATGCTCCTAGCCTTATGGGCACTTTTCCTGTTGACAACGATCCAAAAATTCGTCGACCTTTTTCATATTATTTTATATACATTTACATATCATTATTATTTAAAGTGTCTTTGATATATCTTGGGACCCTGGGTTCGCGGAATTTTGGAAGGCATATGAGGGGCCGAAGTCAATTCGCAGAGGCCTTTTAGACGCTTTTAATGAAATGTACATATTTTAAGTCTGTTAGAATATTTTTTAAATAAAAATTAGATTCCTAAAGAAATAAGTTCATTATGTCTGGTTAATAACATATTTTCTGTTACAACTTGGTTTGTCATTCGGTTCTTGAGTAACGACTTAAAAATAATTATGTTGCCAATGACGGACAAAATGCTCGACTTTATTCCAGAATATTTCGTCATAATATTTCGTCGACGAAAAACTGTCTTCTTTTTAACCTTACAATGAAGACAGTTTTACATTGAGATGGAAAAATAAACTTAATTATCTTGTTTAATGGTAAACATGATTAAAGGAGGTCCTTTTCGACGAAAAACTGTCTTCATTGTAAGGTTAAAAAGAAGACAGTTTTTCGTCGAAAAGGACCTCCTTTAATCATGTTTACCATTAAACAAGATAATTAAGTTTATTTTTCCATCTCAATGATATTTTTCCGTAAATTCTTTTCATACTGCCTCCAAGTGTTTTTGCAACTTTGTCAGGAATATAAAAGCGATTCTCAAGTTCGTAATTTAACTAAAGAAAAACAGATATTTTCATTATATTTTTTGTTTTTCACGAATGGTAAATTACGGAAAAGATTTTTTCATAAGAACAAAAATTATTGGATTGTTTTGTCTCGGAGGTGGATTAAAAACATTTTTTTTATCTTTATGAATGTTATGTCGGCTTATAACTTATGAAAAAAAGACAGTTAAAACAATTACAGTTAGACTTAATTTCGGGCTGAACATAAGAATAAATTTAAAAAAAAGTAGTAAGAGACGGGGAGAGGAAATCGTGTATGGGCATAACGCTTTTTCCTTACGTGAAAAATTCTACCAGTGAGATCCAACAGTTAAAAATGGACTTACGAGTATCATATAAAATCCAACACATATTGTTGCATGTATTTTAATCTTTGGTTACTAACATAATTTTTAAGTATACTAACATAACTATGGATGACTGTGTCTGACTCAAATAAATAGTAATATTAATATGTTTTCTTCTTACATGTTTTTATGTTTTTTATTTTGTTTTTTCAGTTTTTTATTTTTAGTTATGTACATACCTATCTAATAGCAACAAGCACAGTACCCGGCCAAGAAAAAGAAGAACTTCAGCTTTGTTGAGCGTCGAGAGAGAGTCTAATCGATAAGTAACAGAGAGTGTCTCTCATACCGGAATCTATCTTTCTTAAGCTCGATGTCATGTTTATGCCCGGGTACAGCATAAGGTCCTTTACACAGAGAGAAAGCCTGTGTCTCAGCAGTGGAAACATTATAGGCTGATTTTGGTTATGCTACTGTATACAATAGCATAACCAATAATAATAAATAAATAAATAATAATAAATTAATAATAACAAAAAAATAAATAAAAATAATAATTAATTAATTGAATCGTGAATGTCCTACATAAAGTAGGACGTAAATGTCAATCCGGCTAAAAACAATGGCGCGACGTCAAATTTGGAATCCACTAACGGTTTAATTATAGGCTGATTTTGGTTATGCAACTGTATACAGTATCCACTAACGGTTTAATTCCAATGTCATCACGCAAAAATTTAAGTCATTGCAATATAACTTTTATTTCGATAAGGTAAGTGCTTAGTATACACGAACGGCGCGCTGCCGCTGCAGTCGACGCGGCGGCGGCGGCTGTCGTCGATGCGTCGACGACTGCCGCCGACGAGTCGACGGCTACAGTTGTCTCTGCCGTTGACAACGTGCCGCTCGTGTATATGAGCACAAGACATACATTTGAACTATAGCCGCAAGTTTTAACATCATCATCATAATCAGCCTATATTGTTCCCACTGCTGGGACACAGGCCTCCTCTCTTCGAGAGGGAGTGGGCTATAACAAACTCGCACAGGAGTTTTAACAAACTCACGGCAATCATTCTAATTTATACTTTATTACAATGAGATAAGAGTCGCACCATTGGTTTTAGCTGGTCAATTTACGTAACCCAAAGATCGTGAATGTCCTACTTAAGGTTTGTATACTTTACCAGGATCGATGTACGAAGCATGAGCCCACTCAGCGGCGAGTAGGGCAGCCGCTATCGCCAGCAAAAGTGCGCCGGCGCGCGGCATTCTGCCTACGCGACTACCGCTGTTTGTCTGCAAAGCGACGTCACGTTAGTATGATCATAGCTTTATAGGGGATGGGCTTTTGACCGCCAGTGATTGAAATTTCCCTAATTGATTATGCTGGGATTTCAAAATAAAATCAAATACTTAGAATACAAAAGTATTTGGACAAAAGAATTTTTTTACTTATTTTGGGTTGCTATACTGAATCTATTACATGTTCCATTAAAATATCTAATACACGAAATATTGAATCTATGCTTTTCAGTACTGCACTTGAAATCTGGAATTTGACATCTGGCGGTCAAAACTTTTAACAAAACTTTAAGTTAAGAAGAAGAAAAGGAAAGTCCTGAAAAGTTCCGTGTTGTGTGTGGCGTTTCCTTTATAAAAATACAATGTTTTTGAGAACCTTACGAGAAACCTGGAAGAAAGCCAAGAAAGAAAGTCAAGAAAGAAAGTCATCAAAAAAAGAAAGTCAAGAAAGAAAGTCATCATAATCATTCTCCTGCCCTCATCCCAATTTGTTTAGGGTCGGCGCAACATTTCTGTTTCTTCCATACTTATCTATTAGTCGTCATCTCGGTAGTCACCCCCTTTCTAACCATATCATCATTCACACAGGCCATCCATCGTTTCCCTAGTCAATGAAAGAAAATCAGACTCCCAAGTAATAGATTCAGTAATGAGTGACGAATACGATATGCATAATAATAGGCAAAAAGGACTAAACACAAAACTAGCGAGACCGAAAACTTGTTGCAAAACTGAACAAACGTTGAAACTGACTAATCAACGAGACTGAATAATTAAATAAACTGACAACCGAGGGAATAGACCAGTGATACGCAGATTCGGAAATTCTCACTAATATACCATTATAAGAAAGAAAGAAAATCATCAACCTTCAAACTCAGATCTACATATGTGTTTACGTGTGGTTTGAGTGAATTCGCAAGGGTATTAATATTTATATTATGCTACAAGCAAAATAATTCTTAATTTTTTTCTTAATGTAAGTAAAGTATGTTTGTGTTTATGTTTGTACTATGTGATGTAAGTAATTATGTTAAATAATGTTTTGTGTTTTTAATGATGTAATAATTTAATAATGTTGTTAGTTTTAATTTTTCTAATTTGGTTATTGTAAGCTTTGGTTATTAGTTTAAGTTCATAACTTTCGCATGAGGGTAAACCCTGTAATGATGGTTTTAGCTGTTATAAAAAATAAATAAGTCACATGTGTTTGGTTTAATGTCTACTTTATACAAATTAAATACGTAATTCTGGCGTATACGATAGGCATATGAATATTATAGTTATTCAACAAAACCGGTAATTAGCATCACAGCTCATTTAACGATTTAAACACAATGTGTCATTGCATTTAAATAATTTAATTATAGTTATTAAAATTACTGATTACATACATTGTTTCAATGAAATTCCATGAATAGAACGTCATAAACATTTATTTGATTTGTATTAACTTTAAGCCCACAGAACATTAAGTGTTATTATTACCAGTTCTGCAATAAATTAATAATATAAAAATAACAATACTAGTCAGTTATTGTCCCACAGCAGGGCACAGCATCTTCTTACATAAAGAAGGCATGAGCATTATGTATTGGGTTGGCGATTTCAGACTTATACTAATTGTAAGTCAAGTTTTCCTAACGATGTTTTCCTTCAACGACGTCAGTAATGTCCAAGATAAATAAGCGTATGCATAATAAAGCATATTACACATCAAACTTCGTAGATCCGCTACGTAGGATCACGTAGCAACTTGCTACATCGCTACGATTTTAGGCTGTGTGCTACGAGACGATAAGAGCCATTTCGCGCCATTGCTGAGGCCTTACCACGAGCTCTTAACGCGATTCAATTTACGCTCAGGGATCGAGATGGCGCTAGACGACTTGTATAGCTCTGTCTCTTTCCAACAGCCTAAACTGGATCGCGTTAAGAGCTCGTGGTAAGGCCTCTGGTCGGATTTCCGCTCCGTAGCCTATTAACCCGTAACCGTAGCAACCTAAGACAACCGGTCTGGGTTTATTGTCTAGAAAGTCTTGATAACATCGTTGGATATGGAGCGGAACAGAGTTATAAATTGACAGGTTGCCGTTCAGGTGATTTCGAGTGGAAACTTGGCTTTTATCTTTGACCCAAGTTATTAGTCATAGATGCTTGAGAATGTGGGTAAAGTATGTTTCTAAATAACATATTGTTTTTGTCATCAGTTTTTATTATGATTGTGTTCGACTCGCCCTCTCAGACTGATCATTAATTTAGCGTAATCAGCTTAAAATGTTCCCACTGTAGTTTTAGGGGCTTCTGGCTAAGTAATAACAGGCGCACAGGTCGATCGTTCAGGTTAAGCTACGCTTGCCGCGGTTGATCCTTGGATGGGTGACTATCTTCACATACCAACCCCCCCCCCCCCCCCTCCGTGCCTCGGAAAGCACGTTAAGCCGTTGGTCCCCGCTGTCATTCGTGGATCTTTGACAATCGTTACGGGTCGCCAGAAGCCCGAAAGTCTGACACCAGTCTTACCAAGGGGTATCGTATTATCCAGTAACTGGGTTGTGGAGATAAGATAGGCAGTCACTTCATGTAAAATACTGGTATCCAGCTGCATCCGGTTAGACTGGAAGCCGACCCCAACATAGTTGGTAAAAGGCTAGGCAAATGATGATGGGTATGATTAGTAGTTTAATTAATGGCAAATTATGTATGGCTTTGTAAAATACTGCTTTGATGGTAACTGGTACCTTATTAATTAAACAACTCCGTCTATCATTATCAGCTGTACGTGTCCAGATTGCACCACTCCACGAAGGTTGAGGAGATCGTGGAGTACATGCGTGTGAAAACCAACTGGACTTTAAGGGTCGAGAAGTTGGAATCGCGTTACAACACGAACTTCAAGTCGTTCGTGGTGCGTGTTCCGACACACCATCTCGAGAATTTCCTCAAGGAAGAGTTCTGGCCGAAGGGTGTTGTGTACCGCCGGTTTCGTGGCCGGCTACATGACACCAGTCAGCGAAACACGACGCAGACACTTCGTGTGCGTTAGTTAGTTTTTAGTGTAATGATGTATGTATTTATAGTATTTTTAAGTTATACAAATATTATATTAAATGTGTTTATATGGGCCTTGATGCCTGAAATAAATAAATAAATAAATTATCCTGCCTAATGAGATACATATTTCGTGATAATTAATAGTGATCTCTTCAAATCAACATGTTAACTATAATGTCAGTTATTGATATCATAATTTAATTAAATTACTAACCAGAACATAAACACAGATGATAATAATAGGATCAAAATAATTATTGTGGCAACCCAACGCCGCCATTCTGACGGATATTATTAGCAGACTAGCTGCGCCCCACGGTTTCACCCGCATAAATTTCGACCCCGTGGTAATATCGGGACAAAAAGTATCCTATGTGTTATTCCTGGTTATAAACTATCTGTGTGCCAAATTTCATCCAAACCCGTTCAGCACATTTTGCGTGAAAGAGTAACAATCCATCCTTACAAACTTTCGCATTTATAATATTAGTAGGATTATTGTTAGGAGCGGTGGTGGCTCAGTGGTATCGTCCCCAACTTACGAGTTGTAGCTCGTGGGTTCGTGCCCAGGGAGGCGCTTTACTTTGTGTAAATTATTTCATTACCATTGCTCTCAAAACGGTGAAGGAAAACATTGCGACCATCACAACCGCGTGAAAATTCTTGTTCTCTGACCCACCCTTACGCATCGCAATAGTTTTCGCTTAGCGTTCTTTCTGACTTTTTTTCCATTTGCTCGACTCCTAAAGGTTGTAGCGTGGTGGTAAATAACCTTCCTGGCTTATAAACCTTCCTCAAAATTAGGGCTATCAAATGCATAACGATTTTATCAAATCCGATTGGTAGTTCCAGAGATTAGCACTTTCAAATAAACAAACTCTTCTTCAGCTTTACTATTAGTTAAAGATTAAGTGCTTAAAAGTATCAACGCCCTAAAACAATTTAAAAAGAGTACTTATCATCTGTCAAGAACGAACGATGCGCTGCGTGTCGCGGGTTCGATTCCCGCACGGAACAAATATTTGTATTGCCTACAGGTAGTTGTACCGGGTCTAGATGTTTGTGTATGTGAGTTTAAATGTTTGTAAACGCACCCACGATATAGGAGTAATTCCTAGTGTGGGGCAACATTATTTAAAAAAAATAACAAAATTAAAAAACAAAAAAACTTCGCAAGTTCCAGTACCCCCAATAAAATATTTAATACAATTTTGTCAGTTTGACAAGCCGATATTCCCAGCGAGATGTGTTCAAGTATTCATATGAGTAACAATAATGTCACATGTCGTGTGACACGATACACGATATGCCTCGGAAAATAATAGCGTATAAAAATGGCGTCGGATCAACGTGAGTGAGCGTTTCGATCGGGAATATTCCAACTGGAATGTTGGTAACGTATGGGGTATTTTATATTATGGATATTTGATGGAGATATCAGGTATTAGAATATTGGTATTTTAATGGTTATTTCGTGCATTTTTATACCTTCCTAAGTAACAAAACACAATGTTAGCCAGTGAAAGGCTTGATTTGAAGTTATTAAGGTATGTTATTCGTTGAAATTCTTATTATTTTGGGGCCTTAACATTTTTAACAGTTTAAGGTTTTTTGGGCCGTTCATTGGCTGTTTTTTAAGTAGATATAAACCTTTGAAAGATAAGCGTCAGTGTGGCTCGCAAAATTAAATTTTTCTTACGTTTTTTTGCAAATTTGAGGTCAGTGTCAGGTTGTATGTTGAACAAAATATGATTCGAGACCGTAAAAAGTAAGTATTTACAGAATAATAATCATTAAAATCTTTAAAAAACCATCTTGATTCATATAGCCCTATTGATTGATATTTTCATGAAATAGTCATTCAGAAAATTGGAGTTTCGCGGGCTACCCTGCTGTATCCCTCTTATTATTAATTGTTATTAGCGTAACGTGTTTCTGAACCCATATTTTGTACCTATAATTGTTTGGCATCTTCGTCAAACAGGAAGCTGTTATGAAAGACATAAATAATCAAATAAAATTACGATCCCTGGTAAATAATGAATACATACTTGTTTTTCTAGTTATTTAAGTTTGACAGTATTTCAGAATACACCACTTTCAAAGAATAGAATCGCGTTATGGTATCGTATAAGCGGCCACATTTTTATGTGTGTGTAAAAGGGCAATTTCAGTGCGGTCTCACACAGGCCGCGTCCTAAAATGCGTGTACAAATGCCGATTTCCGAAAATCAGAAAAAAATAGCTCCTTATTTTATTATTGATTCGTGTCGAGAATCAGTAGCATAGTTACCTCCTTGAATTTGACGAGGATGCAAAATTACACCTTGTATAATTACTTAAATAATTTATATCCTTATATTTATAACCAGTGAACATGTATGTGATGATAAAACCAAAATCATCTTCATTATCAATCTCCTGCACTTATCCCAGTTTATTTGTGGTCGGCGCAACATGACTTTTTCTTCCATACTTCTCTATTAGTCGTCATCTCGGTAGTCACCCCCTTTCTAACCATATCATCATTCACACAGTCCATCCATCGTTTCTTTAATCATCCCCTACTCTTATCCACATTCATACTCAAAACTTTCCTCACGACACTTTCTGCATAAACAACTTTATAATTATGAAAATAAACTATTATCTTTATAAAGTTGTTTTATTACAAGTTTATTAGTCTTACACATAATACTAGATCAAGATTTAACATTTCCGTTGTCTGAAATTAACATGTATCAAACATTTGCTTACCAACACCCAGTACCAATCAATATGTCACCAACAACAATCCAACTAGTATCGTCAAACCGCCTTCAAAGCCAATAGATGGGCCAACTTTGATTACATCTGCGCCCTTTGATTGGGTATATTGGCGCGTGTAATCGTGGATCACTACCTTTCCTTAATTACAAAACTATTTGCGGCTACAGACTAATTTTGTCGTGGTTTTTAGCCTAGAACTTTCGCTGGGTTACATGGTTTTAATCTAGACTGGATAGTTAGAGTGTTTATTTTACCCTAGGGAGTTCTGGAGGACTTTACAAGTCGGTTATCATGGTTAACGAATGGTTAGAAACAGATGCTGAACATTGCTGATATGAACTTCAAATGTTGATTAACTACTGAATCGATTTCAGTAACTTTTACCCCTTGGTAAGACTGGTTGTCAGACTTTCGGGCTTCTGACTACCCGTAACGACTGTCAAAGATCCACGAATGACAGCCGGGACCAACGGCTTAACGTGCTTTCCGAGGCACGGAGGGGTTTCGGTATGTAAAGATGGTCACCCATCCACAGACCGACCGCGGCAAGCGTAGCTTAACCTGACCGATCGACCTGTGCGGCTGTTATTATTTAGCCACGGGCCCCTCATGTAACTATACTACACCCTACATTTTCCCAGTTATGTGTAAGTCCCGTTTAATAGGTGGGTATCAACCGGGCACAAATCCATAATCTCCGAGCTGATACTGAGAAATTCCATATAATAGAAAAACTCAATATCACTTTGGCCTGCCCGGGAATTGAACCCAGGACACTAGACCAACGAAGCAGTCTATCTAATGTTTTAAAACAGATCATTTGAATGGAAAGAGATGCAAAAAAAATCTCTTTCTGAAATGTAGTTCACACAACAGATTTACAATGCATATCGTCCATAGTTAGCGGACACAGAAAACCCGTTTTATAATACTTATTCTCAAATACATTGAAAGAGAGAAAAATAGGTTCATTAATGATAATGATAAATGATTTTATTTTGTAAGTAGGTTTGTACAAACACTTTTACACGTCAATCATATTTTAAAACTAGATGAGGTCGGCGTTTCCTAACTGACTAGTCTGAGAAGAAAGGCCGAAACAAACTCAGACGTCACAGTCTCTTTTAAAGTCCAGACATAATCTTGGTCAGATCATATGAAGACCATGTAGGTCGATGTCTGAGATGGTCTTTTGAGGAAAGAACCACACAGATTGAGAGGACCTGTCCAGTCAGTGCACGCATATGTCAGAAATCGTGCAGCTCAACTCAAAACTTAAGGAGCTCAACGGTTTGACAAACAATACCAAAGAAAGGACATTTGGGTAGGCCACATTAATTACTCAAACTGCCATTGACAGCTAATGAAACATGAAAGCGTTTCCCACGCGTATTTTGTAATTAGGATAATTTATAATGAACACACACCATTAATGTAAAATACGCAGCGGCCCGAAAGGGATTATGTCCACTAATTATTACACTAACATTAAATTATTAACTTGTATGAAAAGTAGCCGTGGAGCCTGCCAACATGCAATAAAATAATTGACTATTTTTATTAAGAGTCGTAGAGCAGTGGTGGCCAAATGGTAACGGCCCCAACCTACAAGTTGTAGGTCGCAGGTTCGAATCCAGACAGGTGTTTTAGTTTATGTAAATAATTTCATCACCATTGCTCTCAAAACGGTGAAGTAAAACATCGTGAGGAAACCGACATGTCCTAGAACCAAAAATTGACTACTTATGTCACAGAAAAGCATGACGTAAGTACGGGCTTAGGTCGATCACACAGTGCTATATACATCAAATATTGTACATTAATGCATAGTCTACATTTATCTGCTTACTAAGTCACAAACTTATGTAATAACATACATTCGTTGACATTCAAACTATTCTCCGCAAAACTCACTGGAACTCTGTTAAAATTTTGCGCAGAAAATTACATTTTATAGAACCATTTGTTTCATGTCAAAATATATACTAATGGTTGCATAAAGAGCTAACCTTTCGTTATTTCCCACACCTTAAAAAGACCCAACTCATAATCAGCCTAACATGTTCCCACAGCTGGGACACAGACCTCCTCTCTTCGATAGGGGGTGGGCTGTGATCTACCACGCGGGCCCAGTGCGGGTTGGTATAAAGACTCAACATTCATCATTATTTTCTGGACCAAAATATTAATCATTTGAGAACAAAGCTTTGTCCAAAGTCTTTATGCAAAAAAGCTCCCTCACACATAGAAATTTTCCTTGTTCGTGAATGCGGTAACAAACAAAATTCGTACACGTAACACCCTGATTCAGGATGTTATTAATTATTGTATGTTTTAAAACATACACACATATGTAACGAAAGTGCTTTATTTCCAGTAACATATATATCAAAACAATAGGGTTTGAGACGAAGATAAAATTTCGTAAATTGACACAGAATCCCTTTTCTGTGTGCAGTTGACAGACGTCAAACGGTTATTGTCAATATTGATAAACTGTTCCTCCGAACCGCACGTTACAACATGTTTCAGTGCGGTTAGTGGAAGTGCAGTGCGGTTCGGGCAAGCGCTGTTGAAATCGTAAAAAAAAATCGTTTGGGATGTATTCATAACTTGACTCAAAGATTATTCATACTAATTTTTGAGTTAATCAAGCCATGCAGAAAAATCCTCCTCTATAAAATTGACTACCCCTTTTCAGGCCCTCAGGGGTAATTTTCCTTTAACCCTGATACACATTATTCTTTACTTTCGATCTTAGGTATAAATACTGAGTTTCGAGTTAATCGGACCGCGCGTTAAAATTCTTCCATACAAACTTTGAAACCCCCAGCCCCTTTTTAGGGGGTAGTTTAGAAAAACATAAAATAGCAAACTTCATCATTTACTTAAATAAGTATTGGTGCCAAGTTTCAAGTTTATTAACTTAAGGAATAAGATTTTCCATACAAACAAAATCCCCCCATTTTGCCCTCTTAGTGGTGGAATTTCGAAAAACCCTTTCTTTGTGGATACCTACTCTTTACGAAGAACACACCCTCCAAATTTCATGTCTCTAGGACCAGCGGTTTAGGCTGTGCGTTGATATATCAGTCAGTCAGTTAGTCAGACGGTCAGGACTTTGAATTTTATATATATAGATAACTTACGCAAGACCTCATACACCCCAATTAGAGTATTGAGTTAAAAGCATAATACAATGACTAAAACTTTTATTTTTTAAAATTAACTATTATTATTAAGAACATCGTGTCGTCATTACTTTATGCATTTAAATTGAGTCTTATAATTGCCTATAAATAATATTTAATTTTCTTTGGCGCAATCGGCAGCCAGTATGGCTATTTTAAAAGCTACTGAAAACGATTCAGTAGACAATTATGAACGAATTCTTACAGGACTTCTATTTATTCTGTTATACCTTACAGGTATATACATACATATAGTCATAAAAATGTTGATTTTGCGAATCGAATGCACAAAACGTAAAATAAAAGCCATCACCACTCAACCACTGTGCCAACTCGTCAAAGTTATAAAGAAACCCAAGAACATCTTTTTCCTCAAATATTTTTCCAACTCCGTCCATCCACAAATTGACAAATTGTTACCATCTCCGATACAACGAAAACATCCCTTTTCTTATCTACAAAGACTTATAGCTTCAGTGGGATGATAAACAGCCCGGGATGATAGTGTATCCCCCCTAGCTATCTCTTATTCATAAAAACTTGACGTTTTCAAACTCAATAAATCTCAGAACGTCCCTGTTATTTCCTTTTTAAAGTAAGACGGCCAATGAATGATGTTATAGGACAAGATGGAGACGAATGTTGATTTACTATTTTAGGCTTATTTATTCGAAGTAACTACCACTAATTTTTTTACCCAAAAAGACTAAAAAAATATAGTATAATCAGCCTTTATTGTTCCCACTGCTGGGACACAGACTTTTTCTCTGTGAGAGGAAGTGGGCCGTAATCCACCATGCGGGCCCAGAGCGGCTTGGTAGATGTCACAAGTTTGCAAACTTTTCGTTCTAGGACATGCCGGTTTCCTCACGATGTTTTCTTTCACCGTTTTGAGAGCAGTGGTGATGAAATAATTTACACAAAGTAAAGCGGCTGGCTGGGTTCCTACCTACCCTACGACCTACATACAACTCGTAAGTCCCGGTCGTTATCACTGGGCCTCCACTGTGCTTTGTGCAAAAACATAGTGGTGCCATGACAAAGAGTATAAAAATTATGCGGTAGTAAGTGTTAGGACGTACGGAATCGTAAAAAATGACAAAGTGATTCCGAGCTGAAATGATGATGGTGAAATAATAATAATAATTATAAATTTATTTCAGACAGGTTCATAAACAACGCACATTACAATTTTATACACAAAGCATACAATATGAAAACACATACCTACACAAAAAATACACCAAAACAACTTATTTTAAATATTGGAATACCGCGAAGGGCGGGCGTTTTTGGGGGACTGTCTTTTGTAATTTTGACGTTCGAAAAGTGCTGATTCTCAGCCTAATTTGAATAAATGACTTTTGATTTTGATTTTGGAATGGCGCACGATGAGTGGTCATCCATTGCCACATCATTGGACTGTCTATCCTGTCAGCTATAGCCACCAAGCTGTTGGAGCTGTACGCACTCGCCACATCAGTGATGCTTTCAGCGTCCGCATCAATGCGTACATAGTGGTGCCGTGACAAAGTGTATAAAAATTATGCGGTAGTAAGTGTTAGGACGCACGGAATCGTAAAAAATGACAAAGTGATTCCAAGCTGTAATGATGATCATGAAATAAGTGGCTATAGCAACTGTGTAATTCTCTGCTCAGTCAGAATTATTTTATTTAAGGCAATAGCCACTTCTTCAGTAAGGGAGTTTACTTAAGTGAGAATAGCCACTTCATCTAGCATAAAGTTACCTAGTTATCTGGAAAGTACGCTTGGCAGATGGATCGGTAATAGCATAGAGGGGCAATTCTCGTAGTTTTAAGAACATTCACAGTCTGCACCCTAATTCCGTAACACATCAATCTGCATCATTTTGAAGGACATTGCTAATCCATTGCTTTATATGTGTGAAAAATGTGTCTGCTCAATAACGTAAATAACGCAATGAATGTTGTTGAACTGTCAAAATACCTCTGATTTCCCTACAATTTTGACAAGTTTTTGGAACGAAGTTCCTTATCGCGCGTTGCGAAAGGGGGCTAGACGGAAAAAATTAAGACCAAAAGTTGGGACGACACTTTTTGTTATAGTTGTAAGCCGTGCGGCGTGCGCGTTTCTCTGTCTCTCTCTCTCTTATAGAAAGCCAGCCAGTTTTTTTTTTGCCTGTTTATTTATTTGTTAATAATAAAAAAAATATTATTATAACGTAAAAAAAAAAAATTATTACAATTCCTTCACTAATTAATCGAAAGGAACTTCGTTCCATCCGGGTGTCCCTTGACACCTCTCAAGTTTTTTGACATTTGTTTGTCGCCGAGATGAGACAGTGACTAGATTTTGAACGTTTTAAATTAAGAGTATTGACCTTCAGATCGTGTTATAAACTCAGATAAACTAGAAGCCTGTTTATGTTACCAAGGGACCAGCCGTAACTCAGTTTACGAGTACTAGATCCAAAAACCTTTTAAATTAATTGAAAATTTCGCTCCTTTCTCCTTAATTCAGTACTAAATAAATTTTCCGTTTATTCGACCTTCCTTTAAATTATATTTCAAGCTATATTTCATTATTATTACCAAATTATAACATAATAAATCAAATTGCGTAGAAACAATGGCGGGGTAGAAATGTACCCCAAAATATCTGTCAGGCAATGCAGATGGCAGATTTACGATAAGCATGGTTAAGCGTGATTAATTGCATGTGCTTGTTTTGGTATCAATTTAGAAGGTTTGGTACAATTAATTTATACACTCAATTGTCAAAAAAGAATGTGTCTTTCTCGTTCCGCATATTGTTTCATCGTCGACGATTTGTTTTTTTAAACGTTTTTTGTGAATTGAAATAACATAAAGATATCCGGAAAATAACCGAAGTTACCGACATTGCTTGCAGCGTCAGCAAACTGAAGTGTCTGTGGGCTGGCCATGTTTGTCGAAGGGCCGATGGCCGGTGAAGCAGACGAGTCCTAGAGTGGAGACCGGTGGGACGCCCTCCAGCTAGATGGACTGGCAGCTGGATGCGGAAGGCGGAGGACAGGGTTTGGTGGCGCAGACTGGGAGAGGCGTATGTCCAGCAGTGAACATAGGCTGAGTTGAGTTGATTCATCACGCCTGTTTTCCCGAAGGGTAAGGCAAAGTACAGTAATACGCAATACATCCACAAATCGCTAGTTATGTTTAAGTAAAATGTGATAGAGTAAAACCTTTTACCATCAACCGGGCACCCATCCAGATTCAGGGCTGCAACTGAGAAATTCCAGGTGGACAAACCCCATTTCACTTCGCGTCATGATCCAGTGCTTGCGACCACTACAATTTTTTTTTAAACTCTCGTTCTCCCTCTCACCGAGAGGAGGCCTGTGTCCCAACAGTGGGAACATTATAGGCTGACTATGCAGAACTCTCGTTCAAACAATCAAATCTATTTTCAACTCAACTCAAAGAATTTATTTTAATTAAACAAGCACTTTTGATTTTTAAGGAGTCAGTCAGTCGGAAAAATGAAGCTAGTGGCCAATTCCAAAAGCTCCTATGCCGATGAACGAGCATGAAATTCCATGGACACTCAATACAAAATATCGCATACATCATTCATGTTAAAATATTCATATGTATTGACAGCTACACAGATCATGATGAAACTAAACTATCTCCTACTACTACGAGTATATATCATACTTTAACCACCGTTAACTGAAGCCTTCAAACGAAGGTTACTGGGCCACACTTTCCCTTGTATAGTTTAAAGCGAAGGGTCTCTGGCTAAGGGTTGTGCTTAACGCGGAAGTGCCCTAATATAGCTTGATGATGATGAAGTGGGAAGGACGGCAATATATCTTAGGGTACGGGGCCATTTGGTACCCGAGATACATTTTGATAAAGGTTTATTGATGATGGGTTCTTGTTTTAGAAAACGGATAGAGGTCGGAAAGGTTACTGGTACTTTTACCCTTCATTGATTTTAAGTGATAAATGGTCCATAAACTATATCCATACTTCCACATTATATACTGTACGACGCGCCGCTATAATGGCGACATTAATTTAACACACGGGTAGGGGTAGTGGCCAGTAATCGTAAAAATTATAACAATATGTTGCCAATAAGCCTGATATAGTGGTGGTGGATCGATCAGAGCGGCGCGCAATGATTGTTGACATAACCGTCCCGCATGATGAGAACCTCGTGAAAGCCGAGAAAGATAAACAAATCAAGTATCTTGACTTGGCTCGCGAGGTTGTCGACATGTGGCATGTGGACTCAGCAATCATTGTGCCGATAGTTGTGACAGCAAATGGCTTAATAGCCAAGAGCCTCGACCAACACCTGAGGAGGCTCTCGTTGGGCAGCTGGATCAAGGGCTTGATTCAGAAAGCGGTACTTCTGGACACGGCTCGCATTGTCAGGAAGTTCCTCTCTCTGGAGCCCTGACCGCCGGTAGCTTGGACCCTGTTCCCGATACCGGTGGGCTACTACCTTTTATATTTTTAAATGTTTTTTTTTTATCCTTTTGTTTATAAAAATATTTAAAAATGTAATTAGTAAGTATTTAAGTGAAATAAAGGAGATAACAATATAAAATAATCTCGTAATCGTCGTCTCGTAATCCCGTCTCGTATAGGGTCTTAGCATTATTCTGAGCGATGCCGTTTTGCGTCAATGTGACGCATGTTTACCCCAACTTGTTTTTTTTTTTGTGTGTTTATGTTCTTCTTTATGCGTCACGTTTGCCGCAAATAAATGCATTTTCTTTCTTTTTCTTTCAATTCGTAATTTGGAAACTACCGCCTGCGCTGCTCGCCAACCAGCCAGGGCTGTCTCTCTTTCCTTCAATTCGCTTACCTGCTCTTTGCACGTTATTCGTTTTAATTTCATTGATATCGAGAATGAATCCAACATAGCGTTAGCGTAGATTTATTTAATTAACCAATATTTACCCTAACACTATGGTTCGAGTTAACCCTTTAGGAATGGTTTTACCCTTTTAGCTGGCAACCTCAAACAGGTGTTTTTCGGGTCCCACAATAAGTGTTTTTAAGCCAAAAAACAGAACAGGTAAAAATATCAATCTGTCTAGACTTTTCCCAACTATGTTGGGGTTGGCTTTCAGTCTGAACTGCGGGGTAATTGCGAATTGGTTTCATTTTGACATCCATTGCGTTATTAGCGTTGTTGAGCAGACAAATTTTTCGAACATATGAAGCAATAGATTAGCAATATCCTTCAAAATGATTCAGATAGAGATTGATATACATAAAACAAGAAAATAAAACCAGTATATTTTTAAATAAACTAAAGCAGTACTTAATTAAAAATAGCTATTACACAGTACAAGAATATCTAACGGATAAAATTCAATAATATTAATACATAACTGTGAATAACAGATATATTAAATAACAAGTTAAATAACAAAAATAAATTATACTATAGGTAATACTTAATAATGATAGTACTTGTACATTAATCGCTCAAACCCCGCTATTAAAACACAATTGATTTTTCTATATAATTAAATAAATAATAAATGAAGAGATATACCTGTATATAAAATATAAATTGAATAAGTAAGTAAATAAATGTAATATAAATACATACATAGATAATAGGATATAAAATAATTCTGATGGATAAATTGAATACTAACAATAAATAATTATGAATAACAGATATATTTTAATAAGAAAAAATAATATTATTAATTAATATTATATATATAATATTATGTGAATGAATGGAAATATAAATATATAGGTATGAAATAATTAATAGGATACAATATAATTCTAATTCTAACTACAAAGAACTACTACACACTACTACTACAAATTAATAAAGCGCTCTTCCTCTCTCAACATATTTAAAATTTGCTGTGCCCGACAGGGTCCATAATTGTTTCTATTATTTTCTTTTATTTACCACCTGTAATTGTACATTATGGATTGCAATAAACGATTTGATTTGATTTGATTTGATAGGGTGCTGATGCAGCTGAATACCAGTATTTTATATGGAATAACTGCTTATCTGATATCCACGACCCAGTTAATGGGTGACACGATACCCCTTGGTAAGACTTGTTATCATCTTTTTGACCTTCTGACTACTCGTAACGAATGTCAAAGATCTACGATTGTAAGTCGGGACCAAAGGCTTAATTTGCTTCTACGGAGGGGTCTCGATACGTAATGAATGGCCACCTATCCACGGACCGACCAAAAAGCTTAACCTACGACTGATCCGTGCTGCTGTTATTATTTAGCCACGAGCCCCTCTAAAAAGAAGAACAGGTAAATAATATCCGAAAGCCAAATACACTGGGTGAAATTGAATTAGCTAGCGAAACTCCGCAGTCCGTGTAGTACCGCAGTTAGTGTATTCACTTGAAAAATCAGTTTTTTTTTTTTTGTGTAAGCTTCACAGGCGTAATTGGTATCTTCTCAACTCATACTGCAAGTGACAACACTATCAGCGGTCGGTGACCCCTAAAAAATAAACATCAAAGCGTTTATTTTTTATTTTAACCTGTTAAGATATCACGTATCGTACACATCACGTCTGCGGAGTTTCGCTAGCTAGTTTAATCTGACCCTGTATATTATAAAAGGACTCAATATTGTTACTAATAGTAACACCTATCATTATCTGTTGCGAAAGAAATAGATATCAGAACATGTTGTAACTAATAAATAATCTATGATTCCGTTGTAATACGGTAAATGAGCTTTTATTTCGGTTATCAATAATGCTGTATTAATAGAAGATAATGATATTAGGTATTACGAAGACACATGAGGTGCTACTACTTTGTATTATCTAAATAGCTTTTAAAGTTATTATTGTAGATTGTAGAGACATTTAACTAATGTAACCCCAAGTAGCACGAGCGATTTTTTTTCACGCTCTGGATTTTCAACTCTTGGTAATGAGCAGAGCATTGAGAATTCAACGAAGGCATCCCAGCGCGTCAAGACACGTTGGATTTTCAACGCTCTATTGAGCGCCAGTTAAAAATCTAACAGAGCGCATTCCAGCGCAGCGCATCAAGAAAAAGATGAAAGAAAATTATAAAGTAATTCTTTAAAAACAAGTTGAAAATTAACATTAATTTGCAGAATTTAATCCTCATACGCAAAACAACGATCAGTGTAACTAATGAAAAGGAATGGCGTTTTTATGCAAAATATATTAAGCTGTACCTACCTAATCCCTGATAAATCTTGCAGTGTCATTAGCCACGTAAAACGCTTGATTTTTTGCATAAGGACGACCCTGTGGCACCATCTACATCGCCACATGCGAACTACGCATCATACTGACGTCACGTACAATCTTGCATTGCGCAAGCAGTTTACCACGCTACTAGCATTTATAAAACGTCCCGACATCAATCGTCAGGGAGTTGCTCACCAGACACAACACGCGTCTGGTGGAAATATCTTTCCTTTGTTATGGAGGATGAGTGAACTTTGCACCCTGTTCCTCATACCTCTATAACCTCATCTTTCATCGTTAATTTTTCTTCATCCGTATGAAAAAAGCCCCTTTCCATCCCATACGTTCGAGACACAGTTAGCAATAACCGAGTTATCCGTACTCGCTGATTGGTTAATCCTTTCACCGCCATGACAGTTTCAAAGTTCACTCATTGAGCCAACTTTGTGCTCCGTCTCGATCTAAATCGAAATTGAAGCATTTGTATAAAGTATTATTTAATTGAGTATTGATTGGCACAACAAAAGAGAGGCCTATGCGGTGAAGTCGGGATTTGGACGATGATGATGATCCCATCATGATGATGAGGCCGCTATGGTATGTTATTTAAAGTAAATGTATTTTCTTTGGTTACGTATTTTTTGGTGTACAATAAAATATATACCTATAAATAAATAAATTATTAATTAATTTATTAAGAGGTACTTTATGCACATCGCAGAAGCGGACTTGATGTCGTAGGCTAGCACCTATAATCATGAATGTGTTGAGACGTAATAAAAACTCATTATTCGATTCTTTCCTTTCACTTCTTTTATAAAAGTGTATTGATTATGTTATCAAAACGTAAATTTAAAAACAAATGAAATATGTAATCGAGTTAAGTCCAAACCTCATTACGGATCTTCAACTACCTTTCCACTCAAAGTAATCCAAGTTACTAACCTTATCTTAAAAGGAAAATCGTTTCGAACCAACTTTCAAAGATTTCGAAGAGGTTCTATCGCGCACTTGAATAAAAACACAAAGTTTTACAGGTACCATTTAGCAATTAGAATAATTGAACTAACTCTGACCAAGTTTTGAACAAAAATAGACTGTGCTAAATAATATTCTGTAACCTTTTCTTGGTTTAAAATAAATTTCAGCAGAAATTTGGCAGGAGTGTACCTATTTAGTTCACCTTTTTTTTGTTCCGGGGTGTAATGTCCTCATGGATGTCCTGTCCTGAGGGGTCTGTCAGACTCTTACTGACTAAAAACCACCCCGGTGTTCCATCTCACACCTACGCTGGGGGTCGCGGGAACGGATGATCCTTCCGCAACCCCCGATTGATCTATAGTATACCTCCCTTAATTCCCAGTTATGTTGAAGTCCCATGTAATGCTAGCCTAGTGGTATCAACAGGGCTAACTAATAAATCCAACTTCGGGCTCCTAATGAGAAATTCCTCATAGAAATAATTACGTTTTAAGAAATCACGATATAACAGAAAGGTTAATGAAACAATCGATTTCTCAGTTTCTTGAAATTCAATAATAAATATTATTATAATAATAAAATATGTTGAAAGAAAATCATAAATCCTGAACAAAATCACCGCTAATAAATCTCAAGCATATTATTTAAACATCCCTCTATAAAACCCAGGACCCTCTCAACAAGTACCCAAGATTCTCAGTGACGTCATAACCAGGGCTTCGAGGCACGAATTGCAATACTTAAGTCAACGGGTTTCTTTGAAATCAACCTAATGTCAACTACAGCTGTTAGCAACTACCCTCTTTGCCGTGAGGCCATTAAAATGCGCCCTGTTATAGAAAAACTTCTGCAGCAATTTATAGACAAAAATATAGAAGTATTTGTAAGGAAACTTGTTCGTTCTTGTACAGTATTTTATTTCAAAGTAAAGTTCTTGTATTGCAATAAATTGTTGTGGATGAACGCGCGATTCTAGTTTCAATTCAATTTGGTAGTTATGATTTTTATTTCAGGCAAAAAAAAAATGTGTCAAATGCAACCTAAATTTGCAAAAGCTTTGTAACATAAATTTTTTGGCTTATAAAATATCGGAACAGCGCGTTTGAAACTAAACGTATTCATTTGTTTTTAGGCTTTTTTAGGGTGGATCAGAGGGGAAATTCTCGTAATTTTAAGAACGTTCACAGTCTGATCTCAGTCTCAATCTATCAAAAATACCTCTAATTTCCCTACATTTTGACAAGTTTTTGACATTTGTTTGTCGCCGAGATGAGACTGCGACTAGAATTTGATCGTTTTTAATTACGAGAATTGATCTTCAGATTTTGTTTTTAACCAAATTTCAGTGTGATTTTTCTGAATTGAGAAAAAACATAGTATTTGACATGTAATAGCCATCTATTACAGGTCATTCTTATGTAATGAGCAGAGATCGGAGTAGGTAGATTGAATTGGGGTCATTGATCCGAAACGTATATATTAATATGGACATTCCTCCGGATTTTCGGAATTGTTTGATTATTAAAAAAAAAACGGTACTTAGGTAGGAATTGTATTAAAATGAGCAATATTATATTGTTCATAATTTTTTTAAACGTTATCCAGTCACGATTTGACACAACCCAACGACCAATCAGAGCAAAGGATCATGGGTGGTGCACTAACCGGTTATCAAAACAATGCGTACGCCCGGCGACGATACCAGGTAGCTCACTCGTTCCTTTAAATGAATTGAGTAGTAATAATATCACTACCAACATTAACAATATTTAACTGGATCCGGAAACACCGGAATTACTTTCCGGGAAAATGACTTATCCATGTTATTCTTTCTGTGAACATCTATGGTACAAGTACCAAAAATCAATCTACCTACTCCGATCACTGGTAATGAGTGCAGTGGTGGTTCCGTGGTAACAATCGCGACTTACGAGTTGTAGGACGTAGGTTCGAACCCAGCCAGGCGCTTTACTTTGTATAAATGATTTCATAACTACTGCTCTCAAAACGGTGAAGGAAAAAATCATGAGGAAAGCGACGTGTCCTAGAACTAAAAAATTCGAAGACTTGTGACATCTACCAACCCGCACTGGGCCCGCGTGGTGGATTACGGCCCACTCTCTCTCACTGAGAGAAGGCCTGCGTCCCAGCAGTGGGAACATTATAAGCTAATTATGCTTATGTGACGAAAACTCAATTTTTGTTCTTCCCTACCAAAGAGAAAAACGGGTTGCACTCCGGGAGTGCCGGCAGAAGTGAAAACTTGAATATTAACGTTGTGTATATTTTGGAATGCGGTCTACTCTCCCTCCGTCTTACGAAGTTTCGATCAGGTCACGTGTCCTGACGCGATTTCCGTCTTACGAATTTTCGATCAGGTCACGTGTCCTGACGCGAGTTTAACATTTTTTACCCATCATAAAAAACTCTCCCTCCGTCTTACGAATTTTCGATCAGGTCACGTGTCCTGACGCGAGCTCCGTCTTACAAATTTCCGATCAGGTCACGTGTCCTGACGCGAGTTTAACATTTTTTACCCATCACAAAAAAGTGCACAACGCCGCTAAAGAAGTTTTCACTTCAAAAAAGTGAGATAAGTTACTCCTTTAATAAAAACCGGCCAAGTGCGAGTCGGACTCGCCCATGAAGGGTTCCGTTTTACGATTTATGACGTATTAAAAAAAAACTACTTACTAGATCTCGTTCAAACCAATTTTCGGTGGAAGTTTACATGGTAATGTACATCATATATTTTTTTTAGTTTTATCATTCTCTTATTTTAGAAGTTACAGGGGGGGGGGGGGGACACACATTTTACCAATTTGGAAGTGTCTCTCGCGCAAACTATTCAGTTTAGAAAAAAATGATATTAGAAACCTCAATATCATTTTTGAAGACCTATCCATAGATACCCCACACGTATGGGTTTGATGAAAAAAAAAATTTTGAGTTTCAGTTCTAAGTATGGGGACCCCCAAAATTTATTGTTTTTTTTTTCTATTTTTGTGTAAAAATCTTAATGCGGTTCACAGAATACATCTACTTACCAAGTTTCAACAGTATAGCTCTTATAGTTTCGGAAAAAAGCGGCTGTGACATACGGACGGGCAGACAGACAGACAGACAGACAGACATGACGAATCCATAAGGGTTCCGTTGCCATTTGGCTACGGAACCCTAAAAAAACGACTAAAAAATAATTGTGTTCATTAATCAACTAGGTACCTATACAAAAACCGTTCAACGTCCGATACTACACTGAACTGTCGAACGACACGTCAAACCCTTCAATATGGCCGAACAAAAGGCCTTCATAACGTGAACAAGGCCAGCCTTCGTACAGCCACTTCATTAAACACTTCGGCTATCGAAAGGACGTAGGTATACGTAGCAATTTTGATGCAACCTGATACTAGGATAAACCTTTTACAGGCTTCAAGTTATAGCCTCTTGCGTCTTTGATGCGCATGGTTATTAAGGTTTTTGTAAAAATATGTTTGTTGGGCTCTTCTTCATCAATTGCGTAACATACTATGTATTCATCTCAATATGAATCATTTTGAAGGATATTGCTAATCCATTGGTTCATATGTTCGAAAAATGTGTCAGCTCAATAACGTAAATAACGCAATGAATGTTGTTGAATTGTCTTAATGGAACCCATTGCTACTGTGTGTTACGCAATTATCCTGCTGTTGGCAAAATAACTGCCTATGTGTTTTAGAATCCGGTTTTCATCCTAAGGTTGAAAGTGCTTTTACGTTATTCTGTAAAGATGTTTTACTTCCTGAAGTCAATTTTAATATATTATACTAGCGACCCGCCGCTGCTTCACACGGCTTGATAATACATCGATATTTCTATATTATGTGTAAGGTACTATATATCCGGAATAAATTCTCTAAATGATGTGAAAACCTAATCAAAATCCATTGCGTGGTTTCACGAAAAGCAACTTTATAATATAGTATACGAGTACAGAATTGAGTTTGAGTTTCAAATTGTTTTTGTGTTGTAAACAACACAAACAAAATTTGAAACTCAAACCCCAAATTAAGTATTTGAGGTAGTTTTGTTATGTACTTTTCACCACTACCAACCCCACCACCACCTTTTCACCACCTCAAATACTTAATTGAATCCCAATTAACAACGTTATATGATAATTTCAAGATCCCTTTTTAATGCCGCGTTCACACGGTCCGTTAACTGACGGGCCGCGCCAGTCCTTGCTACGCCTGTCGAGGCCTGTTGCAGCCCGTGCCGAGGAATCCCAAATAAACAATGCAAAAAGAAACGCGCTGGAACAGGCCGCGAGAGGCGACTCCCGATGGATCGGACGGGCAGCAACGGGGCGCCGTAGGCCTCATCATATGCGCCGGTTCCCACGGCCTGTCGGCGTGGCCTGGCGAGGCGTGGCCTGTGAGAAAGCAGGCCTTGGCAACGCGGCATAAGAAAGCTTCAGTTAATTACTTCGCATATTTGTAACAGCGGTCGTCGCTTTCTATGGAACGGGCTACTATGTTAAGTCAATTACTAAACATGAGTTTGAATTAATTATGTGTGTGGCGTAAGTATGCTAAATCCACGTTCGCCTGGGTGTAAAAATATCGCGGCAGGATTTTGTCGGGCACTCGATTTTCAACTCTCGGTGTTTATCCGAGCATTGAGAATTCCACAGAACGCATCTTAGCGCGTCAAAAAAAAACACAATGTTGGATTTTCCAATCTCAGCGCTAAGCCACTGCTCAGCGTCGAGACGCACTGTGTTTTCAACGCACTCGTTGAAAATATAGTGCTCGAAAAAACTTGCTGCGGGAAAAATCGCCAGTGCGTACTTGAGCTTACAGAGAATAACGATCACCTATAAAACTGTAAACCATCTCGCATACAAATATTTTGTAAATAGAAGGTCACCTACTCACATAGAGAATTTATTACGTTCTGTAAATATCAATGTTATTCGTATCGTGTGTGACTGACTTTGAAATGACAAGTATAAAGTCAAGGAAATTAACTGTCAAGCAAATTGAAATTGTCTGTATATTCAAATAACAACTGTCATTCTTTGACAGTTGTATGGCTAATAAAGTACTACAGAAAATTGACGTAGGATGTCAATCAATATGTTTTCAATTCATTTCCCTGGCTATACAAAAGTTCGTTGGTAGTATTTACGATATTCGTCTCATTGGCACACATTTTAATAAAGTTTGTTGGCTAAGCATTGCCATACAGTGTGATAATTAATGCCTACATTGCCAGTCGACAGCGATGCGGATGAATTTGTTGACGCTATATTTATATTCTTAATTATAATCTGCATCTTGATCTGATTTAAATTTATATTATAATTTTGAAATATTAATTTTATTATAAAATATTTTTTTAACAACGATATACAAAATAATAATTTAAGATATCATTTTGTTATTTTTATTCATTAATTAGGTACTAATAAGTACCTAAATATTTATTTTAACTTGCATAAAGATTTTTTCTTTGTGTTTTTTTTTTGCTAGTTAAAGTTAGTTGCTAGTTGACTACTTAACCTAACTAAGTGAATTTGAAAATTAAGTCGTATCGACTTGGAAATAGAACCCAAAACCTCATGAAAACAAAGCCGATACAATATATCATTCAAAATCCTGTTACAAACTTTAACATATTTAGACAACCTTAGCCAAACAATCCATCAAACTGTTATACAAATGTACAAAGCATAAGTTTAGTAATACCGGCTTCAACATCAAAACTCCGGAGCTTAAGTTATACGGCCCAATAAATCTGTTTATTGCTTTTATCTGCAAAATAAATAAAGTTTCCCTTTAGAATATTCGATCTCCTGTATCGAGGCCAAACAATATTATGGAAGCTGTGAAGTGTTCTGTGCATAATCAGTTATGAAATTCAGATGGGATTGGAACTCGGTTTGCGGGAAGTCGATTTGCTTGTAAGCTTTCCTATCTGTTGTCGTTTCGATTCCGAAATATCGGTGCAGCTCCCCAAAGTTGGTTCAAAGGTTTGCCTGATTTACACAAACTCTGTCCTGTCCATTTATATACTCGGGCCAAAGTTGGTTCCAATGGTTGTAGCCGGGGCAGTTGTGGCCAAAGTGCGGCTATGCACATGTTGCTTCCGATATTTTGGACTATTTGTTTGAAATTAGATACGATATTTCTGAATCGCATTTCAAATCAAAATCCTCGGATTAGTGGGCGCGCTTGCGCTGGGTTTTCTTGGCAAATATTGCTGATATTTGTTTGAATATACTTGATTCTAACTTGCAGCACTGTGAATTTTCCTCATCTGTTTGCTTTCTTTCTGTTTGGTTTAAGTAACCATAAAATGAAAACATGGTCATTTTGTACAGACGCCAGCCCATCAAGCTACTACAATCTGTCAAATTTCTTTAATAGATTTTCAACTTTATCGCCAAAGCATTAAGCATTAAGTTCAAGTAAAATTATCTGTCGATTGAAAAATCAGCCCTTAACTGCACAATGGATTTTAAAGCGATTTTAACAATTATTTAGAGAATGTATTCAGGAAGGTTTATGTTTAAGATTTAGAAGAAATCTTGGTGTTATGTCAAGTTGCAAAAACCGTGTGAAGCAGGGGCGGGTCGCTAGTTAAACAGCATTGACATGCCACAGTAAAATTTTAATTAATTTCCTAAAGTGCTCTTTAAAATAATTATTTTATACGTGGACATAAACACCGAACACGATTATTACTGTCCTACCCAATATAGCAGCTCATTAACAAAATAATAAAATTGTCACTTTTACAGCAAATAAATATGAACTTTATGTATGAATAAGAAAAGTATAAAATTTACCGTAAGTAAAGGGGTAAAATATAATCAGCCTATAGCGTTCCCACGGCTGGGACACAGGCCTCGTCTCTGTGAGTGGGAGTGGGCTGTAACCCACCACGCGGGCCCAGTGCTGATTGGTAGATGTCACATGTCTTCGAATTTTTGGTTGTAGGACATGCCGGTTTTCTCACGATATTTTCCTTCACCGTTTTGAGAGTAGTGATGATGAAATAAATTACACAAAGTAAAGCGCCTGGCTGGGTTCGAACTCACGACGAACAATAGGGTAGTTGCCTCGGTAAAAAAAATATATATATTTAGTCCGTCAGTTAGATTATCGAAAAATAATGGATACGTATTTTTTCTTTTGTCAATCAAACAAAATATGACAAAGATAAAGCGCGTCAAAATTTGGGAGTGGGGGATCGTGGCGTCACTTGCTTGCAAAAGTGTCGCAAGCAAGTGACGTCACGCGGAACTATAACGGGCGATATCTTCATAATTTTTTATATAATTGACAAAAGAAAAAATACGGGTTCAATATTTTTTTATAATCTAACTGACGGACTAATTAGAATTTTTTACGATAATAGCCTATTCGTAAGTCGGGGTCGACCCCGACTTCGAATAGGCCATTAGGGGTCGGAGCTGATCACTGGGTACAAGTTCTCATAAAAACATAATTATATATTATCTTGTTCCCAACTCTCTCTTTAAATTTTTATCCTCGAAGGAAACTCTCCTATTATCCTCTGTTTTTATCGCCCTACGCAAATTAATGTCGTAGCGATAATACTAACCGTCAACCACCCAGTTTACAGCCCGTAATAAAACTCCTTTTTAATTGACTTCTCAAACAGATACAAGAATTTTATTCTGCTACATTAGATAAGAAATAGGGCTGTAAATGCGAGGACATGTGACATCTACCAACCCGCACTGGGCCCGCGTGGTCGATTACAGCCCAGTTCTTCTCGAAGAGAGGAAACCTATATTGCAACAGTGGGAACATTTTAGACTGATTATGCTTATGTTGGGAGGCCTTATTAAAAGAGCCGTTCAAGAGTGTAAAAGACGGACAAAATACAGGGGTTCTCATATCTATATATTTATGTATATCTATAAAGTAATAAAAAAGTTAAAGTCTGTTTGTTTGAACGCGCTAATATCTGGAACTACCAGTCGGATTTGAAAATTTCTCATGGCATTTGATACCCCAATTCTTAAGAAAGGCTTATGTTACTTAACAACACGCAAGGGTCATAAGGAGCCGAGCAAAAAAGAAGGCAAAAAGAGCTAAGTGAAAGCGAAGTATTCGCGCGGCCAGGCGACGCGATGCAACGGGTTGGGTACCGCATCGCATCGCCTGCCCGCTATTATCCGGGGAACAAGAAATAGTCAGAACTAGTCATTGAATATACATAGTCGGTAGGTAGGTCGACGTCTTACTGTACTGCACCTACGGAACGTCACGAGTAAGGGATTAGCCATAAAGCGATTATCAGTAATCCTCAGTCATTGGTTAGATTACATATGTTACCTGTATATGATGTCTTACCATCATACAACGAATGATACAAATGTGCACGACACGCGACACCGGCTTGGTGACTATGAAGTGTTAAGGGGAGCCGAATCCCGGTGTCCCGTGTAGCAGGAACCCCAACGGATACTAACATCATCATCAACTGCTTAGCCTTTTCCCAATTATGTTGGGGTCGGCTTCCAATCTAACCGGATGCAGCTGAATACCGGTATTTTACATGGAGGGACTGCCTATCTGACCTCCACAACCCAGTTACTGGGTAATACGATACCCCTTGGTAAGACTGGTTGTCAGACTTTCGGGCTTCTGACTACCCGTAACGACTGTCAAAAATCCACGAGTGACAGCCGGGACCAATGGCTTAACGTGCTTTCCGAGGCACGGAGGGGTCTCGGTATGTAAAGATGGTCACCCATCCACAGACCAACCGCGGCAAGCGTAGCTTAACCTGGCCGATCGACCTGTGCGGCTGTTATTATTTAGCCACGGGCCCCTCCTCCCAACGGATACTAATATACAATACAATATTAATAATATATTTATTAGACCAAAAGAATAAACAAGTTACACAATTTATCTTAGCTACTTAAAATTATGCTTAAGAGTAAATCAGTTACTATTGTGTCTAATTATTAGCATCTGCTGCCGAACTAGGTGTATAGCCTGTGTTTCAGCATGCAGCGCCTCACGCCCTCGGACTTGGTATGCAAGTATGAGCTTAATAACAAAAGGAAATAAAATAAAATTAAAATATGAACATTTAAAAATAATGAAAGGTATATATATTATATACCATGTTCTTCACGTTATCCATAAACTTTGGCAAACGCTTCTATAGCTTTTACAAATCAAATCTAACACAGGAAGTAGTACTTAAAAAGGCTTCGTTACAAATATATTTGTAACTTCATTTAATAAAATTTAATGGAGCTACGCAGTAAGAAAGGGTTTTAATTTGGCCTATGTTGCCGCTTAGTGCAATTAAAATAAAAAATCTATCAAATGCTTCGGATATGCATGCCTCTTTATAGAGATAAAGAGGCATGCGTATCGGGTGATTTAGGTCAAGGTATTTTTTAGTTTGTATGAAAATTAACAAAACATAAAAAATAAGAATTCGTTAATGTTTCAAAATGCTGATGATTCCTATGGTCTGAACATCTGGTTGAAATTTATGTAAGTACTCGTATATCGTCCGGAACACTATATATACAGCCAGTAATACAAATGTGCAAGATACGCGACTCAGACGTGGCGACCAGTGTGTTGTATTATGTGGAAGGAACCGCATTCTACTTTTTCGCGTGGCAGTAACCCCAAAAGATAGCCACCACTTACGCGCGAAAAACGTGGCACTGGTCACCAAGGATTATCCTCAAGAATAAATTGCCTTATTTATTGGAATGTCAATAGAATGGAGGGCCTTGTGGCTATGAAATAACATCCGCACGGTTCAATCGATCAGGTTAAGTTCCGGGTCGTCAGAAGCTCTAAGGTCCGACAACCAGTCTTACCAAGGGGTATCATATTACCCAATTAGTGGGTTGTGGAGGTCAGATAGGCAGTCGCTCCATATTAAATACTGGTATTCAACTGCATCCCGTTAGACTGGAAGCCAACATAGCTGGGAAAAGGCTCGGCAGATGACGATGATGATTTAATGGAATGTCATACCATTGTTCCGTTCAAAACCGTATACTGCTCTGTCATCTGCTCTTAAGATGTCGGTAAAAATTCCAGTATAATAAAATAATCCATTCACATCGTATTTCATGATTTTCTTTTTGTACCTTTTGATTAAATTCAATTTATTACAAGAAATCCAATCAAGCATTTCAACTCGACCTTAATCCTCTTTTTCGCATCTTTTGCTCTAAACAGATTTATTCGTTCAATATTATATTTTTGTACTTTGAAAACATAACTGTAAAATGTTCGCATTGTAGCGCTTTATTATTATTATTATTAGATGGTAGCGAGACGATTCAACAATGGACAATGGTGATCTACGACTGTATCTATACATACGAGTATATGTATATTTAAGCTGAAGCGTTTGTTTATTTAAACGCGCTAATTTCTGGAACTACCAGTCAGATTTGAAGAAATATTTTTGCATTTGATAGCCCAATTCTTGAGAAAGGCTGTTGGCTATTTAACATAACGCTATGACCTTACCTTTCATATATCTGCCGCACTCACCAGACGCACCGGGTATATGTACATGTACACGTACCCAATGGTATGGCCATAATGGTGCAGCACGGCTTATCACTAATGACCTTCAGAATGTCATTGCCGGTCCCACGCACTCTGCGCATCATAGAAGCGGTCTTCTTACGCAGAATGGTACTAAAAACCGTCAGTACGTGCTTCCGCAAACATTTCTGACGCGCTACAGTAACGTTGGAGCCCCAACAACAATCTGAAGGTATTATTATACTGAACTCTGAGGGCGTTGTATGCCCTCTGCGTATATCGAACCCACAGAGTAAAAAGAAAAGAATCAAAAAGATCGCTAAGCGAAAACGAAGTGACAAGTTAGTAGTAATAATAAAGCTGAAGAGTTCGTTTGAACGCGCTAACCTGTGGAACTACCAGTCAGACTTGAAAAAATATTTTTGAATTCGATAGTCCAACTGTTGAGGAAGGTTTAGAGGTATGAGGAACGGGGTGTAAAGTCCACTCATCCTCTATAGAAAAGGGAGGATCCTCCGACCAGATGGGTGTTGTGCCCAACGATTGATATTGGGAAATTGTATCTATGTTAATTGCGCGGTAAACTCTGCTTGCGAGATGCAGGATTTGCGTGACGTCAGTATGACGCGTTGTTCGCATGTGGTATTGTAGATACTGCTACAAAGGCTATAACTTATTTAAATTCACGCTTGGACTCTTAGGAGCCGAGCCAAAAGAGAAAAGTAAGAAAGAACGGTAAGCAAAAACGAAATCATAGCGCGGGCAGGCGATGCGATGTGACAGGTCGGGTAACAAGACATTTCACGCAGACGAAATCACGAGCAGAAGCTATGATAATTTAAAAAAAAACGGTTCATGCTTGTAAAGGTTATATCGTTCATCCTTTGTCGGTTGTGAGTGCTAAGTTTATTTCATCAGCTTCCTCCCCTTATCTCATGTTACTTGGGGTCGGCGCAACACGTTTTCTTCTTACATTCTCCCCTGTCAACCGTCACGCTATCATTCACTCCCTTCTCTTTCATATCATTCCTCACACAATCCATCCATCTTTTCTTCGGCCTTCCTCTCCTGGGACGGGGAGTCCCAGCATTCAGTTTCAAGTATTTACCCATTTCAATTAATAGATGGATATGTTGCTGTCTCATTGCTTTACCGAAGTCAAATAAATAAGGAATATTAAGGGTGTAACTTTTGTCAACTCATGAACATCATCGCGAAAATTTATTTAAATCTTGAAACACTACAAATATACAAACTAGTAACCAGCACCACAGTACAATGCTATTATTAAACGCATTATTAACACTGTAAAGTTTCTACCTCAACTCCAATATAACCCTATTACCTCGCTTGAGTTAACATAGACGTCACACTTGTGATGTAAATATCTAGATATAAGCTTATTGTCTTTGATAACCAGTAGTTGAACTATATTAGTGCTTGCTATTTTGGTCTCACCGCAAAGGTAAACTGCTTTGATGTCTTCAAATTATG
The DNA here is from genome assembly GCA_951799955.1 of Apamea anceps. Lineage (NCBI taxonomy): Eukaryota > Metazoa > Arthropoda > Insecta > Lepidoptera > Noctuidae > Apamea > Apamea anceps. Next base: position 4,888,854 of record OX637509.1, read on the forward strand.
TGTATATTGGCAAGATATGACGAGGCTGGAATCGTATAATATTCTTACAACCTACCTACATATTTAAAACACAAAACGGTAAAGGAAAACATCGTGACTGTAAACTGTGAGAGGGATTTATTAAAGTGTTGTTAACTTTTTACTTGATGATTTTCTATATTGTCTTTTATGTGTATACTACTGATCGTTTTAATCCTTAAAAGGGGTAATTTTACCCTTTTTTTTTTGGTTGGGAAATCATCAAATGACCTCTCCCGCTCTGGGCTGAGCGGAAAGGCGTGTCAGACTTTTACTGACTAAAACCCACCCGTGTTCCTTCAGTTGCCTATGCCAGGAACCACGGTATCTCTTTCGAACAACTCGCGGCCCTGGCGGCATCGGCCCTAGCGGACCCCGTCATCGTGCTGACATCTCTTTGAGGCGCGCGTGGAACACAACGCGCCATCGACCCGGGCCTGGTTCTTACCGAGCGGCGAGCTGCCCATTGCTCGCCGCCCGCAAGCCCGCGCCTACGGTGGCCGGGAGTCGGCTGTTGACTCGCCGATCGCCGCCACGAGGACACGGCGGTGCTCAACCAACGGGACCAACCCTGAAATCGTGAAAAAAAAACCGTTGATCCATACATTATGTCGAGCGATGCGAACATAAAACTATAGATCAACTGATTCCTTTTTTCACGATTTCAGGGTTGGTCCCGTAGTAAAAGCTGTTCATAATGATGAGTACAATGACCCCTTTTAAGGATTAAAAAGATCAAAATTTAACGGTTTATACAGACTGTGCCTTTAATTTCTGGTCTCTGGTTTAAAACCGTTATTAAAGAAATAAATAAATTAAAATCGTGAGAAAACCGGCACATGGCTTTGAATTTTTAGTTCATGAACAGACAAGACCAACTATGGAATCGGAAAATGCTAAAACAGAACCTACTACCGATTGTCAAGGAACATGTAATGACTCTATAACTATACCACCAACATCTACTGTGATTGATTTGACTACTAGCTCTACAGAAAGTACCATATACGATATACCTACTATGATACCGACGAAAGAAATGGCAGAAGAAACTACTTTGACTACACCATCTACAACCACAATAAGTACTACAGAAGAAGCTACTGCAGAAATAACGACAACACCTAAAGTTGATGTTAGTACAGACAAAATGTTCACAGATATTCCTACCGATCACCCAGTAACTGATCTGCCAACAGGATATTCGTCAACTACTGAAGTTATGGAAGTCACTAGTGCTGTTGATACAGAAACATTTACCACAGCGCAGTCGGAATGCGCAGATTCTATTTGCAATGACCATGGAAACTGCATTAATACTCCTCATGGAATTCAGGTAAGTTAAGAAACATAAATATAAGACCATGTGCGACTCACGATGTTTTCCTTCACCGATGTTTTCCTGTACGAGTCGCAATAAATACTTTTTCTTTCTTTCTTTCACCGTTTTGAGAGCAGTGGTGATGAAGTAATTTACACAAAGCGCCTGTCCGGGTTCGAACCTACGACCTACAACTCGTAAGTCGCGGCCGTTACCACTGGGCCACCACCGTTCTATAAAATGTTCATAAAATAAACTTATTCGTATTATTCCGTTGTATTTTTAGCCTTGAAACTAAAACCCACCTGAGGAGCAACTCTCGAAACAGAACAATTTACATAACAAAGATATTTGAATAGATTACCTACGTCTTCATAGTTTGTGTTCATTTTACATAGCTTTAAGTAAATAACTTTAATTTTAATGTTAAGTTTGTGAAAGGCTTATTAATCAAGTTGGTACTAATATTAGTGTATGTGCTTACAGGATGTGAAACACTTTTTTTACAAAAAGACAACTGACTTCCAAAAAAAAAAAACTACAAAGTGACAAATAACTTTCATTTCGAATGTCGGTGGCAAAAACTAAAAAACGAAAACCATTACATTACATTGCCACTTAATCAGTTATCTACTTTAGTGTAATGTATTGTAAGTGGATTTTTGAGTGACCATTTGTTACAAAAAGGTACTACAGTCAAAGGTACATTCTGTTTGTTGTTCCATAACTTGAAAATTTGCGAAAACTAAACTTGAAACAGAAAAAGATTGTAGGAGGTCCCCCAACGTGTCCCACAACGTGTAACAAAATAAATGCAAAACCTCAGACACCCCTGTTACAATATGTTTAGCCTAAAATAACATCTGTATTTTATTTAATTTAGTTAAACCAAAACGTATATTTTTTTATAAAACAGTTGTCCCGTCTAAACATAAAACGGCAAAAAGTTCGGTCGTGTATTTAAGTATAGCATTTTTATCTCATGAAGCGACATGCGCTTTAATTGTGGTAACCAAGTGTGCAAACACACTGTGAATGTGTGCGTGAGCACACACTTCCGACTTCACCATTGTCTCAGACGGTACCGAGAGCTTCTGCGCTTACACACACATTCACAGCGTGTTTGTAAACCTTGGTAACCACAAGGACAGCGCGCGTCGCTTCGTGAGCTTTATTACTCTGAGATAAGGCTTACATTTCCTTAAATTCAAGATTTTATGATCTTGTTATGACTCGGAGGTTCCGCGTAATAACAAGATCTAAAATAAAAGATTAAAATAAGAAATGATGAATAAGACGAACATAAAAGATTTTCGGACAAAATTAACATAATTATTTAAATAATTAGGGAAATCGATTCAGAAGCCGATTCTGAACAAACTACTTTCAGGTCTTGCGTTTAGTCTGTTGCACCTTGTGTAGTTCGCTTGGGCTAACCCTCTTGGGAGACTAGCGTACTGTGGCTACATTGTGTATGCTAAAAACTTTTACGTTACACGACCTATTTTTGGCCCACGTTCACTAAAGGGAAGGGCAAGCGTTAAACTACGCTTGCCGCGGTCAGTCCGTAGATGGGTGACCATCTTTACATACCGAGTCCCCTCCGTGCTTCGGAAAGCACGTTAAGCCGTTGATTTTTGCTGTCATTCGTAGATCTTTGGCAGCCGCTACGGGTCGTCAGACAACCAATCTTACCAAAGGGTGTTGTGTTACCCTTGTGGCAGCTGAATACCAGTATTTTAAATGGAGTGGCTGCCTATCTGACCTCCACAACCCAGTTAATGGGTACTACGATACCCCTTGGTAAGACTGGTTGTCAGACTTTCGGGCGTCTGACTACCCGTAACGTCTGCCAAAGATCTCTGACTGACGTTACGGCTAGTCAGAAGCCCAGAAGCTAGAAGACGTTAAAGTTTAACGTATTTTCCGAAGCACGAAAGGGATATGTCATGGATGGTCACCCATCCACGGACCGACCTCGGCAAGTGTAGCTTAACTTTCGATCGACCCGTGTGGCTATTATAATTTAGTCACGAAAACAGCAAAAAATTCAAAATAAATTAAAAAAGCAACTCTGAAAGAGAAACAAAAGGATATTAATGGAATATTATGCTAATTTTGCTCAAGTGTTAGGTGGAAATGAGATAGCCCGCAGTCTCTAAAGTCATTTACGAAAAGGTCTTTGTAATTAACGCAGTTTACCCACTAATATTAATAACAGGCTTATCTTTCAACGCAGTCGTCCGGTAATAGGCCTGCCTTAATAGCAAAAACCCAAAGGATTAGGAGACAAGCGACAATTAAGTATTTGTTCAAAGTCATCACCTGCCTAGCGTTTTCTCAACTATGTTGTGGTCGGCTTTCAGTCTAACCGGATGCAGCTGAATACCAGTATTTTAAATGGGGCGACGGCCTATCTGATCTCCACAACCCAGTTACCAGATAATACGATACCCCTTGGTAAGACTGGTTGTCAGACTTTCTGGCTTCTGACGACCCGTAAAGATGTATTTGTTCAAAAGTCGCTATGAGAATTGCATCACGAAAACCAGCACCTTGCGTAAAACACTATTAATCTCATATTAAATCATTTTGAAGGATATTGCTAATCCATTGCTGCAATGTTCGAAAAATTTGTCTGTTCAGCAACGTAAATAACGCAATGAATGTTGTCGAACTGTCAAAATGAATGTCATTGTTACTGATTACGCAATTACTCCGCAGTGTTGCCGATTTTTTGTAAGGTTTTTTCTCACAGTGGTATGGAATGGAATGTATAGGAAATAGTTCATATCCGATTACTATGGAATCGGATTATTATGGGGCTTTGCGTGATGAGATTTCGAGGGGAGTACAAAAGTGGCAATTGCACATTTCCTCATATCGATAAACGGCCGGTTTATTACGTAACTATGTCACTGTGGAAACTAAGAATATTATCTTACCACATCGTCATAGTTGTTTCGTCGTTATTAATATTCAAGTGATATTTATTTTAGTAGTATGTATGTAAGTATATTCTCACATTATTTTTTTATATTATAAAGTGAATTGTTTTTGATTTTATGTATTTTATTTTCTCTTTTAATATTACACACGCTGCCTACATCTTTTTATTTACTTTCGTATCGCAGGTATGCTGCAAAAGATTTCTTTAGAAAAAGAAACCCCTTTGTACCTATTTATCTGTTCTTTTCTTCTTGTCTGATTATATATGTGTGTACATAATTGGTTAAATAAATAAATAAGATGATGTAAGTTTGAAGTGAGCTGTCATTCCGCCTTGTTGTAATTTTGTATTAGTTAAAAAGAAAAGACGTGTACATTATAGTTTGTTTATAATTGAAGTAACAGGTAACCAGGTTACATAGAATGATTAGAAGAATTTTGAATACATAATGACACTACAAAGACCAGTATTATTATAACACATCCCCTTAATCAAAATTCTCACAAATAAATTACATACAAAAATGAACTCAAAATATACCAATAAAAAAAAGGAAAATGTATACTAAGTTCTGAAGTAAACGTGTAAAAATATATTTACACTAAACCCAAGCCTAGTACACATCTACGATGTGCCACACGCTGCAATCGTTTTGTTAAGATGTCAGCGGGCATATCACTTGATTTGGTATATTTCAAGTTAACCGAATTATCACTAATCTTTTCTCTAATAAAGTGAAATCTGGTATCTATATGTTTCGTCCTATGGTGGTGTACCGGATTTAAGGCCAAACTCTGTGCACTCTGACTATCGGTACAAATAGTTACGGTATTAGGTAATAACTTTTGCCTTACCATAGGATCTGAAATTAATTCAGTGATGAAACCTCCTTAAATAAATCGCTTCCTTCGTAGCTTCTGTTATTGCCATATACTCGGCTTCCGCTGAGGACAAGGCTACGGTTTGCTGCTTCCGCGAGGCCCATGATACCGGACTGCCTGCTAATTTGAAACAGTAACCCGTATAAGAACGGCGATCTATATTACAGTTTGCCCAATCGGCATCGGAAAATCCTACAAGGGGCATACTTGATTTTTTATAACAAATCGAGTAATCTAAAGTGCCTTTTAGGTATTGTAAGACTCTCTTCGCGGCTAACCAGTGAGTCTTGTTGTACCGAGTATTGAACTGACTCAGGTAACTAGTCGCGTATGCGATGTCTGGACGAGTATTAACACTTAGGAACATGAGGCAACCAATTAATTCTTGATAGGGATACTCTTCTTGATTATGATCACTATCACTACTGGTACTAACCTCCAGTTTTCCAGATAGGGGAGTTGTACAAGTTTTACAATTCTCCATTCCAAACTTTTGTAAAAGATTGTTTATATATTTTTCTGATGAACTCTTATTTCATCATTTTCTCTGGTGATATTTAAGCCAAGATAACAGCTTAAATAGCCCAAATCTTTTAACGAAAAATATTTTTGCAAGTCATTTTTGATAATGTCAAACGTCTTGTCATCACTGTAAAAAACAATTATGTCATCGACAAAGACTGCAACGATAACCACCTCGTTTCCAAAAAGTTTCCAAGCATGTTCAAAAGACTCTTTAACTGTACTGGTTTCTTCCTGTATAGGCAGACTATTAGAAAGTACTAAAGGTTCAGTAGACGTTTTATTATTGTTAACATTCCTATTATTTAAAGTAGAAAAACAATCTTCAAAAAACGTAACGTCTCTAGACTTTTGTAAAGTTCTAGGGCAAGATGAATTTCTAAAAAGATAACTATTAGGATCTTCTGTATAGCCTACAAATATAGCTTCTACAGCTTTAAGATCCAATTTCTTACGGTGACAAGAAGGTATATGTATAAGAGCTCTACACCCAAAAACTCTGAGATTACTAAGGTCTGGTTTGCAACCATTCCACAACTCGTAGGGAGTTTTATTATTTAAGGCACGGTGTGGACATCTATTTTTCAGGTACACAGCCGTTCGAGTAGCATCTTCCCAAAACGCTTTAGATAGATCGCTTTCAGCCATAAGAGAGCGTGCCTTTTCTATAATAGAGCGATTAGTGCGCTCGGCAACTCCATTCTGCTGAGGGCTATATGGTACCGTAGTTTGATGTTGAATACCACAAGATCTAAGGTAACTTGAAAATTCACTATTTACGAATTCCTTCCCATTATCCGTCCTTATTGTTTTAATTTGAGCCCCAGTTTGTCTTTCAACCATAGACTGGAAGTGACAAAACTTAGCCTTCACCTCTGTCTTCGAAGAAATAAAATATACAAAAATAGTTCTGGAAAAATCATCTATAAAAAGTAATAAGTATTTATTACCCTGAAAAGAGTCAACTGACATTGGTCCACATAAGTCAGAGTGGATCAATTCTAATATTGAAGTTGCTCTTTTATAAGAAATCGTCTTAAACGGTTTTCGAGCTTGTTTCGCTTGAACACAAGGAACACATGGATTTTATCCACATCCTTATAATCAATAACCTCCATATTTTTCAACAGATTCATACCGATGCGACATAAATGACCTAAACGCTTATGCCATACCTGATATCTTGAGATAGAATCAGAGTGCACATCATAGGCTCTAAATTGGGGAGTATTTACCGCACAATCAAGTGTGTACAATCCACCACAGGGCGAGCCATGTAGAACCGCATCACCTGTAAAGGAGAAGGTTTTTGAATTAAATAAATTACAACCGGATTTATCAAACATTACAGTAAACCCTTTTTCTACTGCTGTCTTCACAGATAGAAGATTTGTTTTCAGGTTAGGTACATAAATCACATCACTGATTGTATCGACGGCGTTTTCGGTATTTAAAGATATTTTACCGATGCCTTTAGCGTCAATCTTTGTCCCATTTGCAACTGTTACCTTCATATCCATAGGCTTTAAGTCTACAAACCAATCTCGTCTTGAAGTCATATGTTTGGTAGCGCCTGAATCAACATACCATTTGTCCATATCGTAATCACTTGTTACTCCTAAAGCAGATGAAGAGGTCGAGTCCTTATCAGTGGGATTCTTCCTTTTCATGATCTTCTTTTTCTTTAAAGGACAGTTTGGTCTCTTGTGACCAGGTTCTCCACAACCATAACACACAATTTTCTTTGACTTAGACTCAACAGAGGAGGCATCAACCTTTGACCTCATAGCTGTCTCCAGTGTTATCGAGCTTTCCTTGGACATTTCGTTGAGTAATTTTGACTTTACCAGTTCGGTGGTAACGTTAACGTTACTATTTTCGAGAGCCATAATCAATGGGTCATATCTCGACGTTAGACCTCCCAATAGAATAGCAGCAATGGACGCATCATCTATTACTTTGTCTATATCCACCAAATCTTGGGCAGTGGAAATAACAGCATTGATATACGACTCAATATTATTATCAAAGTCTTCAAGTCTCAATCTGTATAACTTCCTTTCTAAATGTAAACGCCGACCCATGCCTTTGTCCTCATATGCATTTTGTAACGCCTTCCACGCTTCAGCTGCCGTGGTAGCACTTCGAACATACGTAATTGCAGAAGCTTCAAGGGTAAGGCAAATTTTTGTTAGTGCCTTCTGATCGCTCTTCGTCTTTATGACATTCGAAACATTCATCCCTGTTGGGTAGCCATTAATCGCTTCCCACAACTCCTCATGCATAAGGTAGTTACGCATTTTAAATTTCCACGTACTATACCCTTCTCTATTGTGTAGGGTGAACGTTGGAATAGAGGAACTACGCATACCTCGTTCATTTGTGTCTCCATTTGGGTTCGCCATCTCAGAAGAGTACACGGAAAAACTATTTGGTTTCACACCCAAAAAATTCACACAAATATCACTTCCTAATTATTACGAAACAACTATACACGCATTACTTTTCTTGAATACAAATAGGTACTCGAGCTATTCTTCGTGCTGATAACGTTTTGTTGTAATTTTGTATTAGTTAAAAAGAAAAGACGTGTACATTATAGTTTGTTTATAATTGAAGTAACAGGTAACCAGGTTACATAGAATGATTAGAAGAATTTTGAATACATAATGACACTACAAAGACCAGTATTATTATAACACGCCTGATACTAGGGATTGACACTAGATTGCGCGCAAGCTAAGTCTGCGCGCGTGTTTGCACTTCAAGACTATATCCCCGCCAGCACTTGTATTCACATTCGGCATAATGATGGCGAATATTTACTTTGGAAAACACGAAACACAGCACACTCTTAACACTTGATATAAACGTCAAGATGGCGGCGAACGATTATTTCCGATTTTGACAGCGCGCAGACTTAGTTTGCGCGGACTCTACGAGTATTGACTCAGTTCTCACAAGCTCAGTAGGCCAATTCTCGTAATTTAAAACGTTCAAAATCTAGTCGCAGTCTCATCTCGGCGACAAACAAATGTCAAAAACTTGTCAAAATGTAGGGAAAATAGAGGTATTTTTGACAGATTGAGACTGAGATCAGACTATGAATGTTCTTAAAATTACGAGAATTGCCCTCCAGTTTAAGCTCATTTCACCTTAGTTTTCACGGTGAAATTTTTACAAGAACAGATAGCCTGTATGTGCAGTTTCACCCAAACTAAAAAAGTATTCTTGATAGATTTATTAAAAAGGAGAGGTTGTTTTTGGTAGTTTACATATTTTGCATATGAACAATGTTGTGGGTGAATCTGCAATTGATTAAATGAGCATGAAATTAATTACGGCCACAACATTCTGCTGTGGCATAGTGCTGCGTAATGTTCTTTTTAGCTGTTTGCATTATGGTTTTGTTTATAATAGTTTTAGAATTGCCCGCTTGATTCTAATAGAGTTTGGGGACCATCTAGATATTGCTTACGTATGTAAATGTATGCTTTGTAAAAGAGAGTGACCTTTTTAAGGAATATATATACTAAGATATCGTATTTGGTATAACTTTATTGCATCCTATTATTATTTTGTGCTTCCCGCATCCAGCATATTCCTGCGGTCTTCACAATATCACAAGGTCATCGGTTCACCTTGTGGAACAGGTCGAAGTGGCGGTGCCTAGGCTACGTCCAGTAGTGAACGTCTTTCGGTTGACGTGATGATGATTATTATTTTGGGCAAACTAGGATATGTACAGCGTGTATTGTACAGACGCCAGCAGGTCAAGCTACCCGAAACTGTCAAATTTTCCCAATCAACCTTGAACCTTAATGCTTTAACGATAAAGTTGAAAATCTATTAAATAAATTTGACAGATTGTAGTAGCTTGATGTGCTGGCGTCTGTACATTAAGTCAATGTTATCAAATAATTGGCATGTTTTTTGTGAAAATTGGCTTACATAACATATCACCGCAAGCACAACTTACTATATCTTTTAAGGCTATATAAAAAGATCTAAGGGCAGTTAACCGCCCTAAAAAGGCAGTGTCGGTGTAATAAATGTCAATGTGATGAATGTGCCCACATTAGGCCTCATGGTCTGAACTATAGCTTTACTTTGTAACGTTTTATTTTTAACATGCCTCGGGCTAACGTGGGGGATAGTTTTTCATGTCTTTTTCTATATGCTAAAACGAAGGGATCATGTAAGAAATATACGCTCGACTTGGGGAATCTTCTCCTTATTTTTTGTCTTTTAATAATAAAGGGTTTTGCATATTTAGTTTTAGCGTTTTAGAACCCATCATCATCTACCTAGCCTTTTCCCAACTATGTTGGGGTCGGCTTCCAGTCTAACCGGATGCAGCTGAATACCAGTATTTTACATGGAGCGACTCCCTATCTGACCTCCACAACCCCGTTACTGGGTAATACGAAACCCCTTGGTAAGACTGGTTGTCAGACTTTCGGGCTTCTGACAACCCGTAACGACTGTCAAAGATCCACGATTGACAGTCGGGACCAACGGCTTAACGTGCTTTCCGAGGCACGGAGGAGTATTGGTGTGTAAAGATGGTCACCCATGATGATGGTAGCTTAACCTGATCGAACGACCCGTGCGGCTGTTATTACAAGCCCCTCTCGTTTAGCGTTTTAGTACTATTAAGAAAATTATTTTAAAAGTTGTTTATCATGTTGTAAACAATGTTTGGCTAGATAAAGAAATAAATTTTAATCCCGCAGTAGTAAAACCATCATTAAGGTAATATTAGAGAAAACAAAAATTATACTAACGCCCAAAATTACGTAATATGTCGATACTTCATTTCGATAAACATAAAAACATACTTAGGTAAGTAGTAGGTACTCAGAAAAAATATCAATAGACGTTTTTTCTCGCAAAATGTCGTTGAAAAAGGTAATGACATTTCCATTTTCCATGTTATATGGTTATCATTCGTCAAATCATACCGCCTTTCATAAAACTCGCGTATGTAAACGAATGTATACCTACCTATGTCAAATCAACAGTATTCACCGACACTCAGTGTACCTACATATAGCCTTAAATAGCGCGTTTTAATTAAGTCTCATGCCTTCATACGTCGTTTTAATTTACTTACGTAACAATGTATATTTATATTTTCAGTCACCTATTTAAGGAAACTACCTACATAGGTCATACAGTGACCTCCAAAAGTTAGTTGACATTTTTTCTATTTCGGTTGTGATGCCACATTGTGTTTTAAAATAAAAAAAATAATCAGGTAGGTACTCCTAACCTCTCTTGATAGTTTTGTATGATAAGTTAAAGGTTGTTGATAGGGTTCCGTACGATGAATATGTTACCCACCAAAAAATTTCATATAAAGTAGGTTGTCAAGACTTACATACCTAACGCTTTCACTTTTCAACATTCAATATTCATTTATTTACGCTACACGTCCGTGTTTGGGTCACAGAAATTAATAATAATAATAATAATATTCTTGGACATTTCACACAGCGCCATCTAGTCCCAAGCTAAGCAACCTAATGCTTGTGTTATGGTAACAAGATGGCTGATAAACTACTTATAATAATACTAATTCATACGTGTAACTCAATCAGTCCAGCAGATTTTGATTCAAATTGGATATGACAGACAGACAGACACACGAGTGATGCCAAATAAGAGTTCCGTTTTTTTATTAGGACGTCATCATCATCGTCATCAATTCAGCCGAAAGATGTCTACTGCTGGACATATGCCTCCTCCAAGCACCTCCACTTCGACCGGTTCCATGCTTCTCGCATCCAGCGGGTTCCTGCGGCTTTAACAAGGTCGTCAGTCCACCTCGTGGGAGGCTTGTGGGTGGAATTATTAGGACGTACGGAACCCTAAAAGCAACAGAATTCTAATAGTTTTTTTACACAAAATTACACTTAGCCGTCCTCAATGAGCCTGTCAGATCTACACACGAAAACGTAGGCTACATCGAATCCACAGTAGATAGGTATTCACAAACAGTCTGTGTCAAATCTAAAATGGGGAGTTTCAATTAAGCCGTGTTCTCACGCGGTGAGCCAAATGAGAGTGTAGACTGTATGATCACTTCATTTGAACAGCCCCCCAATTGCGTTACACTGGCAATGAGGTTCGTGCCCCATGTTTATAGAGCTTAATTTTGCTTGCGCGAAAGTATTTGCCCTCAGCATTTCGCATTTCAAGTCTGATTGATAGTTTCAGAGATGAGCGGTTTCAAACAAAAAACAAACCAACTTTTCAACTTTAATATATTAACAATGATAATAGGTAAATAACTATAAGTCGTATTAACACGCTCAGCGCCATGTGTATCTTTTGCGATACACACTGTCTAAACACTTGTGTATTCTTTTTGATACACAAGCACCATTCCAGTCTAAGCGCCGTGTATCGCTAACGCGCACACTTTCCATACATTTTGTATACAAAAAATGTTGCCCTGGCCTAGGGAACTTTCCTGGTGTAGTGATATTGGCATATGGGGCTTGGGGCTGAGCGTGTTAAAACATTTGATTAAAACTTTACGTTAACTTCGTTTCAACAAAATATTATTTTGACTTGTTTTGAAAAGCTCCAAATACAATAACAGTCGCAAAATTAAAACAATCTAATCTTTTGGAACCCATTAAAGTTATCCCACAGAATTCAAACTTTAAATGTTCCTATAAAATAAATTAAATCGTTTGTTTCGGTTCACCACAACCTTTTTAGGGTTCCGAACCCAAAGGGTGCCAATGGGACCCTACTACTAACCCTCCGCTATGCGTCCATCCGTCTGCCTGTCAGCGGGCTGTATCTCATGAACCGTAAAAGTTAGACAGTTGAAATTGTCACAGAGTGTGTATTTCTAACAAATAATAAAAATTAAAACAAGGTTAATTAAAATCAAAGGGATATATATACTAGAAACTCTTTTTATAATTAGTACGTAGTAGTAAATATAAAACTGTACTGTATAATCAAGAGTTCATTTCTGTAATTTGGACACATGACACATGGCTGTAGTTTAAATCATTCATCGAAATTGGATTTACATAATTACAACCATCGTTTTAAATGTGAATAAAAGATGAAAGCTAACGACGATAGTCATTTTTGTGCTCAATTGAACTATGATTAATATTAATAAGAAAGACAAAGTTAACCCCATTTTCTATACCTACCTACACTAATAAAATAGTAACGAAGTCCAAACTGTACAACTGTACGTATAGTACAGTTGTACAGTTTGGACTGTACAGTGTGTGTCTGTACTGTGTGGTGTGTGTCTGTACTGTGTGTTAATTGATGGTAGTTTTGACATTATTAATGGTGATTTTGACATTTTTATTGGTTATTTTGACATTATTGTTAGTTGTTTTGACATTATTAGTAGTTATTTCCATAATTTGCCAAATGTACCCAAGTACTAACACTGGTGTTTAAGATGTGCATGTTATTACTAACAATTTGTTAGTTAGGATAATATGATCTGGATAAATAAATGATTATTGTTATTATTAAAAAAAGGAATTGATACGAGGTGTGTGGGGGACGAGTCTGATGCCGAAATTATAGTTTTTAGAATTTTTGTCTGTTTATTTTATTTGCGCCAATCCGAAACATAGGTACGTCAATGTCCCGGATTGGCCCAAAAATAAGGCTGAACGCATTGGGATGAAATTTGGAACACAAATAGTTTATACCCTAATTGCGCACACTATCAATCACAATCTGAATCATTTTGAAGGATATTGCTAATCCATTGCTTTATATGTTCGAAAAATGTATGTGCTCAATAACGTAAATAACGCAATCAATGTTGTTGAACTGTCAAAATGAAAGCCGTTGCTAATAATAGTGTGTTGCGCAATTTTTACTCCGCTGGATTAACACATAGAATACTTTAATCAACATGGTAGGTTCCCGTGATATATTTTACGACATCCACACGGGCAAAGGTTAGTTAACAATAAAATCTCAAAGAAGAAAGAAAGAAAATACGTTTAAATTGCGGTAAACATGACGCAAAAAAAGAACATAAAACACAAAAAAAAAGTAAGAAAGGGTTGGGGGAAACATGCGTCACATCCACGCAGGACGACTATCGCTCAGCATTATGCTGCGACCCTATAACCCTACAATACAGGGTGGCAGGGATATCGACGCGCAAACTGAAACCATGAATTCAGCACATGAGTTTAGGGTCTAAACTCATGTGCTGAATTCATGGTTACAGTTTGCGCATCGATTTCCCTGCCACTTTGTATAGAAGTACCTTTCTTCAAGTTCACAAAATCTTTTACCAACACCAGAATGAAATTACCATTTCGCTACAGAATTATTTGACCAACAACACCAAAGTTATGTTCGCAAGTTTTTCGATTATTCTTGAGATACACAAGCAAGTACTTAAGGAGTAGTTTCGAGTTGTTTGAGATGAGTTAGCGCCTTTTTGTGAGAGGATCTCAAATCGAAATGAGTGTTTGAATAGATTTTGTTGAAGATGGAAAATCAACAGCCAACATAATGGATCATCATCATCATCAGCCTATAATGTTCCCACCGCTGGGACATAGGCCTCCTCTCGGTGAGAGGGAGTGGGCTGTCTACCACGCGGGCCCATTGCGGGTTGGTAGATGTCACATGTCTTCGATTTTTTGGTTCTAGGAAATGCCGGTTTCCTCACGATGTTTTCCTTCGCCGTTTTGAGAGCAGTGGTGATGAAATTATTTACACAAAATAAAGCGCCTGTCTGGTATCGAACCCACAACTCGTAAGTCGCGGCCGTTACCACTGGGCCACCACTGCTTTCTGGACTCAGAATGGATTGTTGTGAACAAATACAAAATCTTAAATATTAGGAAAATTTGTTGTGATGTAAAAGTGCTAAGTCAAGTCAAAGCATTTATTTCAAAGAGGAACATAAAAGGCACTTTTGAACGTTAAAATTTTCAATAAAGTGGAATTGATTCTAGTCGCCCCTTTCAAATGTAGTTTCGTTTGGAAAAGAATGGGCAAGAAACTCCACATTCCATCATAGGATCGCTTTTTAAAAGGGAAGGTTCGGGAAGGAGAAAATAATTAGTGGAGTCTTTGTACTACATATTTTCCCTAGTGAGGTTTTTGACAAATGAGTTCTGTGTTTAAATAAAACTACCAGATGGCATAACATAATCAGCCTAAAAATGCTGGGACACAGGCCTCCACCCTGTGAGAGGGAGTGGGCCATAATCTACCACGCGGGCCCAGTGCGGGTTGGCGGATATCACATGTCTTCGAATATTTGGTTCTAGGACATGCTGGTTTCCTGATGATGTTTTCTTTCACCGGTTTTGAGAGCAGTGGTGATGAAATAAATTACACAAAGTAAAGCGCCTGTCAGGTATCGAACCAACGACCTAGAACTCGTAAGTCGCGGTCTTTACCACTGGGCCACTGATCTTCCACTTCTACCAGATTGATTTAAACGTAACACTCGCATCCTTAAGGTAAATTCGACCAATGAAATTGAACGCTACCAGTGTCATCATTGTTGTGGAATATTGACACTGACAGCTAGCATTGCCAGATGCCCCGTATTTTACAGGTTACCCCGTTTTTCCGGCTTTACTAATATAGGAACCCGTATTTTTTTTTTATAATTTACGGGGCAATGCGTGAACGGATAGCCGAAACCGACTAAATTAATACTGTGAAAGCGGAGCTTCAAGTTAAATGTAACTTTAAGTTAAAATGTAGGCATTTTTATACATTGGCTTCACAAAATGAAGAACGATATTATGTCTCCCGTAAAAAAAACTAAAACTCGTATTTTTTATACTAGTAACCCTTTTTTTTTGTGGATGGGAAATCATCAAATGACCCCTCCCGCTCTGGGTGGAGCGGAAGGGAGTGTCAGACTCTTACTGACTAAAACCCACCCGTGTTCCTTCCTTAGCCCTTTATGTTCCAGGGCAGCGGTAACCCTTTCGGACGATCCCGCTACCCTGGCAGGCTTCGGTCCTATCGGGCCCCATCAGTCGTGCTGACATCTCTTTGAGGCGCGTGTGGAACACATACGCGCTGTCCGGCACGGGCCTGGTCCTGATCGGACGGTGAGTTACCCATTACTCTCCGCCCGCAGGCCACCGTAGGCGCGGGCCTACGGTGGCCGGGAGTCGTCACGCGGCTCCCGACGCCCGGAGCGTCTCCCGCGGCGGCTGAGGCGTGAGGTCCGTTCCCTCGTCCACCCCGCCATCTCCTTCGCTAGCATGACTGCTTCGCAGAAGGAGGTGACTGCCTCCCACTCCCTCTCGCCCCGGACCATGGCTTGAACCAGGGCCAGACGCGAGAGATCGCCGCTGCTGCCGATCGCCTCTACAAGGACACGGCGGTGCTCTGCCCAAGCGGGGCAGACCTCCACCGTATGCTCCACCTTGTCATCTGGGCGCTAGTAACCCTTAAATCAAGATGTGGTTGATGGCAACCCTACCTCCCTACAACTAAACTTTAGATGTGCTGATCGCGTTTAGTTTCGCGGGTAAAATTGGCACTTACATAACGCAAGATCTAGCGAAACTAGCGAAAAAACAAAACCCGTGATGGAAACACCAATTTAATTGGTTTATTAAAACGTGACTCATGTTTATCACCTTTAAAAACACGAGCAAGCACTTATTAGCTTTGCTCTCCCACATTGCGAACTTCGGTTTCGTAAACAAAAAATAAACTGTTTCTACTTCACACTTTTATTGCTTCCTAAAATACTTCCTCACCCCAATTGGGGACTGGGATAGGGGAAGAAATCTTTAAAGACATTACGTCTACAATCGGGGCGCAATAAAAGGTAGAATCGTTAAATAAGACAAGCAATTTAACGCGTGAGAGGGCCACGTGCTGTACACTGATTGGTCTTCGTCTGTATGGCCTTTTTGATTGAGGCCTCCGAAGTTCGCCGTCAGCGAAGAGTGGAGGCCTTTTGGTTAAGGGATAATATGTTACATAAAGGACGTGCTTGAGTGTCGTTGATGTTTATCGATGCGGGCGAAGGGTGTTTGAATAGGGCTAATAATGAGTAAGGTGTTGTCACTTTTATCGATATAGAGAGTGTAGGAATAATCCTAATATTCATTAATAGTATAAAACAACAACGAAGATAAATGAATATTTAAAAGACAAAATATAAGTACAAAAATAATTTATTTAGTAAGTATTAGTTCAGTTAACTATTCATACATAAAAAACCATAACAGACATTACCTACCTGTGTTATACTTGTCAGTTCTATTCAATGTACCTGCATAATAAGAATAGAAATCGATTGGACTCTCCTGTAAACATACCTAGACTGTATGACGTCCGTTCGTTCAAGGCAAAACGGTAAGCAACTTTATGGTAACTTGATCCGTGGCTAAGTGTTTGCGATGTCGAACAAATCATTCGCTTCGTTTGCTTGCCTATTTTTGGATGTGTTGGTAAGACATGTTGGTATTGTAGGTAGGTTACTACGTGGTTTCGGTAGGAATACTAATTAACGTATGAACTAATGAGACAAAAACAATCAATGACATTAGTTGGTAAAAGACGAGAGTTTCACGTTTATAATATTAGTATGACTTTTTTTTTGGTGTACATAATATAGAGTATTTTATATATCTAATTAAATTAACTACCTGCATATTGGACAGGGAAAAATGAACTTACCTTGCCCACAAAGCTACAGGAAAATAAAAAATCAACGGGTTGCACTCCGGGAGTGCTGGCAGAAGTGAAAACTTGAATATTTCACTTGGATGGAATGTTAATTAATAATTCATAGTTCTTTGTTTTTGTAAATTGCATGTGTATTCAACACAAAGTAAATTGTTTTTATGAATTATAATAATATATGAAAAAATGAAAAAAATAATAACGTTGTGCATTTTTCACATTTTGGAATGCGGTCTACTCTCCCTCCGTCTTACGAATTTTCGATCAGGTCACGTGTCCTGACGCGAGCTCCATCTTACGAATTTTCGATCAGGTCACGTGTCCTGACGCGAGTTTAACATTTTTTACTCATTACAACAAAAGTGCACAACGCTTATTTCATTATGAAAGTGCTTCTAAAATAATCTCACTCATAACAGAAATGTTGACCTTTACGAAGGTCATAAGGGATTACCACAGTTGTACTCAAAGTTGGCTATTCAATTATCGAACTTTTTGACAGCATGCCATTTTTTTACCCTGGCCTAACGTAGGTCATGTTAAGATAAATGATAAATGATTTTATTTTGTAAGTAGGTTTGTACAAACACTTTTACACGTCAATCATATTTTAAAACTAGATGATAAAAACATAACATACATAATCAGCCTATAATACAAGTAATAAACCGCGGGGCCCAGCTAGTGCATTATAAAAGTAGAAATACAACGGGTGAGCGGTCTTATCGCTAGAAGTGATCTTTTAACCTTTGGATGGATGAAGAGACAATACTGAAAAATATATGGTAAAATATATAATAATAAAATATAAGAAAAAATATAAATATTTTGTTATTCAATGTACGGTCGCCAAAGGAGATAAGTAATCAGGGTCGTCAGATATAGTTGAAGTTTAGTAAGAAACCGATGGATGTTTTCGAATGAAATTTAATTTGATAAATGAACTGTTTGTTTTCTAAGTAAATTAAATTTTATTCGAAAACATTCATGGATATATTACTAAACTTCAACTATATCCGACGGCCCTGGTTACTTATCTCCTTTGGTGACCGTCGTTATGCCAAATGAAGGTTAAAAACTATTTTTAAACCTGCTCAGTGTCTGCAAAACTACTAAAAACATAATTCTCTATCACAAAGCCATTCTTCAGCTTTTAATTGTTAAATTATAAAAGTATGGACATGACCATAATAAATTTTAGCGTAATGTCCTGAATTTAATGACTCGGGGACCGTAATTATGAAATATGACCGAAACGTGGACTGAATGTGACGATATTTATTCTTTGCGACGGAAAAATTACGTTTATGAAACTATAGTTACTTTTATTGTGATGTACGTTCCTATTGTTTCAATTACAGTATTTTTATCTCACAAAGCAACACGCGTCTTACTTGTGGTTACTTGTGAAGACGAGTAGCGTCAGCACACACACGCACACTTCCCACTTTGCCATTGTCTCGGAAGGTACCGAGAGCTTCTACGCTGACACATTCACACACATTCACAGCGTGTTGGTAAACTTGGTAAATACAAGTTAAGCGCGCGACGCTTCGTGAGATATAAATAATATTCAAATAAAATACTATATTATTGTAGTAACATGGCTTCGGTGCCTCGGAAAGCTAGTTACGCCGTTTGTCTCGGCTGTTCTTCGTAGATCTTTAACACGTTGGTCTTTGTTACGGGTAGTCAGAAGCCCGAAAGTCTGACAACCAGTCTTACCAAAGGGTATCGCGTAACCTAGTAATTGGGTTGTGATGGTGAGATAGGCAGTCGTTCTATGTAAAATACTGGTATTTAGCTACATCCTCTCTGAAGCTTGCTATGTTATATTTTCGTCCGGGTTCTGTCAAACTCAAACTCAAAACGTTTATTTGAATTACACCAATTTTGGACACCTTTGAATTGTCAAGGGGTCGGTCAGTCAGAAAGATGGAGCTAGTTGCCCATTCCAAAGCGGATCCTATGGAAATGAACGGGCAAAAAACTCTACGGCCACTTACCAAAATACTGTACTGCGCTTATTAAGGTCATAAACTTCAAAGTGTATTTAGCAAAGCACTTAAAGCCAAAAAAGTTCAGAGCTCTGTTCACTAACGAGGTGACAATAATTATTATAATGATTCAGTAATTGCGCACAACTTACTACCTACGCAGATCGTTTAACCGGCCGTTACTGTTAATTAACTTTTACAGCTCGCGTGGGAAGATGGAAACCATCGCCTTGACTTTGAATTGGACCGCTGGATATAAAAAACACGTGTACCTATTAATGTCCTGATGGGCCTGAGGTTAAGGCCTCGCCTCATTTACAAGGTTGTAGTTCAATTCATATGTACTTTTTGAGTTTATCTTGGACATTACTGACATCGTTGAAGGACAAGTACCGTGAAGAAACCTGGAAGTCTGAAATCGCCAATCTATCTTCAGCAAGCGTAGTGATCAATGCTTGTAAATTCTCTGTATGAGATTTTTTTTTTTTTTCAGGATGGGAAATCAGAAATGACTCCTCCCGCTCTGGGTGGAGCAGAAGGGAGTGTCAGACTCTTACTGACTAAACCCCACCCGTGTTCCTTCCTTAGCCCTTTATGTTCCAGGGCAGCGGTAACCCTTTCGGACAATCCCGCTACCCATGAGAATAGGCCTTTGCCACACACAGTAATAGGCCAGCCTATTACTGTCTCACTGTATGGCAAAGGCCCTTATTATTATTTACAAAATAAACTGATATTTGACGGTAATTAACATTCCAGGTGCATTATTTATTCATGACTTAGAGAGAGAAGAAAGAGAACGGAAGTGGGTCTGGATGCGTTCACAATGTACAACTTTTTATAGGAACTAAATAGCTTCTGCCACAACTTCGTTCGCCTTTTTCTTGTGCTAACATAAAATATACCCTATATCTGTGCCCCGTTAGTTCTTTTTCGCTTAGCGTTCTCTCTGACTTTTTCTCTTTTTGCTCTCGGCTCCTAAGGATCGTTACGTGATCTTAATGAACTACGAGTATAACCTTCCTCAAGAATCAGTATATCAAATGAAAAAAATATTATTATTATTATGAGCCTGTGTAGCTACTGTAGGGCAGAAGCCTGCTTTCCCACTTTCCACTTCTCCCGCTCTAATGCGTAGTGGGCCAATCTTTTGAAAATGAGTCCACCTTCACTTTCTGGGCCTAACGCGCGGTCCACTGAGTGGTGGCTTTTTGGGTATTGCTGCGACAGATATGGCCAGCCCAGTTCCAATTTACTAGGTATAAAATAATGAATTCATAAATTTTTGTCATTATATCAAGACAAAAATTGCAAATTGTTCGAAAAGTGCTGATTCTCAGCCTAATTTAATGTTAAATATTGTTAAGAATTTTACTGACCTACAATTACCATAAAGTATGCTCATGCCGCCTATGAAACAGGTTTATAACATTATTATACCTTTGTAAGTTATTTCTAAGACTTTGTGTTAATATTTTACCAATTTAATACTGAATAAAATATATATACCTACATATTTTTTTATTACTTTAGTCCAGCAGTCGTGCGGCCAGCGTCCGCTTTTTGTGTTTTGGAACGAAGTATAGAGTTCTTAATGCGGTCTGTGAGTTTGAAACCGAGTATACTTCGTTCCATATGATATTTTTAAATTGTAGTTCCAAAGATTAGCGCATTAAAACAAATAAACTCGTCAGCTTTATTATATATATATATGTATTATAGTATAGATTTAGTCTATGTGACCTCGAAACGATGAATGGACTGTGTGAATGATGATATGATTAGAAAAGGGCTGACTACCAAGATGACGACTAATAGAGAAGT
This sequence comes from Apamea anceps, assembly GCA_951799955.1. Lineage (NCBI taxonomy): Eukaryota > Metazoa > Arthropoda > Insecta > Lepidoptera > Noctuidae > Apamea > Apamea anceps. Next base: position 4,910,058 of record OX637509.1, read on the forward strand.
ATGGAAGAAAAAACATGTTGCGCCGACCGCAAATATATTGGGATAAGTGCAGGAGATGGTTAATAATTAATTGATTGATTAATTTATTGTAATATTGATATCAAAGATCATAATTATGATGCGCTGGCTGGCTAAATGAAATCAAGTAATAAATTAAAACTAGTACCGGCTGCAAAAATGTGAACTACACCGAACAAATTAATACTCGCAGAGTAACGATGGTGCAACTTTTATAATTGCTTTCAACAGTTAATTTTAGTTCCCATTGTAAACGCGTTTTACACTATTATACATACCATAACATAACGCCTGTGTTTCTCGAAGGGTTAGGCAGAGATGCACCTATAGTAAGGAGCGGTGGTAGCCCAGTGGTAATGGCCGCAAATTACGTGTTGTAGGACGTAGGTTCGAACCTGTGCTGTGCTGCTGGGGAGTTTGTTGCGCCACTTCTTCTTCCCAGCGATAGCACTAGGAAGTGGTGAAGGGCGGGCGTTTTTGGGGGACTGTCTTTTGTAATTTTGACGTTCGAAAAGTGCTGATTCTCAGCCTAATTTGAATAAATGACTTTTGATTTTGATTTTGATAACCAACAGGCACTTTACTTGTGTAAATTATTTCATTAGCACTGCTCTCAAAACGGTGAAGGAAAACATCGTGAGGAAACCGGCATATCCTAGAACCAAAAATCCGAAGACGTGACATCCACCAACCCGCACTGGGACCGCGTGGTGGATTACGGCCCACTTCCTCTCACAGAGAGGAGGCCTGTATCCCAGTTGTGGGAACATTATACGCTGATTATGTGTGTGTGTGCACCTATAGTACACCTGCCTGTCGTCAGTCATGTTTAAGTTCCCTGTAATGGGGGGTGAGCCTGTTGCTATCAACCAGGCACAATTCCAGACTCCGGGCTACTACTGAGAAATTCCCAGATGGAGATGGAAAAACCCAGTAACACTGTGGCGGCATCTACATCGCCACATGCGAACTACGCATCACATTGACGTCACGCAAAAATCTTGCATCGAGCAAGCAGAGTTTACCGCGCGACTAGACTAATATTATACAACGTCCCGACAGCTATCATTGGGCAGTTCCCCACCAGACACGACATCTACCTAGTCGGAGGATCCTCCCTTTTCTATGGAAGACGAATGAACTTGACACCTTGTTCCTCATACCTCTATAACCCTTCGATCGACCTGGGATCCGAACCCAAGACCTCATGCACAGCAGTAGCGCTTACGACGACTCGACCAACAAGGCAGTCTATTATTTTAATTTATAATACAAACTCGAAAACAGTTGTTGAAGTGAGTGCTTTGTTCACAAACACAATTTAATTTATTCCTACAGAGCAGACGTAGGTACGGAGCAAACTCAACAGGGTTCAAGAAACTCCAAGTAATTTTGAATAGAACACAATAATAACTGAAGAGCGCTGCTTCAAAAACCCGAAATGTCCAGTGAATAAGAGCCCGAAAATCTAATAATCTATTGAATCCGAACCAACAGGGTCCACTTTCGTAAATACTCTCTTATACAAGCACATGCGCTACCCACAGTTAATAAAAAAGGGCCGACAAATTAACGGTCGGTAAAAATATCCGACCGTTGCCGTGTGGATCTGTAAAGGGGGAAAAATAAACATTTAGCTTAAAAGGAAGTAGGTAAAGGGATGAGAGTTTTAAATCATTTTCTGTTTTGGGATAAATACACTCCAGCACCCTATTTGCGTAGGGTACACTATCAAACTCAATTTGAATTATTTTAAAGGAATCCAATTCTACATTTTTTCGAAAAATGTATCCCGTGCTACTGATAGTGTATTAAATCGAACCACCCTGCACTTTTTGTATTTGTCTATAGCTTTTTGAATGTTCGTGAATTCCAATCCGGAACATTGACCAGTATTTCGGCATCAAAACTGCGTAAAAACTTTTTCTTTGGCTCTAAATATAATTTAAATTTTTTAGGCTTTTTTACCTCGCACGGTGACTCGATTTACGAATTTGGAAATGTATTTGGTGATTATTCAAGTCGAATTTTCACTGTAAGACAATGCAAATTGTTTGAATAAAATTGATAATTACAGAGAAGGAAAACTATCAAAGTTGTTCTGTATTGTTGATGTTGTGATAGGAAGAACAACAAGAATTGACTGATTGCTACGGCGTAGCTAACGCGATCATGTTACTGCTACGAAGCCTCGCTTCGTAGCCGGTAAATGCTACGAAACTACGCTACCGTCGCGTAGCCAGTAACTGCTACATACTATAAGCCAAAAATGACAAAGTGCGTTATACATGTATCTGTTTAGCATAGATTTTTTCTGAACCTATCTTTGTAACATAAAGTAAAGTTCTTATATAAAACCACTATACTACGAAACCGAAGAAACTAATTCATCTCAGATGAAAGAATCATCAATTACAAAGGAAGTCTATCTTCCTCGCAGCTTAATTGAAAACAAACGATGGACGAAAAACAAGTTGCGTGAACTTTGCCAATGATCGATGGCCGCTGTTGATTTAGTTATAGACCTTTTTTATTAGATGAGAACTTCATTGACCGATCGCTAATCGATCAGCAAATTCCTACGGGCCTTTTATTTGACGGTGAAACTGTAAAAGCTTCAGATTAAGAGAATACTTTTTAAGATATTTTTCTTGAATGAAGTGGTGAAGAGTTGGTTTTGCGTGTATATAACACCTTTATTGACCACCTTATTACCTCTATTGACGCAGTGAAGTGTCATGAATTCAATCTTTTTATTTTTATTTCACAGAATATTAAATGTTTGAAGACTAAGGTTTCAACTAGATGAGGTCGGCGTTTCCTATCCGACTACTCTGAGAAGAAAGGCTAAAACGAACTCAGAGGTCACCGTCTCTTTAAAAGTTCAGACAAAGTCTTGGTGTGAAGACTACGTAGACTGTCTGAAATGGTCTTTTGAGGAAGGAACCACACAGAACGAGTGGACCTGTCCAGTCAGTGCACGCATTTGTCAGTAATCATGCAGTTGAACTCAGAACTCAAGATTAAGCTTGATACGGTGCCGAAATGTGGACACTGACAGTCGGGCTTGTTGACAATTGACATAGCTTGCAGAATAAGCAAACTGAAGTGGCATTGGGCCATGTTTGTTGAAGGACGGATGGCAGGTGGAGCAGATGAGTCCTGGAGTGGAGGCCGCGCATCGGCAAGCGTAGTGTGGCTCGCCGCCGCCCAGCTAGATGGACCGACGACCTAAAAAGGTGGCTGGGACGGACTGGATTTCGCGCAGCTTGAGAGAGGCCTATGACCAGCAGTGTACTACAACACACTCAGTCAACTCACCAACACACACTCAACTCAAGAGAGAGAGAGAGAAAGGGTGAGTGTACACTCAACTCACTCACTCAACTATAAAAAATATATATTTTCTTTCATTCAATCATATTTCCACACTGAACAAATATTTGTGAAGTATACAGATTTTTTCAGTCTGTATATATGAATGTGTTATGTGTGTCTGTAAAGACACCCACGATACAGTTGAAAAGGGCAAAATCTATTCAACTGTGAATTCTTTTAGCACCTATACTAATGTACTATAATAAACCTGAAAAGTTTGTTTGTTTGAACGCGTTAATCTCTGGAACTAACAGTCGGATTTGAAAAAAATATTTTTGCATTTGTTAGCCCAATTTTTGAGGAAGATTAAAAGCTATTTATGATCACACTATGACCCTTAGGAGCCGAGTAAAAAGCGAAAAAACAATCAGAAAGAATGCTAAGCGAAAACGAAGTATTAACGCGGGCAGGTGATGCGATGCGACGAGGGAACAAGAAATTTCACGCGGAAAAAGTCCAAGTCCAAAATCCAAGAAGCCGTTCACAGCCCAAGTCCAAAGTCTAAGTTGTGGTCGGCCATGTCCAAAGTCCAAGTCGCCTTCCAAAGACCAAGTCGCGGTCCAAAGTCCATGTCCAAAGTCCAAGTCACCGCACAAAGTACAAGTCCAAAGTCCAACTCGCGGTCCAAAGTCCGTGTCCAAAGTCCAAGTCGCGGTCCAAAGTCCATGTCCAAAGCCTATGTCCAAAGTCCAAGTCGCGATCCCAAGACCAAGTCGCCGTCCAAGGTTAAAGTCTAAAATCCAAGTCGCGGACAGTAGCTAGTGTTCTTATATTCTTCAGGCCTAAACTATATCTTAACGACAGACCTAAAATAAAAAAAGACAATCAGCCTTAAGTTAAAAGTCGTTTTATCTTCAAATTGCCTACTGTTCCCAAAGACCTTTGTTTTATTTAAATACAAAATCTGTATAAAGTTATATAATTTCTGCCTAACGAACCATGCATGATTGAAATAATATTATTATAGGTCTGGTAAACTGCCTTTTATAAAACTCTTGTGTGAAATGAATCAAATTCTCTTAAAAAAATAATAATTTGCCTAGCCTTTTCCAACTATGTTGGGGTCTAACTAGATGCAGCTAAATATCAGTATTTTACATGGAGCGACTCCCTATCTAACTTCCACAACCCAGCTACTGGGTAACACGTTACCCCTTGGTAGTTGTCAGACAACCTTTGAAAAATAGTTTGATTAAATCATTTGAATATTGCGCAGACGATTGGCTATTCTAAACTTTTTAATGCTTTTTAAAATAAAAATCTATTATTATTCCAGGTCATTTTCCTAACATAAGCATTAAAGCTAATTTCTGGCTGAAAATGGGCAATTTAGGTCTAGATTTAGCTCTAATAAATTCTTCGTCATTTCTTTTTTGAGAAAAACTGCGAAATAATTAACTTAAACCCTCGTCTTTTCAGTGATGTGAGTAAAGCGAAAGGGTTTCAGTATCTTTTTTGTAAAAGAATTCATTGGATTTAAAGTGTCTGTAAGGTAACTTGCTTATCTACGTGAGCCTTTTTAAGATATCTGGTAAAATGTGGGTGTAACACACATGTGCTTTCCACTTCAGTGAATATAGTCGTTATGTTATAATACATAACACTAACGACCCGCCCCTGCTTCACACGGTTTTTTTAACTTGACTAAACATCGAGTCAACATATTTTTTTTTATCAGTTACAATTGTGTCCAATTATGAGCATCTGCTGCCGAACTGGGTTTATTGCCTGTTTCACGCAGCAGCGCCTCAAGCCCTCGGACTGGGTATGCATTCATTTTTATACCTATATATCATTAAGGGCTAATTTTTCAATCGACCAATAATTTTTATTCGTGGAATAAAATTGACGTCTGACAGTTTCTGTATGGAAGAACTGTCAAAAATTCAACATTATTCCTCGGATAAAGTTATCTGGCGTTGAAAAAATAGCCCTAAATTTAATATGAATGTAATATACGTATAAATTTTTCGGAATAAAATCTAAAAATAATGGTGAAAACCGCAACCGTTGCATAGTGAACAACAACGCGGTCTCGTAGACAGACACACACAAGCGACTTTAATTAATAATATTTACTAGCTGTTTCGCGAGTTCGTCTGCGATCCAGCCGATCTATCCTGTAAAAATCTCACCGTGACACCTTAGGTGAAGTGATCTCGAAGTGAGTTTTCAATAGTGTCAAAAGGTGAAAGGACAGCTCACCTAAGTGTTCACGGTGAGATTTCTACAGAATAGATCGGCTGGATGAAAAGAAGCTTATTTCCTAACCCAGGTCATAGTCTACCCCATGTCTACCCATGTGCCAAATTTCATCCAAATCCGTTCAGCAGTTTAGTGTTTCCCACTCCCTCTCGAAGAGAGGAGGCCTGTGTCCCAGCAGTGGGAACATTACAGGCTGATTAAGCATGTTTGTATATGAGTGTTAATATTTACTTTACATTCAAGTTGATCACAGATTGAATAAAACGATTCCTCTTCGGTGTTGTGGAGTAGCAGGAAATCCTCGTTTCACGGAATCATAATAAAATCGAACAAGTTGATAAATAAATTGGGAAAAAAATAGCTGGTATATCATTTATTTAGTAGGTAGACTTGACTATTCTCCATTATCTGACTATTATTTGTCGACCATCAGTCGCACTAACGCACTACGACCATTAGTGGTGAGAAAGCACATCAGCTCAATGTACATCGAGCTGATGTGCTGTCTCACCACTAATGGTCGACATATCGCACTGTCGCCCTAACATTTATCGCATATTTGTTTGGTGCAACTTTGATGCGGAGTCCCATTATTTACATGATATAACCTCTTTAATTTTGTATGAGAATTAAATATATAAAATAACAAAAAAAGCTCTCACGTTAATTTATCTTCTAGGATGAGAATGAACTGTATGATAAATAGTTCATACTGTGGTGAAATATTAAATATTCAGAAAGGTTTTAGCGGAGCGCACCGGACGCACTTAAGTGTCATCACTCAACACTACTCGACAGTATACTTCGTTTCAGCAAGTTTTTAGTTAAAAGTTTTAAGTTAAATGTTCAAAAGTTCATGTACACTTTTGAACATCAAAATAATATTGTATTAGAAACACTTCTTCTTGTTTGAATTGATGATACTTTGACCCAGTACACGTACTGGGCCGTCATTAAACTGATAGCGTGTATGTATGGCCACCGCCTTACATACACACTACATTCAGTTTTATGACTAAATATAATAATATACAGGATGACAGGGACATCGACGCGCAAACTGTAACCTTGAATTCAGCAGATGATTCTATGCTAGGCGCTCTAAAGTAGACATTTTTCGTAGGTTATCACAAAAACAAAAGCTGTTTCGTAGAAAAGTAACCTACGCGGTCAAAATAATAGTAATTTTTTTTTAAATATCCGACCTAAGGTTTTAAGTGGTCCAGAATCATGTACTGAATCTATGGTAACGGGTCGTGGGTCGATGTCCCTGCCATTGTGTATAATGTCTTTTGTTTGCATGAGTAAATATTTGTCTGCAACAAAATAAAAACTTTTTATAACATTTTCGAGGTATTTTCTATTATAAAACTTAACAGTTCTCTAACGATTTATATTTGATTCGCAAACTTAAGTCTATATAGGCCAGCCTCAAATAGATGGCACAAAGCCAAACCCATTCGGTGCTGCCAGTGCTAAAAATAGCCACCGACTTGACGGAATTAAGGTAGGTTAAATGTTGGCAACCTTAATTCAATTTAAGGTTATTTTCTTACGTTTGTGATCATATTGGTGGCAACTGAAATAGGAGGGGACTACATTAGAAGAATTTTAAAGCAGAAGGGGTAGAATTATGTAGGCGTATGCGCGTAAAAATATGACCGCGGAAATATTCTCACAAGAGATATAGTTTAAATAATATAGTATTTTTTTTCTCACAAAGCGATGCGCGCTTTACTTGCGGTTAACAAGTGTACAGACGCCAGCAGGTCAAGCTACCCGAAACTGTCAAATTTTCCCAATGAACCTTGAACCATAACACTCTAGCAATAAAGTTGAAAATCTATTAAAGAAAATTGACAGATTGTAGTAGCTTGATGTGCTGGCGTCTGTACAAACACGCTGCGAATGTATGTGTAAGCGCAGGACCTGTCGGTACCGTCTGACACAATGGCGAAGTCGGAAGCGTGTGTATGTGTGCGTGTGTGTGTTATTTGCGCACGCTACTCGTCTTCACGCTCACATTCACAGCGTGTTTGTATACTCGGTTAGAACAATAAAAGCGCGTCGCTTTGTGAGATAAAAATACTGTATTTTATTGTCTATATTTTACTTTTAGACATTCAATTCAGTTTTCAATACGGTGTTTTCCCTTACTTTGTATCAGTTGTATTCTGTCATCTAATCTAATCTAACTAGCCTGTATTGCCCCACTACAAGGCAAAGGCCTCCCTGTTCCTGTTCCACATAATTCTGTCTTTTGCTAGTGCCAGTTCTTACGGCAGGAATCAAACTCAACCCGCCATCATCGTCATTTTGTCGTAAAAAATATTATTAAAAAGTATCTAATACGTGATTTATTAGAAAGTATAAGCTACCTATAAACTAGATCGCGCAATAATGGTTGAAATAAAAAAATATAATTATTTTACTTGGGAAACGCAAAGGGAATACAAACAATAAAAAAAGAACATCTAAAAAAATCATGAAGACCATAAAAAATTAAATAAACAGAACATTAAAAGTTTTAAGCACCTATATCTAATATATATTATGTAATAAAGATTCAAACTAACAAAATAGTGACAACAACAAAAAAAGGAAAACCTATGCGGAGCCAAAAAGGCTTTAAAGGTTTTGAACCTGCAACCTGGTTCCTGGTTTGAGTGGAGACCGCGAATTGATAAACATAAGGTGGGACGCCCTCAGGCTAGGTAGAGCGACGATCTTCGCAGGATGGCTGGTAGCAGCTGGATGCGAGTTGCCGAAAATCGAGTGAATGGCGTGCAATAGGAGAAGCCTTTGTCCAGCTGTGGACTGCTATAGGCTGATGATGATGAGGATCGATGATGAACCTGGTTCCTAAACATTCATTCTACAACGAGCATGAAGAGTAACTTCACAAACATTCCAGATCTTTCTTTGTTTTATTTCTCTGTTCAAATTATTCTTGTAACACAATTTCAAGATGGCGGCCCTGACATCCCTGTATTTTCCTTTCGAATGTTTCAGGGGAACGATAAAAAGTTGATAAAATTGTACTAATCAATTTATGCGCTACGCCGCCTCTGATTCCCACTGAGGCAATATTAGTGGGTTTATGTTAGAAATTGGGCCATGTTAAAAGCTGTACCTGTAAATTTCATGGGAATTAATACTGTCTAGGGAGAAATATGGAAGTGGGTATATTACAGCTCTCAGCCTAATTGGAGCGACGATCTTCGCAGGGTGGCTGGTAGCAGCTGGATGAGAGTTGCCAAGAATCGAGCTGAATGGCGTGCAAATGGAGAGGCCTATGTCCAGCAGTGGACTGCTGTAGGCTGATGATGATGATGTATATTACGGCTCTCCCTATTTAAAGATACACGTACTTCTAAGCGTAATAAGTAACGTTATTTAATTTAGCTATAAAACAAATTACTGAATCTGACATTTGAAATTAATGCGGAGAATGCTGAAGGGCAGCCGGTATCCGGTAAAATTAAAAGACAGCCAAAACCGGAAAAGAGTAATTCTCGTAATTATAAACGTTCAAAATCTAATCGTAATCTCATCTCAGCGACAATCAATGTCGAAAACTTGTCAAAAATGTAGGGAAACTAGAAGAATTTATGACAGATTGCGACTGAGATCAGGGAGTGAACGTTCTTAAAATTACGAGAATTGCCCCCCTGCTCTCAGCGACAACCAATGTCAAAAACTGCGACAATTCGAACGTTCTTAAAAATACAGAATTGCCCCTGAGTATAAGTCAACAGATCAGTCAATGTTGTTTTCTAAAGTTCACATACTAAAACTGCACACTAATCAATAACAGCAAAAACAAAAAAATAACGGACCTCAAATAAAACCTTAGCTCGAGTATCCAGTAACCAATAAAGAAGAAAAGAAAAAAAAAATCCAATTCCCTCAAGGAAAGTAAGCACGGCGAAGGTCTGCGAACGTGAACGAATAGAAACTGCAATCGGACGGAAAGTAATTAAGTAGCGACAGCTTCGAGTAATAAAGAATGCCGCGTGACTTTGAATTGAGAGTTATTTCAAAGTGGGTAAGAAGTCAATCGTAACTATTCAAGATGTGGTTTTTTCGCAGTTTCTTTATTCTTCATCTCTTAACAGCCTATAATGTTCCCACTGCTGGGACACAGGCCTCCTCTTGGTGAGAGGGGCTCTACCGTAGCCACGCGGGCCCAGTGCAGTTTGGTACAGTCAACAGCAAAAGTAGATGATCAAAATCAGAAATTCAAAACTAATGAACGGAGTTCGCGTCAGAACTGTGTGGCGTCGAAGTGATTCAAAAGTATGTGATTGCAAATTGTACCAAACATTTACTACTAGTACAGCTGCCATATAGCTGCGAACTCCGTTGATTAGTATTGAATTACTGACTTTGATCATCTACTTTTGCTGTTGACTGTACTCGTAGATGTCACATATATTCGATTTTTTGGTTCTAGGACATGTCGGTTTCCTCACTATGTTTTCTATCACCGTTATTGGGGGCAGTGGTGATGAAATTATTTAGACAAAGTAAAGCGTCTGCCTGGGTTGGAAACTAGTACTTAAAAAAACCTAGTGCATATACTAGTACTTAAAAATACGCTAAATACAAAACCAATATTTTAAATGATATTGCTTTTAGGGCTGATTTTTCAATCGACAGTAAATTATTATTCGTGGAATAAAATTGACATATTGATTTTGTATGGAAGAACTGTCAAAAATTCAAAATTGTTCCTGGAATAAAATTATCAGATGATTGAAAAATCAGCCCTAAGTGTGTTAAAACGTCGTTTGATACGCGTGAGTATTTGTGAATATTAATAATGTATTATACCTGTGTGGGGGTGTGTTTGTGTGTGTGTAGTGTACCTTCCAGAACATACTCTCTAAATGATGGTGAAAACTGCAACCATTCATTGTGTAATTTAGAAGAACTAAGTGGTCATACAGATGAACATGAAAACCGACTTTGTTTTATACTTTTTACTACATAGAAGCTCACTCCTACATACTCAAACAAATAGACACAGTGGAACTTTGTTGGAACATTGTACATACAGATGGGAGAAAACCATGCGATATAACTTGAGCGATTCAATTAAATACAACAGACTAACAATTTACATAATTTATTAATCTTAAGACATACGTGATGAATTTCAAGGTACGTGATACTGTTAGAGATGCTGCTGGATCTTGCTAAAGAGGGTATCGTTATAAACAAGTTGGTTAGATTACCAGGTCATCATCTGCATAGACTTTTCCCTTCTATGTTAGGGTTGGCTTCCAGTCTATAATGAATACTAGTCTTTTACACGGAGCGACTGCCTATCTGACCTTCACAACCCATTTAGGTACTGGGTAATACGATACCCCTTGGTAAGACTGGTTGTCAGATTTTCGGCCTTTTGACGACCCGTAACAACTGTCAAAGATCCAAGAACTATAGATGGAACTAACGGCTTAACGTGCTTTCCGAGGCACGGAGGGGTTTTGGTATGTGAAGATGGTCACCCATCCACGGACCAACCGCGGCAAGCGTAGCTTGACCTGATCGATCGACCCGTGCGGCTGTTATTACTTAGCCACAAGGTTGGCTTATTCGGTGATTTTGATAAATTACTTAGGTATCTGACTGATTCTTTAGTCTAGTGGTCGCAAGCACTACTGCTGCTCATGAGGGTTACCAGGTCGAGAAACATATTATTGGCTTTTTCCGTCAGTATGGATCATCAGCCATCTTGTTACCATAACACAAGCATTAGGTTGCTTAGCTTGGGACTAGTTGGCGCTGTGTGAAATGTCCAGGGATATTATTATTATTATTAGGCCAGTTGACGGACACGTTTTTCCTACGGCGAGGTTTATGCGCCATACCTTAAAGAAACCGTGCCGTATTACCGTATTACCCAGTAACTGGGTTGTGGAGGTCAGATAGGCAGTCGCTCCATGTAAAATACTGGTATTCAGCTGCATCCGGTTAGACTGGAAGCCGACCCCAACATAGTTGGGAAAAGGCTAGGCAGATGATGACCTTAAAGAAACCGTGCCGTGTACAAAAAACCCAACGATTTGTATCGTTGGGTTTTTTGTACACGCGAAACAATCTCACTAAGATTCTGTGGCAGAAAGTACAACGCTCAATAAAACATTCACGACGAAGCCTATTGTGAGAACTTTGTACGTTATACCAGACCAATATTAACTCATGCTTAGTTCGTATGCTTAAAAGTAAAACATATTTTTCTGAAAGAACGAAGTTTGGCTAGCCCGGAGCCAGGCAAGTTCCGAGGAAAAACTTTGTGCTGGAACTTTGGTATCGGTGTATTATAGTGGAGCCAGTGTTGAAGTTTTAAATATAATTTACTGGGTTTGTGTATTTAAAGATTTTGTTAATAGGTGTACGGAACTTATAATGTAAATACGTGTGTATCTACTAAACAGTTTATAGAAAATGGGACTTTTTTACAAGGTTTTTAATGGCAATATAGCAAGTACATTTCAAATGGATTCTCATAGTTTAAATTCAACTCACTTGTAGAGCACTGGTCGCCCACTGGTAACGGCCCCGATTACGAGTTAGTTGTAGGTCACGGGTTCGAACCCAGACAAGCGCTTTACTTTGTGTAATTTATTTCATCACCATTGCTCTCAAAAACAATGAAGAAAAACATCGTGAGGAAACTCGCATGTTATCAGGACCAAAAATTCTAAGACATGTGACATCTACCAACCCACACTGGGCCCGCGTGGTGGCTTACGAAACATTCCCTCTCACAGAGAGGAAGCCTGTGTCCCAGCAGTGGGAACGTTATAGGCTGATCATGCTTATGGTGACATGACATGGTACACACGGCTACACATCAAGCTATGCAAAACCAGTATTGGCTGACCGTTCACTGTGAGAAAATATCATACAAAGTGACGCCAAGACAAACTGGTTTTGTATAGCTTGACGTGTAGCCGTGTATACAAAAAAAAAAAAACAATTGAGTATCGTACATCTCAATCAATTCCTAAAACGAAACATCATCGACTCTTTGAAAATGAATAGTGCAGAATTTTACATATTTTATAATTTTGTACAGGTTCTTATATTTCACCACAAAAACCGAATCTAAACAGGCGCTAGTTACAAATATTTCTACAGCATTACATTCAAACTACACGCGGTCTTATAAATTCCAAAATGGCAAGTGATTTCTACAGGAATCCTGCCTTTGTGTGTAATTTAAACCAAACTATTCTAACCCTGAACTCAGCTAAAATTCTCGCGTTCCATGTAACGCAGTTTAAATATGTTCATAATTACGCAGTGTGAGCGCGATTGTGGCTCTGTGATTGCTTGAGAAATTTGATTCATATGTGGTCGAGTATTAAGCATAAATGGTACCTTTCTCTACTCGAACTTGTGTTTCAAAGGGAAGAGAGGATAAATCTGCAACGTTGCTATTGCAGCTGTGAGCTACGTTGGTGTAATCACATGTGTTTAATCCTTCAAGCTTCAGGTTTTGCTGTCAAAGGAATCTTTCAGGATTTTGAGAAACAATAAAATCTATAAATCATTTTGATAACAAATCGCTTGGAATTGACATTGAGGATATCAGAGGGGCAATTCTCGTAATTTTAAGAACGTTCACAGTCTGATCTAAGTCTCAATCTGTCAAAAATACCTGTAATTTCCCTACATTTTTGAGAAGTTTTTGTCATTGATGGTCGCTATCATGAGATTGTTGGGTACTAGATTTAGAACGTTTTTAATTACGGGATTGGCCTTCTGATATGTATTTTTGTGTAAAACAATGGTAGATACTAGAGTTGGTTTAGACTAGAAGGTCATATATGACCAGGATATACAATAGTAGATTATGCACCGAGGGGCTAAAGTTGTGTCTTATGTCACGGGCGTCATATTAAATCTCGAGCGCAATGAAGGATTCGGGATTTAACTCACGAGCGAAGCGAGGGAGTTAATACAAGAATCCTGAATGCAGCGAGGGATTCAAGCTAGCCCAAGACAAAAACACCTTTAGCCCAGAGGAGGATACTCTACTTTTTACACCTACTGTGAGAAAATAATAGCCGTAGTACGAAAAACGAATACTTTGTTGATAAATTTAAAGTTTAAATGCCAAAAGTTCGCGCCTTTATTGCGTCTACAAACAAGTAGCCTAGACACGATCAATTCGATTTTCAAAAAAAAAAGTCTCTTCTACGGTTTTGTCGTGTGTGTCTATTGATATCACTCTCGTGGAAGTGGCATTTGTGTAAACTAAGCTTTATACAGGGCTGGTAGAATGGTTTTGGATGATTGGCTGTATGCATTTTGAATTTAGAACGTCATTGGAGACGCTCGTGAAAATAGAGTATTTTTGATAAAATGTGATAAATCGACTGTTTTATTATTTATTTATTTACTCACAAAATCCACAGCAATCTTTGCGCAGTTTACTTAAAATACATTAACTAATGTTACAGCCAATTACTATTACGGTATTACGGCGTGGTACGGTATTTGTTATTATTAATGCCAGTTTTAATGTTATTCCATTCCTTTTAAAAAATGGTTCGAGAGAATAATTAGATAACTAATCTAATTATTCTTACAATATTATGTCTTCGAAAACAGGGCAACGATATGAAGAAGCAGTCGTTATGATTTTGTAGGAAATCGAGAATATCATCCACGCGTAGTAAGGGTATCGAGAATAGCTTTCCTCTTTCTGGCACCAAAGGGTGTTTGTTAGTACTATACCTACTGCCAATTTAGCTGAGCATGTGAGATTCCAAATTCAAATCACATTATTGACCAGCGGGTCATAATGAAATCCAGTACAACATTATTGACCGGCTGTGCCCCCGGCCACTAATGAGTCACTTTAGGTTAAGGTTGCTTGACATATAATTTGACATTTTCGAGCAGGTGGTGTGAAAATTCTTTTGCCCATGCTAACCCAGGCTAACATCATCGAAATCCGTACAGCTGTAATGCCGTGATAGAGATATAAACAAAGTATGGATTCCCATTGCCACTATAAATAGCTCTCGTCGCAAATACCAAACTAACTAATCAACAGCCAATTTCTAAGCCAATTTAAGTTGCCAAGCAATTAGCAGTACTGAACAAGCAAAAACCACAAGAATCAAGTCGTGACGTCACTCCGTATACGACTGATATCGTCCAACAAGTTAGATTATGTTGAAGTAGCTCTAGGCTCAATTAGATTATGATCAGAACTTTAATTGCCCTTCACCTTGACATTTCGTTTTCCTTAATTGGCAGAGTTTGCAAAGTACTTTAATGGAGAAAATGTCGGATTATGTATATCCTGGAAATGGACAGCAGTGTCCCTTTGAGTGTCAGTAACAGTTTATAATAACTGCAATATTAGGAACCTAACTATAGTAAATTAACGTGCTATGTAGATTGTACGAGATACGTTTCTGGGTTTTTACTTTTTAAATATGAACCAACTCAGACATTACTTTGCATAGTTCTTATATGGCCTGGCCAAGATTTTGTCTGAACTTTAAAAGAGACTGTGATCTCTGAGTTTGTTTCCCCGACCTCATCTAGTTTTAAAATAAAATTATTATTTGACGTGTAAAATTACAAAGTCAAAGCATTAATTTCAAATAGGCACATAAAAGGCATTTTTGAATATCAAAAATTACAGTAAAATAGAATTGATTCTAGCTGTTAGTAGTAGAAATTAAACATGATTTATCGTTTACAAGTTCATGTCCATGTGTTTGTTGTTTACATGGATGTGTTATGATCCTTACAAGATCTATCGTTTGATTCGAGCAATGTTGGGTAAAGGTAAGTCTATCCCATTTTTTTTTTGGTTAAACAGTTATGAATAGTCTCTAAGAAATATTATGCCAAAAATAGATACAAGTAAAAGTGCTAGCGGCGCACAAACAATAACAACAGTAGAGAGCCACAAGTTAAGCTTCGATTGCCCCAAATGGCAAAATCCGAATCATTTTGATTTCCCATCACAATTCCGAATCCTATACTGAACGAACGCGTTGCCAAAACGCTGTGATTGCATGGTTCTGATTTGGACGTTGTCACCCAGATTAGCCGATACTGGCGGCCTTTGTTGATGCTGGGTTAATGTATCTACGAGTATGTGTTTGGATAGGTTGACTGTATGCCGTGTTTTGAGAATACTCAAAAGTATACGCCAGTACTATAGTACTGCGTGACTGAGGTGCTTCAATTTATATTGTAGTGTCCAATGTGAAGTGTTTTTGATGTCCAGAAATCTATTCATATCCTACTATATGTAACATAATAAACGTGAAAGTTTGGATGGGTGGATGGATGTTTGTTATTCTTTCACGCAAAAACTACTGAACGGATTTGGATGAAAGTTAGCACACAGATTGCTTATAACCAGGATTAACATTCCGATATTCCCACGGGATCGAAACTTATGTGGGTTAAGCCGTGGGGCGCAGCTAGTTATAAATATTGCGATGCGGAGGAATATTTCGACGCAATATTTTAGTTTTTTATAGTTTTAGTTAGCTGAACACTTTTGATAAAGATTGGTCCTTGGCAGCTCTAGACAGAGAGAAGTGAAAAGTGAGCAGGGAGACGTTTGCCCAGCAGTGGGACATTAATGGCTTAAAAAAAAAAAAATTAGGTTAGAATATTATATTTTAATAATTTGTAGTTTATTTGATATTAGAAGTTTCGAATGCATATTATAAGCTAAAGTAGATTGGCATGTTTTTCTGTGTGACCGCGTTTTTCTTCTAAAGTAGGTACGCAACGAAATTTGATGCGATTTAATTTAGAGAATTTGTTCCGGAAGATATATGTGTACAATACATTAAACTTAAATAATTATAATAAAGTCTCGATGTTTTGATACACTTCACTACCACACTTTGGTCTCGGTGTACAATACATTAAACTTAAATAATTATAAATTTATAATAAAGTCTCGATGTTTTGATAAGTCCCAAACCCGTGCTCAACAGGGGCGGGAAACAAAACAACAATAATCTAACTTCAAGGTTTCTTCTGTATATTTGGTTCGTTCACACAAATGATACATACAAAGACACGAAACAAATGTCTGTTAACAACAACAACATATTCAGCCTTTACTGTTCCCACTGCTGGGACACAGGCCTCCTCTCTGTGAGAGGGAGTGGGCCGTAATCCACCACACGGGCTCAGTGCGGGCTGGTAGATGTCACATGTCTTCGAACTTTTGGTTCTAGGACATGCCGGTTTCCTCACGATGTCTGTTTGCCTACTACAAATATGTATTCCCTACAAGAACCGGGTACCTTAGACAATTAGGTACTCAGCACAAATAGCTGTTGATTTACTAATACATTCGCGATTGTTCTTCTTGTCAGCTGTCAGCGCAAATGAACCGCGAAGTTACGCGAAGATGTGCGAACACACTTTGCGCAGCCTTCTATTTACCTTCACTCACACATCGCCGCACTCCATCGAGTGTTAATCGAGGATGGTAACAGCAGACGTGTAAAACGATTATGTATATAGCCTTACCTTCAACATTGATAGTTATACAGGGTTATTTGTAAAACATTAGCAACCTCTTAAGAGGTCATTGTACTCATCATTATGAACAACTTTTACTATTGGACCGAAACTGAAATCGCAAAAAAAAATCAGCTGTTCCCTACATTTGTGTTCGCATAACTTGTCAAAATATAGGGAGCGAATTATCGTCGTACCGAAAAAAAAAAAACAAAATCTATCAAAACAAATAAGAAAATTAAAATATAAATTTTAGCGCGCGCCGATAAGCAATCGATTCATCGCAGAATTTCATCCTGTATATATATCTAGAGACAAGGCTCACGAAATTAGGTTACCTACAGCCTACAATACACTCTCAAAGAATTTATTATCTGAACCTTTATTTCTCAAAACAAAGACGAAGTTTGTTTAAGTCTAGTCACAGACTAGACATCGAAACATTTATTCATAATTTAACATTACGGATTGTTTTCCCGAATGGTTGGGTAGAGGTATACCTATAGGACATCCACATTTCGCCAGTTATGTGTTATTCCCATTTAATAGGAGGCGAGCCTATTGCCACCAACCAGGCACAAATTCAGACTCCGAGCTTGTACAGAGAAATTCCAGATAGAAAAACTGAATCAAAAGTCATTTATTCAAATTAGGACAATCAGCACTTTTCGAACACACAAATGTATGTGCTTCTATACAATATTAAGTATGTAAGGGCTGGTTGTTTCAGCATGAGTGACGGGGCCCGATAGGGCCGAAGCCTGCCAGGGTAGCAGGATTGTCCGAAAGGGTTACCGCTGCCCTGGAACATAAAGAGCTAAGGAAGGAACACGGGTGGGTTTTAGTCAGTAAGAGTCTGACACTCCCTCCGCTCCGCCCAGAGCGGGAGGAGTCATTTGATGATTTCCCATCCTCAAAAAAAAAAGGCTGGTTGTTTTAAACGGTTGGTTAACTTACTATGGGAAAGTCAAATATAATCGTTATTATTTGACGTACGGCAAGGCCATAATTTTGTAATTATAATTTGAAACAACGCCTTGATTGGGTTGACGATAGTTAGCGCAATTTTTGACGTATACGCGTGTGTCAAGTGGACGTGAAACATCCCGCCCTAAAGTAGATAATTAACATTACGCGTCACAGAATAATACTGCCCGTACTGGGAACCGAAACCAAGACCTCATGCACAGCAGTCGTACTAGCGACCACTAGAGCAACGAGGCAATTGTATGAAATTCACTTCTTCTTATAAAAAATCTTCAAAAGCAGTTCACATTGATCGCGGGAATCTTCAGAATACAAAGCACCTATTTTTATGTTGATTTTATTCTAACCATTAAAGAAACAGGCATCTTTTGCAATTTTATAGCGTATTGTTGGACACTGGTTGGAATACTAATTTCGATTTAGGTGGTAAGTACCGGCGACTTATTTCGCTTTCGGGGAAACTTGCAAAGTTTTACTGTCTACAAAAACCGGAATAGCTACAAAAAGAAGAAAAGTTTTAAGTCCTGCTCAATTCTGGTTGTCATTCCATTTTATTTATTACTTTATTTCAAATGGTCAGTTGTTACGCGTAGTCAAAAGCCCGAAAATCTGACAACCAGTCTCACCAAGGGGTATCGTATTACCCAGAAGCTGGGTTGTGGAAGTCAGATAGGCAGTCGCTCCATATAAAATACTGGTAAAGCTGCATCTGGTTAGACTGGGAGCCGAACCCAACACAGTTGGAAAAAGGCTAGGCAGATGATGATGACTTCGTGTCAAATGTACGTTTTAAATCCTACTAATATTATAAACGTGAAAGTTTGTATGGATGGATGTTTGTTACTCTTTCACGCAAAAAGTACTGAATGGATTTGGATGAAATTTGGCATACAGATAGTTTATAACCAGGATTAACACATAGAATACTTTTTATCCCGATATTCCCACGGGATCGAAATTTATGCGGGTGAAACCGCGGGGCGCAGGTAGTAAATCTATATTTTTTAATTTTTTAATAAAACTTCTTCGGCGATTCGATAATTGGACGAGAATTGAGAGGGAAATTTCAAAAACGCGTCACGTTAAGGCACATTTCGTTACATGAGAGAGAAGAAAGGTATATAACTCTCTCTGTCCCTTACACTTTCTCCTCTACTCTCTGTCGCGCTCTCTTATTCCTTATTTTTAAGAAGTTTTACTTCTATGCCTCCACACAATGGGTGCCTGAAGATGGCGCCACCGAGGCCGGCCCAGAAAAAGATGGCGAGATGACCTGAACGCGTACCACGAAGGCTGATTCGAGATGGCGCGGGAAAAGAGTTCCTGGAAGGATTTGGGGGGTCTTTAGCCAGTGGGACAAAACATAAATAAAAAAAACAAATTACTTCTGTGACGTGTTACACATGCGTTTTTTTTCGCGTATGTATTGTTGGAACGTTTTCAGTGGGTACTTTCACTGTCATTACAAAGTAGGCCCGGCGAGCCTCTGAATATATTTTAGTTTCTTGGGATCAAACATGTGACCCAAAGCGCAAAAAGCTCAACCACCGCATTTATCATGTTTTTACTTTCTCATGGTCATGTTTCTACTGATTTATGTCTCTCGACTAGGAACACCAATCATGGAACTATACATACATAACATAACATCGCGGTTGTAAGCCTTCAAGGGTTAGGTTAGGTTACCTATATAGTACACCCACGTTTCGCCAGATATGTTTAGAAGTCCGATGTAATAAGAAGCGAGCCTATTCAACTAAAGAACTATGTAGTTTAGCATAATCACCCTATAAAGTTCCAACTGCTGTGAAGGGCTGGGACACAAGCCTCCTCTCTTCTAGAGGGAGTGAACTCTAATGTACCACGCGGGCCCAGTGCGGGTTGGTGGTTGTCACCTGTTTTCGAATTTTTGATTCTCGGACATGCCGGTTTCCTCACGATGTTTTCCTTCACCGTTTTGAGAGCAGTGGTGATGAATTATTTACCACAAAGTAAAGCGCCTGACTGAGTTTGAACCCACGACCTGCAATTCGTAAGTCGTATGTTGGTACATTACGATATTAGTCAGTTTCAGGGATGTGTAATTATTTTTTTTTCTTTGTATTTATAGACTTACACAAGAAAAGTAATTACTTAATATTGTAAGTGGAATGGGGTAATATGGTTTTTGTTTACTACTTAACATAATATTATACATGTTTGTCGTCGATATGAACTTTATTTGATGAGAGGTTAAAATAACCATAATAAAAATGGTTGAGGTAATTAATAATCCTGTCTTGGCGAACGACCTCATTCTATCAATAGAATAATATGGATGACATAATCAGCGTATGATGTTCCCACTGCTGGGACACAGGCCGTGAGGGAGTGGGCTATAATGTGCCACGCGGGCCCAGTGCGGGTTGGTACATGTCACATGTATTCGAATTTTTGGTTCTAGGACATGCCGGTTTTCTCACGATATTTTCCTTCACCATTTGGCGAGCAGTGGTGATGAAATTATTTACACAAAGTAAATTGTCTGCCTGGATTCGAACCCAAGACCTACAACTCTTTATTTTGCTTTGTTATTTTTTTGGCTGACATCCATGTGGATGACGACAGCGACCCAACAGCGGGTTAAAACAATTGAAAGTGCCTTGATGAAGAATAAGACCAAGTATAAGTTGTACACACATCATGTACTCGATTTATTCAAGAAATATAAAATCGCTATCCATTTTTATGTTAACCAGTTACTTAAGTCTATTACCAAAATTACACTCTGCTTCTGTCAAAATAGATCTGAACTAACTTATAGACTTTACAGACGCCATTAAGACAATCGCGGAACATCACATAAGGCCTCTAAGGAGCAACTTGGCGTCGACCAGAGGAGGCCCACGGGAACTTGTAACTGAATTTAAACAGACAGTGAAGGATTAGCGTTGGGGCCTAGCTGTACTTACTTTTATGAGGGTAGTTGAGTGATATGCTTTTGTTTTATGACGTAATTGTGATTTAGCTGACCGTGCAGAAGTTTGTTGAAAGTTAAGGTTGAAAGTTTTATGTTGGTGATTTGTTACTTCACGTGACTTAGCAAAAACAACTTAAGGTATTTTTTTCCTCAAGACGTTTGTGAAAAACAGTTGCCATATTTTTGTCATGTCAACTAGTTTTAACACGATAATAATGTTACAATAAATAAAATCATGCGAACAAAATACTCGAGTTCGCATAAAGATCAAAAATATTTGGTGCGATATCCTATCGACCCCGTTTACTTTACTCTTTGTTGAAATGGGTCCAAATCAATAGTTCGCAGCACTAAAATTTTACGACCCCTCGATTGCCAGCAAATCTTGACAATTTATCGCTACTACTGAAATAGCACTACAATAGTCAATAGTATTTGTGTCTCACGAAGCGACGCGCTTTACTTGTGGTAACCAAGCGTACAAATTCGCTGTGAATGTGTACGTGAAGACGAATAGCGTCAGCACAGAACACACACACACAGTCTGCTCCGACTTCGCCAAATTTCTCGGACGGTACTGAGAGCTTCTGCGCTTACACACGCATTCACGGCTTGTTTGTACATTTGGTTACCACAAGTAAAGCGCGCGTCGTTTCGTGAGATAAAAGTACAATATAAATAAAAATATTGTTAAATAAACAGGTAGCTGTTACCTGTATGAGCAGTACATTTCTAAGGACCAAATTCAGCAAAGACAAAAAATAAAGTCAATGAAGAAAGGGTACAAAAGCGTTGTAACAAAGTAGACAGCGTTAAAAGTCTTGGCAGAATGTCAAGGCCTCGTACAGGGGACCTAACCTATTACGTTAACGTAATCCAAATCGATTTTATTTGACATTTGAGAAGTCGAGTCATACCGATTAAACTCTGAAGTTGCGTAATTGGATTTGTTTTATGTCGCCGTTATTTTCTTTGAGATTATCTTTAGATATTAAGCTATGTATGGATTCAAGATAAGTATTCCTAATTGTGGGTCTTAAAGGATAGCAAGCGATACATGTCATCTCTGGAACTATAAGTCGGATTAGAAAAAAATATTTTTGTGTTTGATAGCCTAATTCTTGAGGAAGGTTATAGGCTATTTAACATCACGCTACAAGCCTTAGGAGCCGAGCAAAAACGAATAGTATAAAGGTAACATTTGTTTGTTTGTATGTAGGGGGTAATCTCTGGACTTACCAGTCAAATTTAAAAAAATATTTTTGTATTTGATAGCCTAATTCTTGAGGAAGGTTATAGGCTATTTAACATCACGCTATGAGCCTTAGGAGCCGAGCAAAAATGAATAGTATAAAGGTAACATTTGTTTGTTTGTATATAGGGGGGAATCTCTGGACTTACCAGTCAAATTTAAAAAAAAAATTTTTATTTGATAGCCTAATTCTTGAGGAAGGTTATAGGCTATTTAACATCACGCTAAGAGCCTTAGGAGCTGAGCAAAAACGAATAGTATAAAGGTAACATTTGTTTGTTTGTATGTAGGGGGTAATCTCTGGACTTACCAGTCAAATTTAAAAAAATATTTTTGTATTTGATAGCCTAATTCTTGAGGAAGGTTATAGGCTATTTAACATCACGCTACGAGCCTTAGGAGCTGAGCAAGAACAAAAATAAGTCAGAAAAAACGCTAAGCGAAAATGAACAATAGCGCGGGCAGGCGATGCGATGCGATGTGACTCAGAAATTTCACGCGGACGAATTTGTAGGCAGAAGCTCGTTTTGAGTTATAAAGAACCACGAATTTCAGATGGACGCTGTCAAGTAATTACATACAAGAACCACTGGCGCCGATTCCCTCGTTCACAAACTAAATTAAATTTAAGTTCAGTGCATCCTTTTCTTTCTATTTCATTAAGAAAAGGACAGAAGATAAAATATTAGTTTAGTCCTGTCAAATTAAGATACTCCATAGACTGTTTAGACGTGATTAAAAACATGGCTACTAAAAATACGTCAATTTACGTCAGGCGCTGACTAATTTGACCGAACTAAACTAATATTTATCTTCTGTCCTTTTCTTAATGAAATAGAAAGAAAAAGATGCACTGAACTTAAATTTAGTTTAGTTTGTGAACAAGGTAATCGGCACCATTATGAAATAACAGAACTTAAAACCTCTCCGCCTGCTTAAACTGCATCATCAGTCTAGTGGTCGCAAACGGCACCAGGTCCAAAATTAGCACCAGGTCCAAAAGAGCATGAGTCAGGAAGTGTTCCTGGGTTTTCTATCTGGAATTTCTCAGTAGCAGCCCGGAGTCAGGTTTGTGCCTGGTTGATGGCACAAATTCAAGGTCGCTTAGCGCGCAGGTGAGCTATGCTGAAGTCATAGCTTGCAGAGTAAGCAAACTAAGTAGCAGTGGGCTGGTCATGTTCGTCGAAGGACCGATGGCCAGTGGAGCAAACAAATCCTGGAGTGGAGACCGCGTATTGGCAAGCATAGTGTAGGACGCCCCCCAGCTAGATGGACGGACAACCTAAAGAAGGTGGCTGGGACAGACTGGATGGGGAAGACGGAGGACAGGGTGTTGTGGCGCAGCCTGGGAGAGATCTTTGTCCAGCAGTGGACTGCGATAGGCTGAGTTATTGATAGCAATAGGCTCGTCCCCTGTTACATAGAACTTAAACATGACTGCCGTAATGTGGATGTACTATAAGTACAACTCTGCCTAACCCTTCGGAGCATACTGGCGTGATGATAGAACTTAAAACCTAAGCCTCCAAAATCCTTCTTAGAATCTTCGCAAAAGCAAGGACGAGTTACCATCATAAAGAATAATAACGAACAAAATCCGCAGCGAAACTCAAACGGTGCGAGAAAAATGTTCAGATTTCCATTTCAAATTAGAGATCAAACTTGGTCCTTCCACACCGTCAAATCTCATGATCTAGACTCCTGAAGTTTAGACGCCTTGTTAGTACTCTTTTCTATAAAGTTGCTGAATCGAGTTTCATTAGAAAACCTGTCTCGCTGCATTAGTTGTTATACTTGCTAAGCTAAGTCATGTTGCCAACTTTCTGTTTGATGCACGGTGTACTGGAACTGTGCTTACTTAGCTTAAACTGCTTGAAAATCTGATTAGAAAAAGGAAAAGTTTTTTGGAATGAAGTTCCTTAACGCGGCTTGAAGTACAAGTTGACTGGTAGGAACTTGTCACGTAAGGAAAACGCGTTATGCCTCCTCCATGCGACTTTCCCTCTCTCTGTCTCTTTCTATTATGTACGAGTGTATGTGTGCATGCGAGTATCGCGTAAGGAATTTCGTACCCGACGGCACACTTTTTTTTTCGTATAATTTTATTAGTTTGGCTGTAACTTTCGCTTACCTCTGTCCTTTGTGAGAATTAAGTTGTAATGTCATAGAAATCTTAAACAAGAATGTAATTGAGACTCCCGGGAGCAACGTAACAATGGATGATTAGTTATGTCTCATTAGTCGAGAGACTGAGTAACAACGCCGCACGAGTCGATCGGTTCAGCATCTTTACATACCGAGCGAGTCCCGGC
Organism: Apamea anceps; assembly: GCA_951799955.1. NCBI lineage: Eukaryota > Metazoa > Arthropoda > Insecta > Lepidoptera > Noctuidae > Apamea > Apamea anceps. Next base: position 4,934,704 of record OX637509.1, read on the forward strand.
TGTCATTTGTGGATCTTTGACAGTCGTTACGGATCGTCAGACGCGCGAAAGTCTGACAACCAGTCTTACCCTTACAAAGAGCTATAGTGTTACCCAGTAACTGGGTTGTGGAGGTCTGATATGCAGTCGCTCCACGTAATATGCTGGTATTCAGCTGCATCCGGTTAGACTGGAAGCTGACCAAAAAATCGTTGGGAAAAGGCTAGGCAGATGATGAGTCGAAACTTGACAGTTTAAAAATGTAAGTAATAATTTAAGTAACTCAAACGTCGGCCACACGGATCGAAATAATAACTAACCGGTAATTTATGTATGAGCACATGAGAGCATTTAGCTATACTGAATTTACATTTTCATTAAAATGAGTTAACCGAAAATGTCGCGTCTCTCGCATCTGTGAGACCGGACCCCGACAAATTACTTTAAAGTCCGCTCGGAAATTGCGCCGTTGACAACTCTCTGTCACCAAATAAAAACGTACAGAAGGCTAGCTGCATGGTAGCGGGATTGTCCGAAAGGGTTACCGCTGCCCTGGAACATAAAGGGCTAAGGAAGGAACACGGGTGGGTTTTAGTCAGTAAGAGTCTGACACTCCCTCCTGCTCCACCCAGAGCGGGAGGAGTCATTTGATGATTTCCAATCCTCAAAAAAAAAAAAAAAGGCTAGCTGCATAGGACGAACGAAAATAGCCACACACATATGGACTTACAGCGATCTGAAACGGCCTGATGGCTTTACTTGGAACTTACGAAATTACTATGAAAAGTGAAAATGTCTGTCATCTTTCATTCACGGTCAGCGACGTCAGGCGGGCGGGCTTGTGGGCAAACTGTGTGTCAAACAAATGCCAGTCGCGAACGCGCTTACACTCGCTGTACGTAGACGTGTGTCTATACAACGAGTAAATGATGTAGACTAACAGAATAAACGAAAGACCTCAGACACCCCAATTAGAATATTATAAAATTATATGACTAAAAAACCATCCGTTATTTAACTGAGTTAAAACAAACCATGTAATTCTTTTATAAAATAGTTGTCCTGACTAAACGATTAAAAAACCATAAATTCAGTTGTGCATTTAAATAGCCTAAATAATCAGCCATCTATACAGGAGTAGGTATTGAAATTTCGTATGTATATTGAAGGTTTGTTGATATTTTTTTCGCGATTATGATATTGGCCCACATAGAAAGTTGTTCAATTTGATGGTCTGTACCACACCCTTAAAAATTGACCACACCTTTCTGATACATGCTGTATACAATAATGACGGACATCGATTCGCAAACCAGTGCTGAATAAAGTTCTGTTGTATGAAACTGACCTTCTGTGCCAATCTATTCTGTGCCTCAATTATTCATAGCATCAAAAGAAAAATAAATTTCGTTTGAATTAACGTATGGCATAAAAGGCATTCGGGGATGGTTTCCTCAACGTATAAAACTCATTGGGATATCTACATGAGTCTAAGTATACATGTGTTTTTTTAACAGCAATTTTAATATGCTTCCTGTTTTATTATGCGCTCTTTGACTAATGACGAGGGCTTTTCTTTGTTTTTTTATTATTATTTCCTGTTAATTAACAATTGCAGAGAATGTTTATTTCAAAAACTTTTATTTTTTTGATGGGAAATTTTCTGTTTGTCCTGTATATTGGGAAGCCTTTTTAAATTAATGCACATTCTCGCATGTTTGTATTGCCGGGACCAACAGCATAGCGTGATTTCCGAGGCACAAACGGGTCTCGGTATGTAAAGATGGCCACCCATCCACGGACCGAACGAGGCAAGAGTAGCTTAACCTGATTGATCGACCCGTGCGGCTGTTATTACTTAGCCACAAGCCCCTCCAATACTACTATACAAAGTATTACAGTGCTTAATAAATATCAAATTTAAAAATATCGAAGTAAACAAAACCCAAAATTGCCGAAACCGTTTTAATCAATTCCGAAAATCAAATTTAAAAAATAATTTCAGTCCGTACAGGTAGCCGAGGTAATCAGGAACGTAGTTAATACCCAATTGAGCCCAGGCAGACCGAATTACAGCCTTAAAGCCGTAATTTCCAGACTTAATTTATCAACATACCACCATCCATTGTCCGTATTAGTCCGTAATTGGACCTTTTTAACAAGCGACATTAATTAACAGAAAATGGGTGAAAAAACCCGTACTAAAATTTAATCAGCTTCTGATTTCATAATCAGAAGCTGATTAAATTTTAGCACTGTTGGAAATAGGCCTCTCCAATGCTGCGCCATAACACGCTATCCTCCACCTTCCGCATCCAGTCTGTCCCAGTCACCTTTTAAGGTCGTCGGTCCATCTGGCTGGGGGGCGTCCCACACTACGCTTCCCGATACGCGGTCTCCGCTCTAGGACTCGTCTGCTCCACCGGCCATTGGTCCTTCAAAAAACATGGCCAGCCCACTGCCACTTCAGTTTGCTTACTCTGCAAGTTATGTCGGTTACTCCGTTTCTTTTTCGGATATCTTAATTTTTGATTTTATCCTTCAGAGAATCTCCTAGCATAGCCCGCTGCATAGCGCGATGGGCGACCTAGAATTTGTAGTCCAGCCCGACAGTCAGTGTCCACGTTTCGACAGCATATGACATAAAGGGCACGACACACTGGTTGAAGACCTGAATCTTCAATTATCATATCACTTATTTTTTAGCATTTTTTGTTTATTTTTGCAATGTTACTCAATATCACACTATTTATACATATTCGTTATTGTTATTATCTACCACAATTTTATTATATTTATTTATTTATGTATGCATACACACGTCACGTGGCACTATAAAACTGATTTACATCCGTCACCTCACAAATCAAGTTCAGTTGAAAACCAGCATCAGGCACTGGCATTTTTGCTGGGCCTTTTTGGCACAGCCGTGAGGCACACTGTCCTGTTAATTTCTTGCATCTGACTTTACACTTTTTATTTGATCTTTATTTTTTTGTTTTTATCAGAGGGGCAATTCTGGTAAATTTAAGAACGTTCACAGTCTGATCTCAGTCTCAATCTGTCAAAAATACGTCAAATTTCCCTACATTTTGACAAGTTTTTGACATTTGTTTGTCGCCGAGATGAGACTGCGACTAGATTTTGATCGTTTCAAATTACGAGAATTGGCCTGCTGATGTATGTAGGTATCTGGTGTATTGTGTGTCTTTTAGTCTGTACTAAATAATTTCTGCAAAACATCGTTCCTTCGACAAACATCCCTCCCCTGTGGCTTTTGATTAATTTTCCGTGTTTACGCAATTTAAAAGTAGAAAAATTCAGCTCGTTTGCTCGCTTTGAATGTCAAAGTACGGATACGCAACGAAAACGAAAGAGCTGCACTAACATTGATTTAGCAACTCCCGAGAAAAATGTCAACAATTTACGGGTAGCTGGCACGGTTTACTTCGTTCGTAAAAGGTTTACGTCTGACCTGTTATTGAATCTATTGGAACGAACACTTATAGCCCATTACTTGCCTGCAAGTTTGTGTTTTTTTTTTTTATAATTAGACTTTATCGATGTTCAAACCAACACGTTTGGCGCCGTGACGCCGCGCCGCCGCATTGTGTAATAAACTTTATTCAAGTTTGCACCGTAATTCATGTCAATTTTGACAAATTGAGAACTCGTTTCGATTAAGAACTTTAGTATCTGACTATTCTGAAGTGCAGTTAGATCTATATCTATCTATACTAATAAAACGCTGAAGAGTTTGTTTGAACATGCTAATAAACTACCAGTTGGATATGAAAAAATATTTTTGCATTTGTTAGCCTAATTCGTGAGGATAATTAACATCATGCTAGAATTCTTAAGAGCCGAGCAAAGAGAAAAAAGTAAGAAAGAACGCTAGGCGAAATGAAGTAACAACGCGGATAACTAGGCGATGCGATGGGATGGGTTGGGCAGCAAGAAATTTCATGTTGATGAAATCGCGGGCATTCGCTAGGTTTGCCACGATTGGTGTGTGGATGGGTGACCATCTTAACATACCGAGACCCCGCCGTGCCTCGGAAAGCACGTTAAACCGTTGGTCCCGGCTGTCATTCGTGGATCTTTGACAGTCGTTACGACAACCAGTCTTACCAAGGGGTATCGTATTACCCAGTAACTGGGTTGTGGAGGTCAGATAGGCAGTCGCTCCATGTAACATAATGGTATTCAGCTGCATCCGGTTAGACTGGAAGCCGACCCCAACGTAGTTGGGGAAAGGCTAGGCAGATGATGATGATTAATGCTATAAAGAGATAACATTTGTTTGTTTGTATGTATGGGGAGTAGGGTGTAATCTCGGGACTTACGAGAACCTATCAAATTTAAAAAATATATTTTTGCATTTGATAATCTCATTCTTGAGGAAGGCTATAGGCTACTTAACATTACGCTAGGACTCTTGAGCCAAGCAAAATGAAACCCACACACTCCTCAAGAACTCCTTCCTATCAATAAAATTGAAAACATTGTCTAGTTTCAGTATACGGGAAACCATAATAAAATTGTATATTTGGGGCGGAGACCAGAAAGCCAATTCTTGTAATTTAAAACGTTCAAAATCTAGTCGCAGTCTCATCTCGGCGACAAGCAAATGTCAAAAACTTGTCAAAATGTAGGGAAATTAGACGTATTTTTGACAGATTGAGACTAAGATCAGACTGTGAACGTTCTTAAAATTACGAGAATTGGTCTGGTGGACTGAAATACAGGCTTCGGCTTAGCTTAGGCACCAGTCTCCCACAATATTTTTCTTTAAGCCCATGACTGGACAATATTGTTTTTTTTTTTTTTTGTTATTATTTTATAAGGATATTGTGATGAGAAAATAAATTAATATTATTATTATTATAACTGTGACCTGCCTGACCCGGTGGATGAAAATAGTGTGTTTATATACAGGGTGGCAGGGACATAGACGCGCAAACTGTAAGCATGAATTCAGCACATGATTCTTCTGGCATAGAAAGTTTGAAAAAAAATTTTTTTTTTTTTGATAACCAACTAAAAGTTTCAACGCAGAGGAGCTTACAATCATGTACTCAATCCATGTGTAACAGGTTGTACGTCGATGTTCCTGTCACCCTGTAACGTAGCTATGTATCGTACCTATTCAAAGTAGATTTGAACCAAATTCTAACGACCAAAGTTGTGTTCTTTTGGGAAAGATTGAACCAAAACCGTGTTATGTTTTGATGTTATTTGAAGTGATGTTGAACTTGTTAATGGCTCTTGACTTGTTTCAATTCATCCCGAGGGTAACGTGGAAGGCAATTAAGGGATTGTATTAGTTGTCTGGGTAATGACGGTGGATGCAGAGTATCTTTAATTAGTAGTCTATGTATTATGAAACATGTTTTGAGTACCTACGGTAATCTATACTATAGGTACTATAATTACTAACAGCATCCTACAGGTCATTGCTCATAAACAGGACTCAAATATCCTGAAAGAATTTATTCGTGTGCAAATTTTATAACTCTCGCATGTATTATAATTTATAATATCTATGGACTTAGTCTGAAATAAAGATTTTATTATTATTATTATTACTATCATCATCATAATAATTATTAATAATACCAACACCTAGGATACTCGTTGGGCAGCTGACTTGAGTCAAAAAGCGGTCCTTCTGGACATGGCCCGCATTGTTAGGTTTCTCTCTCTGGAACCCTGACCGCCGGTAGTTTGAACCCTGTTCCCAATACCGGTAGGCTACAATTTTTTTTATATTTTTTTTAAGTTTTTGTATTTTTTGATATTCTAATATTTAAAAATATAATTTAATGAAATAAAGGAAATAATATACTATAAGGAGTTATTTGTTTGTTCGTTTGTATGTAGGAGGTAATCTCTGGACTTACCAGTCAAATTTAAGAAACAATATTTTTGCATTTGATAGTCTAATTCTTAAGGAAGGCCCATAGGCTACTTAACACTACGCTAGGACCCTCAGGAGCCGAAAATGAAAAAAAAAAAGTGAGAAAGAACGCTAAGCGAAACGAAGTAATAGCACGGGCAGGCGATGCGATGCGATGGGGGTACAAGAAATTAATAATGTATCATGAAACATGTTTTGAGTACGCTAGCGTAATAAGAACACGGAAGGAGGCTAGGTTAAACGATACTGTATCCATTTAGGATTCAACTGAATAGCTTTTATATGCAAAGAGCTCTGGGTGCATTTAATGAGATTTTAAATGGTTTTGCTGCTTAAGAATTGCAAGAGCAAATGGAGGATATAAAGATTTTACAAAAACTTATAATCTAACACATGTATACTTAGATGGGAGATAAGATTCAACAAAATACCTTCATCATCATCTGCTTAGCTTTTTCCCAACTATATTTGGGTCTGCTTTCAGTCTTACCGGATGCAGCTGAATACCAGTATTTTACATTGAGCGACTACCTATCTGACCTCCACAATCCAGTTATTGGGTAATACGATACCTTTTCGTAAGACTGATTGTCAGACTTTCGGGGTTCTGACGACCTGTAACGCCTGTCAAAGATCCACGAGTGACAGCCGGGACCAACGGCTTAGCGTGTTTTCCGAGGCACAGAGGCCTTGGTATGTAAAGATTCATTCACCCATTCACAGAACAACCGCGGCAAGTGTAGCTTAACCTGATCGATCGATCCGTGCGGCTGTTAATACTTGGCCACAAGCCCCAAAATAGTTTCATATAAGCAAAATAAATAACAAAAAATTACATGATCTGCCAGAATGTCTATTATATTATTGTCATATATTATCTTCCGATCGCTATCTATAAATCAAAAAGTGACTAATCCCGCTAATAGAGTTTGAAGCAGCAAATAGTTCTATCAATATAAATCACATGGAAATCCGAGCAGCCGTTTGTAATAATAAAATGAATGACCCAGCAATTCTCGAGATAAGTGGCGCTTCGCGGTGGCGCGTGGTGCTTCGTGAGTCGAGACGCGGCTGTGTGGCGCCAAACAAATCGTTTCGGTAGCACAGATGGTAACGGATACCCCTTAATCAAAGCTTTAAAGGCTCTCCCCACAGGCGCGTTATTATCGGATGCGTTATGAAATGAAATGAAATAATTTATTTGCTATGAATGTAGGTACAAAAGTATGGTGTTAAGTAAGAGAAGGATCCAGTACATTCTACCATGAGGCATGCAAAATTTTTTATAGTAGAATTAATTATGAAATAATCTTAAAAAATAAAATATTTAACGAGTATCAAATTATTAAAATAGTCAACAAAAATATAAATCATTCAATTTGTATGTTCATTCAGTGGTAAACAATCTCAATAATAAGTTAATAATTATTAGTCAATATTAAAATGTCAATAATAATGTCGTTATTGCGATATCTGTTTTCAGTACATTTTTTATTAGGATGGCCACGAAGTTATTCATATTCATATATTTATTTGCATTCCATAATGTTGTAGAGCTTTTACAATAGCTTAAAGCTTAGGTACAATTATGAACCTTGTAGGGCAAAGCAATAAAATAAAAATAAATTTAGGACACAAATTAACAATAAGCAAGTTTTTAAATATGTTATTAACATTAAATATGTAAATATAAACACACTGCTGCGATAATAATGACGCAATAGAAGTAGTACGCTTGCGTTCCTTCGTCCTGAGATATTCCAATTAGAGTTCTTAAAACATTTTGTATTAGGACGTATTAGCGTAGCAACGTGTAGTGTGGAAGGGGGGCCTGTAGGGTAGGTTACACGCAAACGCCAACCTCATCTAGTTTTTAAAATATGATTGACGTGTAAGTGTTTGTGCAAACCTGCTTACAGAAACAAAATCATTTATCATTAAAAACGGAGCTGTGTGGCAAGGAATTGGGACGCATTATCGCTATAACGCGTCCGATATTATCGACCGATAATAACGCGCCTGTGGGGAAGTCTTTATTGGTAGTGATTAATTAAATATTGTACTGTTAAGGAAAATTAGGTAATAAAGGGAAACTGATGACGTAGACGTTTAAAAATTTCCATCTGTAGGTATTAAATATATTGGTCTTTTCTATCAAGCTTAACTTTGAAATGCTATTATGCTACTAATATTATAAATGCGAAAGTTTGTGAGGATGAATCGATGGATGAATGTTTATTACTCTTTCACGCAAAAACTACTGAACGGATTTGGATGAAATTTGGCACACGGATAGCTTATAACAAGGATTAATACATGGGATCTATAACTTTTTATCTCGATATTCCCACGGGATTGAAACATATGCGGGTGAAACCGCGGGGCGCTGATAGTCATTAAATAAACGTCCACTTCAAAACACAGGCTCAACAGATAAATACAAACAACGAACTCAAGAGAAAAACAAACCCTCATTTTAACACACATAAAACAAGCAATCCCAACAGCTAGTACTCATTTAAACCACGCTTAATCGTCTAGAGAACAACAGACCGACTTCCGACTCCGCCATGACACGTGGGAACTGGAGCATCCTCCCATCCTCCCATCCTATCCTCCGCTGACAAAGGCATCCCCACTTATTTCAAACGTCAACTCAAGAATAGCTTGAAAAACTGTGTCAATGTAAAGTAGAGTGGCGTTGTTGAAGTTGGATGGGGGTTGTAATGGCGTTCCCATTTGGCTTATAACTTTGAAAGTATATCGACTTGAGAAAACAACCTTGAATGTATTTCTAATGATTCGACTGAAAAACAAAACAACTCGGGAATGAAAAACAATTGAAAACTCAGGAAAGGATGGTATTGTGACAAAAATTACTACGGTTTCGTAGAGGAAAGATAATGATCAGGAAATAACCAAAATTGGCAGTATACTAGATAAACAAAGTAAGGAAGAATATTATAAATTCTGCTTCTTGAATAATAATATTAATGTGTAATATTATGATAAAAATATTGCGTTATACGAAGTGAGCATGAACCGCGTGCTACAACAAGACGTTGCAGATTTGAAGTTTTCAGATAGGACCACATAAAAGTGCAAATAAAATGTCCAACGTCCAACCCCGTTTAAATGGAACCATTATTCAACTCGGGAAAACATCAGCGTTTTATCCTCTAGGGAAAAAGAAAGAGGGTATAAAATAATAATAAGTGGCAGCTGCACGTCTTGAAAAGTCAACAACTTGTGATGGATTGTCTCGCATTTCCTGTTGACAGTTGTGCGGACGAATTTTTTGATGCCCTATGATTCTTTCCTCTCCCTTTATACAATTATATATTAATATCATTATTTTAAGTCTGCAAGTTTTTAAATTATGTAAATATTATACAATGCAATAAAATATGGATTGTTCTAGAATTCGTGAATGGTACTATTTTCAGCTTGTTCATCTGATCGCATGAATTCTTGATGATGTCAAGTTTCTGTCATTTATATATTGTCGTTTATAAGTTTAACGTCGTCATCTGTGTATCTGTCTGTGCCATCGTAGTTCCCAAATGGCTAAACCGATTTTGTTTTTTTTGTTTTGTAACAAAGTTTCGTTAACACGGCTTCGGTAGGAGTAAACTGGTCCATGCGTCTTTTTAAGATTTTATGGTTTTCCAGGGTGCTAAAACGAAGGTCAAGGTCAAGGTAAGGTAAGGTCAAAATGAAAATCCAAGAGGGCGGGCTGCATAAATTTAAAACTTTTTCCGTCATGGGTGTCGTTTTCAGCGCCCTCAGTAAAATTAAAAGTTTCTAAACGAAAACTTTGATTTTTTTTGGTCACAGGTGTCGTTTTAATGGCTTTTGGGAGTGCTAAAGCGAAGTCAAAATGAAAATCCAAGATTTTTTTTTCATTTTAATCTCATTCCAAGACAACTTTATGATAGCTTCTAAAACCTATTTTTTTTTTACAAGGGCCTAAAACCCTTTATTGTGATAAAATTACAAAAATAAAAGTTAAGTGTAATTTTTTAATTAATAATGCAGAACATTATGTGCATATCCTTCTACACCTGCATCATCTCATAACTGGACCTAAAAGAAGAAAACCGTGAAGAAAATTGTTTTCACCTATAATATAATATTTATAATATTTTGACAAAATAAAACTAATTTTATCTTGAGTCAACAAAATTATAATCCATGGCTTGTTTGATCTCTTACTCATTTTAATTATGATCCAAAAATAACTTAATTTTTCCACTCAAAACACCCTAAATTAAATCATAGAAACCCTAATTCATTTTAAACAAATCAAATCAACACTACCCGGTTTCAATGTCAGGGGTCATAAAGGCCCGCTTTAGAATACGCCTCTCTGATTCCGCATAAAACTTTCATACATAATTTCGCTGAAAGACCAAAGTTTGGGCGTTGAGGCGTCGAAATTACGGGCCCCTGAACGGATCATCCGTCGGCCCTTCGAATTTCGCTCATCGTGCAATTTGTACCCGAAGGGTAAGTATTAGCTTCTTTGTAATTTATTCCGATCTTAACTAAGTTATCAGTGATCAGGAAATGCTGTGATTTTTCTACAAGGTTCAGTGGCCTATGTGAAGGAAAACAAAAATGTGATGCGATTAAAAAAAATGAGGTTATCCCTACTTTTTCTTGTTTTAAACAAACAGGTTTTTCAGGTTTTATTTAAAACAAATCTTTGATTAGCATAAGACCTCATTCAATAATTTGTTAAAAAGTTTTAATATCAAGAGAATAGAATTTCTCTTTATTATGTACAGTCAGCAAAAGAGAAAAGTAGCCATTTGATAAATAAACTGTTTGTTTTCCATTAATTAAATTAAATTTCATTCGAAAACATCCATCGGTTTCTTACTAAACTTCAACTACATATGTACATATATCCCACGACTTACTTACTTATCTCCTTTGGTGACCGCACACCATTAATAAAAAAAAAAAGAAATGAAATTGAAAAAAAAAATGAAAATTAAACACGAAAAAATTTAAATTTGAATTGAAATTTTACACGAGGCGACACAATGAACGGTCTTATCGTTAAAAGCGATCCTTTAAAGACAACCTTTGGATAGATTTAGAGAAAAAGGAGAGACAATACTGCAGGTAGTCTGTGGTGTCCCATTTACATATATACATTATCTATATACATAAATATAAACAATAATAATCATTAAACAAGATATCAAAATCTCTTCATTACCGTTTTTCAATCCCTGTCGCCAAAATGGCATTAAGAAGGGGTGGCACCTCCGAATAAAAATATTTCGAGTAAAAGATAATTAATATTCTCAACTTTTAATACGATTCTGTCATGTTTCTAGGGTCTTCTCATACCAGTAGCCCACCGGTATCGGCAACAGGGTCCAAGCTACCGGCAGTCAGGGCTCCAGAGAGAAGAACCTCCTGATAATGCGAGCCGTGTCCAGAAGTACCGCTTTCTGAATCAAGCTCTTGATCCAGCTGCCCAACGAGAGCCTCCTCAAGTGTTTGGTCGAGGCTCTTGGCTATTAACCCATTGGCTGATCCTTCAGTATTTCGTTTAATATTAATGTTCACAAGCCATTTCTTTGCAATGTATCTGGTATGGTTTTCTTTACGATTTCAAACACCCGTTTTATTAGGGTACGGTAATAAAACAAACTAGTAACCTTTCTTTTATTTTTGTATGTTTTTTGCGAATCCTTTTTAATAAAATACTTGCTCGGGTAAAAACTTTTTATCGTATGCTAATCTTAGCGGTATCAAAATACAAGTAGGTATTCCATTTATTTAGTTACCAACAGATGGTGAAATGGGGCATAAATTCGATATAATTTAAACGTTTTCTGTGAATAATATTATTCAATAATTTCACAAATCATTTGCATTTTAAATGAATGTAATATATGTAATTAAAAGGATCATCATCTGCCTACCCTTTTCCATACTATGTTGGGGTTGGCTTCCAGTCTAACCGGATGCAGCTGAATACCAGTATTTTACATGTAGCGACTGCCTATCTGACATCCATAACCCAGTTACTGGGTAATGCGATACCCCTTGGTAAGACTGGTTGTCAGATTTTCAGTCTTCTGACGACCCGTAACGACTGTCAAAAATCCACAAATGACAGCCGGGACCAAAGGCTTAACGTGCTTTCCAAGGCACGGAGGGGCCTTGCTATGTAAAGATGGTCACCCATCCACGGACCAACCGCGGCAAGCGTAGCTTAACCTGATCGATCGACCCGTGCGACTGTTATTACTTAGTAGTTTAAAGTAGATTTTCACTTTTCACAGGCATATGCAACAGGGACCAATTCACCGGCTGTTCGAATTTCGGAGAAAAATATTTTTATTAAAACTTGAGCAAATATTTCCCATTACAATAAGATAATAAAGGATTACGTTACACAGAAACATGCACCAACAATGCAGGAATGCAAAAATGAGCACAAAATTGCACCTCAGACAGTCCATTTTGCATCATCACCATCATCATCATTGGTAGCCTTGTTACACCTACTGCCGAGTTTATTTAGGCCTCCTCCCTTTTGTGCCATGCTTCCCAGCACCCTAATTGCGTAACACACTGTCCAACAGTACGTCAATTATTTATTTTGAATGTAATTTTATTCCAACACACTGAACTTTATTTTAACCCAGTACCTTCTGATAGGAGAAGAAAAGATTTGGTTTGTGCTAACTCTCAGACTAAACATGCTTTTGCTAATAGATTTTATTTATTTTTAGGACCCTATTTGTATAACCGGTTTAACAGAGTGCTAAAGATGTATAGTTTAAGTTATAATAGGTGTAATTTACTAGTACAGGAATATTTGGCTAAACTCAATTATGCAGACACGGAAAAGCTACTAGAAATTTTAAAATAAAATCTAATCTACCTACCCTAATTATAAGTCTCTTCCTTTACCTAATTAATAATAGTCTCTACTTTATGTACTTTAATATTATTCGCAATTTATCTAAACATTACTGTATATTTTACATAATCTAGTTTTAAAATAATCTAGCCAGTATACCTTCTTTTCAATTTAGCTTATATTACATTTATTGTTGTCTTCTTTTTAAATGTTTGATGTAAATTGATGGCCTGAAACACAGGTTCTTCATAAACCTAGATCAGGCAGGTCTACATTACAGTTAGAATTTAACTTTCCTCGATTGTAATTAATGTAAATCTTATTTTTACTTTACTTTTACTTGAATAAAAAATTTTTTTTTTTTTTTTAATATGGTAGTTGCCTGGGTAAAAAAATAATACATATGTATGTAATTATATTTAGTCCGTCAGTTAGATTATCGAAAAATATTGGACAGGTATTTTTTCTGTGGTCAATCAAACAAAAAATGACCAAGATAAAGCGCGTCAAAATTAGAGGGTCGTGACGTCACTTGCTTGCAAAAGTGTCGCAAGCAAGTGACGTCAAGCGGAACTTTAACAGGCGATATCTTCGTCATTCTTTATATAATTGACAAAAGAAAAAATACGGGTTCAATATTTTTTGATAATCTAACTGACGGACTAATTAGAATTTTTTGGGAAAATAGCCTATTACAATCAGAATCATTTTGAACGATATTGTTAATCCATTGCTTCACATGTTCCCAAAATTTCTCTGCTCAACAACCTAAATAACGCAACGAATGTTGTTGAACTGTCAAAATTATACCCATTGTTACTGATAGTCTGTTACGTAGTTACCCCGCTGGACTCTGCGAGTCATTCTGCATATTTAAGTTTAATCTCAACGAAATGGTTTCGTACAATTCTTAAAGCTGTAAAACTAAAGTGTTCCTACTCTGAAATGCATTACGTTCATCATAAAACACCTCGGCAGCATTGTCAGTAACAAAAAGATAAATGTAAAAAAGAAAGACAGGTTTATCTTTAAAAGATAAATGTAAAAAGAAAAGAAATATTTTATCTTTAAAAGATAATATCGCGATCTTGGCATGACAGATTTGCCAGTTCACACGAGCTTGCTAAGTGTTTTTTTGATGATGGAATGTGTCAAATAACGTTTGTGTTTACTTTGTGAGAAACAAAACGGTGTTTACAGTTTCAGGTTCCTTTTGTTACGTCGTCGTCAAGTTTATAGCAAATGGAGTGTTGAGTAGGTTCTGTGAGAGCTCTTGCGAGGTCTCCACGATGAGTAATTTAGATAATCATTTCGTAAATTCGTAATACAACATCCATAATTATTCCTAGAATGGACTCCCCTTTTTAAACGCGAAACATCTAATTTTTTTTATTTGTTTTTATCAAACTGAAACTAAAACTCAAATCATTTATTTCAATTAAACCATTTCAGGCACTTTTGAATTGTCAAAATTAAATTGTCGCTCAGTTAGTCAGAAAGTTGAAGCTAGTTGCCCATTATTTATTCTAAACTCGCTAAACTTTTACGTTTGATGGCGAGAAGCGCTTTTATACATAACAATATACCACCTTACATACATACATACCTACTAATTATATATTATACATATCTACTACTTATATATTGTTACGGTTTAATCTTATACAATGTTTTTAGTTCTGTTTGCTATAATAAATAAATAAATATTTTTTATAATGCTTTTTTAGGGTTCCGTAGCCAAATGGCAACGGAACCCTTATGGATTCGTCATGTCTGTCTGTCTGTCTGTCTGTCCGTCTGTCTGTCTGTCTGTTCGTCCGTATGTCACAGCCGCTTTTTTCCGAAACTATAAGAGCTATACTGTTGAAACTTGGTAAGTAGATGTATTCTGTGAACCGCATTAAGATTTTCACACAAAAATAGAAAAAAAACAATAAATTTTGGGGGTCCCCATACTTCGAACTGAAACTCAAAATTTTTTTTTTCTTCAAACCCTTACGTGTGGGGTATCTATGGATAGGTCTTCAAAAATGATATTGAGGTTTCTAATATCATTTTTTTCTAAACTGAATAGTTTGCGCGAGAGACGCTTCCAAAGTGGTAAAATGTGTGTCCCCCCCCCCCTGTAACTTCTAAAATAAGAGAATGATAAAACTAAAAAAAATATATGATATACATTACCATATAAACTTCCACCGAAAATTGGTTTGAACGAGATCTAGTGAGTAGTTTTTTTTAATACGTCATAAATCGTAACGTAACGGAACCCTTCATGGGCGAGTCCGACTCGCACTTGGCCGGTTTTTAAATTTTGTCTTAGGAAAAAGTCAAAATTAGTAAAGTGATCCTTTACATACATACTTAACACCCTTTTGACTTTTTCTCTTAATAAATTTATTTTGTTAAACACTTTAGGTACCAAATACTTAGATGTTCTCTTACCATAATAATTTGTTATCTGTGGTAAAACCCGTTACCTTAATATAAGTACCTATCTACATGAAATGTTTTGGTGTAGCTGTTTCCAATATTTTTGTTCACTGAGATAATATAAAAGAACTTTATTGGCAACAAAAGTCGAACACAGATTTTTCAGACTCTCTTTTATTTGCTCGTTTGTTTTAAGACATAGGTACCTAAGTAAGGGTACGCTTCTCGCTAAGTTTCAGTTATAAAGACTTAATACTAATAAAAATTTGGTATTTCCTTAGTGAAAATAGACTACTAATGTTCTCAAATATATCGGTTGAAATTACAAATAAGGTTTAAGTATCTTAGAACCATATTTCGATATTTAAAACGCTACTTTAGAAAATCGCTTTAGAATTTCGTAAAGCTTAGTGTATACGACACGCCTTGCCGCTCGTGAATGTAGGTACGAGAATATTTGCTTAGATACACAAATCCTGAGCCCCCCGCATACCAAATGCACAGCTGCGAGTAATCCATTCTATCTCTACACTGTGGTGGTCCTCGAATACTGCGAGTGTAGCACTAGTAGTGTAGCCTAGTTTATACTACTACTAGGTACTTTGATGGCAAGCCAGTCCCCCTCGCCTTTCGTATTGTGAATCGAGTGAGTTTGTGGTTGGTTTAATTTTGTAAGTAGGTTTGTACAAACACTTTTACACGTCAATCAGATTTTAAAACTAGATGAGGTCGGCGTTTCCTATCTAACTAGTCTGAGAAGAAAGCCCGAAACAAACTCAGAGGTCACAGTCTCTTTTAAAGTCCAGGCATAATCTTGGTGAGATCAAATGAAGACCATGTAGATCGATGTCTGAGATGGTCTTTTGAGGAAAGAACTACACAGATTGAGAGGACCTGTCCAGTCGGGTGTGTAATGTTTGGTATAATAACAGATAGTCTAATTTCATTTGACATAAGTTTCATATGATATAATTTTCATATGCTATAAAAACATTTAACCTAATTTCATATGATCTAATGTTATATTTGATGTAATTTTCATTATTTCTAATTTCATTTAGTATAACGTTCATTTCATATAATTTTCAAATTGTATAATGCTCTTTTTATATAATGTTCATTTGACCTAATTCATATTAACTAATTTTCTAAGGTAACGCATTGTTCTTGAGAAAAGAAAATTATATTGTAACCTAACCTCAAAACATTAAAGTTGCTTCTGCATCGTCTCCGGCGCTGCGGGAAGTGCAACCCCTTCGCCAGGTGGTATGTTTGTTACAGCGGGCGGGGGTTGCTCTCCCTCCGGTTTTTATATACACTTTAGTGTAGGGGCCAAAAGACTACGTAAAGTCGGGGTGCCCCGATTCGGTTTTGGAACAGATTCAGCCTATTAACTACAAGCCGGTGTATAATTATGTTGTCGCCAAATCGTAGAATTTTCCAATAATTCCAATTTTTTTTTGACGTTTCTTAATTATATTAAACGTTACTTATAGATTTTGAATATTATATCAACTGAATATCAAAATAATACCCTAAATTAAATAAAACTATTTACAAACTAAAATATAGCGTCGAAAAATTCATCGCCATCGCTGTCGCTGTTTGTTATTTTAGTGTTATCTTGTATATATTAAGTCAAGTAGATATAGAGAAGTAACAACTGAATATTATATTAATTGAATATTACTTCAAATGTGCATTATATAAACTGTTCATTATATCATATGAAATAAGGTAAAATGAAATTATATGAATAATTCATTATATCATTTGATCGTTATATTAAAAAAAAAATCATATTAAATGAAATTAGGTCAAAGCGTAACAAACAAACACAAAAGATCAATTTTTCTCTGTACTATTTATAGTTTAGAAGTTTAGATAACAGTCTAGTGTAATTTGTCTGGAAATATAGAAAGAGATAGAGTTAAATGATAATTACGTGCTAAAAAGGGAGCTAAGATCACGCGCGTGTAGATAAGTGGCATCGTTAGAAATGCTCCTTAACAAGTTCTTCAGTGTAAAAATAGTTAGAGGTATAAAACCTCTTATATATATGAAAACCTCTTTTGACCTTCTTCAAATACGCGGGCAACTAAGCTTTTCATAATCTTCAAGTCTTTAAAACGCCGTAAAAACTTTTCAGTGTACGAAAACGCTCATCCCCAACAATGAGTTTTAGACCCTCACTATGTCAAAACAATGTACCAAATTGTTCATTTAGTCCTCAATTTTTGCCCCAAATAAGGCATTCAGCAATAAAATCCACTTCAGAAATTACGCGTACATAATACACTCCTGAAACTTTTATCGTTTATGGTTGAGCAAATCTTTTGTTCTTCGGACCCCAAGCGATTGCGGCGGATATTTTATATATTTTCTTCCATAACTTTTATGTTGATCTTAGGGTCTTGCCATTTCTGTGTTTTATTTACCTCACCCGAAGCTATCGTTTGTTTGATATAATTTGTAAAACAGACAGAGTCGAAAAATAAACCCCTGAAGGTCTACCGGGATTTGTTTTTAGGAGCCACGCCGAAAGTCGGAGTGTTTCAGGAATTTACGAAATTGGTTCAGTTCACTGTTTGGTCGGGATTTATATTTAAAGAAGAATAAACGAAAACAATTTTGCTTGCCAGAATTTGTAGAAGTTAAGGAAAAAAAGGATAAATACCTATTCTCACACAGAAAGGACTTTGATCACTTATAATGTGTTTGCAAATCCATAGATTACAAAGTCCATGTCCAGCAGTACAAATGATGATAATGTTTATGAAATCATATGAGCTGGCCGCGTGGTAAAGGCCGCGACTTAAGAATTTTAGGTCATAGGTTCGAACCTAGCCAGCCGCTTTACTTTGTGTAAATTATTTCATCACTACTGCTCTCAAAACGGTGAAGGAAAACATCTGAGGAACCACCATGTCCTAGAACCGAGAATTTGAAGACATTCGTGACATCTACCGGCCCACTCCCTCGCACAGAAAGGAGGCTTGTGTCCCAGTGGTTGTAATAAATACCGTATATACATAAGCAATTATTACAGTAAAAAGCTGTTATTTTTAAATTTGTATGTTGTATAATATCAATTTTAGAAATGTTTATAAAGGTCTGAATGCTTGTCGTCATTGGCGCTATGTGTTCGCTGTCAAATTAATTGGATTCCTCGCGTAGTTTGCATAGCTCGGGTTGATGTAATTGTGTCATTTGTATATCACGTCTCAGTCGATGCTATCGTATGTGGATGCCATTAAAATCGTGCACATACTTAGTTCAAACGTCCACCGCTTGAATTTCGAGCATTTTGACCATCATGGTCAGATGTAGGGTTGATCGACCAAGAATTTACCACCCTCAATCCATTTTGAAACCTTTTAGTTGACGATTACACAAGTCAGGTAAAACATTAAATACTGTTCCGTTGGTATAGTGGTTGCAAGCGCTACTGCTAAGCATGAGGTCCTGGTTTCGACCCCCCGGGTCGGGCAAAGTCTCATTGGGTTTTTCTATCTGGCATTATCTCAGCAGCAGCCCGCATTCATTTCTGCTCTATTGATGCCAAAAGGCTCACCCCCTATTATTACATAATATAATATAATATCCCTGGACATTTCACACAGCGCCATCTAGTCCCAAGCAAAGCAACCTAATGCTTGTGTTATGGTAACAAGATGGCTGATAAACTACTTATATAATTTTTTTTTTTTTTTTTGTAAGTACCTACATATTATAGATAGAAAACACACCCAGACTCGGAACAAATACATGTAGGACATACAAATATTTGTTCTGTGCGGGAATCGAACCCGCGGCACGCAGCGCAGCAGTCCGATCGCTCAGCCACTGCGCTAACCGTGTTGTCACATGAGACTTAAACACAACTGGTGAAATGTGGGGTGTACTGTACACCCTTTTGGGAATACAAGCGTGATGTTATGTTATATTTCAGGTAAATAAAACGAAGTACCTAAAACCTTAAAGTTCAAAATACAGGTAAACTTACTTTAGCAATTATTTAGTCGCTAACGCTAGTGTTGGTCGTTTAACTTGCTGTAAATTGTAAGTTGTAACTGGTAAGTGAAATAAATGGCCGTGCAGTTGGTAACCGTTTTGTCAGCAACATCATACTTTTGCGCCATTACGAACTTTAAACGACACTTCTTTATTTTACGGCGCTTTTAGCAATATTGTTTATGAAAGTTATGTTTTGTCATTTACAATGGAATATTTTTATATTGAAGTATAAATTGAGGTAAGTTTTTGAAACATCATTAATTGTTAAGACTATGTTTATAGGTCCACAACCCAGTAAGTGGGTTGTGGAGGTCAGATAGGTAATCGCTCCATGTAAAATACTGGTATTCAGCTGCATCTGGTTAGTCGGGAAGCCCAACATAGTTGGAAAAAGGCTTCACTTCCTAATGCTATCGCTGGGAAGAGGAAGTGGCGTAACAAACTCCCCAGCAGCACAGCTGTCTGTTCAGTAAGAAAAGCTTGCTTTTATAAAATAATAAGTATGAAATGTGCTTAAGATCACGAGCCACAGAACGTTAAATTAAATTATTAATCTTAATTTACCGAAACAGAACCAGGATCACTAATTAAATAAATCCTATATCAGGGTCGAGTCTATAAAACCATTGAGTATAACCGGAGAACCGGATAAAGGCATTATCAGTCCCAAAATTACCAAAAGGAGTCGTAAAGCCGCTGAGTTACAGTTAATATTCCTTAGATGAATTCCCTCTAAAGGTGTGCTCACACGGGCAACCTGAATTACTCAATTCATCATCATCTGCGTAGGCTTTTCCTAACTATGTTGGGGCCGGCTTCCACTCTAACCGGTTGTTGTTAAAAACTAGTATTTTACATGAAGCGACTGCCTATCTGAACCAAAATTGATTATTTCTGCGCATTGCTGCGGGGTAGGGGGGGGAGGGGGTTGCCCTTTCATTTTGACAATTCGACAGCATCCATTGCGTTTTTTACGTTGTCGAGCTGGCGAATTTTTTGAACATATGAAACAATGGATTAGGAATTTGAGTTGATTGTTTTGATTTGAGTTTGATTTGTGAGTTGCACAATTGACGCCGTTTTGAAAACAGTGATGACACAAAGTAAAGTGCCTGCTTGGGTGTGTACCCACACCCTGCAACGCATAAGTCGCGGCCGTTACCACTGGGCCACATGCTCATATGGAGCAACTAGAGGTAATATCGTCGATTTTATTTAATGGAATTATTTTCTGCTCTACCTCAGGAAACTGTTGCTAGGAAATAATCGTTGGAAAAATGGTGCGTGTAAGCGGAGCTTTAGGTACCTAGCTGTCGGTACTTAATAAAGGGACATCGTAAAAATATGGCGGCTTTAAATGAAAGCACAATACATAGAGGATTTTTTATAAGAGAGATATTCGCATTCCTTTGTTACAATTTATAAAAGGGAATTCGTATTTGCGGTATTTTGAAATGAGAGGATTTTTTTATTTGAATCTTGTTGTTACGAGATTTTTTTTTTTAATTAGATGAACAATCGAGTTTCTGGGAATTATTACTGTTTTTGTTACTGTTAATGTGCTTAGTATCCAGCGTGTATCTTTCTCCATTGTAACCAAGAAAAAATAATCAGCCGTCCCATAACAATGACACGTAACGAAAACGTGTGACATGTGATATCCACCAACCCGCACCGTGTCCGCGTGGTGGATTATGGCCCTCTCTCCTCTCACAGAGAGGAGGCCTGTGTCCCAGCAGTGGGAACATTATAGGCTGATTATGCATATGCTTATGTCATACATTTAGGTCGAGTAGGTATTAAAGTTTTTATGGGACAGTTGATATTTTTTTCGCAATTACGATGTTGGTCCCATGGGGAAGGTTGTTCAGTATGATGGCTTGTACCACACTCTTAAATTTAACCACACTACTCCGGCTGTATGAAAAAAATGAAAGTAATACATTTTATAGATACTTATACTTCTTAGTTCTTGTTTCTTGCTTAGCTACCCGCCCGAGTGAATGTAATTTATTTGCAAACTGAAAGTAACAAAGTTTTGACCTTCGTAAAAGGAGAGAGCAAGAACATTAGACATTGATACATGTACTTATTTAAAAAGTTTCCATGTTCTCTGCTTAGATGGTTGATTTTGAGCTGAGACCGGGAGTTTTATTTCCTACGAAATGTATGTGAAAAGTTTTTTACGATTTCTGACTTTTCTAGTGCTTAAACCTCATTTGGTCCGATAAATATCCTTATAAGAAACAGGATCGATGGGCTACGGTTGTTTTTATGAAAATTACTTACCCATTTTTTTGCTGACTGTCTATTATCTAGTTTTTTAAGGTCTGTAAAGGGGATTTGCAATTTTTACAAAAAAAAATAAGGAAAATCTCCTTTTTCAGACCGTTTATCTGTAACTATGATTTCCTATTTACAAGTTCAATATGGCTGCTGTTGTTTCAAGTGCGTTTAGTTAATCAACAAGTAAATATTACCTACTGGGACTCTGTAAAACAACAAAGTTTTGATTAATTACAGCTTCATCACTATAGATTACACAAAACCCAAAACCATGGCTGCTTTTAATGAAATTGCCAGCAACAAAACATTATTTCAGAGATGTTATTTTACACCCCCATAAAATTAAATTTAACGACAAACTTCCCACAACTCATAAGGGAACGCACGGCGGAGTTAAATTCCTACAATTTTGAGGCACTTTCGAAGTAATAACTAATTAAATATGGTGTTTAATGTTTCAAGTTAAACCCTCTGTTACCAATTAAGCCTAAAATCCGGAAGGGGTAAAAGATCGGAGATTTTTGTACCGATTTAACCAAAGATAAATTAATTTCAAAGAGATCAATGGAATGAATACTTTTTTGTAAGCAAAAGAGTCTTCATTTTGTCTACTTATAAAAGAAATGAATGAGGTTTTAATATTAAATGCGGAGCCTCAACCGTACAAAATACGGCGAGCGTCTTTAAAAATTCCTCGTAAGGACCCGATCACACGTACCTACCACAACCACACCACAACGACAACACGTGGACGGGCGCTAATGTGTTAGAAAATGAATAGTTTATTAATACGGACCACATTTGCCCGTCAAAATCAATACTTATCACATCAATGCCACGTCGCAGGCACAACGCAACGACAATTAGTGATACCCTGCACTAGCGGCTGACCACATCGCAAACACAACGAGCTGTCTGGCTGCTAACACTACGTAACCACATTGCAACTACATACTAGCAACAAGGCAACTGCAAGAAGCTGCAGCAACATTATTCACACGACCACAGCTTGCCCACATATTTTTGCTGGTAGGTGGTATGGTTGTGGTGCGTATGAACGGGCCTTAGGGAAATATGACCATTTATTATAAGGATAAGGATGCAAAATTGGAATAGATCAGATGGGCCATCACTCATGTCCGCCGCAGTAAAGCACACAAAACACCATTTATCAAGTCCGGGCTGTGATGTAAAATGGGGCAGACAGCCTGTATCGTATCAGCATAGACGAGCCCGGTCAGCTGTGATGATCACGAGTGTAGTTCATGCTTGAATTAATTGACCATCGAGTTTGCACAAAAAAGTTTCGTTGCGAAATATGCAGTTCGATTTTTCTATGCGGCCTAGAATTTGAAGTTTGATGAATTCGTATATTCTATTTGCTCACGTTTGATTGACTTTTGTATTTGGAACGTTCAACTTTTTTTTTATGAAACAAAATTTTAATTACGTTTTGCATTCGTGCTTTGATCAATTTGAAGCTGACGCGGGAAATATTTGAACGCGTTTAGTGAATTGGAAAATTACGTAGCGGTAATATATATTTGCATGAAGCAATTATGGACCAACCTTTTTACTGAGACATTGCCTGAGGTATCAGCGCAGTGCGTGAGGGGTGTGGTGACGTGATGCGAGAGCTCAGTGATTCGTCAACTTGTGACAACTATCACCCCTCCCGCACCGCGCAGCTACCTCAGGCAACGTCTAGATAAGCGGTCGGCCTATAGTCCTCAACAATAATAACAGTTTTAAGTATTGGTAATAGATAAATTGTTGATTTTACTTCTTAAAGAAACAAAAATCATTCAGATTTTCTTATCTATTAACAACGAGCTGACCCGGCGAACTTCATACCGCCTCGAAATCAATACAAAATGTACGAGAAAATAAATTATCTTCATTATTTTTTATCATTATCCACTTTAGCTATGGATCGAAAGAGCTAGAAGTCGTGGGGAAAGGCTTTTCCCCAGCAGTGGGATGATGCAGGCTAACAGAACCTTTTTTCGTGAATTTTTCCCATGTTTTAATAGCTATTCTGCTATCAACCTCAACTAGTTCTAAAATATGATTGACGTGTAAAAGTGTTTGTTTACTTACTTACAAAACTGGTTGGCGCAGTGGCTGAGCGATCGACTGCTGCGCTGCGTATCGCGGGTTCGATTCCCGCACAGAACAAATATTTGTATTGCCTACAGGTAGTTGCTCCGGGTCTGGCTGTTAGTGTCTGTGAGTTTAAATGTTTGTAAACGCACCCACGATACAAGAGTCATTTCAAGTGTGGGGTAACGTTTTAAAAAAAAAAAAACTTTTATCATATATTCGGGGTGAACATCACAAATCCAACAAATCAAAGACCATAAAAATCGGTCTGACTTTTCTTTATTTATATAGATTTATTTTACTCCTAACCAAATTATATTCTAATTTGTATTTCTTAGTTACAAAGACGAATATATTCAAGATGCTCGCTACTTCCTCGTCTGTGGGTAGTCTAATATAGAACTTGGGAAGCTGCGGTTTCTCAGTAATTCCTTGCACTCCATGTATATTATGTTCCTGTACTTAACATGCCTTCAATAATTTATTGCGTTATATACTTGAATACTGTCTAAATTTGTTAGAGAGTGGTTCAAGTTGGGTTTAATTCGCATTGAATATTGTGATTTATTATCACAGCAAAAAAAAAATCGCATTTAATATCTTTAATCACAGTTCCAATTGACAAAAACGGCAAAGTATCATTGGGGTTCAGTTCCGTTTAATAAAACCACTTTTAATAAAAAATACTAGAGTTTAAAAGGATATTTTTAATCCATTGCTTCATAGGTTTCAAAAATTCGTCTGCTCAACTACGTAAATAACGCAATGAACGGTCAAAATGAAACCGATTGCGATCAATTGTCATTTTATGTGTGTTACGCAAGTACCCCACAGGTACTGACAGAGAAGAGTTCTTGCATGGTTAGTGACAATATGCTCGCTTCTAATACACAAATGGGACTTCTAATACATATGTAGGTGTACTATATCGTTAAGGATTATATCGAGAACATAAAGGCTTGGGATTACGCTGCTTCCAATTTTTACGATTCAATGCGTAAAAATTGGAAGCAGCGTAATCCCAAGCATAGTTTTATTTTCTGTATTATTGTTTTCTTTTTTATTTATACACTTTGATATTAATGAATTTTATATATACTATGACATTTGCTTACTTTGTAAAGTATTATATTATTTTAATTATTGTGAATGTGAAGACTATGTGGGTCATTTTATTTATATTATTATTTTTTATTTTTCTCTCTGTTCTGTTAGTTTTTGTCATGGTCTGGCAGTTTGAGTAATTAATGTGGCCACCCAAATGTTCTTTCTTTGGTATTGTTCATCGAATCGTCGAGCTCCTTAAGTTTTGAGTTGAGCTGCACGATTTCTGACAAATGCGTGCACTGACTAGACAGGTCCTCTCAATCTGTGTGGTTCTTTCCTCAAAAAACCATCTCAGATATAGATCTACATGCTCTTCATATGATTTGACCAAGATTATGTCTGGACTTTAAAAGAGACTGTGACCTCTGAGTTTGTTTCGCCTTTCTTCTCAGAGTAGTCAGATAGGAAACGCCGACCTCATCTAGTTTTAGAATATGATTGACGTGTAAAAGTGTTTCTACAAACCTACTTACAAAATAAAATCATTTATTACACTTATGTATTAGAAGTCCCATTTCAACTGATATATACGGAATACTCACTATCAGTATTCCTCACCATCAGTTTGACTTTGTGTTTAGAATTTGAAAATATTTACTGTCCAAGTAATAAACAGCAAATTGAGACGAAATAAATAGATTAAAGTGTTTGGACCTAGTGAGCCCCAAACTAAACAGTTAGTATGTATCTTAGGGCTCGAAATCGAAACATGTTATTACATGAATAATATCTGTATAGACATATTCAGTCAAACGCTAAGACAATACCCAAAATCTAGGACCCAAAACTTAGTCTTAACTAAAAGCTAACCGAACTAAAACATTGTCAAACCCGATCCATCTCTCTCTTCTCTATAGATGTTGACGTCACTTCTGACGTCATTCCCGAAATTTCTACTAACCCTCGTCTGAGTTATGAAAGCGACGAGTTTTCGCCACTGACATACGATCATATTTACATAATGTGTGATGTCGTAGTAGTGTTGGTTGTATTAATAGAACGACATGGGTAAAAACAAAAGGCTCCATTTGTATGGTTATTGAATTTGTGTGATGTTTGTGGGTGCGTCTTTATTCTGTCTGCTATAAATAAACTGCTGATTTGCAGGGTTATATCGTGACGTCCTGGGGTTAAGGGAACTGGTTTTTTAACACAAAGTTCTGGCCGAAGGGTGTTGTGTACCGCCGGTTTCGTGGCCGGCTACATGACACCAGTCAGCGAAACACGACGCAGACACTTCGTGTGCGTTAGTTAGTTTTTAAAATTGTATGTATTTATAGTATTTTTAAGTTATATTAATATTATATTGTATGTGTTTATATGGGCCTTGATGCCTGAAATAAATGGATAAATAAATAATAACCCGTCTTATCCTTCCTACCTGCGTGAGCGTTTTTCTTACGCTCGCTCTAGCACCGCACCGTGTAGATCACACCTAAGATCCATCCTTAAATCTCATCCTCATAAAACGAGCTACTATTCTTATTCCTTCTCTGTCCATGCTGTAAGATTGTGGAACTCACTTCCGCCTAGCATTCGTGATTTAAAAACTATTTCTCTATTTAAACGTCGATTAAAAGAGCATTACCTTTCCTCTATACCGTGAGTATTTGTATATATATATATGTTTATATATTTTTGTATTATGTATTTATTTAAGTATACTCAAGTATTTATTATTTTTTTTTTTTTTCCGTTATATGTGTAGGTATATTTAATATTTTTGTTTTAGACTTCACACATTCATATTTTTCTCTTCTTGTTCTCACACACTATTGTCTACATTTCTTTTTTTACTTCTCCTTTCGCAGGTCTGCTGGAAGAAATTTCTTAAGAAATAAGCAGTACCTTTGTACTCATATTATGTTTTTGTCATATCAATATGTATTTTTCTGTGTGTACATAAATAATAAAATAAATAAATAAAAAGAAATGTGAATTTTCTTGTGGCATTTCAAAGTTCATCTTGGTGCCTACCGACTTCATAATCAGCCTATAATGACCCCACTGCTGGGACTCAGGCCTCCTCTCTATAAGAGGAGTGGACCATAATCCAGCACGCGGGCCCAGTGCGGGTTGGTGGATGTCACATATCTTCGAACTTTTGGTCTAAAACATGCCGGTTTCCTCACGATGTTTTCCGTCACCGTTTTGAGAGCAGTGTGAGTGGTGTTGAAATTATTTACACAAAGTAAAGCGCCTGCTTGGTTTCGAACTTACAGCCTACTACTCATAAGTCGAGGCCGATACCATTGAGCCACAACTGCTCCACTACTGACTTTAGATAGAGAAAACATCTTGAAGAAACCTAGATTTTAACAGCCTCGAACTACAGTCTACATCAAACCATGGGGTTGTTTTGCATCCTCGTCAAATTTAAGGAGGTAACTATGCTACTGATTCTCGACACGAATTAATAATAAAATAAGTAGGTTTTTTTTTCTAATTTTCGGAAATCGGCATGTGTGGGACAAGCATTTTAAAACGCGGCCTGTCTGAGACCGCACTGTAACTGCCGTTTTACATACACATAAAAACGCGGCCGCTTAGACGATACCATAACGCGATTTTGTTCTTTGAAAGTGGTGTATTCCGAAATACTGTCAAACTTAAATAACTAAAAAAACAGGGATGTATTCATTATTTACCAGGGATCGTAATTTTATTTGATTATTTATGTCTTTCATAACAGCCTCCTGAAATTTGACGAGGATGAAAAACAACAGCTTGTATTGAGACAAGTATGATAATGATCAATCGTCTATTTATCTTCTCTAGCCGAATTCAATAGCGGTATCACCTGCCTAGCCTTTTCCCAGCCTGTATTTAACCTATACAACCTGACACAACTGACTGGGTAACACTATACCCCTTGGTAAGACTGGTAGACCTAATGAAATTAAAATGGCTAATTTGTTTATTTTTTTCATTTATTTTCTGGTTTTTAGATTTGACCCTATATGTGCTCTAAATAGTAAAAACATAAGGTTAAAAAACTTTTAGAAACCGCGACTATCGTTGACAATTCCCAATACCAACATAAAACCAATATTCAGCCAACATGCTAGACAAACTTTTGTTGCAACTTTTGTTCAAACTTTTACGAGAGACATGGGCCAGCTAATTACCATGAAAATGAGCCGGCTTTGACTGTAACTCGTTAGAATAACAGAAGCCTCTCAGCAATGTTTTACTAAAGACCAACTTTATCTCTAACAGTTTGTAATTGCCAAGTAATTGGTTTTCGACTTTGATTTTACGGACAATGCATTATGTATAAGATGAATGGATGCGTTATTGAATGAGGGCCCCGTGGCTAAGTAATAACAGCCGCAAGGGACGATCGATCAGGTTAAGCTTTGCTTGCCGTGGTTCGTCCGTGGATGGGTGGCCATTTTTACATACCGAAACCGTGCCTCGGAAAGCACGCCGTTAGTCCCGACTGTCATTCGAGGATCTTTATTCTTTGACAGTCGTTACGGGAAGTCAGAACCCCGAAATTCTAGGCAACCAGTCTTATCAAGGTGTTTCGTATTACCCGGTAAGTGGGTAATGGGGGTCAGATCGGCAGTCATTCCATGTAAAATACTAGTATTCAGCTGCAACCGGTTAGACTGGAGGCCGACCCCAACATACTTGGGAAAAGGCTAGGCAGATGATGATGTAATAATTCTATTATTAGCCTTTTCCGTATAAAACCGTAGATACGTTTATGTATGTAATTTGGCGTATCCCTGGATACGACCGGCAATATAATCTCATTGAGGAGTATATCTAAATTCAATTATGATCGTCTGAATAATGATAAACATCGGGTTCTGTAATAGTTTCACCTAGCTTATTGGCTCATAGGGGTTAGGAATGATCCAATTATATGATGTTATTAGTGTGTTAGCTTCTTTGCCCCCGGCTTTTGTTGATTCGCTGGGATATCATTTTTATTTTAAGCTGTGCACATTGGATTTGGTTATTATGGGTTTTAATTTAATGCGCGGGACCCTAATTTTACTTCTCTAAAATAAAAATAGCCTAAATTTCTTCTTATAACATCAGATAACTGCCAGTGAAGCTCCGTCAAAATCGGTAAGGCCGTTTCGGAAATTAGCCGGAACAAACAAACAGACAGACAGTCACCAAATTTAAA
The DNA here is from genome assembly GCA_951799955.1 of Apamea anceps. Classification (NCBI taxonomy): domain Eukaryota; kingdom Metazoa; phylum Arthropoda; class Insecta; order Lepidoptera; family Noctuidae; genus Apamea; species Apamea anceps. Next base: position 4,963,582 of record OX637509.1, read on the forward strand.
AATTGTTGTTTTGTTACAAATACAGTATATACTTTCATGAGCATTTAGTAAACAAAATTTTCGAGTTTAATCCAACACTAAGCGAAAATGCATAATTGCATCGAACGCAAGTATGCACATTCGCTCGTCCACCAAAATGTAGGCCAGTTCGCGTTCAGAATTCATTAGAGACACCACGTACAGTCACGAGCAAAAGTATGTATACACTTGGCTTTATTTAAAAGCGATTTACTCCTTTATTTTTTAATTAAACTTTGTGTCGTTACGAACATAGCATTTTTGAACCCAGAGGTTTATGTAATGTGTCGTATTTCAACATTGCATTCGTTATTTCACGAAAAAACTGCAATTGAAAGTTAGGTACCAAGTGTTGACATATTGGTGCTCGTGACTGTACTCTAAATCATTACCATTGTCTTGTAACTATAGTCCATTTACAATAGCATTAGAAAGAAGTTAAAAAAGGTTATTTTTAATGCACACTTTGTAACAAAAATACAATAAACATTGTTACATTATGATAGACGCCGAATTTATTATGATCTATTTTTACAGCAGCTGTCACGCTTAATTGTAACCATTTTAACTATTTATCTTATGAAATTATGTGGCTTTCATTTATTTATATTATATAACTCCAATTTAAAATTACAGTGTCAATGCTAAAAACCTAAAAGAAGCAGGGATGAACAATACTTGGAACGTTATTCGTTTCACTATAATTCTACCGAATTTTATTTTAATTAAGGTGGATGCGCTGCAGTAGCCCGCGAAATCAGACGAATTCGGAGCAATTCTAATTTAAAGGGATGTATTGATGATTTTTAAGGTTAAAATTGTATTATTGCCTACATATTTCTTATTATTATTTTTATTAAGATACAACCTTACACTGACCTGCAAATTGCAAAAAACGCAAGAAAATTAGAATTTAAGCATCTCCCTTAAAATTGTTTTATCATAACTTTGAAATAAAATGTTTTGGATTCCTGCTTCGACGAGCCTCTTTTTTCTAATGCTATTATAAATGGACTATACGTGTTATAGTGATTAAATACACGGCTATTACCCTTACAATTCGAGACTTTAACTTCTACCATATAAACCATATCCTAACAATACGAGTAAGGAGTGCTAGGCCAACATAGCATCTAGCACTAACTTTTACACGGCTGTTATTTTGACATTACAAACAGACACTTTCATTTTATAGATTTTTATACATATAGATTAGTTTCAAAGGATGAAAGAGTCACAAACTTTTCTCTTTTTATCTCAATCACATTGTTTGTTTTGTTATCTGTCAAGACTTTTAAGACCACTTCCAACAATATTCTGGCAACTCTCTAAAACGTAAGTACTAATGAAAAACCCTTTAAATTGCGATTTTATCAGCGAAAAGCTTTTGTAACTCTTCCAAGCTTTAATAAACTCTTTGGGTTATCACGCCTTACGACTGAAGAGGCACAAAAACCTCGCAATGAAACCATTCGAATCTAAATCCATCGAAACGAAATGTTTGCAAACATTGACAGGATAAATGTTTCGCAATAAAAGTTTCGATTGCCACCGAATTTCTTTGTTGGAAAAAAAAATGTGGCTGCCTGTCATTCGGGGAATTTATTGGGTTTGCATACAATGTGGGAAGCCCGGATTACTCCGTCAGCTTAGCAACGGTCAAGCTAGGCTTGGAGTGTCGGTACTCTGTGCTGGGGGCAGTCAATGAATGACTTTGTGCTTTTGTGGAATATCCGGGTAGCAAAGTGATTTAGTAATGGACAAAGTTGAGAGGTTGCGATGGTTCTTTGTCCAAGAACGCGAGATGGACTAGGTAAAATAGTATAGTAATAGTCGCAGGCGCCACTGTTGGCTATGAGGTCTTGTGTTCGATTCCGAACTCGAGCAAAGTTTTATTGGGTTCTTCCAACAGGAATTTCTCAGTTGCAGCCCGTAGTCTCAGACTATCCTACCAATATTATAAATGTGAAAGTTTGTATGGATGGATGTTTGTTACTCTTTCACGCAAAAACTACTGAACGGATTCGGATGAAATTTGTCACACAAATGGTTTATAACTAGGACATATAGGATACTTTTTATCCCGATATTCCCACGGGTTTGAAACTTATGCGGGTGAAACCGCGGGGCGCAGCTAGATTATTAGCGAGATGTAGGTGAAATGACCAATTGGAACCGTACAGCTTCTGACGTTTCATAAGTGTCCATGTAGGTTTATATGTGAAATAAAATATTTGGATTTTGAATTACAATTACGTCTCTGCTTAACCCTGCGGGGAAACAGGCATGATGGCTATGTTACCATCGATTGAGGAGATACATTAAGTTCAGATTAAGTCGAAACCAAAGTTCAGGCAGGCATATCACGATTCAAGGCTCAAGATCGCTCATAGTAACACGTCTCAAAAACCGCCGGATGAAGAAACCGGTTAATGCCAGCGGCGGCGGCGGCCGTTCTTTCCGGTTTGTAAACCCCGTAAAAGTCAACATAGGAAAATGGATTACTCTTATTGTTATTCTCGAGGCATCCGCGATGAGCTAGCACGTTGTGATGCCGATGCCGTTCCACGAATTGGAACTTTAATACCAGTGAATTACGTTTCATAATTTGTCATACACTTGTGGTTGTACTTGTTGAAATTCTCCTCGCTCTCAAAGACCGCTTTGATAAACAAATATCGATTGCGGCTGATAAGATTGTTAACAGTTATCTTTGCGCTTACATATACCTACGTACATACATGTGTACGTGAGCAGTGGTGGCCAAGTGGTAACGGCCACGACTTACGAGTTGTAGATCGTAGGTTCGAACCCAGACGGCGCTTTACTTTGTGTAAATTATCTCATCACCACTGCTCTCAAAACGGTGATGTAAAACATCGTGAGGAAACCGGCATGTCCTAAAACCAAAAATTCGAAGACGTGTGACATCCACCAACCCGCACTGGGCCCGCGTGGTGGGTTACGGTCCACTTCCTCCCACCAAGAGGTAGCATGTGTCCCAGTAGTGGGAACATTATTGCTACGCTACTTGTGTACGTTAATTTACATTCAATTTTTACCAGAGAACTTGAAAAGAAATGATTGTGTTAGAATCGAAATAAAAAGTAAAGGTGTACTTTCCGCGGCTCTAAACCTTAACGTACGTTTTATTTGGGATGTCAAGGTTGCGCTTTCATTCCTCTCTTAACAGTTGGGACGCGTTAGTGAATAAAATATTTCAAGTGCCAGTGGAAATTTCTTTTTCTCTAAAACCGACGCGACGTGCAATTTAGCTCCCTTAGTCAAATTGAATTAAGTTAGTTTAAGTTTTTTCTTAACGTGGAAACTTTTCTGCATACCAATCATAAATTTTGGAACTTCTTCTTACTCATAACTTGAGTGACAGTGGGCAGGGCACATTGCTCGCAGAACAGATGGCCGATGGGGCCGAAAGGTTCTGGAGTGGCGACCGCGTACCGGAATACGAAGCGTTGAAAGGCCTCCCACAAGGTGGACCAACGACCTTGTGAAAACTGCAGGAACTCGTTGGATGCGAGAAGCACAGAACCGGTTTAAGTGGAGGTGCTTGAAGGTAGCATATGTCCAGCAGTGGACGTCTTTTGGTTGAAATGATAATGATGATGATATCGACTAATATCATAACATAACATCACGCGTGCATCCCCCGAAGGGTGTGGCAGAGGTGCGCCTATAAATACACCCACATTTCGCCAGTTATGTTTAAGTCCTATGTAACGGAGGGCGAGCCTATTGCAACAATGCACTCAGGGAACTGTTGGGGCTGCCACGGCGTTGCAGTGCATCAGGGATGTTCGCTGAGGCGCGGTGGATGGCTTTGCCGGTATCGATACGAATAGATGCGCCTCTCTACTCGCTCGCGTTCGTGGTACCTACGAACACTATACTGGGTGTTTCTACCGATCGGTGGGAGTCCCCCATGCTACAAAGGTGGGTGCGGCTTCATGTCATAATTTAATTTTGTTGTCAATACTAACATTAGTTTTTTAAGTACATTGTTACTAACAAATTATGGACTTGGTCTGAATTAAATGTTTTATTATTATTTCCTTTATTTCATTTGATTATTCACTAATTACATTTTTCAATATTTTTGTAAACAAAAAGATTTAAAAAATAGTAGCCCACCGGTATCAGGAACAGGGTCCAAGCTACCAGCGGTCAGGGCTCCAGAGAGAGGAACCTCCTGACAATGCGAGTAGCTTATTATTATTATTATTGCCATCAACTGGGCACAAATACAGACTCCGGGCTGCTACTGAGAAACAGATGAAAAATCCAATAACACTTTGTCCGACCCGGGAATCGAACCCAGGACTTGATGCTCAGCAGTAGCGCCTGCGACCACTGGACCAACGAGGTAAACGACTAATATCAGACATCGGTTATTATATTCATTTGCCATCTACCTATCTATTCTTCAGCCTAAGAAATAAATGAAGAAAGAAAGAAAAAACCTTTATTTAGCACAGAGTAAAAGACACACAGTACACCAGAGACATACATCAGATAGCAACTAATAAAAAAAACAAACATAAAGTATAAAGACAGATGTAAAAAATTATCAGGTAAGTCTGCCTCACGCCTGCCTATGTAAAAAGAGTTATTTTCGTGGAAGAAAGTTGGTCTTGCCTCAGTCCAGTATTTCAAAGACCACTACTTGTTTAACTTTCATGTCAAGAAAGTTCTTTAGTCGACGCGTATTTTTTACCAACCTGTTGCATTTCATATTTTGTATCAACAGTATCCCTTCTTAATTATGTTTTATATTAAGCTTTTACTAAAATAACAAAATAATATCCTAAATTAATTAAAACTATTTACAAACTAAAATATAGCGTCGAAAAATTCATCCGCATCGCTGTCGACTGGTAATGTACCCAAGACACTGGCGGCATTGCCACGTTGTATGGCAATGCTTAGCCTCTGGCCAAGGTAAAAGCCAGCCCTTGGGTCATGGCAAGTGTCAACCAGCCTTTTCAAAATTTCCTTAAAAAAACCATGCGCACTCGGACCCCACGGCCCGAGGATTTCAACCCCAAACGGCTCGAAAATATAATTATTAATAAGGTTATTATATTTACGCCGCTTGAGGTTTTACTATGTAACTACCATCTTGTCCAAACATGTTAACAGTTATAGATAGAGGGGTCAATCAATGTGCCTAGCCTTTTCCCAACTATGTTGGGGTCGGCTTCCAGTCTAACTAGATGCAGCTGAATACCAGTATTGTACATGGAGCGACTGCCTATCTGATCTCCACAACCCAGTTACTTGGTAATACGATACTCCTTGGTAAGACTGGTTATCAGACTGTCGGGCTTCTGACGACCCGGAATGACTGTCAAAGATCCACGGATGACATCCGGGACCAATGGCTTAACGTGGTTTTCGAGACCCTGTAACTTGGTAATTTGATACCCCTTGGTAAGACTAAGCTATAGAGAAAGGTGTGGAATTCAAATTTAAGTCCTTCGCTTGACCAGAGGGGTCGTTCGGGCCAATACACCCGCCATGGATACTAAATGGATTAGCTGGTATTTAGCGACATGATGCATTTGAACAGTATTGACTGAACATTGGAAGTGCGTCGCGAAACGAATAACATATTTGCACGAATTGTAGTACATTACAGATGATCAGATTTTTTATACTTAAAGAGTTATTAAACCAATTCGCTAAAACTAGCATGCAAAATTATTGATTACATGAATTAAGCTAATAAAATTGGTACATCCTACTAATATTATAAACGTGAAAGTTTGGATGGATGGATGGATGTTTCTTACTTTTTCACGCAAAACTACTCAGCGGATTTGGATGAAATTTGGCACACAGATAGTATATAACCAGAATTAACACAAAGGATTTTAGGACTTTTTATCCCTATATAGATATATTATATTTTAAACGTTTTATATATTCTCCCGGAATCGAAACTTATGCGGGTGAAACCGCGGGGCGCAGCTAGTAAATCATAAGTATTGAATTTAAATGTCAAGTACTTGTCAAATTATAATAGTAACATTTCAGTGTGAATCTTTAAAGTCTAAATACTCCTTCACAAAATTGAATGGTTTGACATGAAAGTAATATGATCCCTAGGTTCTGAAAGCTTCTGATAAATTCAAATCGTTAAGGGTTATTTTCTAAGACATTAGATATAAGTAAGCTAGGGCTCGATTTTTCAGTTGTCAGATAACTTTTATCTGAAGAATAAATATTGCAGTTGGATATATTTTCTTTACAAAAGCTGTAAAACCGCCGTTTTTATTACTTAAATAAAGCTTATCTGACGATTGTAGAATCGGTTCTAAAATAAATTATTGATATATTCGTTCATTACTTATAAAACAATTAAAAGGTTTTTTTTTGTTTAAAAAAAAGCGTTGCCCCCCACACTAGGAATTACTCTTGTATCGTGGGTGCGTGTACAAACATTTAAACTCACATATACAAACAGCCAGACCCCGAACAAATACCTGTAGGCAATACAAATATTGGTTCCGTGCGGGAATCGAACCCGCGACACGCAGTGCAGCAGTCGATCGCTCAGCCGCTGCGCTAACCGTGTCGTCAAAGTTTCACAAACTGCGTGGTTTTAACAAACACTGCTAATAAATAATTCGCAAAAACGGCAAAACTATATAATAAACTAGCTTCTGTCCGCAACTTCGTTCGCGAGAAATATCTTGTTCTCCTGATCTACCTCATCGCATCGCATCGCCTATCCGGGCTTGTATTTCGATTCCGCTTAGCGTTCTTTCTAACTTTTTCTAAAAGCCTTAGCGTGATTGCTTATAGCCTTCCTTAAGAAATGGGCTATCAAATGCAAAAAATTTTTTTCAAAACCGGCTGGAAGAAGGCCAAGAGCACAAGTGGCCCAGTGGTATCAGCCGCGACTTACGAGTTGTAGGTCGTAGGTTCGAACCCAGACGGCGCATTACTTTGTGTAAATTATTTCATCACCACTGCTCTCAAAACGGTGAAGGAAAACATCGTGAGGAAACCGGCATGTCCTAGAACCAAAAATTCGAAGACATGTGACATCCACCAACCCGCACTGGGCCCGCGTGGTGGGTTACGGCCACTTCCTCCCACCAAGAGGTGGCCTGTGTCCCAGCAGTGGGAACATTATGGGACATTATTATGTGACTGGAAATACTAGAGATTAGCGCGTTTAAGCAAACAAAGAAACTCCTCACTTTATTATTAGTATAGATTCAACAAGCATAATAATTATAGGTAACTAAGTAATCTCGAAGTTTTGTCCAGTCGTAAAACTCTTGCGAAGCATGGGCAATGGGCAGGTAAAACTTAACACGTTGATACAAATCTTGGCAAAGTCAAAAGTCATAAATTCAAATTAGGCTGAGAATCAGCACTTTTCGAACGTCAAAATTGCATAAGACACAGTCCACCAAAACGCCCGCTCTTCTCCACTTCCTAGTGCTTTCGATGGGAAGAAGAAATGGCGCAAACTCCCCAGTAGCAGAGCTGTCTGTTCAGCTAGAAAACTTGCTTCTATACAAATATACAATAATAGGTATATAAAAGATTAAGTAACCGTATTTTTTTGTAAAGACTTATTCGTCCTGTCCTGATTTATGTAAAGTTGTAGCTGAATTAAGTATGTTTCATCCGCGGAATACATAAATTACGTTACGCCGTACTTAGCTCAAATGGAACGTCTGCGATAAATCTTGTATTGAGCCTGAATTCTAATGTTCCAGGTTAATCCTGAAATCCTGGAAGCCATTCTTGTATATCCGGTACCTAATAAAATACATTTACACAAAGCATTTGTAAAAGGCTTTACGAAAGAAATATATTTTAGTCTGCAATTTCCTTACAGGCGTACCACAGTTACCCCTTGCCTACCCCCTTGGGTAATACTGCCATGAAATTATGTTAAATATTTTCCTGTTCTCTTTTTTTTTTCTTTGATTTACCATTACTTCACAAACTTACGTAAGACGTAGATTCCAAATTCTTTAATTATGTTGTCGTGTGAGTTTATGATTGAAATAATCCTTCTCCATTTTTATACTCCAAATTTTAAAGCAGGTATTACATTGGATTATATGTTATATTATTGTATATAACATATAATCAGCCATTAATGTTCCCACAACTGGGACAGGCGTTCTCCCTTCGAGAGGGAGTTAAAGAAGAGAGGAAAGGTAATACAACCCCTAAATAACCAGTATCCTCACTAATATTTAAAAACAATTAAATGCATAGTCATCATCAGACATTGAGAGATCCGTGCCAATTTATTTCCTGAAATCCATGCATAAACAAAACACCATCAGTGCTTTCTACTAAGGCTTATATCTCACTAGGACAAAATATACACAGCTTTATGGTGGGTATGTCACTAAGCGTCCAATCGGTTGCGCAACCAACCATACGTTTTTGGCAGTGCGTCCATGGTTGCGCCGCCACTGGTGTTCTAGTGAAATAGGGCCCTAAGGTAAACCGAATTCGAAAGCCTAGTAATAGGATGCCATTGCCACCCTCTAGGCTTGAAGGTAAACGTATAAAGCACACCGTTCTTCCATTACTTGTAATTATGGGAAATCCATGGAGTATTAGGGATTAACTGAACATAATAATTATTGGTGACAGACGCCTGAACTCGACAGTGAATGATATAGTCTGCGAATGGGTTTAAATCCTGTAATTCAATAGATAGTCGTGTCGAAATGGGAGACGGCCTATGCTCTGTACGTTTAATAGGATTAGTACGAGTGTGTATCTATACTATTGGTTGGAGGGAATCAGTGGGGTTTATAGAGGATTGGATCTATAGTTCATTTGTATGTGGATTTGTGTTTTTTTATACTAATACAGCCGATCTATTCTGTAAAAATCTCACCGTGAAAACTTAGCTGAAGTGAGCTGCCATTCCACTTAATACGAGGGATCCCCAGGAATTGACAGCTGATTTCTCCTAAGTTTTCACGGTGAGTTTTTTTTACGGAATAGCACTACAGTACTAGATCTCATAATTTAGAAACAGCGAGGTGATCAATCCATATTTTTGTTTTGATGTAATGAAAATTTCATAAGTATCATTGCCTCATACAAATAACTACCAATGCACTTGTGTCTGAAAACGATAAATTGCTAAAAAAATTGCGCGTGCGGAACACGTAACAGAAGTGAAACTCCTTAATAAATAAAGAATAAGTGAGATTTAGTACGAGAAACAGAGAGAGTTATATCTTTCTTCTCTCTCGTGTAACGAAATGTGCCTAAACGTGACGCGTCCTTGAAATGTCTCTCTCAATTTTCGCCCAATTATCGAATCGTCGCCTTAGAAGCTCCACTTGAAAAATCTTGTGTTGCTTGTTAATTTAATATAATCTCTAGGTGCAATAAACAACAGTATTTGTCTCCAAGTCCAGTATAAACATTTTAATTAAAAACGTTTCACGAATTACTCAGTTTACCAAGAGTCGTAACAAACAACTGGCCTCATTTAACAAGTAATTAAATTGCTGATTTATTGCGCACTTACTGCTACCAACAGTTCCCATAATTCGCTGTGGCTCAACTGCTAATTTACATTTGTTTACTGATCAAAACATTGTCAAAAAAAAATTGTTAAATTTAAAAATTGAATCGAGACCAAACTGAACAAACCCGTATATTGTTGGGAAAGAAAACTGCTGCCAAAAACGGTAAATTACCTACTTCGTCAATGCCAAAAAGGTGATACAGATCTCGTGCCAAGGCAGTAGTTTCCAGTCTCCTTTTTACTTTATTTTTAGCCGACAACGTGTAAATACGAAGTCCCTCGTAAAATACTATAAACAGGGTATAGTAATCGATCTGTACCGACGAAGGACACACGGAGAAATAAAAACGTCCAGCCCATAAAACCTTACTCCATTCCATTAATTAGGTCACAAAATAATTAACTTACACACATATTATCGAAATAGCTTACGAAACCAATATAAATAACCCTTAAAAAACAATTAACGACCGACAATAAGCCCAAAAAACGACAAAACTCATTCAAATGCATGAAATCGTATCTGATTGCTCAATTTGAATTTTTTGGCAATTTGCATATCACGCCGCCTCGCGATGCAAATTAAAAGAAATTCAGCCAAACACTGCCCGAAATTCGATTATGAAAGGACAATATTGAAGTAACGGTTATTTGGCTGATTTTGTTTGACAATGTCGTTACGATATCAATATCGGCACAACCCAATTACAGTAAAAATAAACAGTTTGGAATTTAACGAATTGACATGAAAATTAATAAAAACTCACATATCAAAGCCAAAAATTACAATTGAGCGCCCAGTAAAAGCCGAAATTGAAACAAACCCGGTCTCCACCAATAGCCGACGTTCACCAATTCGAAACTCAAACTTCGACTCACCGAATTCGCCACACACAACACACGAACACTTACGCACCTCCGCGGAGATAAAAAAAAATACAATTAAAGCTTGGAACGTCCGATGAACAAAATCGTCAAAAAATAGTTAAACTTTTGCAATTAAACTTGGGAGGAGGAATATTGATGATGACTTTTAAATAAGGAACTTTGAAGATACATACGCGCGCGGTCGCAGTATAGGTCGTGGATCGGACAGCGCCCGTCTGGTCGGGTCGCGGTTCGGGACGCGAATGAGTGTTGGGGCGCCGCGCGAGCCCTTATACCGACGCTCTCAACCCCAAACGTGATGGCGGTGGGCGGCACTATACAGAGCTGTTATTGCACATTCTTCATTTTCTTATTTCGTGAGTGAAAGAAAAGGGAGAGATACAGTATTTTCTCGGATATTCTGGCAGCTGAAACTGAAAATAGGTTCCTTGGTACTTATTCTTTTGGACAGGTTTCTTTAACTGGATAATATTGCAAAAATATCCGATTTATGCATAATAATGAAGTGGTTTATAAACAGTATTTTCATCGCCTTGGTTAACAGGCTTTTGGCTGAGTTCATCCGGGCTACTAGCCACATCGACTGGAATACTAAGCCTATGTTAAAAGGCGTTTAGGGCCAACTGAAGACATGAAAAGACCAGATCGACACTGGTAATATTACAATCATAAACTAAAAACCTAATCGTCGAACGGTTGCAAATCGCAGATGGCAGCTATCTCCCTAAAACAATCAAAAACGCTCTATTTAGAACCATACAACCCTATCAACGTAGTCCAGAAAATGAAAAAAAAGAAATTTCATCCCGGTATTATCCTCTCTATACATACACCGGAGAGTGCCATCCCTGTCGCACGGTGGCGGGTTGTCAACAAAATGTTATTAGTCGTCATCTGCGGAGACCGCGTAAATGGAAAAATTCTCAAGTGGCTGAGTGTTAAACTATAGGTTAACTTGCAATTAACGATCAAGATTGTCAAGCAACTGACTGTAAACAACGTTTTAGTGAATTATTGTTGGTAAACAGGAAAATTGGACGTTACTCCGGGCTATATACGTTCCTTTTTTATTATACACTGGCTGTTCATGTCTCTTTCCAAACTTTATCGGCGATTTTCAAAAAAAAATCTTTCAAACACACTTTGTCCTGACAATTACGAACACAACGAACACATCAGGCAAATCGATTGAGCCGTTCTCAAGTGATGATCTTTCTTACATGCTGCAATGGATATTTATTTATAAAAATAAATTATTTACCCCATTTAAGGAAAAACGGACCATAACTTGTGTTATTTTCTCATTGATTTTTAAAGTAAACAGATATTCACAGACTTGACAACATAAATAACGCTATGCTTAAGGATTTTTGTTTACTGTAAATGATTTGGTATTAAATGAGAAAAAAACTAAGTGCATAAGTTTAGCATTACCGAGTGTTAGAAAAAGTGAATGTAACGAAATAGAAACAAATTTGATCAACCACATTTCAGACTACCTAAAAGGTACACGCTTCGTTTGAAATGTTAAAATACTCGATATTCTTCAACTAAATGAGAAGAAAAAAAACACTACGTGTCCATACGTATCCATCATCTACGTAGACAAGCATATTACAAGTTGGATGATTATAATTGATAAAAATGCTGCCTCTGTTCCACAACCCCTTGGGCTTACCAGTTACGATTTTGATATTTAAATTGGTTTTTTATTTTTTTATTCCTACAGTTTAAATGTTATTTCATTGTGATATGAATTACACACAGATCATATTATGACTTGTCAGTTTGTGACCATTTTACGATTTTTAATATGATTCATATTGTTATCCTATTATGATTCTGCCAAAGTGGCCTTTTTAGGCCCCCAAATGTAGATCATTACTTAATTCTAAGCAACGTTTATAATTAATAATAATAATATCCCTGGACATTATTTGGAGGAAATGCTCCTTTTTTTTTTGAGACTTTACTTTTTTAACTTAACCTTTTTTTTCTTTTGGGATGTTTCAGTTGACAATACGTAATTATGATTTCTTTCTTTTTGGAAGAGAACTTTTATTCGTAACATAACATTATTGTATGCCTGTCTTCCCCGCGGGATTAGGCAGAGGTGTGTCCAAAGAGATGCCAGTTATGTTTAAGTCCGCACGAAACTAGTGAAAGAAGCGCCGTTTACTCTCGCACTCCGTATCCTCAAGAGTATAGCGGAGAATTGTTTTGTAATCCATTATAAAACCACACAATAACCGTGTTTTTTATGATAATTGACTTCATAGGTTCAGTTTTATTTTGTGCAATACAAGTGTGACCTTGTAAACTACAATTATCTTTCCCTCATTCTATTACTACGAGAAATGATTATAATTATGATTGGGGGAGGCTTATGTCCAGACATAGACCCCCCCCCCCCACGTATCTGCGCCAGTACTTCCGTCGGTTCTGTGCTTCTCGCATCCAGCGGATTCCTGCAGCCTTCACAGGGTCATTGGTCCACCTTGTGGAAGGACATCCAACGCTACGTCACTCCAGAACCTTTTGGCCCCATCCTCCATCTGTTCTGTCCGAACATCGTTACCAAAAGGAAATGACTAGGCAGATGGTGATGATGATGATGATAGCATCATCATCTGCCCAGCTTTTTCCCAACTGTGTTGGGGTCGGCTTCCAGTCTAACCGGATGGAGCTGAATATCAGTATTTTACATAGAACGACTACCTATCTGACCTTCAGAACCCAGTTACTGGGTAATACAATACCCTTTGGTAAGACTGGTTAACAGACATCATTACCACCATCATAAATATTAATTCTAGCAAACAATCGATAAGTACCTAAACGAATAATCAATTTTCAATTTATTATTGCGTCACACTTCTATAATAAGAAGTCAGCCGCTCTCACCAAACACTTACCGGATATTAGAAATAAACAAAATGTAGAACCTTGTGGGCTTTATGACGTGTCGAGAAAACATTTGAACTTTCCTTCGTATCGTTTGAATGAACTTTTCTCTTCTGAACTTGTGGACATTGTGTGGGTGTGTTGTGCCTGAAATGCCACTCTCTGCGATGTAACGAGACATTTATATACAATACGGTTTTTAATAAGAAATGTTATTTTGACTATGCTGACAGTCTACTTAGATTGAAAGAATATTGTGTCTTGAACGAACTACGTAATTGCTACGCTGTAGCTAAGAGGCTCGTAGCACTTACTACGACAGCTACGGCGTAGTCCTCGTAGCACTTATTACAACAGCTACGGCGTAGTCCTCGTAGCACTTACGACGACAGCTTTGGCTAAGATAAGACATTAACTAATTTGTCGAATGATCACTTTTTGTGGTGATGAAAACTAACAAAACTTTATGTCAAGAAAATATGTGACAATTAAATGAAAGAAAGATTGCAAACTCAAACTCAAACTCAAATCATTTATTTCAATTAAACCCTTTCAGGCACTTTTGAATTGTCAAAATTAAATTGTCGGTCAGTTAGTCAGAAAATTGAAGCTAGTTGCCCATTCCAAAACGTAGATCTCTGTGGAGAAGAACGGGCAAGAAACTCCACGGACACTCTTTTAAATCAAGATATTATTACAAAATCCTGGGTACATTATTTTTATTGCTTTTATATGTGAGAACAATGTAAAAAAACTAAACAATTTAAAATATAAAATTCAAAAATAAGCCCTGGCAGTTAAGAGATGACCAGTCTCAAGCGACGGCGCCCGTTCACGAACATGACGCGTGGATCAGCACCATCCAGCTCAACCATTTCGTAGGGAACCGAATGATCCAACACACGCGCCACCACCAGTGAGACATTTAAGTGAGCATGACATATTCTTAACTGCCATGCTCTGTCAAGTCAACATCAAAATATCGTAAAAAAAAGAAACGAATCCATGGTTCTTACATTTACAAAATTTAAAAAAATGCTTCTGAATTATACAAAACTATAGTTTGCAATTTATTTAAATATGAGAAAAAAGAAAAAATTACTACCAATCAGGAAGAGGTATATAATATTGAAGTATATTAAGAATTAAAACTTGAATGAATAAAGTATACATTAAGTTCGTAATGTCAAAAATATTTAAAAAAAAAACAAAAACAAAAAGGGGAAGCATCTCTTCCAAATATTAAAATTGCAATCAACTAGCGTACCCAAGTGCCTGTGGAGCAGGACCAGCATTAAGCCAAGCATTTTTATCAACGATATACTCATCCAATTTATAATATGACTGTCTACATAGTGTGCGTTTAATGCATGTTTTAAATTTCTTCTCATTTAGTTGAAGAATATCGAGTGGTATTTTATTATAACATTTTACACAGTACCCCATAAAAGAAGTTTTTACTTTAGACAATCTGAAGCGCGGTTAATCTAGCTTGTTCCTATTCCTAGTGTTAAAATTATGCCTGTCACTTATCTTACTAAAAAGATGTAGATTTTTCCGAACGTACATAATGTTTTCGTATATATATTGACAAGGAACCGTCATGATGTTAATTTTTTTAAACAGTTCCCTTAGAGATTCGCGTATGCTGAGATTGTAGATGGCTCTGATAGCCCTCTTTTGCAGGATGAAAATAGACTCAATATCTGCAGCCCGTCCCCACAGCAAAATACCGTAAGACATGATGCTATGGAAGTAACTAAAATAGACCAGTCTCGCGGTATCCACGTCTGTCAATTGACGGATTTTCCAAACAGCGTAAGCGGCTGAACTTTGCCGCCCTGCAAGTGATGTTAGGTGAGGACCCCACTGCAGCTTTGAGTCAAGCGTGATCCCCAAGAAAACCGTATTTTCGACGAATTCAAGTATCTCCCTATTCAATACAACGTGACATTCACTACTTCTAACATTCGGTAAAGCGAATCTAATGCATTTAGTTTTTTTCTCATTTAATACTAAATTATTTACAGTAAACCAATTATGGACCATAAGCATAGCGTTATTTACGTCGTCAAGCTCCTGTGCACGTCTGCTTACTTTAAAAATCAGTGATGTGTCATCAGCAAATAACACCATTTGTGGCCGGGTTTTTAGTAAATGAGGTAAATCATTTATATATACTAAAAATAGGAACGGCCCCAATATTGAGCCCTGCGGTACACCCATTTTGACTTTTAAGCCCAATGAGTTCACACCGTTTATTTGAACTTGCTGAAATCTATCATTTAAATATGATTTTAATAAGCTAAGAGCTAGTTTAATAATAATAATTCATTTATTTCAGATAATAATAATCCATACAATAAATTAAATCACATTGAAATCAATTGGTACGTAGACCACTGACACCGAAACAGAATTAAAATCAATTTAAACAATACTAACATTACATTAAATTAAATAATTTACAGTAAAATCAAAATCAAAAATTGTGTTAGTATATATATATTATTATACAATTTCAATAACAATACAAACATAAAATAAATTAAATTAAATTAAACTTATTCAATACAATAGTGGTCACAAAAATAAAAATAAAATATAAAAACAAAAATAAAGTTCGTAATTACAACTTCCTAGTCGGCATAGGAACCGCAACATGCCTGCCACAGCAATGCCGGACATACGGGCAGTCCAACCTGTTCGCAATCATCAACCCAGTCCGTAATGCTCAAGTTTCAACAGCAGTGTTTCGTAATTCACGCAGTCAAATGCCTTGGATAGGTCGCAAAAGATGCCTATTGCATCTTGTGCCTCTTCCCATGCGTTAAAGATGTGTTTTAATAAGGTGACACCGGCGTCAGTTGTACAACGTCCTTTGGTGAAACCATACTGTTGATCGTGTAGGATGTTGTTACGATTGAAATGATTAAAGAAACAGGAGATTATTTATGGACACAGGCCAGACTCTTTGTGAGGGAGTGGCTTGTAATCTATCACGCAGACCTAGTGTGGGTTGATAAATGTCATATGTCTTCGAATTTCTGGTTCTAGGACATGCCGGTTTCTTTACGATGTTTTCCTTTACCATTTTAAAAGCCGTGGTGATGAAATAATTTACACAAAGAAAATTGCCTGACTGGGTTCGAACCAGTTACAACTCGTAAGAGGGAGTGGCTTGTAATCTACCACGCAGACCTAGTGTGGGTTGATAAATGTCACATGTCTTCGAATTTCTGGTTCTAGGACATGCCGGTTTCTTCACGATGTTTTCCTTTACCATTTTGAGAGCAGTGGTGATGAAATAATTTACACAAAGAAAACTGCCTGCCTGGGTTTGAACCAGTTACAACTCGTAAGAGGGAGTGGCTTGTAATCTACCACGCAGACCTAATGCACGCTGATAAATGTCACATGTCTTCGAATTTCTGGTTCTAGGACATGCCGGTTTCCTCACGATGTTTTCCTTCACCATTTTGAGAGCAGTGGTGATGAAATAATTTACACAAAGAAAAGTGCCTGCCCGGGTTCGAACCACTTACAACTCGTAAGAGGGAGTGGCTTGTAATCTACCGCGCAGACCTAGTGCGAGTTGATAAATGTCACATGTCATTGAATTTCTGGTCACATGCCGGTTCCCTCACGATGTTTTCCTTTACCATTTTGAGAGCAGTGGTGATGAAATAATTTACACAAAGAAAAGTGCCTGCCTGGGTTCGAACCACTTACAACTCGTAAGAGGGAGTGGCTTGTAATCTACCACGCAGACCTAGTGCGAGTTGATAAATGTCACATGTCTTCGAATTTCTGGTTCTAGGACATGCCGGTTTCCTCACGATGTTTTCCTTCACCATTTTGAGAGCAGTGGTGATGAAATAATTTACACAAAGAAAAGTGCCTGCCCGGGTTCGAACCACTTACAACTCGTAAGAGGGAGTGGCTTGTAATCTACCGCGCAGACCTAGTGCGAGTTGATAAATGTCACATGTCATTGAATTTCTGGTCACATGCCGGTTTCCTCACGATGTTTTCCTTTACCATTTTGAGAGCAGTGGTGATGAAATAATTTACACAAAGAAAAGTGCCTGCCTGGGTTCGAACCACTTACAACTCGTAAGTCGGGGTCGTTAACACTGGGCCATCACTACTCCCCTGTTGAAATGACCTTTATAATACACATGTTATGCTAACCTTTTAATTAAAAGAGTTAAGGTTTTCATTGCTTTTTATTTATGTCCTGATGTAAAACAACATAAAATACAAACCGTAATAACTTGTAACAATAACACTAAGCAAATAATTGCTGTGTGTCAGCAAAGTTAGGATTGCGGGTACGTCCTAGTTTTCAATAGAACTTCAGTACGAACAGCTCAACTCCCAACTCAGTAATGGCTATTGAAACAATTGTTTATGAGAGACTACATTCAAACGATTGGCCAATTTGTTTTATCGTTGAAAAGATATTACTGTATTAATTAATAATCGATTGTGACTGATTGTGGTTGGGAATACCGAAGGCAAGCGATCACGCGGTCGTTCACCAACACGATGTACCGATCAGGTGACGGAATCATCGTTCTCTAAATTCTACACGGTAGTACGGGATGCACTAGACAGGAACCGGTGAAGGCGGATCATCCGCTCCAGATGCAACTCCGAAGCTAACCACGATCATCAGACATAAGGGACCGACTACAGAGAGAGATTAATAATCGAGGGGTTGTGGCTAATATATATAATAACAGCCGCACGGGTCGATCGATCAGGTTAAGCTACGCTTGCCGCGGTCAGTCCGTGGATGGGTGACCATCTTCAAATACCTAGGTCCCTTCGTGCTTCTGAAAGCACGTTAAGCCGTTGATCTCGGCTGTCATTCGTGGATCTTTGACAGTCGTAACGGGTAGTCAGAAGCCCGAAAGTCTGATAACCAGTCTTACCAAGGGATATCGTACCCAGTAACAGGGTTGTGGAGTTCAAATAGGCGGTCGCTTCGTGTAAAATACTGTATATTCAGCTGCATCGGGTTAGACTGGAAGCTGACCCAAACGTAGTTGGGAAATGGCTAGGCAGATGATGACTGCATTAATAATCGCTTCAGAGAATATTCGGGAAGGAAAATATTATCAAGATAGTTTATGCTTCTCTCATCACCAGCTGAGCCTTTTCTCAACTATATTGGCTACCTACCGGTAAGCTAGTTGACCTAGAATGTCCTAGAACCAAAACTTCAAACATATGTGACATTCACCACGTGGAACCAGCGGCCCCGCGTCGTGGATTACGGCCCACTCCCTGTTACAGAGAGTGGCCTGTGTCCCAGCAGTGGGAACATTATAGGCTGATCATGATAATGCTAGATGAGAATGATCTCGTTCGATAATTCCAGCAATGTTCAAGGTTCTTCAAGGTCATTGCAAGACAGTTGTTTTTCCTCAGTAGTTTTCCTTGACTCAAGAAAATTTATTATTGTAGATAGACCCATCCACTCCTCCATTTAATAATGCAATTGCAATGTAAGCACGAGTCATCATCTGCCTTACTTTTTTCTCAACAAGGCTGGCGTCAGCTTCCAATCTAACATCCAGTTAGATGGGAAGCTGACGCCTGCATTGTTGCTGAATACAAGTACTAGTAGTTTACATGGAATGACTGCAACATAAAATCACGTCTGTAATTCCCGAAGAGGTGGGTCTTTAATACACCCACACTTCGCTTGTTATATTAATAGAGTATCATCATTCATCATTTGCCTTGCCTTTTCCCAACTATGTTGGGGTCGGCTTCCAATCTAACCGGATGCAGCTGAATACCAGAATAGAGAATGTAGGAATTATATCAAAACAGCGGCGACGAGCATTTTCTTTTTTAAGTATTTATAACGACGTATCGCACTGCGGTCAGCGCTGAAATTGTTCACTATGACAGGTATATTTATTATTTATTTATTTTATTATTTATGTGCACACAGTAAAATTGATACAGATACGATATATTAGTATTGAGTACCAAGGTACTGCTAATTTCTTAAGGAATTTCTTCCAGCAGACCTGCGAAAGGAGAAATAAAAAGAAATGTAGACAATAGTGTGTGAGAACAAGAAGAGAAGATTTTTTTCTTCTTCGGCTAGAACTAAATCCATAGATTGATGAGAACCCTTTATAGTGTATTCTAAACGCTCTGTTAACTATCCAGACGGGATTAAAGAGAATCCTTATCAACATTTTGTACAGAACGGCAAAGCAAAATTCAAACTGTAACTTAATCCAAGGAAAACCTTTTTACCGAGCCGTTTCAAGCTCAATCCTTAAGCCTTACACAAAAGCCACTAGGTTAAAAGTACCCAGAAAATACCCGCAGGTATTTGGAAAAACCGATTTACTGGCTGGATCTCGACCGTAGTTGTAAAAAGGATTATTTACACGAGCCTTGATTCTCGCCTTAAATAGTTGATTTATGAAAAGGAGATAAGAATGTTCACTCGTAGACAAACGATACTCGCATGGTGAATGATGAGAGTGGGTGCGCGTTTGAAAACACTAAGCTTTCGTTTAAATGAAAATTGTTTTTCGAAAAATCGAAATCGTCGCGAGGGGCTCGTGGCTAAATTATAACAGTCACTCAGGTCAATCGAAGGATAAAGTATACTTGCCGCGGTCTGTTTGTAGATAAGTGACCATCCGTTACATATCGTTATCCATGCCTCGGAAAGCACGTCAAGCGAAAAACAATAATAAATAAATAATAATATAATTTATTTGTATGTACACTTGGAAAACATACATACATAAGTACACAGGATTAAAAATATATTGTACAAAAGAGTCACATTATAGGGCGAACTGATGCCTCCTAAACTAGGTACTGGGCTACCTGTACTCCTAAACAATAACTTGCCTACATGTCATACGAGAAGAGACTCCACAGGCAGTTTCTTCAAATTAAATCTGCCTAGCCTTTTCCTAACTATGTTGGGGTCGGCCTCCAGTCGAACCGGATGCAGCTGAACACATGTATTTTACATGGAGCCAACCTAACTTCCACAAACCAGTTACTAGGTACCGTTCCCGGATACCCCTTGGTAAGACTGGTTATCAGACTTTCAGGCTTCCAGGCTTCTGGCTCCGCCTTGGGATCTGGACGCGAAAATCCTTGCGTTCCTATATGGCTGGTGGAAGGTGGAGCTTACGCGTGGTCAGCCTCCGGTTCCCCGGGCATTCGAGGCACGAAGGACCGAGCTCCGTCAGATCTTAGTGGCTGAATGAAGGAAGCAACTTGCGCAACCCAGGTGGGGGCTCGCCAAAGTAGTGGTGGTAAGGCCTGTTATGGAGGAATGGCTGGAGAGGCAGCATGGCCCCCTCAGTTTCCGGCTGACGCAGGTACTTACTGGACACGGATGTTTTGGGAAATACTTGCGTCGCATAGGTCGGGAGCGGACGCCCGCTTGTCATCACTGAGTGGACTGCCACGAGGACACGGCGCAAAATACGCTGGAGGAGTGCTCAGCTTGGGCTCAACAGCGCTGTGCCCTCGTCGCGACACTTGGTGCGGGTGATCTCTCACTTCCGGCCGTGGTTCAGTCGGAAGCAAAAACGTGTGGGATGCTGTGGCTCTTTTTGCGAGGAGGTGATGCATGCAAAGGAGGAGGTGGAGAGGGAGAGAGAGCATACCTCTCATTCCACCCGCACCAGAAGAACAGCCGGGCATCGCAGGGCGCTTAACGATCTCCGGCCACCATAAGAAGGGGCCGGCGGGCGGCGAAATAGGGGCCGTGTCGTCGCTCGAGCAGTCAGGCCCAAAGAGGTGGCACGCAGTGTGCGCGCCCTAATGGAAGAAGGTGCGTTCGTCGGATCGGCCGCACTTGGTGATGGGGCCCGCTAGGCATGGCGGGCTGATACCAGTCGGGGGTGCGGCAAATGTACAAGTATCTCCCGGGCCTCCGACTCATGGCACTAGAAGGAACAGGGGGGTTTTAGTCGGTAGGAGTCGGAGGAAAAAAAAGGCTTCTGACGAATGACAGCCGGTACCTTCAGATTAACGTGCTTTCCGAGGCAAGTGTAGCTTAACCTGCGTAATCGTAATTTAGCCATGAGCCCCCCGTTACTTATAAAACAAGATCAAATAATCAGTATGAGTTAAGTGTTACCTACTTACAAAATATGAGACCATCACACAGCTTTTTTCTTCCCAAATTGCGTACAAAAATATAGGTGACTCGATTACAACTTCCGCCATTCGACACCTCAAGGTAATATCAATTTGTCGTTACAGATTTATTGATGGCTTACCTTCCCCTCTGAGTACAAAGTTCAGGAGCTCATACAAAACGATAATGGTCGTTAGAACTTCCTTTCGATGATATATTTTAATGTAAGAAAGATATACGTATTTCATAAAAGATTAGATGTAATATTTTATGGTATCATATAAAGTTAGTAAAGTTAATATTCAAGGTCCACAAATTCAAGGTCGCTCAGCTCGCTATGGAGCGGGCAGTTTCTTTGAAGGAAAAAATCAGTAATGAAATTATCCGGAAAATAACTGGAGTTATCGAAATAGCGATTGGCGAAGGACCGGTGGAGCAGACGAGCAGTTCTGAAGTAGAGACCGAGTATCGAAAAGGCTAGTATGGGATGCCCCAGCCGATGGACCGACGATCTTAAGAAGTTGGCTGGGAGATACTGGATGCGGAAGGCAGAGGACAGGGTATTGTGGCGCAGTCTGGGAGTGGCCTATCTCCAGCAGTGGGCTGTGATAGGCTGAGTTGATTGATGTATTTAGTTCTGAGAATCTGGATCACATACTATCGGAAAGTGTTATTAATATTAAAGTAATAGTGTATTGTAGGATCTGTTTGATGAAAATTGAACAAAACATCAAATTCAGAGAGTAACATTCGAGGGAATTAACAAAAAAAAAAATCGTTCTCACAATAAAATTATTCGAAGCTCATGTTTTTCTACAACAGTGCTTTCAATGTGAATTATTTGAGAGCAAAATATGGATACACGTTGATTCGTAAACGTTTTTACCGTGATCGAAATAAATAAAAAATGTTCACATTTCAATTTCATTTAAAAATCCCTTTGTTGCACTTTTCAAATTAATATGTTTTATCTCTCTCACACACATGGTCAAAGGTAATGTCCATCCTATCCATATAAATACGTATTATAAGGCGAAAGTAG
The DNA here is from genome assembly GCA_951799955.1 of Apamea anceps. Lineage (NCBI taxonomy): Eukaryota > Metazoa > Arthropoda > Insecta > Lepidoptera > Noctuidae > Apamea > Apamea anceps. The sequence goes on from OX637509.1 coordinate 4,986,127, forward strand.
CTCAGTCTGTCTGTCTATCTTTTCACACTTTAACAACAAATAGACTTTGATGAAATTTGGCACACAGGTAAGCCATGGCCTGTGTTAGGACACAGGTTACCTTTTATCCCGGTAGTACGTTCCCGTGGAACAATTTCCGGCCTCAAGGCGGGCGAGGCTGCGAACAAAAGCTAGTTTTGATATAAATATATACCTACGGATTTACAGTACAATTCAATATCTTTAAATCTCGCAGCATCATGCTGAGATACGAGCCTTTTGGCCGTTTTTTTTTTCCTTTTTGTTACTTTTTTGGCAGAATTTTGTTTTTTGTTCATGACTGTGTTTAGTTTGTGATATTCCTGTACAAGTCGCAATAAATACATTTTCTTTCGTCTTTACCTTTTCGGAACCATAGGGTCCCGGTCCTTTAGTAAGTATACGAGGCGCCGAAGGTAACAGCAGAGGCCGTTTAGTGTATAATGCACCTACTTACTTATTTCAATAAGTATGTACAGACATACGTATTGAAATAAGTAATCTATGCTAGGTGCTCATATAAAATTCGAGCTGTAGGTGAACATAAAATTACATGTGTATTCTGCTTAGTCACGTTCGAAACTAAAATAGCGAATTTCAAAATGGCTGCCATGCATAAGTACTACAGGTTGTTAGCCACTGTTAATTTATATGAGCTACACGTCAATTAAAGTGTGTTGTCATTGGTCCCAGGCCCTGACATCAAGCAATAGACAAAAGGGTCAACATTTTTATGCTTGAGTACGAGGTTTTTGTATCTAATGTGTTTTTTTTTATTTTTTTTTTATTTGTAGTGTGCGTTTTGTTTATACAGAATAAAATATTTTTCTTTCTTTCTACATCTATCTGCACATATAATAAAATAGTAACTAAGTCAAAACGGTACATTGAATATTTTTGGAAAAAGTAATTGCAACGAGGCGTGGGAACGAGTTTGATACCAAAAATATCGTTTTAAGAATTTTTGTCCGTTTGTTTTTCGACTGAATTTTTGGCTGTTTGTCTGGATGTAAGTTCCGGATTGGCGCAAAAACAGTTCAACGGATTTTCCTACATCCACACGGATGAAGGCGCAGCCAAAGCTAGTAAGTATTACATAATACTTTACTATCGCCCGCCCTCACTCACATAATAATATCTTATTCTGCAAAGTATTAAAACCGGCCAAGATAAACCTAGTATTATTGTGTACGGAAGGAAACAAACACAAGTTCACATAATTCCAGCACTTTATAGTATCAGCCTGCACCTAACTATCCCATGCTGGTGAAAACTAAAGGCTACGGAAAAGGAACGAGCATTTACCACCAACGTCTTGGCGATATGAGAATAAGTGTTACGATCATTTTCTTTAACTTAGAGGCCAACCGTATCTTAACTGACTTCGGGTTCGAACCCAAGCAGGGTTTACTTTGTGTAAATCATTTCATCACCACTCACACAAAAATTCGAAGACGCATGACATTTGCTAACCTGCTTTGGGCCCGTGTGATGTATTACGATACATTCCCTCTCACAGAAAAAGGAGACATGTGTCCCAGCTGTGGGAACAATTTACTATACTAACTGATTATACTGCCGCTGATTATGCTATACTAACTGAAAGCGACCTTCGTGACTCGACGGTCGCTTTCAGTACTCTCGACTCTTGAGTACGCAATCTAAATGACGATTTGTATAAATTATGACGTACAAGCGCGTGGTCGTGCGATCAATCAAGAGGTGATTGATCGCACTACCAAGTCATATGCATATTAAAAAGAGCGACAACCGCGGATCCGCGCCACGATTTCTTTCTGTTATGACGCGGCCGTACACACCATTTTCTTTTAGAAGTCTTCTTATTTATTGTCAGAAATACAACTGAGCCTGAGACAACCCACGCATTCGAACAGACAGCAAATGGGAGCAGCCAGACGCTCTGATAAACATTAGTATAACCTTTCCAATGTCAAATACATTATCGAAGTGTAACTTCTGAGGCGGCGATTCGATAATCCCCTGGTGAAAACCTCCCTCACCCGAATAATCCGCATATTAAACGAAGGTCATGAGCGATAAGATGTATTTTTGTCGTGCAATTTCAAAATATTTACATACATAATTTAAAAAGCTAACAGTCTTAAAACAATAATATGTACAAGTATATAAAAGGAGGGAAAATAATCAAAGGGTATCAAAAATTCGTCCGCATCGCTGTCAATAGGAAACGTGCCCAAAAGGCTGGCAGCATTGCCACGTTGTATGGCAATGCTGATTCTTTGGCCAAAAAATAGGCCAGCCCCCCGGTCACGTGGAGAGTCGACCAACCGCTCAATTTAACAGCTTAAGTTAAGCTATTAAATGTAGTAAGTTATGTTAAGTAAAAATTTTAAGATTTTCATAGGATGGTGCTGTAAAGGTTGTCCGCTAAAGTGACTTTAGCGGACACCTTATGTAGTGCAGGCTAGCAATAATTTAGCGCGGGTTCCTTTCGAACAGTCAAGCAAGTTTAGAACAAGGTGTCAAATACTTTATAAGGTTTTTTTGTTTAGAAAAAAGCAGTGTTAGTTAGTCGGGAAAATAAATAAAATTGAAGTGTATGTTTGTAATGTCAAAATAACAACTTTTTACAAAATGCATATGACAGTACATATATACGGTAATTATATAAAAAAACATTTTTTTTAATTTTTTGTCGGTCTGTCACTTTGTCTGTTTGTTCCAGCTTCTTTCCGAAACGGCTGGACCGATTTTGACGGGGCTTTTACGGTCTACGGCTTTAAGGAGTAACTTAGGCTTACTTTTTTTTTAGAAAAAGATTAAGGATTCCACGCAAAAAAACAAACCCATGAAATGTATGTTTTCCAACATGCACGCGGACGAATTCGCGGGCACAGGTAGTCTATAACACAATTAAGACTCACAGTAATTATTCCAACTCCTCTGAACAGATCAGTGCTGTCAGATTTAAATAGAAATAGTTAGCTGCTACGTTTGTGTCATAAACAGACCTTACCGCACAAAGTTAACTAACTGCTGGTCAAAGTTTTGAACTACACTGACAAAGAGTTAGTTAAGCAACTTTGTTTAATTTATTTTTGCTTGGATAAATGAAAGTTGTGTGTTTTTATTTACAAAAAAATGAGGATCTTAGAAACACTTTTTTTCTTTTTTTTTCAGGATGGGAAATCATCAAATGACCCCTCCCGCTCTGGGTGGAGCAGAAAGGAGTGTCAGACTCTTACTGACTAAAACCCACCCGTGTTCCTTCCTTAGCCCTTTATGTTCCAGGGCAGCGGTAACCCTTTCGGACGATCCCGCTACCCTGGCAGGCTTCGGCCCTATCGGGCCCCGTCACTCGTGCTGACATCTCTTTGAGGCGTGCGTGGAACACATACGCGCCGTCCGGCACGGGCCTAGTCCTGATCGGACGGTGAGTTACCCATTACTCTCCGCCCGCAGGCCCGCGCCTACGGTGGCCGGGAGTCGTCACGCGGCTCCCGACGCCCGGAGCGTCTCCCGCGGCATCTTAGAAACACTTCATGTTACCATCACCCTAATTACGTAACACTCCTTCAACTACAATCTGAATCATTTTGAAGGATATTGCTAAGCTATTAACTACATCTTTTTCGAGCATATGATATTCAAAAAAACAGGTGATGTTCGAAAAAACGTAATATATTTATAATTTATTTATTTAAGTAACAATGACTTATTGTGTTAGTAAACTTAAGAACTATGTTAGTTAAAAATTTAAATTTAATATTATATTCGAAAAAATTGTCTGCTCAACAACGTAAATAACGCAATGAATGTTGTTGAACTGTCAAAATGAAAGTCATTGCTACACTTTAGTGTGTTACGCAATTACCCCGCTGGGGGCCAAATGAGGGATAAAATAATACTGCCATAAGAGGTGGTGGTTGGTGGTAGGCCCTTAGAAGCCCTGCATATCTTTGGATTAATTACACCACTTATGACTCAAGAATGACTGGACCGGTTCTTATGATGTTTGATTTGTTAGATTGGTCTTCGCCCCGAATAGCAGAATCTCTATAATATTAAAACATGGCAAAAATCCACGAAATCAAAAATGAAAAAAAATCGTTCTTTAATATTGGATCTGAGGCGGTACGGAGTTCACCGAGTCAGCTAACACAATATAAAAAAAACAATGTACAGACGCCAGCAGGTCAAGCTACCCAAAACTGTCAAATTTTCCCAATCAACCTTGAACCTTAACTCTTTATAATAAAGTTGAAAATCTATTAAAGAAATTTGACAGTTTGTAGTAGCTTGAGGTGCTGGCGTCTGTACTTACAACAATGTGATAGGTCCTAAAAAAAGTTCTATTTTATGTTCTACCTTTTCCAATATCTATAATCATTATTAAAATTAACAAAATAGTTTATTACCAGGAACGTGGCGTGTTCTGAAATTAATGACAACATCTGGAGTATTTTAGGTCTCTGGAAAAACTCACTTCTTACTTAGTAGTAATAATAGGTAATTAAATGTCATAAGAAACGAAGTCTGCAATACTAAAGGCAACTGAGCTAAATAATAAATGATTTTTTTTTTTCTGTAAGTAGGTTACATACAAACACGTTTACACGTCAGTCAATTTTTTTTAAACTAGGTGAGTTCGGCGTTTTCTATCCTGACTACTCTGAGAAGAAAGGCCGAAACAAACTCAGAGGTCACACCCAAGCAGCAAAAACTAGTACTATAAAAAACCATAGAACGTTTTGTAAAAAACTGTCCTTGGTCCTATAAAACCCCAAAGAACGTATCTTTTATTCGGAAGTGGCGCATTTACATCTCTGTTCAGTGACAAAATAATTTTATTGCAGTGTTCCAAATGACAAAATAGTCCAATAAAATCTATGTAATAGTGATGCAGGTCTCAAAATAATGATGTACTGGCTACTGTGGGACCTTTTATAGTACTTTTTCGTAATATACAAAAGTTTAGTTTCCTTTACCTCACCTTTTTCATTCACCATTCATTATTTTACATTTGTGATAGTGCAGAGTGCAAAAAAAAATTAAAATAATTTTACAAAAAGATAGAATCTGAGATGATTAAGATTATATTTTGTTATTATAATATTAGTCTATTACGGTGGAAATGATGTGCGACTGCAGGTTTACTGATAAAGTAGGGATAGGTTTACCATGAATTTAAAGTGCCCCCCTCGAATTGTTGAGTTTTTACTAAAATATTTATCATATAAAGTGATTTCGATATTCTAAGAGCCATTATAGTAGGTACTTGCTGTGATAATGTTTTGGGACTTAGCTGTCATTTAATAGAAACATTTATCTACATGTATGTGCCACTTTTGCATCATTATAGTGATAGATACCCATTTATAATACCAACAAGCGCATTGCTAGGCACCAAAAAAGTTGGTATCCAATAATTCTGCTCTATTATAGTGTCTGTGTGATATGCTTATCGATAAAATTATAATATGCATTATGAACTATTATAATACACTTACATTCTATTAGCGTGCCCTGAAATTAGACTACATCACAAAAACACTCTATTGTAAAGTCTTTGTGACTACTAACGCACACGTATAAAGCAGTGATCTGAATATCCACAATATCACAATATCGCCCTGTAGTTGAGTGTTCATCACTGCTATAACGAAACTACTATTGCAGTTCGTTTGGAACCCTTATTACGTTAATCAGAGAAATAAAGGCACCTGTTAACAATTTTATAGAGCAATATTATTATGTACTAGTTATATTAATACTTGCTATAGTACTTGACTATAACGGTTGTATAAAATGGCGTAGTAAACGTTTACATTCTTTGTTTATAGGTATTTTTAGCTCTCTAAGCATTTAGAGCAATAATGTACTGTCGAACGCTTTTATACAACACTGTGGCACCGCTAAAACCTTAATAAATCGCTTATAGAGCTTTTTAGAGTTATGAGCTGAAATAATAGGACTAAATTGCTGGTTGGGCAGTTTCTTTTAAAGTCCAGACATGTGTGACAAGTGAAAAATAAGTTTAATTTCGGAAGTCGGTGTCGCAATTTCATTGTTTACCACCGACTTCCGAAATTAAACTTATTTTTCACTTTGTAGTGTCGTTTTTGGAAGTCGGTTGTTTTTTTTTTTTTCAAAAAAAATTTTATTTTTCAGTAATTTTGGTTTAAAGACCAAACTAATGAACCGTTTTTTATGAATTTTTTATGGAACCATTTGGGAAGTAAACCCTTTCCAACAAAAAAAGAATTTTTCAAATCGGTCGGCAAGCGACAGAGTTATGCGCGAACAAACATAAAAAAGAAAAAAATATACAAACATAAGAATTGAGAACCTCCTCCTTTTTTAGAAGTCGGTTAAAAATATTGCTAAAGGTGATACTGGGCACAAAGGTTACAATACACATTTCTTATTGTGAACATCTTTGCGTTGTGGTATTTTCAGTAGTTTACAGTACGTGTCTTAGTACAGTGTGGCTTTTGGCAAAGGCAACAACAACTCTCTAACAACTTCTATTAAGTCATATATCTCGCAACTCTTTTCCAATTTCGACTTTTTTCCTGTCTGTTATATTGACTTCCCTGTTTTTTTCCCCATCTCTGGGGTACCATTCTGTCACAACTTTACTCCACTTGTCTTGAATGTCTCTTAACATATGGCCTGTCGATTTCCACTATTGTTGGTCTATTTTGGTCAGAACACCAATAACTATAACTTTTGTTTTTTCTCTAATTGGACATATTTCTTATCCTGTCTTGGTTTTTTAATACCAGTCATAAAGGTTTCAAGTAAGTAAAATTGTTTGTTTGTAACAGTGAATCTTCAGAAAAACTAATCCGATTACTGAAATTATTCCACTAATAGAAAACCACATCAATGCCGAGACCCATCGGATGTGGTTTATGATATAGTTGACGCGAACGAAGTCTTGGGCAGAAGCTAATCCTACTAATATTATAAACGTGAAAGTTTGTATGGATGGATGAATGTTTGTTACTCTTTCACGCAAAAACTACTGAATGGATTTGGATGAAATTTGGCACACAGATGGTTTATAACCAGGATAAACATATACTCGTAGAATACTTTTTATCCCCATATTCTCACGGGATCGAAACTTATGCGCGTGAAACCACGGGATGCAGCTAGTACATAAAATTATTATCTACTCGTACTAAAAGAGTTCGGTGTTTAGAGATAAAACAAAAAAAAATGTAAGAGACCGGGGTACCCCCGACAGGAACGAAGTTCAAAATGAGATGAATGATGAATCCAAGATGGCGGCTGCAAAAATTTGAAAACGTAAAATTTGAAAATTATAACCGTGCCCATAACGAAAAATTTGAACATTTTTGCAGCCGCCATCTTGGGTTTTCATCTAGACCTCATGGGCTTAGTTTTCATGGTTTTCGAGGGAGCTGAAGCCGTTATTCAGCTCTCTCGAAAACCATGAAAACTATCTCTCTCTCTCTAGTAATAACAAGTCGCATAACGTTATTTCTTTACGTGACGATTTCTCCCAGTTCACTCCTACCGCAAGCTCCGTTAAAGAACTTCATTCCAAAAATATATCTACACTACCCAGGTAACATTTATTGTGCACGTAATATGTTTTAAAAACAGACACACGGTAACGAATGTCAAAGGTTACACAAAGACACACATGGCTTAAAAAGTCTGCATGCTTATCTCCTTTGTTACCAACCAAACATTGTCCTACACAACGAGGTTGCTCATTTCAATCAATTGTTCCTTCCCTCGAAACGCCAACGCGCAACTACAAACTTCATTATTTTTTCAAACATTCGCCCATTCTCCTGGTTGACGTGCCATTGTTTTTGCACCAGAATATTGAAAGTCTACATCACTGAAGATTTCATTTGCTTTCGTTGTGATTACATTTCTGTTTCGGTAAATAAAAATAATGCTTGTTTGTAGTTTTTATGCCGTAGAAAAAAGAAAAATATTCGTTTTTTTTTTTGTAAAACAAAGCATAGTCAAACAAATGCTTATCTTAAATACATTATACACAGCTAAAAACCTGTTACTGCTGATTCAGCAGTCTCTGCATTTAAAGACAAATCCTATCGTTATCTATACTTATAATAAATCTGTATAAGTGAAAATTCTGTACATTGAAAATATCAAAAAAATAAATGGCAGGGGGTGTTACTAGACCGACACCGAACCCAAAAATGTGATTACAAAAATTTTTGTCTGTCTGTCTGTCTGTCTGTCTGTCTGTTTGTTCAGGCATCACGCAAAAACTACCGGTTCGATTACGATGAAACTTGGTATAATTATTCTTTAATATCCTGGGCACCACACAGGGTACTTTTTATTCCGGAAAAGTATATACAATAAAAAACAAACTTAATTTTGCGGTTCGATCCCTAGACCGATTACTGTACCAACCGCAAATAATAAGTTTGTCGTAGGTTACGTCACCCGCAGTATTATCTGTGCGACCTTTTTATTCCTTTTAGTTTTTAGAGTTATTTAGGTTTAATTTTATAAGTCGTAGGTATAGATTTTAATTTTATAGTATAGGTAGTATATTTGTTAGTGTACGTAGTGACCGTAGGTTATTTTATAATACTGTTAGGTAGGATTAGTCATTCGTATAGATATTAGTTTTTAGGGATTTTGGTTATTTATTGAGTTTAGATTAGTTATCATCAGAAATAGGTTTATTTAGGTAGGTTATTTTTTTTAATTAGGTAGGTGCTTAGGTAAAGATATCATATAGGTACCCTCTTAATCACCACTAATGAGACACAATTGGTTTTATATTGTAATTAGCCACAAAGGGCCCGCGAGATGGATGGCATCCTGGGGAAGCACATACATTTTATCCTGTTAGCACGTTCCCGTGGGATAATTTCCGACATCCACGCGGGCCAAGCCGCGGGCAGAAGCTAGTCTCCAATATTTCTCTTTTCTTCTCGATATCATTTACTTACATTTTAAATCATTGGACCAATGCTATGGTAAAATATTAATCCTTTTGCTCAAAACATAAAAAAATTAATAATAATACCAGGCTATTACTGTCCCACTATAAGGCATCCTACAGCCCTGACCTATAGGCCTGGTGATAAAAAAGGCATGAGGGTCGATCACTACGCTTCCTCAAGACGGGTTGGCTTAAAACATATTATGAATCTTTAAAAAAACATGCAGGAATCCAGCTTAAAATATTAAAACCCAATGTAAATAAAATATACAAGCCAGTAAGGAATGCACTTTGCATCTGAAAAGCTAATATCCATGTACCGACGCAAGAGGGTGTCACCGTTTATGCATTCAAATCCAGACTTCACTTGACTACTAAATAAATCAAGTGCAATGCGGAATGGAGACTCTTTTTATTTACTAAGTTAAACAGTTTTTACTGTAAATTGGTTAGTTCTTTGAATGCAAGGACTGTTTGAAGACTTGAAGAAAAAGTTAGTACAGACTAGCACATCAACATCACTTCTTTAATAGATTTGCAATTTTGCCGCTAAAGCATTAGGTTCAAGATTGAAGTAGTCACAGACTAACAAAACGTAATTTACAAGGCGATGTGACTGGAAGCGCCGGAGGCAACGTCCTAGGAGGATATTAGTGGTCTTATTGGTGGTTCAGAAAAGTCAGGTGCATAGTACCAACTCGCAACCGGCGGCGACGTGCGTGTATGCCCAGATGTATGAACGTAAACGAGGCAAAAGGAATATGTAAGAATCGTAGCACGTGGCGTTCTGTAGTTTACTCCCATGAGAAAAAGGCGTAATATTATATAGATATAACGCAAATTATTAAATTATTTTGAATTTGCGTAAAATAAAAAGTAAGTAAGTAAAGTATACATACCTATGTATGTATACTTTACTTACTTACTTTTTATTTTGAATTTGCGTTATATGAGTCCTTTATTTCGAAAAAAAAAACAGTTGAAGAGCGCCCAGTGTTCCATTTCGATGTTTCCATAACAGCTAACTGACATTTTTTTTTTTTTCTAAGTTCACGCAAGCACCTTTAGACCGGAGATAATTTCATTTCTGATTTTATCCTTCAAAGAAACCCTGTGCGGCTATGCTCAGGATATCCTTAAAGGATAAATCAGAAATGAAATTACTTGGAATGGAACTAGACTCACCGACATAGCTTGCAGAGTAAGCAAGCCGAAGTGGCAGTGGGCTGGCCATGTCTGTCGAAGGGCCGATGGCCAGTGGAACGGACGAGTCCTGGAGTGAAGACCGCGTAACGCCAAGCGTAGTGTGATAAATGGACCGAGGACCTTAAAAAGGTGAGTGGGACAGACTTGATACTGAAGGCGGAGGGTAGAGTGCTGTGGCGCGGCCTGGGAGAGGTCTATATCCGGCATTGGACTGCGATAGGCTGAATTGATTGAGTTGATAACACCAGCAGCTCACAATAAGACAAAATTAGTTTTTTCTGATACACGTGTCGCGTCAAAAACAAAACAAAGATACACACATACTTATTATTCACTCCCCGGCGAAACTTCACAAGACATACGAAACCAAATATATACATACCGCTATACCACACAATAAGTGAAGTTAAACCATAACGTCTACGTTACGAAGTTCACTTTCCAATGTCTTCAAGGAGGATCTATAGTTCCTTAAAGCAAAGAGAATGGTTTGCTGACACATTATCAGAGTTTTGACGAGGGATTTGGCCAGAACTCCTTGTTCAACACAAACAATATATTATCGCATTATGTAAAGAGGGTAATTTCCGCGTCGCTTTGAATTGTCATCAGGTTTACGTTTTGGGAATATCAGTTTTATTAACCTGTATATTACATCTGATTTTCTGTGACTCTGTTGTAACATCTAAGCACCCCACAGGATCAGTGGAGCCCCATTGGTATCGTTGTGGTACAGTGGCCTCGATTTACGGGTAGTCAGTTCCAACCCAGAAAAGCACTTTAATTTGTTTATTTAATTTCATCACCACAGCTCTCAAAATGTCGAAGGAAAACATTGTGAGGAAACCGGTATGTCCTAGAACCAAAAAATCGAAGACATGTGACATCCACCAACCCGCACTGGGCCCGCGTGGTGGATTATGGTCCACGCCCTCTCTAGGCGATGCTTGTGTCCCAGCAGTGGGAACATTATAGGCTGATTATGCTTAGCATAAAGCCTAGGAAAAATTCAACGGATTTGAGAAAATGTGTATTGTACAGACGCCAGCAGGTCAAGCTACCCGAAACTGTCAAATTTTCCCAATCAACCTTGAACCTTAATGCTTTAGTGATAAAGTTGAAAATCTATTAAAGTTTGACAGATTGTAGTAGCTTGATGTGCTGGCGTCTGTACATTCAATTCTATCACTTTTCTCTAAAACCCCAAAATGAGTGGTATTCGGATTTTATTTGGTAGTTAATTATTTTGATAAGAAGTAATAGATATTCTTTAAAAAAAAATCTATTGGGAAATACTACTTATTTCATACCAATTTTTGCAGTCAGGCAGCACTTTTTTATTCCGCGTTATTGATGATTGTAAACTTACAGGGACATGAGATACTTTAAGTGTGTCGCAAGGCCAGCAACACGTCACGTCGGTAAGTAATTCAAAGTCATTCATCAGGTAGTCAGCCCGGTTATTAACCTGCCATAAAAAATCTCGTATAAAACACATTACCCTGTAAACATGACGATACTCTTAACCAATTAAAAATGAAGCGATGTCGTCGACAAAATAGCCGGACAATTTAACAGCAATTTCATAATTGCTAGTAGATGCGTTTTTGTTTACCTTTCTGAATGATCGTTTTTAAAAATCCAGGTGTTGTGCCTACAACAGGAAGTTATAAAGTGCTGTTCGGAAAACAATTTTAATAACTGACTACGAAATATGGATCATGAGTTGATGCAATGAAACAGCGTAAAACCTTGTTTCATTGCCTCATTACATACAAACATAAATTCACGCCTTCTTCTCATGGGAGTAGGCAGAAATTACAGAACGCCACCTGCCACGATCCTTTTTTTTTGGGTGGGAAATCATCATATGACCTCTCCCGCTCTGGGCTGAGCGAAAGGGCATGTCAGACTTTTACTGACTCATACCCACCCGTGTTCCTTCAGTTGCCTATGCCAGGGGCCACGGTATCTCTTTCGAACAACCCGCGGCCCTGGCGGCATCGGCCCTAGCGGACCCCGTCACTTCGTGCTGACATCTCTTTGAGGCGCGCGTGGAACACAACGCGCTGTCGACCCGGGCCTGGTCGTTACCGGGCGGCGAGCTGCCCACTGCTCGCCGCCCGCAAGCCCGCGCCTACGGTGGCCGGGAGTCGGCTCTTGACTCCCGTTCAGGGCGTCTCCTGTGGCGACTAAGGGCGTGAGGGTGCAGTGCTTGCCTCTCCCTCACGCGCTTCGCCTCCTCTTTCGCAAGCAATACTGCTTCGCAGAAGGAGGTGACGGCCTCCTATGCACTCTCGCTCCGTACCATGGCCTGGACCAGGGTCGGACGTGAGAGATCGCCGCCGCCGATCGCCGCCAAGAGGACGCGGCGGTGCTCATCACTATATGTCCTCCTAGGGCGTTTCCTCTCACATCTGTCTTGTAAATTCTTTTTGTTAGTCGCCTTTCAATCATCCTCTCCACATGACCAAACCATAATATGTGAACAGGCTTAGGGATGCTTTCCCCAGTCCTTTCCCTTTCCTTCCTATTTTAAATTTGCCGCCACGCGTACTCATCCAACGCTGTGCGCGGGCCAAAGACAACCCTTCGCTCCCGCTATCTGGCGGCATAAAGACGCAAAAACGAGTTCGAACGAAACGTAAGACCGGCCGGCAGCAAACCGCGCGCGCGGTGAAAAACCACCAAAATATCGTGAAATACGACTGCTAGTGATACAGTGAGGTGATCTCCTGTCTCCCAGTATCCCGTGAGTACCTGACCTCTTTCAATTTTGTATCCTCTAGCCTGTTTCTGAATAGGAACCTTCAAAAGCGTACTTGGCGATACGCGATACTCAATCATATTTTTGGTCCATTTCGAGCGCAAATACCTGTAGATTACAGTTTTTTCAGGCATTCACAGGTTCAATTTCAATAGAAAACTCTGAGAATTGCTAGATTTACGCATTTTTAAAGTATTATCCTACAAAATTGTGTTGGTCATACTCGCAGTGTAACCGATGCGGATTCAGAGGTCATCTTAATTAAGTCGGGTTATAGCACAATAATTCACGTAATTTACGGAAATTATTGTTTGTAATCTTATTATCTTTATCTATTCACGTTATTTATACATTAACAAACGTTATTAAATAACTATTTCACCTAAAAGTATTGATTTACACCTAATAAATCTCAACTTAGTGTCGTATTTTCATACCTACATTACTTTTTATAAAAATACAAAATGGAAGAGGGTAAACATAGACTTCTTCAATCTCAACGCGAATATGTTTATCGTGATATTCAAATCCTTTACGACTTATCCAAAACTATGATTCAAGATCGTTCAAAGGTATCGTCGTTCAAGGCGAGATATACTCGAATACATTCAATTCGCGAAGAATTTATTGAGTTATGTAGTAAAATTCAAACTTTGGAGTTAGCCATGAAACCTGATGCACAAGTGTGTCAAAAGTCTTTGCGTTCGTTTGATGATTTGTACTATGCCGTAATCAGTGCAGTGGCTGACTTGCAGATCGCTGATAAGAGCGGAAACATCGACGGGACGTCGCAGGTGCCCGCGCGGGCGGGTGAGTCCGACTCCATGCAAACGGGACGTAACGTGCGGCTACCTAAACTTGAGTTACCTAAATTTGATAGTAAGATAGAAAACTGGCAAACATTTTATGATATTTACAAAACTTTAATTCACGATAATAATTCGATTTCGCAAATAGAAAAATTTCATTATTTAGCGTCTTGTTTACAAGGCCCGGCTTTGTCTATTATCAAAGGGGTTCCGATGACCGCCGATAATTACGAAGTAGTTTTTAATAGCTTGATCGAGCGTTATCAAAACAAGCGTATTATAGCTTTAACATATCTAGACAAATTCTTTAACCAGCCAGTAATAAAATCGGGTAACTTCCAAGATCTACAAACTTTAACAAACGTAATTTATGAGTCATACCATGCACTCCAAGCTTTAAAAATTGAAAATTTAGGTGATTTTATCTTATTTTGTTTAACGTCACGCGCGCTGGACTCGGACACGCGTAATCGTTTCGAATCTCAGAAAAACATTTCACAAATACCTACCTTTTGTGAATTGTTAAAGTTTCTTCAAGATTATGTTAAAATCTTAGAAACTAGTCATATATCTTCTAAATCTAATATCAATAACAATCCTATCCCCCGTAACCTTGAAGGGAAAAAACCTTCGCCCGCGTCTAGTAGGCAAAATAGCAGCGGATCCAAACGCTCATCTTATCTCGCAAAATCTATCCCACCTGCAAATGTGGCTTTTGCTCATTGCAGTGATGCGCACTCGATTTATCGGTGCCCTACCTTTCAATCCTTAGATTCTCGTGCTAGACTCGCGTTAGTACAAGGTAAAAACAATATGTGTACAAATTGTTTACGGACAAATCACGTCATAGAAAACTGTGTATCTAAAATGTCTTGTACGGTGTGTGGATCACGTCATCATACCCTATTGCATGTTGACCCAGCGTCATCCAGCGCCAGCGCAACCACTGGAGTGAACGTTACGGCTCATTCTCACGCCGCCGTTCCCAACCGCGATATGGTTTTACTAGGAACATGTCAGGCGCGCGCGTTCAACACCGCCGCCGGCACTCAATGTACCGTGCGTGCACTCGTAGACAGTGGGGCGCAGGATTGTTTTATAACCGCTGCGTGCGCGCGAACACTCGGGTTAAAACTCCGCCGATGTAATCTTCGCATAGCCGGACTAGGACAAAACTCAGTCACACAAGTAAGGGGGCTGACGGAATGCACTATACGACCTGTACATGGTGATGCTCCACACTTTAATATCAAGCCAGTCGTATTAGATAACATCACTGCTCTAATACCTAGCGTTAAAGTACCATCAGTCGTTCGAGAACGTAGCAACCATCTAGTGTTAGCCGATCGCGACTACGATGTTCCCGCCAAAATCGATTTATTAATTGGGGCGGAGCTATTCCACGAAATCTATGACGGTCGACGTATCAATCTGGGGCCCGGTTTACCTACCGCTCTGCATAGCGTTTTCGGGTGGATTCTGTCAGGGGCAGTAAACTCTAATTCTGCACCTTTAAACACCGCGTGCTCGTTAGTGGCCACCACATTTAAATTAGATGAGCAAATTCAAAAATTTTGGGAAGTGGAGGAACCACCGCGCGCTGTTATCACCGTACCCGAGAATGATACCTGTGAACGCATTTACACTGATTTCACCTATCGCGAACCTGACGGACGATACGTCGTACCTATCCTCTTAAAGGATGGCGATCGTTCTTTGGGTGAATCCTACAATAGTACCTTGTCGCGTTTGACTCATCTTGAAAAGAAACTTAATCGTCAGACTGAACTTAAATCCGATTATGTTAATTTTATGCGCGAGTACGAGAATTTAAACCATATGTATCCCGTACCTAACTCTGCGGTACCTACTCTCAATCGTTATCTTATCCCTCACAGTTGCGTCGTTCGCCCAGAAAGCACGACCACTAAATTGAGAGTAGTTTTCGATGCCAGTTCTAAAACTACTAACGGTCTATCTTTAAATAATATTGTATTCACTGGCCCTAAGCTTCAAGTGGATATTGTAGATATCATAACCGGTTTCAGATTACACACAGTAGTTTTAACTTGTGACATCTCAAAGATGTATAGAGGAATCTTGATTAGACCGGAGGATCGGAACTTTCAACACATACTATGGCGAGAATCTCCTAGTGATCCAGTTAAAGAGTACGAACTTGCGACTGTCACCTACGGAGTTAGTAGTTCGCCTTATCTGGCTATCCGCACCCTCCACCAATTAGCAGCCGATCATGGCGCCGCGTATCCACGCGCAGCTGAAGCTCTTCTTCATGAGACATATGTCGATGATATTACGACCGGCGCGCCCTCTGTACGCGAAGCCATAGAACTAAAAGATCAACTTATCAGTTTATTAGGTTGTGCTCAACTTGAGCTCCGAAAATGGAGTAGCAATTCACAATCCTTACTTGGAACTTTGCCTGTAGATCATTGTCAAACACCTAAACTTTTCTCTGAAGAAAGTGATAAACCAACGTTAAAAATCTTAGGAGTCCAATATGATCCTGTGAGTGACAATTTCAGTTACTCACAGTCCCCAATCGAGGACAATGAATGTACCAAGCGTTCCATCTTATCTAGCATCGCGCGTATTTTCGATCCTCTTGGGTGGCTCACACCTTTTATCTTAAAAGCCAAATTGCTCCTTCAAGATCTGTGGCGTCTGAATCTTTCATGGGACGAACCTGTGCCCAGAGACATAGCTCTAGAATGGCAGGGTTTTATAGCGGATCTTTATAACTTAAAAACAATAGAAATCCCTCGTAGAATTATACCTTCTCACTCTAAGGAATTTCAACTCATCGGATTTTGTGATGGATCCACTAAAGCCTATGGATGTTGTGTTTATCTTCGTGTCGTTACCTCTCACGACGTACAAGTTTATCTTTTAATTGCTAAGTCCAAAGTAGCACCTCTAAAAGTGTTGACTGTCAACCGCTTAGAGCTTTGCAGTGCTGTATTACTGTCCAAAGTAATAAATCGCATTCATTCTTTGCTTAGTTCAAAAATAATTTTGAATAAATCTATCTTGTTCACAGACAGCTCGACTATATTGTCATGGTTGAACACTGAACCACATAAGCTTAAGACCTTCGTTGCCCACAGAGTGGTCCTCATTAACGACAGTACTGTGCCAACTGAATGGCGACACGTGTCCACCCATGACAACCCAGCCGACATCTGTAGTCGTGGCTTGTCTTGCTTATCTTTATCTTCTTCTCAAATCTGGTGGTCTGGTCCTCAGTGGCTGTCCAATGAACCCTGCAACTGGCCTGTCTCAGCAGTTGAAGGGTCAGATACCGTGCCAGAACTTAAGCCCGCATCACGCGCATGTCTTACTGGTGTGACACGTGAAGCTGACTTGCTTGAGTCCATCATGGAACGCCACTCCTCTCTTTCCCGAGTGGAAAGAGTGGTTGCATGGATCTACCGTTTCATCAACAACGCGAAAGCTAAACGTTCTGAGCGTAACTTATTCCCTTATCTGACAGCCACTGAACTAGTCCAATCTCTAGATCATTTAACAAGATATGTTCAACATCAAAGTTTTAATGATGTCATATCTTTAATATCATCCAAGAAACCTTTACCCAAACATTTATCTAAACTCTCTCCTTTTCTTGACACTCGCGGAATCTTGCGAGTGGGGGGACGTCTCAAGCACGCGTCATTACCAGATCGCGTCAGACATCCATACCTCTTACCTAAGATTTCTCGATTGAGTACTCTTCTTATTGACCACTATCATACAACTTATCTTCATTGTGGGCCTCGCCTACTCCAATCTTTAATCATGCGTCGATTTTGGATACTCGGCGTTAGAAATCTTATCAGATCGCGTTTATCTAAATGCGTGACCTGTTTTAAAGTCAAACCTATTCCACTTCAACCTTCACAAGGTGATCTTCCATCTTCCCGACTACAACCGGGTCATTGTTTTCAAACAATCGGCATCGACTTTGGAGGTCCTTTTATGATAAAGGAAAGTAGACGTCGTAACGCTAAAACTTACAAAGCGTATCTTTGCCTCATAGTCTGTCACGCGACCAAGGCCGTTCATCTTGAGCTGGTTACTGAGCTCACATCTGAAGCATTCATAGCGGCCTTAGATCGTTTTGTATCGCGGAGAGGACTTTGTCACTCCATAGTCACAGATGGTGGTACTAACTTCGTGGGTGCCAGACGTTACTTGTCGGAAGTTAGCGAAATGCTCAACCGCGAAAGCGGTAGTATTTCCAGTCACCTCGCTTCTCGAGGAATCAAGTGGAAGCTCAATCCTCCTTCCGGTCCTCACTTCGGAGGCATTTTCGAGAGCGGTATAAAATCGACAAAATATCATCTCAAACGTATTATCGGTTCCCAGATTCTTACCTTTGAAGAATTTTATACCATCCTAACGAAGGTGGAAGCCATGTTAAACTCTAGACCCTTAGTGGAACTATCTTCCGATCCCGGCGAGGTTGACGCTCTTACAGCTGGTCACTTCCTCATCGGTCGACCTTTAGTATCTCTGCCTGAACCGAGGTATGCTGAAAACGAGACATTACGTACTCGTTGGCAGCTATTACAGCGCCTATCACAGAGCTTTTGGCGCACTTGGCAAAGGGACTATTTGCATACCTTACAACAGCGAATGAAATGGTTTAAACACGGCAACCGTCACCCAAAACTGAACGATCTTGTAACCATTTATGAACCTACCTTACCTGCTAACGAATGGAGGTTGGGACGCGTTGTACAGCTCCATCCGGGTAAAGATGACATTACTCGTGTTGTGACAGTCAAAACATTGAAAGGCTTACTTGTAAGACCTGCTGTCAAAATTTGTCCTCTTCCAATCGAACAAAATAATTAACTTATCTACACATATTTCTATACTTACAATTTAACGCACTTATAACATATCAACATTTTCAAGTATTTAGTATTATATCAAATTATGTATTGCATTTAAACTTATTTTGTTCTTATCAGCTTAACTTTAAACTTAACACCTTATCAGCATGATGACAAATGAATCTGCATAGGCCGTAAGTCTCGAACTTCATCTATCTTATCTTATGAAATTCCCTGGGTGATTTCAAATGGGGGGATATGAACAGGCTTAGGGATGCTTTCCCCAGTCCTTTCCCTTTCCTTCCTATTTTAAATTTGCCGCCACGCGTACTCATCCAACGCTGTGCGCGGGCCAAAGGCAACCCTTCGCTCCCGCCATCTGGCGGCATAAAGACGCAAAAACGAGTTCGAACGAAACGTAAGACCGGCCGGCAGCAAACCGCGCGCGCGGTGAAAAACCACCAAAATATCGTGAAATACGACTGCTAGTGATACAGTGAGGTGATCTCCTGTCTCCCAGTATCCCGTGAGTACCTGACCTCTTTCAATTTTGTATCCTCTAGCCTGTTTCTGAATAGGAACCTTCAAAAGCGTACTTGGCGATACGCGATACTCAATCAATATGGTTTGGTCATGTTGAAGGGTATGCTTACATATTATGTAAGCATACCCTTTCCAATCTTTGTCACTACATCTCATCATCGTCACATCATCTCATCAATCATTGCCTCTTTACTGCGTTCACCTATTGCTGAATGTCTCAGGACAGATAACATTGAAAGGAAGGAGAAAAAATCCATCGGTCCAAGAACAAACGAACACTGCGTACAAAAACAAATAAAAGTATCCAAGTACCAATTTTCTATTTCTTCTTAGTACAGACGCCAGCAGGTAAAGCTACCTGAAACTGAACAATTTTCCCAATCAATCTTGAACCTTAAGATATTAGCTATAAAGTTGAAAATCTATTAAAGAAATTTGACAGATTGTAGTAACTTGATGTGCTGGCGTCTGTACTTTCAAGTCTGTTTTCAACCTAACTCAAATAAATACAAAATTATACTTGTAAGTACTTTGGATGGGAAAACTGTGTTATATGATTGTGTATTATGGGGATCGGTTTCACTAACTTTCAGTTTAGTTGGTCCTCAAACTAATATTATAAAGAGAAAAGATTTGATATTTTGTATGTTTGTTTAGCATAAGCAGCGTACATTGTTCCCACTGCTGGGACGCAGACCTTCTCTCAGTGAGAGGGAGTGGGTTTTTTTTTTTTAAACTTTGCCCCATACTAGGAATTACTCCCGTATCGTGGGTGCGTTTACAGACATTTAAACTCACATACACAAACAGCCAGACCCGGAACAACTACCTATAGGTAATATAAATATTTGTTCCGTGCGGGAATCGAACACTCCGCCACTGCGCCTACCGTGTCGTTATTGTTATGTTTGTTTGTAATGGATAAACTTAAAAAATATACAGGATGGTCCAAACAATAACGTCATAAAAAAAAAGATTTTTCCCCTGGGCATGAGGAATCTAATTTTTTTTATGACGTCACTGTTTGGATCAGCCTGTATAACCGATTCTTTTACCTATAGAAAACTACAGTATAAGAGAGTAACATGGGCTGTATTTTACTGTTACTGTTAGCCTGCATCATCCCACTGCTGGGCAAAACCCTCTCCCCATGGCCTCCAGCTCATTCCATCCAGGGCTAAAGTGGACCACTGGCTGTATTTCTATACTTATAATAAATCTGTAGAAGTGAAAATTCTGTACATTGAAAATATCAAAAAAATAAATGGCATGGGGTGTTACTAGACCGACACCGAACCCAAAAATGTGATTAAAAAAATTTTTGTCTGTCTGTCTGTCTGTCGGTCTGTCTGTCTGTCTGTCTGTCTGTCTGTCTGTTTGTTCAGGCATCACGCAAAAACTACCGGTTCGATTACGATGAAACTTGGTATAATTATTCTTTAATATCCTGGGCACCACACTGGGTACTTTTTATCCCGGAAAACTATATACAATAAAAAACAAACTTAATTTTGCGGTTCGATCCCTAGATCCGATTACTGTACCAACCGCAAATAATAAGTTTGTCGTAGGTTAGGTCACACGCAGTGGAGTTCATTTTTATTCCTTTTACTTTTTAGAGTTATTTAGGTTTATTTTTATATAAGTCGTAGGTATAGATTTTAATTTTAAAGTATAGATAGTATATTTGATAGTGTACGTAGTGACCGTAGGTTATTTTATAATACTGTTAGGTAGGATAGTCATTCGTATAGATATTAGTTTTTAGAGATTTTGCTTATTTATTGAGTTTAGATTGAGGGGCCCGTGGCTAAATAATAACAGCCGCACAGGTCGATCGGTCAGGTTAAGCTACGCTTGCCGCGGTCGGTCTGTGGATGGGTGACCATCTTTACATACCGAGACACCTCCGTGCCTCGGAAAGCACGTTAAGCCGTTGGTCCCGGCTGTCATTCGTGGATCTTTGACAGTCGTTACGGGTAGTCAGAAGCCCGAAAGTCTGACAACCAGTCGTACCAAGGGTATCGTATTACCCAATAACTGGGTTGTGGAGGTCAGATAGGCAGTCGCTCCATGTAAAATACTGGTATTCAGCTGCATCCGGTTAGACTGGAAGCCGGCCCTGAACATAGTTGGGAAAAGGCTAGGCAGATGATGATTGAGTTTAGATTAGTTATCGTCATAAATAGGTTTATTTAGGTAGGTAGGTATTTTATTTTCTGTTATTGAGTTTATTTATTTTTTTAATTAGGTAGGTACTTAGGTAAAGATATCATATAGGTAGGTACCCTCTTAATCACCATTAATGAGACACAATTGGTTTTCTATTGTAATTAGCCACAAAGGGCCCGCGAAATAGATGGCATCCTGGTGCACATACATTTTATCCTGTTAGCACGTTTCCGTGGGATAATTTCCGACATCCACGCGGGCGAAGCCGCGGGCAGAAGCTAGTTATTAAATAAATTATTACAGACAAACATCGGGACAGGTGAAACTAAATAAAAGCTTGTAAAAAGTGAGATGTTTAGATTTGTGCACGCTGTGCTGATTATTTTGAGAGAAACTAATTTCACCCACTATCGTACGTGTAATTTTCTTTAATCGACGCTGGATTTTTTTTTGGGCATTCTCCTTTGGGACACAAGTAGGCCATAGCCTGGGTGGACTTAGGATAATCCCGGCGGTACGTTCATATGGGAATTTCCAACCTCCGCGTGGATGAAGCGTCCGCCCGGTCCCGTCCGTGGATGACGATCTGACTGTTTTTGGTAAAAAAAAATTTGGAAATCTACCAAAAACAGTCAGATTATTTTTACTCCCCCGAAAAACAAAACATCCACATACTCACCCACACTAGTACATTCAAAACATGTAAACAGATCGGACGCGACGACACAGGGAACGTTCCTCGGAATCTAATAAAGGAATTTAAAAGACGTGCTCGTCCCCTTTGCACGGAGATATTTGCGCTGTTTAGACACCCGAAACAAATACAATTGGTATTTGACTGGTATATTTTGTTTAATTGTAATAATAATAAATTTATTTATTTCAAACAAGTTACAGACGAGAAAATACATTGTGCAGTTGTTATGGTTAGAAATAGGTAAAAAATGGATTACAACTGGTTGGCATAAGAATAAAGACAGGTACTAGGTATATAATTATGCTGTAACCCCAAGGTCTGTACATGAATTGGGTGAGCCCTGCCTCTTAAACTAGGGTGACCTGTATCTTAAGAGACAGTGATCAGCTATAAGGTATCATAAAAAATAAACCAAACTTGTGACGTGTGTCAGTTTGCCATGTTTGTGTTTATACTTCTGTAAGTATCTTGTAAGGAGGTGGAATAATGTAAAGTTTAAAGATGGCATGAATGATGCTCGAAAGAATGATAAGACGGCACGGTTGGCGCAGTGGTTAAGCGATTGACTGTTGCGCTGCGTGTCGCGGTGATTCCCGCACGGAACAAATATTTGTATGACCTACAAGTAGTTGTTCCGGGTCTGGCTGTTTGTGTATGTGAGTTTAAATTTTTGTAAACGCACCCACGATACAGGAGAAATTTCTAGTGTGGGGCAACGTATTTTTATAAAAAAAAAAATGATTATTGTTATTTTCGCAATAATGAAACACAAATAGCTTTTTGAAGTTACTAAAGATGGTGATGAAGTTACAAACATAAGTTTACAGAAATACAGAATTTACTTTCAGACGGAGCACAGGGTGGCAGGGACCTCGACGCGCAAGCTGAAACCATGAATTCAGCACATAAGTCTAGGGATTTTAGACTTATGTGCTGAATTTATGGTTTCAGTTTTAGCGTAGAAATTTTTCATTGGTTATGAAAAAGAAATCCGTTAGTTCATAAAATATTGCAATACCTCCGCAGTCAAAATGTATGGAAAAGCGATATTTTTTTATTGACCTGCATTAAATTTCAACGCAGGGTTCAGAATCGTGTACCGAAACCATGGTGACAGGTAGCGCGTCGATGTTCCTGCCAACCTGTTTAAAAAAAAAGTGCTTCATAAATACGTTTCAACAAGATTTACACAATTTTATAATATTATGAGCAAACCTAAGTTCCTCTTCAGATTTTTCAGAAACATCATTGAGTAAACAAACTCAAATTATTATTTTATTTTTTTTAATATATGACAAAATTTAACCAATTTTTATTAAAAATATACAAGAATTTTTTTCCGAGAAAATTCGACACTAGAACCATTTTCGGTACATTATTACTTTGCATGATAAGCAGCCACGTGCTTCTGAAAGAACTCATTTGTGCTTCACATTTAAGAATTTCGCCTTAACGATACGCTCTGGGAAGAATAATGCTGTTCACGTGACTTGACTTCGAGAAGTGTGTGTATTCTTTGGGTCGTTTCAATTTCAGTATTTGTTGCGCAACTGAGTGGTTTCAACACGTTTTATGGCGCGACATTCCACCACTAGTTAGCAACTTTTGCCAGTGGGTCATTACCTTTTTTGTGACTACATAACATAATCAGCCTATAACGTTCCCACTGGGCTGTAATCCACGCGGGCCCAGTGCGGGTTGGTAAATGTCACATGTCTTTGAATTTTTGGTTCTAGGACATGCCGGTTTCCTCACGATATTTTCCTTCACCGATTTGAGAGCAGTGATGATGAAATTACTTACGCAAAGTAAAATACCTGGGTAAAATACCCACGACCGTTACCGCTGGGACATCACTGCTCCACTGCTGCTGCTTTTGTGACTAGTCACATTATGACTGAGAATATCGATTTGTTCTCGCTCTTGTCATTTCTATTTAATCACTATCACTATCATCACTATGAGGGGCTTGTGGCTAAGTTATACCATCCGCAAGGGTCGATTGATCAGGAAGTCTACTTCGAAGTGACACATTCGACATTGCGATACAACGTGGCGCTACAATGGTGACATTCATTTAACACACGCGTAGGGTAGTGCCCATTAATCATATAAACTTTTATAGGTTAAAATAATTCGCCAATAGAAAAAAAAAATCAAACAAACTAAATAATAAAAAAGTAACTAAAATTGGGATCACCCTTGCAAAAATTCATTCATGAAATTACCTAGCGCCAGCTACCTTACGTTATCTCGGAGCAACAACGCGTCGCTTCGCGCGCTGGCAACCGCGCAACGCGTCTTGTACCTCCCCGTGATCGGTCCGATTCTTTGACGGCATGTTATCAAAGAAACCGAGCGGCGCAAGTGGTACCTACAGCGGAGGTGCTGAGTCAAACGCTTATCATATCACCCTCTCTTGTTACTATTAGTTATAACTGTCATCATTCATGACTGCTTTTATTTGGCTTTATTTTAAATTTTCTTATTTTCAATAAGACCACCGTGTTGGCGGATACAAAGAGCTAAACGGCGTTTCATGTTTTCCCGCACATTTGAAAATAAATTGTCACTTACAGCCATTTGACTCAATTTCTCAAACGCGTTTATTATTCGATGGCGTAATTGTTCCACCGAATCCACGTTCTCCGCGTACACATCGTCTTTGATATTTGCCATCACGATCACAAGTTTACACAAGCACTAATAACACAAATAAAAGCGTCCGTATCGTAAGAGATGTAAACGTACCTACTAGATTAGAAAACCAACCAAAGCGTCTATCACAGTAAGTACCATAATCTAATTACTATTCTAATTACACAAAAATAAATAAATAAAACAATAGGTAAGCGTCTTTTTCGCGGAAACATGCACAAAAATATTTGACAACGTAATTATGCGCACTAGAATTAAGAAGTGTGTCAAGGACACGAGTTCGGCTAGCACTAGAAAAGCAAACAAAAAATTCTCTGTGCGGGTGGGTGTTAGGGTAGAGGGAGGGCGCGCGTCGCCTGCGCCACTCGCCGACAAAGGGATGTTTCTTTCCTTCAATTCGCCTACTCTTTCTAATAGTTCTAATATTCTTTCTCTCGCTTATTCGTTTTAATCTGCATTGATGCGATGTTATGATCCGTGACCCCGACAAATGACCGCTGCGTGACAGTTCTTTATGTACAGGTTGCTCTAATATGCTACTTTCTAAAATTTTAAATAAATTCGTAAATAATAACGTTTAATGGAAATATAATTTCTTAATGAAACGAAAATGTGAAAACGTATATGTGTGTTAAATAAATGTCACCATTGTAACGCCACGTTGTATATTATAAATCAAAGTTCTCCCGCCATGTCTGTCTGTCTAAACGCGTCAATCTCTGGAACTACTAGTCGAATTTGAAAAATTACCTTTGCATTCGATAGCCCAATTTATGAGAAAAAGTTTATAGGCTATTTAATCATGCTACGGCCCTTTGGAAAAAAGAAAAGAAGTCAGACAGAACGCTAAGCGAAAATGAAGTTTTAGCACGGGCGGGCGATGCGCAGCGACGCGGTGGGTCGTTGCCGAATTTTCAGGCGGACGAAGCCGCAAGCAGAATTACTGTATACATTTATGATGATAGTGTACCGGAGATAGATTTTTTATTTATGACTACCCTATTTCTAATTTTGATATAAGTTTATCTGACGTTTGACGACACGGTTGGCGCAGTGGCTGAGCGATCGACTGCTGCGCTGCGTGTCGTGGGTCCGATTCCCGCACGGAACAAATATTTGTATAGTAGTTGTTGACGACCAGCAACCAACCTTTTTTATATTGATTGTTTATTTTTCTATAAATTTATTCTTCTGTTTTTTAATGTCACTGTGTGTGAAAAATGGTTAAAAATATACGCCAAAAGCTGTGATCGTATTTCAATTAAAAGCATCCTATAGCCATCCTCAACATTGGTGTCAGAAGTAAACGGCTACTTTGGAAATGCCCACCACAAGATCACAGACGCAGGCCGCCATGGCGAAGACTGGTACAGCAGGTATCGTTCCAATAGGTGCTCCTCAGGAGGGCGGTGCCTCCACCGAAGGCGCCATAGCGCCGGCTCCGCCCTGCGCCAACCCTAACGAGACCTTACCACCCGCCAGCAGGACCTCGTCAAGCATCATACCACAGAGCGCACGGTCAGGCCGCTCTAGCAGCACGTTAAAAGCACAAATACTGACCGCCAAGGCGGAGCACGCTCGTCGGCTCGCAAATGCCCAAGCGGAGCGTGACCATGCCCAAGCGGAGCGTGACCATGCCCAAGCGGAGCGTGAAAACGCCGTTGCGGAGTTAGAACTGCAGGCGAAGCTGGCAGCTATTCAGGCCAACTCGTTACACGGAGGATCCCGCCACTCGGGCAACTCCCAGTGCTCCCGATCTTCTCACAGAGTCGAAAAATGGCTAACTAAATCATTTAATACGATTCCTAGGCAAGATAATAAAGCGCATTCATTTGTCGACAGGGGGGCAAACGAGCCCAGGTTTTTTAGCGTTGTACCGCCGGCCTTGCCGCGTTCGACGCCCGCCACGGCCTTTGGGGATGGTCCAGTGACAGTGACACATCCTGTTCTTGACGTTCTGGACCGTGCCCCGCCGTGCCCGGTCCCCTGTGCCCTGACGCGCCCTGTCCTCACCTGTGCGCCTCCCCGCCAGGCTCCTGCCCACTTGCCAATGCATCCGGCCCCGGCTGGTACATCGACGCACCCTGTCCCCTGTGTCTGTACGCTCCCTGTGGGCGAGTACTCATCAGTTGGGCCGGCTGAACACACGCCACACGCACTAGGTTTAGGCACACGTATTAAAGATAACAATTGTTACTACAAAAATAAAAATCTTAGCCCAGATCTAGCTACATCATTTAATCAGCTGGTCGACGCAATTACAGGCACAGGGAAGAAGACAACAAAGGTTTGTGATATCACCAAGTTTGATGGTCACGTCTCGGATTGGTTCCACTTCAAGAAGTCATACGAACAATCCAAGATGCACTTTTCCCCTAGTGACAACATCACACGACTTGGCGCGGCGCTGCACGGAGCTGCCAGAGAGGCAGTCTCCATCAGACTGATAGCAGCTGATGACCCGGAGCAGATTGTCGAAGCGCTAGAGACCAGATTCGCTCAGCCGGAAGTCATCGTTCTACACCAGATATCTGTGGTAAAAGCCCTTCCTAAAATAAGTTTGTACGAGTCTGCGCGAGAGCTGAACATCTTTGCCTGCCGCATCCGCAACTGCGTCGAAATCATCCGTTTGTTGGATTTGCCCGAGCACCTTGCTTCACCGGACCTCCTCAACATCATCATACCTATGATGATGTTACCGGTTTTTGATTTGATAAATTCACATGAACTCATTATAAAAGAAATTATAAAGTGGTTGTTGAGGATGGCTATAGGATGCTTGTAATGGAAATACGATCACAGCTTTTAGAGTATATTTTTAACCAGTTTTCACACACAGTGACATTAAAAGACAAAGGAATAAATTTATAGAAAAATAAACAATCAATATAAAAAAGGTTGGTTGCTGGTCGTCAACAGTGGTAACGTGGCTGTGTTCGTGCTGAACTGTAATGCAAAAGTGACCGTAAGAATAACAGTTCAACCAGTGAACTAAATATTTTATAAATACCTTCAAATCCGCTTCTTAAAATAGTTAATGTTTAAGGATTATATGTACGTATATTAAAAACCAATGTTAGATCGTTATTTTTTATGAATTTTTTAATTACAAGAAAAGCATAATCGATTTCCAAATTATGTATCTGATCATCGGAGATAAGTTGCGTCGCTGTTGAGCCCTGTCGGCAAAGAGTCCTGTCGGTGAAGTGTCCTGTCGGCGAAAAGTCCCGTCGAAGTAAAGTCTTGTCGGTGTTCAGTCTGTCGGCGTAGTGTCTGTCGGTGTTTCGTCATACACTCTGTTGAGGAGGTCCGTTGAAGCAATCTCTCCATTTGGATCTGAGGAGTGGAGTCAACTTACCTAAGTTGACTCCACTCCTCAGATCCAAATGGAGAGATTTTGCATCGCCAAGGGTTGGCTCTGGTAAGTTTAAATTAGAAATTTTGGCCGATTTCCTCGAAATCGAGGCAAAATTACAAATTAAATTCGATGTCATAGTGCCAGAGCCGACACTTGTCAAAAGTCCATGTCAACCCGTCAAAACATTCAGAGACAAGATTTACGCAATTGCGACAACGTCAAACAGTTCAAAGCTGAAAAGTTTCTACTCATGCCAGTACTGTCATGATGGTAAACACGAGGTAAGCGACTGTGAAGTTTTTAAATCTTTGTCTCTGGACGATCGATGGCAATGGGTGATTGAGAAAAAGATTTGCCGTAGATGTCTTAGAAAAGGCTCTCATCAATATCGCCACTGCAAGAAGAAGTGTGAGATCGAAGGCTGCCCGGTTGAAAATCGGCACCACACCCTCTTACATAAAACCCAACCTGTGACGACAGCCCATATAGAGGTACACTCAGCCACGGAAATCGCCAACCCCAAGGTGAAGCCAAGTGCGTCAAAGGATGAGCAGCGATCGGTCACCGTGGCCCACAACTCTGCTCCACTGAACTCATCTTGCCTTAAGCCACTCTTAAAGGTAATAGCAGTTACTATTTCTGGACCCCTGGGAAGCGTTAACACGTATGCCCTACTTGACGACGGGAGTTCCGTGACTCTGTTAGACCAATCCGTGGCGAACTCGGTGGGAGCTGAGGGCCCTAGGTGTAGGCTGAATATTGACTGTATTGGCGGATTGAGTACGCAGGCTGATGTGAGTTATGTCAACATCAAAGTAAAGGGTCTACATAGTGCGGCCAGCTTCGAAATCACAGCGCGATCCATTCACAACTTGGGCATAAATAGGCAGTCCGCACGTTTATCCGACGTAGCCAGGTACGATTATTTATCTGACTTGGTCGACGTCGTGTGTTACGATGATGCGAAGCCCATGTTGTTAATAGGTGCGGATAATTGGCACCTGTCACTCCCTTCTGCGGTCCGCCATGGTACTCGTGATCAACCCGCGGCCGCTCACACCGCGCTAGGGTGGGTCCTTTACGGACATATTTCCGGCAGATCTAACGCTGCAACATCCATTAACCATATATCCGTCGCTGTCGACAACGATTCTTCGCTGGACAACCTCATCAAGGAATACTTTCGACTAGACTCTATAGGAATAACAAAGGTAGACCATCGTAGTGCAAGCGAACAACGTGCTTTAAACCTTCTAGAGGAAACTACCAAGCGCCTAGATTCTGGTAGGTACGAAGTGGGCCTATTATGGCGCGAAAATATCACACGCGTCCCTAAAAGTCGTGACCTGGCCTTGTCTAGATTTGCTAACCTCGAGCGTAAAATGGCTAAGGATGGTGCGTATGCCGATGCCTACAAGCAAAATATTCAAGGTATGATTAGCAAAGGATACGCTGAATTATGTCCGAGTCCGCCGTCCGGTCTGGTCCCGTGGTATCTTCCACACTTTGGAGTTATCCACCCGCACAAAAAGAAGCTGCGAGTTGTCCACGATGCAGCGGCGAAGTGCGGAGGCATCAGCCTCAATTCGCTTCTGCTGACTGGTCCCGATTTACTCCAGCCGCTTCTTAGCATCGCCATGAGGTTTAGGGAAGGCCCGGTTGCCTTGGCGGGAGACATCAGGGAGATGTTCCCGCAAATCAAAATCAGACCCGAGGATAGGGACTCCCAACGTTTTTTGTGGAGAGATAGTCCCGATTTGCCGCTTCAGGAATTCCGTATGTCCTCGATGATATTCGGCGCAGCGTCCAGTCCGTGTACTGCGCTATGGGTGAAAAACAAAAACGCTAGTCTATTTCAGTCACGACATCCGGACGCCATGCAGTCTATCGTCGAAGACCATTACATGGACGACTTCTTAGGGAGTTTTGATAGCATCAGCGAGGCAGCACAGCGAGCCTTTGAAATATGGTCCATACATAAGGCGGCTTGCTTCGAGATGCGTTCTTGGGTTTCAAATTGCAAGGAAGCCTTAGCGTTAATCCCTACCGACTTATATGCGACAGACGCTATTACTGAGGTGAGCTTAGGCCCGACGTCTCCCTCACAAATTCGCGTTTTAGGTCTTACGTGGAACATTAGCGAGGACAAGCTTCATTTCGTCAAGACTCCTCCAAAGGTCCCTACTAAGTATACAAAACGTACAGTCTTGTCCCTGCTGATGACCATTTACGGCCCCTCAGGTTTTTTAACTCCCGTTATTATGAGAGGCCGCGCACTATTCCAGAAAACTTGGAAGTTAGGTATTGACTGGGATCAAACTCTGCCGGCTAACTTTATTGAAGGTTGGAAAAGTTGGTTGCTTGAGATTCAAATTTTAAACAACAGCTCCATTCCCCGATGCTACTTTCGCGGCACCGGACGCATTAAAAATGCCCAACTTCATGTCTTTGCTGATGCCAGTGAACGCGCGTATGCCTGCGTGGCCTACTGGCGCTTCACAGGCGACGACGACAACGTAAGCTTATCCCTGATTGGGGGAAAGGGTAGGCTAGCGCCTCTGAAACCCGTTTCAATCCCGAGATTGGAGCTCCAGGCTGCCCTGATCGCTTCACGTTTTAGCGTCTATGTGACGGAAGCGCACAGACGAAAACCTAATCAAATTTATTTTTGGACGGATTCTTTAACCGTTCTGAAGTGGCTCCGTAGCGACGCTTGCACATTTAAAGCCTTTGTCTCGTTCCGGGTGGGAGAGATAGCTGAGTCAACAAACATCCAGAGTTGGAAATACGTTCCCACGGCTTTAAACGTCGCAGACGACGCTACGCGAGACATTCACAATTTTACAACTTCCTCACGTTGGTTCACAGGACCCACTTTTCTTTTGTCTCCACCTTCTGACTGGCCAAATGAACCGACGTGTGCCGCCCCTCGGGTGGCCGAAGAACTGAAAAGAGACTCTGATTCGGTGGGACTGATAGTTGCTTCACCGCGACAGCTACCTTTTCCGGTAGTTGCGGATCATCAACGCTTTAGCAGTTGGACCCGGTTGCTTCGCGCTACAGCGCGAACTCGTCAGTGTTTAGACAAGTTTCGATCAGTTTTGCACCCAAATTCCAAATTTTCTCTAAACGCACTTCGGGATGCTCGCAACCTCTTTGCCCTTTCCGTTGCAGATCTCAACGTTGCGGAGGTCCATTTGTTTCGCAAAGTTCAACTAGATTCCTTCCCCGAGGATTTGACACGCGTTCTAACAGCACGCTCCGTTTCGAGTGATAGTAGGCTTCGGAACATTTCGCTTTTGCTCGGTGAAGACGGGCTCCTTCGTCTTTCTGGTCGCACTGCCGCCGTTGCAGAGCATGTACAGCCGCGTCCAATAGTCCTAGATGGCCGACATCCTATCGTCAAGCTACTGATATGCTCCTATCACGTCAGGTACGCCCACGGACATAACGAGCTAGTGGTTAATGAGCTGCGCCAGAGGTTCTACATACTAAGTCTCAGACCAGCCGTCAGAGGAACCTCGCAGAGATGCCAGTTCTGCCGCAATCGGAAGGCTAAGCCGAAATCACCACCAGAGGGAGACTTGCCAGATGCCAGGTTAGCACATCACCAGCGCCCTTTCACCCACGTAGGGCTGGATTATTTTGGCCCCCTGAGCGTCTCTATTGGCAGACGCACCGCCAAGAGAGGGATTGCACTTTTTACTTGCATGACGGTGCGAGCCGTGCATTTGGAGATCGTGGAGAGCTTATCGTCGGACTCCGCCCTGATGGCACTCAGACGGTTCATCGCTAGAAGGGGATGCCCGACAACGATCTACTCCGATAACGGGACTTCATTCGTCGGCGCGGCAAAGATGCTGCCAGAGCTCTTTAATTTTTGCGCTGATAGAAGAATAAAATGGCGATTCATTCCCCCATCCGCACCATTTATGGGGGGCTGTTGGGAGCGGCTGGTACGCTCGGTGAAGAGTACCATGGCGGTGACCTTGAAGGAAAGGACGTCCAAGGAGGAGGTATTAAACACCCTGCTCCTAGAGGCGGAGTCCATAATAAATTCAAGACCCCTGACACATGTCTCAGTGGATGCGGACGCGGAGTACGCTCTAACTCCATTCACCTTCTTAATTGGTACCCCAAGCAGCGAGCCTGAAATAAATATGTTCGACGACGCAGACTTGATTGGACGTGCTAACTGGAGAAAGGCGCAGAGGTTAGCAGATCACTTCTGGCAGCGCTTCGTACGAGAGTACCTGCCCACGCTCACACCCAGGAGGCGGTTGCAGGAGGCTCGTCCGTTTAGGGTGGGCGATCTAGTTTTTATCGCGGATGGCATGCTGCCCAGGAACCAATGGCCTCGTGGGCGAATCGCGGCAGTGCACCCGGGGAGAGACGGAATAGTGAGAGTGGTGGACGTCACTACGAAGGGGGGCGTGCTGCGTCGACCCACTCGCAAGGTGGTGTTGCTGGTCGCCTGCCAGTAAATTGGTGCCTTCACACCGTTGGGGGCCATGTTGACGACCAGCAACCAACCTTTTTTATATTGATTGTTTATTTTTCTATAAATTTATTCTTCTGTTTTTTAATGTCACTGTGTGTGAAAAATGGTTAAAAATATACGCCAAAAGCTGTGATCGTATTTCAATTAAAAGCATCCTATAGCCATCCTCAACAGTAGTGGTAGTTGTTCCGGCACCCTAATTGCGTAACACACAATCAATCGGAATCTGAATCATTTTGAAGCAAATTGCTAATCCATTGCTTCATAAGTTCGAAAAAAAATTCTGCTCAACAGGTAAATAACG
Source organism: Apamea anceps (assembly GCA_951799955.1). Classification (NCBI taxonomy): domain Eukaryota; kingdom Metazoa; phylum Arthropoda; class Insecta; order Lepidoptera; family Noctuidae; genus Apamea; species Apamea anceps. The sequence continues at coordinate 5,018,972 of OX637509.1, forward strand.
CAATGAATGTTGTTGAACTGTCAAAATGAAACCGATTCTGATTGATTGTGTGTTACGCAATTAGGGTGCAGGTCTGGCTGTTTGTGTATGTGAGTTTAAATGTTTGTAAACGCACCCACGATACAGGAGTAATTCCTAGTGTGGGGAACGTTTCTTTTTAAAAAAATAATCACAGTATGACGTGAAAACCCTGTAGTCCCTTTGTCCCCGTAGGCCATGTCCCCGTTAAAGGGGACAAAGGGAATTTAATAAAATAACACGCTACTGCCACATTTTATTGATACGAAACTATTTCTTACTTAATACAGACCTTGTAACTTGCAAACTACACTATGGATTCATTTCAGCTTAACCAATTGCGGTTTGCAGCCTCACAACTCGCTAGTTATTTGACCCTCTACCGCTTGCTGCCCGGAACCCTGCGGTTACGGACGATTGCCCACTCAAGTCCTACATAAGTTTGGTCACTCGGGTTTCAGTGCGAAATGTCTACAATTGACCAAGAGGCTACTGGACAATGTTTGGTTTAGCTATAGGATTCTGTAGGATTTATCTTATAGAATATTGTGGTTAAAATTAGATTTATAAGACAGATTTTACTGTAATTGTTACTTTTGTGGTATAAAGGTATGAGGAACAGGGTATAAAGTTCACTCATCCTCCATAAAAAAGGGAGAATCCTCCGACCAGACGGGTGTTGTGTCTGGTGGGCAACTGCCCAACGATTGATCTTGGGAAGTTTGTATATATGCTAATGGCGCGGTAAACTCTGCTTGCGGGATGCAGGATTTGCGTGACGTCAGTATCACGCGTCGTTTACATGTAGTGTCATCATGTGCCTAGCCTTTTCCCAACTATGTTGGAGTCGACTTCCAGTCTAAACGGATGCAGCTGAATACCAGTATTTTACATGGAGTGATTGCCTATCTGACCTCCACAACCCAGTTACTAGGTAATACGATACCCCTTGGTAAGACTGGCTTTCAGACGTTCGGTTTCCTGACTACCCGTACGACTGTCAAAGATCCACGAATGATAGCATGGACCAACGGCTTAACGTGCTGTCCAAGGCACGGAGGGGTCTCGGTATGTAAAGATGGCCACGGAACAACCGTGGCAAGCGTAGCTTAACCTGAGGGGCAATTCTCGTAATTTTAAGAACGTTCACAGTCTGATCTCAGTCTCAATCTGTCAAAAATTCCTCTAATTTCCCTACATTTTGACAGGTTTTTGACATTTGTTTGTCGCCGAGATGAGACTGCGACTAGATTTTGAACGTTTTAAATTACGAGAATTGGCCTTCTGATCGATCGACCTGTGCTCATCCGGTTAGACTGGAAGCTGACCCCAACATAGTTAGGAAAAAGCTAGGCAGATGATGACTTTGACCAAAGTAACCACAAACACAGTTCATTGTTCTCTTCGTTCAGTTTCAAGCCTATTCAACAAAATTACCTTAACAAGACTTGTCATACCCGTAATTTTATAATTCTCATGAATTTACTGTCAAACAACAACCTGTGACGTTTACGTTGCTACAGACATATATTTATTGCCTTACGTCTACCAACAAGGTTGGTACTACACTGTTTTAGCTCACATTTAGTTGGTAACAAATATTTGTATGTTTGGAGGTGGCCTATTGGTGACAGCCGCGACTTGCGAGTTGTACGTCATAGGTTAGAATCCAGACAGGTACTTTTATCATCACCATCATCATCAGCCTATAGCAGTCCACTGATGAAATAGGCCTCTCCTATTGCACGCCATTCACTCTCATCCAACTGCTACCAGCTATCCTGCGAAGATCGTCGCTCCACCTAGCCTGACAGGCGCTTTACTTTGTGTAAATTATTTTCATCACCACTGATCTCAAAACGGTGAAGAAAAACATCGCGAGGAAATATCATAGGTTTAAAAAACTTTATTTTCTCATAAGAACATAGTTTTACTTAAAAAGAGATTCACAAAAATACAAATACAGCTTTAGCTTGGGGCGAGAAGTTTCATACTATTACAACTAAATAATTTTATTTCACTATCTGTTCAGCAGCATCTCATTAGAAATAGTGACTGTAAATATGCGATTTTAGTTTTTTTTTTTTTGTAAATATTTAAATTGTCACACATTTTTATGTCGTTAGGCAGCCTGTTGTAAAGTTGTATTCCTCAAACAGTATTTTTTTTTTTTACCGTAAGTCAGTGTACGTGGTCGAGTTGTTATTAATTTGTATCTGTTTCTTAAGTAATTTTTTTTGTATTTTTCGGCATCGGGAGAAGGTTTGTCCTAAAACCATAAATTCGAAGACAAGTGACATCTACCAACCCGCACTGGGGCCGCATGGTCGATTACGGCCCACTCCTTGTCACAGAGAGGCCTGTGTCCCAGCAGTAGGAACAGCATAGGCTGCTTATGCTATTTGTATAAGAAAGAAAGAAAGAAAGAAAAATATTTTATTCTGCACAAACAAAACGCACAATTACAAATAAAAAATAATAATAATAAAAAGACATAGGATATACATAGTCAAAAGACTCGTACTCAAGCATAAAAATTTGTCTATTGTTTGAGTGTTCTCCTGATGACTAATCATGTAAGTGATGAGACCACACACCAGACAATGCTACAAGACCACCAGGCCAGGCCAAACCAAACTAATGACCAGTGGGGTAGTTGCGTAACACACTAACAGTATTAGTCAAAATGAAAGCCATTCCGGCTTTCATTTTGACAGTTCAACAACATTCATTACGTTATTTACGTTGTTGAGCAGACAATTTTTTTGAACATGAATCAGCAATACCCTTTTAAATACTATCAAGTAGGGTGCAGATTATAGTAGTAGACCTTCTTGTGAAGAAGAAGTACTGACTACGCAATTTCTGCTGCTGGTTTGAAAAGTGAAGATGCAATGTAAAAAAACTTTTTGCAAAAAAAAAAAAACAACCGACTTCCAAAAACGACACTACAAAGTGAAAAATAACTTTAATTACAGAAGTCAGTGTCGTTGGGTTCGCATTTTCGTTGTTTGCCACCGACTTCCGAAATTATTGTAATTTTTACCAGTAATTTTGGTTTAAAAACCAAACTACTGAACCGTTTTTGATGAAATTTCTATGGGACCATTTGGGAATTTTTCAAATCGGTTGGCAAGCGACGGAGTTATGCGCGAACAAACACAACAAAATAAAAAATACAAACATCCGAATTGAGAACTTCCTCCTTTTTTAGAAGTCGGTTAAAAACAGGTAAGTAAACGAGTTTTCTTTTTGAGATTTTGGATGCGAGAAGTACAAAACGGATCGAAGTGGAGGTTGGGGGCGGCCTATGTCCAGCAGTGGACGTCTTTCGGCTGAAATGATGATCATGATGATGAAATTTGAAACTATGATTTGAAGGTTGGCAATGCAACGGCAAACACAAGGTGGCTCTGGTCTCTCGATTATTTCAACATTAATTGGACGTTATCGTTAAAATAATCCCTGCAAAAATAACGGCATTTACTGTGTGTGACTGTCCAAAAATATATTAAAATTCTATATAATTATAACAAGATAAAAAATATATTTAATCAAAAAGAAAAATATATACTTAATCGGGATCTCAGATCAAAGAATGAGGGAAAATTATAACAGGTGAAATCACCTGTTTCCTCGTGAACATAATTTCGACGCTGTACAAACGTTATACTTACCAAGTTACATTTCTACGTGTTTCTTTAAGGGAACTCGGCACGGTCTGTCTTGTCTTGCCGAAGCTAAACTCCATGACATCTCGCCTGTATGTTTTGAGGCGTACACACAGAACATGAAAAATTTTAAAAAACTTTTATTGCATATTTGTTGACCTTTCAATTTATTTTTTGATAACCGACTAATCCTGAAGCCCGATAATCATGAACTGAATCCATGGTACAGGTTGCGCGCCGATGTCACTGCCACCTCATATGATGGCACCTGTGACAGCTTACAAATTATAAAAACACAGCTCATACAATCTTCGATCAAATAGTACTAGATTCCCGATAAGCGCTTTAAAAACGGCCCGAAAAATAAGACCACAAAAATACTTTTATGGTCTTATTTCAAATTAGAATGTTTTTTTTTTATGTCTTTACACTTTCTATTTGTTTTTTTTTTTATTAGTTGTTATCTGATGTATGTATCTGGTGTATTGTGTGTCTTTTGGTCTGTGCTAAATAAATGTTTTTTCTTTCTTTCTTCTTTTCTTTCTTATTACTTAGACTTTAAGTTTCATTTTAGAATAAATGACTGAAAATTTAAAAACAGAATGATTTTATTTTCAAGCGATATTTTAAATATATTTTGCAATGGTAATTAAACTTTATGTTTAAGCATTAAGGTTTATAATAAACTGAAGTTGTTAATATTATTGAAACTTTTTTCGAAGAAATGTAGATGTTTACGTGTGTGCAAACGTGGCCACTTGAGCGACTCATTTTTGTTCCTGATCCTTAATCTAGCACTATTATTGAACGAAGCATCCAATCGATAAATTACATTTCCTGAAAGACGTTATTATTGCAGCCCGTAAAACAATTTAGACTGGCATCTGTCTCCTCAAAAGCCCTCAATATACTTTGTCCATAAGGTAAACCGTTTTTGGACAAATATAATACGCATAACAAATACACTTTTTTTTTGTCAAAACTACGTACGGTATTATAATGTCTATAAAAAGTCATAAATAAGATAATTCAATAACATAAGGCAGTTTCTATATTTATTTTATTACGCATTTTAACGTTAACTTTTACGTAATCTGGGATAGTTACGTTCTAAGGCAGCTGTCAAAAAACGGTTAAACTATTAGGGTATAAAATAAATTCATAAATACGTCCAAATTTTACAAGCCATCATTCCGTTTCTACCAGTATATATGCTGACGATATTTTATTAATCTTTTAATAAATACTTCTATAAATTGCCAACTCTGTTGTAACTAAAGTGCATAGTGTTTGACTCTGAGGGTTATTTACGTGCAACCCAGCGCAGGGCACGCCACGATAGCGGCGGTAAGACCCCTCTTTGAGGAGTGGCTAGAGAGACGTCACGGCGTTCTCACCTACCGCCTGACACAGGTCCTCTCCGGACACGGATGTTTCGGGAGGTTCCTGCACATCATCAGGCGGGAGGAGACGCGCGGGTGGGTTTTAGTCAGTAAGAGTCTGACACTCCCTTCTGCTCCACCCAGAGCGGGAGGGGTCATTTGATGATTTCCCATCCTCAAAAAAAAAAAAGGATTATTTACGTGGTTCGAGACGTTGCTCACGTTACCAGAAGATAAGTACTTACTCATATTGTTCATCATCTCATAGGTAGATTAAAACTGACAGATCCTTGGCACGTTACCATAGGCTTTCTACCATGAATATTTTATGATCGAATGATTTACGTAACTTTTTTCAAAGTTTTAGGGATCGAGTTCATAAAATGCGGGCGTGATTCATGTGTAGCTTCGATAGTATAACATTAAGATCATAGTGTCATCGATTTAGTAATTCAGATCTAAGAAACTACCAAAAATGGTAATTCCACCAAAAAAGTTTCTTGTAAAGTAGGGTGGCAAGACTTGCATAACGCTTTTACTGTTAAAAGTTATCAGACCTAATGCAAGCACCTAACTCTATAAGGCCTAGCTCTACAGCCTTACACATCTTGGTCAAAATGACTTTGCAATTTTACGGCCGACGCACAGACACTGCTATGGGCTTGGTAAGAAATTAAGTTACTTGTCTCATGCAATAGTTTAATGGAACGGCCAAGCAATACATTGTGATCAAGATGTAAGGTTTCCTCCTTTACTTATACATATAAAAGTTCCTTGAAACTAAATAATGATAAACGACTGTTTAACCATACAATTCTGACGTTGAATCGTCTCTTTACTTTAGTCAAAGCTTATAAATAATATTACCGCTATTTGTCAAGTGGACACATTGCAGCACAGGCTTTTCTTCACTTCTAGAATAAATTATCCAAACATAATATAGGCTATTTTCCAAAAAAAAAAACTAATTAGTCCGTCAGTTAGATTATCAAAAAATATTGAACCCGTATTTTTTCTTTTGTCAATTATATAAAAAATGATAAAGATATCGCCCGTTAAAGTTTCGCGTGACATCACTTGCTTGTGACATTTTTGCAAGCAAGTGACGTCACGGCCCCCCACTCCCAAATTTTGACGCGCTTTATCTTTGTCATTTTTTGTTTGATTGACAGAAGAAAAAATACGTGTCCATTATTTTTCTAATCTAACTGACGGACTAAATATAATTATTACTTTTTTACCCAGGCAACTACCCTGCAATACATTTATTTTATTTATTTAAGTTAACATGCACAGTATTACAGAATATAATCCCAAGGCGTCGCACAGAGCAATTTACAAACGAAAAACTGACACAAATGCATACCCAGTCAATCCGTTGAATTTTGCCTAGACTTTATGGTGTGATCAGCCTGTAATGTTCCTACTGCTGGGACACACGTCTCCTCTCGGTGAGATCCACCGCGGGCCCAGTGCGGGTTGGTAGATGTCACATGTCTTCGAATTTTTGGTTCTAGGACATGCCGATTTCCTCTCGATGTTTTCCTTAACCATTTGGAGAGCAGTGCTGATGAAATTTTTAACGCAACGTAAAGTGCGTACTTTGGTTCGCACCCCTGACTCATAAGTCGCGGCCATTACCAATCAAATGAAAAATAAAACATTATTTGTAATGTGATGATTACGATTCGATGGCACTCATTACACAGTATTGACGTACTCTCTGCCGACCTTCTATGAAAAGATACCAATTAAAGGTTCAAATAATCAGACTTTCCTTTTAATTACGAAACCTTCAAACAATTACGTCAATAGCCCCACACAAATGAGTGCGATTTGTTAAAATTCTTGCCTCAATAAATTGTAATATCGTCAAGTGTTTTGAAAAGAAATTAGAGAAATTTCCTTTTTATCTCATTTGAGTTTTCGTTTGAATAAGAATGCCCGCAATTCCCCCGGACATTTCCGGGGGAATGCGGAAAATATGAAAAATAATAATTTGGATTTTTCAATGCTTTTCTTCCGTTTACAAAATGTTTTCGATATAAAACGAGCTTTTGGAAAACATGTCAAATTGTATCGCGAGGGAACCAGCTCAGCTTTTCACGTAAACTCTACGAAAAAATATCGTTATTTGTTTTTTACTTAGAAAAAAAGAAAGATATTTTATCCTGCACAAACAAAACGCACACTACAAATAAAAAAATAATAATAATAATTAAAAAAAAGACATAAGATACACATAGTCAAAAGCCTTGTACTCAAGCATAAAAATGTTGACACTTTTATCTATTGCTTGATGTCAGGGCCAGGGACCAATGACAACACATATTAATTGACATTGACAATACAGGTGACAACAAAACAACGACAATCATAACAAAAACAAAAATGCCAATTGCAGAGTGGCGAAATAACTAGTACCTAACTACCACTACCTTTTTTTTTATTTTACCCTTTATGTACACACATATATAAACAGACAAGAAAAACAGAACAGAAAAAATAGGTACAGTGGTGATGCTTATTTCACAAGAAATCTCTTCCAGCATACCTGAGATAGGACAATAGATACAGAGATGTAGACAGGTGTGAAAAAAAAAATACAAAACAAACTAACAAAAAAACAGACAAAACAATAATACATATAATCAAAAACAATTTACTTAAAAAACTAAACAAAATTACAAGAATATACTAACATACATACAAATAAACACACTAGTAACTTAATCTGTCATATCTATAAAAATAGCTTCAGCCTGCGACTTCGTCCGCGTCAAATGTCGTTGTCCCGACTCACCACGTCGCATCGCATCTCCTGCTGGAGCTTACACTTCGTTTTCAGCTCAGCGTTCTTTCTGACTTTTTCATTTTGCTCGGGTCCTAAGAAATTAGAAAAAATGATATAATTAAAATAGCCTTCTTCAAGAATTGGGCTATCAAATGATAGCCTATACTATAGCCTTCTTCAATAATTGGGCTATCAAATGATAGCCTATACTATAGCCTTCTTCAATAATTGGGCTATCAAATAATAGCCTATACTATAGCCTTCTTCAATAATTGGGCTATCAAATGCAAAAATATTTTTTCAAATCCGACTGGTAGTTCTAGAGATAGCATGTTGAAAGTAGTATAATATACAAGGTTTTAAGGTGTATGTACACTGTGTACAAACATTTTAGAAAGTTGACGGCACGGTTGGCGCAGTGGTTAAGCGATTGACTGCTGCGCTGCGTGTCGCGGGTTCGATTCCCGCACGGAACAAATATTTGTATGACCTACATGTATTTGTTCCGAGTCTGGGTGTTTTTCTATCTATAATATGTATGTATTTACAAAAAAAAAAAATGTATATAAGTAGTTTATCAGCCATCTTGTTACCATAACACAAGCATTAGGTTGCTTAGCTTGGGACTAGATGGCGCTGTGTGAAATGTCCAGGGATATTATTATATATTATTATTATTAATCTCAAGCTTTTAGCAGAAAACAGTAGCGTAGCAAATTTGCTACGGCGTAGCACCAAGATGCTACGTAACGGCTACGTCGTAGCTCTCTCGTGGCTTGCCAAGGCGAGCCATGTTGGCGGCATTGTAAATTAGTATGACAGTCTGTGTTCAATATAAATTGTTACAACACTGCATTCAAGAGAATGTTCTATTGGACATTTCGTAGTTTATACGTTTCTATTATTTTTCGAACGAAGTTCTTTAACGCGGCTTGCGGTAGGAGTAAACTAATAGAAATCGTCAACCCCCTTTGTGCGAATTTCTTCATTTTAATATTTTTGCGTGCGAGTATCGTTTAAGGAACTTCGTTCCTGACGGAGGACCCCAACTATACATGTTTTTTATCATGTTTTTTTTTTAATGACTGACTTTCGATCTGTGTTCAGCAATGCCTCCGCAGTGTACCATTATTTTCAATAAAAAACAAAACAAACAAATAATTATGTGATCATTTTCTATAGAAAAACCAAATATTTCTCATTAAGCCCGATTTACTAAACGTTACAGCGCACTGCACACAAATTTATTATTAGTTGCAATAAATAATTATTCTAACTAGTATTAATATTCCGATAATCATTTAAATATCAAAGCCAGACCGCATTACAGCGCCACTCTGGTCTTAATTAGATAAATGGGTCTAGTGCTGTTATTAAGTACCAAAAAGCGTTGCAAACTGGCACTAATTTAGATATAAAATATGTACTATTAGAACCAGAGAACGAACGAACAATGATCATCCAGCCAGTTTCATGCAAGCTGGCGATTTCAGTCTATAAAGTCCAGATTTCCTTGCGATGTTTTCCTTCACCGTAAGTTATGTATGTCATAATGTAAAAAGTGCTGGTAGTAGAATCTGGTCCTTATATCTGCGAGCATGTTTTTTAGTTTCTTACTTTGCTGCCCATATGAAAAAGGCCCGCAGCTACCTAAACTACATTCGCGATTTATTTCCCAAAAATGTAAATAAATATGAGTTTAATATGGAAAAATAACTTTATCTCCTACACAATAAAGTTCAGTTTATGCTGCAACTTCAAACATTTTTGTAACTTTTACAAACTTTCATCCCCTTTTAAGCTGTTTTAGGAGGTGAATTTTCAAAAATCCTTCCTCAGTCCTCAACTTCGTTATATATAATACTAGCTTCTGCCTGCGACTTTGTCAGCGTGAAATTTATTGTTACGGGGACCCATCCCGTCGCATTGCATTGCCTGACTTGCTATTATTTCGATTTCGCTATCGTAATGTTAAATAGCCAGGTAGTTCCAGAGATATACGCGTTCAAACAAACAAACTCTTCGGACACTTATTCTTCGTCTTTTTAGTATAGATAAACTCTTGTCTGTTAGTAAATAAATTTAAGATTTTTATTAAGTAGTTATTATAGAGAAAGTAGCAATGGCAAGCAAGCAAAAAATATTGTTTACAAATTAAAAATAAAAAAATGGCATAACACGAGGATTTATTCATAGCAACAAATTATTATTTTTATTCTTAAAACAAAAACGATAATGAATAGAAAGTGCGTCAGCAAAACGAAACCTTGGAAAACTCGACCTTATAACAATAATATACTTATTAAAAGAATATACTTATTCTTTAAAAGGTACACTTAGAACAAATGATCTGAGTTATTTCGGTATGTAACGATTTTAACCTTTAAATGTGTTGCTGAATCAAATTGAAGCCTTTAAAAGGTCAATTACTGACGTCGAGTGGCTAATTAATATTTAAGTATATTTTATTCTTAAAATACTAATTAGTAATATTTAACTAATTAGTATTTTAAGCAAAAGTAATTTAATCACTCTGAATAAGTAATTCCGTTCGTTGTTTTGTTATTTGGTTTCAGTACAACGTGATTACTTCGGACGGACTTGTAATGTCGGTACTTAAAAGTTGCGTTCGATGTTTTACGATTGCGTTCGATTTTGCCGTCTGTTAGCTAATGAGCAATATTCTTAGAAAAGAAATGTTCGTCAATTCAAAAATGTGAAAGAATCATCGATTGAAATATTAGTTATTATAGATACGTTCATGAGATTTTTTTTTTTTTGTAACTCTATTTTATGTACCTCTTCTGGGCAAAGGCCTTTCCTTCCATACCTCTCTGTTTTGTGTAATCTCTGGCCATGTTGGCATGGCAAATATGATCAGACTGTCACACGACCTCCGCCGCGGTCTACCTCCATGGCGATGTCCTCACTCAGGCGCCCAGTGAATGACGATCTTTGCCTATCTCTCCGGTTGCATTCGTGTGTCGTGGCCAGCACACTCTCACTTCAACATGGTAGTTTTTGTTTTCAAAATTCGCTACTTCTGTTTCAGAGAGCAGGGGCTGCAGGCTCGACATTCATAGCGATCGCTTTACGACCGAATTCGGTCGCAAAGTCCTGTTACTCCATACATTACACCTGTCCATCCGGGACTTTGCGACCGAATTCGGTCATAAAGCGGTCGCTATGAATATCGAGACTGCAGCCCCAGTGTAGTGTTTTTAACGCAATCTGTTCGCTTGACGTTTGATATAAAAAAAGAAGTTCTTCACAAAACTGTCATGAAAGATAAAACAAAAATTTGTTCACAAGAACACCCGTTATCCTTATTTTCGGGCTAACGTGCGTGTAACTGTACAATTAAACAAGAAACCCGATTCAAAACTATCAGAATTTAAACCAATCTACTCCAATCTATTTTTAAATCAAGATGCATGTTCAAATCACGTTCTAGAATACCTAAGTCTAAAGATATAATTTCCACCCCAGACCATATATTACGTCAAAGCTGTTAATAAATATTCCGTCCAGTTCTAACATCGATCGATGCTATTTCCGTCCTGTTCCAGGCCAAGCTAGCTAGTTGGAACTATAAATAGATAAAAAGCAAGCTTCTTTGAAGCCGTCGTTAATTAGATGCTTATAAAACTGCTGCAACATTCTTCATATAACTTTGATGTAGGACTTTTATAGACCTGTTATAAAACCTTTGGTAAGGGAAAAAGACGATGGAAAGATGTAGTGATTTTAATTAGCTTTATTAAAAAATGATGGTAATATTATGCAGTGAGGAACTAATTAGCGTGGAATAAAGGTGGTGTGTTTATAGTTTCTTAGTTAATAGATAGGTATAAATGCGTCGGTAGTATGGAGGTTTTATTCCTCCGTGAATATTTTACAAGTTGATTGCATGTATACTGAGATAAACTATTTCGTATTTAGAAGATGAGTGATAGAGTATCAGCTTGGAGAGTTGACAGCGCGCGTCATTATGGTTAATATTAGATTATTTGATAGGAATTTTAATGTGTTATGAAACTAAATATGCCTTTCATTCGATCATGCCAATAACATAAAGGCATGGCATAAGCCTAATCACGCTATAATTTTCCCACTGCTGGGACACAGGCCTCCTTTCTGTGAGAGGGAGTGGCCGTAATCCACCACGCGGGCCCAGTGCGGATTGGTAGAACATGTCTTCGAATTTTTGGTTTTAGCATATGGCGGTTTTCTCACGGTGTTTTCTTTCACCGTTTTGTAAGCAGCGGTGATGAAATGATTGACACAAAGTAAAGCTCCTGTCTGGGTTCAAACCTACGACTCAGAAGTCCCAGCCGTTACCACTCATTTTAATATAAAGGCGCGAAATCTACATCTACAGAACTTTATCCTCTAATTACCAAAATTCTAAAAGAAAATACTTTAAGCTAAACGAACCATTCATTCTTTGAGAATTTCTAAATATTTTATTCTACTACGCCTCATCAGATCCTATCATAATGTATGCCCTCGGTACCGCAGATCATTTCTACCTTTGTACAGCGAACTCATGAATAATTCACGTTCCGATATCAAACCTGAAATTAGAGCATTCGTTAGAGATCAGACGCAGGTATGTCTTGAAAATGTCAGTGCCTGGCTTTTGATATAAACTCGAAGATACTAGGAACTCTAGGATACTAGTAATTCAACGGGTTTAGGAATTTGAAATGAAGCGCTGGCATCCTTTGCGTCAAGCGCTTAATTCAGGACAAACAAGCAATAGGGTTGGTGAATTATGGATTCGGAAGTTGGATGTCGAGGGCTGAAGCTTCCGGTTGTCGCTTGCATGACAATTTGTGGTAATGACGGGGTTAGCGTTTGAAATCGTTGACGGTGTTTGGGGTTGAGAATTGCTAATTGCAACACAGTTGTCGAACAAAATTCACCTTTAAGTGCTGTTGTGATTTTTGAGCAAGCGGCGTATTTCCACCTTTTACGTCATTTTGTTTGGTAGAGTACCTAAGTATTTTTGGTCCAATCATATTGAATTATGAAGCTTTCAAATCTGGATAATAGATAATGAAATATACGTCAAATATATCTACTCCGACTCTTGTTCATTATTATTCCCTCTAATAAGTCTTGAACTTGCTGAATATAAAGTTTTGTAATTATTATTTGTCAAGAAACAGATACCTACAGCATAAGGTATTGTTTTATTAAATTCTCGGAAGTTTCTCAATTTATTAACAAGATATGCTATCCATGTTCAGATTTCGGTACTGTGGGAACTCCGTGCTCTAAGCTTTAGAATCAAACTCTGATAAACTGTTACAAGATTATTATTTAGTATAAAGCTCTTTTATATTATAAACATCGTTGTTAGTCGTCGGGGCTGACTCTCGGATTTATTTTTCTTTTAATATTAAATCAAAATCAAAAGTCATTAATTCTAATTAAGCTAAGAATCAGCACTTTTCGAACGTCAAAATTACATAAGACAGGCCTCTTATGTCGCCTGCGCTTAACCACTTCCTAGTGCTTTCGCTGGGAAGAAGAAACTGCCCAGTAGCACAGTTAAATAATGTTTGTCTCCACAAACATTCGTGGAGGTTCGATGAGAAAACATTCCAGATTAAAACCTCCACAGTACTTCAAAAAATTATTGTTAGTAAAAAGTCACCATCATCATCTGCCTAACCTTTTCCCAACTATGTTGGGGTCGGCTTCCAGTCTAACCGGATAAAGCTGAATACCAGTATTTTACATGGAGTGGCTGCCTATCTGACCTCCACAACCCAGTTACTACTGGGTGATACGATACTCCTTTGGTAAGATTGGTTTTCAGACTTTCGGGCTTCTGGCTACCCGTAACGACTGTCGAAATAAGTCAGAAGCCCGAAAGTCCAGAAGACCGAATGACAGCCGGGATCAACGGCTTAACGTGCTTTCCGGGTAACAACAAAAAAGTTCCACTGCTTAAAGTTGATAAATGAATTCTGCAGTTCAGTGCTTAGAACAAATACGTCCCCATTACCAAGTGTAAGGACTAAGTGATTTACTCCAGCAGTAAGAGTTTCTTAGACTAGAACGAATGTCAGTTTTAGTGCCAAGACGACTGGTAGCCCTGAGCTCCGTAGATACATTTTAATTTCCATCAATTTGTCGTGTTTAGTGCCGTTTCTGTTTATGCGTAGTTGCTGCTTTTCTATAGAAATCTGTGCGGAGTTTCTTGAGGTAAATTTATCTTTGAGGGTAGCCCAAAAGGTACTTCATTTCTGGGGGAGTAAAAGTTGGAGAAGTTAAATCTCCTCTGGGTTTTTGCTTCGTTCATTTGGATAGCGGAGATACTTTTTTATTGAACTGTTGGCTAGTTCAACATCGTTCGCTAGGTACAGGTATAAATTAAAGGACAATGACCAAAAGTCGTACCAAAAAGTCTCATGCATCAAGATCAAAATATCATAGTAATTATTTTCATAATTTTTTACGACATTGTGTGTCGGGAATTTGATTTTTGAATAGGGAATTTAATTTAAAGTAAAGAAGTGTGGTTATTGTTTCATTCCCTTCACATGACTTTCCGTTTCAAATGATATGATTAATATAACCTTGAGTTTTTAATGCGTCATGATCACGTCTTTCAAAAAACATGTAAAAAAATTATACTTTGCTGATACTATATTAACCAAAAATAACTAGAATAAAATATAATATAATTTTTATTTAAACGATTATAATTTTTTTAGAGTGTAGCGGTATCTACTACGCCACATGCGAACAGCGCGTCATACTGACGTCACGCAAATCCTGCATCACGCAAGCAGAGTTTACCGCGCAATTAGCATACATACAAACTTCCCGACATCAGTCGTGGGGCAATTGCCCGCCAGACACAACACCCGTCTGGTTGGAGGATCCTTTTTTATTTTTGTATGGAGTATTTTCTATGGAAGATGAGTGAACTTTACACCCTGTTTCTCATACCCCTAAAAGAGCAATAATAGCCGTTCGTGTATGATACATCAAACAAAATAAAGTACCTAGTTTTCAGTTAGATTTCTTTGAAAAACCTCCGAAACCCGGGTTTTGTTTACAATAAGAACCTTTGTAGGAGTTAATATGATAAGAATAGTCAATAAAAAAACAAAGTTTGACTTTGATGCAGCATGGTACGGGATTCCACACATCCATGATCATTATCCTTTGACATGAATTAATTAATGCTGTCTTTTTTTACCCACGACGAAAACGGGGAAACGGGGCGAAACGGGGTGTTATAAGTTTAACGTGCGTATCCGTGTGTCTGTCTGGGCCATCGTAGCTCTCAAACGGCTGAAACAATTGTGTTTTGTTTTGTTTGTTAATTTACCTAAAATAATAGCACTGTGCAAGATAAAATTAAATGTTTGTATACCATATGTAATGGTAGAATTTACAAGGGCTATTTTAGTTTTAAACCTACATTCTGGCAAATAAATGTATTCGAATTTGTAGTAAAAAAGACCGTACTTTAGTCTTTAAATATCAGGATAATAATCTTTTCTATAAACCGTTATAAGATTTTATCGAGTATCATTTAGTTTTACCGCACCTACCCGTAAAGCCGCAAACACACCGTCGGGGATAACTATGTAAATAGGCTGTTAAAGTAAACGTTTACTGATAACAACCGTTTGTAGAACATTTACCTTGTCAAGCATTGATTCTAGATACTATGTAGGTTATATCTTAGTGGGTTTTTTGTTCAGAGATTAAATAAATGAGTAATAATAATATAAAAAACAAATACTATTGTTAAAAACAGATAATAAATATATAATAATAAGGACATATTATAACCTTCCATAGTTCAAGGTGACCGATCCACTATAGCCACCCAAACCAATAGCCCAGTATATTTTGTTTCCATGTTCTGCAATAGTCCTGCACCAACCAGGGGTTGTCTTTGAGTGCACTTGCATGGTGCATACAGGGATAATCGTCGGTTGGTGCCTCCTCATCATTTAGAATTGTGTAAAGGGCCTCTGCGAGTTGGCTTCGGCCCCTAGTACGCCTTTCAAAGGTCCGGGACCCCAGGGTCCCGAGATATGTCAAGGACATATAATAAATATTTAATAATAAGGAAACCATGAAAGCGCTCTTCCTCTCTCCTACCTATATAAAATTTTGCTGTGCCCGACAGGATCCATAATTGTTTCCATTGATTTATAATTAACACTTGCATCTACACATTACATTGTGTATACATTATGGATGCAACAATGATTGAATTGAATTGAATTGTTGGTTTTTTCAGACTTCGTCTCAGTCTACAAATTGATGCTACGTACTGATAATAATAAAGTACAAGTATATTTGAATAAGAAGCACTGGTGGCCCAGTGGTAACAGCCGCGACTTACGAGTTGTGAGACGTAGGTTCGAACCCAGACAGGTGCTTTACTTTGTGTAGATTATTCATCACTACTGCTCTCAAACTGGTGAAGGGAAACATTGTGAGGAAACCGGCATGTGCTAGAACCAAAAATACGAAGACATGTGACATCTACCAACCCGCACTGGGCCCGCGTGGTAGATTACGGCCCACTCACAAAGAGGAGGCCTGTGTCCCAGCAGTGGGAACAATATAGGTTGATTTTTATAGTTTATAGTTCAGTTTTACTCAACTTACTTCCACGACACCATGAATTTTTCCTCCATAAACATAAACCCAATCAGCCAGACATGGAGAAACTATCTGTATAGTATAAACCATACTGTAGAACCTACAAAAACTTATTTGTTCTGCTTGAAGGAAAAGGGATTAATGAAACTTATCGGCTTACTTAAGGGAGAAGCATCAGGGTAGACCACGAAATTCTAATTTTATTTATTCACTAAAACTTTGTGCTCAAGTAAAAAAAAATGCTGTACAAAGGCGGACTCAATGCCTGATGCATTTTCTACCAGTCAACCTTAGGGTGATGCAGAGACAAAACATGGCAGGTGTAACATACGGGATTAATAGCTAGGAAATGACTATAAAATACAAGAATAAATAATAATAATAAGAATATTTATTGGAACAAAAATAATAGTTAGAATATTTGTGTACGTTAACGACCGCATTAGTAAGGAATACTGTGTCGCGGCCATTAGCGCCCACCTCCAGAAGAGAGACGACAGCGTTCCAGGCTTTTATATAAACACAGTTAATTTTTTTTTTTTTGTTTAGATTTCGAAATAAAAAGAAAAAAGTTGTACAAAAAAAAAAGAAAAAAGTTGAATAAAACCTTAAGTACTAATTACAATATTAATACACGTGAATGTGTTCATATTAGAGTGAATGTGAGTGTAGTGTAGGTGTATGCGAGTGAGAGAATGTGAGTGTAGTGTAAGTATGTGTTTGCGAGTGAGTAAATGTGTGAGTATGTGTATGCGAGTGAGTAAATGTGTAAGTACATGTAGGTATATGTATGTGTGTCTGTTAGGTGATTTGGAAGGCAATGGAAGGGATTTTTTTTTTTCATTTTTGTTATTAAATTTTTGCAAGATGTTCAAGCTCTTCATAATTCAGAGAGCTAAGCCACTCATGAGTTACTGATTTACACTCACGTGAAGTCAGGGGGTAAATGTTTAAAATTCTATTTATTTTGTTATACAAAATTGGGCTTAGAAAATAGTATTGTCGTCTAAATATTACAATGCTAGCTGGTACTACAGGGCAAACATCAGTAGGTCTACGTTTCCGCCTACTCTGGCTGTTAAAACTCTGGGAATGTTTACGTAGGATTGTGTTAAGAAAAAAGCTGTGTCTTACCCTAGGGATTTGCAACAGAGCATAGTTCATCAGTCGGAAAACGGATTGGTTTGTATGACATGACTTTCAGTACCGCTCGCTGTGCTCTTTCTAGACGAAGCATTAAACACTTTCCAGAACTACCCCATACGGTTATGCAATAGTTAATGATGGAGTTTGGCAGAGCATAGTAGACCATTTTAAGCATAGGAAGATCCGCTGACGATCTTAATTTTTTAAAAACGAATATAGACGAACGAATATAGACGACGAACGAAGTTCCAGGACAAAGTGCTATCAATTGTTATCCCTAAATATTTTATGCTATTCGTTCGTGAGATAGATTTGCAGCCACAATTGTTATTGGTAGCAGATGGGCAGTTGTGGATAGTCAAAGCAAATGGTGAAGCTGGTTGAGATGCTATACGTGGAGCAAACGTGATAAATACTAATACATAGATAGATATACAGGGTTATTTGTAAAACACCAGAAACCTCTTAAGAGGTCATTGTACTCATCATTATGAACAACTTTTACTATAGGACCAAACCTGAAATCGCGAAAAAAAAATCAGCTGTTCCCTACATTTATGTTCGCATAACTCGTCAAAATATAGGGAGCAGCTGATTTTTTTTTCGCTATTTCAGGTTTGGTCCTATAGTAAAAGTTGTTCATAATGATGAGTACAATGACCTCTTAAGAGGTTTCTGGTGTTTTACAAATAACCCTGTATACATACATATAAAGAAAGTGAACTATCAGGAGAAAAAAATATCAGTAGAGAAGAAAACATAACCAGCAAATCAGCGCTGGGATGTTACGGCCAATGAATTCAATTTCGTCAATTTTCTTACGTTTTTGCAATTTTAAGTAAGATTTCATGTTGAACAAAATATGATTCGCAACCGTAACGAGTCTGTATTTACAGAATTATAATAATTACAATCATCGATACGACCGTCTAAGTTCATACAATGTGGCGCTACAATGGCGACATTAATTTAACACACGGGTAGGGCTAGTGGCCAGTAATCATAAAAATTATAACAACATAAAAAAAATCGTAACTTGAAAACTTCCACCTGCGCCGCGCGCCGACATAGGGCTCTCTCTCTTTCCTTCAATTCGCCCCTGACCCCTGCGCTACAGTTCTTTAAGTCAGGTTGCTCTAAGATGCTATTTTATAAAATTGTTAATAAATAAATAAATATTAATGTTTAATTAAATTAAAATATATTCATAAAACTACAACGCAAAACCGTATACGTGTTAAATTAATGTCGCCATTAAAGCGCCACGCTGTATAACCCTAAGTTCATATAATATTGAATAACTATTTCATGAAATATCAATCAATAGGGCTAAATATAAAACAAAAACATTACGAAAATTTAAATTTTGCGGACTACCCTGGCGTTTACCCCTTAATTGAAGTGATTAAGCTCTGCTTAGCTATCTCCCCGACCCTCCATTGTGCAGGCCACAGCCTACCAGATATCACCCTTACAAAAATCACGGAAAAAGAATATAGAGGAACGGTAGTACCGTAGTGAACCCAAATCGTATTAGGCTCGGTTTCAAAGCTTCATCGGGCATTGTGCCAACTTTCCAATCACAGGTTGCGATTGGTTTTTCTCACGGAAACACCAATCATACTTTTTTTTCTAGCTCGGAAATCAAAGTGGTGAAGCTTTGTGTCTATTACTACTGGGCTACTATCATACTGATACATTCCGTTCACAGCTATTTTACGTCCGACAGCAGCAATCTAACAGCAACCTTATACAAATGAGAATAAAGATCAATGTGATTTTGACAGATTTGTCAGTGGCATCAACCCAACAGCAACCTTATTGTAAAAAGAAAGACGATTATAGTGATTTTGACAGACCTGTCAGTGGCAGCAATCTAACATCAATTGACAGGCCTGTCAGTGACAGCAACCCAACAGCAACCTTATCAGAATAAGAATAAAGATCACAGTGATTTTGACAGACCTGTCAGTGGTAGCAACCTAACAGCAACCTTTTTGTAACGATAATAAAGATCAGAGTGAATTTGACAGACCTGTCAGTGGCAGCAACCCAACAGCAACCTTATAAAAATGAGAATAAAGATCAGAGTGATTTTGACAGAAAGATTATTTGCTTTTGTAATGTTTGGCGGATGAAGTAGTGGCCGCTCTTGAGTGATTTTCTTATTAGCAAGCAGAAGGAATCTTAAACATGTTTCTTCAGCCATTTTGCACGAAATACTACTAGGGATGTGGGCGGTAAACTACCCACTTCCCAGCTTGAAGTTGTATGAACCACGAACACATAGAAAGGGTTCGAGAGGCGTATATAGGCAAATATCTAAGTTTCTTTTACGATGTTTATCTTTACCGAACTAATCTTAAGTGTAATACAACATTAAAACTAAACAAAAAGCACTTAAACATCAAAGTAACCAAAGGAAAGTAAAGTAAAAATAAATACTTGTTCTTACGAAATTTTGAAGGGCGTAATATACGCGACCCGTGAGCCACCAAGTGAGGCTATTTAATCATCTAGCCTTTTCCCAACTATGTTGGGGTCGGCTTCCAGTATAACCAGATGCAGCTGAATACCAGTATTTTACATGGAGCGACTGCCTATCTGACCTCCACAACCCAGTTACTGGGTTGGTAAGACTGTCCAAAATCCAGGAGTGACAGCCGGGACCAGTTTAACTTGATTTTCGAGGCACAGAGAGGTCTTGGTACGTAAAGATGGTCACAAATCCACGGACTAACCGCGTCAAGCGTAGCTTAACGGCTTTTATTACTTAGCCACAAGCCCCTTTTTTTGTTAAATTTTAATATACTTACGAATAATCTAATTTAATAATACCGAAATAGGATCATAGCTCTCTTAAATCCAATATTTAGGTGGTATTTACGGCGTCCATATTATATTATGCGTAGAGCCTCCAGATTACATGTGGTCGGATTTTCACTTTATATGATAATTTTCTTTCCTTTACCTATTCAAGTTCAGTGGAAAACCTCGCGATGATAATTGTGCGTTCCTACTGGGATTTCATTGTAATTTTCTAGATAAATCTGATGTGAAAATGGTTGGTTATTTTCATGGTGATTTGGTTCGCTTCGAATGTTTTTTGCCTACAGCGATTTCGGTCCGCCGAGCTGGAGAAGTTATTTGATGATTTCGAACCCAAAAAAAAGAGGCTACGAACGATCTATAGAAATGTCAGGCACAAACATTGTTCGAAACGTTATTTTATTTTTAACCGACTTCAAAAAAGGAGGAGGTTCTCAATTCGTAGGTGTTTTTTTTGTGTGTGTTTGTTACACGATTACTCCGCCAATTGTGGACCGATTTTCTTGTAAAGGAGATACTTCTGAAATGGTCCCATAGAAATTTTATCAAAAACGGTTCAGTAGTTTGGTTTTTATACCAAAACGACTGGTAAAAATTACAACAAAAATAAAAAATTTTTTGCAAAAAAAAACTACCGACTTCCAAAAACGACACTACAAAGTGAAAAATAACTTTAATTTCGGAAGTCGGTGGCAAACAACGAAAATGCGAACCCAACGACTTCCGAAATTAAAGTTATTTTTCACTTTGTAGTGTCGTTTTTAGAAGTCGGTTGTTTTTTTTTTTGCAAAAAAGTTTTTATTATATTAGATATCAAAACAAAACGTCAGGTACATACATTGTTCGAAACGTTATTTTGTTTTTATATTAGATATCAAAACAAAACAGACTCTCGCAACTGCAAATGCCAGCTAATGTCATACAAATGATCAGTAAAATCACGGTATATCTACTATAATAGTCCTCCATACCGTATTTCGGCGATGGCGGCCAATCTCAACAGTGACTAGCTTTCGGCGCGGGAGATACTGTAGTCAGGCCTCCGTCACTCCATGTAAGTACTTGCGCGCTATAATTACCTACCGCCCAGCCGAGCGGTCTCGGGCCGTCTGCGGACCAAATTCAGTGCGGTTGTCGCAAGCGAAGCGCACGCACGTTGTTCAATTTTCAACTGTACGCTTGAGTATTTAGACATATTTTAGCATGCAGCGGTTGCTGACGCGACGGAGTAGGCTATTATAGCAGTAGGTATTGGAAATTTTCTACTGAGTGAAGTATATGTTACGTAGTAACTATTTAGTAATCTGTGCTATAGTGCACATGTCTGTGCAGACACAGGTGCACTCTCTCTTCCCTCACTCTCATAGGCTGTTAGGACGGCACGCAGTCCGTCACGATCGGAGAGAGATCAGGCGCAAGAACAACGGCTTGACGTGCTTTCTGAGGCATGGGGTTATCACACCGCCTCCAAGTTGTTACTGAGAAATTCCAAATGGAAAAACCCAAAAACACTTTGCCCAACCTAGGAATCGAACCCAGGACCCCACGTTCAGCAGTCGGACTTGCAACCACAAGACCAACGGGGCAATTATCTGTCTACCAAAGTGGCTTGGACCTGCCGTGGGTTGTTCGAAACAGATACCGTGTGGCCCCTGGCACAGGTAACTGAAGGAACACGGGTGGGTTGTAGTCAGTAAAAGTCTGACAGGCCCTTCCGCTCAAGGGCAAAAAAAAAGGTGGCTTGGAAGTTTTTTTCTTGGTCCCGATATACCGAAAATGTAACAAGAATTTCAAACTAAACCTCTTGTAGCTCAACGTTGGACTTGAGAACTAAATCCTGGCTCGTTAATTTCAGCAGCCGTAATTAAAATTAAAATTAATTATTGTGTTGCGCTATGTAAGGCCCATTGTTGAAAGACCGAGTCTGTAACTCAGAGATCCGATGAAGGACTTAGATTCAAGACGTAGGACTAACGTTAGCGGTGGAGGTGGGCAGAACTCTTGGCTAGACGTTGTGATAGCAGGTGGAGCAGAGCCCTAACGAAATGGTTGCCGAGAAACGGTAGAAGGAGCGTTGGTAGACCTGTAGCGGTTTCTACAACGCCACATGCGAACAACGCGTCATACTGACATCACGCAAATCCTGCATCTCGCAAGCAGAGTTTACCGCGCAATTAGCATACATACAACTTCCCGACATCAACCGTTGAGCAATTGTTCGCCAAACACAACACCCGTCTGGTCGGAGGATCCTCCCTTTTCTATGGAGGATGAGTGAACTTTACACCCTGTACCTCATACCTATGAGGTACAGGGTGTACAGGTAGAGGTCAATAGACCAATAGCCAGGTGGGTGGATGACCTACAGAATACCGCGGAGTAGACCTGGATGAGACTCGCACAGACCTACATATATCAGCAGCGGCTGGCCCTTTAAATACATCTTTATATACGAGATTTACAGTGTGGCGATTATGTTATCACATTAATTGATACCACACTCACATTACACATTACTTGATTCTACATAACGTATTTAAACATACACAATTAAAAAATTAATATCAATTAACATTCTAGCCGTGGGACCTTCTGTTTGTTTGAGTTACAACAACATTAAACTTAATTTGTGATTATTTAGTAACAATGCCACAAAGTTTGTGTTGAATTGTTGATACCATCGCCCCGCGCGTGTCTAGTGAATTTTATCAAGGGTGGTTTATATCGTGGCAACTTTTAAGCTATTTGTTTTGTTAGAAAAAATCAGTTCACTGCTTATCTACTTGTAACTTGTCCTTTTCGGGTTCCTGAAAATCAGCGCTGTGCTGTGGGTGACAAAAAGGTTTCCACATACGGGGCTATGTGGAAACCTTTTTGTCACAGTCATGACGTGCAGCCGTCGACTATTTCTGCATTGTGCTCGTGATTATACATATATATTGTTTTTATTTTTCCTTATTATTAGAATTAATTATCTTTTTGTATGCACGTGTTTCTGTCACAACCTAATAGCCACTCTGTATAACGACTAACGTAATGTAAATGATAGTAACATGTTGGAAGGAAGTCAGTTCACCGCAAAGGGAAATTAGTTTACTACTTTAGGGAATTAATTAGATGAAAAGGAAATGAGGTTGGTTGAATACAGCTTATCTCGTGATATTTGCCAGTAAACAAGGTGATAGTGATACCCTATATAAAGTTTAAAAGGGTATATCTAACCAAAAAGGGTGAAGATTACATCCGGTATAGAATCTCTAGACAAAGGTTCAACTGAAAATAAATTAGTCAAAGAATTTATACCAAGTTAGTTTCTTAAGTTTATTGAATTCAAATCAGAAAATAGTAACGCCTCTACAGCGTTTGGAGGTGTATCTTATCCATAGCCAACTTAATGTTATAAAATTATTTAACACGATTACTTTATCGTCTCGTAAATATATCTCTAAGGGCTGATTTTTCTAACGCCAGACAATTTTATCGGAGGTATAATTTAGAATTTTTGACAGTTCTTCCATAGAAAATCTGTCAGACGTCAATTTTATTCGACAAATAAAAATTATCTGTCTGTAGCGGTATCTGCAACGCCACATGCGAACAACGCGTCATACTGGCGTCGCGCAAATCCTGCATCTCGCAAGCAAAGTTTACCGCGTAATTAGCATACATACAAACTTCCCGACATCAGTAGTTGGGTAATTTCCCGCCAGACACAACACTCGTCTGGTTAGTGGATCCTCCCTTTTCTATGGAGGATGAGTGAACTTTAAACCCTGTTCCTCATACCTCTAAATGTCGATTGAAAAATCAGCCCTTAATTATATTATGAGGCTCACGTCACAACGACTCGAGGTGTGATTTGTCTTAAAAGAATCTAGGTTTTCGGTATAACGCTTCGAGATATACCTTACCCAAAGCTGTCAACTCATTATGATAATAATAATTCCCACTGTTGTGCAAATTGCTCGAGGTATCTTTATAAATTGACAAAAGTTTTAAATAGAGATAACACTGTTACGCATGCAGAATCTTTATCATAAAGGAGAAATGATGTTGCTTTTGAGATTTGCAAAGATCGGTTTCGTTTTTGCCTCAAATCCTCACTGCACGTGTGCACGCGTACCTATATGTCAATATCAATGTCCCGGCACCATATGTCTAAGTACTCTATACATGGGTATATAAACCTACAAACCCACAACTTACCTCACGCTCTGGGAGCTTCCTTCAGCCCACAAGCTAGTTAAAGTAGTGACAACGAGGCATAAACATCCAGAGAACCTGTAATCAAAGTTCTGGAGCCAATAACTACCGTCGATCAGCTTTATCAGGTGTCATGAATACATTGGGACCACCTTTTGAGTATAAAATAATAGGTACAGAAGGTTGACTCTATACAACGAGCCAAAAGCACACATACGGGCGGTGATCTCAAACAAATGCCGATCGCCACTCGCTGTAAATGAAGCGTGTCTACATAAACACGCTTCTTAAAAAGCGCACACACGCAAGTGCGTGCGCTTTCGCATGCTCAACTGTTCGCTCATTGGCAAGAAGTGTGACATAACAGAAAAATCTATAATTTTGCGTTTAGTATACAGGTGACTACGGCAAATTTTATTCAATTTGCCTAAAAATGGGGGAGCTAGAGAGGTTGTGACTTTATGCTTCGTCGTACCTTACCGCTGCTTTTAAACTTTTAAATCACCATACCTAAAAATGGCTCATCTTGAAATATGTCACGCTTCTCGCAACTTCTTCGTCCCAGTAAAGCAGCTGAAGTTGTGAAGAAGAAGAAGTTGTAAAGGGGAGAACTTTTTGGGGAACTAATGTATGTAATTTTGACGTTTAAGAAGTGCTCATTCTCAGCGTAATTTGAATGAATGACTTTTGATTTTGAATGGTCCTTCTGCACTTATTTATTTCGTGTCGACGGTGTCTGTAAAACTTTTCCCATCTACCTTCAACAGGTTCCTTTACCTAAACTACTATATATTCATGCTAGAATGCCGTATAATATTTTTATACGCATATTTGTGAAGCTCGTAGATTATTTGCTGAATATAATATATATGAGCGATGTAAACAGGGTGTGAGAGCGCAAACTTGTTTCTATGTATGTAAGTATGTTATTTATCGATTGGTATAGTAAATAAAATAATATATGGAAAAATCATATTTTTCTAATAAAGGAGACTAATAGTATGATTGAGAGTTATTATCTATTAGTCTCCTTCATCTTTTCATGTCGATGGTACTCTTCTTCGGCATTTTAATAGTGTTTGAGCCCAGTACGTGGCGACGTGACGTCTTTATGACGTCAACCCAGCGTCTTGAGGTCATACCATACGAGTCGAGATCATCAACTTTTTTTTTGTGGTGGGAATTCTTCAAATAACTTCTCCCGCTCTGGGCGGGCATGTCAGACTTTTACTGACTAAAACCCACCCATGTTCCTTCAGTTGCCTGCGCCAGGGGCCACGGTAACTCTTTCGAACAAGCCGAGACCCTGGCAGGAGGTCATCAACCTCAAGTCACGTTTAAAATTTATTTTTTCGAGATTTTCCCCTTCAACATCACTCATTCTTTTCATAGCTGTTTATGTTAATACTAGCTGTGCCCCGCGGTTTCACCCGCATAAGTTTCGATCCCGTGGGAATATCGGGATAAAAAGTATCCTATGTGTTAACCCTGGTTATAAACTATATGTGTGAGAAATTTCATCTAAATCTGTTCAGTAGTTTTTGCGTGAAAGAGTAACAAACATTCATCCATCCATCCATCCATACAAACTTTCACGTTTATAATATTAGTAGGATATTAGGATTTAACAGTCTGCTGCATTTCATCTGCCCTGAGTGCGATGACTTAGCGCCCCATAAATTAATTTACAAAAAGGGGTCTGCAAGGTGTTCATAATCCATAAGTTATGTAATGTCGTTAAAAGTTTGGGGAATAAGGGCCCTGTGAACTAGATCCTCTTAATGTAAAATGTTAGTTTGGGAAAGGTAACGAGGGTAAAATGAGTTATTGAACTAATTTAGTTTGGTGTTTATTAATAACTACAATAATGGATGATGCCACGAAATGTGTGGAAGCTGGTACCCGCTCCAATAGGAATAAATGGTATATAACCGTTTTTTGACAGATGGAACTAGTGATTGCAGCAACACACGATACATTGATTGATACACGTATGGTATTATAATGTCTGTAAGAAGCCATAAATAAGATAATTCAATAAGATAAGGCAGTTTATATGTTTATTTTATTACGGATTTTAAAGTTAACTTTTATGTAATCTGGAATATGTTCGTTTTAAGACAGCTGTCAAAAAACGGTTAACCTACTGGACAGGATATAGAATAGTGTTAAGATTTAGTGCAAGAATTCTTTAGGTACTGTAAAGGTTGTCCACTAAAGTCGACCTTTTTTTTTATGACCCCTCCCGCTCTGGGTGGAGCGGAAGGGAGTGTCAGACTCTTACTGACTAAAACCCACCCGTGTTCCTTCCTTAGCCCTTTATGTTCCAGGGCAGCGGTAACCCTTTCGGACGATCCCGCTACTTCGGACGATCCCGCTACGCTACGCTAAAGTCGACCTTATGTAGTGCAGGCTGGCAATAAATTAGCTCTGGTCGCATTCGAACAGTCAAGCATGTTTAGAATATTTGTTATTAGATTTTTTTGTTTAGAATAAATCAGTGATAATTTAACCGGGGAAATGTAAACACGTTCATTCAAAAGAAATGTAAAGAAATCGTAACGTTGTCTGATTTCTATCAGCTCTCCGCAGTACCTAAGGTCTTTTCAAATTTACGTTTCCAATTGATGTTATTACAAGTCAAACAAATATCAACTTTATTTCAGTAGCAATTAAGTTGATTTCAGAGTTGCTAGCATTATTTAAAAAGTCTTACATTTTTTTGAAGTTGTATCGTAAACTGAACTTTATTGTGTTGGAATTAAAGTATTTTTTCCAATAATTCATACTTGTTTACACGTTTGGCAAATATTTGGTGAACGCAGATTAAGCCAGCAATAATTTAACAACATACCTGTACAACTCAAAACGTTAATTGCCAACCACACACTACTAGCGCAAGACTTTAATCAAACCAATTAAAAACAGCTTGTGGCTCTATTGAGAAGTTTCACACTACATTTTAATTGAATTTCTACACACAGCAAAGAGTCGAGCATACCAAAGAGAATAAAACCAACTTAAAACATAATATATTAGTCCTTCAGAAAAGTGGGCCTAGCACGAACGCGCGGAGCTAACGTAGAGTAAATTCAAATGATTATTACGTGCGTAAATAACAACGAATACCTAATCCTACTAATTCCTACTAATATTATAAACGTGAAAGTTTGTATGGATGGATGGATGAATGTTTGTTACTCTTTCACGCAGAAACTACTCAACGGATTTGAATGAAATTTGGCACACAGATGGTTTATAAACAGGATTAACATATAGGATACTTTTTATCCCGATATTCCCACGGGATCGAAACTTATGCGAGTGAAACAGCGGGGCGCAGCTAGTTAATAAAAATAACAAAATTATATCCTAACTTAACTAAAACTATTCTCAAACTAAAATATAGCGTCAAAAATTCATCCGCATCGCTGTCGACTGGTAATGTACCCAAGAGACTGGCGGCATTACCTCGTTGTATTGCAATGCTTAGCCTCTGGCCAAGGTAAAAGCCAGCCCTTGTAAATATATATTTATATAAGACTTGATTCATATCTATGAGTGATACTTATCATGTTTGTCGCAGAAATTTAAACCAAAATGCTATAGACTAGTTGTATTTCGATAAAAAAAGTCGTTCAATATTGCGTTAAGTTTACGTCGCGTGTTCGTGATAGCGCCTTAGAGCATAGACAATCTCAGGTTTCCAGTAAGTAAAGTTCTTTGCAGTCATATTGGACGCAAAGACATACGGGCAACTGGCAAAGGCTCCAGGTATGTACTCTTGTAACACTGTAAGGGGTAACTGGAGTTAGAAATTTAAACTTAGAGTAAGTTCAGATGACTGTAACGGCGAGTTTTTATAACGAGCGTTTATAGATAATACGAGTAATACAAAATTATTTTATTGGCATAAAAATGTGTACAAACAAAGTAAAGCTTTGACTCCTGCGCCGGGTATAAACACCTGTGTTACAGGAGCCAATTGAGAACACGTTGCTATGTAAGTGGCTCATGAACTACTTATTACATTATATTGAGCTATATTTATGTATAAACTACCTTTTTTATATAATTTTTACGAATATCCAGGTAGCAAAGTATAAAAGTAAGAATTTACAAAAAGCAATACAGAGGACGAAGAAGTAAAATGAATGTCCAACGTCGATGTTATGTAATTTCAGGCAATAGTGGTTACTACTTAGACGTTCAATAAATGAAGTATATTTCACAAACATAACAATAAAAACATAATATATACATCATGTTTTTTTTTATATCCCATAACTCTAGGGGGTCATTGTACTCATCATTATGAACAACTTTTACTATGGGACTAAACCCGAAATCGTGAAACAAAAATCTGGTATTCCCTACATTTTGACGAGTTATACGAACATAAATGTAGGGAACAGCTGATTTTTTTTTTCACGCTTTCAGGTTTGATTAGCTGAATTGTTTTTATGTTTTCTATAACGGACGCTTTTAACGTGCACGTCTTTCTACATCGTTCTCACATAGATAATTTCAACACGAATGATGTAATCAAATATTTTGTAACAATTTTATGATTTGTAAAAGAGTGTCCGTGGAGTTTCTTGCCCGTTCTTCTCCATAGGTACCTACGCTTTGGAATGGACAACTAAATAGCTTCATCTTTCTGACTGACCGACCCTTTGACAATTCAAAAGTGCCAGCAATTGGTGTATTTGAAATAAATGATTTGAGTTTGATTGTCTGTGAAGATGAAGATGCTGTTATATTATATCAGAACAATGAACAACATTACAGAAGATCCTGATTTTCTATAATTATAAAATTCTGCCTTGTTGGTCCACTGGTCGCAAGCACTACTGCTTTCCTGCTAATTTCTTACATCGGACTTCACACTTTTTATTTAATCTTTTATTTTATTTTATTGTTTGTTTTATCTGATGTATGCATCTGGTGTATTGTGTGTCTTTTAGTTTGTGCCAAATACATGTCTTTAGAATAGAATAGAATAGAATACTCTTTATTGTACACCATACAAATTACAGAATATAAATATATAAAATTTCATTCATTCAAAAAAAAAAAAAATCAAATCAAATTCAAATTCCAAATTCAAATTCAATTTTTCAAATTTCATTTCATTTTATTTTATTTTGTCTTTTCATTCTTTCTTTATTTCTTTCTTACTGCTGAGCATGAGATCCTGGGTTCGATTCCCGGGTCGGCCAAAGTGTAATTGGATTTTCCATCAGGAATTAGACACAAACCTGGAGTCTGGATTTGTCCCTGATTGATGTCAATTGCCCTCAATCACAGCAGTGGTGATGACCACTGCCCTCAAAACGGTGAAGGACAACATCGTGACGAAGCCGGCATGATCTAGAACCAAAAATTCGAAGACATGTGACTTCTACCAACCCGCAATGGGCCCGCGTGGTGGATTATAGCCGACGCCCTCTCGATGACAGGAGGCCTGTGTCCCAGCATTGGGAACAATATATGCTGATTATTATGGCGATAGTTTCACCCCCTGTTACATGGACTTAAACATATCTGGCGAAATGTGGATGTACTTACTATAGGTACTCCTCTGCCTGGCCCTTCGGGGATTACAAGCGCGATGTTATGTTGATGTTGTAGAACAAACTCCTTTTTCCAAGTGTCGTGTTTTGTTTCTCAGCGATGAGCATAAAAACTATCAACCAAATATGTAGAAGTTACTTCGATTTATTACATAAAAAATAATTATTTTGAGCAAAATATTTACTTGGTATATCCTTGTTATATAAACACAAACGGCAAATAAAAAATGAACATGTTTACAGTGTATAAACAGCCTTTACCGGACGCGAATGATGTTTATTTTGCTTACACAAACTGAAAGGCGTATTTACGTAAACGTTAACATAGTGTTGTAATGTTGCTGAAACATTTTAGGTACACGATTTCATAGTACCCACCTTATTAAATCATGACCATCTGCTTAGCCATTTCCCAACTATGTTGGGGTCGGCTTCAAGTCTAACCGGATGCAGCTGACTACCAGTATTTTACAAGGAGCGACTGCCTATCTGACCTCCACAACCCAGTTACTGGGTAAAACGAAACCCCTTGGTAAGACAAGTTATCAGACTTTCGGGCTTTTTCAAGTACCAGCCAGCCAGCGAGCCTTCCTGCCAATCTGGAGTCTAGGACCGGATTTACGTATTTTTAGTAGTTTTTTTTTAAATTTCTAGTAGAACCGTCAATATCGTCGTATTTTATTTAAATCAGCTATATCAATTGTTGCCTCGCTGCCTGACAGATCGACTTGGTGCGCTGTTAGCCATGTAGGATTACTGAATATTTATTTATTGCGGAAGTTATAGCAACGTTTGCAAACGTATCGTGACCGACGCGTAATAGTGAAATTTATAGGGCTCTAACACCAGGGACGTCGCCTCAGGGCTATTACTTAATCTTTTGAATCGTGCTGTGTCCTACATTAAATTTTTGATAACAATATTTTTTGATTATTACTAAATTAAACGTGTACAAGTGAAGATCTGGATTTTATTTCGCTACAGTATGTATGTAGAAGGCACTGGTGTAGTAGCGAACAATGACTTTTTGCACTACGGATCAAGGGTTCGATTCCTGCGAAACAATACTTTGTTAGACGTACTGATTGTGCTTGTAAAAATGTGTTTGTGTCTGTGCCCTAAATAAAATAATACCAACACATCATCATCATCTGCCAGCCTTTTCCCAACTATGTTGGGGTCGGCTTCCAGGCTAACCGGATGCAGCTGAATACCAATATTTTAAATGGAGCGACTGCCTATCTGACCTCCACAACCCAGTTACTGGGTAATACGATACCCCTTGGTAAGACTGGTTGTCAGACTTTCGGGCGTCCGACTACCCGTAACGACTGTCAAAGATCCACGAATGACAGCCGGGACCAACGGCTTAACGTGCTTTCCGGGGCACGGAGGGGTCTCGGTATGTAAAGATGGTCACCCATCCACAGACCAACCGCGGCAAGCGTAGCTTAACCTGACCGATCGACCTGTGCGGCTGTTATTATTTAGCCACGGGCCCCTAAAATAATACCAACACATTTGACGAAAAAAAAAATTGTAACAGGTTCAATCACGGATATTTAGGGGTTCAATGTACTTTTTATTATTTTAGTTAGGTATATTTAACTACCGAAAAATTGCCATACAAGTTAGTAGTTAAATGATACCTCCTAATATGACGTTTAATAATAAAAACAGGCTAGTGAAGGTGCTAAGGCAAAATCAGCTACTAAACGTGTAACTACATATTTCAGCATTTTTGTTCTAAAATATTACTCACGTAAAGTGTAACAAGCCAAAATGAAAGAAACATACGAAGTCCTCATTTGCTCCATTTTAAAGTTCATCTACAAAAGTCAGACTGCATGCCTGCCCCAGGAGATAGCAGTATTCGAGTGTTGAATAAAATAAATAATAAAATATCAGAAAAGCGCCAGGCGCCGGAACAAAGCATCAAAAATTGCTTCAAAAGATTTAAAAAGCATAACACATTGCTATGTGATTTTTTCCATTAGGTTTTACTTCATTAGGAACTGTCTTTTATTTTGGTTAAAAAAAAAACTTCACAACATTACATACATACACGTTATTGCAGCAGTAAAGAATCAATAAAAACAGACATATTTACAATAAGGAAGGAATAAGAATAAGAAAATTACACAATAATAACTAACAAAACATGTAGAACCAAGAAACAACAATCAAATAATATTGGCACAAAAAAAACGAGTTGCACTCCGGGAGTGCCGGCAGAAGTGAAAACTTGTGCATAACTTGTGTTTATCAAACGTTGTGCATTTCTGGTATTTTGGAATGCGGTCTAATTTTCGAACAGGTCACGCGTCCTGACGCGAGGTTAACATTTTTTACTCATCACAAAAAAACTCTTCCCTCCGTCTTACGAACTTTCGATCAGGTCACGTGTCCTGACGCGAGCTCCGTCTTACGAATTTTCGATCAGGTCACGTGTCCTGACGCGAGTTTAACATTTCTTACCCATCACAAAAAACTCTCCCTCCGTCTTACGAACTTTCGATTAGGTCACGTGTCCTGACGCGAGCTCCGTCTTACGAATTTTCGATCAGGTCACGTGTCCTGACGCGAGTTTAACATTTTTTACCCATCACAAAAAACTCTCCCTCCGTCTTACAAATTTTCGATCAGGTCACGTGTCCTGACGCGAGCTCCGTCTTACGAATTTTCGATCAGGTCACGTGTCCTGACGCGAGTTTACCATTTTTTACCCATCACAAAAAAAGTGCACAACGCCGCTAAAGAAGTTTTCACTTCAAAAAATCTCATCTATCGTCCAACATCTCACAGAACCAGTCTTTAATACGAGATACTTTGCAAGCACTGGCCTCCTAACAACATCTGTCTAACTGTCCAACTATGTTGGGGTTGGCTTCCAGTCTATCTGGATGCAGCTGAGTACCAGGATTTTACATGGAGCCACTGCCTATCCGACCTCCAAAACCCAGTTACTGGGTAATACTATACCCCTGGTGGCAGCAGGAGCAGTGGTCACCCAGTGGTATCGGTCTCGACTTACGTGTTGTAGGTCGTTGGGTCAAATCCTGGCTTCTGAGGAAACCGGCATGTGTTAGAACCAAAAATTCAAAGACATGTGACATCTACCAACCCGCACTAGGCATGTGTGGTACATTACAGCCCACTCCCTCTCGAAGAGAGGAGGCCTGTGTCCCGGCAGTGGGAACATGATTATGATGACTGTACTGGTTGTCAAATTTTCGGGCTTCTGACGACCTGTAATGACGGTCAAAGATACTGCGCTGGACTGCTTTTTAATGTTTTTTTCCACCAGAGATGTGCTACGCAGCTAAGCTGCGAAAGTGTAAAAGCTAAGCCACGAAACTATGCGACCATTTCCACTAATGCTAAGCTAAGATAAAATACTTAATTAATAAATTATAAAATACAGGTGCATAGTGCAGTGTTACTTCTGCGGTTAAAACCTCACCTCTGAGGAGTCTTAAGTTAAACCCTTTTTGGTCGTCTTTCATCTTTAATGTTTTTAAAGTCTCTCTCTCTCTCTTCTCTCTTCAAGTCTTGTAATTAATAACCGTGTTTTGTATTTAGATTTTTTTTTAAAACATTCTATATTAAAATTTTGGTTGACACCAAAAAAATTATACATTTTTATTGAATGCAGTGAAGTGTTTTATTTTATTTTCACTACAATAGGTATGTATAATCTAGCTCTCGAAAGTATATTTGATGCAAATAAGACTATTTCTTAAAAATATGACGATTTACAGCTGAAGAAATCACCTTAATAAAAGAATACAATAATATACCAAGTTTATCTTACCCTCTACTACACAGTATCTGTGACCATGTATAATCGTTCTCCAAACAACAGTGCTGAGCCAACTGCTAGCCAATTTCCTGTAAACCCTGCTAATTCGTGTAGAACAAGCGATTATTGCCACCCACTGGTGCAATAGAACGATGCAGCGTACTACAAAATTGTTAAACATTTCCAACGTTTCTCGATAAACATAGATATTGATTACTTTCGACCTGCACTCAGCTGGGAACATGGCAGAAAGCTTAGCGAGTAATGAGATAGATTTTGCTGAGCGAGGAATGATAAAAGCGGTTACAGTACGAGGTAGAAAAAGGATGGAACAAATCCAACTTCCGACTTTTCACCTTATATTATAAAAGCGAAAGTTTTTATGGATGGATGGATGAATGTTTGTTTCCCTTTCACGCAAAGAGTACTGAACGAATTTGCATGAACTTTGGTACACAGATACTTTATAACCAGTATTAACACATAGGATAATTTTTATCCCGGTATTCCCACGGGATCGACACTTATGCGGGTGAAACCGCGGGGCGCAGCTAGTTCACAATAAAACTAAACAAATATTATGAGAAAACACTTACATACATACAAATAAACACACATACACACACTCACACATCCACACATATTTTTACAGAATAGACCGCTACTTCAGCAACGTGGAAAAATAAATCGTAATAAAAAACAACTTTACTGGTAAGTGCAACGTACATAATAGTACCAGGTACAACTTATGAGAGATGACAAGTAAATATTTTCCTCTATTTTTCTCAGCTCGCACTGCGACATGAAAAATTATTAAAGTGCATGTACTTCACACTTTTCAGGGAAAAAAGAGTAAGAAAATATCTAGTTGTGTCTTTCGTGGTAAATGTATGAAGCTCGTTGAAATATAACGTTGCAACTTGCAATTTTTAGAAACGCCTCACACGATAGCATAACTCTTTATTTTAAGAACAGAGAAAAAGAATTGTTATGTTGGTTGCATGTCACTTATTCTTCTACTAATTCTACTACATCCTAAATTATGATTAGCTAGCTATTGCATGCGACTTCGTCTGCGATCCAGGATGAAAATCCTATATCTAGCTTATGTCCTTGCCCGGGTCATAGTCTATCTTTGTGCCAAATTTCATCCAAATCCGTTTTAACGTCAAAGCATAACAAACATACAAACAAACAGCTGTTTCATAGAAAAGTGCAATACCTACGCGGTCAAAATGTATGAAATAGCAATTGTTTTTTTAATAACCGACGAAAAACTTGAACGATAGAATAGAATAGAATAGATCTTTATTTGCACAGAAAATAGGTACAAGTTACAGATGTTGATTTTAAAACGATCCTTATACTAACTACCTTAACTAAGGCACGCAAACAGTTTTAGCTATAATAATAAAAACTAATGAATATATAATATTAACACATTCAATTAAATAAATATAAGTTTACCATGTCAAAATGAAATTTAGTACATAATTTGAAATAGGCAGCACAATACATACTGTCAAGTTTAATAAAATGGGATTATAAATTGGTCAAGTTCAGGGTCAATACAGTGGGTAGCGGGATCGTCCGAAAGGGTTACCGCTGCTCTGGAACATAAAGGGCTAAGGAAGGAACACGGGTGGGTTTTAGTCAGTAAGAGTCTGACACTCCCTTCTGCTCCACCCAGAGCGGGAGGGGTCATTTGATGATTTCCCATCCTCAAAAAAAAAAAAAAATATATAATATAATATAAATACAGTTAAATTGAAAATATAAGGAGGCTAGTAATATAAGGAGGGCTAGAGAGACTAGAATCATATGCTGAATGCATGGTTACAGTTTGCGCGTCGATGTCTCTGCCTCCGTGTAATGTTAAGCAATCTATTGTACAGACGCCAGCAGGTCAAGCTACCCGAAACTGTCAAATTTTCCCAATCAACCTTGAACCGCTCGCTTTAGCGATAAAGTTGAAAATCTATTAAAGAAATTTGCGATTGTAGTAGCTTGACGTGCTGGCGTCTGTACTACTTGTCATGTCCTCTTTTATTATGTACAAACTGTTATTGTACTTAAGCGTAAAACAAAAAGGCCTTATGTTTATTTAGATAACGTCATCGCAAATGAAGATGGATTGAGGGTATATTACCAAAATTCCGGGAAAGCAACGGATTGTCAATGTGTGATATGGGTTTTCCGATAAATGAACGTTCGACAAACTGATACTTAGTTATTTTAGGGAATACAAAAGGAGGGTGGATTGATGAGGGTTATTTACCCCAAAAACAAACATGAGCTTTTCCAATTAAACATTACGAGGGAACAAATAACAATGTCAGATTGGGATAGCATAATCAGCCTAACGTTCCCACTGCTGGGACATAGGCCTCCTCCCAGTGAGAGGGAGTGGGCCGCAATCCACCACGCGGGCCCTGATTAGGCTCAATCGGGACTTATAGTGAAAGAAGTAGTGGACTGTATTAAAATAGGTGTAATACCATAATATACATATCAACATAGAAACAATGAAATGCCCGTGGTCAAGCGCGTCTGTGAGCTGAGTGGCGTGGAGGGCGCGCAGCGGCCGACGCGTACCATGTTCGGTATCCCGACGCCCCGCGCCCTCCCTTCGGTCGATCACGCGCATATGTGATGCGTCGACAGGCCCAGTGCAGGTTGGTAGATGTCACATGTCTTCGATTTTTTTGGTCTAGTAGGACATGCCAGTTTCCCCACGATGTTATCCTTCATCGTTTTGAGAGCAGCGGTGATGAAATAATTTACACAAAGTTAAGTAAATAAAATAAATTGTTTATTACCACAAATTTCAAGTACATTGCAGTGTATACAGATTTAAGATCTTAATTTAGCATTAGGTAGATAAGTACAATAGATTCAACCCTGTCCCCTAAACTAGGCTAGGCACAGGCCTAGCCTAGTTTAGGGGACAGGGTCACCTCAATCACCCATCTGACAACTGACCCCTAAGATACAGATCTTAGGGGTCAGTTGTCAGATGGGTGATTGAGGTGATTTAGCTGTCAGGCAGACAATGCTACTCTTCAATTAAATCTGCCTAGCCTTTTCTCAACTATGTTGGGGTCGGCTTACAGTCTAACTGGATGCAACTGAATAGCATTTTACATAAAGCGACTGCCTATCTGACCTCCACAACCCAGTCACTGGGTAAAACGATGCCCCTTGGTAAGACTGGTTGTCAGACTTTCGGGCTTCTGACTACCCCTAAAGACTGTCAAAGATCCAAGACCAACGGCTTAGCGTGCTTTCTAATGCACGAGGGGTCTCGGTATGTAATGATGGTAAGTGGTCACCCATCTACCGTCCGACCGTGGCAAGCGTAGCCTAACCTGATCGACCCGTGCGGCTGTTATTACTTACCCACGAGCCCTTGGCGGGACGATCTGGACAAAACAAACGACCATTGGTCCACTTTAGCCCTGGATCGGAAGAGCTGGAAGTCGTGGGAAGATGCCTTTGCCCAGCAGTGGGATGATGCAGACAAACAGTAACAGTATTGATTACTGTCTTTCCAAGGGGTACCTTATCATGATGGAACCGCATTTTATAATACTATTCCTGGATTAGAAGCCATCCATGCCTAATACTATAAATTCGAAAGTAACTATGTCTGTATGTTACCTTTTCACGCCTAAACCACTGAAAGGATTTCGATAAAATTTGGCAAAGAGATGGCATCCTGGGGGGACATAGACTTTTTCTACCGGTAGCACGTTCTCATGGGATAACTTTCGACATTCATGCAGGCAAAATCCCGGTTGAATACAGACTTGCTAAGGGGTATCGTGTTACACAGTAACTGGGTTGTGGAGATTTGATAGGCAGTCGCTCTATGTAAAGTACTGGAATTCAGCCGCATCCGGTTAGACTGGAAGCCAACCACAACATAGTGGGGAACAGACTAGGCCGATGATGATGATATTTGTTGAACACACGTAGAATTACAAAGTCTACTAATGAATGTCTAAAGATGGCTTTGTCGGTAACAAAACAAAAAACAATCGTTGTATAATAAAACTCATGCGTGGAAAATAGCTTGAATTTATTATTTATTACTTTTATAAAATTACAAAAGTGGAAAAAATAGAATCGACTGGACGACCCTTCCCCAAGTTTCTTTTGACAACTCAGTGGTTCCCATAAGCGATAAAGTGAAAAACTTAGGGATATTTATTGATAAGACCTTCTCTTGGACTGCCCAGGTACAGGAAGTTAGCCGCAAGCTATTTGCATCCGCCGCGTCTTTGAAGAGATTGCGTAATTTTCTACCGACTGCCACCAAGATTGCGCTTGCACCATCGCTTCTTCTACCCATCCTTGACAATGCCGATACCAGCTATCTTGATCTTACCCAAGACCAACTAGATAAACTTGAGCGGCTTCAAAATTTTTGTATAAGGTTCATATTCGGTTTGCGCAAATATGACCATGTTTCCGAATTTCGTGTGAAGCTCAAGTGGTTACCAATTCGCCTTCGCCGGAATGCTCATATTCTTTCCCTTCTATTTAATGTGCTCTTTTCCCCTTCCACCCCTCTCTATCTCAAGAAACGTTTTCAGTTTCTTTGCGACTCCCACACGAAATTGTTAAGATCATCAGATAACTTGAAGCTCAAAATGCTAATGCATTCCACAACTTTCCTTGATAAATCCTTTACTGTCCAGGCCGCTCGTTTGTGGAATGCATTGCCAGTTGAAATAAAACGCGCGCAGTCGTTACAGGTGTTCAAAAGACTTGTAAAGGAGCACTACTTGTCGTTGTGATCTTGTTGTCCTAACTGCAATCATCTACAGTCCTCTTTTATTTTTCGTTGCTTGTATATATGGTATGTATGTATTTATGTATCTATAATTTTGGATATGTATATATTTGTGTATCTATTTTAGTAAATTGTATACATTATGTTTGCACCAACGACAGTCCCATTTTATGTCAAAGAAAATCACTGTCCATTCTAAGGTTACCTGGAAGAGATCGCAGTGATGCGATAAGGCCGCCCATTGTATATTTTGTAGTGTTTTATGTTTTTTTTATGCTATGTATTTTTGTGGTGTACAATAAAGTATATATAAATAAATAAATAAAAAATAGACTTGCCGGTTGGAAGAAGGAATGCAGAGAGAGTGTTGCTAGACAACAAAAATGTTAAGCTTTATCACAATGTTGCAACTTAATAAATGGCTTAGTAACCGATAACAATTAAACTTACTAAAATGACAAATTATTGCAGATTGAGTATTAAATTGATATAAAATTATTTTATAATATTTATGTTGAATTGACTTTAACAATCGGTAAATCCCCAGCAACATTTACAGCCCTCAGTATCTAAATTAAAAACAAAAAAAAAAATTGAGAGGTGTCAAGGGACACCCGGATGGAACGAAGTCCTTTCGATTAATTAGTGAAGGAATTGTAATAAAATTTTATTAAAAAAAAAAAGTATCGTTCCAACTCTCGGTCTTAATTTTTTCCGTCTAGCCCCCTTTCGCAACGCGTGATAAGGAACTTCGTTCCAAAAAAAAATATCGGTACTTAACGTCAAAAGGATATGAAAGAATTTTAACTCACTTTCTAATTTTTCTCGACACCTTTTCGTTCCTCTTAATTCCACTCGAGCGGAAATAATTCGCGACCTCTTTCACCTTTTCCGAGGTCAAATAACGAGAGTTTTTTTTTCCTCGATTTCGAGTTTCCTTTAAAAGCAAACATCATTAGCATGTCGTATTACTTCCGTGAGTGTTGCCCGCCTTTTACAAAACTTCCTTGTTGTTTTTGTTAATGCTCAGTTGCTATATTTTGTTAGGATATCGTAAGGGCTTTGATGAATATTTCAGTTTACAGGGTCAAATTAAATTAGCTAGTGCAACTCCGCAGACGTGAGGGATATCGATCTTAACAAGATAAAAACAAAACACAAAAAAAAAGGTTATTTTAAATTGTTTCCGACCGCAGGTACGGTAGTTACTTGAAATATCAGTTTAAAAAAACGTTTTTCTGGTTTAAACTTCACAGACGTAATGAATATCAATATCACAATACGATAAAATAAAAGGAAACAGATTTCTCAACTCATTCCTCAAGTAACAACACTAACAGCCACCGTTGAAGCAGAAAAACATCATTTATTTTTATTTTATCGTGTCTACGTAGATATTGATGCCCATCAAGTTGGCAGAATTTTGCTAGTTTGACCCTAGCATAATTAGCCACTCC
Organism: Apamea anceps; assembly: GCA_951799955.1. NCBI lineage: Eukaryota > Metazoa > Arthropoda > Insecta > Lepidoptera > Noctuidae > Apamea > Apamea anceps. The sequence goes on from OX637509.1 coordinate 5,059,297, forward strand.
ACTTCCACTTCACTTCCTACTGCTGGGACACCGGCCTCCTCTCTTCGAGAAGAAGTGGGCTGTAATCCACCACGCGGGCCCAGTGCGGGTTGGGGTAGATGTCACGTGTCTTCGAATTTTTAGCTCTAGAACATGCCGGTTTCCTCACGATGTTTTCCTTTGCCGTTTTGAGAACAGTGGTGATGAAAATAATTTACACAAAGCAAAACGCCTGCCTGGGTTCAAACTCACGACCTACAAACTCGTAAGTTGTGGACGATACCACTGGGCCATCAAGTCACTGGTCCACCAATTTGACCCTGTAGATACTTAATATTACATACTCTACATCTCTGTATCTATTGTCCTATCTCAGGTATGCTGGAAGAGATTTCTTATGAAATAAGCATCACCTCTGTGCCTATTTTTTCTGTTCTGTTTTTCATTGTCTGTTTAAATATGTGTGTACATAAATGGTAAAATAAATAAATATTATAAAACATACTTTTATTAAATCCATTTTCATCATCAGGAAAATGAAAAAGATGCTCCTTTATGCCAATTAAATTACTTAATTTATAATTGAATCCTAATCGAGGGGAATTTTTCAATGGTTCCAATGAATTCCGGATTTAGTTAATTAAATTGAATTGGTAACCCTCTTACGGACAAAACCCTTTGATTATTGGAGCAGACGTATTAAGGGACAGTTGACTCGATTTTGGCTTTCATCTGTCTTTTCCGGTGTTAGGTATATAATGGAAATTGATCTTAGCTTTTTATAGTAAATAAATAGTAGTAGTAGTTTGTTTTGATCAGATCTTCAAAAGGATCAGGTCAAAATGCCCTTAAGGGCTTGGCTCTACATTAGATTTAAGTGCTTGTATTTACCGACCACAGAACATCACAAAGTACTGCTCAGGTCTCTGAGCTACGTCCATCACACACTGGCACGGTTTATGTCTCCTTTTGCTTGACAACTAGTGGAAGCAAAATCGACGACGAAAACATTCGCCCAGACAATAAACACTACATAATTTACTGCACAAAATAGGCTCATTATAGCTTATTCACACTATAAAACTGAAATGTGTCAAAAACTTGTTATTGTCGATTAAGTTTCTTTGTGTTTTGCAATGCAAGCAGTACCTATTCCTCGTAACTTCACTTCTATTTAACATCTCCATCTCATTCCTTAATAACTTCAACTAATTTTAAAATCCATTTGTTAACATTTCATTTCATTACTTATTTTTAACTTACTTTAATTTTATTTTTCCCTTCTACCTCCTGCTAATCTAAATATTGGAACATCTTTTCTCATACTGAAATGATATGATATGATTATGTCATATCAATATGTATTTTTTGTGTGTACATAAATAATAAAATAAATACATAAATACTGTTATTTAGCTGCACAACTTCACACATTTTAGGTGGCTGACATATTAAAGAAAATGATGACCCGCAGTGAAGAAGATGGAAGCAAAACTAAGATCGACCTTGACGAAGCACGAGGTTTCTGAAGCTACTATGTGCACTACACCTACACAGCTGCTCTGTGAAAGGGAAGACAGCGAGGTGGAAATAAAGCTCATTAATGACAAGAATACTGAGCTTAAGTCAGTGTTAACTGACTTAATGTCCGACCACTGTGCTTTATTAGCTAGCTTCCCCATGCCAATACATAAACAGCCGCATAAACTTGAATGCAGGCCTTACACAGCTAGTGAAGGGCGGGCGTTTTTGGGGGACTGTCTTTAATTTAAATAAATGACATTTGATTTTGATTTTGAGTCGTTGCAAAATGTTTAAAAATAATATAGCTCATAGAATTACACCATCTATAGTAGAATTCGAGAATCCTGATGAAATTTATGGTGCCCTTTTTGATGTTTTGCAAAAAGAGTACCAATCTACTTTCAAGACCAAACTATTAACATTAATGGATCCTCTGTTGGCTTTACCCAATGGGCTACTCCAGGTATTTATAAAAGTAGAGCGAGACTATACGAGTTATATAGTTTGAATAAATACAGGTTTGATACTCCTTTCCTATGAGTATGTCAAAAATTATTCAAAAAGATTAGTGCTTTTGCTAAATCAAATTTTTAGGCGATACAAGGCAATTAGGCAATGCCGAAACAAATTGCCACTTTCTTAAATTTGGATGATCCACATGAATAAACAGGGCATAGTTTCAGAAGGTCCTCGGCTACATTGCTAGCCGATTCAGGTGCGAACTTATTGACTATAAAACGCCACGGAGGATGGCGGTCGAACAGTGTAGCCGAGGACTACATAGACGACTCGATGAGAAATAAAGAAGAAATTAGCTCCCGCGTTACAAGGAATATAAATTTGGATCCAAGTGTTGAAACTCGACCATCTACGAGCACACACGCGTACATTCCACTATCGTCGCCGCCGCCGCCGCAGCCGCCTCCGTCGCCGCCACCAACTGCAGAACTCTGTGGTCTCATTTCTCCTACTTTCACTCAAGAGAGTGAGAGAGACTGGTGAAATTGTAACTAATAATAATAACTTGACAACATTAAAAATGCCAACTGGCAACGTCAAATCAATTTTACAAATTGTTCAAATTTTTATGTGATTAAAGATTTATTCGTTTAAGAAAGTTCGAGTTTTATTTATTTCCTCGCAAATATGTTATAAAACGTCGTATGACATACGTGCGCTTTGATAATTACAGCCTCTGCTTTCTTGTAGCCCTCGCCTACGCCACTGGCTAGCAATATCGCCTCGGCTGTAATTTTCAACTTACCGCACTTATATCATAATGTACTAGTACCATACCCGTGCGTAACGTTATGTGTAGCAAAATAAACTCAAGTCCTGAAAGTGGTTTGTTCATAATTGACTACTGAATCGATTTCAGTAACTTTTTTTACCTAAGTATCTATTATTTTCGAAAAGTATGTATTTTGCCATACTGACCGCCAATTGAGCCAAAGAAAATTCGTTCAATCTCAGAAGATCCATTGGCCAGATCCATGATTTATCTAATGACGATTGTTTTCTCATTAGATCCTGATTTCAAGATGTGGATCTACTGAGATTTTTTTTTCAAAAGACCCTTGAACCAGACCTATGATGGATCTGATTCGACCTACATGATGAGTCTTTTTTGCCTTTATGACACATAAAACAACAGAGGAATATAGGAGTAGAGAGAATACGATTCACGGCCGTAACAAATATGTATTTACAGAATTATAATCATTAAAGTAATCAACACAACTCTCTAAGATCAAGTAATCCTACTGAATGACTAATTCATGAAATCTTGACATTTTAGGATTATGCTAACTTAACAAGTTGTATTACTGATTCTAATGATTATAATTCTGTAAATACATATTTGTTACGGCCGTGAATCATATTTTAATGAACGTATAACTTAGTACTGGTCAGCAAATTGCAAAAAACGTAAGAAAATTTGAATAACGCGGGCTATCTTGAACCATCCACCTTAACTACGATCACGGATATCACGGGATATGCCTTGGGGGCGTGGCACGTGGCGCCTCAATATTATAAAATTGTTCTTATGTTCGAACGGCGGCTGTACGCTTCATTCAGTCGCTTTGCAACTGCGTACAGTGTACTATTGATGCATAAAAAATCAAAATGCCGAGTTGTGCAATAATTATATGTAAAAATAGATCAAATACCATCAACCTGAAAACAAATGGTGTGTCCTACCACCGGTAAGTAACCAATTAAGTCACTGTTTTATATTTTAAATCAATTTTTAAATGTTTTGTTAACTTTCGTCCGGAGCGACACGAACTAGCCCGAACTAGCCCGAATCTTTCCGAACGCAACGAACGTTTTGAATTTAGAGAGGTGCAATCGAGTGCGTGCGACTGATTTTATCGATATGCGTATTATTGCAGCTGAATATTTTTTTACAGAACTCAATGGATATTCACGTATTACATGTATAGTAAAAGAGTTAAATTAGTTATTAATTTAATGTTGTTTGAACCAAATTAAGACATTGTTATTTCAATACTTACAGTTACTCGTGAAATGTAAAAACTCAAATTAATATTACATCGTTGAAAAAAAAAATATATAAAAATAAATATTTTTGAAAATAAAAAAAATATTTTGCGCAATATTCTTGTATTGATCACTAAATCGCAAGCACTCAATTCATGTCAATCATAAGGCCGAGCAGCCGCCAAAGTTCGAAATTTGAATTAGAAAATTCGCGGTCCGTCGCTATTTTGTCAAATCTTTGTCTTATGTGTTAAATAAGCGTTCAATTTTACCGGTAATACAATATTAAAAAACTATTCCCATTTTATTTTAATAAAAATAAACTATATTTTCGTATAGGTATTATATTAAAAAAAAAAGAAATTATTTAAAGAAAATTAAACGAAGTTATTATAATACAAGAATGTGCTATAATTAAATATCGACAAAAATTATCGACCATCGCTTTCGACTCCCTAATTGCATGCGTGTGCATTGAATAGCAAATGTTTACAAGTGAATGCCCCGCCCATTCTATGCATGTGTGCTGTTAGAAATTGACTTAGTGTAGCTGCTTTCTTCTTAGTATGCGTGTTCAAAGGACATGGCTAAATGACTGCCCCAAGCATGAATAGTAACCTCACATTAACTCGTAATATTTAAATATTCGTTCATGAATTATGAAGCGTTTAATAATTTCCTAGAACTTTCGTGAACTGTTAGACATAAAAAAGTATCTTAGTTGCTTTTTTTGATTGACATGACAAGTTCAAAGAGAATAATAATACAGTACTACAAACTAGGGACGGGTCATGTCGCTTTTCTAGAATGTCAAATCAAAACTATACTTATATCGATTTTTGATAACAGGTATCAAAACGATTTATTTTCTTAAACTAAGACGTGGTTGCTTGCAGACTAGTTGCTTTATTTATTATAAATAATTCATGTGGGTACTAAGGTAATTAAGTTTGTTGTAGGTTCCAAGGAATGCCAACATTTGTCATCCTTGTCATGAACTGCTGAATTCAGAAGCAACTAGTGATGTACGTTTATTTGGCCATACAATGGTGCGCATAACTTGTGGCCGTTCTGTGAGAATTAAACAATGCAGTGGAAAACGATTCAATGTTACAGAATTTACCAACGTCACATCCAGCTTTCCATCAAGTAAATAAATTGTTTTTTAAATACAGTGTGTTCTTTTATATTTACATGCCCATCCGGTAGCATTATGGATCATCTTCCTTTTCAGATATTCAGTTTCTCGGCCTATAAATCGTCAGAACTACTGTCCCTGACCTCTCTCTCTCTGGTTGTGTTAATGGGCTAGCATCCAATCTGAATGATTTGATCAACGGACAGATAACCTAAACTAACTTTTTTAGATAATGTTCTTATAAGATTCACAGAATAAATAGATAAATCGTATTTTTGTTGTTTTATTTCAATATCTTTTATGTCCTCCCAGGATTTAACAATCACCACATACTAATTAAACTAAGTCCCCCAGGTGCATTTGTTGGTCAGTCTGTCTGTACGGATGTATTGACAAACAGATGTTAATGGGGTTGTCACTAGTAGGTAGATTGGTTCTTCCGGAAGGTTTAGGTATACATTCGTGTAGGTTGTATTGACCAATGTAATTCAAAAGAAAAATCCTGCCGCCTGAGTGTTATTCTTGCGCTCGTTGCCCCAATCAGCGCCCAGAATCCGCCTCTCAAGTCCATTTATTTTCAGTTAATATTAATCCTTATTTTTAAATACTTTCATCATTTCAACCACTACTTATATTGTCTGTGAAAACTGTATTTCAACTCATTTGAATAAGTAGTTTAGGATTTATAAGAGTTTAATACTTATATACACGCGGGCGGGGAGTGATTTTTACGCGGATTGTAGAATGCTCGTTGTATCACGGTTTTTGGTGCAATTACCCTTTTGTAGATATTTACTCAAGTACCACCGTGCGAAATCGGGGTGGGTCGTTAGGCAAAAATACAATTATCAATATTATCGCAGATACATCTAAACGCCTAGGTAAAAGTTCATAGCAATATCTTTTATTTGCAGTTTTTGTATGCCTATTGACGTAGGAGTTACACGATTTAATTTTCAGGAATAAAAAGATACTAAAAGTTCCTGAAACTTTTTTTATATGAAATACTAATATCCAGCTATTCAGAATTACATGTTGCTAGGTACCATGTTTATTCATTGTTGAAAAGTCGTCCATACTTCTATTTAGCCATCTCCTTTTAAGTGTGTGTCGTAAGTACACTATTTGTTAATGTTGTAAGTATTTGGGTGGGAGATTAGCGGCGGCACTAGGACTCCTTACTATTCCGCAATGAAGGCATATCTCCGGATATCTATGACTACGATCAACTTCTCGAGCAGTGAAGTGCAGGCTTTATAGTCGAATTGGCGTGTATGAGGTTTTGCGTTAACTATGTAACATATTGAATAGCTTACATTTTTAGAGGGGCTTGTGGCTAAGTAATAAAACCTGCATGGGTCGATCGGTCAGGTTAAGCTACGCTTGCCGTGGTTGGTCTGTGGATGGGTGACCATCTCTAAACACCAAGACCCCTCCGTGCCTCGGAAAGCACGTTAAGCCATTGGTCCCAGCTGTCATTCACGGATCTTTGATAGTCGTTACGTGTCGTCAGAAGCCCGAAAGTCTCACAACCAGTCTTACCGAGGGATATCGTATTACCCAGTAACTGGGTTGTGGAGGTCAGATAGGCAGTCGCTCTATGTAAAATACTGGTATTCAGCTGCATCCGGTTAGACTGGAAGCTGACCCCAACATAGTTGGGAAAAGGCTAATCGATGATTGCATAGTTTACATTTGAATTCATCCTGTTGAATTTAAAGCTACATTACAATTCCGGAAAATTCCAAAAATACAACACTGATACCGGTCGTTCGAATTTATGAATTTATTAAATATGACAATTTCATTTATTTGTAGGTATTTTGAAATATTCGCAGGAGCTCGACAATATTAAGATAAAATATTTCGGTAATTTATTTAATTAATTTGTAAGCTCACAATTACGGGGAATTGCGCGGAATTGTACTCGTAATTAAAATATCGGTAGCACCCAGCTTTTCACTGGAATATTATAATTATCAAATAATTGCTGCTATAAAATTGCACATTAATAATTCATAATATCGCAAATAAACAGTTCCAGGTATTTCGTTTCAGAATCAACGCTATAATTTATTCATTATTGTGGTTACACTTTGTCAAAGAGTACTGGAAATGTTTAAAATTTTAATAAATATACCAGACCGTAGTTTGGTTTCACTTTAATAATAAATTGTTAGTTTGAAAACGCCTGCACTTAAATTGATACCATTTTGGTATTGTACGGGCGATTTAATATTATATTGTAAGGCGATGCGACTCGATGACCGAAGTTTTTTACGTTCGCTTGGAATGTAGGTAGATTTACAACGAATCAGACCCAGTACAGTCACGAGCACCAATATGTCAACACTTGGCAACTTTCAATTGCGATTTTTTCGTAAAATAACGAATGCAACATTGAAATACGACACATTACATAAACCTATGGGTTCGAAAATGCTATGTTTGTAACAACATCAACTTTAATTAAAAAATAAAGGAGTAAATCGCTTTTGAATAAAGCCGAGTGTATACATACTTTTGCTCGTGACTGTACACGAAGCTTTATTCTATTTTTAACTATGGCAAGTGAAGCCGATATCGACTATTCTGGATGGAGTCGTTGATCGCCGACTGCCTGACCAAAACTTTGCCTAAGGCGAATCATTAACAGTTCCTGGAAGGCATGGGCGTGCGTTCAAGGGAGGATGAAGAAATATGAACGCAACCTTCGGTCATGTTGGAAACGCGACTTTCTACCTAAGTGTCAAAATTAAGTTTATATTTTTCTGTCTGTTGTCTGCTTTGGAATACAGAAAAAAGAAAAAGAAAAGAAAGATAGAAAATTTGTTTATTCTGCACGTAATGTGCAGAATAAACAAATTTTCTATCTTTCTTTTCTTTTTCTTTAATAAAAAATACATAAAACATACACCTATAAAGTAGCCAAAAGCCTCGTACTCCAGCAGTAAAAGGTTGTCAATTTTGTACAGACGCCAGCACATCAAGCTACTACAATCTGTCAAATTTCTTTAATAGAGTTTCAACTTTATCGCTATAGCATTAGGTTCAAGGTTGATTGGGAACATTTGACAGTTTCGGGTAGCTTGATGTGCTGGCGCTGGCGGTCTGTATGTACATTGCTTGATGTCCGGACCAAGGACCAAAGACAATATACATTAATCTGTGATTACACGCTTTGTAACGATAGCTCCGCTTTATTATTTAAATCTTACTTAATCTAGTGAATCCATAACTTACTCAGTATTCGAAGTATATATTTTAATAAAATCTTTCTTACTGAAAATGCCAGTGGACTGGCCATCTCATCATCACTCATCACTCACAACACCCTCTTTATATCAAAATAAAGTACCTCATTACATCACTAAAAAATAACCAACACCAGAAGTCGTCTAACGAGCTAAAACGGAGCAAATATTCCCCAACATATAGCTTTACATTAAACCTTATGAAGAAGAATATTCTTCGCCGTGTCGTTTTTCTATTTTTCCTCATACTAGACGTTGTTAACTTATTGCTTGACATGTTGCTCCAGTTAGGCCACGAAACCAGCCAATCATTTCGCTCACTGAATCCCGAAATGACGGTAGCGATGAAACCAATCTCGGTACTCCCGACGCCCTCTATTTGCCTTACAATTGTTAATTAAATTGTTAGATTTGCGTTGTATTCATTACCCCTTTCTCTCTATTACAATGAATTTAATTGTCCTCGAATCGAGTATCTTTAAAGCCATACTGTTTAACTATTGTAACGTCTACAGGGATTGAGGTCACCATTAATTTTCTTATTCATTTGAGTGTTGTCTTTTGTTTTATTGGTGTTTTATTTGTTAAGAGCGTGTGCTTCAATTGTTTTCCACAATTTTGTAATTTCAACATTGCGGGAAACAATTGGAACACAATTATTTAAATGGAAACGTTCGTGTTTGATGTTTACTTTTCCTGGAAATGTCTTGTGATAAAATGGTGCGGCAACTGTTTAATAGTTATTGTTACATTTGAAAGGTGGTTTTATTTGAGGAAAACATCATTTTAACGGTGTATAGTTTTGAAATCTGTAGTGATTTCTTGAGATAGCGATAGATATTACAATAAAAGGAACCATAGATGACCACTGTAATCCAGCGGGGTAGTTTTAAGTAACACACTAATAGTAGCAACGGATTTCATTTTCACAGTTTAACAACATTCATTGCGATACTTACGTTCATTGCGTCATTTACGTTGTTGCAAACTAATTTTTCAACTATGAAGGATTAGCAATATCCTTCAAAATGACTCAGACTGAGATTGGAAGTTTGTTTCGCAGGGCCTTAAAAATAATACTACATTTTGTAAGGCACTGGTTTCCTGCCCCTATAATGACGCGCCTACTAAGTCACATGAATTTACTAAACAAGCAAGTAAAGTAACAAGCTGGGCTCATGAGAACGTAACATATAATGTCAACTAATTGCGTATTATTTTAGTAGGCGTTTGACCGACATTTGACATTGTGTTATGGTGTGGGTTATTATTAATTATTATAAGCCTGTAATGTCCCGCTGCAGGGTAAAGGCCAAATCGTCCGAAAGGGTTACCGCTGCCCTGGAACATAAAGGGCTAAAGAAGGAACACGGGTGGGTTTTAGTCAGCAAGAGTCTGACACTCCCTTCCGCTCCACCCAGAGCGGGAGGGGTCATTTGATGATTTCCCATCCTCAAAAAAAAAAAAGGGCGAAGGCCTGAGTACCCTAGTCTCTTTCCACTTCTCTCTGTATAAAGCTTTTGAGGACCAGTTCTTGTTGAAGGAGTCCAGCTCATCCCACCATCCCCCCCCCCACACCCCGCGCCTCGCGGGCCGGCCGCTATGTCTCTTGAAATTAAGAGGAAGATTATGGTGTAGGTTAGTTTCCAGTAAAAGGTGCTAGTGCTTTGCACGGAAAGCAGTTTATTTTATACACACAAACAACATCTTGTAAAAAATGGCCCTTCCAATTAACAATGTTTACACAACGTCTTAGAAATTACTCCTGTATCGTGGGTGCGTTTACAGACATTTAAACTCACATACACAAACAGCCAGACCCGGAACAACTACCTATACCCGCGTGTAAATCGCTTAGCCACTGCGCCAACCGTGTCGTTATGTTACTATTTAAATGTAACAACCTCATATCCTGCCCTCTGTGTCCCAAAATACGCAGTCAACGTGAACCCTGCGCTCCCACGGAAGACACCGTGGAAGTGGCGATGATTTAGGCCAATAAGTTCTGACATACAGTCGTGCCAGAGACGCGAAGAAGAAGAAGAATGTTTGTAGCACAAAACAAACAAAAACATAAAATAAAATAAACAAACAAAAAAAAAACTGCTGAACTGTTTGCATAAAATAAACTGTTTATCGTGCAATGAACAAGAGTCTTTCACTGATATTAACCCGCGACAATTATCATTCATTCTCCTGTCCTTATCTCATTTTTTTTTTTTTTGGGGTCGGCGCAACATGTTTTTTTCTTCCACACATGTTCTATAAGTTGTCATCTCGGTACTCACCCTCTTTCTAACCATATCATCATTCACATAGTCCATACATGGATTCTTTGGTCTTCCCTACTCTTATAGCCATCGAATTTCATTCTCAAAACTTTCCTCACGACATTTTCCTCATTCCTCTGTATCACATGCCCATACCATAATAATCGATTTCCACACAACTTCACACACACCGGTGACAAATACGTATAGACTTCCTCTTAGTATGTACTTTATTTAATCCACGCCGTTACAATTTTCATTCTTATTCAAACTCACAGACCGCATTAAGAACTTTATACTTCGTTCCAAACCACAAATAGTGGACGCTGGCCGCACAGTTGCTGGACTAAAGTGGAACTGGCCATATCTGTCGCATGTCGGAGCAGCAATATGCAAAAGCCACCACTCAGTAGATCCCCAATGGCAGGAAATGACAGCGGAGCAGGCCCGGAAAGAGATGGCGGGATGAGCTGGACTCCTTCTTCAAGGACTGGTCCACAATCCCAGTATACCGGTAAAAGTGGATAGAGGGAAGGGGGACGGTTGCCCTTCAGTGGGACAACACAGGCTTATAATAAATATGCGATAACTTCCTGGCGAATCTTGCTCACGAGACTCACATAGACATTCTCGTCTTAAGAAACCTGGAAATGAGCCCTAAAGGCTTTTTTATTCCGTATCAAATATTATTGAACATGAAACTTCAGGGGCGATAAACGGAGATTTACATTTTACATCCGAATAATAAAAACCGTCTGAAGATAATAACAGTTGTAGGTTTATTACGACGAATTTTAGATGTTTTAGGATTCAGTAACTTTCAAATTATAATAATTTTGTTAAGTGCTTAATAGTTAGGAAGTCTATGAACCTGTAGCGGTATCTACAACTCCAAATGCGAACTACGCGTCATACTGACGTCACGAAAAATCCTGCATCGCGCAAGCAGAGTTTACCGCGCAATTAGTATATATACTACAGCCCGACATGATTCATCGGGCAGACACAACACCCGTCTGGTCGGAGGAACCTCCCTTTTCTATGGAGGATGAGTGAACTTTACACCCTGTTGTGCATACTTCTATACTGGTAACCCCGAGTATAAACCTCAGCGCAGCCTTCGTGCAACTACTCCAGCGTGACGTCATCATCATCACTCCCTCAAGCTTCAAACCTAATGACCTTTTAAATATTAACTAAGCTAAATATTTCGGTCTTCTTCATCTTAGCGTATCTATGGCAAAAAGTTTAAACATTTTTGGCCCAAAATTCAGCTGCGCGAACTCCGCTCACTGACGCAGTTATAAGGTCATCAAGTGCACAGGTGACATGCGGCGTAGGATGCTGCATATTTTGGTAGTGGTGACCCAGTAGAAACAGGCACTTTAGTTTGTGTAATTTTTTTCATCACCACTGCTCTCAAAACGGTGAAGGCAAACATCGTGAGGAAACTGTCCTTGAACTAAGAATTCGAAGACATGTGACATCCACCAATCCGCACTGGGCCCGCGTGGTGGATTACTGAGCACTCCTTCTCACAGAGAGGAGGCCTGTGTCCCAGCAGAGGGAACGTTATAGCCTGATTATACTCAACATTTTGGGAAAATTGCTATAAATGCTGCAATAGCTTGAGGTTCGAAAGTTTTAACATAAAATACGATTCATGTCTTCATTCATTTTATATTTTCTTATTATCATCATCATCATCTGATCGCGGCCGCATTTTTTTATCAACATCTGTCACTGATAATTGGCTAGGAAGTGCAGAGTAATCGCGTAACACTAACAGTAGCATTAATGGCTTTCATTTCAACCATTTACGTTTTTGAGCAGACAATGTTTTCGAACATTTGAAGCAATAGATTAGCAATATCCTTCAAAATCATTCAGATTGGGATTGAGTGAGTTCAAAATAAAGGTGCAGGATATTTGCTTAACTTAATAATACTACAGAAACCAAGGTGGCTGAAGGCTAAAGGTAGCTGGGATGGACTGGATGCGGAAGGCGGAGGACAGGGTGTTGTGGCGCAGCCTGGGAGAGGCCTATGTCCAGCAGTGGACTGCGATATGCTGAGTTGATTGTCTACAGAAACCAAAGTATAGTAGGTATATGTATAGGTATTTAGCACGCGGAGCTAAAAGATAGCAGTCATTATCGAAAGTACGAGAAAATATGGAGGATAATATAATGAAGGAGCATTATAATCACAGACTAGAAGGGAAACGGCAGCACCTCCTTTATCGTGGCTTACATTCAAACCACGAACATAATAAAATTACTAAAGTTAATTACGACGCAATTCCCTGTAATGGCGCTCAATTAAAATACTCTATTTACTCGAAACACAAGAGTAATGTCACCTGCAAAATTATGTACACGTCAAATAGAAATTCAAAAATTTTTTCTCCTTCACGATGACGATGAACATCATCTTCCTCGTCCAAGGTTGACGCAGTATGTATTATGCTTCCATCAATTATCTGGTTTTCTCGAAGTTTTGATTGATATTATGCTGTGTTTAGGGTTGCCAACTTTTTTTTGTATTTTCGAAGCCATTGCCTGTAAAAATATAGTACGTAGGTCCTAGGTAGATCGGATAAAAATATAGTGGTATGTTTTTTGCTTCTTTGAGCCTCCGAGAGATTACACTCTAGATTATATAATATAATTCAGCTTTTATGAGATTAATACTGGCTATATTGCGCTTATTACGCCATTTTGTATTAAAATGAAAATATAGTACCTACCATATTTGTCTACTATTTTTTTTATATATAGTATTTTGGGTGTCTCATATACCTAGTAGGATACTACACAAGGTTTATACAAGGTGTCGTTTTGCATCCTCGTCAAATTCACAGAGGTAACTATGCTACTGATTCTCGACTCGAATCAATAATAACATAAGTAGGTTTTTTTTCTAATTTTCGGAAATCGGCATGTGTGGGACACGCATTTTAAAACGCGGCCTGTGTGAGACCGCACTGTAACTGCCCTTTTACACACACATAAAAACGCGGCCGCTTATAAAATACCATAACCCGATTCTGTTCTTTGAAAGTGGTGTATTCTGAAATACTGCCAGACTTAAATAAGAAAAAAAACCAGTACATATGTATTCATCATTTACCAGGGATCGTAATTTTATTTGATTATTTACGTCTTTCATAACAGCTTCCTGAAATTTGACGAGGATGCAATACAACAGCCTGTATAGTACGATATGCAACTCTTGCTGTATTGTGCAATTGTGTTAGTGCGCATTTTTACACACATGCTTTTGTAAATTGTACTACATTTCAACATTTTAAGGGATACTCTGCTACTATTCCCTACAAGTAGAACCCTTTAGATTTTTGATAGTGTTAGCTAAGTGAACAAAAGAATTTTGTTAGTTCAGTGTATTCACATATACATATTTTAGCACATAACTGTACTGTCGCCGTTAACATTCAATTTTAATGTACCATCGCGCACAGCTAACATAGTAAAGATGTCAAAACCTCAAAGAAGGATTAAATAGGGTGCCCTGATGGTACAGGCGCGCACACCAAGCACTACGTGATTATATCGACATTCGTGGGCTTTACTTAAGCCCATATCTACCGATATTTCCAAGATGTTTACGCTCAATAAGTACTAATGGAGCTTTGTAGTAAACCCTTTTACGTAATATTAGGGCTTATAATATACTTATATCGTGGGTTTGCCTTGAGGGTGTCTAATTTGAGGAATCGAAATGTGGGTAGTAATCTTTTTATTCGTTTCATATTTTGGTAGAGCATATTGCTTTGCTATGTTACGAGTGTGATTCGGGATCTTAATAGCAGTTAACACACAACTTCTAGATTTTATATTAGAAAAAGTCGAAGATAAAATGTTATGAAAAAGAAAAAAAAAAAAAAAAAAACCCTTCCATTCCATTGCCTTCCAAATCACCTAATAGACACACATACATATACCTACACGTACTTACACATTTACTCACTCGCATACACATACTCACACATTTACTCACTCGCAAACACATACTTACACTACACTCACATTCTCTCACTCGCATACACTTACACTACACTCACATTCACTCTAATATGAACACATTCACGTGTATTAATATTGTAATTAGTGCTTAAGCTTTTATTCACTTTTTTTTTTTTTTGTACAACTTTTTTTGTTTTTATTTTTTATTTCGAAATCGTAAACAAAAAAAAAAAACAAAAAAAAAAAAAAATAACTGTTTATATAAAAGCCTGGAACGCTGTCGTCTCCCTCCTGGAGGTGGGCGCTAATGGCCGCGACACAGTATTCCTTACTAATGCGGTCGTTAACGTACACAAATATTGTAACTATTATTTTTGTTCCAATAAATTTCTTATTTCTTATGAAGATTTTATTTTTTTGAATTGCGTAAGATCTTACATCTTACGCAAGGTTGTGGTGTTAGGAGCAACGAAAAAACTTGAACTATTACGATATATCACCTCACATTTTTAAAGCAATTTCTCTTTGTCGTAATGAACAGCCGCCTCTTACTTCAAGATGGCCCTCTCAGACTCATAAATTCTCTTATCAATTGAAGTGTCGGTGGCTGTACCAGGCCTATTGTTCATCAGCTATTGTGTAACAAACAAAAACTTGGCTTTTGCTCGCAGACGTTCATTGTAAACGTTTGAGGAAACAACATTGAATAAAACCTATTTGAAGGTTGAAATTGTCAAAAGAAATATACAGTCCTTCCAAAATGTTTTTACCCCTGCTTTTGCATCACTGTGATCTTTATTCTCGTCGCAATAAGGTTGCTATCAGAGGTAAAATAATTGTGAATGGACTGTAGGTGACGATTTTGCAGTCATTAGCGCTAAGCTTTGGTTTTCTTAGAAAGTAGTGAACGGCAATAATGGCCCAAATAAAGGTTTATCACACCTAAATGTCAAATACTGGTGAAAACAAAAGATTTTCATGACGGCTGTTATAAGAACCTTTAAAAATCAGGAATTACTATCAACAAAACCTATATCTGACCATTTTTAAAACAAAATCCCGTGCACATGATGACCGCAGCTGACCGTAAATAAAAAAAACAAAAGAGGATACTTTTTAGGTCGACTAATAATATGCGCTGCAATAAGGAATAGTCCTTACGGTGGTCAGATATAGATTTTGGCAATATTTATTTATTTTTTATTGTAAGTTTTTATTTACATTTTAACTTAAATTAATTAGTTTTTAGCTTGAGTACGTTTAGTTTTTATTATATTTGTTGGTATATTGGCGTGGCTAGCTGA
The DNA here is from genome assembly GCA_951799955.1 of Apamea anceps. Classification (NCBI taxonomy): domain Eukaryota; kingdom Metazoa; phylum Arthropoda; class Insecta; order Lepidoptera; family Noctuidae; genus Apamea; species Apamea anceps. The sequence continues at coordinate 5,075,259 of OX637509.1, forward strand.
CATTTATGGCAAATAATTTAATTTTATGTTCAGCCGATCGATTCTGTAAAAATCACACCGTGAAAAGTTAGGTGAAGTGAGCTTAGAGTGAGCTGTCAATCCCTAGATTAGTAGGAATGACAGCTCACTCCACGTTCACTTTACTTGAGTTTTCACGGTGAGATAGTTACAGAATCGCTCTGCTGGTCTTGTAATGTTAATTATGAACATAGGTTCCTAGTATTGTATACAATCAACTATTTTCTAACTGAAACAGCTGTGCTGCTGGGGAGTTTATGCAATTACCCCGCAGTTTTGTTCTTTCTTTTATTTATTTATTTATATACCCATACTTTATTGCACACTAGAAAAATACATAACATAAAAAATACATCAAACACTACAAAATATACAACGGCCGGCCTTATCGCTGTTCACCCTATCCTTGACTATATTTTATATTTTTATGGACTTCGTCATTTCGATTACCTGAATAAAACGAAAGGGATGGACATAACGGACAGCCTAAAGATACCAAGAAGACCCAATTATTCCCAAAGGTAATTACGATGGGTCATTTGATGTTTTTAGCGACTTAATGACCCCTGTACATTTTCCCCTTAAACAAGTTGAGGATGTAGGATGTAGATAGCTTGATTAGCATAAGGTTTACATAAATTAGGCTTCTACCAGCAGTGGAGTCCGATAGGATAAGTCGATTACATAAATTATCCGACGTTGGATATATTGGTCACAGCTGTTTGTATAGGTTCGTTTGTAATTAAGAAAAGTACTTTCTGTATCAGAATTATGTAAATAATGTACTGCAGCATTATGCTGAGCGATGGCCGTTTCGCGTGGATGTGACGCATGTTTACCCCCAAATTGTTATTTTTTTTTTGTTTGTGTTCTTTTTTATGCGTCATGTTTGCCGCAAATAAATGTATTTTCTTTCTTTCTTTCTTTTACTGTTTCTGTTAAATTGTTGGGCTTGTTGTGGCTTAGTAATAACAGCCTCACGGGTCGATCGATCAGGTTAAGCTACGCTTGCCGCGGTTGGTCCGTGGATGGGTGGCCATCTTCACATACCAAGACTCCGTGCCTCAGAAAGCACGTTAAGCCGTTGGTCCCGGCTGTCATTCGTGGATCTTTGACAATCGTACTGGTCGTCCGTAGCCCGAAAGGCTGACAAAAGAAAGGCGAGGCAGATGTCTGTTTCTGTTAAATTATTCAAGGTGCAATTGAACTTACTGAAAACCTGAAAAGGGCTCATTGTACATACTCATCATTACGAACATTTTTCGAACTTTAGAACTACATAAATCATAATCATCGTTTTACGTGGATGTGACGCATGGTTTCCCCCAACTGGTTTTTTTTTTTGTGTTTGCGTTCTTTTTATGCGTCATGTTTTACCGCAAATAAACGTATTATCTCTCTTTCTATAACATCACATCACGCCTGTTATTCCCGAAGGGGTAGGCAGAGGTACAATTTTTGTAGGTACATCCTCATTTCGCCGGTCATGTTTATGTCCCATGTAATACATGACGGCACAGTGGTTAAGCGATTGACTGCTGCGCTGCGTGTGGCGGGTTCGATTCCGGAATTCCGGGTTCGCACAGAACAAATATTTATATGGCCTGCAATTAGTTGTTCCGGGTCTGGCTGTTTGTGTATGTGAGTTTAAATGTTTGTAAACGATACAGGAGAAATTCCTAGAGTGGGGCAATGTTAAAAAAAAAAAATAGGGAGCGAGCTTTTTACCATCAACCCGGACACCGACCCAGACTCTGAGCTGCTGCTGGGAAATTCCTGATGGTAATCGAACCCAGTTCGAGCAATATAGAATTAATGTAAGCTTTTATTACAAATGCTAGAATTGCAAAATCATTTGATTATATTCTGATATATAGATATCTAGGCCGTATGTATTAACTGAGATTAGTTTTGCTTACGACTATACAACAATATTATTAGGGTTGCGAAAACGAAGATGTGACGTTATAGGTTTCTAGAATATAGAACTAACTTTTGTGTACAGACGCCAGCACATCAAGCCGAAACTGTCAAACTTTCCCAATCAACCTTGAACCTAATACTTTAGCGACAAAGTTGAAAATCTATTAAAGAAATTTGACAGATTGTAGTAGCTTGATGTGCTGGCATCTGTACAGTCACCAAAGGACATAAGTGAGCAGCGGGGTACTTGCATAACACACTATCAGTAGTAATGAGTTTGTTGATTCATTGCGTTATTTGCGTAGTTGCAGACAAATTTTTAGAACATGCGAAGCAATGTATTAGCAATATCCTTCAAAGTGATTCAGATAGATAGTGATTACGCAATTAGGGTACAGGGTCGTCGGGTATAGTTGAAGTTTAGTTAGAAGCCGATGGATGTTTTCAAATGAAAAGTTTGATAAATGAACTGTTTGATTCAGGAACCGTTCTCCTAAGACCTATTCGCCTACCGATGTGCATTTTTTGTAATATCGCTTGTCTCAAGATTGACGGCGAATTCTCCGTAGATGGAAAGGTCTGTAGTTAAAAGAATTATAGATTTATCGTCGTGTCGGTGAAACATTTTGTAGCTGAAAAGGGCTGTCATCGAAAGTGACGCATATGAAAGTGAAAGACCCTGCTGGGGAAACGGAAATAAATGAATCATCCTGTCGACGAACAGTCCAATGGCGAATCGGTCTTAGGAGAACGGTTGCTGAATCGAACTGTTTGTTTTCTATTAATTAAATAAAATTTTATCCGAAAACATCTAACCGTGTCTTACTAAACTTCAACTATATCCGACGACCCTGGTTACTTATCTCCTTTGGTGACCGTACCTATTATAGATGCTGGTATTGCAAAATCAAAGATTATAAGTATATTATTCAGTTCTAGATTTCTAGACCGAATGTATTAACTGAGGTTAGGTAAATGAACTTGGTTCTGACCTATATTGCGAGGTCGATTGAGATCCTACTAAACGCAACCCTCTAAAGATGTTACGTCGGATTAATTTTGATTTATCGTCTATGAAGCTTAGGTATTCGATACTGATATATTCCTAATTATCCACGGTGCATTTGCGCTAAAGGGTTTTTCATGAGATATCTGCATGTCAATCGGCATTTAAATAATTAATAAGCAAGTCTTGTTTTGGATAATCAATGGAAAGTCGACCTCGTAATTGCTTTACCACCATTGACAAAAACTCCCGGTAACTTCAAACCTCAATAAGTTTAAAACTATCTGTCAGATTAGCCCTGTAATCAAAAATAGAAGAACTTGTCGTTTTATGACATGCAAGTGACATTTAAAACTTAGGGTGGTAAAGAAATTACGAGGTGGACTATACAATAATTATGGTTTCATAACGATGACTGGAAGTTCCAGATTTCTACAATAGATATAGAATTAATGTAGGCTTTTATGTCTTACAAATGCTGAAATTGCAAAATCAAAGATTATAGTCTGGATTAGATTTCTAGGCCGAATGTATTAACTAAGGTTAGGTACAGACGCCAGCAGGTCAAGCTATCCGAAACTGTCAAATTTTCCCAATCAACCTTTGAACCTTAATGCTTCAGCGATAAAGTTGAAAACCTATTAAAGAAATTTGACAGATTGTAGTTACTTGATGTGCTGGCGTCTGTACATGATCTTGATTCGGACCTATATTGCAAGATCAATTAAGATTCTATTGAGATAAACTGTCTGAAGATACGTCGAATTAGGTTTCATTTATCGTCTATGAAGCTCAGGTAGATACTGACATATTCTTATTTATAAATGGTGTATTTGCCCTAAGGGTTTTTCAGGAGATATCTACTCTCCTTAGAGCTTTTTTTTTTGGGTGGGAAATCAACATGTGACCTCTCCCGCTGTGGGCGGAGCGGGAGGGCGTGTCAGACTTTTACTGACTAAAACCCACCCGTGTTCCTTCAGTTGCCTGTGCCAGGGGCCACGGTATCTCTTTCGAACAACCCGCGGCATTCTCCTTAGGGTTGGTTTTTCAAACGCTAGATAATTTTATCCGAGGAATAATTTTGAATTCTTGACAGCTCTTCCATACAAAATCTGTCAACCGTCAATTTTATTCCTCGAATAAAATTTATCTGGCAATGGAAAAATCAGCCCTTAGAGTGACAGCATTATGACTGAGCAGTGGTGGTCCAGTAATAACAGCTGCTACTTACGAGTTGTAGATCGTAGGTTCGAACTCAGACAGGCGCTTTACTTTGTGTAAATTATTTCATCACCACTGCTCTCAAAACGGTAAAGGAAAACATCGTGAGGAAACCGGCATGTTCTAGAACCAAAAATTCGAACACATGTGACATCTACCAATCCGCACTGGGCCCGCGTGGTGGATTTGGGGTCAATCCCTCTCACATAGAGTAGGTCTGTATGTGTAATGGCGTATTTGCGCTAAACGTTATTTCAGGAGATATCTGCTCTCCTTAGAGTCACAATCGCCATGTTTTGGATAATTACTGTATATTCGACTCGTAATTATTGGTAAAAACTTTCGGTTAATTGAATCTTCAGAGAAAGATCACTGTGGTTTTAACAAACTTATCACTGGCAGTAACCCAACAGCAACCTTATTGCAATGAGAATAAAGATCATTGTGATTTTGACAGACTTGTCACTGGCAGTAACCCAACAGCAATCTTATTAAAATGAGAATAAAGGTCACTGTGTTTGATTTTGTGTGAGTGCGAGTGCTTTACGTATTCTGGTATAGCTGTATTCGGTTAGACTGGAAGCCGACCTCAACATAAAAAATAAAAAAATAAAATAAAACAAGAACTTTTTCATTCAGACTTTTTATGTTAGTATAATAAACTTATGAAAAAAACAACAGACAACAACAGGTTGATTTTGGGATACCTCTATTTCATTTGTTTTTAATTGAACTGTGATTGCGAGTTCTGTGCTAATTGCCAATTATTCAGGATACCTTTCAACTTGTGGAAATTACAATGTGGCTACAGAACATTGTAATTGAATCACAAACCTCGATACTTTTTTTATAAACTTACTAGCGACCGGCCCTGCTTCGCACGCGTACAATCTATTGATGTGGTGACATTTAAGTACGTAAGTTAATATGAATGTATTATATGTAGGTTCCGGAATGAGAGGCCCGTGGCTAAATAATAACATCCGCACAGGTCGATCGATCAGGTTAAGCTACGCTAGCCGCGGTTGGTCTGTGGATGGTCGACCATCTTTACATGCCGTGACCCCTCCGTACTTCGGAAAACACGTTAATCCGTTGTTCCCGGCTAGCATGACCTTTGACAACATCTGCACGGGTCGATGGATGGTTAAGCTACGTTTACCACTGTTGGTACGTGGATGGGTGACCATCCATTACATATCGAGAGCCCTCCCTACCTAAGCCTGGTCCCGGCAATCATTCGTAGATCATTGACAGTCGTTACGGGTAGTCAGAAACCAGTCTTAACAAGGGGTATCGTATAACCCAGTAACTGAGTTGTGGAGTTCAGGTAGGCAGTCGCTCCATGTAAAATACTGGTATTCAGAAGCATCTGGTTAGACTGGAAACTGACCACAATATAGTTGGGTAAAGGCTATGCAGATGATGATGTAGGTTCCGGAATAAATTCTCCAAATGATGATGAAAACCTTATCAAAATTCGTTTCACGTTCGAAAATTCGTTTAGATTTTTAGAAGAACAACATGATCACAGACACATACACCATAAGCGACTTTGTTTTATACTATTTACCGATAGTTTAAGATCATAAATAAGGCAAAAACGTCCTCATCTCCCGAACTTTAAGCGGACAAACAATATAACCAATCAAAACACACAGATTCTGTCCACTTCAAACTTAGTTAAACACGCATAGTTGCAAATGGGTTCGCCGCAAGTTCATCGGAACTCCGAGAGCCTTTCACGCTGAAGTACATACGAGTACATACTCCAGCCACGCTGCAGGATCGAGTTTGCGGACAAGATTGTCAATTTGAACATTATCGTGCGAATATTTGCTTGAAAAATAAACCTTAACTCGACAAAGATCTTGTGGAATTGAGTTAATACTTTTGGTGAAATTCTTCCCGTTGCGTAGCTTGGCGTTACCAAAATGACGAATATCCTCGTAGATAAAAAGGGCAGAGATTCTAAATTCTGCTCGATTCTCATATGTTTTTGTTATTTGATGCACTGCAAATATCCTCAAATCTGTCATCTGTTACAAAGGCTTGGTCGTTAGGATAGTACAGTCAGCAACAAAAGTTAATTAACACTGTTACTTTTACAAATCATCTAAATTGATACAAAATGATGCGACACATTGGTTTTCTCTATTTCATGTAATAGCAAAGAGTTAATTATTCTTAAATATTCTATTACTTTATGTTTTTTAAGAATATTGTGCTCAATAATTAAGATTTAAACAACTAAAGTGTTAACCGACTTTTGTTGCTGACCGCACCTATTCTCTGACTGCATACTGTGTATAGAATTCTAGGAATTTCTTTGTGACAATACTGAGTTTGGAAGTTATCGGTTTGATAACTGATTCCCATGCCTCTGAAAGTACGCTAAGCCGTTAGTCTGCGCACACCGGGAAGAGATCAGGCGCAGGACTCAAAGTGCATCTGAGTCTGCGCATACACTTGTGCACTATAACATCCGCGCCGAAAGCTAGTGTCCGCTGAGATTTGTCGCCATAGCCGAAATTCGGCCTGCAGAACTACTATTATAATATCCGAGCTACGTTGTGTTTTATGCATTCTATTACCAATAAAAATAAAACAGCAAACAAAATGAGGACAAACATCGAATACCAAATCTCAAATGAAGCCAACTAGACCAGTAATTAAAATATAAACGTTAGTCAAAGAATAAGAACACCTAGAAGGAGCATCACAAAATGTGTCACCGGCAAATGATCTGTGTGCGCGCTTTTTTTTGTCGCTGAGATGAGACTGCGACTAAATTTTGAACGTTTTAAATTACGAGAATTGGCCTTCTGACTGTGAACGTTCTTAAAATTACGAGAATTGCCCCCCAGACTGTAAACGTGCTTAAAATTACGAGAATTTCCCCTCTTGTTCAGTGCAAGCAAACGATGAAACAAATGACAAATTAATTCGAAACTCAATCGATCCTCCTAACATTTTCCCAACTTTTCTGGGGTCGGCTTCCAGTTTAACCAGATGCAGCTGAATATCAGTATATCTTTTATTTTTTAAACGTTGCCTCACACTAGGAATTTCTCCTGTATCGTGAGTGCGTTTACAAACATTTAAACTCAAATACACAAACAGCCATACATAAATATATTATATGTGTCACCCTTTGTAAAATTTCTATATTTATGTCTGTAATGTATATGGTGTACCTATTATTCTATTCTATATAAACTGCCTAATCTTATTTATGACTTCTTACAGACATTATAATACTGTACCTATACCAGTTTTGTCAAAAAAAAATATTATTGTTCACTATAGAATATAAATGGTTCACCCTGCCCGTCCTGAAGCTCCTTCTAGATATTATGTTTCTAAGTTTTCAACCTATTTTCTCAGAAATCGGGAAATCGTTAGGTAGCTTTACGTAATCAAGTTTTCTTCTTCAAACTAAACTTATTAAAACAGGCTAAATTACTAAATTAGGTACCTGGACTTTAGTAGAATTTTCTTCTACTTTATGTAATCCTGAAAGAGTTATTTAGTCAACTTAACAAGGTTTTAATTTTATTTTCTTGGTTAAATTTTGACTGCTTATTAAATTAGTACGAATTTTCTGATTAGTTAGAAAAGTGTCGGAAAAGTTAAAACATTTTTTCATCAGTTATAAAATTGTGTTCACTAACTTTCAGACGGATAAAAAAAATGTTTTAGCGTTACACTCAAATTACAAGAACATCATAAGGCTAATAACATTTCAGTCATCAATTTACATGGTCTTCATCTGATCTGACCAAGATTATGTCTGGACTTTAAAAGAGACTGTGTCCTCTGAGTTTGTTTCGGCCTTTCTTCTCAGAGTAGTCAGTTAGAAACGCTGACCTCATCTAGTTTTTTAAAATATGATGGACGTGTAAAAAATGTTCCTACAAATTTACTTACCTACAGAAATAAAATCGTTTATCAATCTAATATAACACTTTTATCTCAAAAAAGACTCGCGCTTACTTGTGGTTTCCAAGTATACAAACACGCTGTGAATGTGTGTGTAAGCGCAGGCGTTCTCGGTACCGTCCGATACAGTGGCGAAGTCGGAAGTGTGTGTATGTGTGTGTTACGTGCTGTCGCTGCTCGTCTTCACGCACACATTCACAGCGTATTTGTACACTTGATTACTACATGAAAATCGCGCGTCGCTTCGTGAGATACAAATCCTACTTCCTACTATCCAACTTATACATATTATACTTATTATTATAAGCGCGAAAGTTTGTGAGAATGTTTGTTACTCTTTTACCCAAAAACGACTGAACGGATTTGGATGAATTTTGGTACACAGATTATAACCAGGATTAACATATAGAATACATTTTATTCCGATATTCCTACGGGATCGAAACTTATACGGTTGAAACCGCGGGGCTCAGCTAGTACCATACTAAATTCTGGCACAACTTACATTTAACAACAAGACCCCTCGGTGTCCAATCAAACGCATTACTTTTTTTCGTGTTGAATCCCTGTGAGTATCCTCCGAACTGGTGAGGCGAAAGGTTATGGCGGTCTTTCTACCCACATAATCCCCACGGTTTTCCCTTAACTTGCTTTCGGACTTTACTAGGTCCTACATAAAAGGGAAGACCCACGTGCATTCATTCCACTCCCTCGTAAACCGGGTATAAATATAAAAAAAATTCCCCCGCGCACCCTTGTTTGTCCCCCATACTTGTGAAATGAAAATAGCATGTAGTTCCCACAACTATATGTATGTGACGGAAGATGACTTCTTTACAGGAATAAGAACATAGGTGTAGTGCAGTTTCTTTAAATAGCATAATCAACTTTATTTTTTAAATTTTATTCTTTGAAATATAAAAAATATTAAGTATTTTTATATAAATATAGTACATCAGTATGGAAAATAATCTCAGACAAATGTCCACCTCTAGCAGCATGGCAGATGTGAACCCTTTTCACTACGTTTTTCATGAAATTTTCACGCATTTCCTGCGTTACTTCAGTGACTGTGTCTCTGATATTTTGTTTTAATTCTTGAAGGTTCATTGGCCTGTTAGCATAGACACGTCCCTATAAATAGCCCCACAAAAAAAAGTCAGGAGCTGTTAAATCCGGGGATCTTGGGGGCCAATCAATGTCACAGTTTCTCAACATTAATCGATCCGGAAACGTTCTTTTCAATGTCTCGATTGTGATTCGTGCCGTATGACACGTGGCCCCGTCTTGTTGGAACCACATGTTTTCTAAGCACAACTGATTCACTTGATGTAAGAAAACTGCTTTATCTGCTACAATGCCATGCTGCTCAAATGACTAAACGAGTTATTGTTAGCCGCGAAGGTAAGTGATTTCTATCAAAAATTGTCCGCAATTTTCTTAGAGTTTCCGCAATACATGATTGGGTTGAGTAGAATGTTTTAATAATTAAAACACGTTGTTCAGTCGCAAAACGCTCTATAACAAATTTGCCGTGTCTACACAAAATAATTTTCATTAAACAACTGTCATATTTGCCTAAAAAAAATTGTGTACCTCCAAGTTGCCCAACCTGTATAATTTTTCAACCGCTGGGACACAGGCCTCCTCTCTAGATACGGAGTGGGCTGTATCCACCACGCGGGCCCAATGAGGTTTGGTAGATCTCTGTCACATGCCTTCGAATTTTAGGTTCTAGGACATGTCGGTTTCCTTCACCGTTTTGAGAGCAGTGGTGGCCCAGTGGTAACGGCTGCGATCTGCGAGTTGTAGGTCGGGGGTTCGAACCCAAGCAGGCGCTTTTTACTATCTTAAAATGCCTACACTCATCAAAAATTAATTATCATCAACATATTTTGTGTATATAATGAATCGAAAATGCATGGAAATTAGAGTTAATTTCTCCGTGATTTTTATCTATTGCTTTCTTGCTAATAGCAAATTAATTGATACCTAACTCTTATCAATTTCATGATAATTCTAATTTACGATTGTCAATTTTGCTTAAGGTCCGCTATTAACAAACAGAAAGAAAGAAACTACATTTATTTGCGGCAAACATAACGCATAAAAATAACACTCATTCGAAAAGCGTTCTACTCGAAGATCATAAAGAAAGACAATAAGTTTATTTGCGCTTAACATGGCGCAAAAGAACACAAAAAAATAACAAGTTGCAGGAAAACTTGCGTCCGTTTTTTCGTATATATGAATATACTTGCTCAGCATAATGCTAATACCCTATACGAGACAGAGCCCCAGCGCTAGTTTTCAGCGACAGCCGGCGTTGACGTGATGACGTCAACCAAACGTCAAACCTGTCTTCAATGTAACCTATGACATATTAACTATATTCACGAATATTCTATTAATTTTTTTGCATGTTTTTTATGCATGTTTAATATGACCTGTGAGCGTAGACGTTTACCAGGAACGCAGGATTCACAAAGATACTTTGACATGCGCCGTCTCGAAATAGCAGCGCATCGTGGCCCAGCTAAGACATTATACTATTCGCTAAAGCCGATTTTATGGCAGTAAAAGCGAAATCTGTCTCAGCGTTAGATGTCTTAACTTTAAACTAATGAATAAATAATAACTTTAGTAAACTGTTCAAGTTTCATGAAAGCGGTTTGGAATTCAGAAGTCCAAGTTTCTCTGCAAAATTGTCTTTGTAGATAATTTTGTGAGTAAAAATTTAAATTAAGAGATAAACGTACAGACGCGAGCAGGGCAAGCTACCCGAAACTGACAAACTTTCCTAATCAACTTTGAACCTTAAAGGTTTGGCGACAAAGTCGAAAATCTATTAAAGACATTTGACAGATTGTAGTAGCTTAATATGGTGGTGTCTGTACATTACATCTCAAATTATGTGAGAGCAATCGGTGGCCCAGTGGTAACGGCCTCGACTTACGAGTTATAGGTGGTGGGTTCGAACCCAGGCATGCGTTTTAATTTGTGTAAATTATTTAATTACCTCACCACTTCTCTGAAAACGGTGAAGGAAAACATCGTGAGAAATCCGCATGTCTTAGAACCAAAAATTCGAAGACGTGTGACATCACCAACCTGCATCGGGCCGGCGAGATGGATTACAGCCTCTCACAGAAAGCAGGCCTGTGTCCCAGCAGTGGGAACATTTTAGGTGGATTATGTCACAAATAGGCACATGTCCTTATACACTATGAGAAGTTCTCATAAAACACATTAACATAGAAACATTTTTAAAAATCTCAAAAAAAATATTTTGTAATTTATTTTTGTTCCACGAATATTCAAGTGTAACTAAACTTTCCTAACTTAGCTTGTTATATTCTTTTGTTTTACTTATTTCGGTAAAGGGTTTCGTAACCAGAAAGTTTTTGGAAAAATAAAAAACTTGCAAGAAGCCAGCCTCGAATAAAATAATACTGTAACTTGGTTACAAACGGAGAGTTCGTGTTTTAAATCTCTAAGTAACACATAACATCACGCCTGTTAACCCCGAGGGGAGGGGCAGAGCTGTACTATCATGGACACTTCCGCCTGATCACCACTAAGTTCATTTTTGCTTGCACTCAAAAAATAGAAGCGCTCTCTAGCCCCGCCCCGTTGACCTTGAATAGACGAATGAAAGATAAGACGGGCCGACTGCACTGTCGCTCGACGCGGTGACGCACGCGCCGTTCGAGATTTATTTTTATTTTCAAACTACTGCTATTACCTATTTATTATATTATGGACTAACTTCTGCCCGCGACTTCGTCCGCGTAGATTTCGGATTTGTGACAGGATTGCGTATCTCAAAAGGAAATCAAAATAACCCATAAAGATACAATTTTTTTTTTTTAAATATATTGAAGTAACAAGATGAATTTTTTAAACTTTGCGAAAAAGGAAATCAAAATAACCCATAAAGATACATAATATTTTTTTTTTAAATAAATAGAACTTTGCGAAAATTATGAAAACTTTATAACACTACAGATCATGGATGTGATGTAAATAGTTATATTATGACTTGATTTTTGATTTTGTAAACTTATTCATGCACGTGCACGGCCTTGGTGACGCCCACTTCGCAACGGGCCGTGCAGCAGAAATCGTAATATTTTAATTTCGCCATAACTTCAAAACCAAACGTCCAATTTTAATCATTCAAAGACCAAATATTATCTACATAAACGGTACTTACTGATGAAATAATTTATTTTGATAAGGATTAATAGCATGAGTAAAATAAATGCGTCTAGATGTAGTCCAAAAAAAATTCAAGATTTTTAAATTAAAAAATGGTTGTTGTGCCTCACTCGACATAGATAGGTATAGTGTGTCGCGGACTTTTTTGTAGATATTTATAAGATCTACAATTAATTTGAACATTTTATGGTTCTATCTTTTATAGTTTAGGCAGCGTACGCAAAATAAGTAACTTTTCTGGTTGATTTTTTACACCTTGTGTCCGAAAAACCCAAATATCTTACGGAACCCTATTTTTTCCAAAATAAAATTTAGCCTATGTTACTCGTCGATAATGTAGCTTTCGAATGGTGAAAGAATTTTTTAAATCGGTTTAGTAGCTTTTGAGCCTATTCATTACAAACAAACAAACAAAGTTTTCCTCTTTATAATATTATTAGTAAGTATAGATCGATCTGGGAAAATTCGTTGAGATAAATAATACATTTTGTCTTTATTTTTCTAATTAGAAATTTGATTTGATAAATCCTATTGTCGGTTAGGCATTAATTAAAAAGTAAAATAAAATTTTGAAGTTTTATCAGTTTTATTTATTTATTAACTGAACTGAACAAAGATATTCATAAAATATTGGACATAGTAAGTAGGTAAAACACACAATTTACAATATTCAAATTTTCTTAGGCTTTTTGCAATTTTCAGTTCAGTATAAGGTTGTATGGTAATAAAAAAATTCAAGACATGCCCTTCAGAACATATCATTGAGCGCGTTAGAACGCGGGTTTTTTAAATTTAGAACTAGGAAGTTGGTGTGGCCTAGCCTTCATTTCATAAGCCGTTGGCGATTAAGTCGCCAAAAACTTATCGAGAAAAACAATGTCCTATGTAAAAATAAATTCCGGGAGCTCTGCTCTCGGATAAACTGTGAGCACAGTAGGCACCATTACGTTTTGTAATAGTTCGCGGTAACTTTCGCCATTTACTCGCCCTGGGAAATGGACAAGCTCTCCGGGACCATCAGCACTCATCCAGCCCCACATATTAGCGCATATCCTTCTAGAATCATGATTAGGAATCACGTTTCTAGGTAGACATGTGTAAGTAATGCGAGTGATGCATCACGCGTAATATCACCCGAGCGCGTACTGTAACATCACATCACACACTACTCGACAAAAATAAGCATCACACCATCACACTAAAGATTACGCGCGCGGTAGCAGCGCAGTGGCTCGCGACATGACTCGCAGACTCGCTCGAACCGAGCCCTCCCGAACGCATCGCATCGGCAATGTTCGGTTTATATCGGAAGTCCGGAACTAGGCGCGTGCGATTTCGTATTTCGCCCGGTCAGGTGACTTATTATGTTATTTTAAACTCTATTTTTATTATAAAAGGGTTTATATTTCCTTGACACTATGTCCTATTACACTAGAACATTGCATTACATTAACGCGCGATGGTGTGCTATCGCATGGCGCAACATCCTATCATCACGCGTGATGTTTGAAGTGATGGTGTAATGTAATATTACGAAATGTAATAATGACATATCACATCACTTCGTGGTGCACTGTTTTGCACATGTCTATTTCTAGGTTCGTAGCGTGTATTCATCACGCGCCACAAGTGTCGACGACCATGTTGGCTCGACGTAAAACATTTCTCATCTGAGAATATAGCGCTTGTGAAATAGTGTCTACCATACGTTGGAGGTTATCAGATATGGACGTGGTGCCCGCGGCCTATCCTCTAAGACACCCTCTTCTTCATGGCGTCTGATCCACAGCTGGACAGTGTTTCTCTACAAGGAATAGTCTAATAACAAGTGGCACCATTAAAAAAAAAAACTGACTTGTTTCAAAAAACCCGACCGCAACAAACGACGAAATAGTTCTAAACAAATCAGTTTTCAGGTTTCATCCATACTGAACCCTAGTCCCAACTTTCTCGGTCCGTATATATGGAGGTAGTCCATGTATAGCTAGAAGGCGTAAAAGTACTGATGGTAAGAAAAGTGCTTGTATGGTTTGCATTTATTTTTATTCAGTCATCAATTCATCATTCAGTTGTAAATCTGCACCATTTTTATAAATAAACGTTATTATTATTATTATATCACAAATCACAGTCTGTATATAAATTAATTTAAACTCTCGTCTGACATGTTGCTGACACACATGTTACTGATACATAAAATGACTTGTTATCAGTTGCACTGGGGCATCATTGTAATGTCAAACAAAGAGATGCTTCTTATCTTATCTCGCTTCTTATCTTATAAATGATGAGAGAAAGACCTCTATGTAATTACCGAAACCCGCTAGGTATATCAAAAGTATCAAAGGATGCCACCGACTTTTGCCCACTGCGGTTATTGAATTTTATGACTCTTTTGTTCGGCTTGGGCTTATTGTAAAATTTCTAGAAATGAATTATTTAATAATTAGTCACTACCTACTTATTTGCACGGAATTTAAAGTAGGTTATTATTAACCAACAACAACAATGGCAAGCATTTTTTTACTTAAAACCAACTATTTTTATTTATTTATTCATATAAAAATTCGCATTGTGTTTGAATTATGCACATTCATTAATTTATAACGGCTAAAAATATAAATTATGAATTTCAAATAGTAAATTTCACTGCAAATAAATATAATCAATAACATTGAAACAAATAGTGCGTGTTTGAGCGAGAAAGTATTCCGAATTCGCCCGTCACAACAAAGCAGTATAATACATACCACTCTCATAAAGGTATAAGTAATTGCTTTACCAAGTATATAGTGATAAGTATAAACAAGATGTAAAATCTAAATATTTGCACGGCAGAAATGCCGAATATAGTGAAACCCATAGATCTTAAGAACTTATGTTAGCTACCTATATTCTTGCAAATAAATCTATCATTCATTCAAGTTTAAAAACTCTGAATATTTTTTCTGCATGTTTCTCGTTTAATTATTATACTAAAACACAAAAAAATGCAAAAAAAATTAAAAAAAATAAATTAAAAAAACAAAAATTAAAAAAAAAACAAAAAAAAAATATTATTATTATTATTTTTTTGTTTGTTATATTTAAGCAAAACTGTACTATTTTTTATGCCTTATAATTTTTGGAATAAATATATTATATTATTATTTATTTATCAAATACTTTTATTGATGTAAAACAAACTAGAAAGTATTCAATTACACACAAGATAACATTTGCATGATAAACTTTGCACTGTGCATCGTTAATAAAGTTTTATTTATAAATTAAGGTATTTTAAAACCACACAATTTACCATGACAATAATTAAAATAATTTACTCAAGTAAACAGCTCAATGGTCAATATTCAAAAGGTCCGGTAAGCGCGCCCATGTCAAATAGTTCGTCCGTAAAATTAAAAAAAGGAGTACACGTGATACGTCACTAAGCTGCGCAGTGCAGGTTGCAACTAATTGCGTTATCGCTTTCCTAATAGGCCAAAACTTTTAGGGGGCGTGGTTTGGCGCTGCCGCAGGATTTAGGCGAAAAAATTTTTAAGTGAGCAGGCGGAAAAGACCGCGATAGTAGTAACACCAACATTTAACCAGTTATGTTCAAGTGCCATGTAATGGGGGCGGCCTATTGACAACCGGGCACGAAACCAGACTCCGAGCTGCCACTGAGAATTTTCTGCAGGAAAAACCTAATACCACTTTGCCTGACCTGGGAATCGAACCAAGGACCCCGTGCTCAGCAGAAGCGCTTGCGATCACTAGACCATGGCAGTTAATCTCTTAGTACTTACATACATAACTGTAAATACTAGTGACACCAATTAACACGAAATTACAGGAAACATTAAGTGGTTGAGGAAACAAATTACGTAAGCGAAACCCGCAAACCTCGTTTAGGGCGTTTGGACGAATTAGCTATCATTACCAACATACCTTTCCTCTTCCCGGTACAGTAGGAATGTTCTTTTAACCTCATAGAAAGGGGTTTTTACTAAACTCTACTAGGTTTTTTTTACAAACTGTTTGGAATAGAATAGATTAGTTCTTTATTTGCACAGAAAGTAAGTACAAGTTACATAATAATATGTTAAGTGTAAAAACAGTTTTAATAAAGACTTATTAATATATATCTATATTATTAACACTTTCAATCAAATCAATATAAGTTTATCATGTCTAGATGAAATTCAGTACATAATTTGAAATAGGCAATACAATACATTATATCTAGTTTAATAATATGGAATGGAGTTCGAGGTCAATACAGTTAAATTGAAAATAATAAATTATATATAGGTACATCGTCCATTAGTTTAAGTGTTTTTTGACAGCTGTCTTAGAACGTACATATTCCAAATTACGTAAAATTTAATGTTAAAATGCGTGATAAAATAAATATTATAAGCTACCTTATCTTATTGAATTATCTTATTTATGGCTCCTTACAGACATTATAATACCGTACGTGTATCAATCAATGTTTTGTGTGTTGCTGCAATCACTAGTTCCATCTGTGAAAAAACGGTTTACCTAAAGGACAGGGTAAGTATAAGTCAGGAATACAGAGATGTCATAATGTCAATTTAAATTCTTATCGAAGTTTTATGTTAACTGCTATTTTATTATACAGGGTTATCACCCACCCTAGCGAATAAATTTTGCGCTGGTAAAAAAAGTCTGCTGCTTCATTGAAAAGTGCAATACCTACGCGGACAAAAGGTTTTGAACATCAAATTACTTTTTTTCAAACCGACGAAAAATTTCAACTCAGGGCATTTCAGAATCATGTCCAGTCACGAGCATAAATATATAAACACTTGGCTTTATTCAAAAGCTATTTACTCCTTTATTTTTTAATGAAATTTTATGTTGCTACGAACATAGTAATTTCGAACCCATAGATTTTTACAATGTGTCGTATTTCATTGTTGTTTACGTTATTTCACGCACAAATCGCAATTGAAAGTTTCCAAGTGTTGACATATTAGTGCTCGTGACTGTACTGAATCCATGGTTACAGTTTGCGCGTCGGTGTCCCTGCCACTGTATATCAAACATGTACAACACAACGAAACAGATAAGCCTAAGTAAAGTTTAATCAAGCACATTGTCAGACACAAACTACATTGCTATTTGAGTTATTTGAACTACGATTTACGAGTCCCAAACAAATAGTCACTCAAGTAGTCTAAGTACCTATCTATTGGGCTGTCCTTGAAACTAGACACAGACTTAGGTATAGACAGGCAGACAGGCCAGACAGGTCTCTCCAGACGTTACGTTGCGGCGGCGGTGCGGTGCCTCAGCGTTGCCGCTGCGAAGTCCTAAAACTACCCCAAAATAATTACCAAAACTAATCATATTCTTTTTCAATTTATCATGTTTAGATATGTCGCAGTAAGATAAAAAAAAAAGAAAGAAAGCGGTTCATAACTGTCTTACTAGGAATATAACTGTGTTACGACCACGATCTAGTAATATAACTATGTTACCAGACGAATTCTAGTAAAATGGTTGTAAGAGCGGGATGCAGAGTGCGTCCTGCTCCCCGTGGCATTATATTTGGATTTCAAAGTATATACTTTGAAGTTGCGTACTGCCCAACCTGGAAATCGAAGCCAGGACCCCAAGCTCAGCCAGCGCGCTTGCGACCACGAGACCAACGCCACCGGGGCAGTTGGTACTCGGTAACTTGAAATCATAGCGATGAGACGACGTAACGTATCGGCAACGCCCGTGTGAGCCAACCATAGACATGCCATTTACCAAATGAACTATGATAGTCTCCAAACATGTTTAGCCCTAAACTTGTTCACTTTGATAATTACATTAGATAACCCTAAGTTTACTTAGCCTGATTGTTAGTCAAGTGTGATTAGGGCAATTTAATTAATTAAGTCAAGTCTGATCTAAAGATTATGCTGGGATTTGTATAGGAGATTGTGCCTAGTTACTTATGATGAGTTTACTATACCTACGTCATCATCTGCCTTGTCGCCTTCTCCCAGTTATGTTGGGAATGTGACCCCTGAGTTTGTTTCGGCCTTTCTTCTCAGAGTAGTCAGATAGGAAACGCCGACTTCATCTAGTTTTAAAAATATCATTGCCGTTAAAAAGTGTTTGTACTAACCTACTTATTGAAATAAAATCATTTATCATAATTACCTCAAAAATATTTTTTTACATCTGACTATTATCTAGTTCCAGAGATTAGCGTGCTCAAACAAAAAAAAAAAAAAACAATCGATCTCTAATAACTTAGTAAGGGTGCTGGTTGCAACATCTGCCTGATTTGTTAACAAGCATAAGTCAAGTGTACCAACAGATTACTACTGTTTATAGATAACATTGTTATTTGATTAAATAAATTATTATTAATACTCTAGTAATAATAATAGTCTACTGACCGACTTCGGTCACGGTGACCAATCTGAACAGAGATTAGCCCGGTACGCAGGAGATATTATAGTGCGTAAGTGTGTGCGTAAACACAGGTGTACTCTCTGTTCCTTTACTCTCATAGTCCGATGGGACCGGGGAGAGATCAGGCGTAGGACCAACGGCTTTAGGGCTCCCACACATAAACACGATACGACGTCGCGTCGTACAATGCCAATGTCAGAAATGCCATTACGTTGTGATCTCGCCTTCAAGCATATACAAGACAGCATGATACATGCCAAGTCTGTCACTAGCAGCCGTCCGGACAATCGTTGACGACCACCATCTTTTTTTTTTTGAGGATGGGAAATCATCAAATGACCCCTCCCGCTCTGGGTGGAGCAAAAGGGAGTGTCAGACTCTTACTGACTAAAACCCACCCGTGTTCCTTCCTTAGCCCTTTATGTTCCAGGGCAGCGGTAACCCTTTCGGACGATCCCGCTACCCTGGCAGGCTTCGGCCGTATCGGGCCCCGTCACTTATGCTGACATCTCTTTGAGGCGCGCGTGGAACACATACACGCCGTCCGGCACGGGCCTAGTCCTGATCGGACGGAGAGCTACCCATTACTCTCCGCCCGCAGGCCCGCGCCTACGGTGGCCGGGAGTCGTCACGCGGCTCCCGACGCCCGGAGCGTCTTCCGCGGCGGCTGAGGCGTGAGGTCCGTTCCCTCGCCCACCCCGCCACCTCCTTCGCTAGCATGACTGCTTCGCAGAAGGAGGTGACTGCCTCCCACTCCCTCTCGCCCCGGACCATGGCTTGAACCAGTGCCGGACGCGAGAAGTCGCCGCCGCTGCCGACTCTGTCAGTACCTGCGGGGTACTTGCGTAACGATCACCATCTGACAATGAATGGTGGCACCTATGTTATGAATCGAAGGATTTTACGACGCGACGTCGTATCGTGTTTATGTGCGGGAGCCTTTACGTGCTTTCCGAGACACGGGGGTATCACACCACCGACTCCCAAACTCCAGGCTGTTACTGAGAAATTCACAATGGCAAAACCCAATAACACTTTGCCCGAACCGGGAGTCGAACACAGGACCAGCAGTCGCGCTTGCGACCACGAGACCAACGGAGCAGTTAAACGAACTCTATTACGTATAGATAAAGGACTTTTGTTAGAAAATCTATTACTTCAGCTATTACCGAGAGAGCTAAGTTACCCTAATTTTAAACTAGCACAAAAATAACTTCTACAATAACAATAGAACATCACTCAACAACCAAGTACTAAATTATTATTCGAGCATGCTGCAAGCAATAAGTCTAAGCTGCTAACTGCTAATTTGTAAGGGAACCCTGTAACTGGGACGTCTTCGACGGGATTAATTAACTAAATGAAACAAGTTTTTAATTGTTTCTTTACCCCGAGGCTATTTATCTTCAAACCGTGGCGTCGAACGCGGCGACGCTCTATAGATTAGGAGATCGTAAACTCGGAATTATGGAGTTTTTTAATGGTAAATGATTACTTATTATGGTTTATATTAAGGGGAGTACAGTTTTCTTGAAGAAGCGTCCTTTCTTCTTTTCTTTCTTTTTTCTTATAAAAACATAGATAAATAAATATCATTGGAGTTTGCCAAAAAGCGATGGAACGCAGCATTCTGGGTGTTAACAGACAAGGCAGAATTCGGAACACCACGCTGCGGTCCAAAACGGGCATACTGGATGTAGGAAAGAAGGCTGCCAGGCTGAAATGGGATTGGGCGGGTCACATCAGCCGTATGCACGATGACCGCTGGGCAAAAATGTCCACACAATGGGTGCCTGAAGATGGACGGCACCGCCGAGGCCGGCCCAGAAAGAGATGGCGAGACGATTTGGACGCATACCGCGAGGGCTAGTTCGAGGTGGCGCGGGAAAAAAACTTCCTGGAAGGATTTGGGGGAAGCCTTTGCCCAGCAGTGAGACAAATAAAAATTAACAAAAAAAAATGACAATGCATTAACATTTTATTATGTAGTGATAAATAAATGATAAATGATTTATTTCTGTAATACAGGGTGGCAGGGACATCGACGCGCAAACTGTAACCGTGAATTCAGCACATGATTTCAGACCCTAGCGTAAGTTTTTTTTGCCGTATCATCATCTGCCTAGCCTTTTCCCAACTATGTTGGGGTCGGCTTCCAGTCTAACCGGATGCAGCTGAATACCAGTATTTTACATGGAGCGACTGCCTATCTGACCTCCACAACCCAATTACTGGGTAATACGATACCCCTTGGTAAGACTGGTTGTCAGACTTTTTTTGCCGTATATCAAAATAAAATCTGCTGTTTCAGAGAAAATTTTATATAAAAGTTTTTTTTTATAACTGACGAAAAATTTCGACGTGGTGTTGTTCAGAATCATGTACTGAATCAATTGTAACATAATATTGTGCATTGATGTCCCGCCACCCTGTATAAAAACAATATTACACGTCAACTTAAATACAAATAGAAAAAGTTTTTCATGTTGACTTAAAAGCTATCTCCCAAATGAGTTACTTTCTTATTTATTTTAGGGCTGGTTTTTCCAACGCCAGATAATTTTACCCGAGCAATAATTTTGAATGTTTGACAGTTCTTCCATACAAATTCTGTCAGACGTCAATTTTATTCCAGGAATAATAATAATCTGTCGATTGAAAAATCAGCCCTTGGTAAAGTAATTACGCAAACCGCCAATCTGCTTTATATAATTTTAAGTTATAATATTGTATTTTCTCTGTAAGTGATTGTGTAAATCTTTTGAGAAAATAAATGGCCAAAAACTGTAATTCAAAAAGCGCTAGAATATAGAAATTAACTTCGCTTTTCTCGTAGAAACTTGTCTAAGAAGCCGTGTGATTAACTACTTATCTATCTTCAAAACTGTTTTGAAATTTGTATTTTATAATGTACTAAATGCTTAACTTTGTTCTGGTAAATTAGGTGTCTAATGGTTTGTGTACTAGAATTTAAATACCTAAGTAAGTAATGACAAATATTTCGTAAGTTGCGGTTTGAGCATTTTGATTTTAAAGGGGTCTTTTTTTTTTGTTTTGTCAGCCTATTTTGTGTCCCACTGCTGGACGAAAGCCTCCCCTTTTTCTTCCAAACCTCCCTGTCTTGTGCGATGTCTGACCATGTTGGACCCGCAAACGTCATCAGATCGTCACACCACCTTCGTAGTGGTCTACCTCGACGGCGATGTCCTCCCACTTGACTGCAAAGCAGACTTCTTCTTATACCGGGTCAAATGAAATTATCTAGCGTAACTCCGCAGACGTGATTGGTATCGCTGTCTTAACATGATAAAACCAATTTTATAAAAAGATATTTTTTGGGTTATCGACGATATTCACTTAAAATGTCAGTTTTTGTGTAAACTTCACAGACGTGATTGGTATCGATATCTTAACACGATAAAACATATTTTCTCAGCTCATACTTCAAGTAACAACACTACCAGCCATCTTTGATCCCTAAAATAGAATTAACCTTTTTTTATTTAATCGTGTTTAGATGTCGATAGACGTGACACCCATACCGAAGATGCCTGACAGACGTGATACCCATCACGCCTGCAGACGTTTGCTAAATAATTTAATTTGACCCTTATAAGAAAAAGTCTGCCTTGCACCATGTGCAATTTTTTTTGTTAGAAAAAATTCTTCTGTTTCTCGAAATATTCAAATGATCACTCAATAAATGTGACACTCACGCGGGAGTGGGTCGACATCCACATTATGGCCCACTCCCTTTCACCTGTGTCCCAGCAGTGGGAATTTACAGGATGATTATGATTCTATAATTTGATACTAGAATAGGTTTCATTGCCAGGCTAAAGAATCTAGACTAGCCTTTAAACAAGTTGTCTGGCATTGTTGCTGAACTGGGCCTTTTTGGTGCAGCCGTGAGGCACACTTTCCTGCTATTTTCTTACATCGGACTTTATACTTTCTATTTGTTTTTTTATTAGTTGCTATCTGATGTATAGTGTGTATTTTAATCTGTGCTAAATAAATGTATTTCCTTTCTCCCTTAAAAAAAAAAATAATAATAATAATAAAAATAAAAAAAGGACAACGGACAAGGTAAAAATAGGACTAACGTAGTATCCAATTTCACCCAAATGAAATAAAACCTCTACATTCCACATTGGTTTCATAACACCTATCATAATTCATACTGAATTAAGGTTACATACACCCATTATTATCAAATCAATAAGTACTATCCTACAACAAAAGCTAATTTCAAAACAAGATTACAATCGCCGCCATATACAAATATAACAAAATATTGCACAAACTAGGTCGGACGTGAACAATTTAACCACAGTAGCATCATTGTACACTTGCAGTTCAAAACTAAAGCATAGACAATGAGCTAGTATAGTCTGAACAAAGTAAAGTTTTTAAAGGGGTAAATTTTATTTAAATTACAGTTATGACAAACTATTTTCACTACGTACAAAATTAAAAGACTAACTAACTATATAAATAAATAAAAAAACAAAAGGATAATTAGGCGTCGAAGTACTCGTCCGCAGCTGTCATCCGGAAACGTGCAAAGAAGACTGACAGTATTGCCACGTTGAATGACAATTCTAATTCTTTGGTCAAAGAATGACCCAGCTCTCTGGTCACGTGAAGTGTCGATCAGCCGGCGACAAATTTAAAAAGTAAATACGGTTTTAAAGAATTCTAATAAAAACACGAGGTAAGCAAAATGTTCTCTATAGACCGTTTATTGAATAACCTGATAGATTTTCACATTTATTGTGGATATTATTTGTAAATACGTTTTCAAGTGGCATGAGAGAAATAGCGTTGCGGCTTCTCTTGAATTGAAAAATGTGATTGAATTTTGTTTGCCGTTTGTCGTTTGTTTCCTGGCAAATCTCGTTTTGTTTTGTGATTGGTTGACTAAAATACAAACTACCAATAATAAAATTTTATGGGAGTTGACAGAGGGCGTTAGCGCACTTTGAGTATATAGTACACTATTCAGAAGTGCGAATGAGCATAAAGTGGTGGAGTTCGAACCCCATTCATAACTTTTATGAAAGTTACGGATCATTTTCCGTATATGAACACCCCAAAAGGGTTAGTCATATTACTACACTCGAGAGCAATGAATCCGGGTCACTTAAAGAATGTTAAAAATCTCGGAAACTAAAAATGATAGGTTAATGCAATAAATTGTATTTAATAGACAATGTAATACTCCTTAAATGAAAGTAAAAAAAATATGAGTCACCATACATTTTATTAACACAAAATTACATAAAGAAAAAAACTGCTGATCTCTCCTTAAAACAAAAATAGGAAACATGAAATTTTTGAACTTTATTACGATTTTCTTGAATTTTAATACTTCGTATTGCCTCCTCGTGCTTCCATTACTGCGTTTACGCGGTTTGGCATGCTGTACACCAAGTTCCTTATACGATTTTGGGGAATATTCTCCCATTCCTCTGTGAGAGCAATTTTGAGCTCACGAAGCGTGATTGGGGGAGGGTTTCGTTGTTTTACGCATCTGCCTAGCTCGTCCCAAGCATGCTCGATCGGGTTGATATCCGGGCTGCGCGCTGGCCACTCCATACGAGTAATGTTCATCTCTTGAAGGTAGTCATTCACAATCCTACCTGTATGAGGTCGGGCATTGTCATGCATAAATATAGCATCCTCACCTAAATTGACCATAAATGGACCAACGTGATCATTGAGGATTTCTTCCACATATCTTACGCTAGTTAAAGAGCCGTTTTCTATGATCACCAGCTCTGTGCGACTTTCAGAAGAAATTCCGGCCCACACAAGAACAGACCCACCACCGTAGGCTACTTTTTCTTCGATGCATGCTTGCTTGAATCTTTCCCCTGGTCTTCGATACGCTCTGTGTCTTCCAACGTGCTTGTAGAGCATAAATTTTGATTCGTCGGAGAACATAACTTTTGACCAATCTTCAATACTCCAATTTACGTGGCTCTGGGCATATCTTAGTCTTGAAATACGATGCCCACGCTCCAGTTTAGGGCCGTTTGCAGGTCTAAGGGGTTTTAAGTTAGATTCAGCAAGCCGACGTCTTACTGTCCATGCACTTGGGTTACTTCCTCCGAGGCGTCGAAACTGATTTGTGAGTTCAGTTCCTGTGAGAAAGCGATTTCGAAGCATGGTGTTCACCAAGTATCGGTCTTCTCGTGCTGTGGTACACCTGGTTCTGCCCGTTCCTGGTCTGCGTAGGTTAGAACCAGTTTCTTCGTAACGTCGGAGAACTCTTTGTACTGTTGACAGCGACACACCGACAGTCCTGGCTGTATCGCGCTGACTCCGGCCGGTTTCCAGCATTGTAAGTATTCTGGTGCATTCTTCAGGCGTAAGCGACATAATTTCAGCTTGAATAATGAATATAGAGCACAATCAACATGTTTATGTACCCACATAAATGACAGATTACAAACAAAAGCAAAACCAAATGCTGTAATTTCGTAGTTCCATCTTCGAAAGTGGCCCTTTTTCAAATTTGATTTTTTTGATGATATAACTTTACAATAACTAAGAAGTTTTAATACCTTCATTTAAGGAGTATTACATTGTCTATTAAATACAATTTATTGCATTAACCTAGCATTTTTAGTTTCCGAGATTTTTAGGATTCTTCAAGTGACCCGGATTCATTGCTCTTGAGTGTATTTATACTACTTTTACCGACACATCATCATCATCTGCCTAAACTTTTCCCAACTATGTTGGGGTCGGCTTCCAGTCTAACCACTGATGAAGCTGAATAGCAGTATTTTACATGGAGCGACACATCCAATAAAATAAAAAAACTATGCCATAATGCACATTTATGTGTAACAATAACATTTAAGATCATTTACCTTTTCAGGTAAACACTGCAGTTTCCGTGACGAAGGAAAAAAGAATTTGGAAATTATCAAGAAAATTAATCATATTTATATTGATAGCAGAACTGCAGTCCTGTAATAAGTCCACATAAAAATGATGAAAATAAACTAGAAATAGATATCATTCGTAACGAAAAAAACAGATGAGAATCGAAATAAGAAGTACTCACGATCAACACAGCCTGTCGCAGTCTACTCCTGGACATAGGACTCTCCCAAGCTGCGCAACAACACCCTGTCCTCCGCCTTCCGCATCCAATCTAACCCAGCCACCTTCTTAAGTTCGTCGGTCCATCTAGCTAGACACAATTCTATAGAAAAAAAAAATAAGATCAAGAAATTCAAATCAGAGAAACAATATGAACAAAATCGACGTCATAATCCACACAATATACATACTCTCCCTAATCTACCCAACATGGGATTGTTATTACTACTATCCACCACAATTCATGGGTTACTACTACAATCCAGGTTATCCAGGTTATTACCCAACCTACTACGATTTTGAAGACATTTATTCGCCGGATTATAAATATAATGTTACCATGATAAACATCACGACTGCAGCAACGACTGCGCCAGTGCCAGAGAATACATCTACCAGGAGAACATGTAATATATGGTGCTGGATTCGAAGAGTGGGGCTTTTTATAGTGCAGCAGTTGCTGGCTGATAACACATAGTGAGAAATAAATGGTTTTATTTACTCATTTGTTTTTAAAAGAACATAGTAAAGTACTAATAGTCGACCTCGAAATTCTTTAACAGTTTTTTTTTCTTCTTTGGCAACTGAGCCGATGTCGACTATTCTGCCAGCGTCTTTTACGTCTAATTTTGCATTACTGTCAATATTACAGATCTTTAATCTCGTGGCAATAAGGTTGCTGTTGGGTTGTTGCAACTGCGAAGTCTGTCAAAATCACAGTGACTTGTATCGTTGTTGTAAGAAGGTTGCTGTTGGGTTTCATTCAACTGTCAGAGGTAAATAACTGTAGAAGGGCTATACTTCTTTTAACAACGATTACAAGTTAATTGAAAGTTCACAAAGGTTGAAACATCCATACAAAAAACGTGTCACCGGTTATACGACACAAATGACAGATAGAAACTAACGGCTTTGAAGACGTTCCGTGAAAGATATTGTTCGCTAAACGCACTTTCAACGCCACGAATTGTATTAATGCTGCCGTCTCTGAACCCTGCCGGCGCGACGATTTCGTGCTCTGTGAGCTGAACGCTGCTCATCATGAAGGAGTATCAAAGTTTCAAAGGTTTGTAGCAACAATTTCTTACCACCTATTGTTTACGTGTAACTCAACAGCAAAGTCTTAATTCCTAAAGTTGCAACCGTTTCTTAATCTAAGTTAACCCATGTTTAAGTTAGGTCAAGTGTTAGCCAAACTTGTGAGGCCAACAAGTGTTAATTTAAGGTGGCCTGACTTAGTAACATTTGACGATTAAGTTCGAAATTTTACTATAACTATCCAGTCTGTTGCTGGTCTAAGGAACGCTTTATCTAACCTAACTAGCCTGTATTGTTCCAGTGCAGGGTAAAAGCCTTCCTTTCCCTTTTCCACACTGTCTTTTGCGAGTGCCGGCCAGTCCTTACGGTAGGAGTCAAGCTCGTCCCGCCATCTTCGTCTTGGCCTGTCGCGATGGCGTCGTGCGTTTAGTGGGACCTAATCGATGGTTCTTTTAGCCCAATTGTCATCTGACATGCGGCAAACATGTCTGGACTCCTTATACGGGGTCAAATTAAATTACCTAGCGAAACTCCGCAGACATGGGTATTGATATCTAAACATGATGCTATATTCCAGCACAATCCTGCTGATATTGAAGCTGTTGAACCAGTCATACGATGACCATTTCAGGTAAAGGCTATTCTGCGCCGTTATATTACGGTAAAGAGAGGGTTAACAAGTTCCTACAACACGGTAAATACCTTCTAATATTGGCGTCACGCAATCACCCAATATTTGAAGAGCGTCCTCATATGATCGAGTACAAATTGGATTCTACATGATTCTGCCCTTAACCTGAAATTAGTTTCGATAATAATATGCCTTGGAAGTGGTTCACCTTCAGAGAGCGTTGGTACTGCTAAGTGCTTACAATCCTGATAGATCACCCGAGCAGTATTACTTAATAGATAGGCAGATACTAATATATAACTTCGGTAAACGTACATAAGGTGGGACGCCCTTTTTTTTTTTTTTGAGGATGGGAAATCCTCAAATGACCCCTCCCGCTCTGGGTGGAGCGGAGGGAGTGTCAGACTCTTACTGACTAAAACCCACCCGTGTTCCTTCCTTAGCCCTTTATGTTCCAGGGCAGCGGTAACCCTTTCGGACGATCCCGCTACAGGTGGGACGCCCTCAGGCTAGGTAGAGCGACGATCTTCGCAGGATGGCCGGTAGCAGCTGGCTGAGAGTTGCCGAAAATCAAGTTGGATGGCGTGCAATAGGAGAAGTCTATGTCCAGCAGTGGACTGCTGTAGGCTGATGATGAATATATTACTTAACACTTTCAAGGACACTATACGGCCGTCATAACAATAAAACTTCTACTATGTCTCGTTTACCGCTCCGGAACCTGTTCAGTTTTAATTGAATAACACATCACGCCTCATATCCCCGAAGGGTTAGGCAAAATGTGGGTATAAGATACAACTAATAACTATAAAGACTGTACAAAATTCAAATTAAATGTTACTGGCTATAATATATATTATATATAATACTCGAGGGGTTTGGCGCTGATAGTCGAAATACAGGCTCTGCCTAGTTCGACTACAGATGACTATACCATTTACATTATTCCAAATTAGCCTGTTAAAATATTTTGTAATTTATGTCTTAGTTTCTTCAATAAACATTATTATTATTATTATATTATTATTACAACTCTTACAGTCAGCCACAAAAAGATGTATACGCGGACAAGGAACCATTTTATTCTCAACAACCTTTGTTCCATAACATTGTATCCATCGTATAAGTACAAAACATAATATTATACAATTTATTTTACCAAATCAAAATAAACATTTTGTCCCAAAACATATACATCCTTATCAATACGGCCAGCCCGGCCGTCGAGAGAATGTGTCCCTGACAACTCTAAGTGCTTACAGGTGTCAGGAAGTTAGTCTTTACACGACCGGACTGTAACACTAAAACATGTCCACATTCATATAAAGCAAAGTGGCCAATGGTCTTTAAATCTCCTTTTTTTAAAGTATTTATTGCACCCACATACTCTTTAAACCGAAATACAGAAACACACATACCTATGTACAGTCGCCAAAGGAGACAAGTAACCAGGTCGTCGGATATAGTTGAAGTTTAATAAGAAACCGATGGATATATTTTGCGTGGAGCGACTGCCTATCTGACCTCCACAACCCAGTTACTGGGTAGTACGATACCCCTTGGTAAGGCTGGTTGTCAGACTATCGGGCTTCTGACTACCCGTAACGACTGTCAAAGATCCACAAATTACAGCCGGGACCAACGGCTTAACAAAGGTGGTCACCCATCCAAGTACTAAAGTTAAATTGGAAATTGTCCGCCGGCAGTTCATTTTCCGCGGTCCCGTGCTTTATAATAGAATAAATAAAGTGCTTACTATTTATCCATGTACTCTCCGGGATTGCAAAAGAAATATTGATCAATAGCTTCATACTCTCACATACGTAGAGTTGGAGAATTTAGTCAAACCCTAAAGATCTTTCTTCCGTAGACATGCACACCAAATACACGTAGCGTGCGTGTAACGAGGTTCCACAAGCACACTTTACACTTCCACAGACACGTACTACACTCCATACAACACGCCCAAATACACTACATTAAGCACTTACCTATTTTAGTTTTTACTATTTTAATTTTTACAATTTTAATTTTAACTACTTTAATTTTTTACTACATATTTAATTTTTTACTATTTTAAGTTTTTACTATTTTATTTTTTACTACTTTAATTTTTAATATTTTATTATAATAGTTATTGTTCTTTTTTAACCATTACTGTATTTTCATCTCTGGAATCTGGAACGCTGTCGTCTCCCTTCTTGGAGATGGGCGTTAATAGCTGTGACACAGTTTTGTAACTAATGTAGCTATTTACGTACGCAATGAATTTATAAAATGTGTTTTTGTTCCAATAAAGATTATTATTATACTATACTACGTATACACCCAAAATTCGTAATTTGTCGTCTTTTGTTTCTTATCAAACAAAGCAATTACACAGCCCTCATTACAGAGAATCTTAGTGTGGAACATAAATAATTTTAATCAAAACGTTGAACGTCTCTAGAAGATAGTCCCAAGTAAAACAACCACGGGGCCGCAATTCTCAAGATAAATCAGTGTTCATTGTTGTTCCGGGAGCGCTAGGCAAACGAGTTGCCAGCCGAAAACATTAAATGTATTTGTTTTATCTTCACGCAGTAAATTAAGACGTATCTTGCAACAAAGAGGATCCGTTTAAATGTATTCAACTGGAGTTACGTGACAACACCACGAATATATTTTTCGTGCGGCAACACTGATTGCGCAAACATAATGAAGTTCTTTTTTTTTTAATCGGATGAGGGTTTTTGTAATACCGACGTTCGATTCAATAACCTATTTCTAAGCCCAGCAATTCAAAACCGACCATGCACAATTGATTGATTGCACATTTAATATGGAAGGCAGAAAAGAATAATTGCCAGCAAATCTGCATTCAAAACTCCCAAAGATCATCATCTGCCTAGCCTTTTCCCAACTATGTTGGGGTCAGCTTCTAGTCTAACTGGATGCAACTGAATATCAATATTTTATAAAGAGCGACTGCCTATCTGACCTCCACAGCCCAGTTACAGGGTAATACGATGCCCCTTGGACTGGTTGTCAGACTTTCGGGTTTCTGACTACCCGTAACCACTGTCATAGATCCATTAATGACAGCCGGGACCAATTGCTTAACGTGCTTTCCGAGGCACGGAGAGGTCTCGGTATGTAAAGTGCCCCATCACCCATCCACGGACCCACCGCGGCAAGCGTAGCTTAACCTGATCGATCGACCCGTGCGGCTGTTATTAGCCACAAACCCCTTAAACATAACTGGCGAAATGTGCGTATACTACACGTACACCTCTGCCTCCCTTCGAAGATTAGGTATAGGCGTAATTATGTTACGTTTAAGAACAGAAAAAGAATCTGGCAAGCAGGAAAACTAAAACGGCTACAGCAAAAAAAGAAACAACAAACAAAGTTAAGCAAATAAATCAGTCACGTATCGAATGAAGGAAATATAGAAGTTATTACGAGTTTCATACAAACCCAGAAATACAAACATAAATATAACTTTGTGTTCCCATGAGCGGAGATAGTGTATCTTAATCATATCTTATTCAACGAAATTATACGAAATAAACAGCATAACATTTAAGTAGAGATAATATACAGGGTGGCAGGGAGATCGCTGTGCAAACTGTTGCCATGGATTCAGTACATGATTCTGAATATTTTTCGTCGGAAAGAAATATATTTTTTGTTTTTTTTTATATTTTGATCGTGTAGGTATTGCTCTTTTCTATGAAACATCAGACTTTTTTTTATATGAGGGACGAAAAATTTCTACCCTAAGAGTCTAGAATCATGTACTGAATCCATGGTAATAGATGTCCCCGTATATGAACTGAACGCTGTCAGTCACAAATATGATAGATGGAGAACATTTCATATTGAGAACACTGTTGACATGTTCTAAAATATACTGGTCAGTCAAAGTCTATTAATTGATTATTTTTACATTTTTACAAATTCGCAAAACACGTATTCGTGTCTATGAAACCGACATGTGTCAGGCTACTACAATTTATAAATAACGTCACACGATTTGACGCAAACAAACCAAAGGATACGACCGTCAAAAAGAATAAGTAAATGTAAAATATTTTCCCTAACTTTGACCTTCACATTATCAAAACGTTATTGAAATGTCATTGACATTTACCATTTACAGCCAACAATAACGAAACCTATAAAGGAATGGAAATCTTAATAAGTGCGAAAGGCGGAGTACCTTATAAATAAACCATAGAAATGTAAAAAACAGCCAACAACTTCTTTCCTATATCTAAGAAAAAAAAACAATCATCTAATTACAATAATTTCATATTCGAAGCTTTGTTCAAACGATTTCAGTTCTATGCTAGTAAACAAGCTAGTCTAGTAATTGTCTTCATTTTACTTTAAGCAACCAGTACTGTCCTGTCGAGCAGGCAGGCGATTTACTTTGTGTAAATAATTGCATCACAATTGCTTTCAAAATGGTGAAGGAAAACATTGTGAGGAAACTGGCATGTCCTAGTACAGACGCCAGCAGGTCAAGCTACCCGAAACTGTCAAATTTTCCCAATCAATCTTGAACCTTAATCCTTTATCAATAAAGTTGAAAATCTATTAAAGAAATTTGACAGATTGTAGTAGCTTGATGTGCTGGCGTCTGTACCAAAAATTCGAAGACATGTGACATCTATGAACTCGCACCGAGCCCGCCTAGCTGTAATCTACGAGGCCTGTGTCCCAGCAATGGGACCATTATAGCCTGATTATTAGGAGTAGTGTTAAAGCCTGCTTTCCATACCTAAAGGCTGTGGCTGTGTCTAAACTAAACCTAACAGTCTAACTAATTCAAAAAACTTCTGTTGCTTACAACAGAAGCTTTTTTATTTAGTTAGACTGTTAGACCAAGTCAGAGCCTGTTTACATATTTATTAACCTTTGATGGTCTGTCTTGAGCTTTGTCGGTTAACTACTCGCCAATTTGGGTTAATATTGACACTACGGGCATTGCTAAACTCATACATAATCAGCCTATAATTTTCCCAACGCTGGGACACAGGCCTCATCTCGGTGAGAGGGAGTGGGTGAAATCCATCACACGGGGCCAGTGGTTGGTAGGTGTCACGTGTATTCGAATTTTTGATTCTAGGACATACCGTTTCCTGACGATGTTTTCCTTCACCGTCTTGAGAACCACTGTTCTCAAGACGGTGAAGGAAAACATCGTGAGTTTTATCACCACTGTGATAAAATAATTTACGCAAAGTAAAGCGCCTGTCTGGGTTCAAACCTGCGACCTACAACTCGTAAGTCGTGGCCGTTACCACTAGGCCGCCACTGCTTCCATTACTTTAGAACAGGAAGATTCTTAGCCTTATAAGATTTACCTAAATCTCAAATACAATCAAAACCATGTGACTAAAAAAACAAAACTTCGTTCGTAAATTTTATTTTTTAATGCCAATTACAGTAAAAATCCAATCTAATGGAAGGCTATACCTATATAAGCGAAGAACGCCATTAAAAATCCTAGCCGTAATACCGAGGAAAGAACATTACAACACAGACGAATTGAAGGAACAGGAAAAATCAAATTCAAATCTCCCGGAACGCAGGAAACGTTAGCTTAAAATTTTAATTGTCCCCCGAAGACACTAGATCATTAACCAATCGAAGCGGGACAAAAAAAGAACGCTCAAATCCGTTGGAAATTCCCCTTTTGTTATATTGAAAGAAGTAGACAATTCCTTAATTAAACAATGTCTGAAAAAAAAATTCAATGAAGCGGAATTTAAGTAACCGGAGAAAATATTGTATCACAATCACCCGAAGACGAAAACGTGGAATGAGGAATTTGAAAGGAAATAAAAATGTGTTGTTCGCCGTAAAATATAATCGAATTCAGAAGAGTGTTGCCAATTGCAAAGCCTTAAAATATAATGCGTGCCTGTAACTCCAATTTCAATGAAAGCATTCACAAATTTTATTCGGTACTTAAGAGCGTTCTTCCCGCGCGGACTGTTTACTTCGCATTTCAAGTGATTATTTTATTAAATTTAAACCAAAGTACTATTTTTGACAGTCAGACACTAGATTTTTGGTATTTATAAGTTTGTATGCTACTTTTTTTTCAGTTATTTTGGTACTAATAAAAATTGACACATTGTCAATTATTTCCTTTTTGCAGTACTTATAACGATAAAATATTTTTATTTAAGAGTAAATGTTAAAAATAATTATAAATACCAACGATCTAGTGTTTGGCTGTAAAAAATAGTACTTTGGTTTAAATTTAATAAAATA
This sequence comes from Apamea anceps, assembly GCA_951799955.1. Taxonomy (NCBI): domain Eukaryota; kingdom Metazoa; phylum Arthropoda; class Insecta; order Lepidoptera; family Noctuidae; genus Apamea; species Apamea anceps. Next base: position 5,109,068 of record OX637509.1, read on the forward strand.
ATCACGAAAAACCATTAAAATGCGACGTTGCCAGCTCGCGCGGGATGAACGCTCTTAACGAATTATAAAAAAAAACTGTTTCTAGAAACACACCTGGCGTCTTTGGTCATTTTTTACATTACATCGCCTCGGGACCATTTTTAACTCTTATCGAAGGATTCAGAACAATGGTCAATTGTTTTGCAGAAATTCATCTAGTATATAAAACATTAGCCAGTGAATTTTCGAAACAAACCATTTCCTGGCGTTAGGAAAGAAAAATATCAATTTTTTTCTGTTTCAGCTTTCAGTAATTTTGTTGGACTTGACTAATGATGTCCAATCGTTACGCGTGACGTTAGTGTGATAATATCTACAAAAAAAAAAAAAACTGGCGACAATGGAAAGTAAGTCATTTTGAATCTATTGATACTGAAGAACTTCATTTTTCTATCCCAGGACGTTCCCGTAATGTTCAGGAGGGCATAAAAATAAGACGTTATGAAGAGACGGGAATAGAGAGACGTCTTCAGACAAACAAATAAGTTAAACTTTAAATGAATTCTTTTGAAATAGAACAAGAAATTATTTTCATGGCTGCAGAAATTACATTTATGTAACGTTCTCGTCTTGCAAGTTTCTTCACAATTTTGTTTGACTGAAATCATATTACATTTTCATTTCTGCCCTGTGAACCGCTGACATGGTTTGAAGTTTTCCTCGTCGTCTTCAGATCACAACTGCGCATTTTCCAGTTTGTATTGTTACAGCTTTAGTACTTAACTATGTAATTGGTCTCGTGGTCGCAAGCGAGACTGCTGAGTGTGGGGTCGATTCCCAGATCAGGCAAAGTAATATTGGCTTTTTTATTAGGAATTTCTCCGTAACAACCCGGAGTTTGGAAGTTGGCAGTGTGATCATGCTTCGGATACACGTTAAGCCGTTAGTCCTGCGCCTGATCTCTCTCCCTCTGTCTCTCGTGTCGGATTGCCGTCCCATTGGACTATGAGAGTGAGGGGAGAGTGAGGTTACTTGCACACAGACATGTGCTCTATAATATCTCCCGCGTAGATGGCTAGTCTCTGCTAAGATGGGCTGTCAAGGCCGAAATTCGATCTGGAGTACTTTTACGTAACTATGTTGAAATACTTTCAGAAATACTCATCTTCACGACTTTCCTATCAATAGCTGTAACAGTGAACAGCTATAAAACAAAGTTTTTCTCACAAAGCTTGGAATCGGAACCTCCGATCTCGATCCTGTACGCGCGTGACCAGAAAAGTGATAAAATAACAAATGATTGTTTAACAGAAATGTATCCACGGAACCTGTATAAATACCCTCTGCGTATCGATAGGAATGACATCCCTTGTATAATACATTGTGTGCTCAAAAAATTCGGTATCATGACAAACGATGGTTATATAAATATTAAGAATTACTACAGGAGAGTGCAGTCGATTCATAGGTACGATCCGAGAATATTAATATCGGACGTCGGAGAGACTTGTGCGCAGAACATTAATGGAATGAATCTGGACCATGATGTGTGTAAAAAAGCAAAAGTATTTAACGACTGTACGCAACTGTACGCTGTGTCGTACAGAGATCCTGACGAATTCCAGTTGTAGACTTATAGATATGTACTCTTTTTTATATTTATAAACTTGTTAATAAAACCAATAAACGCTACCGCTGCTTTTATTACTGTGGTGCCCCCTTTAAGATCAAATCATTTACATTTTTATATGAAGTCGATGTAAATTAAACCATATTTCTTTCTTTACGTTTTGCGGACCTGCTTTCATTGAGGGCTTTTGATTACAACATTCCAGCATAATTTAAAAGTACTCTCTCTGCATATCAAAGCCTTGGAGGTTTCATTAGACCGTACACAAGCTGTCCTGATTTTTTATTTCGTTTTAGGAATTTGCTCCTTACTTACTTTATTAGTGAATCTGATGTATGGAAATGGGGGTCTGTCTGCCAGATGGATACGCTTAACATTATTAAAATTTCAAAGTCTTTTGGAGTAGGAATTCTGGATTCCGGAAAAAGGCATCTAATACTTAGTAAACAAGGGTGGAGCCACGAGACTAGGTGGTTATGTGCAATCGTATAAACAAACCATTATGATGCAACCTTTATGATGTTTACGAACATGTGCACCTTCGGTCACGTGAATTTTATCACAACTGCACGACTGGCTTACAAAACACATTACATTATTAACATTGCTTTTGCAATTAATTAGCGTACTGTGATTAGAAATCAAGGAGCTTGTGTCTAAGTAATAACAGTCGCACAGGCCGCTTGATCAGATGAACCTCCGCTTGCCACGGTTGATCCGTGGATGGGTGACCATCTTTACATATCAAGACTCCTCCGTGGCTCGAAAAGCACGTTAAGCTGTTGGTCCCGGCTGTCATTCGTCTTGACTCGTCTGATCTTGGACTGTCGTTACGGGTAGTCAGCATCCCGAAACTCTGAAAATCAGTCCTACCTTGGGGTATGGATTGTGGAGGTAAGATAGGCAGCCGCTCTATGTAACGTACTAGTACACAGCTGTATCCGGTTAGGCTGGAAGCCGACCCTAACATAGTTGAGAAAAGGTTAGGCAGATTGATTCACTTGTACATTGATTTTTAGGGTTCCGTAGCCAAATGGCAAATAACGGAACCCTTGTGGATTCGTCAAGTCTGTCTGTCCGTATGTCACAGCCATTTTTTTCCGAAACTATAAGAACTATACTGTTGAAACTTGGTAAGTAGATGTATTCTGTGAACCGCATTAAGATTTTCACACAAAAATAGAAAAAAAACAATAAATTTTGGGGGTTCCATATTGTCCCCATTCTTGGAACTGAAACGTAAACCGCAATTTACCTTTTATTCAATCAACTCAAATATAAAAATAAAAAAACCGTAAGTTTTTTTTTTTTTTTTTTTTTTTTTTTATTCGAAGGTATTTATTTCAATAATATCAACTAACACTAATATACACTATATACAATTATATACAAGTATATAATACGAAAAAATATAGAAAAAGGCAGGAGCTCATTGGGCATCAAAAAATTCGTCCGCATCACTGTCAATGGGATAAGTGCCCAAAAGGCTGGCAGCATTACCACGTTGGATGGCAATGCTGATTCTTTGGGCTAAAAATAGGCCAGCCTTCTGGTCACGTGAAGAGTCAACCAACCGCTTGGCGATGTCACGAAAAATTCGATGAGCACTCGGACCCCAAGGCCCTAGTGTTTCAACCCCAAACGGCTCAAACATATAGCTCCCAATAAGGTTGTTATATTTGCGCCGTTTGAGGTTTTCTGCTCCTGCAGCAGCCGCCCCAGCACAGCCCACCGTGCTAGGAAGATGGGATGGCGCGAGGGTGTCGACACAGGTTGCATCCCACACCAAAGGCCTACCCAACTTCCAAGGCATTATGGTCATTCCATCGGGCCTCTTTCCATCGTCGCGTGCCAAGCCATTGGGTTCTAAAACAGCTGGCACCCCGGCGGAGACAAGAGCCCGACGGATGATGTCGTTAATGCTGGCGTGCCTTGCCATCCGTCCAGCGCTCTTGCTGCAGGATAGGCCATGGTGTCCGAGGCAGTCGACTGCTTCACCGCATTGACAGCGATGTGGAGCTACGCAAGGAGCGCCCAGACGCAAACATGTAGCGAGCCGGAATGTGGTGTCACCCAGCATAGTGCCTATATTGGGTGACGGTAGCGCCTGAAGCCAGAGGCCCGACTCCCATTCACCCACAGCCAGTAGGCGGGCACGCTCAGCAGTATTGGTGGACGTATTAATAAGTTTATTCCGTACCAACCTGCAGAGCGGCTCATCCCACTGTCTCTGGGAAGACGGGTTCTCGGGCTGAACCGTGTCCGGGCAAGTCACTTTCCAGGCGTTCACCGCGTCGGTCAAACACGGCACTTCAGAGTCAACCTGAGCAGGAACCAAGATTCGTGTGGTTAACTTTTCGGTGCTGTGGACCGAGGATAGGAACGCCGGTAGGCTTACACTAGAAATTTTGCGGACGCCGAGCCCACCAAAACGAATGGGCAGTGTGGCTTGCAGCCACGCGCGGTCGTCCAAAGCCACATTAAAAATGGATGTAATAGTATTGCGAATAATGTGATCGATTTTGTCCAAAAGGTGTGGATGCTTCCATAAAGAGGAAGAACGGAGAAAGTACATAAAATTTGGACCGAAACAACAATATCTGATTAGGGTGAATGCCGAATGTAAATTAATTTTAGAAAGTCTATCCGAAATATCGTTAAAATGTTTAATTTTTCCGTCGACGAATGGTGAAAAACTGTCTTCTAAAATTGGGGAACCTAAGAGGTGCAATGAACTTTTTTCCAAAACTTTGATGTCTGGGGCTACTAAATTAAATTTCTGTATAGTCGATAGTCTGTCAGTATGGTCACAAATGTAAATTTCACATTTTGAGTTGTTGAGGTCAAGGCCGATGGATTGGAACTGCTGCTTTAGGAATTCAAGATCTTTTAGAACGGTGTCTACGTCACCTCCTAGTGTTCCGTCATCTAAATACCACACATTGAATTTTGAATTTAGTTGTTGAATTATGGGATGGATAGCCAAACTGAAAATGACTGGCCCGAGAGGATCACCTTGTTGGCAACCGACTGCAGATTCTAAAACGTTCTCTTTATATAATAATTTTGATGGGTGCCTGTAGCACTGCCACATAAAACCATAAATTTCTGGTAACTCCTTTTTTACTTCAGCCAACAAAGTGTCCCTGTTAACAGAGTTGAAGGCGTTCTTAACGTCAACCTTGAGGATGACCTCACCTTTACTGGCATTTAAAAAACTAGTTAGGGCATGTACGGCAGCCTCGCAGCCCCCTTTGGAACCAAAGCCAAGCTGTAGGGGCTGGAACTTATTGGACAGAATGTCGCCGTATAATTTACAACATATTTTGGCTGCCGTACGCCTGTAGGTGCACCCAACGGCAATGGGACGAATGCCGCCGTCCCTCTTGCGCAGGGCACATAAATTGGCCCCGTACAAGACATCGACGACGGCATCATTCACACCGCCGTTGAGCATCAGGTTAATTAGAGCCGCAAGCTCCTTCAAAAGCGACTCACCAGCTTCCCCGGCGCCTGAGCTCAATAAATCTTTTAAATGCTGAGGAGTCAGGCCGTCGAGGCCGCCGGCGGAACCACTTCGGAAGGAACTCACGGCTGCTATCAGCTGGGGGGCAGTAACATTAAAAGGTGTTGAATCCGAGTCGAGAGGGAGGGGGGGGTTTGGAAAGGTGAGACCATCCGCAGGCGCCGGATGTTTACTCTCCAGGGCAGAAAGGGTTTCTGGAGAGTAGGGTGCCACCACATCACTACTGAAAAGTAGCCTGGCCGCTCCCCTGATATCACCTTCGCTTAATTTGGATTCTACATGTGAACATAACCCTTTTCCTGAAAGGTTATTGAAAACAGGTAATTTTGGATCCAAAATAAGAGTCGAATTGTTGCAGTTGTCTTTAATTTGGGTTGTCAATGTTTTTTTAGTTGCCAAATTCTTTTGGACATGCAAAATCCTATAAGGGAAGGTGAGTAGTTGCTCCCAGGCACTTTCTGAGTTCTCCTGAGTCGCAAGACGGAGACATCGTGCCAAACTCAATGCAACAGACCGTCTCGCGCCCCGGGGAACTCTCTTTAATACTGGGGTCGAATTTTTGAATTTTGCTAACGTTTTCCACAAAGTTTTATCTGGGGTTGTTGATGTTGGGGATGTGGGTGGGGGGCACAAAGGTACACTATGAGGTTTGTGAACCTTGCCATAGTGTATCCGAAGCCCCCGTTCACCTTTAAAGAAGCGTGGTTGGGAGCAATGGGGACATCTCACCTGGACATCGAGTGATGTGGCAGGTTGACTGGCACTATTTCCGACGTCGCTACAGCCGGCATTTAGCATAAATATACTTACCCAAAAGAAAAATAACTATAAACACAACACAATATACACTTAAATTATTATTTACACAAACAAACATCAAAAAAATACGATATAAAATTGTCTGTCATGTCACTTGGTGACACGAGCTTGACGGCTGCGGCGCACTGCCGCAGACAGGCGTAGACAAACGCAGACGCGCGGGCCTAGGGCGCCGCGGCGCCGCGCTATTATAGCTCAGCTCTCCAAAGAGGATGTTCAGTTTTTGTTTATTGCTGTTTTTGATGGACTGTTCGTGATTCTGGACTTCCGCTTTTTTTCGTGAAAATGTAGATGAAGTTAGCTGTCAATATTTTTTCCCTTGGTTGACTAGTACAATATTTATTATTTATAAGGGGTCCTTCTGGTCCGGAGTTTCTTCAACTGGGTTCTCTTATTCGTTTATTTGGGTAACCACAGTACAATAATGTTCTATTTTATAAAATCTACTGCCTAAGGGCTGATTTTTCAATCCAGTAAGTTTTTAGTTACATACCTACAAATTTGTACGGAACCCTCGGTGCGCGAGTCCGACTCGCACTTGACCGGTTTTTTTTACTGTGCTTAGAAGTCAGAAAGTTTAAGTAGTAATGAGAGACCTGTCCAGAACATGACGCACTTGCTGGAATGTCCCAAGTGTCTATATACCTGCACTTTTGAGGATCCAATAAACGCCACTGATGCTGCTAACGTAACCACCTACTGGACACAAGTTAATTAAAAGACTCCATTGACTCGAAGGGAAGAAAAGTAAGAAGGAAGAGTAAGAAGGAGAAGTAATAGATCTATTTGTGAAGGACCTCGTGCTACGTCCTGGGGGCCTAAAAAGGCCACTTTGGCAGAATCATCATAGGATAACAATATGAATCATCTTAAAAATCGTAAAATGGTCACAAACTCACAATTTATATCACAATGAAATAACATTTAAACTGTAGAAATAAAAAATAAAAAACCAATTTGATTAATAAAAACTGTAATGAAATATTTACCGATAAAATTACGGTTTTTATTTTTTTCATGCGGCAATGTTTACACCGAATACGAAATGAAATTTTACGAAAATTAGAGGAATTACTAATGATCTGCTGGGAATTCAGGAAATGAATAGCTTTTAGAGGTATTGCTTAAAGTGGCCTTTTTACCAACTTTACCTATCTGCAACAAGCAGTGTTACTGTGATCCGGCTCGAAGGATGTCGGCTGTCAGTGCGGTGAAAAGCATGAGACGTTTTCCTTTAATTTGGTGTAAAATATAAACGAAATATGATAACCGTTCATCTTATATGCTGAACAATAATTCATAGGTACATATTTGGAGACAAAAGAACGTTATCACCTTGATTCACCTTGGATTGAACAGAATACTTATTATAATACAAAAACGAATTTTTGGATTGGTTTGGTTGAGTTCAAGTCATTTTCATAACAGTCTCAGGAGAATACCTCGAGGAAATAGGACAAATTGTTCTAATACAATTTCAAAGATAAACAAAATATTAGGTCCTCGTGAAACCTAGCACGATGTTAAAATAACACTGCATGAAAGAATACACACTGAAGTTCATTAATTTAAGCCTGCGGGTTGATTGCGTACCATACATACTTCAACAACAATTAAAAGAAAAAAGAAAAATATTTTATTCTTCACAAACAAAACGCACAATTACAAATAAAAAAACTTGAGAGGTGTCAAGGGACACCCTGATGGAACGAAGTTCTGTTCGATTAATTAGTGAAGGAATTGTAATAAAATTTTATTTTTTATAAGTTATAATATTTTTTTTTTGTTATTAACAAATAAAAAAACACAAACAAAAAAACTGGCTTGCTTTCTATAAGAGAGAGAGAGAGAGAGAAACACGCACACGCCGCACGGCTTACAACTATAGCAAACAGTGTCGTTACAACTTTTGGTCTTAATTTTTTCACATAGTCAAAAGACTTGTACTCAAGAATAAAAATTTAAGTTGTGAAGCAGACAAATTTTCCGCACATATGCAGCAATGAAAAGCAATATCCTTCAAAATGATTTAGTTTGTAATTGAAAGTCTGTTACGCTGCTGAGTTTTAGTACCAAAACCATTAATTGGTTGTCACTCAAATTAAAACAGCAATAGTAAATTGTTCTGATAAGATCTGACATTGTCGGGGGTCGCTACAAAAAAAACCGGTTAAATGCGAGTCGGACTCGCGCACCGAGGCTTCCGTACAGTAGATATGTAATAAAAAATTTACGGTTTTCGGATTTTTTCCTTTACTTGTGCTCCATGACATTGCTTCTTGCCAAATTTCATGATTATAGGTCAACGGGAAGTACAGACGCCAGCACATCAAGCTACTACAATCTGTCAAATTTCTTTAATAGATTTAAAACTTTCTCGCTAAAGCATTAAGGTTCAAAGTTGATTGGGAAAATTTGACAGTTTCGGGTAGCTTGACCTGCTGGCGTCTGTACCTTATAGGTTTTGATTCTGGAACATAAACGCCCGTATCTTTTGATTGATTGATTGATTTTAATTTTTTTACTGCTTCAAGGGATCAGCAAGGGAAGCCAAGGCAAGGGATCAAGTGGCAGCCTTGAGTTTATGATATCCATTTCAACTTGATAACTCCACGCGTTCCTGAGAAAAAGGGCCTTGGACAGATGGACAGACAGATGGACAACGAAGTGATCTTATAAGGGTTCCGTTTTTCCTTTTAAGGTACGGAACCCTAAAAACATCAGTACCTATGTCTGGCTCATATATTACGTGTCCTTTAGATTTAGATCGTCTAGGACTCTAGGCTTTTGAATTACGTACTGGAACATTCCTATAAATAGAGGTAATTCTGAGAACAATTCTAGGAATTAATTTATAAACCGCGTTCAGTTCGCTCAAATGTAAATGATCTGCTTAATAATATTACTTTCTCCAATATAAGTCGCTTTTCGTGTCTGTCTGTGTGATCGCGTTGTTGTTATAAACTACGCATCGCATTTTGATACGCTTTTCACCATCATCTGCCTAGCCTGTTCCCAACTATGTTGGGGTCGGCTTCCAGTCTAACCGGATGCAGCTGAATACCAGTATTTTACATGGAGCGACTGCCTACCTGACCTCCACAACCCAGTTACTGGGTAATACGATACCCCTTGGTAAGACTGGTTGTCAGACTTTCGGGCTTCTGACTACCCATAACGACTGTCAAAGATCCACGAATGACAGCCGGGACCAACGGCTTAACGTGCTTTTCGAGGCACGAAGGGGTCTCGGTATGCAAAGATGGTCACCCATCCACAGACCAACCGCGGCAAGCGTAGCTTAACCTGACCGATCGACCTGTGCGGCTGTTATTATTTAGCCACGGGCCCCTCTTTCACCATTATTTAGAAATTTCATTCCGGGAGGTTTACGTGTATATTCTATGTACTTATATCTATACAAATAATAATTCTGAAGAATTTGTTTGAACGTTTATCTCGAGAACTACCGGATGGATTTGAAAAATAGTTTTTCTTTTAATAGCCCAGATCTTAAGGAAGGTTATAGGCTACACGTCACGCTACGGCCTTGCAAAATGAAAAAGTCAGTAGAAAACGTTAAGCGAAAAAAGCGCGGATGGACGATACTCTTTCACGCAAAAACTACTGAACGGATTTAGATGAAATTTCGTACACAGATAGTATATAACCAGGATTAACACATAGGATACTTTTATCCCGATATTCCCACGGGATCGAAACTTATGCGGGTGAAACCGCGGAGCGCAGCTAGTAATATATAATTCGTAAAAAAATTGTGCTTATCGCATTCTGTACAGACGCCAGCAGGTCAAGCTACCCGAAACTGACAATTTTTTCCAATCAACCTTGAACCTTAATGCTTTATCGATAAAGTTGAAAATCTATTAAAGAAATTTGACAGATTGTAGTAGCTTGATGTGCTGGCGTCTGTACATCAAACTAAGTCACATTGCATAAAGTTAATTGCTGGGAAACGACTTTTATTTTTGGTGTGAAAATTTGCTGTTTGCGGTAGTGCGCACTGCATCCCACGCAAAATATTGTGCTTAGGGTTTATGCAACGATACAGGGGTCGTGGAGGTATAGTTGTGTTATATATAACATTACAAACTTGTTTTCGTAAAAAACCGTCAGTTTATGTTGGAATTTTGACATTCAATACCGTTACGAGAAGGTTCCCAGGTACGGTCAGGCTTAGGGGAGGACCCTTTACAGTCTCCCCAGGGATGTGCCTTACAGGCGTTGCGCAGAGGGGGTTCCGGAATTGGTATTTTAAGAGGAACCGGAACCACCCTTATGTGCTAATGGTGATCACCGGGGTGGTTTTAGTGAGGTAAAAATCCCACACTACCCAGAGGTCGGGTGCCTTTTGTAGGGTTCAACCCCGAAAACAAAAAAAAAAAGTTATGGTCCAGTACACAAAAGATGTAGATTTCAAATCCAATATCCTGGTCATTCTCGATTCTTCTGACCAATACCATTCTGCTAACCAATAGTATCAAATGGCATTTTCTAATTTATCCTTTGACAAACTCCGGAAGCGAATCTAATTCACCAAGTTTCAAGATTACGTTTCGATATCATTAACGAAGTTATCGGTACGATTTACGGAAGGAATCTAGCGTAAGATTCTAATTAAAGCAATAATTTTCAACGTTATATTGATACTACTGAGATGAAGAGTTTTGAAAGTGCTTACACTAGCCGCGCCCCGCGGTTTCCCCCACATAAGTCTCGATTCCGTGGGAATATCGGTGAGTTCAGTATCGATAAAGGAACCCGGAAAAAATAAAAATTAGTACCTTTAAAAAAAAAAAAATATCATAAGATGGACCTAATGTAGTACCTACTAATGAAATTACAATCGTTTAGAATTGATTAAAAAATTGGTTAAAATAAGTTTTTATTTTGTTTAAATGCTAATTAATAATTTCCTAGAACTACCTAACTACTATCGAACGCAATGAAATACCTACGCCCGAACACTTCGATAACGCCGGTTGAAGGATAGGTAACTAAGTAAGTATGTAAATTACAATTGCAACTACTTATTTCTTCTTCCATAATAAAATACCTACCCGTATTTCTGTTGAATACTAGTTAAACAACCTTTTTTGTAGGTTTTGTATTTTGATGGTCCTAAACCCGTTAAAATACGAAGGAAAAATTGGAATTGTAATTTACATACCGTTGTAGCGTTAGGGGCGCACATCTTGCGCCATTTGACGCGAGCCGTTTTCAGTAGCTAATAATGCGCCGGCCCTTAGTATTCGGACGCGAGGTTGCGGGACAAAATGACAACGCGTTCGATAGTAGATAAGTAATTAAAGCATATAAACAAATAAAATAATTTAATTCTAAGCGATTGCTATTTTAAGTTAGCAGGTACTATAGTAGGTTGATCTTGCAATAATTTTTTAATGTTTTTTTTTTTCCTGGGTTCCTTTATCGATACTGAACCTACCCCAAAGCTATGCCACGCCATTTCTTTAACACCCTGTATAAACGGTTTAAGGACAAACAGGTTTCATCATGCTTGGTAAATTTCTGAACGCAATTTCCAATTTATCAGCGTCTTCTATACCCTGTACATTAGGTTAACCGTTTTTTGACAGCTGTCTTAGAACGAACTATTCCAGATTACGTCAAAGTTAACTTTAAAATACGTATTAAAATAAATATATAACTAACTTATCTTATTACATTATCTTATTTATGGCTTCTTACGGACATTATAATACCGTACGTGTATCAATCAATGTATTGTGTGTTGCTGCAATCACTAGTTCCATCTGTCAAAAAACGGTTTACCGAATGATCAGAGTATAATGGACGATGACATCTCCCCCTTTGTTGCCAGTATACCACGAGAACGCTGTATTTCATCATCCCCGTTGCCTTCTCTTAAAATTTAATAAGACCGTCTTTCACTCCAATCCATCTTGTCTTTTATATGTATACAACATCTTATACTGAGTTACCGTCATCATACCTGCGATGTTCACCTCTTTAACGTCCGCCATTTTGTTCTATTCCAGATCTCCTACTCTTCACATTCTTAATGCTCACCGGGTTTGCGTACGCTCGAATATCGGTGATGTATGCTCACGACAAGCTAAGCGACATAGTTGCCGAGCAGTGCTTGAGCGAGATGTACCCTAAGAACAAGCGCATTGAGGTGCAGGAGTCAGATGAGCCCTGCATCATCTTCTGTGTGCTCAAGAAGTTTGGTATCATGAGCGCCAGTGGTTCTATTAATTTGGAGATTTATAAGTAAGTATAATCTTTAAATATTTTTTTGTTTTTGCAATGGCCTCCCCCAAATCCTTCCAGGCATCCTTTTCTTGAGCCACCTCGATCCAACCCTAGGTCGCCGCGCCTAGGTCGTCTCGCCACCTTTCCTGGGCCTCGGTGGCGACGTCCATCCTCAGGCACCTACCGTATGGAGACTGTTGCCCTGGATACGGCTGACGTGACCCCCTGAAGACTTTTATATGATAATAATTCAGAAATAATAGCTCAAGTAAATTTTTAAAATTATAATCCCGAAAATAAATATGTAGTCTTGAAAGACGGTCACCCAGCCACGGACCAACCGCGTCAAGCGTAGCTTAACCTGATCGATCGACCCGTGCGGCTGTTATTACTTAGCCACAAACCCCTCTCCTCCTCCTCTCCCTCCTTTTCTATACATATTGTACTGAAATACCACGCCTTCTACAAGTAATTTATTTTCTGTCCCAATCCTAAGAATATATGAAGGTTATTCTTCAGTCCAACACTCCTATTATAAATCGTGTCCGTCAGATAGTTGTCTAAGAAACATGTCGAGCCCAAATCTAGATAAATGATAAAAAGAACACTTGGTCCGAGGATGTCCGCATCTATTTCGAGATTCCCAAAGAAATACTCCTTTTTAAGGTCACTCAGACCAAAATACGGTCTGTTCACATATATGTAGCTACTTCTGTTATGACGAATCGTGATTTTATTGTGGACGGGTTCAACTGTTTTTTACGTGTTCGTCATTTGATCTCGATTGGGTGAATAATCACAATCCGGAAAAAGAAACGATTATACGTTTTGTGAATACACTGTACTCGTAAATTCTATGTGTAATTTTTTGAGAAATTTACTTTTTAATGGCTTTGAATTTAAAGGTCAAATTCACATGGTTTTGGTAAAATCTCTTTACTAAATCTTTAACTGCAAGTTTTGCAACAACACAAATCAAAATGTAGAAATACCTTCTAACTAAATCAATGTGTTATTGTCATCGACAGTTAGAAGAACTTGGCACTTCGATTAATTAATTTAACTGGTCAAGAAATTAAACGTGTTTTTCACTTTGTATACATTGTTGAATTCGACACTAGAAGTTTTGTCATTTCGCGGTCGATATAACAAGACAGTTAGAAGCTATTGTCACTTCGCCGTCGATATTACAATATCGATTTACGTGTTTCTTATTACAGAAAAAGAGTAAAAGTCGCGCACCAACTAGATCAAAGGAACGGGATAGCTGACTACGGCGGCAATTGCATGGAAAGCGCAGAGGCGACTCAACACAAGCAAGACGTTTGTAAAAAAGCCAAAGTGTTCAACGACTGCACACATTTATATAGAATCTTACTAAAGTAACTTAATCATTGTCTAACAAATCCGTCATTTCTTCAGAGAAAACGAATCACTACACACTTACTCCACACAGGTTCTGTTCGAGATTTTGTGCCCATTAATTAATTAAGTTGAGGGTCCTCAGATCATTTAATTTCTTTGATGCCCCGAGCAAAAAGTGTGGTAAATTAGGCACCACTCTAATTTACTTGAGCCAAAGTTTATCGTCGGTCTAATTTTCTGTGAAATCTTTGCTCTAATAAAAGTATTTTATATGAAAAGGTGATAAAAATACGTGTTTTATTTTCTTTTTCCTCATGAATTGGCAAATTCGCTGAACAAACAACGAACAAGTTAAAAGCAACCTTTTAGAACACGTCACAGCAATTGAATTGGAATTTTTGCACGAACGATTTCACATTGGCTTATCAAAACAGCATTCTGGATCTGCAAATAATTCGTACGAATGGTACGAAACAAATTAAGTAGAATCCCTTGACTTTCCATAGCCATATGCTTCACTTGTTAAATGTGTTAATGCTTAATTTTGCTCTAAGAAGATGGAAATTTAGTGTGTGTATTCAGTGTGACATTTATTTAATTTAGCTTCTTTTTGGCTAGGATTCACTTGGCAACTATGTTGGTCGTATAAATGGATTATATTATCATTAAATGTCTACTTCAATATCAACATTATTTTACCACTAAATAAATCTTTATTTTTTCTCTGTTTTTTTGATCTACCGAACTTAGTCATTTTATTATTTTATGCAATTTTATTAGTAATCTTGAGTTTTTAAACCTTTTTCAACATTTGCAAACGACATTTTTCATCAACGACTTGAAATTCCTTTTTTTTTTGTGATTTTGTTCTTTTTATGCGTCATGTTGGACGCAAATAAATATATTTTCTGTCTTTCTTCCCAGTATAGGCACTCGATCGCTTTTCGACAGTGTAAGCATAATCAGCCTATAATATTCCCACTGCTGGGACACAGGCCTCCTCTCGGTGAGATTAGATGTCACATTTCATTGAATTTTTGGTTTTAGAAAATGCCGGTTTCCTCACAATGTTTTAATTTTTCCTTCACAGTTTTGAGAGCAGTGGTGATAAAGTAATTTACACAAAGTAAAGCGCCTGTCTATTCGAACCTGCGACTTGTAAGTCGCGGCAGCTAGGCCACCATTTGTCTCCAAGACTACAATATATTGAATTATAGCGGATTTTATTTACCACGTCACACCTACGGAATTAATCCAAGCTCCTTTAGATGAATAAAGCTTGTTCAATTACGTGATTCTACATAGATAGGGGATTTCGTTCAATAGTCGACATGGGGGAAGGCTGCTAATTAATTTGTATTTATAGACCAATATACCTTTTGTTAAGTGGTTTGTCTCAATTTGTTTGGTTATTTTTCTACTTTATTTTGTTACTAGCTTCAGTTCGCCACTTCGTTCCCCTGAATTTTTTGGTTTATGCGTATTTTTATATTTAAAAATATTTTTTTCCTCAATTTTGCTGATTTCACCTACCACTGTTTATCTCTGCATCATTCAAAGGTTGACTGGTAGAAAATGCCTACAACATTAATTCGGCCTCTGTACATTTGTGTGCTTAAATAATTAAATCCTACTAATATTATAAATGCGAAAGTTTGTAAGGATGGATGGATGGATATTTGTTACTCTTTCACGCAAAAACTACTGAACGGATTTGGATGAAATTTGGCACACAGATGGTTTATAACTAGGATTAACATATAGAATACTTTTTATCCCGATATTCTCACGTGGTCGAAACTTATGCGGGTGAAACCGCGGGGCGCAGCTAATAAATAATATATTTCTTGTTCCCCCGACTCACCCCGTCGCATCGCATTGCCCGCCCGCGATATACATCCTCCAGCTCCTAAGTATCCTAGCGTGGTGTTAAATATATAACGCCTATAGAGTTCCTCAAGAATTGCGCTTTCAAATGCAAAAAGTTTTTTTGAAATCCGACTGGTAGTTCCGGAGCGCGTTCAAATAAACAAACTCTTCGCAAACAAACGCTTTATTATCAGTAAAGAAGATAGATTTGTTTTAGTAAATCTCTATAGGATTAAGAATAGAGATAAGAGTCAAATTTCTTTTAAAAAGAAAAATTTCCAGATTTTGTAAGTTAAAATATATGAAGCTGATTATGATGTCGTGTATGAAAACAGAACATGCAAAGTCCAAAACAAGTAATAACGCAATTAGGGCCAAAAACACTGAAATTTTTAAATTTTGCTGGAATTTATTTCGCCTTTAATAACTGCATTTCATTTCTTTTATTTCACCACTACGAAAGCGAACAAAATTACAGCGCTTCAAAGTAAAGTGGACATCCTGCAATCATTAATTTTTATTTTACTAGCACTCATTTTTACTGCGTTCCGAATAAATTATGTACAACTTTCCCAATAAATAATTCAACATGAATGAACGCTACTATTTTGTTTCAGAATACAAAGTTTCTTTTTTTAAATGTAAAAGTTCCACACGTAGAACACTTAATTGAAATGCTTCTAGAAAATAAGCTTAACATAATCTGTAGAGCCATTTGAAATTCAAATTGGGAATCCTTTGAAGGCAATCTAGAACGATTTTTAAATAACAATGCTTTTACCATAAAAAATGCTGGTTTTTTTTTCTTATTTAGGCAATGTATTATGAAGCTTTATGGTTTTATTGTGTTTTCGTAGACCGTACCTATTTACATTTATACATATTATTATTTACGTCTGTTAGATTCGAAAAACACGTACAGTCTCTTGTCAACATTATCTGACTCACCCTAAAAACAAACTAATTTAGACCCTCTGCCGGTAACATTAAGGTTTATTCAATTTATATGAGCTTAACAGACAAGTGCTCGAGGACTCGATGAACAAATACAGAAACGCAAATTTCATCTTTAACCCGTAACGTTGAGGTAAACCCACCCAACATTGTCGGAGCCACCGGCATTATAATATCATTTTGTTAAGCTATTTTAGGTATTCCCAACAAGTTCTCGTGGCTTAGCGGTTTGATGCTGGATTGGCGACGAACAACATGTGGGTTCAACTTGTTTTTCTCAGTCTTATACACAGACCACGAGACCAGATTTACTTGAACGCAATCATTAAAATAAGCTATTACACTAATTTTATTATAACAAGTAGTTATAACATATAATGGAATAATCGTGTCAAACGTAGCTTAGCCTGATCGACCGACCCGTGCGGCTGTTATAACTTAGCCACAATCCCCTCTTAGTATCTAGCATACTAAATAAAAAACACACGTTACCTTTTAAAAATTTAATCAAGAAATCAAAACAAATGTTCAGTTACCGCTCAGCAGTTGAGAGATGACAAACATGGCTATCTTCTGTATCCAGCACCAGATCGAACAACCCTTCTTGGCTGGTTCCTCCTCTTCTTCATCATCACCCTTCGTGGTTGCAGCCATCGTAGTTTCCTCCTGACATGCCACGAGGGTTATCAAAACCGTCAAGTAGACCACAACCAGTAAGACCTTTTTCAAAATCATTTTTGACCTTTCTTTATTTTCTTTGAGTTTATTCCTTTCTTTCTTTCTTTATTTTGTTCTAAATTATACACATGTGTGTTGACTACAGTTTTTGGAACAAATAGACGATGCTCAGTTGTTTTCAAATCATGCTGTAATTTAGATAGCCATCTGTTCCGATTGTCATCTGTTTGGCTTTGTATAAACTCAAAACAAATGAATTATGAACTGCAATTTTGTTTGCAAACGTAAAACTAATGTGTATTATGGATGATAGGGTCATTAGGCAAATGGAATAAATTTCGGAAGCGATTATAATGAGAGGAAATAATTACATTGAATCATTTGCTGCAGTTAAAATACACAAGGTCGTGAAAAGTTATTTACGGATAAACAAAGGCAAATAGGAGACTCAAGCAGATCTAAAACTAAAAATAGTTAGTTTGTGTTTATGCTGGTTAGGTAACCAGCATAAACACAAACTAACAATTTTTAGTTACAGCAATGGATTAGCAATATGTTTCAAAATTATTCAGATTTACATTGATGGAAGTCGGTGGCAAACAACGAAAATGCGAACCCAACGACACCGAGTTCCGAAATTAAAGTTATTTTACACTTTGTAGTGTCGTTTTTGGAAGTCAGTTGTTTTTATTTTTCAAAAAAGTTTTTATTTTTCACTTTTAAGTTGTAATTTTTAACAGTAATTTTGGTTTAAAAACCAAACTAATGAACCGTTTTTGATGAAATTTCTTTGGGACCATTTGGGAAGTAGACCCTCGCCAGCAAAAAAAGAATTTTTCAAATCGGTTGTTATACAATATGATTATCGACGTAGGGACTAGTGGCTAAGTAATACCAGCCACAAGGGTTGATCGATCAGGTTAAGCTATTCTTGCCATGGTTGGTCCGCGGATCGGTAACCATCTTTACATACCAAGACCCCTCCGTGCCTCGGAAAGCACGTTAAGCCGTTGGTCCCGGCTGTCATTCGCGGATTTTTGACAGACTTTACGGGTAGTCAGAAACCCGAAAGTCTGACAACCAGTCTTAACAAGGGGTATCGTTTTACCCAGTAACTGGGTTGTAAAATACTGGTATTCAGCTGCATCCGGTTAGACTGAAAGGCGACCCCAACATAGTCGGGAAAAGGCGAGGCAGATGATGATGTGATACGTTACACAGTCCGACCCCCAAGACATACAAACAGGCCTTGTTTGGGGGTCACCGTCCAATCAAATTTTGTACAATAATATAATTATCGATGTTAGGATTTATTAAAGAACATTCATTTTATTGACACTACTAACTATTTAAACTAGGTATTAATTTAAATTACTATACCCCATCATCTGCCTAGCCTTTTCCCAACTATGTTGGCGTTGGCTTCCAGTCTAACCGGATGCAGCTGAATACCAGTATTTTACATGGAGCGACTGCCTATCTGACCTCCACAACCCAGTTACTGGGTAATACGATACCCCTTGGTAAGACTGGTTGATACCCCTATACCCCATTGATATATAATACATCAATGCTATACCCTGTTCATTCGGTAAACCGTTTTTTGACAGATAGAACTAGTGATTGCAGCAACACACAATACATTGATTGATACACGTACGGTATTATAATGTCTGTAAGAAGCCATAAATAAGATAATTCAATAAGATAAGGCCGTTTATATATTTATTTTATCGCGCATTTTAAAGTTAACTTTTACGTAATCTGGAATATGTACGTTCTAAGACAGCTGTCAAAAACGGTTAACATAATAGACAGGGTATAACTAACTCACTATAGGACAAAAAAATACAAAAACAAAAGGACACTTAGGCGTCGAAATAGTCGCTCTTGCACAAGATCATTGGTCCACCTTGCAGAAGGCCAACGCAAGGTCTCCCGGTGCGCTATTTGAATACAGGGTGGCAGGGACATCGACGCGCAAACTGTAACCATGGATTCAGCACATGAGTTTAGACCTCATAGCGCCGAAATTTTTCGTCGGTTATTAAAAAAAAAAAAATGCTGTTCCATACGTTTTGACCGCGTAGGTATTACACTTTTCTATGAACAGAAGCTTTTTTTTTTTGATATCCATGGTTACAGTTTGCACGTCGATGTCCCTGCTACCCTGTATACTAATACTATTATACTAATAATATTATAAATGTGAAAGTTTATATGGATGGATGTTTGTTACTCTTTCACGCAAAAACTTCTGAACGGATTTCGATGGGCACACAGATGGTTTATAACCAGAATTAACATAGAAGATACTTTTTATCGCGATATTCCCACGGGATCGAAACTTATGCGGGTGAAACCGCGGGGCGCAGCTAGTAGTGAATAATTGCATGTTAATAGTATATATAATAATAGTTTAATAAAAATTTGCACCCTTGCTTGCAGGCAGAATACAATGCCACAAGTAGGTTAGTCAAAGTCAAATCATTTATTTCAAATAGGCACATAAAAGGCACTTTTGAACGTCAAAATTAAAATAAAATTGATTCTAGTCGCCCCTTCCAAAAGGTAGTGTTCGTATGGAGAAGAATGGGCAAGAAACTCCACCGTTACTCTTTTTAAATGTTTTAGAATATTTTGCATACATTAATTTATATATTGTTAAGTTATATATTACTATAAGACCTTACCTTTACCAAAGCAAGGTATTCCTAGCAAACTAACGTTTGATTTGATGATTTGGTTTTATTTGATTCAAAATCGCAATTCCACCAAATGTACACATAGTATGTATCAAACTGCGTCGATAAAAGCAATTACGAGTAGTATACCTACCTCTTTAATTCAATTGTTTTTCATCCCTCCCTGGCGATCACCGGCGTCAATTAGTGCGACAATGCAAAAACAAACAATATCTTTTAACGTTACAAAGGGATAATTCCGGCGTCTTTAATAACAATTTGTTCCCGTCATATCCGAGCAACCGACCGTGGAATAACAGAATAGATAGGAGCAGAAGGTCAGTTTCATGCATCGAGCGAAAGCGAACGTACAGACGCCAGCACATCAAGCTACTAAAATCTGTCAAATTTCTTTAATAGATTTTCAACTTTATCTCTAAAGCATAGAGGTTCAAGGTTGATTGGGGAAATTTGACAGTTTCGGGTAGCTTGACCTGCTGGCGTCTGTACACAGACACGCTTCACGTACAGCAGGGCTTGGAACCGGTACTAAAAGTACAGGTTCTGTATCGGTACTAAGCGGTTCTTGCCGTTTCGGTACCTGGACCACCACCACTGGTACACCAACTAAAAAGTACCTATCCCGAATTCAGGTACCCGGCGCGTGCCACAAATGTCATATTTGTGAACTATCCTTTTTACTTATTATATTATCTGGTTTATCATTCAAACTTACGGAAATATTTGTTTGTACTAATACTACAGGTCCTACACTGGTGCCGGTAGTTATGGTACAGGTGTAGTACCTGTACCATAACTACCGGCACCAGTTGGTATAATACCGATACTAGCCGTAGGGCTAGTATCGGTATTATACCAAGATCAATGGTACCGGATCCCAAAAATACCGATATTCAAGCCCTGAAGCGAGTGCAAGCGCACTCGCGACCAGCATTCGTTTAAGTTGAAGATCTCTGTACATACGCGTCTTGTGGGCGTGCGCCCGTTTTTGCTGGTTGTTTGGACCCGATCTTCTGAACCTATTTATTTTGTGACAAAATCTAATAAACTCCCATTCTAAATCCCGAACAGTGTAACCAGACCTCGACATTCCCCCTTCTTTATTTAAAAACAAGTAAACACCATGAGTAATGGACAGGTACTCGTGTCTTCCTAAACTGGGGAATTAACACCTCCGGGAACAATTTGCGATGTAACAGAAGTTATATAGTATTTTTTGTTTTCATTATTTAAGGATTTTCTCGCGTTCCCGTGAAATTAAACTGTAAAGTACTGTTTTATTTCTGTTTAAGATAATCCGGTGGCGTGGAAATGTTTTGCTGGGAATCGATAACTAATAATAAAGCTGAATAGTTTGAACGCGTATACAAAAATACGTTTCTTGTATAGAGACGCCACGGTTATCGAGAGACCCCCTTTAATTTGAAACTTTTTTTTTTTGTTATAGCGGCAATAGACATACACACCCTGTGAAAATTTCAACAGTCTACCAATTACGGTTCATGAGATACAGCCCGGAGGGTCGGACAGCAGAGGTTTCGTAATAGAAATACCTGCCTGGTTGTTACAAATATAATTAGTTGTTGAAAATGTCTTTACCAGAAGCGGCATAACTTAAATTAAACGGAGCTCAAAAGGAATTTCAACGAAGCGATCCTCTGTACGGTGTCAAAGTTGTAATATGATGAAATTGCACTTTGATTAGGACTCGCTGGCTTTCTCGGTATTATTACGTTAGCATATCATTTTGTATCTGTTGCGTCTTCCAAGGG
This sequence comes from Apamea anceps, assembly GCA_951799955.1. Classification (NCBI taxonomy): domain Eukaryota; kingdom Metazoa; phylum Arthropoda; class Insecta; order Lepidoptera; family Noctuidae; genus Apamea; species Apamea anceps. The sequence continues at coordinate 5,130,623 of OX637509.1, forward strand.
GATTTAGAATGTCTCTTATATTTAAATGTAATTGGTTTTTCTTTTGATATAATAATATCTACCTACTTTTACATAAATAATCTCACGTCTTCTTCCCAGGGGGGTTGGCAGAAACTATACAACACACTCCTTTTGCTTCGTTCATACTTGTAGTCAAACACACACGCCTGTTAGATAACCTATTTTTAAGCCTTGCGTATTATTGAATTATACATATTAATAATATAATAAAATATACTGTAGAGTAGGAGTACATAGGTCTGAACAATTACGCTGAATTTTTTCTTCAGTTATTAAAAACTAAATTAGCTCTGCCATTTTCGACAGCGTAGGTAGGACTTTTCTATGAAACAGCTGTTTTTTTTTTCTGATAACCGTCGAAAAGATTCTACGCTAGCATCAATTTTTAAGTTCTAGCCTTTAAGTTTTGTTAATAATATGTGTGATCATTGATCACTTATTTCTAAGATTGCTGGTAAGCATATAATTGCCGACTGTGTAAGACCGAGACTATTGTGATTATACTCTGCCGAGCAATGAAAAAGTGCCACCCACAAAATGCCGACAAACACCTATATCTCCTAAGACATATAATTTAAAATTTGAACACAATATTTAATTATTTACGTTTTTAGTTGGTAATATTCTGATGCGCTGTTAAATGTACTTCAATACGAGTATTGCAGACGGCGTCATTAAGCTAGCCTTTTCCGTTTAGGAGGAATTTGGTGCTTGTGAAAATGTGGAACTTTTTCATTACTCGCGAGTGTACATAGAAGCTATTGGTGTACCTTAATAAATAAATGTGCTGAATTCATGGTTTCAGTTTGCGCATCGATGTCCCTGCCATCCTGTATATAAGTACCTAGATTAAATTTTTTTTATTAAAAACGTTGCCCCACACTAGGAATTACTCCTGTATCGTGGGTGCGTTTACAAACATTTTCTCACATACACAAACAGCCAGATATTGAAACGTGTCCAGGATTAACTCGCAAACAATGTTTTTATATTTCCGCAGGAAGGTTATAAAAATAATACCAACAAACAGGAAGAGACGGCCACGTGGATGAACTTACTTTTATTTTTTAAACCTTAAGGCGTGGGACACGCTGAAGGGACGTGGGACGATGGGTCGCAGACGCGGTGATCTTTCACTTAACTTTATACAAAATGTATTAACGTGATTAGGGGGTCTCCTCTCTAAGTCCGTCAACGAAGATACGGGCGAAATAGTTGATCCGTCAAAACAAGGTTCAAATTATTTTTTTTGTTTGGGTAAATATTTCTCGTGAACCCCTCTCACAACTATCAAATCATGTTGTCATTCATTCTTAGTCCGGGCCCTGACCTAATCATTACGTTCATAACTTCGACCGAAACTACAGATTTCGTGCTTAGGGAGCAGACTCCCTGGCACAAAACATACAGAAAGGACAAGATGCGGGCGCGTCACTTTTCTATCTGCATGTTAATTCTGTGTGACCCGGGCCTAAGTGCGCATACACACGAGCGACCTGCGTCGACGAGGCAACAGAGGCAACTGCGGCCGTCGACACTCGTCAATGGTAGTCATCGATACCCTTCGGAGCCTCAGCGGCTGCCGCCGACAACTTGTCACTTGTGTACATACGAGTATGGTGCTCAAAAACACGAGCGGCATTTTCTCGCCGACAGTTGCTTCTGTCGTCGCCGCGTGTCGCTCGTGTGTATGAGCACTTATAGGTACTAGAAAATAAACTGATGCTCTTTTCACGGAAATAAACTACGTAGAAGATAATTTCACGACCACCTTGTTCGTGGAACTATTTTCTACGTAGTTGCAGATGTTTTAATCAAAGTTAAGTCTCTTGATTGATTTAGTGGAACTTGGGTTGCTCGGTTGGGTCCGCTGAGCGGGGAAATTTGGGCATTCATTATTTCGTGGAAAATCCTGAATGGTCGCGTTGCCGAGTCATGTTTAAACATAATGAAGATGGCGGATGGTTAGAAGAAAATTAATGTATCTTTCTACTGAAGAGAAGGAAAGAAAAAGTATTTATTGTGACTCATACAAGAAGATCACAAACTAAACTAAATAAATCAAAATAAAACACAGAGGAGAGAGGGCAAAACATACAGGATCTTCCTATCTGTAAAATCTCGCACGCTATTGTAATTTGACCTATGTTTACAAATAAAGCATTCTGATTCTGATTCTGAGGCTAGGCAGATTGATTAGGAATAGGAAAACACACATTTCGTATATTATGTAAGATGGTTTTATTGGTGTTCAAGAGGTAATAGATATTTTGGAGTGGCTTCAGGGTAATTTTCCACGACATCAAAATAAATTGGCCAGCAAGGTTAATTCCATCTTTTACTGGACCTATGATAAACAAGTACGCTGGACTAAATATAGAATACGAAATGACAGTTGTGTTTTGTGACGATTTAAAGCGCCCCGCTCGAGCGTCTCAGGAACTAAAATTGACACATTGCCGCAAATGGCCGTCGTTTTGTTTTGGTTCGTCTCTGACAATTTAGGTCTAAATCGTGGAATTAGACTTTTTGTATATTTTTGTTCACTACGAGATATTTAGAACATTTGCGCATCTTGTAAAACTCGCTATCAAAAATATTAGTTCCACGGACGCTCACATTGCTGTCAGCGCCAAAATGGCGAAAATCAAATGTCTTCATTTTATCATCGATAGTATGACGTCCATCGTACTTATACAATACTGGGTGGCAGGGACATCGATGCGCAACCTGTTACCGTGGATTCAAGACATGATTCTAAACACCACCACGTCGATAGATTTCATAGGTTATTAAAAAAAAAAGTTAGCTGTTCTATACATTTTGACCGCGTAGGTATTGCATTTTTCTATGAAACAGCAGATTTTTTTTTTGTTAACCGACAAAAAATTTCCACGCTAAGGGGTCTAAAATCATGTGCTGAATTCATGGTTACAAGTTAGTAACAAATAGGTCAGTGACTAGAGCACATCTAGTTTATAATAAAACATGACATAGGTAATACAGGCTGGTGTCCGTAACTCCACGTCAAAGCCTGTACACTGCGTACAAAAAAAAACATAACACCCCAGTTTTCCCCAAAGGCTTAAACAGAGGTGGCCTTTAACACGCCCACATTTTGCCAGTTACATATAAAAGGTATATTTACCTGTGATATCCTTCCGACGCCCCGATCCCCCGGTCCCGATATATCTGTCATGGTTTCATTTTTAATTCTTTTACCTATTATGCTACGGTAATTTTATTCTAGGTGCATCGTCTTCACATATAATGATTTATAATTTATGTGTACAAAATATTGTAAAACATTTTAAAAGTGTAACGGTGGCGTCTCTTGCCCATTCTTTTCCATACGAAAACTACGAATCAATTTTATTTTACTGTAAATTTTTACTTTCAAAAGTGCCGTTTAGGCACACTGTTTGAAATAAATGCGTTGACTTTGACCGATTTCAGTCACGGCGAGTAATCTCAAACTAGCCAAGTATGCAGGAGATATTATAGTGCACAAGGGTGTGAGCAAAGAGAGGTGCACTCTCTGTTCCTTTACTCTCATAGTCCTATGGGACGGTAATTCGGCACGACCGGGGAGAGATCAAAAACCGGATTGTCACTGAGAATCTTCTTAATGGAAAAACCCAAGCACTTTGCCCGCCCTGGGAATAGAACCCAGGACCCCACGCTTATTATATAGATATAGTTCATTGATCCAGCGTCAGGCACTAGTTGTCTGGCATTTTTGCTGCGGCACCAACTTCGAACCTCGGGGCTCCTAATGAGCAGGTAATTTCTCATGGAAAAACCTGAGAATCGAACCGCACGCTCAACAGTCGCGCTTGCAACCACGAGACCAACGCAGCAGTTAATTTAAACAAAGTTTCTTTGCGTGTCATATGTCTGTGTCAGCGCTAAGCTCTTGCAAACTACTCAACCGATTTTTATGCGGTTTTCATCATCATTTAGAGCATTTGTTTCGAAAGGTTTATGTGTACAGACGCCAGCACATCTAGCTACTACAATCTGTCAAATTTCTTTAGTAAATTTTCAACTTTATCGCTAAAGCAGGTTTGACAGTTTGACAGTAAAATTTGACAGTTTCAAGTAGCTCGATGTGTATCAATATTTAACGTATGAGTACAGACGCCAGCAGGTCAAGCTACCCGAAACTGTCAAATTTTTCCAATCAACCTTGAACCTTAATGCTTTAGCGATAAAGTTGAAAATCTATTAAAGAAATTTGACAGATTGTAGTAGCTTGATGTGCTGGCGTCTGTACATAGGTGTAGCACAGAATTCTCGTTTGTCATCTCACTATGCCAACCGTGAGAAGCCGGTGCGAATCACAACAAGCAGATATTTTAGAGGGACTTATGGCTACTTTACCAGGGGTTCATGGCTGAATAATAACAGCCACACAGGTCGATCGAAGGATATAAGCTACGCTTACCGCGGTCAGATTGTGGATGGGAGACCATCGATTACATATCGGTATGGGTAGTCAGAAGCCCAAGTCTGACAACGAGTGTCACCAAGGGGTATCTATCGTGTTACCCAGTATCTGGTCAGATGGGCAATCGCTCCATGTAAAATACTCGTATTCTGTTGCATCCGGTCAGACTGAAGGCTAACCCCAACATAGCTGGGAAGAGGCTAGGCAAATTTTTTTATGGCTAATTTACTGACATAAATAAATTTCAAATTCAAATTCAAATTCAAATTCTTTATTGCTAACTATGTGTACATAAATAAAGTTTTTAACAGAATATATCAGTTCTTAGAACATAGTGGCCCTGTTAGGGCATTGCAATTTCAACATGCATGTATGCTTATAATTGTAACAGTTAAACATGCATTAAATTGATTTACATTCATTAATTAAAAAGAAAAAAGTTATAAATATAAAATTTTAGATAGGACATCGTTTTAATTACATTATATAATTTTATCATTTACATCATATTAATTATAAATTATTAAAGTCATACTTAAATAAAAATACACATGTCACGAGTTTCCTGATTTAAAAATTATCATTATTCATTAGTTCAATTATGTCACAGTATTGTAATCATTTAATATATTAATTATCATAATCCTTTTAAAAAATATTTTACTGAATTATATTCACTTTAGTGATAGGTACTTTATTATACAAAATTATTTTTCCTCAAGAAATTCTGCTATTGAGTAATAGGCCTTTTTAATTAAGAAATTTTTCAGCATTCTTTTAAAAATATTAATTGAATTTATAATCTTAATGTCCATAGGTAGCTTGTTATAAATCTTTGTGCTCATACAGAAAACACTATTTCTGTACGCTCTAGTGTGGGACGCTTTATCTCTTAAGGTATTTTTAAGTCTTCTGCTTTTTAACGTATCATAGCTTGTGATGTTTGATCTTACTAAAATTAAAATTGAGGCCTGGTAGATAAATAGAGCAGGGAGTGTTAAAATCTTGAGATTTACGAAATGTGGTTTACATGAATCAATTTGGCGCAACCCACATATAGACCTCATACACTTTTTTTGGGCTTTGAACGCCATTTCTTTATCAGTCGAGTTTCCCCAATATAGTAACCCATACAACAGAGTGGATCCCACATACGCATGGTAAGCAGTAAGAAGCGCGGTCTGGTTGGATACTTTTTTAAGCATGTATAGAGCGTAAGAAAATTGATTTAATTTGGTACATACACTATTTACATGTGTTTTCCATGACATATTCGAATCCATATGGATTCCCAGAAATTTTGTATTTGCTACCTCAGCTACAGTTTCATCATTGTGTGCAATAGTTAAAGGAATAGATGTCGCGTTTTTATTTTTAAAGTTCATGTAATGTGTTTTTGTGAGATTAATTTTTAAATTATTTATTTGAAGCCAATTTATTAATTTAGATAAGGGGTCATTTATTTCATGTTCATGATTTTTGTTTTTATTATTTGTGAAAAGAACCGTACTGTCATCTGCAAATAAAACCATAGGTTGCCGAATAGCATTAGGTAAATCGTTTACGTAAATGAGAAACAGTAGTGGTCCCAGTATTGACCCTTGAGGTACACCGTATTTTATAAATCTAGGACTCGATGTATACTTAATCTCTGTCTTTGTAAATGGACATAACTGTGTTATTTCAGTGAACTGTATTCTGTTACATAGATATGATTTGATTATTTGTAGTGCTTTACCTCGAACTCCGTATATTTCCAGTTTTTGCAAAAGAAGTTCATGATCAACATAATCAAACGCTTTTGTCATGTCCATGTATAGAGCTGTAACTTGGTTTTTTTTATCTAGTTCTGTAAGTATTTTTCTAAAAACTGATGAATTGCTGAATTTACCGATTTCCCTTTTCTGAATCCCACTTGATTATCTATTGCTCAGCAAGGTTAGTTTGTTCTTACCTATATTTAAAATATGGATATAGGTATTGATATTTCATGGCTAATGGCTCATGGCTGAAGAAATCCATAAGAAGACTTAGCTCGCTTATGAATACATATGAATTTGCTTCCGATCTGATTACAGAAGCCCGTCCTCAGGATGCGAGGCATTCCATTCAGGTCACATAAATACGTAGTTATGCGACTAGAAGTGAATTTATGGTTTTCATGTGCCTTGAATACATTTCAGATATACTGAACATAAATTCACTTGCTCATAGGAGTGGCCAAAATGACTTTTCATTTTAATTAAAAATGTAAATAGCCATCAGATTACAAAGTCGTCTAAAGAGGATGAGTGTATGTACAAAAAAAAAACTAACAACGAATCCATACTTAGTCCAATCTTTGACGACACGGTTGGCGCAGTGGCTGAGCGATCGACTGCTGCGCTGCTTGTCACGGGTTCGATTCCCGAACGGAACAAATATTTGTATTGCCTACAGATAGTTGTTTCGGGTCTGGCTGTAGGTGTAGGTGAGTTTAAATGTTTGTAAACGCACCCATGATACAGGAGAAATGTCCAGTGTGGGGCAACGTTTTAAAAAAAAAAAGAATTGCCTGTGGGCGTCTCAGTAAAGGCCTGTAGCTACTACACGCTGAGGACACCCCCTGTGGGGTACTGACCTCGGCTTAGGGCGTCGCTGGTGGAGGGCGGCAAGAGACAGGCTGGATCAGACCTATCTATTAACAGTCACCAACATCATTACCTTACATTTACGCAATTTTCTACTATAGTATTAATAGAAATTATTATATATGGTATTACGAAAAAACTATTTTCGAATTCATACTATTATGAAATAGTGAAATAGGTGAGGGGCTTGTGGCTAAGTAATAACAGCCGCACGGGTCAAGCTACGCTTGTCGCAGTTGGTCCGTGGATGGGTGACCATCTTTACATACCAAGACTCCTACGTGTCTCGAAAAACACGTTAAGCCGTTGGTCCTGGCTGCCATTCGTGAATCTTTGACAGTCGTTACGGGTTGTCAGAAGCCCGAAAGTCTGACAAGCAATCCTACCAAGGTGTATCGTGTTCCCCAATTACTGGGTTGTGAAGGTCAGATAGGCAGTCGCTCCATGTAAAATATTGGTATTCAGCTGCATCCGGTTAGACTGGAAGCCGACCCCAACATAGTTATAAAAAGGCAAGGCAGATTGATTTTTGTCAACAAACCTATTAGGAAATAGGTCTTCTCTCATATTTGCAAATGCTATTTCACGAGAAAATCGCTTCTGAATATTTGCGTAACTTCTATGCTCGTGTCCGTACTGAAAGAATGGCCGACTTCCTAAAAATAAAACAGCAGATCATTTCACATGGGCACTACGGCCACCTGTCGAGTGGCAAAAACGAAAACAAAGTAAAATCGTGTCGCAACAATGAGGATTGTTCCTAAGTACCACAATCATCTTTTTACTCAAACGTTTTATAAGCTCGCCATGTCACCTCCTTTGAAATTCATTAGACTTGCAGCCGGCGTACCTACTGAACTACTGAATACTTGGTGAGTTAGATCTTATTTAATCACTAACTGTGCCCGCGACTTCGTTCGCATGCGTGTCGGAAAACAAATTGGATTCCATGGGTTTTTATTTTTTGCTAGGAACCCTAATTATTTTTCTAAAATAAAATAAGTAGCCTAGTTACTCCTTATAACATTACCTATCTGCCAGTAAAAGTCCCGTCAATTAAATCGGTCCAGTTGTTTCGGAGATCAACCGGAACAGACAGACAGACAGGAAGACAAAATTTTTAAAAATTGTTTTTTTTTTGTTATGAGTTCCGTATACTTTCATATGTATTTAGTAAAAAGCTGTTATTTTGACATTACAAATATACACTTCAATTTTATTTATTTGTATTGATTTTATACTTTTCTTTCACAACCATTTATTATCGTTTTGAAATCCATATTGTCAGCATTTGGAAAATCTACCTTAAATTCAGTCACTGACAGACAACGCACTGTCTAAACCATTGGCTCTAGACGTATCAAAAATGGCCAAAAGCTAATACAGCATTGATAAGCACTAAAACCCATTCACGAAATGGGTTGAAAATTTGTATGGAAATTCGTCAGTTTTGCCGTTGGGAACACAGCACACGGCCTGTTGCTACCCAAAATTAATTCCACACCTGATTCCGCTCCACTGCTTCTTCATATTGGTTATCTTTCCACTTCTCAAATTCCAATAGACATGAGCAAAATATCGGGATAACTCATTCGTCCCAAAGTTATGTTTATTTATACCACATAATATTTGTACTGCTGAAGTAGGTACATTTCGTTTCTGTGTACAGTAGTTTTATCTCGCGCTTACTTGTGGGTACCAAGTGTACAAACACACTGTAAATGTTTGTAAGACTCTCGGTACCGCCCCTTAAGAAAGAATGGCAAAGACAAGAATGGATGTGTGTGTGAGTGTGTGTGTGCTATGTTCTGACTCTACTCGTTTGCACGATAGGTCATACACACAAATGCCCTAGGATGCGAGTAAAAATATGAGTGACAGTTAGTGTAGTTCACATACCAAGACCCCTCCGTGCCTCGGAAAGCACGTTAAGCTGTTGGTCCCGGCTGTCATTCGTGGATCTTTGACAGTAACTGGGTTCTGGAGGTCAGATAGGCAGTCGCTCCATGTAAAATACTGGTATTCAGCTGTACCCGGTTAGACTGGAAGCCGACCTCAACATAATTGAGAAAAGGTTAGGCAGACGATGAGTTAGTGTAGTTTTGGTTAAATGAAACCTATAACACAAATTCAGACAAACGATGTTAGAGATTTAATTACCTCCAGTCTATTAAAACTTAGGTGAAGAACATTATTAGAAAAATAATGTCAATCAGATTGATTGACAGCTCACTTCACCTACATTTTAACGGTGACATTTTTACAGAATATGTAGATCGGCTGCACCCTACTTAATTGCGTAACACACGATCAATATAATTCTGAATAATTTTGAAGGATATTGCTAGTCCATTGCTTCAGGTGTACGAAAAATGTGTCTGCCCAACAACGTAAATAACGCAATGAATATCGTTGAACTGTCAAAATGAAACCGATTGCTAATAGTGCGTTTCGCAATTATCCCGCTGGTGACACAAACATGGTTGTTGAATGGAGTTGTAGTTAACTGCCTAGTTACGCATTTCTTTACAACAGTTATATATACATACTTTTGTTGACTGTAACAGTTACTCGTATACAGGGTTATTTGTAAAACACCAGCAACCTCTTAAGAGCTCATTGTACTCATCATTATGAACAACTTTTACTATGGGACCAAAACTGAAATCGCAAAAAAAAAATCAGCGGTTCCCTACATTTGTGTTCGCATAACTCGTCAAAATATAGGGAGCAGCTGTTTTTTTTTCGCGATTTTAGGTTTGGTCCTATAGTAAAAGTTGTTCATAATGATGAGTACAATGACCGCTTAAGAGGTTGTTAGTGTTTTACAAATAACCCTGTATAAAGGTAAATTCTTTTGTTTTATAAGTACTTCAATTCCTTCGTGACTTTCATTGTTGTAGAAAGAAACAAGATACGCTTCGCGGTAAAAGCTTTTAAATACAGGGTGGGCAACTTGGAGGTATACCACTTTTTTTGCCGCTATTTTGTTTTGGCGGCAAATATGACAGTTTCATGAAAATTATTTTGTGTAGACACGGCAAATTTGATATGGAGCGTTTTACGACTGAACAACGTGTTTTCATTATTAAAACATTCTACTCAACCCAATCATGTCTTGCGAAAATTTTAAGAAAATTGCGGCCAATTTTTGGTAGAAATTACTTACCTTCGTGGCTAACAATAACTCGTTTAGTGATTAAATTTGAGCAGCATGGCATTGTAACAGATAAAGCAATTTTCTTACATCAAGTGAATCAGTTGCCGCCATGGGATCTGGAGGCGATAGTCCTCGCGCGCCTGTATGATTGGCGCGCGGAGGCACTACGCCGGGGGGAAACTCCGCATCCGCGGCAAACCGCGGCGGAGCGGACGAACCTCCGGCGCGATCTCATGGCGGCATGGAAGGAGCGACTATCGCAACCCAGCGCAGGGCACGCCACGATAGCGGCGGTAAGACCCCTCTTTGAGGAGTGGCTAGAGAGACGTCACGGCGTTCTCACCTACCGCCTGACGCAGGTCCTCTCCGGACACGGATGTTTCGGGAGGTTCCTGCACATAATCAGGCGGGAGGAGACGCCCGGGTGTCACCACTGTCAGGATCGCCCAGAGGACACGGTGGAGCATACGGTGGAGGTCTGCCCTGCTTGGGCAGAGCACCGCCGTGTCCTCGTAGAGGCGATCGGCAGCGGCGGCGACCTCTCGCGTCCGGCCCTGGTTCAAGCCATGGTCCGGGGCGAGAGGGAGTGGGAGGCAGTCACCTCCTTCTGCGAAGCAGTCATGCTAGCGAAGGAGGTGGCGGGGTGGGCAAGGGAACGCACCTCACGCCTCAGCCGCCGCGGGAGACGCTCCGGGCGTCGGGAGCCGCGTGACGACTCCCGGCCACCGTAGGCGCGGGCCTGCGGGCGGTGAGTAATGGGTAACTCACCGTCCGATCAGGACTAGGCCCGTGCCGGACGGCGTGTACGTGTTCCACGCGCGCCTCAAAGAGATGTCAGCAAAAGCGACGAGGCCCCATGGGGCCGAAGCCTGCCAGGGTAGCGGGATCGTCCTAAAGGGTTACCGCTGCCCTGGAACATAAAGGGCTAAGGAAGGAACACGGGTGGGTTTTAGTCAGTAAGAGTCTGACACTCCCTTCTGCTCCACCCAGAGCGGGAGGGGTCATTTGATGATTTCCCATCCTCAAAAAAAAAAAAAAAAGTGAATCAGTTGGGCTTAGGAAACATGTGGTTCCACAAGGCGGGGTCACATGTCATACGGCACAAGCCACAATCGAGACATTGAAAACAACGTTTCCGAGTCGATTAATTTCGAGAAACGGTGACATTGATTGGCCCCCAAGATCCCCGGATATAACAGCTCCTGACTTTTTTTTGTGGGGCTATCTAAAGGGACGTGTCTATGCTAACAGGTCAATGAACCTTCAAGAATTAAAACAAAATATCTGAGACACTGTCACTGAAATAACGCAGGAAATGCGTGAAAATGTCATGAAAAACGTAGTGAAAAGGGTTCACATCTGCCATGCTGCTAGAGGTGGACATTTGTCTGAGATTATTTTCCATACTGAAATGCCGGCCCTAAATACTATATTTAAATAAAAATACTTAATAATTTTTATATTTAATAGAATAAAATATTAAAAATAAAGTGTATACCTCTTATTTGCCCACCATGTAGTATTTAGTCCGCCGTTCTAATAATACCATTTGTAGTATCTTTTAGGTCAGGTCTGTTCTTCTATTATTATATTAGTCTCATAAAAGTGGCCGTGCCACATTTAATTCTTGGCCTAGATATAAACCACGAAAGATTTAATACGTTCTCTAAAACTGTTATTGTATGTATAAGGGAAAGCATGTTGTTATTATTCCGTTGGAAATTTGAAAGCTGTAATCATCTCACCAGGCAATACCAAAACAAAAAACGTGTGCGGTCGGGGAACCCCCGTCAGGAACAAAGTTCCTTACGCTATACTCGCACGCACACACACAGAAAGAGATAGAGAGGAGAGAGAGAAAGTGTGAATTTAATACACGTTTTTAATACAGAGCCATCTAGTATAAGTTTTTAGAAGCTCTCATAAAGTTATCGCCATCTTGGATTTTTACTATCGGCTCCCCCTGCACCCTCGAAATCCCCCTGTGTCTCTGAAGTCACACGGAGGGGGCATAACGCTTTTTCTTGATGTTTTAAAGAACGGTTTTATTATCCAAGAAATTAATACGGTTTAATTTTCCCAGAACAATGCAGCTCTTCAAAATTGTAGCCGTTCTGTTGCCATTCGTCATGGGACTTAAAACACAGCGGTCGGCGGGAACACTAGTCGATTTCACAGACCCTAAGGTACAACATTTTCCTTTATATATTTTAGGACAAGAAGTGTACTTTGAATAAAGTCAAAGTCCCAGGACAACTTTTTTGGCAACTTGCAGGTTGTATGTTGAGTACAGAAATTAATTAGTCAAAAATTTGACTTTGGATACAGATAATTAATTTCAAAGATACAAAGAGATTTTAGGTCATGTGTCATGTAGGCATTTTCATATTATCCCGGTCGTGTCGGATTGCCGTCCCATTGGACTATGAGAGCGAGGGAAGAGTGAGTCCACCTGTGTCTGCGCACTCACTTGTGTGTGATCTCCCAAATAGATGGCCAGTCTCCCTTGAAATTGGCTGCCATTGCTGACATTCGGTCCGGAGGACTATTATTATTATTCCCTTTATTGAATCAAGTCCCATCTTCCTAATATTTAGAAATATTTTGAGATGAAGAAATGGCAAGTCATCATTGTTTTACAGCAACTAAAGTGCATTTTCGCACTTTTTCAGGTACAAGGACACTTAGACGCTTTAGTCCGAATGGCCCAGTCCTGCGTCATCAAAGTTCGAGCGACTCCTAAGGATGTCAGAGCATACTTTACCAACTCATCACCTGTATCCAGATCTGGCCAATGCTTCGCCGCCTGCATGTTGGAGCAAAGTGACGTCATTAATCACGGCAAGGTAAATTTAGCTGGGTTTTTATTGATAACTGATTTCTGGTCGCAAGCGCTACTGCTGAGCATCAGGTCCTGGGTTCGAATCCATGTTCAGGCAGTGTTATTGGGTTTTTTCTGTCTGGAATTTCTCAGCAGCAGCCCGGAATCTGGATTTGTGCCTGGTTGAATGGCAATAGACTAACCAGCGAAATGTGGGTGTACTATAGGTACACTTCTGCCCAACACTTAGGGGAAACAAGGCGTAATGAAAAGAACCATACCAAATTCATATTTGATAGCTTGAATCAATATCGAAGCTATTAAATATGAAATTGGTATCGTGGAATTTGGTACCTACAATGAAACCATGGATGACTGTAACTACAACCTCGTAAAGTGAGGGCAACCTGAACGGAACAGCAATATGGTGTGGATGTGGAGCTGAGTCACAAACTATGCTCCACCACTTATCCTGCCCACTGTGCCCAAAAAAATACAGCCATATAGTTACCTCTGCGCTTTGGCTCAAACTTTGCCTCCATCACCGTCGACGCCGTTGATATGGCGAATTTTTGAGCCAATTTGATAAACTGTTGTGCCATCGACCTGGCGACAGCAAACTTACAACTACACAACATTCTGAGTGCACTCAATCGCACTTAAAACGTTGTGTAGTTGTAAGTTCGCTGCCTGTACACTTTTTATTTCTTTATATAATTATGACCATACATTTTCATCTAGTTTGAACATTGATACGATTCGAGATCTCGCTCGAATTAGCAGAAGCAGTGCACAACAACGAGACGCCCTTGAATCAGATAAAGCGGAAAATCTTCGGTATTAATTTGATTAAATTTTATTTTTCCAAAGGTGAACAGGGAACTCCTTGTCCACCTTGCCAGCCTGGTGAATGGCAAGAACTCCCGCGTCGTTCGCAAGCTCAACGCCGTCTCCCGACTCTGCCTGGACAGCATCGAAGGCATGTCTGACAGATGCCAGCTTGCCTCCACCTACAACGACTGTCTGAACGAGAATATGATCGAATTCGCCTTCCCTCTCGATATCGCTGAAGAAGCTGTCAGGAAGATGCCTTTCCATTTAATACAACCGAAGTAAGTTTTATTTTGTTTATGTCCGTGGCCTGTTTCACCATCTCTGACTGAGTTTTGGCAGATTATGGCAAAGAAATTATGTTCCATTTTGGTCTAAATCTGGTCGTGTATCAGGGACTTCTCACCATGAAAACATATGTGACGTGAGCTTGAAGTTGTCATTCCATCTGATGCCAGGTATTGACACTAATTGACAGCTCACTTCACCTGACTTTTCACGATAATATTCCTACAGAATATATCGGCAGGCTCGGCAAGTCTTTAATGTCATTTCTAAAGACGGATTTAAAAAGGGAGCTATATCTACCTAATACACTCAGTAAACTAGGTAGGCCAATCAAATCATCGGCTGACTTAAAGCCTCAAGTGACTGCTGGCCCTAAAGAGTCTAAAACTTTGAAAAAAAATATTTGGGGTGAACAATTAAAGGAAAAAGAATGAGAAATATTTTATTTGGCACACACACAGGAAATACAAATAGTAAAAACCGGCCAAGTGCGAGTCGGACTCGCCCATGAAGGGTTCCGTTACGTTACGATTTATGACGTATTAAAAAAAAACTACTCACTAGATCTCGTTCAAACCAATTTTCGGTGGAAGTTTATATGGTAATGTACATTATATATTTTTTTTAGTTTTATCATTCTCTTATTTTAGAAGTTACAGGGGGGGGACACACATTTTATCACTTTGGAAGTGTCTCTCGCGCAAACTATTCAGTTTAGAAAAAAATGATATTAGAAACCTCAATATCATTTTTGAAGACCTATCCATAGATACCCCACACGTATGGGTTTGATGAAAAAAAAAATTTGAGTTTCAGTTCTAAGTATGGGGACCCCCAAAATTTATTGTTTTTTTTCTATTTTTGTGTGAAAATCTTAATGCGGTTCACAAAATACATCTACTTACCAAGTTTCAACAGTATAGCTCTTATAGTTTCGGAAAAAAAGCGGCTGTGACATACGGACGGACAGACAAACAGACAGACAGACAGACAGACATGACGAATCCATAAGGGTTCCGTTGCCATTTGGCTACGGAACCCTAAAAAGGGAGCATTTATTTTTATTTATTTATTTATTTATTAAACCATTTATGTACAAACATATTTAAACAGACATTGAAAAACAGAACAGAAAAAATAGGTACAGAGGTGATGCTTATTTCATAAGAAATCTCTTCCAGCATACCTGAGATAGGACAATAAATACAGAGATGTAGACAGCGTGTGATAGAGCAAAGGAGACAAACAATAATACATAGAATCAAAAATAAACAATTCACTTAAAAACTAAACAAATATTACGAGAATATATACATACAAATAAATTACATATACAATTACAATTAAATTGCATTATAAACTAACAAAGTTACATTTAAAACAACTAAAACAAAAATACAATTAGGACATACGCAATACGTAATTGTTTAACAAACTATACTCTGGACCATTTGTGAAGTCAGCTTTCTAATTTGTTGCGACCTAATTGGTCGAAGGGCGGGGCTAGGCGGCGGACAACGATGACTATTTTCTTAACGCGAACGGACTCTTATAGGCATTATACTATTTCAACGTTTTTTTTCGTCTGCTAAACTGGCATGGACATTAGCATTACAATGTCAAAAAAATGTATACAACTATATTTTTGAGTCCAACAAAGTTTAACTAGTCTCCTAGAATCCTGAAAATGATTCACGAAGATTAATATTCTTCTTGTTTTATTTTCAGGTTGCCATTCAGTTATATACTCTCTACAAAAACAACTTTGTCGTACTGAAATCCGTTGTCAGGTGAGCAGATGAAATACTTTCCAGCATCTTCCTGTCTGTTTCCTCATTTATTTGGGGTCGGCACAACATGTCTTCATCTTCCGTACGTCTCTATTAGCTATCGTCACAGTGACTCGACATCATAGTTGCGACAAACGAATACGCGACAAATGTTAGGGCGACAGCACGATGTGTCGACCATTAGTGGTGCACATATCAGCTTGACGTAAGCACATTAGTGGGATTGAATGTTTTCTCGACAAACGATAGGATGACGAAACTTTGACGAACGATACCGCGACACAACTTTTACTCGACAAAGTAAAGCGCGACAAACGTTTCTAGTTTTGTTGCTAATACTTAGCAGATTTTTAGACCAGCTTAGCGCAGTACAAAATACACACACTATTACTCTCAATTTGAATCATTTTGAAGCATTTTGCTAATCCATTGCTCCATATGTTCGAAAAATGTATCTGCTCAACAACATAAATAACGCAATGAATGTTGTTGAACTGTCAAAATGAAACCCATTGCTACTGATAGTGTGTTAGGCAATTACCGTGCAGCATTGCCATATAACGTGGCAATGCAGCATTGCCTTATAACGTGGCAATGCAGCATTGCCATACAACGTGGCAATGCAGCATTGCCATACAACGTGGCAATGCAGCATTGCCATACAACGTGGCAATTCTGCCAGCCTTTTTGACACGTTTCCTATTGACAGCGATGCGAACGAATTTTTAATGCCTTAAGATCCTTCCCTTTTTTATATACTTACTAGCTTCTGCCCGCGGCTTCGCCCGCGTGGATGTCGGAAATTATCCCACGGGAACGTGCTAACAGGATAAAATGTATGTGCACCAGGATGCCATCTATCTCGCGGGCCCTTTGTGGCTAATTACAATAGAAAACCAATTGTGTCTCATTAATGGTGATTAAGAGGGTACCTATATGATATCTTTACCTAAGTACTATCATGGACACTTCCGCCTGATCACCACTAAGTTCATTTTTGCTTGCACTCAAAAATAGAAGCGCTCTCTAGCCCCGCCCCGTTGACCTTGAATAGACGAATGAAAGATAAGACGGGCCGACTGCACTGTCGCTCGACGCGGTGACGCACGCGCCGTTCGAGATTTATTTTTATTTTCAAACTACTGCTATTACCTATTTATTATATTATGGACTAACTTCTGCCCGCGACTTCGTCCGTGTAGATTTCGGATTTGTGACAGGATTGCGTATCTCAAAAGGAAATCAAAATAACCCATAAAGATACAAAATATTTTTTTTTTTAAATAAATTGAAGTAAAAAGATGAATTTTTTAAACTTTGCGAAAAAAGGAAATCAAAATAACCCATAAAGATACATAATATATATATTTTTTTTAATAAATAGAAGTAAGAAGATGATTTTTTTAAACTTTGCGAAAATTATGAAAACTTTATAACACTACAGATCATGGATGTAATGTAAATAGTTATAGACTTGATTTTTGATTTTGTAAACTTATTCCTGCACGTGCACGGCCTTGGTGACGCCCACTTCGCAACGGGCCGTGCAGCAGAAATCGTAATATTTTAATTTCGGCATAACTTCAAAACCAAACGTCCAATTTTAATCATTCAAAGACCAAATATTATCTACATAAACAGTACTTACTGATGAAATAATTTATTTTGATAAGGATTAATAGCATGAGTAAAATAAATGCGTTTAAATGTAGTCCAAAAAAAATTCATGATTTTTAAATTAAAAAATGGTTGTTGTGCCTCACTCGACATAGATAGGTATAGTGTGTCGCGGACTTTTTTGTAGATATTTATAAGATCTACAATTAATTCGAACATTTTATGGTTCTATCTTTTATAGTTTAGGCAGCGTACGCAAAATAAGTAACTTTTCTGGTTGATTTTTTACACCTTGTGTCCGAAAAACCCAAATATCTTACGGAACCCTATTTTTTTCCAAAATAAAATTTTGCCTATGTTACTCGTGGATAATGTAGCTTTCGAATGGTGAAAGAATTTTTTAAATCGGTTTAGTAGCTTTTGAGCCTATTCATTACAAACAAACAAACAAACAAACAAAGTTTTCCTCTTTATAATATTAGTATAGATACATATTATTATGTTATTTTAAGACTGTTAGCTTTAAATAAATATTTATTAAATCTACCATTTAATGTAGAAACATTGTCGGGATTCGTGAAACATACGTACTCACCCAAATCCGCGTATGACTGTTCCAAAACTTCCAACATTATTCTACACACATTTTAATACACAAGGAAATCTTGTTCGTACGATTCCCGAGTTTTAACGTCTTTTACTGTCATCAACAGAGATTGTACGACTTTCCAAATTAGATTAGACAAGTCCTCGAGAAGTTCAAGCGTTGGGAAGATTTGATTAAGGACTTTATGAATCTATATCAGTATGCAGATTGATTTCAGAATATTTTATCTACCTGACTAAGTTAGAGATGACTATTATTTATAACTAGCTTCTGCCCGCGACTTCGAACGAGTGAAGCAAATTTCTTAAAAAAAAATCCGTAAGAACCTTCAAGAAAGTATTAGAAAACTTAAAAAAAAGATGGATGAAATCGGTGAAGTCGTTCTCAAGTTATGGCGTGACCAAGGGAAATAGGGATTCATTTTACATATATATAAATAGATATGGAGATTTTTGGCGTGATTGAAAAGTGGAAACTGACTAATATCTGCTGGCTTGAGTTATTCCAGGATGACTAGTTTTTAGGGTGTCGTACCCAAACGGTCCCAACGTAAAATACTGACATGTAAAAGAAAAAAAACGTTACCCTATGACTAAGTCAATGGGCCAAACTTACGACTCAGTGCCCACTTAGTGGCAAACGACATCGCGGCAGGCCCAGACGGAGATGGCGGGATGAGCTGCACTCCTTTAAGGCGCTACCCCGAGCTAAGTGGCGCCCTCATTGAATAAAAAATCGTAGCAAAGCATAGAAAACAAAAATAAAAAAATTGAATCTTGGAGTTTGTTACAAAGAGGATAAAGTATTTTTACGTTGTTAAAACAGGACTCAAAATGTTTCGTATCCAAAGTAGATAGCAAAGGGTAGCGGGATCGTCCGAAAGGGTTACCGCTGCCCTGGAACATAAAGGGCTAAGGAAGGAACACGGGTGGGTTTTAGTCAGTAAGAGTCTGACACTCCCTCCTGCTCCACCCAGAGCGGGAGGAGTCATTTGATGATTTCCCATCCTCAAAAAAAAAAAAAAAGTAGATAGCAAAACTGTCAAAAATGGCCGCTTTTGGTACTTTTGATAACTACTTTGGATGCTAAACATTTTGAGTCCTGTTTTAACAACGTAAAATACTTTATCCTCTTTGTAACAAACTTCAAGATTCAATTTTTTTATTTTTGTTTTCTATGCTATGCTACGATTTTTTATTCAATGAGGGCGCCACTTAGCTCGGGGTAGCGCCTTAATAAAGATTGGTCCTTGGCAGCTCTGGACAGAGAGAGGTGGAAGGGTATAGTGGGAAGCCTTTCCCCAGCAGTGGGACAGTAACGGCTAGTAAAAAAAAAAATTACTAAGCCTCCGTTGTTCTTTCGTCCGTCCGTCCGTCCATCTGCCTCTCTTTCAGCGGACTGTATCTCATGAACCGTAATAGGAAGACAGTTCAAATGTTCACAGTCTGTATTTCTATTGCTATAACAACAAATTAAAGTTAAAAATTAAAGGGACCAAAACACGCTTTTTTTTTCAGCGTTTTTTGACTTGTGGTCCAGGTTTTCTCACGATGTTTTAAGTCATTTTAAAGATAAACTCAGAAAGCAGATAATATGAACTGAAAAACTCACAATGAGTACCATATGACTTGGGCCCAGATTTGAACCCACAACCTCGAAAAGACTAGACGGACTTTTTCGATTCGTTCCTAACTGATTGGACGGAGAAGGCACAGGACAAAGAGAAGTGGAAAAATATGGGGGAAACCTTTGCTCAGCATTGGGACAATTTAGGTTAAGGAAAAAAAACCTCTAAATAAGAATTTATTAATAATTTCCTTTCAAACTTATGTATTAACTAATATTTTGTTTCTCTTGTTCCAGCTTACCTCAAGAATTAAGGTCAAATCCCTATTAATTTATTCTACAATTTAAGTATTAATAAATATTAGAATTTTACAATTTTATATGTCTACTTTTGCAATAAACGCTTTAAGAATTACTTATGTATTTTTATTGTAACTACCTAAGGTACACTTTAACACTCTCAGAACAGGGCGGCCCAGTGGTAAGCCCCGACTTACAAATTGTAGGTCCTGGGTTCGGGCCCAGGCTGACGCTTTACTTTGTGTAGATAATTTCATCACCACTGCTCTCGAAACGGTGAATGAAAACTTCGTGGGGAAATCGGCATTTCCTAGAGCCAAAAATACGAAGACATGTGACATCCACCAACCCGCACTGGGACCGCGTGATGGATTACGGCCCACTCCCTCTCACCGAGAGGAGGCCTGTGTCCCAGCAGTGGGAACATTATAGGCTGATTATGTATGTATGTTATGTAAGGTACACTCCTACTAAAAACACTTTTACACAGTATAGAGCAGCGATAAAAGAACCTTTATGGACAATATTCTTCATAAAAAGTCGAAAAGCAAAGGTCGGTACACATTAAATAATTTACAATTTTCTTCAATATCTTCATCCTTTTCCGCAAAAGTAGGAAAACAAACCGTTTGCGCCACTATAAGTGTCATTATAGGGCTCGGTGTACGACTCCGTACAAATCCCTATTATT
Source organism: Apamea anceps (assembly GCA_951799955.1). Classification (NCBI taxonomy): domain Eukaryota; kingdom Metazoa; phylum Arthropoda; class Insecta; order Lepidoptera; family Noctuidae; genus Apamea; species Apamea anceps. Next base: position 5,151,395 of record OX637509.1, read on the forward strand.
ATGTGGCATATAAGTAACTTTCCTATATAGTGGGTGCATTACAATTTAAACCTTGTGTCAATACACATAAAAGAGACAGTGCGCTCGCAATTTGCTACGACGTTAGTTTCATATGATCGTCTTCGTGTACAGATTTCTACACACTAATAGGTAAAGTTTGTAAGTTTGGATGAGCGAGGTAATCTCCGAAACTACTCATCCGATTTCAAAAACACTTTCACTAATGGAAAGCTACTATATTGCCAAGTGCCATAAGGCCCAAATATGCCCCAATTTTGTATTAATTATTATTCCCCGCGTAATCTTACCACGTACGGTTGTCAAGCGTGATATTTTGACAGTTCAAACCACGCCAACTTCACGTTCATTGTGTCATAGAGAATACGTTATTAGCAGATGTCCTGATTAGCTAAGGAATTGACGTGATTTAGAAGTCAGGAAAAGCGGTCACAGTGAATTAGGACGTTAAGCCGTTGGTCCCGGCTGTCATTCGTTGATCTTTGACAGTCGTTACTGGTCGTCAGAAGCCCGAAAGTCTGACAACCAGTCTTACCAGCGATTGTTCACTGAACAGGCACAACAGTTGTTTCGCATCTTGCTTTTGTGTTCGATAGGTACATGTTCGATAATTAACTTATTAAAATTAATGTTCTTGTTTATCCCAAGCTTTTACTCGCAGCATCTTTAGACGAATTGTTATTGCTGGCCTACACAATGTTTTGTTTCGCTGTCATTTTTCTCTAGAATTTGTAATGAATGAATGAATGATTTATTCACTTAAAATTTCTTAACGCTAGGTACAGACGCCAGCAGGCCAAGCTACCCAAAAGTGTCAAATTTTCCCAATCAACTTTGAACCTTAATACTTTAGCGATAAAGTTGAAAATCTATTAAATAAATTTGACAGATTGTAGTAGCTTGATGTGCTGGCGTCTGTACATTGCCCCACTAAACTGCTTACGCAGTGTAACTCGATAACACTCTCGTCATTAGTTCATTTATATTTCTCCATTTCATTCATACCGTTAATTTACTTATTACCACTTTCCTCTTTTATATTATATTTACTGTAATATTGTTCCACTACACAGCCGTAATGTATACTGTAATTATTTTATTTATTTTCGGCGCGGGCGTCTCTTTACTTGTCACAGCAATGCCACAGTGCAGTGCAGTGCTTCTGACATTTTGGGCATAGACAAGTCATTACTTGTAAGGTTACGGCTGACGCGGATTAAGAATGAATTATTTATTTTATTTGAAAATATATAAAAATAATCAAACTAATTATTTATTTATTTATTACTGTAATTGCCCGTGACATCACAGCGGGCCCTATCAGAATACCAGCGCTGCGACATTTATTTTTTAAATGTCGAAGCATCATGCTGAGATACGAGCCTTTTGGCCTCGTATAGGACTTTCTGTTTCATTTTTCTTTTTGTTACTTTTTTTTATAATTTGTTTCTTTTTTATTTTTCATTGTGTTTAGTTTAGTTTTATGATTTTCCTGTACGAGTCGCAATAAATACTTTTTCTTTCTTTCTTTCTACCAAGGGGTTTCGTGCTACCCAGTAACTGGGTAGTGAAGTTGTCAGATAGGCAGTCGCTCGATGTAAAATACTGGTATTCAGCTGCATCCGATTAGCCTGGAAGCTGACCCCAACATAGTTGGGAAAAGGCTAGGCAGATGATGATAAGTGGATTAGGGCCCTGATACGTTTCATGTAGGTTAAAACACGCGGACGAAGAAGCTAATATGTTATAATGATGCAGTAGTTTTGACTACGATTGTTCTGGCTTTATATTAGGGCCCCATACAATTGACCAGAAGATTCACGATAGGGGCCCACGTACATAACGTATGCATTACGATATAGCTTATGCTTAATAGTGTGTATCAGGTACGTACGTTATACAGGGTGGCAGGGAAATCGACGCGCAAACTGTAACCATGAATTCAGCACATGAGTTTAAACCCCATAGGGTAGAAATTTTTCGTCAGTTATCAAAAAAAAATCTTCTGTTTCATAGAAAAGTGTAACACCAACGCGGTCAAAATGTATGGAACAGCAAAATTTTTTTTTAACACGCTCAGCGCCAAGCCCCATATGCCAATACCACTACACCAGAAAAATTCCCTAGGCCAGGGCAACATTTTTTGTATACAAAATGTATGGAAAGTGTGCGCGTTAGCGATACACGGCACTTAGACTGGAATGGTGCTTGTGTATCATAAAGGATACACAAGTGTTTAGACAGTGTGTATCGCAAAAGATACAAATGGCGCTGAGCGTGTTAACCGACGAAAAATTTCGACGCTATGGGGTCTAAACTCATGTGCTGAATCCATGGTCACAGTTTGCGCGTCGATGTCCCTGCCACTCGGTATACATAGTAACGTGATGATAATTTTTGTATGTTAAGCAAGGCAGATTATTAATAACTAGCAATATTAATCTGTCTTGCTGTGGGTGAAATTGTAGATCATAATGATTCTCCTATCACAATATTTATTACATTACTAGCTTCTGCCCGCGGCTTCGCCCGCGTGGATGTCGGCAATTATCCTACGGGAACGTGCTAACAGGATAAAATGTATGTGCTTCCCCAGGATGCCATCTATCTCGCGGGCCCTTTGTGGCTAATTACAATAGAAAACCAATTGTGTCTCATTAGTGGTGATTAAGAGGGTACCTATATGATATCCTTACCTAAGTACCTACCTAATAAAAAAAAATAAACTCAATAACAGAAAATAAAATACCTACCTACCTAAATAAACCTATTTCTGATGATAACTAAACTCAATAAATAAGCAAAATCCCTGAAAACTAATATCTATACGAATGACTAATCCTACCTAACAGTATTATAAAATAACCTACGGTCACTACGTACACTACCAAATATACCACCTATACTTTAAAATTAAAATCTATACCTACGACTTATAAAAATAATCCTAAATAACTCTAAAAACTAATAGGAATAAAAAGGTCGCACTGAAAAACACGGTTTAGAATTGCAAGTAGCAGTTAAAATAAGAACGAACGCTCGCCACTCAACACGTCCGTTCAAATCAAAGTTCAAAAAATGTCCTTATATACGGTAGCGATCCATGGCGACCGCGCGCCACGCGTGTGCTGCGAACGGTGCAAGCCAAATTCAACCTTCAGCACTACATTTAGAGCATAACCTTAGTGAACTCCACTGCGAGTGACGTAAACTACGACAAACTTATTATTTGCGGTTGGTACAGTAATCGGGTCTAGGGATCGAACCGCAAAATTAAGTTTGTTTTTTATTGTATATACTTTTCCGGGATAAAACGTACCCAGTGTGGTGCCCAGGATATTAAAGAATAATTATACCCAGTTTCATCGTAATCGAACCGGTAGTTTTTGCGTGATGCCTGAACAAACAGACAGACAGACAGACAGACAGACAGACAGACAAAAATTTTTTTAATCACATTTTTGGGTTCGGTGTCGGTCTAGTAACACCCCCTGCCATTTATTTTTTTGATATTTTCAATGTACAGAATTTTCACTTCTACAGATTTATTATAAGTATAGATATAGATATAGATTATTACCGTCACAATATTATTACCGGCTCCGGACACAAGTGGGAAGATGTAAGTCCAACCTGGTAAAGTGGGGCTACCTTGACGGAACGGCAGTAGGGTGTGATTGTGGAGCTATGTCACAAATAATGCTCCACCTCCTATCCTGCCCTCTGTGTCCCAAAACATGCAGTCAAAGTGACCTCTACGCTGCCACCGACAACGCCGTGGAAGTGGCAAAGTTTTGGTAAAACAAGATTTAAAATACAGTCGTCCCAGCGACACGAAGACGAAGAATTACATTATTGTGATTACATAATTATGTGCTCACGCTTAGTAAATAAATGACCTATTATTTTTTATGTATATAGGGCGTTTGTCACAGGGCGATTTAACACAGGCTAATTGGAAACTCCAAACGTCTCAACTACCTACTTAGAAAAAAAACCGACAATTATTTACTTATGAGTGATCTGTAGCAACAATAAATATTATTCTATTCTGCGGTGCTATTTTGCAAAAAGATCACCGTGATAACTTAGGTAAAGTGAGCTGCCAATCGATTCTGTAAAATCTCACAGTGAAAAGTTAGGTGAAGTGAGCTTAGAGTGAGCTGTCAATAGTGTCAATCCCATGCATTCGTTGGAATAACAGCTCACTCCACGCTCACTTCACCTGAGTTTTCACGGTGAGATGGTTACAGAATCGCACTGCGGTCATTCCACGTGTTCTTTGCAAAATGAATTTACAAAAAAAAAGTAAATACTCTAATACTTATTACATAACAAAAGTGTCGTGACGGTGCCGCGGTGTCTAGTTATCATTCGCCAAGTGTGCTGAGTATAATGTGCGACAAGGAACTTCGTTCTAAAAAACCAACTCATCCTGTGCATAACAAGGCCTTCTCATACAGAGATTAAATAATCCACGTCTGATTGGATGCCTCCTGTACCTCCGTGACAGGCCTGCTAATCCGTCCCCAAACAGGGCAGATAATACTGTTTGTAGGGAACAAACGAGGTCAAATATAATAATAATGGCCTCAAATTAGGCAGACGACTATTTGCGAAGTTGTGTTCTGCGGCTAGGCTTACGTAATTTGGTGTTTATTGTTTTCTGTGTTGGTTTAGGCCAGTTAGTATAATAGTGTACCTATGTGGGACTGTGGTTGACGTAGTTTAACAAAAAAAAAAATACTTCGAAGGTATTCGAGTCTTTGTTGTTTACAAATATTTGTTGGACTGCCTCGTTGGTTAGAGCGGTGGTAACGGCCGGGACTTACGAGTTGTATGTCGTGGGTTCGAACCCAGGCAGGCGCTTTACTTTGTGTAAATTATTTCATCACCACTGCTCTCATAATGGTGAAGGAACACATCGTGAGGAAACCAGGGAACAAGGCATGTCCTAAAACCAAAAATTTGTGAACATGTTACATCGTGAATCGGGCGATAGGATTCGCTCCTCGCCACATAAAACTCGAATATGACTTGTGAATAAAAGGTGTGAAAAAAAATCGGTCGAAATCGAATTAAAGTCGACAAACATGGTCATCAATTTATTACTGTCATGCCAATGCGGTAGAAACATCGCGTGGGAGGCTACCCACGCCCTCACTTTGGTCATATTTACAGCACCAACGTTGCAGCACAAATTAAATTTACACATGGTACGAAGCTAACACACGATACCATTAATTGTTACCTAAATTCGTGTGTGCCTAATTTTATTACCTCGTGCAGCCTGAAAATAACCACAGTTATGTAAGTATATAATATAGCTGTGAGAAAGAAACATCGATTATTTGGAACAAAGTTCTTTAATGGAGCTTGTGGTAAAGTAAACTGGGAGAAATCGTCACGTAACGAAAACGCATATGGAAAGAGTAGAGATAGAGAGAGATAGTTTTCATGGTTTTCGAGGGAGCTGAAGCGGATAGTGAAGTCAAAATGAAAGTCCAAGATGGCGGCTACAAATATTTTAAAAAAATTCTTCATCTGTGTCGTTTTCATGGTTTTCGAGGGTGCTGAAGCGGATGACAGCTGCAAAAATTTTCAAATTTCGTAGCCGGTATCTTGGATTTTCATTTTGTACTTCATTCCTGCCGGAAAGTATTTTTTAAGGTCGGCTGTCTGGTGTATCACCGACTCGGTCACTCAAACCAGTGTAAAATCTATTTCTAAATATCGATTTGCCATAACACCACTCGGGTTCTATACTTACACCTACATTTTGCCATACAACAGTGCGATCGAAGTAATTATAGCTTGCACTCATATCGAAAGTCATAGACGTAGGTAAAACTCACTCAATACTCGTCGTCGTCATTCGTCGAAAACAAGTAACAGAAAGCTCTTTGCAGCTGAAATAGAGCGAAACCAGCACTTTCCAACTCCCAGTTTCATAGCAAAACCGATACGAAACGAAAACTCCACACAAATCCGAAGAATAACTTTACTAACAGAATAAATCAAACAATCGTGAAAATACAATAAAGGGATCGCGGCTTTAAACAGCTTCGAGAGAGTTTGGATGTGAAACAGGAAGTTCAGAAATAGGTCAAGATTTTGTTTTCATAAAGGAGCTGGATTTACTCGGTATTACATAATCCAATCTGCCATATACAGCGTACATTTTACTATACAAAGGATCTTTTGGCGCGTGGCCAAAATCAGAACTAACGGCGCCATCTTGTTTTTTCAAAACATTTAACTGCCCCGTTGGTCTCGTGGTCGCGGGTTCGATTCCCAGGTCGGGCAATATGTTAGGTTTTTCGATTAGGAAATTCTTAGTAACAGCCTGGACTTTGTTTGGAAGTTGGCGGTGTGATGCCTCCGTGCCTCGGAAATCACGATAGGCAGTATGAGAGAGACGCCACACCACCGCCGGCCACATCGGACTATGAGAGTGGGGGAAGCGAGAGTGAACCGTCTGCGCACTCACTTGTGCACGATAATATCTCCCGCACTGAAAGCTAGTCTGTTGAGATGGGCCACCATCGCCGAAATACCGTCTGGAGGACTATATACAGGGTTATTTGTAAAACACCAGCAACCTCTTAAGAGGTCATTGTACTCATCATTATGAACAACTTTTACTATGGGACCAAAACTGAAAAATCAAAAAAAAAATCAGCTGTTCACTACATTTGTGTTCGCATAACTCGTCAAAATATAGGGAGCAGCTGATTTTTTTTTCGTGATTTCAGGTTTCGTCCTATAGTAAAAGTTGTTCATAATGATGACTACAATGACCTCTTGTGAGGTTATTGGTGTTTTAGAAATAACCCTGTATATATATTTTTTTCACTAAGCAAATTCACAAATGTTTACCAACAGCGTCGCCCTGTCAAAGTGCGCCTGTTCAAGCGCCAAAAGATCCTTGAAGGACTCGAGGCGAATTCCCAAGTACTACAGCCCTTTCACAGTTATTTTACCTCTGATTTTGCATCACTGTCCAAATCACAGTGATCTTTATTCTCATACTAATAAGGTTGCTGTTGGGTTGCTGTCACTGACAAGTCTGTCAAAATCATTGTGATCTTTATTCTCGTTGCAATACGGTTGCTGTTAAATTGCTGCTGTCAGAAGTAAAATAAGTGTGAACGGATTGTTCTCAATTTTAAGTCGTAATGCTGACACTTTAAAGTGTATTGTGACGACGGAAATCATTTTCAAAAACCCTTAAAGTGTCGTTTGAGTATTCGGGATTGTTGATCTATGTAGTTCTTTCAAGTAACTGGGCTTAAGGACTTTGGTTAGACTCTCACGGTAAGTAAAAACATGGGATTTCTTCTGTTATGGTACCTTGGTTATATACCGGTAAAACGGGGTGAATAGGGATGCAGGGTTTAATTGGGACGAAACTTTAAAATGGATTTGTACTTTAAAATAATCTAGTTTGTTGCTAACAAGGACACTTAACCTTTGATTAAAAAGCTGTAAACCCATTCGAGTATTTTCTGGCAACGAACTATATTATTTCAACGTTAAAACCCATTTTGAAGTTTCGTCCCGATTCACCCCTGCATCCCTATTCACCCCGTTTTACACAAATAATACATGTACCATTGGTAGTACATTGGTGTTTGGTAGTACAGGTTGTGGAATTTTAAATGGGCCAGTAAGGGCCCTTAACCGTTGTCGCTACAAGAAAACGGTCTTAAGAGACTGTCCGTAACCTTTTAAGAAATTTTGATCAGCGGGGTAATTGCGTACCACACTAACAGTAGCAATGGCTTTCATTTTGACAGTTCAACAGCATTCATTACGTTATAAATTTACGTAGTTGAGCGGACACATTTTCCGAACAAATGTAAAATGTATTAGCAATATTCTTCAAAATGATTCAGATTTGAGATTAATAGTGAGTTACGCAATTAGGGAGCTGCATTCCCAAACACTGAAAAAAAATACAGTCAGCAAGAAAATGGGCAGTTTTCACAAAAACTTTTTTTGATGGCAATCGATCCGGCACCCTAATTGCGTAATACACAATCAATCGGAATCGGTTTCATTTTAACAGTTCAACAACAGTCATTGCGTTATTTACGTGTTGAGCAGACAAATTTTTCGAACTTATGGAGCAATGGATTAGCAATTTGCTTCAAAATTATTCAGATTACGATCGATCGTGTGTTACGCAATTAGGGTGCTGTTTCTTATAAGGAACAAAAACCTCTATCAGACCAATTGAGGTTTGAGTACTAGAAAAGCCAGAAATCGCAAAAAAACTTTTCGCATACATTTTGTAGAAAATGAGAATCCAACGTACTATTTTACGATGATATAAAATTGTTTGTAACATTTAGTTCTTCATCTCATCATTAAGCTAAACCCACAGGAGTAAAAAGACCTAAGTAATATTAAATTGGATTATCATATTATTCTTCTTCGAATGACAGCTTATAATAATATTCAGTCGGTATAAACCTATCTGGCAGGAAGAAGCCTGCAGTTGCAGCGAACGTGCCAGGTTAACCAATAACCATGTCTATTCTGATGCGAATTCAATTTCGCATCCTAGCAATATTTTCAACCACGTAATATAGTGATATGGCGTAAATGTCCCTATGGAAAATACAATAGCATGTCTTGCGTTGCGGCATTCGTGTCTCTCTATGAATCTATGTATAAGAATCGAAAAGTATGTAGCATCGCCATACAACGTGGCAATGCTGCCAGCCTTTTGGGCACTGTTCCTGTTGACAGCGATGCGGACGAATTTTTTGATGCCCTATGATTCTTTTTTTTTCACTTGTACATAATGTATTATTATTTTAGACTTAATTTGATTCTTATGAGATTAAAAGTACGTACGATCAGTCGAATATATGTTCTGTCGAAGCAATGAGTAGTCGAAAAAAGTCGATTGACACTCCTTTTACATATCATCTACATGTATTTACATAAGATTTTCATATAACATATCAGCTGACTTGACTGGGTGTTGCGAATTACGTCTTGAAATTCAGGAATGTACAGTCAGCAAAGGAGATAAGTAACCTGGGTCGTCGGATATAGTTGAAGTTTTGTAAGAAACCGATGGATGATTTCGAATGAAATTTAACTTGATAAATAAACTGTTTGTTTTCTATTAATTAAATTAAATTTTATTCGAAAACATCCATCGGTTTCTTACTAAACTTCAAGTATATCCGACGACCCTGGTTACTTATCTCCTTTGCTGACTGTACATTCAGCATTCGAATTTATTAAAAAATATATTTTATACAACAAGTTTGTGGCAAAACTAAAGTATATAATCGACTTCAATAATTAAATTAATCAACTCAATCAATAATAATTAATTAAATTAATCAATAATTCTATTAATTTAATTGACGGAAGTTACATGATTGTTGTTTTCATTTTTTTTTTAATACCCTGATAGGTAAGGCCCGTAATGTTGTTACCCGTATCGAACTGATTTTTACCTGTGGCAAAATTTGGCAAAAAAAAAAATCAAATCAAAATGGGAAAATGGTACAAAGTTCCTAGCTTATACTCGTACCCTCAAAACATTTAATAAAATAATATAATCGCGGCGATGGTTTTTCCAAAACATTTCCCTATTTATTGAGATTTCTTACAATTTTCCTCGCGCCGTGCTTCACAATTTTTTTTACCACTCAACGCTACCCCCGTTTTGAAAGATATTCCTGCCTCTGGGGAAATTTCTGCTCCACGTAATGAAAACCAATATAGAGTATTATTTATATATCTATTGTAATACAGGAGAAAAGGTTGTTATCAAAACAGTTTTTCCTTTAAAATGCTTTTACTTTAATAAGCAATTTAGTTTGCATCTTTGTTTACATGAGAAAATTTAAAACTTAGGAGGAGCATAAGCTTTTATATACGCATGATTTTCCAATATAGTTACATAATACATTGTTCCTCTTTATCAGGTACTAGCTGCGCCCCGCAGTTTCACCCGCATAAGTCTCGATTTCGTGGGAATACCGGGATAAAAAGTATCCTATGTCGTAATTCCGGTCATGGTCTACCCATATGCCAAATTTTGTCCAAATCCCTTAAGCCGTTTTAGCGTGGCAGAAACATACAAAAAATCAAATCCGCTTTACAATATGAGTTTAGACATTAAAGCTCTCTAAGAGCACTAACGATGCCAATGAGGGGGGAGAGGGGAACAAAGAATGTTCGTAAAATGTAAGTATATATTTTGTTAAAAACCAGGCCTTAGAAACCATCTGGCTATCTTAAAATAAGTTAAAACCGAATAAATCCTGATATATTTCTTATTTCTCCGTTGGTCCCGGCTGTCATTCGTGTCATGACACGTGTTACGGGTAGTCAGAAGCCCGAAAGTCTGACAACCAGTCTTACCAATTGGTATCGTATTACTCAGTAACTGGGTTGTGGAAGTCAGATAGGCAGTCGCTCCATGTAAAATACTGGTATTCAGCTGCATCCGGTTAGACTGGAAGCCGACCCCAACATAGTTGGGAAAAGGCTAGGCAGATGATGATGATGATATTTCTTAATCTCAAAATACAGACTCCTGCAGCCAAAATTTTTTTCAAGTCTGTCCTCCATTCGTTATATAGAGTAGAGTTTTGCAGTTAATTTCCCTGACTGTTTACAAAACATTCAAAATCCTACTTCCTATTAATATTATATACGTGAAAGTTTGTATGGATGGATGGATGTTTGTTACTCTTTCATGCAAAAACTACTGAACGGATTTGGATGAAATTTGGCACACAGATGTTTTATAACCAGGATTAACATATAGGATACTATTTATCCCGATATTCCCACGGGATCGAAACTTATGCGAGTGAAACCGCGGGGCGCAGCTGTAAAAATATATTTGAAGGACAAAAAAGGTACAAACATAACTAACGAAGTAACAGTCTCCGATGTTACAATTTCACAATCAATTCAGTCCCAAAAAGTTTGGACAGCGAAGTTCAAATATACTCGAAGTCTAGTCTAATAGACTAAGTACACACAAGTTCGTACGTCCCCAGAAGTAGATGTTTACCAGGAACCACACTCCTGTTATCTTTGTGCTTACCTCCACACGTCCCACCAAAAGCAATTGTATGCAGGAGCAGAGCCGTTCTTTGTCTACGTGCGACGTTCAACCACAGAATAGATAGGTACAGGAGGCTTCATACAACGAGTGACAACCCACGTACACATAGACACGCTTCACGTACAGCGAGTGCAAGCGCACTGCTCGCGATTGGTATTGCATATGTAAGCTGTCACGCCGTTTATCATCATCATCATCATTTCAGCCGAAAGACGTCTACTGCTGGACATAGCCCTCTCCCAAGCACTTCCACTTCGACCGGTGTGCTTCTAGCATCCAACGGGTTCCTGCGGCCGTCACAAGGTCGTCGGTCCACCTTGTGGGAGCCCTTTATGCCTGTCTCAGCAGTCTCGACATTCATAGCAATCGCTTTACGACCGTATTCGGTCGCAAAGTCCTGTCACTCCATACATTTCACCTGTCAATACGGGACTGCGACCGAATTCGGTCGTAAAGCGATCGCTATGAATGTCGAGACTGCTGGGGCTGGAGGCTTTTATTTAGGTATTATACTTTATTTACACTTATAATTTTTAGTTTTTATTTCTTGCTTGAGTATATTTGACATATGGCGAATATTTAATTTAATATTATGTGTCTCGTAATGTTAATTACTTTGAGTATGTACTGTTGTATAGAATCAAGTTTTTGTAACTGTAGGGACAGCTGTGCTGATGGGGAGTTCTTCTTATTCCCAGCTAAATCACTAGAAAGTGGTGAAGGGCGGGCGTTTTTGGGGAACTGTCTTATGTAAATTTGACGTTCAAAAAGTGTTGATTCTCAGCCTAATTCGACCTTCGACCTTTTGATTTTGATTGGTTTGAGATCGCCGCGCGTCGAAGGTACAAAGTTACGCGTCTATGGGTGTGTGCGTTTTCGCTCGTTGTAAGAGCCAGCCTTCTGTAGCTATATATTCTGTGGTTCAAGACTGTAATGTGCCCATTTGTTACCCCAAAAGCAAACAAAAACAGTGTTGTATGCCACCAACGTGTGCTCGAAATATTAATTGAAGTGAAACCACTCTGGCTAATTATCACTATCGGATGATATCATTTACGGCTTTATAGTTACGGAGTATAAAAATCATTGTGATTTTGACAGGCTTGGGAGTGGTTGCAACCCAAACTGTATTACAATAAAAATAAAGATAACTTTGTTTTTGACAGTGATGTAAAATAGGAGGAGGACGGAGGTAACTGTGAACGGACTGTATGAGCCAAAAAAAAAACAAAAATATTGTAAATGCAAGATTGGCAAAAATATTGATCAAGATATAGGCCCGTACACTAAAGCCATATTATTGTCATTTTTTCCTGGTGAAATCCGACTGAGTCAGCAGCTTGATTCGTGTGCGCACGTTTTATATAATGGAAAGAAAGAAAAAGGTCGAAGCATTGATTTATTGCATTTACTTTATCTACTAAAAGAAGGCAATCAAGAAAGGAACGATGGATAAAGACTGGATGAGAAAAAAGCCGAGTTAAATCATTTAAGTCATCTAAAAAATAAACTAAAACTTACAGAATAACATGATTTTAAAAATTACATGAGAGTGAGAGATCTATTTATCTTTGTGTATTTTTCAAAAAACTATAAATCTAGAACCTCACAAAGCAACGAAACTGACTTTAGTCTATTGTTACATATCAAACTTTTTAATAAAAAAAAACCTTTTTACAAAAAAAATAAACGCCGAAAAACCTGAAAACCAAAAAATAATGAACCTTTTTTATTTAACCTTAATAACTAAGTTCTTAAACTAATTTAAGTATACCTAAGTGATTTTGAGTAGCAAAATCATAAATTTATGAAATCCACAATAATAATGAACAATACCATAATACGGGGCCGCACACACAATATCATTGACAATGTGTATTTTATTGACATTATTATTTTGTACCTTAGGACACAAAGAATTACCATTGACTATCGGATTTTTTTTTTGCCACGGCCCAGTTCGGATAAAGCGAAAAGCAAATATATTACGACCCGAAGGTTCTGAAAATGATTGTCAGTACACAATATCTTATTAGTTGCCGTCCAAAGTAAATATCAATAAAAATGCTATAAGGACGCGAAATCAAACATTGGCGAGTTATTGGACGTGCCGAGTAAACACCTACCAGATGAAAGTAAATAAACAAAAAACAGAAGATTCCTTTGACTCTATGGAATTATATTTGCACAGGCGGGTGGGCGTTTTTCTTTCATCCATTTTATGAAACATTATCTGTGAAAAGCTTGTTAGTTCTTACTCAGCAACATAAATGGGAAGATCCATCGATCATTTAGTGTCTATTATATCTTTAGACATGTCTTGATGGCTTAGCAAGGACGTTTGAAGACAGATGTTTTAAGAAAATGCCGAATTCGTGTACGTGTTTATTCAGATTTGTGTAATACGTCTACGAAGACACGTTTTAAAATACCATTCATCTTGTTAACCGACTTCAAAAAAGGAGGAGGTTCTCGATTCAAGGTGTTTTTTTTTTTGTGTGTTTGTTACGCGATTACTCCGCCAATTGTGGACCGATTTTCAAATTTCTTTTTTTGTTCGAAAGGAGATACTTCTGAAGTAGTCCCATAGAAATTTCGTCAAAAACGGTTCAGTAGTTTGGTTTTTAAACCAAAATTACTGGTAAAAATTACAACTTAAAAGTGAAAAATAAAAACTGTTTTGCAAAAAAAAAACAACCGACTTCCAAAAACGACACCACAAAGTGAAAAATATTTTTATTTTGGAAGTCGGTGGCAAACAACGAAAATGCGAACCCAACGTCACCGACTTCCGAAATTAAAGTTATTTTTCACTTTGTAAAAACGGTTAACCTAACGGACAGGATATAATAGGTATCGAAGCTCTATGCAGGAAACTTGATCCAGAAATGGCCAATATTGTGGCCGATGTGTAATTAAGTGGCCCCCTTTGTAAACTCCCCTAGATAAATAATGAGAGGGCCACTCCCGGCCCCTCAAGTGGCCACAGTGATCACATAGGTACTCGAAGACCTCTTAATATTACTCGTAGAGGACTATTAAGAGGGAAAACATCTTTGATTTTCTCTTTAGTATTTCTGTCTACTTTTTTTTTTCCTCAATCATTGGATCTAGTCCTCTAATTATGATTTCGATTCTTACTGTATTACCAGAGGGGCAATTCTCGTAATTTTAAGAACGTTCACAGTCTGATCTCAGTCTCAATCTGTCAAAAAATACTTCTAATTTCCCTACATTTTGACAAGTTTTCGACATTTGTTTGTCGCCGAGATGAGACTGCGGCTAGATTTTGATCGTTTTAAATTACGAGAATTGGCCTTCAGATGTCTAATTGTGCCCAATCAATATATAGGTGTATGGCCAATTTTAAAAATAGGGTTTTCACTACATTATAGGGTCGACCCTCAGAAGTACGATGGCATACTTAACTCAAAAGTGTGGATTGGGTCCTTTCTGCTTAACTACGTCCAAAAGTATGAACCTAAACGAGGCAAAAGGATTATGTAAGGATCGTGGCAGGTGGCGTTCTGAAGTTTCTGCCTACCCCCATGGGAAGAAGCCGTGAGCTTATGTATGTATGTATCTGTAAGTAGGGTTTAGGTAGGTAGGTATTTAATAAATATATTAATTTGCTTATTGAAATATTAAAAAGATCTAATTGCTTATCGATAAAGTGATTAGGAGTATGGTGTGTGAAATATTGAACAGTATTAAGTTGTGGAGGTCAGATAGGCAGTCGCTCCATGTAAAATACTGGTATTCAGCTGCATCCGGTTAGACTGGAAGCCGACCCCAACATTTTGTATTCCGAACCGACCGTTATTCCGAACGTTCGACTTGAATAGTACACATTTTGTCTTATTTACGTTGAGCTTAAGATTGTTTGTACCAAACCAGTGTTCGAAAGCTTTGAATAAGTTATTAATTTTGAATTCTAAATTATTTAAGTTATTTGCCGACACTATTGCAATAGATTTTGAACTTTATCGCTAAAGCATTAGGTTCAAGGTTGATTGGGAAAACTTGACAGTTTCGGGTAGCTTGATGTGCTGGCATCTGTACCATTTAAAATAAATGGATTAAGGCTACATTTGGTCAAGATAATTCAATTCACAACGGTCGCAATTCCAAATAAATAAGCAGCCATACCCTCGCGTTAATAGCATTACTCCCTTTCAGCTTTACTGTAATTGGGTAAAAAGGGAAAAGTTGTTACCTTGTTGGTCTAGCCATCGCAAGCGATGCTACTGAGCATGAAGCCCTGGGTTCGAGTCCCGGGCAGGCCAAAGTTTTAATAGGTTTTACCATCTGGAATTTCTCAATACCAGCCCGGAGTTTGGATTTGTGCCCGGTTGGTGGCAATAGGCTCGCCCCCTATTACAGGGAACTTAAACATAGCTGGCGAAATGTGGGTGTAGGGGTACAGTTCTCCCTAACTCTTCGGGGAATACAGGCGTAGAACACCAAGCCTGTATGCTTAAGTCCCATGTAATATGGTTCATTGAGAGCTGCATCGGCAGAATAAGCAAGCTGAAGTAGCAATGGGCCGGCCATATTAGCCGTAGAACCAATGACCGTTGGTGTAGACGCGTTTTTGAGTGGAGATCGCGAATCGGCAAACGTTAGGTAGGATGCCCTCAGGCTATGTGGAGCGACGATCTTCGCAGGATGGCTGGTAGCAGCTGGATGAGAGTTGCCGAAAATCAAGGTAAATGGCGTGGCCTATGTCCAGCGATGGACTGCTGTAGGCTGATGATGAGAGCTGCATAACAAGAAAAGAAAAAAACAGTTTTCAGGGTAAATAAGACAAGGAATGCATCTAATATATTAAAATCTTTATTAGGACGAAACTTTCCACATAAGAAGACCTCGGTATATACACTAGGGGTCCGTCATAGCTCTACGTCGGGGTTTCACTTTAAATAAGCCTAATACAAAGCAATACCTGTATTCATTATAAATTATCATAATCTGTGTCGAACATCGATAAAATAGCTTTAGTCGATTCGTACGAATTACTCGCCCGACACGGGGAAATCGTCACTTTTAAATAATTTTTTTTTTCTCTCTAGGCGCCTCGTTCGAATTGGCAAATTTTGACTTTTATGCAACGAAGTTAGGAAAAAAGTGCAGACGCCAGCACTTCAAGCTACTACAATCTGTCACTTTAATAGATTTTCAACTTTATCGCTAAAGCATTAAGGTTCAAGATTGATTGGGAAAATTTGAGAGTTTCGTGTAGCTTGATGTGCTGGCGTCTGCATCTGTACGTGTTTTATAATATTTAACTCTTATCACTTCTGTGCGCTAGTGTCCTTTTTTCTAAACTTTATTGCATAAAATTCAAAAATGTGCCGATTCGTGCGAGTCGCCTATAGAAAAAATTACATATATGATTTATAAGTGAAGATTCGCACTTTTTGAGCGAGTAAATTAGTACGAAACGATTAATAACCCGATAAAATACATAAAATTCTGTAAATTTCAAACAATTCCAGAGACCTGAAACATTTCATCACAAGCCTTTTATTAATTCCTGGTGATGTCTAAAAAGTAAGGGAGGGCGCCCACAAGCAACTTAGTTGCCCAGCAACTTTTTTGCCTCTGTCGTTGTCTCCTCGCCGAAATTTGGACGATGCGCACACGGGAGCGACAACAACGCTACTTTTTGGTTAAATTTTCGGTTGACCGGAACCTTTAATTGGAGTTGGAGCCAATAGACGGGCGACAGTTACGTCCAAACCCGCGGACAAAAATGTCTCCCAGCTGTCGCGCTTTAGGTGCGCAGTTTCATACAAACCCGTAGACTTCATGTTAGAGACAAATTAGTTGGAGACAAAAGTTGCTCGTGGGCTCCCTAAGCCGTATTATACATAAAAACGCTAGTAAATATTTCATATATAGTTAAAATCGGAATGTTTAACATCGGTGGTGTTAACAGCAATATGTGTAGGAACGTAAAGTGAGTTACAAGGTACGTTTACATAAGTTCATTACAATCCTAATTTGCATATTACTGGTGTGCTAGTGCGAGAATTTGCTGAACGGAAGATATTTATAGTTTTACTCTTGTTTAAATTGACCTGTCTTACCCGGGGTTGTGTTACCCAGTAACTGGGTTGTAGAAGTCAGATAGTAGGTCGCAATTATTCAGCTGCATCTGTTAAGACGAGCCGACCGCAATATATGATGATGACTCTTGTTGACATTGCAATTACATTAGTCAATGATTTGAATGAGTCTACTAGTCTATGATCTACAATATTTAAGCGATACAACTTTCTTGAGATAATGAAAATTACTAAGGAAAAACAACTGTTTTGCAAAGAACTTGAAGGACCTTGAACATTGCTAGAATGATCGAACGAGACAATCCTCAACCAGCATACCAGTAGGTAACCTTAACCGTAAATTATTGTATATGTATAGAATATCTGATAAAAATAAGTCCTGAATCAATGAGCATAATAGGCTTGGAATACTAAATCAAAATCTGCATTAATTTCATAAGCTCATATTTTTTTTTAAATAAATCTGAAGTCAATTTAAATATCGTTTTACCACTGATAATTTTACATGGTCCAAATTCCGTATAACGATATTCCAACTATTCTTGTATAATTTGTGTAATATCAACATTTCGATTGTTGAAATTTACATAGTCGCGAAAGTTTGATCTTTGATATCACTATTCAAGAGTTCTCAGAACGCAATTACATCTACTCATACAGGGCTGAATTTAATTCGACGTACATAATGTAGAAGCAAGAAGAAATCTCAAGTCCAGTTAGTTTTCAGAGAAAATGCAATCTTTATTGTAAAGAAAAATTGTTCATTCTGCCCAAATAAAACGCACATTATACAAATTATACACAATAATACAAAAAAAAATATAAAAACAAAAAAAAATAAAAAAAATCTTTTAAAATATTTTTATCATTAAATTTAAAACACACACATTACATTTTTATAAAGATCAGGTGGTACAATATTTCGCATTTTCTAGAAATCTTGCACCTACACCAAATGGGGTACTAATTTGTAGCACATAGGTCGTACTATGTAGGTAAAGAAAGAAAGAAAGAAAGAAAAGAAATAAAAAAGAAGTATTTATTGTGACTCGTACAGGATCATAAACACAAAGGTAAGGGTAGGTAATACATCTACTTACAGTTCACCTTGTATGAAAAACGAAGATGTAAAATAAAACAAAACATCGTAAATTAACCACATATGGATGTAGATACTCGTAGATGGATTGTAAACGTGAAATTTATTTGTAAAGCATTCGAACTGCATATTGCCCTATCAAGCGTGCCTTGCTGCAAACATTGGATCAACATTGGTATGACTAACTTCTGTTGTATGTGCTATCAAGTTCACGCATCAATAAACAAAGGGCTGAACATAACGCCTTGGGGAACTCAATAATGCATATTAGACACATAATTTTATGGTTACTATTTACTCGAATAGTATTCATAGCCCCACAGCATTCTACATTCCTGTCGTTCTTCATACTTCTCTTTGAACCACTTGATTATCTTCATATAGTTGTTAGTGTTTATGACCTGAGCTCTTTTCAGACGATGCTTGGGCTTAGGGCTGGCTGCGTGAGAAAGGAAGCCCCCGTCAAGGACCACCATCCGGTATTCTTGGAGGCACATTTCCAGCATCTGGTAGAAAACATAGATATTTTAAGTGTATTTAACCAGCCATCGGACTCGAGCACAAAAGGGTTCCATATCATTAAAACTGTAAGGCTATGTACGCACTGACAGGTGGCTTGCTTAGCGCCTAGAGCCTAGCGAGTCACCTTACGAGTAGCACAGCAAAACGAACGTAAAACGAAACGAGCCTTCGCTAGTCGCCTAGCGTGTATCGAGCAGATGTTAAGTCACTAGGCTCTAGGCGCTAAGCAAGCCACCTGTCTATGCGTACGTAGCCTTATACAGTCAACCTAAGTTTTTGGGGACCCTATTACTAAGACTCCACTGTCCGTCTGTCACCAGGCTGTATCTAATGAACCGTGATAGCTAGACAGTTGACATTTTCATTTTGCCGCTATAATACGAGTAACAAATACTAAAAACAGAATAAAATAAATATTTAAATGGAACTTCCATGGGGTATTTATCGGAGAGCAGTGGTGGTCCAGTGGTAACGGCCGCGACTTACGAGTTGTAGGTCGTAGGTTCGAACTCAGACAGGCACTTAGTGTACTCGTAAATTATTTCATCACCACAGCTCTCAAAACGGTGAAGGAAAACATCGTGACAAACAAATTCAAACAAGAATTCGAAGACGTGTGACATCTACCAACCCGAACTGGATTGCGGCCCACTCCCTTTCACCGATAGGAAGCCTGTATCCCAGCAGTGGGAACACTATGGGCTAATTATGCTATGAGCTATTAATAATAATAATAAATAATATCCCTGGACATTTCACACAGCGCCATCTAGTCCCAAGCTAAGTAATCTAATGCTTGTGTTATGGTAACAAGATGGCTGATAAACTATTTATATACTTTTTTTTTTTGTAAATACATATTATAGATAGAAAAACACCCAGAATCGGAACAAATACATGTAGGTCATACAAATATTTGTTCCGTGCGGGAATCGAACCCGCGACACGCAGCGCAGCAGTCAATCGCTTAACCACTGCGCCAACCGTGCCGTTATATTAAGTGCCGTGCCGTTATATTAACCGTGCCGTTATATTAAGTTACCTGTGTCATTTTGTCCTGGAGTCCTTCCCAGTATAGAGTTTCGCTGTACCAGGGTTCCTTATTGGTGCCGAAGTAAAGCGGCTCCCATCGGTGGTAAGGGTACTCCCGCTTCGCTATTATCATTGGCTGAAACAATGCCTTTAATTAGACTCATCTCTTGACCTGGTGGTTGGAAAAAATCTTGCTTGCAATACAAGCCGTGTGCCCAATGGGATTTCACATCGGCAATAATGACGGAAATTACATAAAAAGTTTCATCCCCTTTTGAAGCCCGCATCTGAATGCGATAAGAAAATTACGATCTTGTCCGTGGAGTAAAAGGTATGAAAGTTCAAAATAATCTTTGAAATTGTGCCCTATTTTTAACCGACTTCAAAAAAGGAGGAGGTTCTCAATTCGACGGTATGTTTTTTTTTTGTGTGTTTGTTACGCGATTACTCCGCTAATTGTGGATCGATTTTCATAATTCTTTTTTTGTTCGAAAGGAGATACTTCTGAAGTGGTCCCATAGAAATTTCATCAAAAACGGTACAGTGGTTAAAACCACAATTACTGGTACAAAATTACAACTTAAAAGTGAAAAATAAAAACTTTTTTGCAAAAAAAAACAACCGACTTCCAAAAACGACACTACAAAGCGAAAAATAACTTTAATTTCGGAAGTCAATGGCAAACAACGAAAATGCGAACCCAACGACACCGACTGCCGAAATTAAAGAGAGTTGCAGGGACATAGGCGCGCAACCTGTACCATGGATTCAGCTCATGATTCTCTGATTTCCCCCTCTCTGAAACCCTACCTTGAATTTTTTTGTCAGTTATAAAAAATATAGCTGTTCTGTACATTTAAACCACGTAGGCATTACAATTTTCTATGAAAAAGCAGATTTTGATAACCGACGAAAAATTTATACGCTAGGAGGACTAGAATCGTGTGCTGAATTCATGGTTACAGTTTGCGCGGCGATGTCCCTGCCACCTTGTATATTTAAAGCCCGTTTAAATATATAGGGTGAGCAGAACCCGCCGCGCATGTGCTATTTGTGTGCACAGGCGTCACCCAGATTAGGTCAGAAACCCTCGGGACACCCAGATCTTACACAGATGTTCTCAACAGGCCAGGAGACCTAAGAAGCTTCTGAAGGGAGGTGGGCTGGTTGGAATAACCACCGACGGCCGCCATGGCCCACGCACAATGGTCCACTTGAAGGACTAAGTACGGAAACCAAACCCACAACATAGAACATAGTCCGTAATATAAATAAATAAACGTGTTTAGTAACTACAATACTGGTCGGTTTCAATTATCCTACACCAGTTTAATACTCTGCTTACAAGTTATAATCCGGATTTAACATGAATACCAAAACTGGGAAAGTTTAAATATGAAACATTGAAACTCATACCGAGATAAATGATAAGCCGGAATGACGACGCCGGGTCCCGGCACACACTGAAAGGACATCATCATTTCCCTAGCCTTTTCCCAACTATGTTGGGGTCAGCTTCCAGTCTAACCGGACGCAGCTGAATACCAGTATTTTACATGGTACGACTGCCTATCTGACCTCTACAACCCAGTTACTGGGTAACACGATACCCCTAGGTAAGACTGGTTGTCAGAGTTTTGGGCTCCTGGCTACCCGTAACGACGGCTTTACGTGTTTTCCGAGCCACTGAGGGGTCTCGATACACTAATGAATAGTCCACGAACCTACTCGATCCAATCGTGCGGGTGTTATTATTTAGCCACGAGCCGCTAAAAATAAAATACACCCACAACACATAATACCACCACTAGACAACAGACGTGTATTACTGTACTCGGGAGCTCTGTGGTTCACGTATACCCCAAAAGGCTTACAATGCTCTGCGTATCCAATACAATAGAATAGAATAGAAAGCTTTTATTTCAGACAGGAGTCCTTAGGATTAGTAACAATTTTACTTAACTTCTAATGTTAGTAAGTTACAGACACACGATGTACATACAATTAAAACTCAGCGTAAAGCTGCATCCACCTCCGCAACATCGGGGAATCCCACCGATCGGCGAATACACTGAGAATACTGTTGGTGCCGTCGCGAACACGCGTCATCAGGGATGCGCATCTACTCCTAATATTGGCGGCAAAACCATTAATATTATTATCCGCGAACATCCCTGACGCACTACAATGCCACGGCAGCCGCAACAGTACTCTCAGTGCATTATTATATTGAACTCGTAGGTCGCTGTATGCCCACTGAGTGAAGTTGACCCACAGGCTGCACGTGTAGAAGGACTGACAGTAAGCTTTGAATAGCGCACAATAACGCATTCAGGGTATTGTTGCGATTGCCGCGCTTCTGTAATGCCTCGGCAATGTTTGCAGATGCACGCACTGACGGATTTGTTGCGCTGTGGCGTAAGAAATCTGCCTCGCTACTCCGCAGGCTGCGTGGCAGTTCCAACACTACTCTGCAATCAATAGCCACCCGGGTGAGTGGGCGATTACAAACCGGACCCGTTCTGTTTTAGTTATTAAGTACTAATATAGGCTAAGCTATTTTTGTTACTAACACTACCACTGTAGTCTGAATGAATAAAGATTATTATTATTATCTCCTTTATTTGAATGTAAACATATAAATTATATTTTTAAATATTAGAATATAAAAAATATAAAAACATTTAAAAATATAAAAAATATTAGCCCACCGGTATCGGGAACAGCCGGTCGATTCTGTGTAAATCTCACCGTGAAATCTTGCGTGGAGTGAGCTGTCAGTGTCTTCCCACTGACGCTAGGGATTGTCCAAGCAAACATCTACAATCATAATCGAGATTTTAATAATATTTTTATGCTAAGTAATTCTATTGCTCATTTTATATAATTTCAAAGCTAGTATTTTAGTTGTCAAAACATTCCTATTTTGTGGGGTTATAAAATAAAATAGAAAAACAGAAACTCAGTCAAGATCTCAATGTTGTATTTTGCTCTTTTTTCTAGACTACCTAGTCCTTATATAGCTTGAGGTGCGACCGTGCACAGCTACTAGACTGATGTAAATACGCATCGACATTGTTTGTTATTATGAGCGATTGTAGATGGAGTCTAGTAAAGACTGCAACGATGTTCAGCGCTGATAATAACCCAAATCTATTCAATTAGAAGAGATAATCGAGTATGTCAAGTCATCGAGTGCTAACGGTGTGCCTGGCTGACGGACCATAGACTGAATTCAACCCGACGACGTAGTAAGAGTGGCGTGATCACTTCACGCGATTCATGACATTTCGCTCGTAAATCGGGTGAAGTGATAAGATCACGCCGCGCTTGCGCGTTAGGCACTGCCATTTCCAAGAAGTGAACTTATTTTTTTTTTGCTGTCATTGATGACCATGTAATTATTATTATGTCTGTTCGTATTCGAGTTCAGTGACAATAATTAGTTCCTAATTATTTTAATGCTTTTAGACATTTTATTGTCTAAATCCACTGTCTTTTATCTGCCTAGCCTTTTCCCAACTATGTTGGGGTCGGCTTCCAGTCTAACCGGATGCAGCTGAATACCAGTATTTTACATGGAGCGACTGCCTATTTGACCTCCAGAATCCAGTTACTGGGTAATACGATACCCCTTGGTAAGACTGGTTGTCAGACTTTCGGGCTTCTGACTACCCGTAACGACTGTCAAAGATCCACGAATAACAGCCGGGACCAACGGCTTAACGTGCTTTCCGAGGCACGGAGGGGTCTCGGTATGTAAAGATGGTCACCCATCCACAGACCAACCGCGGCAAGCGTAGCTTAACACTTTCGACTCCACCCACTTTTCATAGAGCTCATGCTGGATGCCGCCATACATATTACAAGTGGACCCTCCACGGGGGTCACCGGCATTACGTTTGCGCTAAAGTGAACCCTCGAGGAGGGTCGTCGGCATTAGGTTATAAACCGTATTATAAAACACTGTAAAACGAAGTAAAATAGTGTTTTTACAATGTATTATTGCTATATTTAGTATCCCTGGGGGTATTTACATGTACTAGTGAGGTGGAGACGTGAAATATTGAAATATTAAAAAATTAAGAAAAAGTATGATCGCTCGCTTTGATCCCGAGACAGGGGTGTCCAACCTTTCTAAAATTTTCACGCAATGTAATAATTTTTTATTGTATTGAATAGGAACAACAAACAATTACATTATGGAATATTAGTAGTTTTTTATGTAATCAAAACGTAATTATTTTGTAACAGCTTATTAACGTTTGGTGTTCTATTACATAATTACTTGCCGCTCATGATTCACCAACAGTTAGACAAAAGCAGCAATAGGTACCTAAAATAAATCGCGGGAACGAGAAATTCGAATTTCAAATTTTCATTTTTACGAATTAGGATCCTAGTCTTTTGAGATAGCCGTTTATTTAACGCAATTTTTTTACATATATTTTTTAAGCCTTTTTATTGCAATTGCATTGCATATTTCAACGGGGACATTACATTTGAAAACAAAATATACACCAGCGTATATTAATATGGCAAAATTAAAGGTTGGCCATCACGAAAAATGCTCTGTGTAAGAAGGCGGTATGCAAAATACTGGCTCTTTCCAGCACGTTTCTTTTTTCTTCTGACCTTAATACGACGAGCTATTCTGCCAAAATAAATATTATGTAGGTGATTGCTGTCAGAAATCATAGAGGACAAAAATTCATACCAAACGACGTGTATGTAGAGAAGTATGGGCAATTCTCGTAATTTTAAGAACGTTCACAGTCTGGTCTCAGTCTCAATCTGACAACAAATACTTCTAATTTTCCTATATTTTGACAAGTTTTTGACATATGTTTGTTGCCGAGATGAGACTGCGACTAGATTTTGAACGTTTTAAATTACGAGAATTGGCCTTCTGATCTTTGTCTTTCTTTCATGTTACTTCGAATACTTACTTGTTCCGTTCCGAAGATAATACAATTAATTAGAGATGAGCTGATGCTGTGTCCAAAATTGTTGAGACACTAGGTACCTACTATCGTTTTGAAATTAAATGTAGACGCTGAGATTGGATAGAAGAAAAATATCATAACGAAAATCGAACAAAATTAGCAGAAATTACTAACATATTTTTATCAATATATATTAAAATTTGCTGGAAAACGTCATGTTTTTACAGAATAGTCATAATATTTCCAAACAAATAAAACTTAAGAGTCATTGTAATATATTAATGATTTCAGTTATTATTATTATTCAGCATATAACCTAGTAGGTACTTATCATTTCAACCGCGTATCATACTGTGATCAACCATACGACCGAACAGAGCTGCAAATTGATTTAAAAAAAAGTGCATTTTTTGGGCCTTAGCACTGATAATTCTTAGTGGTCGTACTTACATTGTCTATGGACTGTTGGATTTGGGCGTTTATTTATTGTATTTTTATTTAAATCTTTGAACACTAATGATTTACAACAATTTAGTAAGAGGAATGCATGTTTTTAGATAAAGCAGTGTGTTACGAGGGAAAACGCTTATGTTACTTTTGAATTTAATCTTTTTGCGATTTTGTAAGTACCAACCTATATGATTTTTGCAGAATCAAAAAAAAAATGCAAAGTATGTAAAGGCATCGTAATATTTTTTCAATTCATTCACTTGCTATAAACATTGACAAGCATTATTTATATTTATTCCAAATTTCAAGTCTATAGCATTAGTAGTTTCTGAAATAAGCAGCTGTTACCAAAGAACGGACAGACAGAGTAAACGAAGTCACACCATGGGTGTTCTTTTTTACCATTTTGATACGGAACCCTGATAAGCTTCTATTTTTAAACTCTTCCTCGTAATTTATAATCTCAAAATAAATATTTTTATTTTTAGTGAATTTGTAACCGCAAAATGGTTGACCACCCCTGAAATACGGGCATCAGAGCTCCCAATTATTTTTGAAAATAAAATTGCTGGTATTTGAAAACCAACGAGTATACTGATAAATCTTGTTAAAATATACGACTAATTTTATTTTCATAGTTTATAATGCTGTATTCGCTAAGAAAAACATACATTTAATATGAGCCCTCCGCGAGGGCTCCCGGCATCCCATATGGGATTTGAGTGAGCCCTCCAGGAGGGCTCCCGGCACTGAACGTGTTAACCTGACCGATCGACTTATGCGGCTGTTATTATATTTTAGCCACGGGCCCCTCCTCTAAATCCACTGTCTTTGTACATCTAAAAAGTTAATTTTATCAGCCTACAATGCCTACATTTGGTTTTCAACAAACTGATATTACTTACATAACCGTATAGTTCGGAAGCGCCTCCGGTTGGTCCCTAACACACGAACCTCCGTCGGCATGTGCGTTAGTTAAGACAATTGATAAAAAGCTCCTTTCATAATTAGGCGCACAAGTTTAATTTACTTACAATATTCAACTCTATAAATGCGTTAATCGCCATTTTCATGATAGTGGTGGTTGAGGCTAAAAACATCAAAATTGGGGATTTCGAACATCCACACCCCACTACAGGGGCAGTGAATAATACATCACTTAATTATTTGACGAATTCATCCATTGTTCAAATTAAATAAGTAGTGGTAATGAAGTGTTTTGCAGTTTTGATATTCAAAGTCGAAGTTTCGCGCCAATCTTGCGTGTTAACATTTTTACTTTTCACACACTCATAAAGATACGATTTAAAATGTGTCAAATGTAATTTAAAATGTTTTAAACAACAAGAAAGTGCCCATCTCGTAACGTCTTAAACAAACACAAGTTCAATAATACGCAATATTCATTACCACTAGGTACTCAATTCGCGTTCAAAATCGCAGAGTTCGCCGGACGCCGACCATTATTGTTTTTTTTTTTTATTGTGTTGATGTGCGAAAGCGAAACGATTATTATGCCAAACGATTTTTTTTATTTCAATCGATTCGAGGAATTAATGTGACAAATTTCAGAAATCGATTCTTACAAATTGAAATAAACTTATTTTAAGCATTATATACTAATCTATTAAAAGCACTAGCTTCTGCCCGCGGCTTCGCCCGCGTGGATGTAGGAAATTATCCCACGGGAACGTGCTAACAGGATAAAATGTACCTATGTGCTTCCCCAGAATGCCATCTATCTCGCGGGCCCTTTGTGGCTAATTACAATAGAAAACCAATTGTGTCTCATTAGTGGTGATTAAGAGGGTACCTATATGATATCTTTACCTAAGTACCTACCTAATTAAAAAAAAAAAAAACTCAATAACAGAAAATTAAATACCTACCTACCTAAATAAACCTATTTCTGATGATAACTAATCTAAACTCAATAAATAAGCAAAATCCCTAAAAACTAATATCTATACGAATGACTAATCCTACCTAACAGTATTATAAAATAACCTACGGTCACTACGTACACTATCAAATATACTACCTATACTTTAAAATTAAAATCTATACCTACGACTTACATAAAAATAAACCTAAATAACTCTAAAAACTAAAAGGAATAAAAATGAACTCCATTGCGGGTGACTTAACCTACGACAAACTTATTATTTGCGGTTGGTGCAGTAATCGGGTCTAGGGATCGAACCGCAAAATTAAGTTTGTTTTTTATTGTATTTACTTTTCCGGGATAAAAAGTACCCAGTGTGGTGCCCAGGATATTAAAGAATAATTATACCAAGTTTCAACGTAATCGAACCGGTAGTTTTTGCGTGATGCCTGAACAAACAGACAGACAGACAGACAGACAGACAGACCGACAGACAGACAGACAAAAATTTTTTTAATCACATTTTTGGGTTCGGTGTCGGTCTAGTAACACCCCCTGCCATTTATTTTTTTGATATTTTCAATGTACAGAATTTTCACTTCTACAGATTTATTATAAGTATAGATTACACATAGATTGTATCCCGTAAACATAATAAAACCCGTATTTTTGATGCTAGTAACCCTTATATGAACAAGTAGTTGGTGGCACTGGCAACCCTACGCCGAAGTGATGTTGCCATGGGTTACGAGATTCGCGTGAAGGGAGATTTTGTACATTCCGAACTACGCTGTAATCGATTTGTGCGTGCTCACACCTCTTCCGAATTAGCGTGTCATGTAGCGTGTGATAAGGATGTCCCGTGAATCGAAAAAGATGAAGTCTTATGAGTGAGCGCTGTCAACGGTTGTGATCTAATCGGATCTAAATCGGAAGGGAAATTATATATTGTTGAAGTGAGCGCTGTGGGCGATGATGGCCTAATTCGGAATAACCTAAATCTCCCGCCGCGCAAGCGCGTTAGGCACTGCCATTTCCAAGAAGTGAACTTGTTTTTTTTTTTTTTTGCTGTCAATTGATGACCATGTACAGACGCCAGCAGGTCAAGCTACCCGAAACTGTCAAATTTTCCCAATCAACCTTGAACCTAATGCTTTGGCGATAAAGTTGAAAATCTATTAAAGAAATTTGACAGATTGTAGTAGCTTGATGTGCCGGAACTGTACATATTATTATTATGTCTGTTCGTATTCGAGTTCAGTGACAATAATTAGTTCCTAATTATTTTAATGCTTTTAGACATTTTACTGTCTCAATCCACTGTCTTTGTACATTTAAAAAGTTAATTTATCAACCTACATTTGGTTTTCAACAAACGGATATTACTTATCCGTATAGTTCGAATTCGGAAGCGCCTCCGATTGGACCCTAACACACGAACCTCCGCGGGCATGTGCGTTAGCTAAGACAGTTGATAAAAAGCTCATATGTTAACGCCATTATAAATCTTTCATAATTAGGTGCACAAGTTTATTAATTTACATATACAATATTCAACTCTGTAAATGCGATAATCGCCATTTTGATGACAGTGGTGGTTGAGGCTAAAAAACATCAAAATTGGGGATTTCGAACATCCACACCCCACTACAGGGGCAGTGAATAATACATCATATAATTATTTGACGAATTCATCCATTGTTCAAATTAAATAAGTAGTGGTAATGAAGTGTTTTGATATTCAAAGTCGAAGTTTCGCGCCAATCGTGCGTGTTTACATTTTTACTTTTCACAAATATCACACACACTCATATAGATACGATTTAACATGTGTAAATACATTTGCACATGTTAAATCGTATCCAGTACATGAGTGTGTATTATTAGTAGTATTGATATTCTTTGTATAACAGAACATTGGCTGAAAAGTCACCAGTTCTTGTTCAATTTTAACAATCACCAGGTTGGTAGTTCGTTCAGCAGAATAAAAGCTATACATGGTGGCTCTTTAATTTTAGTAAGTAACCAGCTCAAATTTAAAGATCGTAACGATATTGTGAGCCTATCTGTTGAGCGTACAGTTGAAATTGCCTGTATAGAATTGGAGCACTTGGTTGTATTAAGTGTGTACAGACCCCCTTCAGGATTGTATGACTGCTTTGAAAAGGTAATGGATGAAGTGTTACACAGGATTTGTAACTCAAACAAGTCCGTTATCATTTGTGGTGATTTTAATGTTAATTTATTAGAAAACTCAGGTTCTTGTAGTAAAATTATAAGTCTGTTTCAGTCCTACAATCTTGTAAACCTGTTTTTGGAGCCCACAAGAATAACACCTACTAGTGCCACATGCCTAGATAATATTTATACAGATATTATACCAAGCCACAAAGAAATTATAAATTTACTAGATTCGGATCACTGCGGGCAAAGGATAACTATTCAAAACCAAAACAAAAAAGTGGCTAAAAAGGATATCACTGTTAACCCCAAAACTGCAAGTCGCTTGGAGGCTTTTAAAGTTAAACTCATTAATGAATTACCAGTTTTGTCAACTCATGCTGATCCTAATCATCTATATGATACTTTTTTTAATATATACTGTAAACAATTTGATTCCACCTTTATTCCCAAGACTATCTCGGTTAATAGTAACGCATCTTTCAGTGATTGGGCTACCATTGGTATTCATAAAAGTAGAACGCGGCTTTATGAACTGTACAATGAAAGGTATTATGTTAACACTGATGAATTTAATTTGTATGTTAGAAATTATTCAAAATTATTTAAAAAAGTTTGTTATATGGCCAAGTCACGTTATTTAGGTTCAAAGATTAAAAACAGCAGTAATGTAATTAAAACGACCTGGTCTATTATTAATAGTGAAGCGGGAAGATCTAGTAACCGAAATACTGACTACAGCCTGTCTATTAATGACAACATAATAAAATC
The DNA here is from genome assembly GCA_951799955.1 of Apamea anceps. Lineage (NCBI taxonomy): Eukaryota > Metazoa > Arthropoda > Insecta > Lepidoptera > Noctuidae > Apamea > Apamea anceps. The sequence continues at coordinate 5,181,480 of OX637509.1, forward strand.
AGACTCACAAGTCGCCGAGGCATTTGAAAATTTCTTTTCGGATATTCCCGTTTCAACTACTAAATCCCTAAACTCATCACCTTCTGTTGCTGAGTCTCTGCTTAAGGAAAATGTTAATGGTTGCGATTCGGAATTTCATTTTGAACACATTACCTGTAGAGATATAATTAAAACCTTTCACACTTTAAATGTTAAAAAGACTGCAGATCTGTGGGGTAATTCTGTAGAAGTTGCTAAGTCTATTATTGACATTGTAGCACCTACTCTAGCTCTTATTTTTAATAGTTGTATTAACAGTGGGGAGTTTCCTGACCTTATGAAAAATAGTAAAATAATTCCTTTGTTTAAATCAGGTAGTACATCAGACCCTACAAATTATAGACCTATTTCTGTACTACCTACCTTTAGTAAAATTTTTGAGAAATTAATTTTAGATCAAGTGCAAAGATTTTTTAATAAACACAAATTATTACATAGCAAACAGTTCGGTTTTACAAGGGGTCGTTCAACTACTGATGCCGGTGTTGAACTTTTAGGACATATTTATAATGCATGGGAAGATAAATGCGATGCCTTGGGCATCTTTTGTGATTTGTCCAAGGCATTCGATTGCGTTCTTCACGAAACGTTAATCAGGAAGCTCCGCCACTACGGAATCCGGAACACTGCTCTGGATCTTCTTACTTCATACTTGAGTAAGAGGATTCAGAGCGTTGACGTTAATGGAAAAAGATCTCCCGGATCTATAGTATCAATGGGAGTCCCACAGGGCTCAATTCTTGGTCCTTTCTTATTTCTTATTTATATTAATGACTTGCCGTACCTCATAAAGGATAATCATGATATAGTGTTGTTTGCAGATGACACTTCACTTTTGTTTAAACTTAAACGTCAGCAGCAGGCTACTGACAATGTAAATAACGCGATCTCTAAAGTAGTACACTGGTTCAATGTTAATAATTTACTGTTAAACGAGAAAAAAACCAAATGCATTAAGTTTACGCTACCTCACGTTAGGCAGGTGAAAACCAATGTGTTGATAAAGGGCGAAGAATTGAATCCTGAAGACAGCACAGTATTCTTGGGCATAACTTTGGATGCTAAGCTTCAGTGGGGTCCACATATAGATAAATTGTCAAAAAAGCTAAGTTCCGCAGCGTACGCTGTTAGAAAAATTCGTAATTTAACTAATATAGAGACAGCCCGCTTAGTGTATTTTAGCTATTTTCATAGTGTAATGTCGTACGGTATTCTATTGTGGGGAAATGCCGCTGATATTCAGACTATCTTTGTTTTGCAGAAGCGAGCTGTTCGATCAATTTATAAATTAAGTCCGAGACACTCGCTCAGAGATAAATTTAAAGAGATTAATGTTATGACTGTGGCTTCTCAATATATTTATGAAAATCTTTTATATGCCCATAAAAATATAAAATTGTTTAAAAAATACAGTGATATCCATGATATAAATACTAGGAACAAACACAAATTTGTTGTACCTACAACAAGGCTCAAGAAAATAGGTGGGTCGTTCAGATGCCAATGTATACGCTTTTATAATAAAGTTCCAAGCCCCGTTCAAGATCTAAGCCTTAATAAATTCAAATCATTCATTAAACGTAAGTTGTGCCAGAAAGCCTTTTATACCGTTAAGGATTATATCGAGGACAAAAAGGCTTGGGATTGAGCTGCTTCCAATTTTTTTACATATTGAATGTTTTTTTTTGCTCTATTTTGTTGTTGTTTTTTTTTATATACACTGACATTAATGAATTTTACATATACTATGACATTTGCTTACTTTGTTAAGTATTCTATTATTTTAATTATTGTGAATGTGAAGACTACGTGGGTCATTTTATTTATATTATTTTTCTCTTTGTTCTCTTAGTTTTTGTCATGGTCTGGCAGTTTGAGTAATTAATGTGGCCTACCCAAATGTCCTTTCTTTGGTATTGTTCGTCGAATCGTTGAGCTCCTTAAGTTTTGTGAGTTGAGCTGCACAATTTCTGACAAATGCGTGCACTGACTGGACAGGTCCTCTCAATCTGTGTGGTTCTTTCCTCAAAAGACCATCTCAGACATCGACCTACATGGTCTTCATATGATCTGACCAAGATTATGTCTGGACTTTAAAAGAGACTGTGACGTCTGAGTTTGTTTCGGCCTTTCTTCTCAGACTAGTCAGATAGGAAACGCCGACCTCATCTAGTTTTAAAAATATGATTGACGTGTAAAAGTGTTTGTACAAACCTACTTACAAAATAAAATCATTTATCATTTATCATTTAGTGTATGTGTGAAAAGTAAAAATGTAAACACGCACGATTGGCGCGAAACTTCGACTTTGAATATCAAAACACTTCATTACCACTACTTATTTAATTTGAACAATCGATGAATTCGTCAAATAATTATATGATGTATTATTCACTGCCCCTGTAGTGGGGTGTGGATGTTCGAAATCCCCAATTTTGATGGTTTTTAGCCTCAACCACCATTGTCATCAAAATGGCGATTATGGCATTTACAGAGTTGAATATTGTCTAAGTAGGTAAATTAATAAACTTGTGCACATATTTATGAAAGATTTATAATGGCGTTAACATATGAGCTTTTTATCAACTGGCCCGCGGAGGTTCGTGTGTTAGGGTCCAATCAGAGGCGCTTCCGAATCCGAACTATACGGATAAGTAATATCCGTTTGTTGAAAATCAAATGTAGGCTGATAAATTAACTTTTTAAATGTACAAAGACAGTGGATTTAGAGGGGCCCGTGGTTAAATAATAACAGCCGCATAGGTCGATCGGTCAGTTTAAGCTACGCTTGCCGCGGTTGGTCTGTGGATGGGTGACCATCTTTACATACCGAGACCCCTCCGTGCCTCGGAAAGCACGTTAAGCCGTTGGTCCCGGCTGTCATTCGTGGACCTTTGACAGTCGTTACGGGTAGTCAGAACTTCAGAAGCCCGAAAGTCTGACAACCAGTCTTACCAAGGGGTATCGTATTACCCAGTAACTGGGTTGTGGAGGTCAGATAGGCAGTCGCTCCATGTAAAATACTGGTATTCAGCTGCATCCGGTTAGACTGGAAGCCGACCCCAACATAGTTGGGAAAAGGCTAGGCAGATGAAAGACAGTGAATTTAGACAATACAATGTCTAAAAGCATTACAATAATTAGGAACTAATTATTGTCATTGAACTCGAATACGAACAGACATAATAATAATATGTACATGGTCATCAATTGACAGCAAAAAAAAAAAAAACAAGTTCACTTCTTGGAAATGGCAGTGCCTAACGCGCATGCGCGGCGGGAGATTTAGGTTATTCCGAATTAGGCCATCATCGCCCACAGCGCTCACTTCAACAATATATAATTTCCCTTCCGATTTAGATCCGATTAGATCACAACCGTTGACAGCGCTCACTCATAAGACTTCATCTTTTTCGATTCACGGGACATCCTTATCACACGCTACATGACACGCTAATTCGGAAGAAGTGTGAGCACGCACAAATCGATTACAGCGTAGTTCGGAATGTACAAAATCTCCCTTCACGCGAATCTCGTAACCCATGGCAACATCACTTCGGCGTAGGGTTGCCAGTGCCACCAACTACTTGTTCATATAAGGGTTACTAGCATCAAAAATACGGGTTTTATTATGTTTACGGGATACAATCTATGTGTAATGCTTTTAATAGATTAGTATATAATGCTTAAAATAAGTTTATTTCAATTTGTAAGAATCGATTTCTGAAATTCGTCACATTAATTCCTCGAATCGATTGAAATAAAAAAAATCGTTTGGCATAATAATCGTTTCGCTTTCGCACATCAACACAATAAAAAAAAAAAAACAATAATGGTCGGCGTCCGGCGAACTCTGCGATTTTGAACACGAATTGAGTACCTAGTGGTAATGAATATTGCGTATTATTGAACTTGTGTTTGTTTAAGACGTTACGAGATGGGCACTTTCTTGTTGTTTAAAACATTTTAAATTACATTTGACACATTTTAAATCGTATCTCTATGAGTGTGTGTTATATTTGTGAAAAGTAAAAATGTAAACACGCAAGATTGGCGCGAAACTTCGACTTTGAATATCAAAACTGCAAAACACTTCATTACCACTACTTATTTAATTTGAACAATGGATGAATTCGTCAAATAATTAAGTGATGTATTATTCACTGCCCCTGTAGTGGGGTGTGGATGTTCGAAATCCCCAATTTTGATGTTTTTTAGCCTCAACCACCACTATCATGAAAATGGCGATTAACGCATTTACAGAGTTGAATATTGTAAGTAAATTAAACTTGTGCGCCTAATTATGAAAGGAGCTTTTTATCAATTGTCTTAACTAACGCACATGCCGACGGAGGTTCGTGTGTTAGGGACCAATCGGAGGCGCTTCCGAACTATACGGTTATGTAAGTAATATCAGTTTGTTGAAAACCAAATGTAGGCATTGTAGGCTGATAAAATTAACTTTTTAGATGTACAAAGACAGTGGATTTAGAGGAGGGGCCCGTGGCTAAATAATAACAGCCGCATAGGTCGATCGGTCAGGTTAAGCTACGCTTGCCGCGGTTGGTCTGTGGATGGGTGACCATCTTTACATACCCCTCCGTGCCTCGGAAAGCACGTTAAGCCGTTGGTCTCGGCTGTTATTCGTGGATCTTTGACAGTCGTTACGGGTAGTCAGAAGCCCGAAAGTCTGACAACCAGTCTTACCAAGGGGTATCGTATTACCCAGTAACTGGGTTCTGGAGGTCAGATAGGCAGTCGCTCCATGTAAAATACTGGTATTCAGCTGCATCCGGTTAGACTGGAAGCCGACCCCAACATAGTTGGGAAAAGGCTAGGCAGATAAAAGACAGTGGATTTAGACAATAAAATGTCTAAAAGCATTAAAATAATTAGGAACTAATTAATGTCACTGAACTCGAATACGAACAGACATAATAATAATATGTACATGGTCATCGATGACAGCAAAAAAAAAAACAAGTTCTTGGAAATGGCAGTGCCTAACGCGCAAGCGCGGCGTGATCTTATCACTTCACCCGATTCACGAGCGAAATGTCATGAATCGCGTGAAGTGATCACGCCACTCTTACTACGTAGTCGGGTTGAATTCAGTCTATGGTCCGTCAGCCAGGCACACCGTTAGCACTCGATGACTTGACACACTCGGTTATCTCTTCTAATTGAATAGATTTGGGTTATTATCAGCGCTGAACATCGTTGCAGTCTTTACTAGACTCCATCTACAATCGCACAAAATAACAAACAATGTCGATGCGTATTTACATCAGTCTAGTAGCTGTGCACGGTCGCACCTCAAGCTATATAAGGACTAGTCTAGAAAAAAAAAAAAATACAACATTGAGATCTTGACTGAGTTTCTGTTTTTCTATTTTATTTTATAACCCCACAAAATAGTAACGTTTTGACTACTAAAATACTAGTTTTGAAATTATATAAAATGACAATAGAATTAGCATAAAAATATTATAAAAATCTCGATTATGATTGTAAATGTATGCTTGGTCAATCCCTAGTATCAGGTGGAATGACACTGACACTTCACTCCACGCTCACTTCACTTGAGATTTCACGGTGATATGGTTACAGAATCGCACTGCTGGGTCCAAGCTACCGGTGGCCAGGGCTCCAGAGAGAGGAACCTCCTAACAATGCGAGCCGTGTTCAGGAGTACCGCTTTCTGAATCAAGCCCTTGATCCAGCTGCCCAACGAGAGCCTCCTCAGGTGTTGGTCGAGGCTCTTGGCTATTAAGCCATTGGCTGTCACAACTATCGGCACAATGATCGCTGAGTCCACATCCTACATGTCGACAACCTCGCGAGCCAAGTCAAGATACTTGATTTGTTTTTCTTTTTTTTTATTATTATCATATGATATTCCTAATATTATATGACAGACTAGCTTCTGCCCGCGGCTTCGCCCGCGCGGATGTCGGAAATTATCCCACGGGAACATGCTTACAGGATAAAATGTATGTGCTTCCCCAGGATGCCATCTATCTCTATGCCAAATCAGAAGTTCAGTGGTTTAGGCGTGAAAATGTAACATACGGTTTCAAGTTCAAATCCTCCCCTTAAAAACTGAATTACCTCTTTTTGTCCCGTCAGTGGTAAATTTTCGACAACTTTACATACTTATTATTAATTACAAGTTTCAAGTTTATTAACTAAATGAATAAGATTTTTCATATAAACTGTATCCGCCGCTTTTCACCCCCACAGGGGTGGAATTTTGAAAAATCGTTTGGGATTATTCATAACTCGATTCAAAGATTCGTTATACCAATTTACGAGTTAATCAAGCCACGCATTATAATCCTCCCTTGTAAAATTAACTACCCCTTTTCAACCCGTTAGGGGTAGATTTTCGAAAAACCCTGATACATTTTACTCTTTATTTTTGGTCTTAAGTATAAGCACTGAGTTTCGAGTTAATCGGACCGCGCATTCAAATTACTCCACACAAACTTCAACACCCCTATATCCCCCTTTGAGGGGTAGTTTTGAAAAACTTATAATGATAAACTTTATTACTTACTTAGGCGAGTATTCTTGAAAAGTTTCAAGTTTATTAACCTAATGAAGAAGATTTTTCATATAAACTGTATCCCCGCTTTTCACCCCCACAGGGATGGAATTTTAAAAAAATCGTTTGAGATGTATTCATAACTTAACTCAAAGATTATTTATACTAATTTTCGAGTTAATCAAGCCATGCAGTAAAATCCTCCCCTGAAAAATTTACTACCCCATTTCAGCCCGTCAGGGGTAGATTTTCGAAAAACCCTGATACACACTAATTCTTTACTTTCAAGATTAGGTATAAATACTGAGTTTCGAGTAAATCGGACTGCGCGCTAAAATTCTTCCATACAAACTTTGAAACCCCCCAACCCCTTATTAGGGGGTAGTTTAGAAGAAAAAAAACTGACAATCTTCATAATTTATTTAGATAAGTATTCGTGCCAAGTTTCAATTTTATTAACTCAAGGAATAAGATTTTTCATACAAAGGAATTCCCCCCTTTTCACCCTCTTAGGGGTGGAATTTCGAAAAATCCTTTCTTAGTGGATGCCTTCTCTTCACGAAGAACACACCCTCCAAATTTCATGACTCTAGGACCAGCGGTTTAGGCTGTGCGTTGATCTATCAGTCAGTCACTCAGTCAGGACTTTGAATTTTATATATATAGACAGATGTATCTCATCATCTGCCTAACATTTTCCCAACTATGTATTTACATTGATGCGTGTGAATTGTGTGTAGAAGATAAATGATAAAACGTATTTCAATATTACAGCCTTTAGAGACGTCCCCGTAAACATTTTTGATATAAAATATTTCACGTTGTAGTTTTATATCTAAGTACATTTTTTTCTAGTTTAGGCAATAATTCACTTAGTATCAACCTTAATAAAGACTATATTAAAAATTCCTTCTATAATTTTTTATCATGGAATTTCGTTTTAGCTACAAAGTCCTTTTTTATTACGAAACTAATTTCAATATATTTTATTTAATGAAAGAAGAAAGAAAATACATTTGTTTACGAGTAGTACAGACCAAAAAACATTCAATATACCAGAGGGGCAATTCTCGTAATTTTAAGAACGTTCACAGTCTGATCTCAGTCTCAATCTGTCAAAAATACCTCTAATTTCCCTACATTTTTGACATTGATTTTCGCTGAGATGAGATTGCGACTAGATTTTGAACGTTTTTAATTACGGGAATTTGCCTTCTGATACATACATCAGATAGCAACAAATAAAAATCAAACAGAAAGTGTAAAGTCCGATGTAGAACAGAAAGTGTGCCTCACAGCTGCACCAAAAAGGCCCAGTTCAGCAAAAATGTTTAAGTTTATTTACCAACCAGCACTGGGCGCGCGTGGTGGATTAAGGCCCACTCCCTCTCACTGAGGGGAGGCCTGTGTCCCAGCAGTTGGAACATTGTAGGGTGATTATACGTTATGCTTATATTTAAGTTTTATGAATATGAAAATGAGTAGCTAATAATATCTAGGTATACTAATAATAGAGCTGAAGAATTTGTTTGTTTTTTGTATGTTTGTTTGAACGCGTTTATCTCTAAAACTAAAACCGGTCGGATTTGAATAGTCTTTTTGCATATGTTAACCCAACTCTTCAGGAAGGCTATTTAACATCACGCTATGACCGTTAGAAGCCGAAAAAAGCTTAGTTTACAAAAGTTTTCCCTACTTTCAATAGTTACTGCTTTTAATATTCCTAACAATATTTCTTTTTTTTGTGTGGGCTTGATCTATTTCACAAAGGAAGCACGTAAATGACCTTACCGTGATCGAAACTAGAAAGCCAGTCAGTAATAATGCTTGAATCGAGGTTATCGGCACAGGGTGCGCCAGACGGACCTAGGTTTAGGCTTTCAGGGAGGCTTTTTCCTTTACATAATCAGCCTATAATGTTCCCACTGCTGGGACACAGGCCTTCTCTCTGTGAGAGGGAGTGGGCCATAATCTACCACGCGGGCCCAGTGCGGGTCGGGTTCCTCACTATGTTTTCCTTCGTCGTTTTAAGAGCAGTGGTAATGAAATAATTTGCACAAAATAAAGTGCCTGGGTTGGGTTCGAACCTACGTCCTACAACACGTCAGTTGCGGCCGTCCCACTGGGCCACCACTGCCCTCACTGCAATTTTTCCTGCGATATTACCTACTAGCTGTGCCCCGCGGTTTCACCCGCATAAGTTTCGATACCGTGGGAATATAGGGATAAAAAGTATCCTATATGGTAATCCTGGTTATAAACCATCTGTGTGCCAAATTTCATCCAAATCCGTTCAGTAGTTTTTGCGTGAAAGAGTAACAAACATCCATCCATCCATACAAACTTTCACGTTTATAATAATATTAGTAGGATATGTCTTTTACCAGCTTCCACCCGCGACTTTGTCCGCGTGAAATTTCTTGTTCTCCCGACCCATCCCATCGCATCACATCGCCTATCCGCGGTACATACTTACTACTTTGTTTTTAGCTTAGCGTTCTTTCTGACTATTTTGTTCTTTTCACTCGGCTCCTATTGGTCGTAGCGTGATGTTAAATAAGCCTATAGTCGTCCTCGTGTCGTCCGCACAGGTCGATCGTTCAGGTTAAGCTACGCTTGCCGCGGTTGGTCTGTGGATGGGTGACCATCTTTACATACCGAAACCCCTCCGTGCCTCGGAAAGCATGATAAGCCGTTGGTCCCGGCTGTCATTCGTGGATCTTTGACAGTCGTTACGGGTAGTCAGAAGCCCGAAAGTCTGACAACCAGTCTTACCAAGGGGTATCGTATTACCCAATAACTGGGTTGTGGAGGTCAGATAGGCAGTCGCTCCATGTAAAATACTGGTATTCAGCTGCATCCGGTTAGACTGGAAGCTGACCCCAACATAGTTGGGAAAAGGCTAGGCAGATAGATGATAATGAGTCGTCCTCGAAATTTAGTCTATCAAATGCAAAATAATTTTTCAAATCTGACTGGTAATTCCAGAGATTAGCGCGTTCAAATAAACAAAAAAGTATGTACGCGCGTTACTTCCGATCGACTGCACCAAATTGGATAATTCTTTTTTTTGTGTTCGTTATTGTCAGGACAAGGTTTGTAGAAAATTAAATCAAAATCGTGATCGAAACTATGCGGGAGAAACCTCGGGGCGCAGCTATGTAGTAGTAAATAGATGTGAGATAATTTGTTACCTCATACAGACTAAACTGACGAGCCAAAAAGGTTAAGAGCGCGCCTAAAGCCAGTAAAATTTTAGAATAGAAAAAAAAACGTAGTATGCGCCAAAACTGTTATATCGTAATAAATCCAGAACTAAAAAGAATTACATAAAATGCCTAAGCACAGCCTTTACTCTTGTATAAATATAATTAATTATCAAATTTTTGTCGCAATAGGCATTACCGTATTGAGTACAAAACGGAAAAATATGAGAATTAGAGGTTACTTCGTGATTTTTTTCTATCGAGGAAATGTTATTATTTCATGTTTTTGATCAAAGTGAACCCTCGGAAATATCATGTCGTTATTCGTACATTTTTATTTTAAGATTTGGTCCGGAATTTTTCCTGTAAAATCAAATATAAGATTGGTAATTTTGCTTTATACGCGCTCTTAATATAACACTATAAGGCATGTGAATTGTGGCTTTACAACATTATTTACTTATTATTAAAGCTTCTTTGGCTTTAAGTCTTCACTGTCACATAAGAATCAAATTAAGTCTAAAATAATAATACATATGTACAAGTGAAAAAAAAAGAATCATAGGGCATCAAAAAATTCGTCCGCATCGCTGTCAACAGGAACAGTGCCCAAAAGGCTGGCAGCATTGCCACGTTGTATGGCGATGCTAATTCTTTGGCCAAGAAACAGGCCAGCCCTCTGGTCACGTGAAGAGTCGACTAACCGCTTGGCGATATCTCGAAACACCAAGTGGGCACTCGGACCCCATGGCCCTAGTGTTTCAACCCCAAACGGCTCGAAGATATAACTCCCAATCAGGCTGGAATATTTTCGCCGTTTGAGGTTTTCTGCACCAGCAGCAGCCGCTCCAGCACAGCCCACCGTGCTAGGAAGATGGGATGGCGCAATTAAATTAAAGCTTCTTATATCTACCAACATCATTCTGAATAAGAAATACCTCATGTTATAATAATCTAAAAACTCCGTACTACCTAATCGCCGGTAGACCACATTATTAACAAAAACAAAAAATTCAACAAAAAAAATTAACGATGAATGTGTGATGAACTGATGGTGATTATTTTGGAATTATTAACATAACATAATCAGCCCATGTTCCCACTGCTGGGACACAGGCCTCCTCTCGGTGAGAGGGAGTGGGCCGTAATCCACCACGCGAGCCCAGTGCGGCAGCCTTATTGCGTAACACACTTTCAACCGCAATCAGAATCATTTTGAAGGATATACGAGTAGCTAAACCATTGCTTCGTATATTCGAAAAATTTGTCTGCTCAAGAACGTAAATAACGTAATGAATGTTTTTGATCTGTCAAAGTTAACCACATTGCTACAGTTAGTATGTTACGCGGGTTGGTAGATGTCACGTCTTGGAATTTATGATCACATCATTATTCCAACATTTTTGCTCAAAATCGTAGCTCGAATAGGTACGTTCCTTGCTACTGTTACAAGTTACTGAAATTCAAATAGTTTTTCATCGCGTTCCAAAAAACAAAAACGACAAGTTTTTACATTAGTTTTCTAAAAGACAAATGGCTTTTACAGTGTTATTGAGTAAAAGACGACGCTCAGAGGAAGCTTAGCAAAATGAACTCAGGGATAACTTGCTCTGTGCTCGAACTGAGCTAAGATGAATTGGAAAAAAGCTGTGTTATTGGTTCGACCCGTATTACGACGGAGTAAGGATCAAAGGATTCGAGTACCTACCCACGGTCATAAGCTGACTCTGCTAGCAATTCAAGTCACTTTTTTTTAATCCGCTTTTTTATTAACGTCGCTTGTAACAAAATCTTCTAAGTCAATTTTAACCTACTTATAATTGTGGTATTGAAATGAGACTTTCTATGTATATGTAGTTTGGATGACAGTACTATAATTTGGTATTGGAGCTGCTCTGATAATGGAGCCAGGAGGTGTATAGTAGAACTCTTCAGTGGCTACTAGTAAACCCCTCGAGTTTGGGGTCGTATGATTTGACGTTTTGATGAGTTCTATATATTGCACTTGGTGTCGAGGGTCTGATGATGGAGACAGGAGGTGGATAGTGGAACGAAAAATTCAAAAACCGTGGAACGGTTTCTCACGGTTTATCAAAACCGAAAACCGGAATGTCCTAGAACCAAAATTTCGAAGACATGTGACATCCACCAATCCGCACTGGGCTCGCGTGGTGGATAATGGCCCACACCCTCTCACAGAAAGAGGAGGCCTGTGTCCCAGCAGTCGGAACATTATAGGATGATTATGCAGTACGTGATAAAAACGTGTTTTTTTATTTAAGATTAATTGTAGTTGCATCGAAATTGAGGAGAAAGTATGAGTAGCTCATTTGCCAGATGGACACCTGTGGTGCTATTCTATAAAAATATCACCGTGATAACTTAGGTGAAGTGAGTTTTAAGTGAGCTGTCATTCCACCTGCCGGCCTATTCTGTAAAAATCTCACCGTGAAAACTTAGGTGAAGTGAGCTTAGAGTGAGCTGTCAATAGTTTCAATCCCTAGCATTAGTTGGAATGACAGCTCACTCCACGCTCACTTCACATAAGTTTTCACGATGAGATGGTTACAGAATCGCACTGCTGATGCTAGGGATTGACACTAGATAGAGAGAAAAAGTAGAAAGAAAAATTGTCTGCACAAACAAAGTGCACATTACAAATTTAAAAAAAGACAAAATATACACAAACAACGTAGTGAAAAGCCTCGTACTCAAGCATATAAAAAGTTGGCCATTGTGTCCATAGCTTGATGTCAGGGCCAGGGACCAAAAACCAAACACATTAATTGACATTGATGGACAATATAAATTAATCCGTGATGCTCACTTTAAGCTCACTTCACCTTTGGTTTCACGGTGAGATTTTTACAGAATAGACCGCCTGGTCATTCAAGTAACAGCCAGACAGTTAACCACTCCATTACTACCCTACACAAGTTCAAAACGGCTTTTAAACACTATCCCAATAACGGCCACAGAACAAATTAGGACCTAACCAGTTATAGCCGGCTGTTAGCGCTTTAATACGGTAAAGTGGCACGGTTAGGACGCGCAGCTCCCGATAATTAGTTGGCAATTAGTACAGGGGTCGCGCCATGAGACGGGCAAGGGGAGCGGGGAGGCGGGGAGGCGGGTAAGTGTGTTAGGACTATGCCCACTGAAAAGATTAGTGCAGAAGACCGGCTTCACACAAAACAAACACATAGACATGTAGGTATGTATGGCAGAAATATCAAACTTTTAAGCTGATGACATGGGCAATGTGTTTTTTGCAATTTTTGGATACAGGGTGACAGGCATCGACGCACTAACTGCAGTCAAGAATTCAGCATATGATTCTAGACCACGTAGAGTAGGAATTTCTAGTCGTTTATCAAAAAAAAAAAAAATCTGCTGTTTCATAGAAAAGTGAAATACCCACGCGAGCCATTTTTTTTTTTAATAATTGACGTCAAATTTCAACCCTTAGTACAGAATTATGTACTTGATCCATGGTAACAGGTAGTGCGTCGATGTCCCTGCCACCCTGTAGGTACATGGACATCCGCTCCATATTGCTCGATGCCAATATTGTAGCAATTGTTGCAAGAGATACCGCCACACCATATCTAGCTGTCGCTCCTCAAATTGCTCCACTACCTCTGGCAATTTACTGTGAGCAATAATGAAACAAAAAAAATCTCGTGTAGCGGGCAACTTTACAAACCAGTGCTTTGTCATTGAAAATGTTGTGAAATAAGCTATCTGATTATATGGGGTATAATACAGTTTTAACTTGTAATATATTGCTAAATCGAAATTGAAAGTAGGGTGAGCGACTTTTCCCTAATTTTTGTACAAAAGTCGTCATATTTATAAAATATTAAAAACATTATTTCCAAAAGTTTTTAAACTAATAAAAACATTACCGAAATCAACAAATCAAAATAAAACAAAAAAATCAAACCGTTTCGTACAAAAAATGCCAAGTACACAGTACGGATAAGACCAGTCCCCATAAACTACAAAGAATTAAACATTTCGGCGCGAATTATCGTTAGATGTTTAACATGTGATGTTAAATGCCTTTCCTGTTCTTTTCCCTACCTTCTGTCAAAGTTAGAGCAGCAAATGTATAGTTTAGACAGGAAATCTTTCGCATTAAATTCGAACCTACACCCTGCCCATTACGTTAACCGTTTTTTGGCAGCTGTCTTAGAACGTACATATTCCAGGTTACGTAAAAATTAAACCTTAAAATGCGTAATAAAATAAATATATAAACTACCTTATCTTATCGAATAATCTTATTTATGGCTTCTTACAGACATTATCTCTTCTCAAGCGCCAAGTCCACCAAAACACCTAACATTATTTTCTCTTTTTAATATATAGCGTAACGTTTTTTTTTTTTTTTTAATATTTTGTTTTAATCGAACCTTACCTTAACTTTATTTTTGTTTAAGCTGTAATAATTTCACCTTTTTGCCTTATGTCTAATTATATGCATGTTGTGTTAGCCTATAAGAAGTTGTTGCACTCTTGTATGTACAAAATGTTTTTTTTTTTTTTGTTTAATTCTCTGTGTAAACAATTGTTGGTTAACCAAATAAATAAATAAATAAATAATTATAATACCGTAAGTGTATCAATCAATGTATTGTGTGTTGCCGTAATCACTAGTTCCATCTGTCAAAAAACGAGTGGACAGGACATAATAAGTCTACCAACGGATGCGAACTTTTTGACAGCAGACTAAATAGGCTTGCTTAACAGACGGGCTATGTGTGCGTGCCATTTCGCTGGCTGTATGAACCCAGCCTTCTGTACCCACATCTAATCAGTGCTATGCCTGTCACTCGACAAGATTGAGCCGCCATGATGGAGTCAGATTGGGAGGCGTAGAATTAGTTGCAATCCCATTGGAAGTGGGATTTGATTGACTGGTGACTGCGGCCTGACAGTTTCCGTATGAATTGAGATTCATGTCGAGTTGATTGATGTCAGGAGTGGGTTAGCGATGATTAGTTAGATTATTAGGTTTGGTGTTGGGTTATTATGTAGCGTAGAATGATGAGAGGGGCCAGGCTGATGGCAATTTGAAACATAGTAACTAATTTTTTTAAGACACGAGTGAGAAAAGTCCATGATAAATCTTACCTACAGCGATTTGACCTGAACCAAAAACTTAAAATCATTCTATAGAGCCGAGAATTTTTATATTATTTAGAGCACGGTCGTGGGTTTAAATCTAGGTAAGGACATACCTTTGTGTAATTTATTGCGTCCCCACTGTTCTTAAAACGGTGAAAGAAAACACTGTGACGAAACCGGCATGTCCTAGAACCAAAAATTCGAAGACATGTGGCCCGTGCCCGTGCATCCCCACTGGACCCGTGTGGTAGATTATGGCCCACTGCCTCTCACAGAGAGAAGGCCTGTGTTCCAGCAGTGGAACAGTATAGGCTGGCTATGAGCATTATTATTGCCAAAAACGAACCACCGCTTTAAGTTTATAAAGAATTGTTGAAAATTTCTAGCTACCTATGCGTGGTACCTAGAACGCTACTGAAGCTACAATCAACGTGGCCACCTTCTGGGCCAAAGAAACCTGGTTAACTAGAAGAATGTTGTATGATCAATTCAAAAAGAAAAAGTAGCATACCCAGCATGTTTACTTAGCTTTTCATGCAGCTCTTACTTACGAAACAAGAAATGCCTCAAAAATGCAGCTGAACACACCACAAAGAACAACTTTACCGCAGCCCCCAGTTTATACAATAAACATAGAATTTTCTTCGCAGAAACATGTGGGAGTACTCTTCGGTACTAACATGTGACCTTTGTTGTTGGCTCCCCTAGCGCAATGAGTACAACTCTCAACTTGTATAGGACTTTATCCAATCCTCAAGTTTCCAGAAGTTTCTTAACCTAACATATGTATATGGTAGTCCGCTGAATTTAAACTTCCTTTTTTCAGTTTGCAGCTCAGTATCAGCTTTTGTATTTTGATCGAAATACGATTCGTGATAGTAAGAGCCCGAACACACGTTCTACAACCACACCACAACGTCACCACGTGGACGGGCGCTAATTTGTATGAAAATTAATATGTAGTCTATTCACACGGACCACATTTGGCCGTCAAAATCAACCGTGTAGGCGATACCGACCATATCAAGGCGATGTCGCGCGTCGCAGCCACAACTATCTACAAACGCTAGCCACAACTAAATCACATCGCAACTTCTAGCAACTAGACAACCCCAACGCAACCGCAAGAAGTTGCAGCGCTGCTATTCACAGATAACCACTGCTTGACCACATTTTGCCGCTGCGGTGTGATGTGGTCGTGGTAGGGTGTGAACGGGCCCTTTTTTTTTGTGGATGGGAAATCATCAAATGACCCCTCCCGCTCTGGGCGGAGCGGAGGGAGTGTCAGACTCTTACTGACTAAAACCCACCCGTGTTCCTTCCTTAGCCCTTCATGTTCCAGGGCAGCGGTAACCCTTTCGGACCCGAACGGGGCGTTCGGGTCCGAAAGGGATAAGCATATTTTAATTTACAGAATAATAAGTTATCATTAAAATCATCCAACCCGCACAGGGCCCGCGTGGTAGATTACAGCCCACTCCTGCTTGAAGAGAGGAGACTTGTGCCCCAGCACTGGGAACATTATAGGCAGATTATTATTAAAATTATTAATACTTAGTTATAAGGTATGAAAACATAATGTTTTTATGAATTGTACATATTTCGCGAGCTACTAATTGGACATATTTTGCGAGCTACTTTGACGCATTCGCCTTAATAACCGACTTCTTAAACAAAGGCGTTGATTTCCACAAAACGTTGGCAGCGAACGCCATCCGTTTGTCAAAGTCATTTCCATGCACGAGATTATCTTTAAGAGGAAATAATAGTGTCCATAATGCGACAGACGAAGGGTTTTCCGAGATTTCCCTGCATCTGACACTTTTGCTTGAGATATCTTTGTTTTATGTTAAAGATGCTGATGTTTTTATATGTTTTGTTACTAGTCGCCTGACCGCGACTTTGTCCGCGTGAAATTTCTTTTTGACCAACCGCATCATTTACCTGTCCGTGCTATTAGTTCATTTTCGCTCAACGTTCTTTTTTCTTTTTTTTTTTCTTTTTCCTCGGCTCCTAATGACCATAGCTTGATTTTAATTAGTCCTTCCTTCCTTTTTTGTTGACCTTCCTCAAGAAATGGGCTTTCAAATGCAAGTAAAAAATTCAGATCAAACTCGACTGTTAGTGCCAGAGATTAACGCGTTCAAACAAACCAACAAACTCTTTAGCTTTATCATGAGTAGATTTGAAGCTTCTGTCGCGAAGTAGATTACGACTTCATTTTGTAGTGAAGTTAAATAGTTCAGGGACGTCTGAATAAATAACGTTTTCTTTGCCTAAAGTATAAGATACGTAACACTAAGGATTCTCTCAAATACTGTTAATAATACTTTGCGTAGGTACATGAAAACTTAAAAGTCCGAGATCCCAGGGCCTTGAAATTAGTATGTATTTTGAACGAGCTAGTTTGGGCCGACGGCCAACAGCCGCGACTTGGAAGTTGTAGGTCGTAGGTTCGAGTCCAGACAGGTGCTTTACTTTGTGAAAATTATTTCATCACCACTGCTCTCAAAACTGTGAAAGAAAACATCGTGAAGAAACCGGCATGTCCTAGAATTAAAAATTCAAAGACATGTGACATCTACTAGCCCGCACTAGCGTGATGGATTACAGCCCACTCCCTCTCGAAGAGAGGAGGCCTGTGTCCCAGCAGTGGGAACATTATAGACTGATTACGTAGGCACATAAAAACATTACTCACACATTTTGTTACTCAGAAAATAAGTAAGGATCTTGATCTACGTAAATATTTCGGTGATCCAAATATTTAACCAACAAAATATCCTTCATATTAACATCTTTCTCCAAAGTAAATATATTTTTGTGTACCTATTACATTTAAGCATCCATCATATCCTTCCGTCAATGCCAGGTAAATGGATTTTTGACAGCATACACGAATTCTGTAATATCTTGATACATTCTGGCTTACGTAATAATATTTCTTTCTATATTAAAGGTTCTAGAGCTTACAAAATTGAACACTAAACCTAATATGGTTTAGTGTTCAATTTTGTAAGTGTGTGTGAGTAGTGTTCTCTATGTAATTGGTACCAAAGATGATCCGTTGGGATACTTGGGAGAAGGCTAGATTATGACATTTGACATTAATTGTGGTCGCCTTATCAAAGTAAATTATAACTAAAGCCGATATTAGACGACTGATCCGACGTTTAGAAGATAAGACAGTAGCTAAGGCTGCATATACATCTGCGAAAGTCCACTTAACTCAACAAGGACTTGATCTTCAGTGCTGGGGTTGCTAACTTTACTATATAAAATAGTATCCTGCTATAGAAGACCCCTAAACACTACATTTCTAAAAAAGAAATATAGTAGGCGATACTACTATATTTTCATTTCTTATCTTAGTTTCATTCAAAGACATATGACCTCCACCAACCAGGTTAGTGAATGTTTCAGACATGCATAATCAGCTTATAATGTTTGCACTCCTGGGACATAGACCCCCGCTCTGAGAGTGTAGACCATAGTCCACTGACTACAACGTCCACTAAACAACTTCCATACAGTTTACTTATCGAAAACCAGTATCAAAACGTGTGTTTAGGTATATGCGTGGGGCACAGAAATTTATCTTTGATCACAAAGGATATAATGCAATTAACAAATCCTTTTAAAGAAAAAAATCTAAGCTGTAGTCACATATTATTGCAAAGCTGTAAATTCTAGGAGACAAAAAAAAATCGAAGACCATCCCGCATTGGGCCCGCGTAGTGGGTTACGGTTCACTCCCTCTCACCAAGAAGAGGCCTGTACCGCAGCAGTGGGAACATTATAGGCTGATTGTGTATGTGTATGTTCTAGAAAATAAACGAATCTTAAATATAATATATAATAATATCCCTGGACATTTCACACAGCGCCATCTAGTCCCAAGCTAAGCAACCTAATGCTTGTGTTATGGTAACAAGATCGCTGATAAACTACTTATATACATTTTTTTTTGTTGTAAATACTTACATATTATAGATAGAAAAACACCCAGACTCGGAACAAATACATATAGGACTTACAAATATTTGTTCTGTGCGGGAATCGAACCCGCGACACGCAGCGCAGCAGTCCGATCGCTCAGCCACTGCGCTAACCGTGTTGTCAATTCAAAAGACAAAAAATTGTAAAAACTCCAATGACAAAAAAAAATCACAAAAAATCCACAAATGAACGTAAACGTAAGTGAATCGAAAAACTCACTCGTTAAAGACTCGTTAAAGTAAGGCTGTGTGAGCATTTCTGGCTGAATAAGGAGCTAACAAGCCTTATTTGATCGTCTTATTTTTTGATACAGATGGAACAAATTACATCAAATAGTGATCTTTATTTAAACTTTAGCCTTAGACCTAAGCACATGTTTTCATATAAAACCAAATAGTTTATTTACTAATTTAATAAAAGTCCTATTATCCTACTCAATGTGTATGTTTGTTACTCAATCACGCAAAAACAGCTGAACGGATTTAGATGAAATTTGGCACACAGATAGTTTAACACCTGAATTAACACATAGGATACTTTTTTATCCTGGTAGTAAGTTCTCGTGGGATAATTTCCGACCTACACGAGGGCGAAGCCGCTGGCAAAAGCTAGTTATGAATAAATTAAAAACGTTTGAGGTTATGGTTTATTGTGCAGCGTAAAACCACAGAAGGTAACTTCATCAGCAAACAACATTGTTTTAACTAACTTTCCTGAATATACTTTACGGTATTCATCACAATACACCCTGTATTGTGATGAATTCCGTAAGTACATGATTCTGAACCTCATAACCCCATGAGTTGAACTTTTCGAACGTTATTAAAAAAAAAATCGCTATTTCATATATATACTTATACATTTTGACTGCGTGTGTATTGCACTTTTCTATGAAACAGCAGATTTTATTCATGTACTGAATCCATCGTTACGCGCGGTGTGCGCGTCGATGCCGCCCTGTATAACATTTCAATCAATGCTACTTACGAGTAAAATGCAATAGAAATTTCAATCGCATTCTACTTACAGCTGCTAAATGCAATGCAAAAAGTTAGCGACACAATGCTATTCGTTCCGCCAGTTCGCAATTGTTTACGCATGCCCGAACTTTAAACGTACGTCGGAAATAATTCCTACTAACGTCTCGTAGAAGTTACGAGTTTCAGATTTTGTGTTTTACCTACATATATGGTGACTAAATCATATAAAGCATCTTATATGACATTTTTTAGTGACGTGTCCTCCGTCCACCAAGTCAATCAGAGTTGAGAAAATAGATAAAATAACGAAAAGTTTCCAAAAATATGTTGGTCACGTTGACAGAATGTATAAAGGGGAAAGAAATACAACAAAAGAAATAGTAATCATTAGTACTCGCATATGGGGCATAACAGCCGCACAGGTCGATCGGTCAGGTTAAGCTACGCTTGCCGCGGTTGGTCTGTGGATGGGTGACCATCTTTACATACCGAGACCCCTCCGTGCCTCGGAAAGCACGTTAAGCCGCTGGTCCCGGCTGTCATTCGTGGATCTTTGACAGTCGTTACGGTAGTCAGAAGCCCGAAAGTCTGACAACCAGTCTTACCAAGGGGTATCGTATTACCCAGTAACTGGGTTGTAGAGGTCAGATAGGCAGTCGCTCCATGTAAAATACTGGTATTCAGCTGCATCCGGTTAGACTGGAAGCCGACCCCAACATAGTTGGGAAAAAGGCTAGGCAGATGATGAGTACTCGCATATCACAAACTAAACACACTCTTAAAACATAAAAAATAGAACAAAAGTAAATAAAAAAAAAAAACAGAAAGTCCTGTACGAGGCCAAAAGTCAGTAGAAATTGCATGAAACTCTAAAACCACAAACTAAATATTTATTCATTTTTCAGAAGGGACACGCATCCAGTATGAGAGTGAAACAAGCAACGCGAAGAGTTATTTGTAAGAAAGAAAGAAAACAAATCAAATACATTTATTCAGCACTGACTAAAAGGCACACCACTTATTTAGCAAAAAAGGCACACAACTTCTTCTGCAGGAATGTGTGCCTTACGGCTGTGCCAGAATTCCTTTTATAACGAAAGCACGTGTTAATGAAGAATTTTGAAAATTCATCCCCTAAAGGGGAGGGGGAAGGTTATGGAAGACCGTTATTTCTGAAGGAAAACGTGGAAGACATGTATCTGCATATTAGTACAAATTATCTACAGGATGCCAGGGTAATCAACAGGCAACCTGTTACTACGGAATCAGTACATGATTCCGAACCCCCCATGCGGTGACATTTATCGAAGGTTATTAAAAAAAAATTGCTCATGCTTCTATGCATCATGATTCTAGCGTAGAATTTATTTTTAATTATTTCATTAGGCACCTGAGAAGTTGCCGATGTATAATCCCATCGGACATACAGCTTGTGTACCTATTACATAATAGGAATCTGTGCTAATAAAATATACAATCTTACCTCGAGGACGTTGCGGGCGGGTCTCATGAGCCACGTCTGCAGCCCTGGAAACCGCTGGCAGTGAGGACACACTTTCTGATGGAAGTACGTCGCGCGGTTGCTGGCTAACATCTGGATCAGCCTGGTGGAGAAACATTGATAATCAGTACGTTGTACAGACAGCGTCACTATGTCCACCCTTCAGTTTTTTCTTTAATGACAAAAAGCTGTACAGCAATGTCGAAATTGAACGTACGCGTCATTTGCTACCTACATTCCGTTTACAGTTATTTTACATCTGATTTTGCATCTCTGTCCAAATCACAGTGATCTTTATTCTCATGCTAATAAGGTTTCTATTGGGTTGCCGTCATTAACAAGTCTGTCAAAATCAATGTGATCTTTATTCTCGTCACAATAAGGTTGCTGCTGTCAGAGGTAAAATAACTGTGAACGGACTTTAGTTGATGAAGCTGTGTGTACACAGGTATATATGTATACTGATAGATTAGTATCAAGAAAGATACGACAGAAAAATTGTTTGTGCAGAATAAACAATTTTTCTTTCTTCATTTTCTTTCTCGATACTAACAGGCATAGATACACAATTAGTATCAAGAATAAACGTTAGACCTTGCTTTGAATTAGAATACGGACTTTAGAGAACAATATAAATCTGTAATTTGATTTTATCTATTCAATTTTGAATTGACTTAAATTGTTTGAAAACAGTTTTATATAATACTAGCTGTTGCCCGGGACTTCGTCTGCGATCTAGGATGAAAAGTAGCCTATGTCATTCTCCAGTTCATGGTCTACCCATGTGTCAAATTTCGTCTAAATCTGTTCAGCTGTTTTAGCGTAAAAGCGTAATTCTTAAATTTTCTAATTTTCTGCGCAACTTTTTTTTCCCGTAAGATCCTTCAACAAAGTATAAGAAAACTAAAATAAAAAAGATGGATGAAATCGGTAAAGTCGTTCTCAAGTTATGGCGTGACCAAGGGAAATAGGGATTAATTTATATATATATATATATTTATATAATATATATATACATATAAATTAATCCCTATATATAGATTATCCGAAATCAGTTTAATTTTGCTTCTTTAAAACAGTCTTAAAATAATAATATGTACAAGTACATAAAAAGGAGGGGAAATAATCAAAGGCCATCAAAAAATTCGACCGCATCGCTGTCAATAGGAAAACACTGGCACATTATTGCCACGTTGTATGGCAATGCTGATTCTTTGGCCAAAAAATTTTGCTCCTGACCATTTTCCTTAATAACAAACCGTGTGCCCGGTGGGATTTCCTGTTGGTAAAAATGACGAACTGCCATACAAACTTCCATCCCCTATTAAACCTTTTTCGTGAATGAGTTTCAAAAATCCTTCCTTGCTCACTTTGGGGAATAGGGAAATAAGGGTCTCTTGTACAAAATTCCAAGCTTCGGAACCCAATGGCTGTGTGCGTTGTCAGTCAGTGAATTTTAATTTTTACTAAGGAGAAAGCACCAGGGTAGCCCGCAAATTTCAAATTTTCTTCCGTTTTTTGCAATTTGCAGGTCGAATGTTGATTAAATTACGATTCGAGTGCGTAACAAAGATGTATTTACGAAATTATAATCATTAAAATCATCAATACAACTCTCTAATTTCATATAATCCTATTGAATGACTATTTCATGATATATCAATCATATAGGATTATATGAACTTCGCGCCCGCGAATTTTGTTCAACATACAACCTGAGACTGACCTGCAAATTGCAAAAAATTAAAGAAAAGGACATCTCAAGTTTCAAACATCTTATACCCAAAAATTAAAGTGTGTTTATATCGTTTGGGATGTTATATTCAATTAAAAATTGGTATTTTTCAAATGTTATGCTTGAAATACTTGTTATAAAAATATAATTTATGGAATTTCCAATCTCCAATAGCAGCCAGGGCGCTGTAATAATAAAAAAAACCGGCCAAGTGCGAGTCGGACTCGCCCATGAAGGGTTCCGTTACGTTATGATTTATGACGTATTAAAAAAAAACTACTCACTAGATCTCGTTCAAACCAATTTTCGGTGGAAGTTTATATGGTAATGTACATCATATATTTTTTTTAGTTTTATCATTCTCTTATTTTAGAAGTTACAGGGGGGGGGGACACACATTTTACCACTTTGGAAGTGTCTCTCGCGCAAACTATTCAGTTTAGAAAAAAATGATATTAGAAACCTCAATATCATTTTTGAAGACCTATCCATAGATACCCCACACGTATGGGTTTGATGAAAAAAAAAATTTTGAGTTTCAGTTCTAAGTATGGGGGCCCCCAAAATTTATTGTTTTTTTTCTATTTTTGTGTGAAAATCTTAATGCGGTTCACAGAATACATCTACTTACCAAGTTTCAACAGTATAGCTCTTATAGTTTCGGAAAAAAGCGGCTGTGACATACGGACGGACAGACAGACAGACAGACAGACATGACGAATCCATAAGGGTTCCGTTGCCATTTGGCTACGGAACCCTAAAAATGCTCAAAATGTTATTTCCCTGAAGAAAACAGCACTTTTTTTGTTCTGGTCGGCACGTAATTTTTGGGTAGGAATTGATTGATGATGTCCTTCGAATTCCGCGGGCTACCTAGCACATCCCCTTTAAGAAGATAGCAGTTTTAACAGCCACGTCCGTAGTCCCATTTCACAAATTCGAATACCTACCCAGTTTATTTCATCTGCCTGTGAGACTGAGTGACTTCATTTGTATGCACCTCACGAATTTTTCAATGACGACCAATAAGTATGTATAAAATGGAGAGTAATAAAAATATTCGTCTCAATAAAATTTTACATCGTTTTACAGCTGCATACTGAGGGTTCGTTTCGCAGGGGAACTCGATAAAATTGATATAAAGTAAGTTTTAAAGATCGCACGACTGTACCATAAATTGTAGGAACAGCTAGTTTGAATTTATATTTAAAACACGAATTTTATGTCGCAACAATATATTATCTTTTTTTTTTCCATACACTTACTTTACTTTTGTGAAATATGTACATTGTTTTGTGAAACTGAGGCTTTCGTCATTTTTTTTTTAATTTATAACCTAGAGAAAGCTTTTAAGATGTGGTTCTTTTGTATAAAGTAAAGGGTTGTATGTATCTCTTTTATGTCATTAGGTAATGTATTATACAACTCTGCTCCTTCGTATAGTATATTTTTTCTTCCGTAATTATTTCGTGGTGGTCTTAAGCAAAATAATGTTGCTTTTTCGTCTGGTGCTACGTTTTCGTGTTTGTCCTTTTTTTGTAAATGTTATTTTTGAGTGTATATTCTTATTTAATAGCTTATGTACTAGTATTCATGTGTTATATTTATATATCTGTGATAGCGTCATCAATTTAGTTTCTTTATAATTTTTTTCAGTCGGAATTAGGTAGCGGTAATGGAGTCTTATTATTTTGTTTTGGCATGTTTCGATTTGTTTTAAATTTGTTTTAGGTGCAGTGCCCCACACCTCTATTAGATATTCTAGGTGAGGTTTTACCATAGAGTTGTAAATGATATACCTAACAGATCGCAAGCAGCGGACGATCCCTCGAAGCGCGCTCATGACAGAAGATATTTTAGATCTTAACTTATCGAGATGTGCCTGCCATGTCAGATGTTTGTCTAGGTGGAGACCAAGATACTTCTCCGAAGAAACTTGGGTTATAGGTTCATTATTTACGTATAGATTTGAGTTGTTTGCGACTTTTTTATTCCTAGTATTAAAAATAATATAGTTTGTTTTAGAGGAGCAAGCAATTTAAGCAAATTGTCTTGGAACCATCTAGAGAGAGTTTCCAGATCTTGTTGTGCTTGTTCGATGACATCTTCGATATTGTTTCCAAATAAAAATAGGCTTGTGTCATCAGCATAAAGTATTATGTCGCCTGACAGGTTTAGGTTATGTATTCAATTTACGTATAATATGAAGAGCAGGGGGCCAAGAATGGATCCCTGCGGTGCGCCATAGGTTAAAGTTTCGCAGCTACTTTGCATATCACCAATACGAACAATTTGTTGTCTATTAGAGAGATAAGACCGTAGTAAGTAAATACTCATTTATTTACTAAAAGACAACCTAGGTAACATCAGTGTTGTATCAATAAGGGATGGGTATGGCTATTACAGATAATTAAGACCACTGCCCTTCAAACTAGGAAAAGCCTGTATCTTGAAGAACAGTGACACTTTAATGGGATTGACATATTTTACATAATAATTATGCGTGGCCACATCGAACCCTCCTGTGCTTCCCGTGTCCAGCGGATTCCATGAACTGTGGATTTTAATAAAACTAAAAAAAAACGCTGCGTTCATTTCACGGACACGATTATTGTTAATAAGGAGCTTCCTCTTTGTGAAGAAAAAGAAAATTGTTGATTGTTTTGAAACCATGTTCGCTCTTTCACATGTCGATACAACATTTAAAAAATATTAATGAAATAAATTAAATAACACGAAAATTAAGGCCCTACCCCGTGCCAGTACACACTTACCTATACTGTATTTTTAAATAAATATAATTTTAATTTTAAATGAATTTTAAGTGTAGTTCTGATTAATTTTGAAGCCAGTCGAGTAATGTATAAACACACGAGTACACGCGTCTCACGGCAGCAATGAGAAACGTGTCCTGAATGGAGGTAATGACTAAAAATATATCCGCACGTTCGACATAAACTTAATTATTATAATAATAAAAAGACGCTAAGTTCTTAAGTCCCAAGGAGAATGTTTAAAAAAAAAGATTATTGTGACAATGTGTTAGTAATGTTTCCGGATCCAACTACCTACCCGGACCTTTTTATAACTTTTTCAATAGTGCTAGTTACTCAAATCAACTTAATAACCATTAAAATAAAGTTGATATTTGTTTAACTTGAAATAACGTCAATTTGAAACATAAATAGAATATATGTTCTGCTGTTCGTGTCTGTCCGTGTGACCGCATTGTTTTTCTGAACTACGCAAAGTATTTTGATGCGGTTTTCACTATCATTTAGAAAATTTAATCCAGAATATTAATGTGTATAATACATTAAAATTGAACGTAGATATAATGAAAACATCTCCATGTTTTGTAAAATCATAAAAAACCGTGCGAAGCATGGGCGGGTCGCTAGTATAAATAGTATAAAATAAAATCGCTTTTCGTGTGTCTGAGTGATCGCTTAATTCTTCTAAACTACACAATGGATTTTAATGCCGTTTTCACCATCATTTAGAAAATTTATTCCGAAATGTTTGTGTTAAACACAATCATATTATAAAGAAATCTAGATGTTTTTCAAGTCGTTAAACCAGTGAATTATATTAAAAAAACTTTCAAAACTCATTTGTTAGTCAAGACGTTCGGTACTGGATATAGGCCTCCCCAAGCATCCAGCGGATTCATGCGCACTCAAAACAAATACTGTATATAGCCCATCAATCCTATCTATAATCCTAAGGCCAACCATTTGAACATACGAACCCACAAAAACTGTAGTCTATAAAGAAAGCAATGCAATCATTCTTATTCATATTCATATTTAGCCGCTTGAAATATCCTAAGACGATCTCTCGAGTCGAATCACGTACAAGATATACGCAAAAAAGATTATGATAGCTAGCGACTAGAACGTCAGACGTTAGACGTATAAACTGGATGATGTGTGCCCTGAATAATATGGCAAAATAACGGCACGGTTGGCGCAGTGGTTAAGCGATTGATGCGCTGCGTGTCGCGGGTTCGATTCCCGCACGTAACAAATATTTATATGACCTACAAGTAGTTGTTCCGGGTCTGGCTGTTTGTGTATGTGAGTTTAAATGTTTGTAAACGCACCCACGATACAGGAGAAATTACTAGTGTGGGGCAACATTTAAAATATATATAATAAATATTTTTCGGAAACGGTTTTCATCCAAATACCAGTAAGTTAAGTCAAGCAGTGACGGGTGCATACATTTTGTTTATTAAAAAAGTTATAAAAGTTATAAATTCATAAACCAATCATCAAGAATTCATAAAGAGGATTGACATTTTGATAGGCATCATGCGGGGCCGCCATTTTGAAAAATGGCGGACAGTAGGTGGCGGCTCCATAATAATATAAAGCAATTTAATCCCCTTTCAAATAACTGTGATGATTAGTGTCGGAACCATATCATTCATTAAGATTATCGTACCAAAACATTGGTTTAATGGTATTTAGGGGGATTACAACTAAGAATAATATTTTTTCTAATAATCGAATGTTTTATTTGTTTGGCTTTAAATAGAACGGCTCAACTACATTATTTAAACCCATTTAAAAATAATAATACCAGCCTATATTGTCTCACCGCAGGCTTCTTCTCATACGCCCCCGCTTCGCACGGTTTTTACAACTTGGCAAAACATCAAGTTTCTTTGTTATTTGTAAGTTTAATAGTAACGCATTATACACATAAACCTCCCGGAATAAATTCTCTAAATAATGGTGAAAACCACATCATAATCGCCAGTGAAGTGTAGAAGAACAAAGCACTCACACGAAAAGCTACTTTAATCTTCTATCTTTTATTTACAAATAAAGATGCAATGCTGTTTGTTGGTAAGCGCGCCACTTGAAAACAGATGGGTCGATTTGGCTATGTTTTGTTTTAAATTAATCGTAATATTTCGAACCAGGTTCTTATGGGAAAAAAACTGGGAAAAATTTTCTGAAAAATCTTCAAATTCTGGAAAAACTGAACGTCCTTTTTTGTATGAATTATTGAAATTTGGACAACACAACGTCTATCGGGTCAGCTAGTTTATAATATTGTATATATTTCGTAAATAAAAAATCTATAGCGTTAATCGTGAATTGTCGACTCACCCATATTTCTACCCATAAAAATTGCAATAGTTAAAGAAAGGAAAATCTTTGTATCTAAAATCGTACCCCCAAAGCAAAATAAATCCTAGTGTTAGACGGTGTATTAAAGTAAATACCTGCAGATTCTTTGCAAGATCCTTGCACAATAGAAATGCGGATTTACTGTTGAAGCGTACACTCTAGTTCTTACAAACTACTCAAAGGATACAACAATTCAGTGACAAGAAAAAAGCGACCTTTCACACAAGATCTTAACAATGGCAACAAAAGGTACAGAAGCACTAAGTAACTTTCTGCATTCCTTTGTATTGCACGCATCTGCTAGACTATGGGCGTTTATCCACCGCCACCGTCAACCGAATGTCAACAAGAATGAGATGACGGCACCGAATTAGCGATACATTTATTTATTTATTTTCCCTCCTACTGGAACGCCATACAGCAATTACCCCAAAGGCGCAATAAATTACTTGATGTGCTACTTTCCATCCATCCTGTGCGCTCTGGACATTGAACGGGCGGCGATGGAACAGGCACGCTCACACAATGTCCATAGTTCCATAACTCCATCCATATTGCGCACATTCTTTGCGGATATTTTGAGACTCAATGAATATATCAAAATAAATAACATCAAAAAACGGAAAATTTTGATGAGTCGTTCTGCCTTTTGGGTGGGAAATCATCAAATGACCTCTCCCGCTCTGGGCTGAGCGGAAGGGCGTGTCAGACTTTTACTGACTAAAACCCACCCGTATTCCTTCAGTTGCCTGGCCTCCAGGGGCCACGGTATCTCTTTCGAACAACCCACGGCCCTGGCAGGCATCGGCCCTAGCGGACCCCGTCAATTCGTGCTGACATCTCTTTAAGGCGCGCGTGGAACACAACGCGCCGTCGACCCGGGCCTGGTCCTTATCGGGCGACGAGCTGCCCATTGCACGCCGCCCGCAAGCCCGCGCCTACGGTGGCCGGGAGTCGGCTGTTGACTCCCGTCCAGGGCGTAACCTGCGGCGACTAGGGGCGTGAGGGCGCAGTGATTGCCTCTCCCTCACGCGCTCCGCCTCCTCCTTCGCGAGCATTACTGCTTCGTGGAAGGAGATGAGGTGAGGTCCTGCCTGACATGACATTTACATACATTTACTTTAGCCGCATGTCCACCGCAACGCCGTCATCAGAAAGTCACGCTCGGTTCGAATAATCTCGTTTCTCGACGACGCTGACGTCCCGTTGACGGTGGCGGGTGGACAAACATTATATTTATCAACTTACGTTACTTTGTCGTGCGGGATTTTCTCTCCTCTCTCCACTTCGAACAGAGGTACCACGAACACCGTCTTCGCGAAAACACAACCAGAATCTCTCTTCTCATTACCCATTAGTTTCCTTATCATTTTCAGGAACTTCTGTGCCAGCCCACGACTAGGCACCATCTCTATATCAGACACTAAGAAATAATTGGTCGTTGATGCATTTCTTGCAACATTTCTGCCAACGTTTATTGGATATAAACTTACTGTTGATTTTCTATACGTGATTATGTCTGAGCTGACACCAGAACAGTCCTCGAACTTTAAATAATTCGAAACGTATCCTGATTCTGGAATCTTCATCATCATTTGTTCGATTTTATTCTTTCTCGCCCTCTGAATGTATTGCGCCCTAGTTTTGTTATTCAACTTGCGGTAATTTTCTAATTTCTGTCTCATCAATTCTCTTGCGTCAATTGTTGTGTTAGACGTTACAGCTGTTGGCGTGGGCCGAGTCGTAAAATACTTCCTCCTCTCTTCCAACGTTCTTATTTTGGGCTCTGATTTCGTTGGGAAAAATAAATGGACTGACACTTTAGCCATCATCGGATAGCAATGGCACAGGTGGTTTAATATTTGCATTGCAATATCCAAGTCATAGTTAGGTACGTATACAGCAAGGCTGATGGGGCCATTCCAGTACCTCGCTATTTCAACTACATGATACAGAAACTCAGGCGTCGCTTGAGTTACATACGTCACTGCGTCAACTTTGCTGACATTCGCGAACACTATTCCTTGAATGGCGTTATAAATAACTCCAAAGTGGCTCCTACTTCCAGTTTCTGGGGACGGAAGTATTGGGAATGTGCCCCATTTGAGACTATTTGGAAGGCCATGGTTGAACATGCAAAAACTTAAGTTCCCGGGCTGTCGACCTTTAAGGAAGGCGCCTGGTCTGTAGTCAAAGTCACCGACCCTCCGTTGTGGCTGTGGGGGCTCGTGGTGCCGGGATGCGTACATCTGCAGTATCATGGTAAGAGTTAGTATGAAGGCAGCAGAGACAAGTATGGTCGAATGCTTCCTTGTCAACCTGAAGGAGTAAGCTCCGAATATCCGCAGGCATCTCGACATTTTTATCTTTCATCGTTTTTATTTATAATGCGCTTCCAGTAAACATGTTTCTTACTTGACAATTACGTAGGCACTACACACACAATAACACCATACTATTTTAGTGGTTTTTTACTATGTTATGTACTAAGAATTTTTGTAAACAACACAGCGCACTGACATCGCACGACGGCCTACGGTAATTTTGCTTCCGCACTCAAATAAAACTCT
Organism: Apamea anceps; assembly: GCA_951799955.1. Lineage (NCBI taxonomy): Eukaryota > Metazoa > Arthropoda > Insecta > Lepidoptera > Noctuidae > Apamea > Apamea anceps. Next base: position 5,212,334 of record OX637509.1, read on the forward strand.
GTACTACTTCACAACATGCTATAATTTAGAAGATTAAAACTAATTCACTAAAGAACTATTTTATTCGTTCATTGGGTTTCGTGGAATTATAAAGATAATGTTATTTTCACATCAATTTGCACACATTCCATCACCGTATAACGTCTATTTTGACAGTTGCTGCGCGCGCCGGTTACTGACATTCTGCGCAATTGAGAAATCAATATTCCCGCCATGCTGCTACAAGTCCGTTCTCGATTACTGAATTTAAACACCAGTGGAACTACGATTTTCCCGTATTTTGAACATAAAATACTTGAACAATACTGTTTAATAATAATAATTAAATGTTCTAAACATTAATTAGTATCCTGACAGTTTTAATAAGAACCGTTTTCTGTGACTTTAATAATAGTATTACTTTGCTTGAAATAGAGAAAGAACTTATCTTCAATGTGTTGCTTGTTTTATGTTTGTGTGTCTTTTCCCCTTTAACCCCTATTCCAGCCTTGTACGTACATGGCATGTTAGTGCATCAATATACTTATTTACATATTGTATTTTTATACTACTTAGCGAAGTTTTCCATGACATACTTTCCTGCGAAGGGTTCACGAGGTAGTTGAGTTTTTCCAACGTTTTATAGAAAACTACATTCGCAGATCTGAAAATGTTAGATTAAAATCGAATTACAGATTTTTGTTTTTAGGGTTCCGTACCCAAAGGGTGCCAACTATGGCTCCACTGTCAGTCCGTACGTCCGTGTGTCTGTCTATCACAGGGCTGTATCTTTTGAACCGTACTAGGTAGACACTTGAAATGTTCAGAGAGTGTGACTACTATGACATTGCCGCCATAACAACAAATAATTAAAATAATACAAAGATTAAAGTAAAAGAGGTTTTTACTAAAGTATTTAAAGAAAAATGCAGTGTTAAATATTGCATCGTGGTACGGAACCTTTCTTTTTAAATGGCTGCGCCATTCGCATTCTTAGTAACAATTCAATTATAAACAACGCTAACACTTCACATGTGAATTGTAATTACTTATTTAATTGAAAACTTAGTTTCGGTTCTATATCGGTAATGAAAATTTACTTTTTACCTACGTAGCTATATTCAATTACCTATGTACAGACGCCAGCACATCAAGCTGTCAAATTTCTTCAATAGATTTGAACTTTATCGTTAAAGCATTAAGGTTCATACTTGATTGGGAAAATATGACAGTTTCGGGTAGCTTGGCCTCCTGACGTCTGTACAATGGCCTCCATAAGTTAGTTAACTTTTTTTCACTTCAGCTGTGATCCCACATTATGATGTATTTATTTATTTAATACTTCAAGCACATATATGTACATTTTCTACCAGTCATCCTTTGGATGATGCAGAGAAACAAGTTGTGGTAGGTGCAATCATGAAAGTTGAGGAATCAGATTTAAATCTAGTTTTAAATGTTTGAACTATAGACTATAACGTTTTTATTGACTATGGGCTAATTTTTCACTGTGAAATAAAATTGACGTCTGCCAGTTTTTGTCAACTAACTAACTAAACTATTTATTTCATCTAAACCAACTACAGGCACTTTTGAATTGTCAAGGGTCAAAGGTCAAAGTTATCTGACATTGAAAAAATCAACCCTAGTTCAACTACCTATGACTTATCATAAAAATCAGGTAATCCCTCATGATTACCTGATTTTTTTTTTAAATTAAAATAAGACTTGGATGAACCCCCTCCCGCCCCTTTCAATCTTACGTAAGATCAGTAAGGTCAATGCTGGGAAGTCCGTATAAAAGGAAACTCCGTCTACACGTCATCACGTATCGTTTTTGATAATCTATGGGACCTACTTCTCGATCGGTAAAACAGTGTAGTGGTTTAGTTCCAATTGAGAATCATAGATGTCCCTATATGTCGTTCTGCCGAAGAAAATTGACTTCCTTTTTAGTCGTGATTGTGAACTCAACTGTCAAGTGCCACGTGTTGCGAAAGCAAAAGAAAAAAAGTGTTAAATCAAACCAATTGAAGCGTGGAGTGTAGTAATGTAAGTAGTTAAATAGGCATTCTATATATTTCTTTAATTGAATTGATTAATAACGCTAAGATTTTTTTTATATTAAGTGTAGTAAATATCTAACCTTAAAATACAATAGTTGGAAAGACCGTACAAGACGCACGAGGTAAGTCCGTCTTAAGCCGGTCTTGCCTCGAAGCACAGATCATCAACCTTTTTTGTAGCATGTACGTATTCTTTCCTTATATTTCGACTTTTCGAATTTTATAGGCCGTATAGGACATTGGAGCGTCAAAGCGTTTTGTTTTGTTTCTAGATAAACATTGTTAGTGTAAAAATGTCTTACTTAACGCCCTTTAAAACCCGAAGGGTCGATTTATGTACACCCCAAATGCAGCGGCTCAGGTTGCATGTTGCTGACGTAAGATTAAAAAACTATTATAGGTAATAATATGCGAGAAAAACCAATATTTTTTTTTTTCAGAATTATTAAAAAAAACAACTGGATATGCCTGAATTGATGCCTACTTCATGATTCTTAAATGGAACTTACAATCTTAAAGATAAAACAAAATAATAAGACGAAGATTTTAAAGAAAATAAAGCATGGTTCAGAATCCATATTTTGCTTTTATTTTATCGAAAATGTTTACAACCTCATCACGTAAATATGTGCCGGTCTTACCTCAACTATAAGAAAATTATTTATTCAAATTAATTGCAACCTTATAGGAATGACTCTAAAGCTCAAATTTCTTACGCATTCGTTACTTTATCGAAAGTCAATATTTCCATCTGTAATATCTATAAAATTTAGTGTAATATGACTACTAGACGGACTTCCCCCAAACAGCAAGGAAAGTCCGTCTACTCGCCAATTTTTAAAAAAAGACTTCTATTTTAGTGTTATTTGACATTAAAGCCATTCAAGTGTTTTTAGATTACTCAAGAAAATATTGTTCATCATTTGTAATTAGAGGAGTTACACTAGAATGTATAGTTCCAATAATTTGGTTCAATCAAAGTTAACTATTAAAAAAGTATGCCGGTCTTCCCCACATTGACCTTATCTACCAAAATTGCAAAATAAAAGTATCAAAAAAAAATAAAAACTTATAGTTTTTGCTTATTTTTTTATCTTAAAAAAGAACAAACTAGACCCCACCCACCCCCACGCAATAAAAAATAAAACTTGTTCGGACCCCCTCCCCCTCAAATCTTCATACGTAATAAATGAACAGGGCATCACAATTGAAGAGGAAAATGTCAACTAACTTTTGGAGGCCATATGTGTCGTATTTATGTATTAGTTTGTTTTGTTAAAAGAGGACTGATAGTGTTTTCGAACTTTTCTGACTTACAAGTACGCTCAACATCATACTATCGATGACAAAACGAAGACATTTGATTTTCGCCATATTGGCGCTGATAACCACGTGAGCGTCCGTGGAACTATATTTTTGAAAGTGAGTTACATAATGCTCATTCATGATAAAAATGTTTTAAATATCTCGTAGTAAACATGAAATACACAAAAAAGTCATATTCCGAGTCGATTTAGAAATCATCAGAGACATAATAAAACAACAGGAACGACCATTGCAACAGTGTGTCAATTTTAGTACCTGAGACGCTCGAGCGGGGCGCTTTGAATCGGCACAAAAACAACTGACATTTCGTATAGTATATCTATATAGTCCAGCGTACTTGTAGAATATAGGTTAGTGGTTCCAGATCTCAAAATATATAAAAGAAAGAGACAGAAAGATAGAGATGCTGTCATGGTTTTCGAGGATGCTATGTAGTGCTTCATTAATAGTGGAAATTATATTTTCAAACCGTTTGGGGTTGAAATCCTCGGGCCGTGGTAATGGCCGCGACTTCCGAACTGTAGGTCGTAAGTTCGAACCCAAACAGGCGCTTTACTTTTTGTAAATTATTTCATCACCACTGCTCTCAAAACGATGAAGGGCATGTCCTAGACTAGAGCCCAAAATTCAAAGACATTTGACATCTACCAACCAGCACTGGGCCCGCTTGGTGGATTACGGCCCACTTCCTCTCACCGACAGGAGGTTTGTGTCCCAGCAATAGGAACATTACCCCTTACCTACTCTTATTTTAAAAAAAAGGTTAGAGATTTATTAACAGACAAGTGTTGTTATAACATAAATTATGTTTTGAGTGATATTATTTGACTTTTTTTATTTTATTTTATTAGCCTACTTAAATTTTGTGACATTTTTTTATTAATTTATTTTACTGACTTATCAATGTTTATTATTATTATGTAGGTACTTGGATTGAAGTGCTCTTAGTAATTTACTTTTTATTTTTTTGTAAACACTAAATTTGTACGCCTTAGGTGAAACATGTACAGTCTCGAGCAAAAGTATGTATACACTCGGCTTTATTCAAAAGCGATTTACTCCTTTATTCTTTAATGAAATTTTATGTTGTTACGAACATACCATTTTCAAACCCATAGGTTTATGTAATGTGTCGTATTTCAACGTTGCATTCGTTATTTTACGAAAAAATCCCAATTGAAAATTGCCAAGTGTTGACATATTGGTGCTCGTGACTGTACGTACGAAATATTAATATTGTACCATCCTGCATGCTTAATTTGCATATTTGTGCATTACGCATGTTTTGACAAATAAAAGTATCTTTATCTTTACCTTAGGCTGATCACGATTATTCATTAAAAATTGTAACAATTGTTGGTTGGCCATTAAAGTAAATAAACATAGAATCAGCAAAAAATAGTAACGGCGACTGTTCCAGTAGGTACATACGGTCTGTCTGAGTGACAGACCGCACGACGTGAACTCAATTTAACTTTGTTTCTTTCCGCGTTCCCACGATATGATAATATGGACATGCTTATATGAATATTTGAATACATTTGAATATGATGCAGTGAAAACTTTGTGTTTAAGGTCCGTTGCAGTACGAATACGTTTATTCTAGTTTTAGTGAAATTGTTATAGAACTAGTACGTAGTCATGTTGAGAACATTGCTTAAGTATTTCTTTTTCCAACGCGTCCTACGTGAAGTCTTCTATACGCTAAATAGAATTGAAGCTTCTCACGCACGAGTAAAACCTGCACTACACTACTCGCGAAGTTGCTTCGACGAAGTACTTAGTAGTAGAAATTCACCGAAGTCTGAAGTATGTGACTTTACAACTTCGGGACGCTTCGAGTCCTTTAACTCGGACGAAACCGACAACGATCGGAAGTAGCTCGAGGTGAGCCGAGGTTGCATGATGCGAACCAAGGTGGATTCCCCATCTCCACTCAAGAACACTTGAGCTTGCTTATATTTATGTAACTGTACAGAAATACTTGTTACTAATTTTACCATGCGTGTTAATGGCAAAAATATTATTCATCTGTAATGATTACGAGTTTATCCGTACTAGACTTTCGCTTTAAGAAAATCTTCGATCCCCAAAATACGAATTTGATGCGCTCTTTGACCTGAACGAAATTATAGGTCATTTGTTTATAAATAATTGACAGGACGTACTGAAATAAAAATAACAATAAAATATTATACTCAATAAATTGTAACACTGTTGTTGTTTGACTATTTCGTGGCCATTGACAAAAAGGAACAGTTAAGCAATCTCTCCGGTATTTTCGTTTAAACAAAACTTACCAACGAAAGAACGAGGGCCGTAATAGATTTTAATTATACCCTTCCACAGAGATCGCTCGCAAAATTGGGCGTTAGTTCGCCGTGTAATTGCATTCAACTTTTAATGAGAAGTTAGCAGCTTGAGGGTTACAAAACACGCTATATCCAGTTTTTGGTACAATTCCCTCTAATGCTCAGTTTAAGACTTGAAAACATGAAGAACGCACTGAAAGATAAATTTAAAAACAACGTTTTAGTGAAACCATTGTATAGAAAGTTGAAAAATGGGAATAAAATTAATCCTAAACTACTCATTGACAGTCGTTTTAAACTAGATGGCAACGGAATCAGTGTCAAAAGAAATATAGTAAACATTACCGGCGGTGTAACAAGTCGACAGAAAATCAAAAAACAAAACCGAATATTTGTGTGTGGCTCTCGTGAAAATAAAGATAACAAACGTTTATTTGATAAGGTTATTCGGAAACCAGTTCGTAATGGATTAAGAAAAGGTATGTTAAGTACAAGAGAAAATACAAAGGCTAATGGTGAAGTGGACGGAATTGAAGAGAAAAGTCATAAATTACTTCAGGTTGATAATGAAACAGTGGTTGTTCAGAAAGTAAGTAGAGATATGAATATTAAGAAACTTTTATACGTTCTAGTAGCGTCTTACTTTGTTGCTCTGTAATCATATTCTAACAAAGTTCTTTGAAATACTGTACAAGTCTACATATTTATGCTCATGTTTCTTTATCTTTGCGGTTATTTTCGCTAGAGGATAAAGAAAGTTGAAATATGTTTGTATGTACGCTTAACTTTATACTGACATATATGTACACAGTAAAAATTTATCATTATTCAGAATGTCTGCTTTTAATTTTATTTCATGATTAAGAAATAAAATTCCTTTACTGATGGACGCTGGTGATGGCGCCAAACAAGTAACCGAATTTAGATTATCATCTCCATCATCTAAAGAAAAGAAAGAAAGAAAGCAAATACATTTATTTAGCACAGACCAAAAGACACACAATCCACCAGATACATACATCAGATAGCAACTCATAAAAACAAATAGAAAGTATAAAGACCGATGTAAGAAATTAGCAAGAAAATGTGCCTCACGGCTGCACCAAAAAGGCCCAGTTCAGCAAAAATGCCAGACAATAGTGCCTGAAGCTGGTTTTCAATTTCTGATCTACACACCCACACACACACACCTAACACATGATCGTTTTCCAATTTAATCTCAAAAGCAAGTTTCCTTATCCCAGTCCAACATTGCAAGAGCTCTTGATTTCCCAAAACAAGTTCCATTAAGTTCTCTTTTGTGTAGATTCCGAACACATGGTTGAGATTGTACCCGCTCCCCAAACTCCCGGGAGAGTCCGTCGGTTCTGTCATCTTTAGATGCATCCTCTGCCAGCTTGGATTGTGCACTATCCTCATATTATGGACTACTGTCTGGGTCTTCATCATTCACCAATTTGAAGGTAATTGCTTTGATATTGTGTTGATTAGTTTACTATCTGCAAATACTGTGAAGAAAGGGCTTTGAAGGTCCATGGCATACCTACCTACATTGATGTCAGCTATCGCTTTACATAGGTTTCATGCGTGGCTGCCATTTTGAAAAAAAAAAACAAAATGGCGCGACAGCAGGTATGCCAGGCTCCATACAAAAATCTTCAATCCTCTGTTGAGCTTCTACTCCTATGAACTAAATTGTAATTTGATGATTGGTTTTCGACAATAAATATTATCTAAGCACACTTTGAAAATGGTTATCAATAATGACTTATAAAAAGATGTACTTAAAGAAATGAAATAATGGTTTAAATTCAATTACAGGTCCCCATGAAAGAAAAGTGTCTTTAGACTTCGATAAAGAGCAGAATCTTCTTGTAATTGACCTCGCTACGGAGCTGAGACAGGTATGTCGTAACTTTAATTATATTAAGTTCGCTCTTGGCACATTGACGTATTTCAGTGGTCGATAGTCCACACTGTAACGTTCATTGATGAAAATAAGGCAACAAGTGACTTTGATTTGCAGTTTTTACTATATAACATTAAAATGCATGACGATTTACTCAAGATGAGTAGCTAATCACGATAGCCGGTAAAACGAATTAAATAATAGAACTCAACAATCCTTTTTCGAAATGTGATTTTTTTTCGGATTATTTGAGCATATGAGATATACGTGTTTGTTAACGTACCCACAAAACCTACAAAAAAAACCTTATGTGACAAGGTTTTAAAAAACAAAATATAAAATTACCTAGAATGATATGAAAAGAAAAGCAATTTGAAACAATTCTCCTATTCAAACAACAGCCATAAATCATAAAGAATTCCGTTCTAAACAAACTACATCTACCACACAATGTTTATCATGAAAAAGCGAGCCAGTACAGCGAATACCGGCCCTGGAAAGTAACATAATTGTACAGCAGCGAGTTATGCGAAGTATTAGCTGCTCTTTCCAGAAATTAAATAATCGCGGCAGGTATTCGCTACCTTTATGTACGACATATGAAAGAACAGAAGGCTCACTCAAGGATGAAAGTTGCCAAAAATCGAGTTGAATGGCATGCAATAGGAGAGGCCTATGTCCAGCAGTGGACTGCTATAGACTGATGGTGATGATGAAGGCTCACTAAACTTGGACGAAGATATAATCTCAGATCGCCAAAGAGACTAGATTAAAATGAGTATTGTTAGAGAAACTAGAACATTAGTTCGCACCTAATGTTAGTTGACGCCCCGTAGACACTACACTATCGTGGCGTAACTGTGCGAGCTTGTATACAACAGGCGACTGGCAACTAGCTCTTATTGCATCGCAACTAACGTCGGGTTGATGTTATGCTAGCGTCGCGTTTGCAATAACTGCAGGGTAATTGCGTGACAGTAGAATGGCTTTCGTTTTGACAGTTCAACAACATTCATTGCTTTATTTACGTTGTTGAGCAGACTACTTTTTCGAACATATGAGCCAATGGATTAACAATATCCTTCAAATTGATTCAGATTCAAATTGATAGTGTGTTACACAATTAGGGTGCTGATCTATGTTTTGACTACCACATAAATATGTTCATGATCTAGATTTACCATCATCATAGTCTACCCTCTCAACAGCTTGTCTATACATATTTCAATAATCCAAATAAAAATTCAGGGTCACATAAACATAATAAACACAAAGATAATAATATAGTAACTAAGCCTAAACTGTACGTTGTTTTTTTTAAATGTAATTACTACGAGGTGTGTGGGGGGGTGAGTCGAGAGAATTTTTGTCCGGATTGGCGCAAAAAAGGCTGAACGCACGCATTTGGATGTTTGGCACATACATAGTTTATAAACTGGCTTAATACATACGGCACTTTTAATCCCGATAGTATATGTCCCGTGGGATATTCACTCACGCGGGCGAATCCGCGGGCAAATGCTTGTAGGTTGTACTCAATAAAACTGCTGCTCATGATATAATTGCAAACACCTCTCTTGAAATCGTTGGGCTTAGAAAATTGAGTCAATATTCCTGCCAAAGCTGAGGAAGTCACTGAGCCTTCCAATCCGGGGTTTGCAAAGATTCTGTTCTGTTCTGTTCTTCTGCAATATCGCGTTATATACGCGAACAGTTTAAAGGCAGCAAGAATTCTCGGAATGGCCGCTAGTTAATTTCATGCAACGCCGAGTCGTCGGAGATAAGGGAACTTGCATAAAACCTCTCATTTAAACTCTATACGGGTAGTTGTAAGGTTAAAGTCAAAGTTAAATAACTTTTAATCCGTCTTTAAATGTATATGTATATTAACGTCTAACGTCTAACTGTTGGCGTACCTAGGTAGGTACGTCGAACAGCAATTAATATAGATATACTATATATACATAGACAGATAGAAGATAGATAGATATAATATATTACATATATCTATCTTCTATCTGTCTATCTATATATGTCGCAGTAAGATGGTTGAAGCCGTGATCAAAAAGACCACAAAAAAGGTGAGATGATGACATCAGAGAAGTGGCAGGAGTGATGTGGAACAGAGTGGCACAGGAAAGAGTAGAATGGAAAAGGTTGGAGGAGGCCTATGCCGATTGGCAGACAGATTTTCAAAAAGTGGATAAGCGGCAAATGTTAGATTAAGCAAGCGTATTGTATAGGAAAAAATGTTTGTTTTTTTTATGTAAATCTGAATAAAAGGCTATTATTATTATTTACGTAATCATTTCCTTACCTATTCTCTAAACTCCAGTGGTTAATAGCATTATGTATCAGAACTCTGGTCCCCAAGATACAGGCCCCGCCTAGGTTGGGGACCGTCGTAAAGTTCCAAATGATGATCGCTAACAGTTACAGACCGATGTTAAGTTAATTTTAAGGTAATAATTGTAACATTGGTTCAATCAATTTATTATCATTATTAGGTATATTTTAAAACTAACAAAGTTACATTAAAAACAACCAAAAAAAGACTTGTGTGACGCCAAAAAGGCTCCTTGTATTCTGATAGGGAAACAAACTGTATATATGTACTTTCATCCACTATTTGGGGATGTATTTTCAAAAATCCTTCCTTAGGCTCACCTTCGTTATATAAGGAACGCATGAATTTCATGCTTCTAGACCCAGCGGATTATGTAGGTTAAGTATGCGTTGTCTATCAATGAATGAATGAATTTAAGATTTCTATTACGTTGAAGACAAACAAATGTCAAAAACTTGTCAAACTGTAGGGAAATTAGAGGTATTTTTGATAGATTGAGACTGAGATCAGAGGGGTAATTCTCATAATTTTAAGAACGTTCACAGTCTGATTTTAATCTCAAACTGTCAAAAATACCTCTAATTTCCCTACATTTTGACAAGTTTTTGACATTTGTTTGTCGCCGAGATGAGGCTGCGACTAGATATTGAAATTTTTAAATTACGAGAATTGGCCTTCTGACTTTGAACGTTCTTAAAATTACGAGAATTGCCCCCAGATCTCTGAGGGATCTAATAATCGCAGGAATAGCTATGATAAAACAAAAGACCTAACTTCCTACATGCCAACAACTCGGTAATAAATTGTCAAGAAATCTTGGAAACTCAACGCTCTGCGAAAGTCTCCAACTTCTGGAGACACGCGTACTTTGACTTTTCACCCTGTTGCACAGATTGTAGTACTTTAACCCAACAAGTTATTAAGTTAAGTTGTGTCATGGAACAAAATATAGGTATATTTTGTCCCCTGACAGCGGAGTATCAGTAAGCATAATCAACCTATAATGTCCCCACTCCACACAGGCCCCTCTCTATGTGGGAGTGGGCCATAATCAACCACGCGGGCCCAGTGTGGGTTGGCAGATGTCACGTGTCTTCGAATTTTTTTTTCTAGGACATGCCGTTTTCCTCTCAATGTTTTCTTTCACTGATTGTTTATAATTTACCCAAAGTAAAGTGCCTGCTTGAGTTCGGACCCAGGACCTACAACTCAAAAGTCGCGACCGTTACCACTGGACCATTACTGATGCACTAGGCCGCTACTGCTGTAAGTGTCACTAATGCCATCCAATTCCTTCTCTGTATGAAACCAGAAGGCCAATTCTCGTAACTTATAAAAACTTTTTTTACAAAAAAAAAAACAACCGACTTCTAAAAAAAACACTACAAAGAGAAAAATAACTTTAATTTCGGAAGTCGGTGTCGCTGGTTCCGCATTTTCGTTTTTTGACACCGACTTCCGAAATTAAAGTTATTTTACCCCACCTAAACACTAATTCGTATATACTTACAAGATTAGAGCTACCCCAATAACAACTTTGACAGAAATGAGGGTGTACCGTGGTATACTAAACACATCTGCGTACCCCTTTAGAGGGTACAGGCGTGACGTTATGTTGTGTGATTGCGTAAACAATACATCCATAAGCGATAGCAGCAATAGCCATTGATTTGCTGGCATTTATTGAAGAGTTCCGGTGTCTGTCTCCGAAACTCATCATCAGATCTTGTCGAAATTTCAATGGGACCATTTGGGAAGTATACCCTTTCCAACAAAAAAGAATTTTTCAAATCGGTTGGCAAGCGACGGAGTTATGCGCGAAAAAACATTTAAAAAAAAAAAACAAACATCCGAATTGAGAACCTCCCCCTTTTTTAGAAGTCGGTTAAAAACGCTCAAAATCTAGTCGCAGTCTCATCTCGGCGACAAACAAATGTCAAAAACTTGTCAAAATGTAGGGAAATTAGAGGTATTTTTGACAGATTAAGACAGACCAGACTGTGAACGTTCTTAAAATTACGAGAATTTCCCCTCAGGTCTACTCCCTATGCACTAAGTCCGTATTTTCGACCGAAGTTACGGGCACTACATAAGCTGTATCAGTTACGGACATTTGTGATTAGTTCGGATCCCGAACAAAGAATAAATAACAATACGATTTGTCTGAGTCCCTACTATCAATATGTATTTTCCCGTCAGAAAAAATGAATTTGGCACTTGTTTTGACGGATCATCTATTTTCGGAAAGGCCCATATCTTTGCCGATGAACTTAGATAGTAGGCCCTCGTTCCTTTGCCCTAGTATTTCACTTCAGTATTATTTCAGTCTCAAATATCTTTAGCGAAACATCGTGACGTATTCATCCCGATACCCTCCATCGTGGGAATATAGGAAGAAAATATGTTACCCGCCAATTTGCACATCTCGTCGGAAATGAAATTTGAATATTGTCAGCGGGGTTCGCAGGTACTTATACAAGTAGATACTGCGGTATCCCGCGGGAGTGCCTGCCCTACATATTCGGTGTAAGTTACGTCACATATACGTATAATTAGTAGATTGATTTTACGACACGTCGATGTAATGCTGTGGTTTTCTTGCTCGCGCTTGGAGGTTAATTTTTAAGTTAATTTTCCTCATCATATTTCTCTATAAATTTATTAAGCTTGTGTTTATTTATGCGAAGTAATAACAGCAAGCAAACGTAGTTTTTATTTACAGTATCCTATTTTGACACGATGCCACCTCAAATGAATGTGGATAAACTCATAAAGCCACTTTTGAATTGTCAAGAGCTCGGTTACTTAGAAAGTTGAAGTTACCAATGATTCCTAAACGTAGATCTATATGGAGAAAAACGGACGAGATATTCCAACGGCTTATAATTGGCGTAGCTAAGGATTTTGTGTGGGGGGGGGGGGCAGTTGTAACCACAGCATAAATGTCTCGTAATAAATGATCCCACCAAAAACAGTTCATGTAAAGTAGGTTGCCAAGACTTAAATAAAGCTTTCACTGTTAAAAAGTTATCAGACCTAATATAGAGCCAATAACTCTACAAACCTTACAACCTTTTTATTTATTTTTTTTGGGTGGGAAATCATCAAATGACCTCTCCCGCTCTGGGCTGAGCTGTGTCAGACTTTTACTGACTAAAACCCACCCGTGTTCCTTCAGTTGCCAATGCCAGGGGACACGGTATCTCTTTCGAACAACCCGCGGCCCTGGCGGCATCGGCCCTAGCGGACCCCGTCACTTCGTGCTGACATCTCTTTGAGGCGCGCGTGGAACACAACGCGCCGTCGACCCGGGCCTGGTCCTTACCGGGGCCAAACCTTATATCCTTACATCTTAGTCAAAATATACGGCTTTAATGCAAACTCTAATAAAATGCGATTACACAGTAAGTACAATCCAATCTAACACACACAATCCATTTTCAATACAATCCATTCATCAATATTGCATTCCTCCCCGTAGCAACCCGCATGGCGGGAGGATAGTGACAAGACAATGGTTCCATTCCAACCCCAAATGACTTTAATAACTCAAGCGTAAAGATAACATTATATATCCAAACACCACACATTAAACACTTCATCGTGTACACCTCTGAACAACCAATCATTTGAGAGGCGTCGGAACACAAACGCAATTGCACCCAAGTCAATATTGATTCCCGTGGAACAACAGACCGACGGGTGATTAAATGGTGTTTATCTGTTTATTAACCACGTTTATGTTTAGGGAAATGAGCTGTAGTCTGTTTAAGTTTCGTTGGGTTGAGAAATAAGAATGAGATCGATGTTTGTGAAAATATGAGAGTGAAAAAGTTTTTGTCGTTCTTGTTCTTGACAGTCACTGCCTGGAAATCTGCTACTGAAATATAAAACTACGAGTTATTTATTCAGATCCCCTGATCTAATTCCCTGCTAGTTATTATTATCGTTTAATTTCTGTCTGATCCACTATAAACTTTGTAAAACTACTTCTTTCTAGAAGAGCGATGGCCGCCACATGCGGTCGTATGTTGTGTTAGGTACACTGACCAGCAGTGCGATTCTGTAACCATCTCACCGGGATAACTTAAGTGAAGTGAGCTTGGAGTGTGCTGTCATTCCAACTAATGCTAGAGATTGATACTATTGACGGCTCACTCTAAGCTCACTTCACCTAACTTTTCACGGTGAGATTTTAGCAGAATCGATCGGCTGTATCTCCCGGGCTCAACTCATGGTACTAGAAGGAACAGTGGGGTTTTAGTCGATAGGAGTCCGACATAACCCTCTGTTCTTCCCAGACGGAGGGTATCCATGAGGATTTCCCCACGATAAAAAAAAGGAAAAGGTACACTGACCTCTAATAAACAAGTTTATTATAGGTCAGTGGTTGGAACCTTTGATATCGTGGTTGGAGAACGTTGTAAATAAAATATCAATGTCCGGTATAAAGTCTAAGGCTAGGCTAGGCTATTAAGAAGCATCCCCCCCCGGTGGGTTCCCGCATTGTCGAGGCGGGGGGGCTCAGTAGCCGTGGCTGGCTGGACCACGGTGAAGCTAAGAGGAACCCCAGCGGGGCCGCTCGTCAGGGCTTTGCGGTTTAGCCCGACGTAGCGGCCTGCGGGTAGGTTGTGGTGCCGCTTGCGCGACATCGCGACCTACCTGAGGCGGGCCGCGATGTCCCCCGTGAGGGAGACATTGCGGCTGAGGATAGAGGCCGCGGCGGGAGAGGCTCTCCCTACCTTCCGCGGCCTTGACGGGGCCGCCACCGTTGGATGGCGGACGCGGCGGGGCCGCAGGGGAAGAGGCGTGTCGGTGTTTCGTTGCCGCTCTCCCTATCCTCTGCGGCCGTAGCTCCCCCAACCAGGGGGGGCATGCGGGGCCTGCCTTTTAGGCGGGCGTGGCAGGCAACGGGTGCGGGGGCACCGTTGCCTGTTTTGCACAGGCCTCCACCAGTGTGGGACGGGAATGGCCAGGTGTTCCCGGCCATTCCCGTAGCCCCCCAACCTGGGGGGTATAACATCTAGGCGGGCGTGCGCCGGGAGGGCTGTGGAAGTAAAGGCTATGCCGGTTTCCCATGGCCCTCCCATTACACCGCTGAGTTTTAGTGGGTATACTGTCATTCCGACAGGGAGTCCCACAAACCCCGTCTCGTCCCCGGGGAGGCGGGGATGCATAAAGCATTTCTCAGTGAAATAAAAAAAAAAAAGAAAGGCTATTAAGAAGCATAGTGATGTATCTTACATAATCTATACAGAACACAAGTTATTGCCACGGCGCGGCGCTGCGCGCTGGGAAGACGACTGCCCGCTAAACTGTAAGCGCGGGGAACATTGCATTTAGCATTGTTAGCATTATTGCTACCTGTAGTTCCTAGAACGTCCGTTTTAAATATAACGTAAACGTTATTTATTTATTTATATATACTTTATTGTACACCACAAAAATACATAGCATAAAAAATACATAAAACACTACAAAATATACAATGGGCGTTCTTCTAGTAAACCGTAGCTTACGGTCAAAAGATACAAAATTCACACATCAGAAGTAATACAGTATTACATAAGCGTCTTCAAAAGTTTTGTTCTATTTCCTCGTCTTTAGAATTATTCATAGAACTTATATAACATAACCACAAAGGATTTAAGTAAATATATTCGAGAACAGAATGTAAAGAAGTTTCTAAATGTTTTTTTGATAGTATAGACGCCAGCAGGTCAAGCTACCCGAAACTGTCAAATTTTTCCAATCAACTTTGAACCTTAATGTAGTAATAAAGTTGAAAATCTATTAATGAAATTTGATAGATTGTAGTAGCTTGATGTGCTGGCGTCTGTACGTAGGTACCAGTACCTACACTACTGACAGTTACTTATTTTCATAAGATATACAGAACAAACATGAAAGTATATGTTTTTTATAAAGTGTTCTGGATTTTCCTTCTGCGTTGAAATCAAATCAAGATCAAAGTAATTTACACAAACTAGGCTTTTGATGAATCAGCACTTTTTGAACGTCAACATTACATAAGAAATTCCACAAAAACGCCCGCCCTAGATAAAATTCAGTAAAATATTTTTTTAGGTATGTTCTTTTTTATTTAATTTAAAACATTGCTGAATCCATCGCGTACCTACATCATTATGAAAAACTAATTAAAAAGTTCAAAACATAATAAACTCGTAAAAAACCTTCGCAAGACCGGTCAGCTCCATAAATCTTGGACTTCCTATAACATTACCTGGAAATGAGAAAGCAAAAATTCCCTGTAAAGCTATAAATCAAACTTGCAGAGTTTAATAAAAACTTTCTGATGAGCTAAATCCAGATGTCAAATCAAATAAGGTCAGTAGCTCCCTTACTATGGTACGGTCAGCCATAAAAGTTGGTTTTAACACTTATTTTTTCTTAACATAACAGCATCACGTCTTGTTTCCCCCGTAGCGTTGGGCTGAGGTGTACTTTTTTTTTTTTTTTTGAGGATGGGAAATCATCAAATGACTCCTCCCGCTCTGGGTGGAGCAGGAGGGAGTGTCAGACTCTTACTGACTAAAACCCACCCGTGTTCCTTCCTTAGCCCTTTATGTTCCAAGGCAGCGGTAACCCTTTCGGACAATCCCGCTACCCTGGCAGGCTACGGCCCTATGGGGCCCCGTCTCTCATGCTGACATCTCTTTGAGGCGCGCGTGGAACACAACACGCCGTCCGGCACGGGCCTGGTCCTGATCGGACGGTGAGTTACCCATTACTCACCGCCCGCAGGCCCGCGCCTACGGTGGCCGGGAGTCGTCACGCGGGCTGAGGTGTACTTATACCCACATTTCGTCAGTTATGTTCATAAATGTAATAAAAATAAAAGTGCCTTAAATATTTTATAAAGTGCCTTGTATTTATTATTTTTTTATTTGAGTATATGTGGGTCACTGTTGTGCCGTCTCTCATGGGATGTCGCAATGGTGACCAAACGTTATTTCTTGTATTGTTTTCCTTGTTTTTCTTTAGTGTCTGTGCTTACTAACAAAGTCGTAAGTTTTACTAACAATCTTGTTGAGTCTTAGTTGCTTTAATAAAGAAAAAAATTATATTCTATTCTATTTGAATTTTTTTACCGTGTTTATAAACTGTTTAAAAAGAGAATTATATTTATTTGAGAACCCCTGAGGTGTAGGCCTCCTCCAGAGAATACCAGCTTTCTCTGTCTTTCGGTACGTTCATCCAGCGTGATCCAGCTATACGCACGATCTCGTCCTCCCAGCGAGTGTCAGTTATGTTCAAGTCCCAATAATAGGGGAGACTATTGCCATCAACTGACCACAAATCCAGGCTGCTGGGACCCCAGATAGAAACACCCAATAACATTTTGGTCGAACCGGGATTTGGAACCCAGCAACAACCAAGCAGTTTTACATAATATCTAAATCTATATTAACATAAAATGATTCCATAGTCCTACTAATATTATAAACGCAGAAGTTTGTGAGGATGGATGGATGGATGTTTGTTACTCTTTTACGCAAAAACTACTGAACCGCACCCTAATTGCGTAATACACGATCAATCGTAATCTTTTCATTCAATCTTAATCATTTTGAAGCATATTGCTAATCCATTGCTTCATGAGTTCGAAAAATTTGTCTGCTCAACACGTAAATAACGCAATGAATGTTGTTGCACTGTCAAAATGAAACCGATTCCGATTGATAGTGTGTTACGCAATTAGGGTGCGGATTTTAATCAAACTTTACAGTAATATAGCTTATACATAAGAATAACGCATAGGATATTTTTTATCCCGATATTCCCACGGAATCGACACTTATGCGGGTGAAACCGCGGGGCGCTGCTGGTCTATCTAAGGTAAATTTTTTACACCATTTACTATTAAGGGCGAATTCCATAATTGAAACTAACGCGATCAGCATATATAAACCGCGCTGTGTCATCATTATCGTGGAATTTTGACACGACAGCTCCCGAACGGTTTAGTTGTGCTTGCGTTAAATTCGCTCTAATCAATAATTATCAGTTTTAAAATTGTTAGTAAACTTATTTTCTTTCTTTCTTTCTTTTCTTTTGTTTTCTTTTCTTTTCTTTTCTTTTCTTTTCTTTTCTTTTCTTTTCTTTTCTTTTCTTTTCTTTTCTTTCTTTCTTTTCTTTCTTTCTTTCTTTTTATTTAAGTCAGAGTTAACCGACTGCCGTCGCTGCCTGTACTACAGAAGTTGAGAATAATCTCGTTATGCTAATTTATTACTACACTCCGGTAGTAATAAATTAGCAAAACGAGGGGGCTGGGGCGGAAGATCAACATGTGATGTTAGCAGTAATATAATATTAGTTAAGAGAATTAAATCAAGGAAATAGTTACTCCGCAATATATGAATGCCGAAAGATTAGTTCTGAGGATGAGGAACGTCACACAGACTTCATTTCCCTTAAAAATTGGATACAGATCAGAAATGAATATTTACGTGATGAAACTTACATTATTAAACATGTTCGTGGTAACAATGCCACAGTTATTATATAAGGTCCCATTAAAATAGGTGGACAAACTTTTAGAAATCATTCAGACCACCAAAATAAGGACAATGGTAAAAAAATATATAAGAAAAACGCATTAGATACTTACAATTAAAATAATCAGCTAACAAAAATACACTTATAAATGTTGGTTACCCAATGCATAAACACTTTGTTAAATACAGAATGATGTAAGGATGTAACAGAACTGACTGTGTACCTTCTTACGAGCGTGCGCGCAGCGGGGCGCGAGTGCAAGTACCTACCCATAATGGATGGATGCGTTTATTCTAGAGTGCCAGGTATTTTTAGGTCAAAATAAATTCATTTTAATCAGTGTTTTTTTTTGCTTGGATATCTTTGGTTAGACGTACTGAGCGCTGTGGTAAAATTTGTCCATCTATTTTAATTGGACCCTGTATAAACTACGGGTAAGATACAGACTCGAAATTAGCGTAAACTTATGCTTCGATCTGTCAAAATTAGAAAGAAAAAGAAAATAAAATACATTTATAATTTGCGGCAAACATAACGCAGAAAAGCAGAAAAAGAAAACAAAAAATAACAAATTGGGGGAAAATATGCGTCACATCCACGCAAAACGGTCATCGCTCAGTATAATGCTACGACCCTATGCGAGACAAAACCCCAACGATGGTTCTCAGCAATAGCCGTTGACGTGATTAGTGAATTTTATTTATTTATTTATTTATTTATTTATTTATTTATTTATTTATTTATTTATTTATTTATTTATTTATTTATTTATTTATTTATTTATTTATTTATTTATTTATTTATTTATTTATTTATTTATTTAACCATTTATGTACACACATATATAAACAGACATTGAAAGACAGAACAGAAAAAATAGGTACACAGGTGATGCTTATTTCATAAGAAATCTCTTCCAGCATACCTGAGATAGGACAATAAATACAGAGATGTAGACAGCGTGTGATAGAGCAAAGGAGACAAACAATAATACATAGAATCAAAAACAAACAATTCACTTAAAAACTAAACAAATATTACGAGAATATATACATACAAATAAACATACATAAACTTGACTTGACTTAACTTTTACTGTGATTTTGACAGATCATAACGTAAGTTTAAGCTTAGTTACGCCCTCTTTAGCACTATGTGGATATCCGCACATTGTCACACAAAAACAAGCATAAAAGTAAATTTTCATTAAACCTCACCACATAATTTTCACTGTACTGTTGGCAGTGTGCCATTATCATCCAGGCCTTCAAGCCAAACGAGCTCACATGGTCGCTTTGAGGCCAACTGTGAGCAGAATGCCTTCATCAACGTACTGTACTTGCAGTATTTATAAAATTACGGTTTGGACGTCTGTTGTTCCTAATTGTGTAGATTCAACAACTGTACCATGGCGGACACTGGCGATGGACCACTTTACAACCTTATTACTAAGGGCATAAGGGTGGAAAGTGGTCCGGACCATTGTCCGTGGTTGTTTTTTGCCACAAAAATTCTACAGAGAGGTTCAAAGTTACGCAAATGTGGGTCTTGCTTACAAATAACTGTATGCTGAAATGAGTAGGCCATTTTGGTACCTGTCCAACTGCCGACGAGGAAGCGACTAGCTGTCAACAATGTTCTCGCTCAAGAAACGTACAAAAGATTTTAGGTCCCATGTTAGTAGAAGAGTTACGGCGAGTACTCGATTGTCACAGCAACAAGAGCTATCAAAGAGTACTCCCTTAGCGATGCTTGGTTGGCGAACAGAATACTCGCTGAGAGACTTGGTACATACGCATCAATCAACTCAGCCTATTGCAGTCTACTGCTGGAGATAGGCCTCTCCCAGGCTGTGCACAACACCTGGTCCCCCGCCTTCCGCATGCAGTTTGTCCCAACAACCTTCTTAAGGTCGTCCGTCCATCTAACTGAGGGGCGTCCCACACTACGTTTGTTGATACGCGGTCTCCACTCCAGGACTCGTCTGCTCCTCCAGCCATCGGTCCTTCGACAAACATGGCCAGCCCACTGCCACTGCGGATAATTTCGTTCCTGATTTTATCAAAGAGACTCCGAGCATAGCTCGCTCCATAGCGCAAACATACGCATACTGGCGAGTAACCGCTCGTCGCGGTGGTGCACTCGCTGCTCATTGCTTGCCAACTCGTTTTTAGTTGCTAGCTCTACCCCCTCCTCGTTAATCGCCTGCAATGGGCAAGGTGCCTTTTTTTGCCACAATAAAGCTATTGCTGATTGCTCAGTGAGCTCCAATGTTCTCAAACATGGTCGCTTGTGAATGTTCCACAGGCCACGAATGTTAAATGATATTCTTTTCTTTTCTCAACAACTATAGAAATTCGTCAAATCCTACAGGTAATCTCCTGGAGTCGCCAAAGAATACAGGTATAAAGGTATATATTTTACTCGTAAATAATACCTGTGGTAGGGGATCGGTGTTGCGTCACGAATATCTTAAAATATACCCCCTCCCCTATCGAGATTCGTAGGCAATTTGGACCGGACCCGTCAAATACTTATGAGTTCCGAATTCAATCCCAAAATTCTCGGAATTTTTTTATCCAATTTCATTAATATTATAGAGTGGATGTGAACATTTTGCTTATGTAAATAATAAGGAGCTTAAAATATTTTTTGGTTAGTTTTTTGGTTTTTTTTTGGTTAGGTTAAAATATTTTTTTTTTAACTGTACAGTTGTACACCCCTGCCCTGGTTATGTAATGTTATTTATTTTAAAACATGTAGCATAGGCATAATCAGCCGTTAGTGTTGCTACTGTTGGGACACAGGCCTTTTCTTTCTGTAAGAGGTAGTGGGCCATAATCAACCACGCGGCCCCAGTGCGGGTTGGTGGATGTCTTCGAATTTTTGGTTCTAGGTTATCCCGGTTTCCTCTCGATGTTTTCCTTCACCGTTTTGAGAGCAGTGGTGATGAAATAAATTACACAAAGTAAAGTGCCTGTCCGCCAACTGGCATTACCACTGGGCCACCAATGAACTAACACTAACATAATGAGAAAACAAACAAACAAACAAAAACATGGACTCGTAAAACCAAAAAAAAAAAGGTACCAACTGAAATATTAATTTAATTACTTTACTTTTTGCATAAGATCTGTAATATCTCCTAATGGGAGAGGGCACTGGCTCTTGTTACATAGGTCTGTCACCTAGCACAGGAGTCAGGGACTTCACAGTATTCTGTAACCACTTTCTTGTGTAATAAAGATTATTATTATTATTATTTCCTTTATTTAAAAGTAAACATATAAATTATATTTTTAAATATTAGAATATAAAAAGTATAAAAACATTTAAAAATATAAAAAATAGTAGCCCACCGGTATCGGGAACAGGGTCCAAGCTACCGGCAGTCAGGGCTCCAGAGAGAAAAACCACAATGCGAGCCGTGTCCAGAAGTACCGCTTTCTGAATCAAGCCCTTGATCCAGCTGCCCAACGAGAGCCTCCTTAGGTGTTGGTCGAGGCTCTTGGCTATTAAGCCATTGGCTGCCCATTATTATTATTATTATAATTGAAAAGAAGCCCCTGCTAGGAGCACAAATGAGTTCCTTGAAAAAATCTAAAGTGAGAGAGAGATTGTATTTTTTACAAGTAGTAAGTCGGTAGTTATGTCATACGTATTTTTAAAAACCCGACTACGGGTCTACGGCGAAGCCAAAAGGAAGTTATTTTTTTCGGATTTCATATACCCGGGATGAAATCCGAAAAAAATAACTTCCTTTCCTAGACCCGTAGTCATCGTCACACGTAATCTGCACAATTTAATCCTTAATTCCACGACTTGTCAATGACGTGTGCCTACGGCTATACGAAATCCGTAAAAACCGACATCGATGTCTCGTTTCTACCTTTTTATTTGACGTTTTTTTTTCACATTTATTATGCGCACAACCAAAGTGTGGAATTCTGCCAGTGTCTGTGTTCCCTTCCACATGTAATCCGACTGTCTCAAAGCAAGAGTGAACAGGCATCTTCTGAGCACGCTCGTTCCATCATAGACCTCATCCAGCGCTTTCCATCAGGCGTGATCGAGGACAAGAGCTGGACCAAATTGTTGGGTTTTGTTTTTAACTTTTTTTTCATTCTAATGTAAGGTCGCGTCCGTACTTTGTTTTCTCTCTGATCATCATATCAGCCCAAAGAGATCCACTACTGGACATATGCCTCTTCCGAAGACGCCAGTTATTCGTCCATCTGCACCATTGATTTCCTGCCTCTAATTGCTTCTAGTTCCAACATTTCAAAACTGCAAATAGAGGAAACACTGCACTACACTTGACATTCTCGGAACCTCATTAGCAAATAGGGCGGCCACCAACGACCAGTGCATCATTAGTGAATAAGGTTACCACTAACATAAGATCTGAGATACATGTGGACCGGCCAGTCGGAGGCAGAACCAGTAATATTGAGTTTTTCAGGAATTATTTTCCTTCCTTTTTACGTATGTACATGTGCAGTCGCCCAAAGAGATAAGTAACCAGGGTCGTCGGATACAGTTGAAGTTTAGTAAGAAACCGATGGATATTTTCGAATGAAATTTAATTTTGATAAATGAACTGTTTGTTTTCTATTAATTAAATTAAATTATAATCGAAAATATCCATCAGTTTCTTACTAAACTTCAACTATATCCAACGACCCTCGTTACTTATCTCCTTTGGTCAGCTTATTATTATTTTAAGGGCTGATTTTTCAATAATCTGATAACATTATTCGAGGGATAATTTTGAAATTTTGACAGTTATTTCACACAGAAAGAGTCAAACGTCAATTTTATTCCTCGAATAAAAGTTATCTGGCGATGGAAAAATCAGGCGTAAGACTGTTGGAATATATCTATCTATCTTCTATATTTATAAAAATGAATCCTATTTCCCTTGGTCACGTCATAACTTGAGAACGACTTTAACGATTTCATCCATCTTTTTTTTTTTGTTTTCTAATACTTTGTAGAAGGTTCTTACGGAAAAAAAAATTAAGAAAGTTGCTTCACGCGGACGAAGTCGCAGGCTAAAGCTAGTATTAGATAATTTTGTAAATATTACTTTGAAAACAAAAAAGGAACTTTTTAGGAAAGCATTTGTGTTTTGGTCACTCAACTAATTAATAAATGTCTTTGGTGAAACTGTGGAAGACGACTATTTACATTGCTAACAGAACAGAATTTAGTCGACAACCTCTGTTCCTTGTCTACCCTTTATCAAACTGGCCGCTTTGGGTTAATTTGGCGGATTTACGTTTGAACATATTTTCTGAAACTAAATGTTTCATATTGCCGTAAACATCTACAAAAAGACATTAAAGTAATGACGATTAAATCTTTCTAAACAAATACCTCTTTTTATTAGCTTATGCTGTCCCACTGCTGGGCAAAAGCCTCCTCCAAATCCTTCCAGGAACTCTTTTCCCGCGCCACATTGAACCAGCCCTCGCGGTACGCGCCCAGATCGTCTCGCCATCTCTTTCTAGGCCGGCCTCGGCGGTGCCGTCCATCTTCAGGCACCCATTGTGTGGAGGCATGCCCAGCGGTCAGCGTGCATACAGCATACGGCTGATGTGACCCGCCCAATCCCATTTGAGCCTGGCAGCCTTCTTTCCTACATCCAGTATACCTGTTTTTTGTAATATCTCATATATTAATTAATTAACACAACAAAACATCATATTTTATTAAATAACAACATAAGTTATTAATTAATAAAGTTTCCAAAAAATAACTGAACTTACACCAACTGGGTTTAAAAAAAGAAAAATATTTTATTTGGCACACACACAGAAAATACAAACAAACACAAAGATACATTAAAAACGACCAAAAAAAAAGAACTGTGCGAGGCCAAAAACCTATCTCAGCATAATGCTTCGATATTTAAAAAATAAATACCGCAGCGCTGGAATTCTGGTAGGGTTTAAGTACCTACAGTTATTTTTTGCCATGGCCGTAAATCCTACAAAAAACAAAAAGCGTAGTCATTATCACAAAAGCGGCTCAGGAGAGGCATAGTGTAGTAAATGACGACATATACGCCACGTCACGCTAACTGTATCAACGTTTGCACACGACAATGGATCGAGGCAATTTTTATACTCGCTTGATACGACAGGTGTGTAAAATGAAACGTAAAATGTTGATGTAGGAAACGGATGTAAGATTCTTTTGGAGTTTTTATACGTATACAAAATGATATTACAGCTGATATTTTCAATGAAACTGTTTCATTTTTTAATCTTCCCTTCGTAATATTAAAATCTGTATAGAAAGCTGAAAATCAGTCAATATGCAATATGAGCCTTGGCTAGTAGTATCCAGCCGGTCTGTTCTGTTTAAAAGTCACCGTGAAAACTTAGGTGAAGTGACATCATCCAAATAAACAAAGTGGATATATAATACGTATTAACGTATTATTGAAGCTGACTCAAAGACTACCAAAGCAAACTTAATAAAATTCATGTTGACCCGCGCAAGCTAACGCCTATCAAATAAAAAAATAATTTTCAAATTCGGACCACAATTGATGTAAATATCGATGATATAGACGAACATAGTACCCCCTCTTTATTTTGGGGCTTATTTTATTTATTAAACCTTAATATAACGTACCTCAATGTAACGAATTCCTCGGTTTAACGAATTCTTCGTAACCCCTTGAATTGGCCATAAGAGTCAATGTAAAGCATACCTTTACATTGCGAAGATTTTTTGCGAACAACCTCTTTATAACCAATTTTCAACTATAAAAAAATAGTGTAAACCTCTAATTAACGAATGTTGTCAACCCAAAACCTTTATATAACTTTCCCAATACTATGTGATTCAGTCGCGACAGGTTTCGACACGTTTTTACCTCTTAGACAAACCTCTTAACAAAACTTAACAAATTTTAGACCAACCCAACAACCTCAAGTAATTCGAATATAACGAATATTTACTTGTTCCCTTCCGATTTGTTATATCGAGGTTGCACTGTATTCTTCTTATATAGGTATCTTTATTAGATAAATAAAGTTTGCAATAGGACACTAGATATAAAGTGAACAAACCACCGTTATTTGACCTGTAGCGGTATCTACAACGCCACATGCGAACAACGCGTCATACTGACGTCATGCAAATCCTGCATCTCGCAAGCAGAGTTTACCACGCAAATAGCATACATACAAACACCCAGACACGAATCATCGGGCAATTGCCCGCCAGACACAACACCCGTCTGGTCGGAGGATCCTCCCTTTTCTATAGAGGATGAGTGAACTTTACACCCTGTTCCTCATAAATACCTCTATAGACCTATAACGCAAATAACACATATGGACGGCAGGTAATGAAAAACCTGCCTAGAGAAACATGAGCTTCCAAGTGAATTAGCCTAATTAATAATTATATGAATTGGCGGTCAATGCATAGGCCATGGCTACCATCGATCGGGCACAAGACAGTATACCTAATCATCACCTATGTATATATTTTGGTGATAGAACATCTTTGTATGGTCCCTAAAGGATCCTTCATAAGAACCATTAATCGGAGGCAAGTTTTTCAATGGTATTTTTATGTGACTGCCTCGTTGGTCTGGCAGTCGCAAATGCTACTGCTGAGCATAAGGACCCGTGTTCGATTCCCGGGTCGGTCAAAGTGTTATTGGGTTGTTTCATCTGGAATTTCTCCGTAGCAGCAGTCCGGAATCTGCATTCATACCGGTTGATGGCAATAGGTGGCAAAATGTGGATTGTGTAATTAGGTACACCTTACCCCTCAGGAAATACAGGCGTGGTGGATTATGTTATTTATATTCCACTTATTTACTAGGCTAAAGTATCTACTCAAATAGTCCGTTTCACACTCATAAAACGCGCTTTGACGTAGAGTTGCCGGCACCAGTCCGTATTACCTATTAATACCATACCACAGATTTGCCAACTCCACGACCTCATACATCCTCGTTCTACGGCAGTAGGTACGTCTTATTTCATAAATTGCTTCCATATTGTGTAAACGAAGATTATTTACCGGCACCCTAATACATAATCCTTGAACCAGAATATAAAATGTAATTTGCTTATTAGCTGTAAGTACCTATATAATATTTACAACACGTCGTCTAATGTTGAAGTTAATTGAATGAAGAATGTTAATACGATGCCTTGTGATTATATTGCTGTCATGGCTTGTTGTGTATGTTTACAAAAACATGACTTATGACATTAATTGTTCTTTCTATAATATATTTTGATTTCGACTTTTGGAACAGTCTCAGTTGGAGAAATCTCATATATTGAGAATCTCATATATTGAGAATCTGGTATTTTGAGAATCTGGTATTTTGAGAATCTGGTATTTTAAGTATCTGGTATTTTAAGAATCTGGTATTTTAAGAATCTGGTAGCTTAAGAATCTGCTATTTTGAGAATCTGCTATTTTGAGAATCTGCTATTTTGAGAATCTGCTATTTTGAGAATCTGCTATTTTGAGAATCTGCTATTTTGAGAATCTGCTATTTTGAGCATCTGCTATTTTGAGAATCTGGTATTTAGAGAGTCTGCTATTTTGAGAATCTGGTATTTTAAGAATCTGGTATTTTAAGAATCTGACATTTAGAGATATTTGGTATTTAATTTTGTAATGTAATATCTCCTATAAACAGAATTACTCGCCAATTTCATTGATCAGATCAACTTTCAACCAAGGACTAATTACAGCAAATGCAACTTTTTCTTCTTCTTCTTCAAATGCAATCTCGCTTATCAATATAGAATCATCCAGTAGAAAGACAGCTCACATCAAGCTCAGTAGTGCCACTCTGTAAAAATCTCACCGTGATAACTTTGGTGAAGTGAGCTGTCAATAGTGTCAATCCCTAGCATCAGCAGTGCGATTCAGTAACCATCTCACCGTGAAAACTTAGGTGGAGTGAGCGTGAAGTGAGCTGTCATTCCAAGTTCTCTAAGTTCACTTCACCTAACTTTTCACGGTGAGATTTTTACAGAATCGATCGGCTGGTGGAATGACAGCTAACTTGAAGCTCACTTGACCCTAGAGATCACGGTGAGATTTTTACAGAATAGATCGGTTATTCCATTTATCTATCCCAAAAAATGCATGTCCATGCAAAAAACGCATGTCCGGCACCACCCTAGGCTTAGTTGGGTAAATGGAATGTATAGCCTTAGGGTGGATAAACGGAATAACCCAAATATGTAGATCGGTTGTTTTTCACGACGAACCCCTTCAACCCCTGTAATCGTTGTTAGCGAGCATATTATTATGTAAATGTATGGATGAAGGTACTGTTACTAATCTGTACTAATTTAGCCCCAAATTATTTGATGTGACCTCTCTCGATCGTCAAACGTCTATTAATTCAGCTGTAGGTACATAGGAGAGTGTTAGTAATGCTTACCAGATGTCGCTGGGGCTTAGCTCAGCATCACCTATGGGATTACTCAGAGTGATGGCTCTAAGACAACAATATTATCTAACGGCATATAATCTTCTACTGACGTGATAACAGGAAGAAAGAAATGGAATTCGTTCTGCATTCATGAAATTGGAAGATAATTGGATTTATCTTTTTCAAATTGAAGTGCACCTTCTTAGTCGGTGATTAGAAAATTGGACGAGAATTGAGAGTGAAACTTCAAGGACGCGTCACGCTTAGGCTCATTACGTTACATGAGAGAGAAGAAAGATATAACTTTCTCTGTCTCTCACACTAAAACTCTCTTAATGTTGTTTTTAAGAACTTTCACTTCTATCACGTGTACGGTGCTACACGCGCAAGTTTTTTCGTTATTAAGATAAAACTTGTATAGATCTGCGTATGGTTTTTATCATAAAAGCTATTGTTATTTTATTTTATTTTTTAGCTATTTCGGTCATTACGATCAATCACAATAGAGGCTAGCTTTCGGCGCGGGAGATATTATAGTGCACAAGTCAAATGATGTCTAAAATAAAACCATGCCAAGTAAAATGATAGCTTATCTTTATCTTAAAGAACTTTAGTTTTCTTTTCATGGCAACATCCAAACTCACGTCCAAAAAAAGTTTTTTTTTTAAAATACCTGCCCAGAAATGCAAATGGTAAAAAGCCAAACATTACACTATAGTCGAATCGAACTACAACATATTGAAAAAACGCTAAAGCTAACACGAACAGCACAGAAAATGCACAGACTCTCCAGGGGGCTTATCTCAGTTCTGCAATACTTAACACTTATAATTCGCCGCTTCGCATATAGTTAAACCTGGCTCCCTTCCAAATGCAGACACACAAAAAACATAGGTACAGAAGGCCGGCTACATTCAGCGAGTGAAAACAACGTGGTGAT
Organism: Apamea anceps; assembly: GCA_951799955.1. NCBI lineage: Eukaryota > Metazoa > Arthropoda > Insecta > Lepidoptera > Noctuidae > Apamea > Apamea anceps. Next base: position 5,241,166 of record OX637509.1, read on the forward strand.
TGCATAATACACTATAAGTAGCAATGACCTTCATTTCGACAGTTCAACAACATACATTGCGTTATTTACGTTACTGAGCAGACAATTTTTTCGAATATATAAAGCAATGCATTAGCAATATCCTTCAAAATGATTCAGGCTGTGATCACTTGAATCCATACTTTAAAAGAGAAAATTGATTTTGAAATTAACAAAGTGTGTCCCATTTTATACTCGTGACTGTACACGTCTTAGATATAGGAGAGACTCTATGGTATACATAGACAAGTGCTTACGAGGCGATCTCAAACTTTGTCAAACAAAATGCAGAATAATAATAATAATATATTTATTCAAAAAATTATAAGGCATTAAAATTAGTACAGTTTTGCTTAAATTTAAATCATATTTCTAAGACTTACGTGCCTGAACTAGGTAATCCTGTGTTTCAGGCGAAAAGAGCTAAAATAGTCTTTAAAAATTAATAAATAATCAAAGATGACAATAGAAAAATAATTTTATGTTTTATGTTGAGTAGCATAACTCCTAGTTTCTAAATATGATAAATATTTGTATACAGATATCGACTGCCGCAACAAACACTATCGAAACTTCAAATCACGTACTTCATAGGAGAGCAATTCAAAGTTGTAATTCGATGCAAAAGATTTAGTATTATGAACTTCAGTAAAATGATGTATGGAATAAACAGTAAATTTCATACAGTTTTTATTTCCTTGATAACAAATTACATATTTCATGTACTTTTCTAAATATTTCACTTTCGATAATGTTTTACGCGTGTAATAGTCAGAATTTCATCGAAAGTGCCAAATTCGATAGTGTTCTTAGACATGTGAGTATCGAATATGGTACTTTCGTTACTGTTCTAAGAAAGTTATTACTTATAGAAAGAAAAATGTGCACTTTCGATATCTTGCTTGGCACTCACTTAGGTCTGTGTTCATCCGATTTAATAAATAAAAATGCATTTTTCATTAATAAAAAAAATATTCAAAACCATCATGTAACAAAAAACAAAAAACGTTTTTTGTTATCATGTAACAAAAAACTTAAAGTCGAATTATTTGAGACACGTTTGGTCTTATTCCAATTAAGTGCAATGAAGAAGTTCATTTCACTTAATTGGAATAAGACCAAACGTGCCTATAATGACTATTAAAAACTAATCACGGCCCATTGGGTCTGTAGCGATATCTACAACGCCACATGCGAACAACGCGTCATACGACGTCACGCAAATCCTGCATCTCGCAAGCAAAGTTTACCGCGCAATTAGCATACATACAAACTTCCCGACATATCAGTCGTTGGGCAATTGCCCGCCAGACACAACACCCGTCTGGTCGGAGGATCCTCCCTTTTCTATAGAGTTAGAGTGAACTTTACACCCTGTTCCTCATGCAGCTCAATTCAAACTTAAGGAGCTCAACGATTCGACGAACAATACCAAAGAAAGGACATCTGGGTAGGCCACATAAATTACTCAAACTGCCAGACCGTGACAAAAACTGAAAGAACAGAGAGAAAAATATCGAAAATTAAATAACACTGCGCTGTCTACATCTCTGTATCTATTTTCCTATCGCAGGCATGCTGGAAGAGATTTCATAAGAAATAAGCATCACCTCTATACCTATTTTTTCTGTTCTGTTTTTTCTTGTCTGTTTATAATGTGTGTACATAAATGGTTAAATAAATAAATAAAATGACAAAAATGAAACAAACTTGGTGATTGGGGATTTGGAATTATCAACAGGCAAAGGTAGGTAGTATTTAGTATACCCTGTCCATTAGGTTAACCGTTTTTCGAGAGCTGTCTTAGAATGCACATAATTATTCCAGATTACGTAAAAGTTCATTTTAAAATGCGTAATAAAATAAATAAATAAACTGCCTTATTTTATTGAATTATCTTATTTATGGCTTCTTACAGACATTATAATACCGTACGTGTATCAATCAATGTATTGTGTGTTGCTGCAATTACTAGTTCCATCTGTCAAAAAACGGTTTACCTAATGGACAGGGTGTGTAATTACGCATAGACGGTCCTTCGGTGGTTTTCCTGTTTTTTTCTACTCTTATTGTTTATGTACTCCCATTGTTTTGTGTGCTCTGCTAGTTACCAGTACTGTTTAAAATTGTTGTTAGGATATCATCTGTAAATATGTCTGAATATTTGAGCTTACAGGAACGCGATTGATTTAAGCTGATAGGTGCAATATTCTTTCCACTTTTAGAAACTACGTTTACCGGAATTAGTTAGTAACTTTCTTTGAACATCTGTCTATTGCTCAATGTGTCGCTTTCGTTTTCTACCAGGGTCAGTTTTGTAAGTAGATTTACGTTTACGTGTCGAAGACACATTCGGAGAAATAGAATTTTCATTTTCAGATTCAGTAATCAACGAGTTCAAACTCAAAATGTTGCTAAGTTCTTCAGACTGCCCTGTTTCAGTGCAAAAATCATTCTGAGAAGAAGGCGATGGGACAGGCGTAGCTTTCTCACTATCGAGTATAACTGTGCTCCAGTCATTTGGTAGACAGTCATTCTCTTTTTGACATTCCGATTATTATGTTGAATTCACTTGCTTTGATAAGTGAGTCAGTATCTTTGTCACCTTCGTACAAATTATTTAGAACCCTCCATTCCTCATCATTAAGTTCGTTAGGTGGCACAGGTGATTCTAAAATAAAAACGAATAAAAAACATTATAAAAAGCATAACATTTGTAACATATAAATTAAAAAAAAATACTTTACTGATCGAATCTACCAACCAAATTCGTATATAAACGTAAAACAACATCGAATGTGGTAGATTCGATATATTAACTAACCAAAAAAACATCGAAATTGACAGTTTCGATAGTTACACACCTGTACATATTATAAAAATTATACGGATATTATCGAAACTACCACTTTCGATAAATTTGCAGATGTATTTATCATCACAATGATCGAACATTATCGAAACTACCACTTTCAATAATGTTACTTATTAAATTCGAATTACGGCCACATGTCCTAATAATAAAGTAAAAGCACTATATTTCAAGTAAAACAAAACAGTACTGTTGTAACAAGCACATTAAAAATACGCAAGAGGCAGTTCTATTTCTTGAACTACCATTATTTAGAAAATTTGCACAACCTACCAGAATCATTATTATCGTAGTTTGTTTAAATTGTTGAAATTTCAATGGGTTTGATAAAAATTAACGAGTTACAAATTCTTAAGAATAATAATAACGAAAACTAAATACGAAACGTTACTAATTTATCCAAACAAAACTAACGCAACATTACTCCGTCACATCGCGGCGAACACTGACGGTTCTGGCAGTTTCGGGACGCTCGCGCAACACGCTCGCACGGAACATCATTGTAAGTACCACTTCCAAAGATGTTCGTCGCGCAACATGTTCTGTATCGATTTTGTTCAGTTAAAATTTTCTTTATTAATGAGTTTTTAATTATATTTTTCTATGTATCTGACATTGTTTCAAATTCTCTTTTCAATTATGTAAAAAAGCAAAAATCGTTTTTTTGCAGTTTCGATAGTGTTTGTTACGACAGTCGATATACAGAATGCCCCGGCACTCGCTATACAGTAGACGCATGTCAACATTTGCGGACGTTTTCGCTCGTTATACGGAGCCGAACTTCTGTACTATCTATTTTCTGGCATCGGTGTTAAATTTTAAGACATTCCGCGCTCCTAACAGCACATAGATAACACGTGTCGACTCTATAGTTTTATTAGCAGGAATGCTTGTTTGTAGGCAGAGCGGGAATACGGGGACCGGAAAACGGATTTCCACTGTTTGTGTTAGGATAGTAAATAGTAAAGTTTCAGGGAATCTGTAAAGGGAATTTGGTGGTGATGCTCCCGGGATGTACAGACGCCAGCAGGTCAAGCTACCTGAAACTGTCAAATTTTCCCAATCAACCTTGAACCTTAAAACTTTAACAATAAAGTTTAAAATCTATTAAAGAAATTTGACAGATTGTAGTAGCTTGATGTGCTGGCGTCTGTACCTTACCTGAAATACGGAATATATAAATATAACAGCACTCTTGTATTCCCCAATTGGTTAAGCAATATTATGGATGGATGGATGGATATTTGTTACTCTTTCACGCAAAAACTACTGAACGGATTTGGATGAAATTTGGCACACAGATGGTTTATAACCACGATTAACATATAGGATACTTTTTATCCTGATATTCCCACGGGATCGAAACTTACGCGGGTGAAACGGCGGGGCGCAGCTAGTAAGGAGATAAGTGCATAATTTCGCATTGATATTTTATTCATTATCTTTAGATTGAGGGTGCCAGAGAACCAAACAATACATTGCCATATTCTGGAGCACCATATATACACAAAGTCACAAAGCTATACACATAATATCATGCCCTTATTCCCCGAAAGGTTAGGCAGAGGTTACCCACACATACACACCCACACATACACACCCACACATACACACCCACACACCACACCCACATTTTGCCAGTTATGTAATAGGGGGCAGCCCAAAACATCTAAGCCGACGACACGGTTGGCGCAGTGGCTGAGCGATCGACTGCTGCGCTGCGTATCGCGGGTTCGTTTTCCGCATGGAACAAATATTTGTATTGTTGATACAGGTAGTTGCTGTTTGTGTATGTGAGTTTAAATGTTTGTAAACGCACCCACGATACAGCAGTAATTCCTAGGCAAAGTAAAAAAAAAAAAACTTACCCCTTATTCATAAACGTTGCTTAAAGTTAAGTACCTAGTGATTAGCGACTGTTTAACCATTTAATTTTGACCTTTAAATGTTGCTTAACCTAAGTTTTTAGGTAAGCTATAAACTAAATTAATGCCCTGTATTTGGAAAACATAAAAAATAATAAGTTTAAAAATCAAAAGTCGTTGTCGTATCACGTAGGTACTTAATCGATAAAAATATCTTGGAACTTAAAAGCAATCAAAGTTTCCCGACACCAAATTCTTCTGACGAGCCGACATGCTCACCTTTTCCCAGCAAAATATTCAAATCAGAGTCTTCGTAAACAACGATACCGGAATCCTAATACCGTCCACCACGAACATTCGTTCACTGACCTCTGGAATAGTTCCGTAGTTCCGTTAGCCGGTATTACGATCGGTAGCTTAGATTCGTAAGCCACTGAAACAGCTAGATTAATGAAATAACTAACAAAACCACTCCGCTAGATAGTTCTGTCCATTCTAGAACTGGTATTCAATCTACAGGGCAGTAGTGAAGCGTTTGGTTTATAGTTTTGGTACATTTTGAACCAAAAATATAATATATTAATAAAAATAATATTAATTATCAACTATTTCTATTATATTTGTGAGAGACAATATGCGAGGTTGTCCACTGTTACATGATAGTTTATGTTATTTTATGTTGTTTCTAATTATTTAACCATTTTCGCAAATAATTATTAATAATTTTATCCACGAATTGTACATCTTTGAATTTGAATTTAATTTTTGTATTGTATGTTATTTGAATGCTTATTTTATTTTAATCTTTATAATTCTATGTTAATTAATGTAATTGGACCTGTGCCGTTTTAATTTAGTTAATTAAAACGGCACAGGTCCAATTACATGTAATGAACCTGAATGTAATTGGACCTGTGCCGTTTTAATTTAGTTAATTAAAACGGCACAGGTCCAATTACATTAATTAACATAGAATTATAAAGATAAATTAATTAAATTAAATAAATAAATAAATTAACTATGAAACTATCTGTGTGCCTAATTTTATCCATATCCGTTCAGCCGTTTTTGCGTGATTCTGTAAAATACATCCAAACATAAACGTTCACATTTATATTGTTACATTAGAAAAATAACGGTTATCACCTTTTCGTTATTTCGATATAAACGTATATTACCGTTATTTTACGATAAATACAAAGCAATGTATGTAATGGCTATTTACCATTTACGTTTTAAAAGAACTCTAAAATACAGCTTATTTCAACAATATTACACAGTAACTGTTATATATAGTCGTTACATTTCTAATGTATTAATAAATGGAACCGGTTATGGAACATAAATTATTTTTGCAACAAATTAAAGACCAATTTTCGCGTCTTTTCCCTCAATACTTTATCCTCAGTTTCTTTCCGCATCCAACTTTTTCAGTAAGTATTCATTATAAAAACATACAACCTTTAGCTACATTTAATGCCAATATCTAATCTGCATTCGCGATTTATTAGCCAAAAATGTAAACAAATATGGAAAAATAACTTTAATTCATACACAATAAAGTTCAGTTTATGCTATAAATTCAACCATTTTTATAACTTTTTCAATAGTGCTAGTCACTCTGAAATCAACTTAATTACGATTAAAATAAAGTTGATATTTGTTTAACTTCAAATAACATCAATTTGAAACATAACTTTGAATAGACTTTACGCCAAACCCCATCCCCTAAATAAACGCTGGTACAGAAAACCCCCATTTAGGCATTCTGTAAACTTAAAATATTTTTATGTTGGCAACTATATAAAGGTTCAAATGATCAACACGTTATGATAGAGCTCTAGAACTGAGAGGCGAAGAGAAAAGAGATGTCCCACACATTCGTGCAGATGAAAAATAGGTCGAATCATTTTGAATAGAATATATCACACTATTATCTCCTACATGCAGTATTACCTTCGGAATAACATAGCGCAACATACGCGACACGAGGAGCCTTGGCTAACGTCGAAGTCTTTAAACAGACTTCGGTCCCAGGTTGCTCGGAGCAAGGAAAATCTGTTGAGCACAGTTATTCAAAACCGCTCGATACACTTCCGTGCCAAATTGAACATCAATCAATGTTATCAAAAGAGTCCTCTAAGGGCTGTTCACAAATCCAAAACCCGAAAATTTGGTCAGTTTAAATGAATAAGACGGCCGCCATTCTTCCGTCAGCAATTTGCTATCAGGGGCAAGGCAAATTACAACCTGTTCAATGGTTCTGAATAGCTATGCAGGTGGAGATTTGTAGACGACTCCGCCTTGAAGTGTAAATATAGCGCTGCTCCACAACCGATGGGACACTTAAAATCGTGTCCTGCATGTCCTATCGTCTGCACGTTTACAGAAACTGGTGGACGCTAGGGATGGAGCCTAACACGTAGCCGAATTATGGGCCGAGGCCATTTAGATTCCCTACGACACGCTAATAGGAAGATAGCGAATCAGTAAGCAGAAGCGGCAAATTACATAAATAATCTTATTTATTATAATAATCTTCTAATAATAAATTATAATAATAATCTTATATATAATAAAAAAAATCGTAAGTATTTTATTCAGAAAGTATTCCGTCTCACCACAGACTATTGATCCACGCGTAACATCTCAAATTACAATTTATTCAGATTCCATGATAATCCTTTGATCGTTTTCCTTTGCTTTTGAAGCCGTGTGAAACTACTTTTTTCTTCGCGCTTTGTTTTTGTTCGAACCTCCATTCGAACGCCTTTCTCTTTGTAAAATATTTGCGCTTTTGTGCAAGATGCACTTTAGATTTTATTTCAATATTTTCTTGAATATTGATATTACTTACAACGAAAAGCACCCATGCTGCAGTGCCCCCTTGAGAAATACGCCGAGTGGCTTTATCCATAAACTGGAAAACCGATTCAAGTACCTACATACTCGTACATATAGGTACCTACCGTACCGTACGGTAGTACCTACATAGGTACGATTCACCTCTGCTCCTTGTAATGGAATCTTCTGTATTAAACCTTTGTAAATTAATTTATTATGTTTACACACGCAGCCCGTGGGGTAGGATGTAGGATGCCATCGTTTGTTGTTGTTTATTGGGATGTGTTGAAGCTTGTAATCCTATGAGCGTATTATTTTCGGCGCGAGCGTCCCTTTACTTGTCACAGCAATACCACAGTGCTTCTGACATTTACGGCATACACAAGTAATGAGGTTACGTCTGGCGCGTATTAAAAATGAATTATTTGTTTTATTTGATAATACTTTACACAATTATATCTATTTTATTATTTATTTATTTATTACTGTAATTGCCCGTGACATCACAGCGGGCCCTATCAGATTACCAGCTCTTCGACATTTATTTTTTAAATGTCGAAGCATCATGCTGAGATTCCAGAGCCTTTGGCCTCAGGCCTTTCTGTTTCATTTTTCTTTTTGATACTTGTTTTTTATATAATTTGGTCTTTTTTTATTTTTGATTGTGTTTAGTTTAGTTTTATGATCTTCCTGTGCGATTCGCAATAAATACTTTTTCTTTCTTTCTGTATTAAGAATTTGAACCAGTTTGTCACTGTCAGAACGTGTCTACAGTAACACTATAAATCCTATCCTACTAATATTATAAACGAAAGTTTGTGAGGATGGATAGTTTGGCGTGAAAGACTAACATCTGCAGCATTGCCAAATGCTACATTATAATTTTATCACGAACAATCTTCTTTTATAACAAATCTAACCTTATTTGTAACCAGCAAGGTTTTTTCTTCATTTTGGTTTTGAATTTTGAATCTAAAAGTGTCATGCCTTTTCACCTACCGATATTTTTCATTTGAATTTTTTTTTTGACACACGACATTTGATGAAAATTATATTTTTTTCTTGGACTACAACCAAATTATTTGAAACATTTATTTTTTTAACATACACAGATTAATTACGATTTTTACAAGCTAACACTAATATATACTATATACAAGTATATAATACGAAAAAATATAGAAAAAGGCTGGAGCTCAATTGGCATCAAAAAATTCGTCCGCATCACTGTCGATGGGATAAGTGCCCAATTATTTGTGAATATAATTATAATGGATTGAACGACCGAGTTCTGTGCGGTCATTCAATTTATCCAAGGGCAGTGTTCCCGAAATTAAACGAACTATAGAGAATCAAAAACTTGTCTCGAGGCGAGTCAGGTTTTTTCATTCAGACTTGATTTGTCCGAAGATTGTAGGCGGATCTTGAATTCGCTCCACGGCTAGCATGGGACCAGACGACTGCAAGCTTCCTGTTGGGAATCGAACTCAACGCAGATGGATTCTGATACCAGCCAGCGAGGAGCCTTCCGACTGCCAGTTGGAGTCTAGGACCGGATATGCATATTATTTTTTTTAGTTACTATTATCTCGATTTAGTTAAAACAGTAATATAAATTATTACCTCGCTGCCTGATAACCAATTGACTTGGTCAAAGTTACCCATTTAGGATTACCAGATATTTACTTATTGTGAGAGTTATAGGAACGTTTGCAAACGTATCGTGACCGACGCGTAATAGTGAAATTTATTATAGGGCTCTATCACCAAGGACGTCGCGTCAGAGTTATAACTTAATTCTTTGAAATATTAGGGACCGTGCTGTGTCCTTCATAAGTTGAGTTTACAATATTTTTTATTTTACTAAATTAAATGTCTACAAGTACCTTTTTTATTATTTCGCTACACATCCATCCGGATATCTTTCATGCAAAACTACTGAACGGATTTTGATTTGATGAAACTTTAAAGTAATATAGCTTATACACCAGAATAACACATAGGATACTTTTTATCCCGATATTCCCACGGGATCGACACTTATGCAGATAAAACCGCGGGGCGCTGCTAGTTATAAATAAAGCTTCTTTCTTGACAATTTGCCAAATAAAAACTAGGTATGCTTTTGCTTATTATTATTATTGCTTATTGTAAATGAATATGACGGCGCAGCATGTGGCGCCACCTCGTTTTGTTACGAAGTTATTGGGATCACCAAACAGGTCGGATAAGAATGACACAGGCTGGTGACCGTCTCTCTAACAGAGCGTCGTCGTTGCGTGGCGGTGTCTTCTGCTGATAGATCATGTCAGGGGCACCACTGTCGTACCACGTCTACGACGAACTGCTGTACCTCCGGTACAATCCTAATGATATTGAAAACATTGAACCAGTTATACGATGACCACTTCTTGTAAAGCCTATCCTGCATGCATATTTTTTTTATTTCTTGGGAAAAATCCACTGTTTACTATTTTAGAATTCATATTTAAGTAGTTTATATTGTGTCTGAAATTATATCTATTGAAAAGTTTACTCTTTTATAACTAGGAAGGTCTATTAACTGAAAAGCACCTTTCACCAGTGTACATTTTGTTCATAAAATGATTAATTACTATGGTAATTTTCTCAGCCAATTGTTAGGTCGAAGAAAAAGTGACATGAATATTTACTTTGTAAAGTATTATATTACTTTAATTATTGTGGATATTAATATTAATAATATCACTATGTAGCTATTTTTTTTTTCTTCTCTCTCTAAGTGTTAGTGAAGATCTGACAGTTTGACATACGGCCTACCCAAGAAGAAAAAAATATGTCCTTTCTTTTTGGTATTGTTCCTCGAGACGTTGAGCTCAACTCAGAACTGAGTTGAGCAGCACGATTATTGAAAAATGCTTGCACTGACTAGACAGGTCCATAAAATCTGTGTGGTTCTTTCCTCAAAAGACCAACTTCGGACACTGATCTACATGATCTGACCAAGATTATGTCAGGACTTTAAAAGAAGCTGTGATCCCTGAGTTTGTTTGGGACTTCTCAGAAGAGTTAGATAGGACACTTAAGTTTTAAAACATTTATTTTTTCTTGTAAAATTGTTTGTCCCCACTTACAGAAATAAGATAATTTATCATTTAATTTACAACAACATTATCTTAAATGTCACCACGTCAGCAGCAGTATATTACATCAGTATTAATACTTGTAGTGCTTCGAATATCACCACAATATTGGGCGGCGCGGGCGACGGTGTCACGTTCACAATTACCGCGATGTCACAGCCACACTGCGGCGTATCTTGCCAACTGCGGTCTCTTGTAATAATACATGAATTAATATGTTGGGAACTGGCTATCATGGCACGTTACTACATTTTTATAGAGTTTACTGTCGCTTTCTGTTCGTATTGAATATTCAACCTTATTTTTGGCACGCTAAGAGGTAGAATTTCACCTTCTCGGACATAGAAATACAAAGTTTTATATGTCAATGCGTACTGTACCGCCAAACGGGATGAATAGTGGTATGCGGGGGGAATCGGGACGAAACTTTTAAAGGGATTTTAACATTGTTTAGGTACTGTATTATAGATAATTAACGATTAGGTGCCCTTGTTGGCAACAAACTATATTATTTTAACGTTAAAACCCATTTTCATGTTTCGTCTCGATTCAGCCCTGCATACCTATTCACCTAGTTCATTTATTGATTTTACCATATATGTACACACACATATATATAAACAGACAATGAAAAACAGAACAGAAAAAATAGGTACAGAGATGATGTTTATTTCATAAGAAATCTCTTCCAGCATACCTGAGATAGGACAATATATACAGAGATGTAGAAAAAATAATACATAGAATCAGAAAAACATTTCACTTAAAAACTAAACAAAAATTACGAGAATATACTAACATACATACAAATAAACAATAATAACGATTGAATCTGTGTACCAACCTATATTTTTCGGCCAGTTACTTTACGCTTTATAGGAACCTATTTCTCACGTTATATCAAAGGTGACAAGACAAGTGACGGTACCCAAATTCCATCATTCACATCCTTGATGACTGGCTCTTCACTACATGGATGTATTCCAGTCTAGCTCGTCTCACTTCAGGCAAACAGGCACTTACTAACGCTAAAGCCCCTTATCTGGTTGTCCACAGAGATATAATCCCTTAATTGCATGTCCCTAGAGATCAAAAACCTCAATTTATAATAACGGAACCTTATCTCAAACGAATTTCACCCTTCTCAACCCAGCATCACACAACCAACGAAATTGTCGAAATTCTTGCACATAACTTAAGTGGAGACTGTGATAAATTGTCGCCATGCATTTGAGTTGGAACGGCGCAAAGATTATACACCATCGCACTTAATGTATTGGAAGACAATTTGACGTGACGCGTGTCGCTTTCAACGCAGACGCGCTATACGGGTTGTTGCAAAAGAACATATATTGAGACGATTTATCATGTAGGCTCTGTTGAAAGTTGTCATGTTATTTCATGGGTTAGGTGGATTACATACCACAATGCGCCAGGCGCGGGGGCGCAGATGATGCGATCCCGAGTGTGTTTTTTTACATATGTAAGATCAGGAGTGCCGAGCGGTATATCGTCAGGGTTGGGAGTTCTCATGTTATTGGGATAAACAGGACGGTATAAACAGTTACAGGGAACTGTAATAAAATTACAGTACACAAAAAAATACACTATACCAAAGACACAATAATGGGTATATTATTATATTAAAAATAGTTAATCGAACAAACCCTTTAGGGTCACAGTTCGTATAGCGGCCAAGCCATCCAACATAAAGTGTATCTACTCGCTATTTAGCAAGCCAACACAGCTATGTAAATATACAGCAGCGTTGTACCAGGTAAACCGACAGTTTTGTCGGGAGCAGGTGCTCTGTATTGAGTCGAATCCGAAGACCGACTAACGAGCAAAACGAGTGCACGCTCTTTTATAGGATGATGCCACCTTGAAATCCCTCCACGAAAACTCTGTCCAATGACGCACGTCGTCAAATTTTTACTTGATACAAAACACTAAAATACGCTAAATCTAATAAGACCTACATTATAAAGTAATCAAATAATACAAGAATAATTGTAATAAATAACTTAATAATAACTTAACTCTTAATAATACTCTTTATAACTCTCGCATGTATTTTAATTTATAATATCTATGGACTCAAAATCAAAAGTCATTTATTCAAATTAGGCTGAGAATCAGCACTTTTCGAACGTCAAAATTACAAAAGACAGTCCCCCCAAAAACGCCCGCCCTTCGCCACTTCCTAGTGCTATCGCTGGGAAGAAGAAGTGGCGGAACAAACTCCCCAGCAGCACAGCTGTCTGTTTAGTTAGAATATATGTAGTTGCATGTATACAATACTAGGAACCTATGTTCAGTAATGAACATTACAAGAAGCTTAAATTATTTGCCATATTATGTCAGCTAGCCACGCCAATATACCAACAAATATAATAAAAACTATACGCACTCAAGCTAAAAAATAATTAATTAAAATAAAAATAAAAACTCACTACCTAAATAAAAGCCTCCAGGCATAAAGGGCGTGAAAGCTTACACATTTATGCATTGCTGGGTTCGTCACATAGCTGTCACTTGCAGTCACAGATGATGAACTAGGACCATCGATGTGAAATAAATAAGTGAGTTAATACTATTAACAGTAACCTGTCAGTACCTAAGCTAATTCTGGAGAAAGAACATGAACATTGTCTTGAGTTAATTAGGGCGACCAACTATTCTTATCGTGTAAGTAGTCGTTCATGGAATAGTAAGCCTTTGAACAAAGGTTGGATTTTACTTGAGCTTTAAACGCATTAAAAGGCAAGTCTAGCAAAGAAGAGGGTATCTTGTTATAAAAGGTTATACCAAGCCCAACAAATGAGTTATGAACCTTATAAAGCCGGTGAAAGGGGGCACGTAGTTTGTCCTTATTTCTAGTGTTAACACTGTGAATATCACTGTTTTTAGTGTACAAGTGCAAATTTTGCCTAATATATAGGATGTTGGCGAAGATGAATTGTGATGCATCCGTGAGAATACCAATATCTTTAAAAAAATCTCTTAGAGAAACTCTGGCACCTAGCTGGTAAATTGCTCGAACAGCTCGTTTTTGAAGGACAAATATATTTTGTATATCAGCGGCTTTGCCCCACAGCAGAATACCGTAGGACAGGACTTAGTCTGAAATAAAATTTTTATTATTATTATTATAAATAATGGTGATTTCACAAAGTAAATCATTTTAAAAACAAAGTAACATGGCATCCGTTGTTTTGAATAAAACCAACGGGTACAATTTATCGAAATAAGTTGCCAAAAATCAATTAGGGCGTACACCGAGTACTCAATAAATTATGTTTCGATTTATTAGACAATAATTGATAGTAATAAACACTTAAATTAACACAAATTATACCAATTTCTGTTGACTACCCACAATTGTAATTGACAACCAACTCCGACACATACAAATTCAATAAAAACGCGGGGAATTTGGCTCCGTTTCCCGCGTCCCGACGCGTGCTGCGTTGTAGTGCGTGATCCGCCTTAAACCTCGAGCGTGTAAAATATATTCACGCCTTCCTAAAATTTAAACCGACACAATCAAAGCTCTGAAACACCAATTAAGATGATTTAGAGCCTAGATCCCTAGCTACCACTTAAATTGCAAGATCAAGATACTAGAACGCCCACTAGTCTGTAATCAAGACGGCTTCGCCAAGTTCAAGATGGCGACAAAGCTCTATTATTACCCAGTGTGATTGTGGGTCATAAATACCCACGCAATTAATGGCGTCTACCTGTCATTAAAGGGAGCCTTAAGTGCTCATACACACGAGCGACACACGTCGACGACAGAGACAACTGCATCCGTAGACGCGCGTTGGCGACAGCCGTCGACACCCGTCCACTCCCGCCGTCGACGCGTCGGCAGCTGCTGTCGACGACGTGTCGTTCGTGTATTTAAGTACGAGCGGCATGTTGTTGGGCATATGTGGGCGCTCTCGTGTCCCGCCTGTTTGCGGGAGCCTTAACACGTTTAGTGTGAAGATAGCCGAAACGCAATAAAATTTATTTCTAGCAAAATCTTTTCTTAAAGAAAGAAAGAAAGAAAAAGTATTTATTGCGACTTGTACAGGAGATCACAAACTAAACTAAACACGGTCAAAAATAAAAAAATAAAAATTATTTATGTATAATAAAGTAACATAAAGAAAAATGAAACAGAAAGTCCTATACGAGGCCAAAAGACTCCTATCTCAGCATGATGTTGCGACATTTAAAAAATAAAAAAAACGGATTGCACTCTGGGATTGCCGGCAGAAGTGAAAACTTGAATATTAACGTTGTACATTTTTGATATTTTGGAATGCGGTCTACTCTCCCTCCATCTTACAAATTTTCGATAAGGTCACGTGTCCTGACGCGAGCTCCGTCTTACGAATTTTCGATCAGGTCAGAGCTGGTACACATTAGGTCGGACCGACAGTTTGCCGTTCACCGACTGCCGGGTGTTGCTGTTCACACTAGACGCCACCGACCCGACCTAATGTGAATATAACTGTCGGTACGGTCGTTTTACTGCCCGGCCTGGGTCGTCACAAAACAGTTGTGAGTTGGCTTTCGTATAGGATGGACGACGACGACGTTTTCATTGCAATGTGGTATTTAAATAAAAGGCAGAAAAAAAGAAAAACGAAATATTGGGTGCATCCAATAATTGCCGTGGAATTGAAACGTCTTCTCTGCATACACGTCGACGAAACTGCTTGCGCGAGTGCCGAGAGCGGGGTAAGGGCAGGTGGGAGGGTGGCAGGCGGGTGTCGCCGCCGCTTCGCGCCGACAAATGTGAACGGCGCCATACTTGCTAGTACGCCAATATTATGTCCGATCCGACAGAAATCGTGGCTGGACGTACGGTAAAAGTGTCGGCTCCGACAGTTTGGTTGGGTCGCCCTAATGTGAACGGCGCTATTGACATACATACGCCAATATGGATCCGACACGTTTGTCGGGCCGGTAAAACTGTCGGTCCGACCTAATGTGAACCAGCTCTCACGCGTCCTGACGCGAGTTTAACATTTTTTACCCATTACAAAAAACTCTCCCTCCGTCTTACTAAAGAAGTTTTCACTTCAAAAAGCAATCTTTTTTATTTCATCGAAAACATCTATATCTAGCACGCGACTTCATTGCCGGGTTTTCTTTTTCTTTTTGCTCCGCGCCTAATGGTTGTAGCGTGATGTTCAATAGGTAACTTCCTCAAGAATTCGGGTTTGGCTGTTTGTGTATGTGAGTTTAAATGTTTGTAAAAGCACCCACGATACAGGAGAAATGCCTAGTGTGGGGGCAACGTTTAAAAAAAACGGTTCCAGAGATTTGCGCGTTCAAATAAAAACCAACTCTTCAGCTTTATTATATTATTTTAGATGCAAAAATATGTTTGCTGTACAGCGTAATATCGGCAAAAATACTTCCCTTTGTGCACAAAGAGTTAACGGAATATTTGAATATTCATATCGAAGCAAGATCGAAATACCAAAGCGAAATAAATATTCTAAATAACTACCGGGTATCAGAAAATAAAATACACCCTAGCTGCGTAGCCTTTTCCCGACTATGCAGTTGAGAAAAGCCAGCATTATTCGTTAGCTTCCAGTCTAATCGAATGCAGCTGAATACCAGTATTTTACATGGAGCGACTGTCTATCTAACCTCCACCACCCAGTTACTAGGTAACACAATACCCATTGTTAAGACTTGTTGTCAGACTTTTGGGCTTCCGACTACCCGTAACGTGTTTCCGAGGCACGGAGGGGTCTCGATACGTAATGGATGGTCACCCATCCACGAACCGACTCGGTCAACTCGTGCAGCTGTTATTATTTAGCCACGAGCCGCTAAAAATAAAATACACCCCCTACACAGAATATGGTATTCCCAATATTATTGAATACATGACATGTTCTGGTCCAATATTTTTACAATACCTTCACCGACATATTGTGGGTTAACAAATTCAACTGCCTGTTAATATACCCTTTATTCATATACGTTGCTTAAAGTTAAGTCACTATACATTTTGACGAATGAACGTCACCTACCTTTAATTATAGTTAAATATACCCCTGAGTGATGACGTGACTAATGAACGGGTCTGGATTCGATCCCAAGGTCCCCTTAACTGTTATTGCGTTTTCCATAAGGAAAATCTCAGTAGTCTGGTTTCTCATCCCCTTCTACCATGTGAAACCATGAGAATTATAACACAGAGATGGTGTCCTTTCCTTACAACACCTTTTCTTAGACCTTCAGGGAATACAGGAGTAACGATTTACGTTCCAATATTTTGTACAGACGCCAGCAGGTCAAGCTACCCGAAACTGTCAAATTTTTCCAATCAACCTTAAACCTTAATGCTTTAGCGATAAAGTTGAAAATCTATTAAAGAAATTTGACAGGTTGTAGTAGCTTGATGTGCTGGCGTCTGTACAGAATTTCATAAACCAACACTTTTGGGAATGAAAATTACATTAAATTTATCATAATTTCCACGAACACTGGTGGTTTCTCTTTGACAGACACAGCTCTATAAGCAATTTAATTTACTTTTAAAATGAACGGTAATTATAATTTCCTCGAAAAATATTAGCAACCGAAATTAAAAACATGGAGAGTAATAAAACAGACTAAGGGTTTTTTCCAACGCCAGATAATTTTATAAGAGGAATCATTTTGAATTTTTGATAGTTCTTCCATAGAATACGTCAGACGTCAATTTTATTCCACGAATAAAAATTATAGTGTCAATTGAAAAATCAGCCCTAAGAGGAATGTAAACTTAAATTCATCTGAATTTACAAAACACAGAATTAATGAATGTGTACACAATATTTTCATCAAATTCTCTGTAGGAACTAGTTTCCAATGAATAGTAATAAGCCGGACAAACGCAATAAACTCACTATTTATTTAACTGTCCCCTTTGACCAGTTTTCGCGTATAAACAAATAACGAACTCAAACGAGATATTAAACAAGCACATTTTATATGTGTTCACTTTACTCGGCGCTCAAAAATTGAGTTTAAGGGGAATGCGCTAGGTAGACCACGAAATTCAAATTTTCTTAGTTTTTTTGCAATTTGCAGGTTGTACGAGTATGTTGAACAAAATATGATTCGCAAGCGTAACAAGTACCTATTCCCAGAATTATAATCATTAAAATCATCAATACCATCCTCTAAGTTCATATATACCTTTAAATTGATGATTTGATTTCATGAAATAGTCATTTATAGGATTATATGAACTTAGAGGCTTGTTGATTTTAATGATAATAATTCTGTAATCCATATTTGTTACGCTCGCGAATCATATTAATATTCAACATGACACTGGCCTGCAAATTGCAAAAAACGTGAGAAAATTTTAATTCCGCGAGCTACCCCGGCGCTTAAACTCTAAAATTAATTCATAATTGAATTTAGTACTTATCTCTAAAATTTAAAAACATGTCCGTAAATGAACTCTATTCATGTTTAAGTAAAACTTTTTATACAAAAATCTCGTTGGTATGTGTTAAACCCTGACAAAGGTAGGACAGGGTTGCCAGCTTCGCGTGTCTCGCAAATTCTTCGGATTCCTTAAGGGATGCCTTCCTTTGATTTCATGTTAAGAATTCAGCGACGCCGTCGCTGTGCGAATGGCAACGGTTGCCATGTTACGCGCGAGTTGGCACTGAATGACTAAATATCTCTGACTTTTCTGTAAACCTGAGGTTTTAATAATTACATTTTTGGTTACTATGTGATTTTGTATTGGAATTAATCAACTCACATTTGAATTGCCATTTTGATGGGCATTCAGCTGCATCCGGTAAGACTGGAAGCCGTTCCCAAATAGTTGGAAAAAAGCTAGGTAGATCAAGATAATTTGAATTGCCAAAGACAAAAACATTTTTAATTAATGCCGTTTTAAAGCTAGGCTCAAACGTTCGTGTGAAAAAGTGCCTATTACTTACAGTCTACAATGATCGTTCAATTAACCGCAAAATTTAGGTCATCTGAATTGTGTGTTGTAAAAGTACTTAACTTAATAAAACATTCAAACATATTTCGTGCAGTCGAAAATCACTCAACTTAATTTCTATTTTTATTTAAACAACCAATCCATTTTTGCCAATAAACTTGGTCCCAATCAAACCTAAAAATAGGACAACTATAGCTGACCTTTTAGACATTGGCCGCCATTTCTACCATTTCAAATAAGAATGTCTTTACTAAAATGAATTCCATTTTTTCGTTCGGCTACAGTCGAAATGACAGACCACTAGGCCTTCAAAAGACATTTCAATTTCCCCACATCGAAGCTCAAAATACCGAAGGTTGTCGGCCCCTGTTTTCAGAGTTCACGAAATCTGAATTTAAATATTTCCAGATGAAAAATGTTCGCCGACAATTTCAAATAAACTTTCAGCTATTCAACTGAAAAATGTTGAAGTGTTATTTATGCAACAATATGTGCAAATTGTGTTGCGTGTTTTTGCCCATATTTCGTGCAGTTATGGATGAAATGTTTTATGTTGAATGTCGTTTGGTGCGTGAATAATTGGAAATTGATTGGATGCTTCCGGTAAATACACTTTGATCGTTGTGTTTTGTTATGTTGAAACCAATAAATAATTTAGCTGCAGTTTTTGGTGTTCGTTCGGCTGACTATTCAACTTAAAACTGATTTTTCAATCGACAGATAATTTTGCCTAAGGAATTATTTTGAATTTTTGACAGTTCTTCCATACAAAATCTGTCAGACGAAAATAATCCACGAATAAAACTTATCTGTCAATTGAAAAAATAGCCCTAAGCCAGGCATTTTTTTTTTACCTTCATACCAACTTCCTAGCCGAGTTTACAGAAAAAATCCAATGCGAAAAATAATCTAGTAATTTCTTTACCTTTGAGAAAAACCAGACATTATAACACTTCAACACTCTCTTTTCTTGCACCTAACACTATCTCACGTCATACAAAATCTTATAAGCAAGCTCGCAGGTAAATGAAACTAGGAAAATGCTACACGCTACAACGTAATTGTGCTACGCGGCTACGAGGCTACGGTGCTACGGTGCTACGAACATTACCAACAACACGTATTGTGTGCTTTTTCTTTATATTGTACTAGCTGTACCCTGTGGTTTCACCCGCATAAGTCTCGATCCCGTGGGAATATCGGTATAAAACTATCGTATGTCCTAATCTAGAGCATGGTCTACCCATGTGCCAAATTGTATTCAAATCCATTCAGCCGTTTTAGCGTGAAAGCGTAACAAACAAACATACAAAAATCAAATAATTTCTATTTTTTTTTAATATAATTTTAGACTGGCTTCCTCCCGCGACTTTATCCATCTAAAATTTCTTGTTTACCGAATTCCGAAAGAATTTTCGGAATCAGTATCCGATTCCGAAAATTCCAAAGATTACATACGAACTCACAAATACCGCTTTATAATATTAGTATAGAAGACACCCACACTATCGACCAAATAAACTTTAATCAACAACCAATTTAACGACTTTAGAATTTTTGTCACAAAAGTAAAAATGATACAGGCACTCGCTAGGTTCATTTTTTTTCATGAACCTTTTACAAAGTACACCAGAAAAATAACTGCATGATAATGTAAGGTAAACTATACTGCACTTACAACAATGTTTCCTCAAACGTTCCTGAAGCCTGAAACAGCTTGCCACGAAATATGGAATGTATTTCTAAGGCTGCTTTTCCACCAGAGATGTGCTATGCAGCTATGCTGCGAGGGTGTAATAGCTAAGCTGTGAAACTATGTGACCGTTTCCACTGATACGAAGCTATGTAGCGGTGCGAGTAAGATGTGCTATGAAGATGCGCCGCTGCAAAGTAGCTGCGCGAGGAAGATGCGCAGCTCGAGCTATGCGATGTATCGATAGTAGGGAAGCGGCGAGGGCGGCACACAGCTACACAACTCGCGACCATCCATAGCACACATCCATAGCACGCATCCATAACACGCATCTTTCCATATAAAAAACATATTTTAGTTGAATCCGTTTCCACCAGTGCTAAGCTATGTGCACTAATGAATATGATTGGTGGATATCAAACGCATCCATAGCAACGTAGCATAGCACACCTCTGGCGGAAAAGCACCTTTAGGGCTGATTTTTCAATCATCTGACAACTTTAGTCAAGGAATAATTTTGACAGTGCGAATAAAAGTTTTTTGGCGATGGTAAAATCAGCCCTAAGTTGAATTTATCTTCGTGAGGCAGTGCGGTTAGTGTAGTGACGTCATCATCAAACATTGGATGAGTAATTATAATATCATTGTGTAGACATAGAGTGTTCATTAGTTATGTTATTATATTATACTAACTTCTGCCCGCGATTCCGCCCGCGATTCTGCCCGCGTAAAATTCTTACCCAACTCACCCCGTCGCATCAAAAATCAAAAGTCACCTATTCAAATTAGGCTGAGAATCAGCACTTTTCGAACGTCAAAATTACATACAACAGACCCCCAAAACGCCCGCCCTTCACCACTTCCTAGTGCTTTCGCTGGGAAGAAGTGGCGCAACAAACTCCCCAGCAGCACAGCTGTCTGTTCAGTTAGAAAATACTTGATTGTATACAATACTACATAGGTATGCAAAAGTAATTAATATTACAAGACACAGAACATTAAATTAAGTTATTTGCCATATGTCAGCTAGCCACGCCAATATACCAACAAATACAATAAAAACTACATTTACTCAATCAAAATAAAAAAAAATGCAAACAAAACTTACTACCTAAATAAAAGCCATCGCATCGCCTGCCCGCGCTAATAGTTCGTTTTCACACGTTCTTTCTTACTTTTTCTTTTTCCTCGACTTCTAACAGTCCCTAGTGTGATGGTAAACATACATATATGCTACTAGCTGACCCGGCAAACGATGTTTTGCCATATAAATTATTTTTAGCTGCCCGGCGCTACTTCGTTCGCGTGGTTTCCTACCCCCTACCATACCCCTACCCTACTCCTACCCTACTTCTACCCTACTCATAACCTACTCCTACCCTACTCCTACCCTACTCCTACCCTACTCCTAACCTACTCCTACCCTACTCCTACCCTACTCCTAACCTACTCCTACCCAGAAACCATCCAGGAACCCGTTGAAATATACACACAAAATTTTCAAATCGGCCGAGCCGTTCTTGAGTTTTAGCGAGACAAACGAACAGCAATTGATTTATATATATATATAGATTATATAGCTGCTATAGCCTCAAGAATTGGGCTATCAAATGTAAAAATATTTTTTTTCAAACTGACTCTTCAGCTTTATCGTTAGTACATATGGACGTAGTTATGCAAACTAGAACCAACTCATCGAGTGAAACTGAAAAACATATTAAGTAGACAACTAACGGTGCTTTCATTACTAACGGTGTTTGTATTAAGACTGTGGCTTGGTATATTGGCCAGGATGTTTTCTGAGGAGATAAAAATCACCGTTAATTGTTTACTTAATAATGTTATTCAATTTTCACTCGATATGTGGGTTGGTTCTAGTTTGCATAACCACGTCCATATTAGAGTAGAAAAAGCAGTATGTAAGGGTCGTAGTAGGTGGCAGTCTTTAGTTTCTGCCTGACCCCATCACTATGGGGTCAGGCAGAAACAGCATAAAAGTATTTTTCACAAAATTGTGGTTTTTTATCTTTTGTGAATTTTAACCGACTACGGAGAACCCGAGAAATATCGTATTAACTAATCCTGCTAGTTTTTTATGTATGTATGTGAGATGGTTTGACTATTTTCAGCTCAAAATAATATTGAACAAATGAGGATATCCCATTTACATTTGGTGCGCTTATAAAATTCTCTAGTTTGAATAGAGAGGGGCCCGTGGCCAAATAATAACAGCCGCACAGGTCGATCGGTCAGGTTAAGCTACGCTTACCGCGGTTGGTCTGTGGATGGGTGACCATCTTTACATACCGAGACCCCTCCGTGCCTCGGAAAGCACGTGAAGCCCTTGGTCCCGGCTGTCATTCGTGGATCTTTGACAGTCGTTACGGGTAGTCAGAAGCCCGAAAGTCTGACATCCAGTCTTACCAAGGGGTATCGTATTACCCAGTAACTGGGTTGTGGAGGTCAGATAGGCAGTCGCTCCATGTAAAATACTGGTATTCAGCTGCATCCGGTTAGACTGGAAGCCAACCCCAATATAGTTGGGAAAAGGCTAGGCAGGTGATGATGAATGACTTGAATTTAAACGTCATTTTGGTGTGCTCTGTACATATAACGTATGTGAATACCTACACAAACATTAGCTTGTATACAACTTTTATGTTATTATGTTCATTGTATCCATTAAATACTTCCCTGATTATGTAAATAGGTACTTAGGAAGTGACCATAGGTAATAACGGTCCGGATGTTTGCCCCATGTAATGTTCCTTCCTTCCCTACCTACGGCTAGGGAAGGAAGGAACGTAGTTTTAGGCTACGGTGGCTCATGGGTAAATACAGGGTGACAGGGACATCGACGCGCAACCTGTTACCAGGGATTCGTTACATGATTCATATTTTTTGTGACATCGGCGAAAAATACCTACGCAAAGGGGTCTACAATCATGTGCTGAATTCGTGTTTACAGTTTGCGTATCCATGTCCCTGATATGAAACGAGGATTATACACAAATGGTATTTGTAAATACCGAAAAAGATATTGTTTTTCGTAATTATGTAGCACTCGCTGTATTTTATTATTAGTCATTATTAGCTTTTTGTACTAGTCATTAACATGTGACGACGTGCAAGGTACAAGGATAATTAAAAAAAAAAAATTGTTCAACTTTTCCTCGTAATACTAATTTACTTTTTCTAAGATTTTTTTTTTATCCGTGCTAAAGTACTAAGCTTTCTGAATTAACCAGCATACAACGAATGGGTCATGTGATGGGATTAACAGCAAGTGAAAAAAATACAGAAATGTTCTGAGAATCTAGATAACTACCATCTCTTGTTTATAATGGCGCATTTTATCAAAGTAATTGCAATAAAATGTAAATTAAGGACATTTAAATTCAGATTTCTGGAAAGCTTAAAATTTTTATTTTACTTACGTTTTTCGATGTACTTACTTTACGAAGATTTTTTCATACTGAGACCTGCAAACCCTGCAGCTAGATCATCATCTGCTTAGCCTTTTTCCAGCTATGTTGGGGTCGGCTTCCAGTCTAACCGGTTGCAGCGTAATACCAGTATTTTACATGAAGCGACTGCCTATCTGACCTCCACAACTCAGTTACTGGGATTACGATCTCAGCAGACGCGAATCTCTAAGGGAACTGTTTAAAAAAATTAACATCATGACGGTTCCTTGTCAATATATATACGAAAACATTATGTACGTTCGGAAAAATCTACATCTTTTTAGTAAGATAAGTGACAGGCATAATTTTAACACTAGGAATAGGAACAAGCTAGATCAACCGCGTTTCAGATTGTCTAAAGTAAAAACTTCTTTTATGGGGTACTGTGTAAAATGTTATAATAAAATACCACTCGATATTCTTCAACTAAATGAGAAGAAATTTAAAACATGCATTAAACGCACACTATGTAGACAAGCATATTATAAATTGGATGAGTATATCGTTGATAAAAATGCTTGGCTTAATGCTGGTCCTGCTCCACAGGCACTTGGGTACGCTAGTTGATTGCAATTTCAATATTTGGAAGAGATGCTTCCCCTTTTTGTTTTATTTTTTTTAAATATTTTTGACATTACGAACTTAATGTATACTTTATTCATTCAAGTTTTAATTCTTAATATACTTCAATATTATATACCTCTTCCCGATTGGTAGTATTTTTTTCTTTTTTCTCATATTTAAATAAATTGCAAACTATAGTTTTGTATAATTTAGAAGCATTTTTTTAAATTTTGTAAATGTAAGAACCATGGATTCGTTTCTTTTTTTTTTACGATATTTTGATATTGACTTGACAGAGCTCGGCAGTTAAGAATATGTCATGCTCACTTAAATGTCTCACTGGTGGTGGCGCGTGTGTTGGATCATTCGGTTCCCTACGAAATGGTTGAGCTGGATGGTGCTGATCCATGCGTCATGTTCGTGAACGGGCGCCGTCGGTTGAGACTGGTCATCTCTTAACTGCCAGGGCTTATTTTTGAATTTTATATTTTAAATTGTTTAGTTTTTTTTACATTGTTCTCACATATAGAAGCAATAAAAATAATGTACCCAGGATTTTGTAATAATATCTTGATTTAAAAGAGTGTCCGTGGAGTTTCTTGCCCGTTCTTCTCCACAGAGATCTACGTTTTGGAATGGGCAACTAGCTTCAATTTTCTGACTAACTGACCGACAATTTAATTTTGACAATTCAAAAGTGCCTGAAAGGGTTTAATTGAAATAAATGATTTGAGTTTGAGTTTGAGTTTGATACCCCTTGGTAAGACTGGTTGTCAAACTTTCGGGCTTCTGACAGCTAAATATTGTACCAAAATAAGATATTGTTCAGGACCCGTGTAACATAATGTACATACTCACAGTTATCTTCATTCATTCCTCCAGGTCAGAACAAGCATTCCGTTACCATTAGGCGCTGATCTGATTATCCTCACGACACGTTTTATCCACAATCAGTACACAGACACAGCTCCAACTTTAACATGAGAGTACGACGATTTAGTGACATCCAAGGGTTGGGAATTTCGCCCACATTCATTGATATCATTTTTTCCTATAAACAATATTCTTATAACACAATTTAACTACAGAATTTATTGTATTTTATTAATAATATATTTTATTATGACAGCTTCGACAACGACGTTTAATACGTCGTCATGACAACTGCCCTTTCAAATCCTTAATAACCTGTAACTTTTTAGCGGATTATACATTCATACTTCTCCAAAATTAATCATGGCCACTATCATATCTCAAATTCATATTTTCTACATGATGTTATTCTTCAAGTTAACATAATAAATCCACGCAATGCGAGGATCAGTTCCCGTTTCGCCTCTAAAGCGAACACATTAAAGCGTACCCAGCGTACCTCTTCGCTACGGTACCTGACGGACTCTCCCTACGCCTCCGTCCTTCGTCCTCCGTCCTCCGTGAAGGCCTCGAGTAGCAGTCGGACCGCCGCCGCGCCCCGCCGGAGGACTTCGAACTCCTATTGGGTCGCGCCTCATCCAAGGGCCGCCCCAGAAGACTCTCCTGTATTTATTGGGCCGCGCCTCATCCGAGGGCCGCCTCACCTGGCGGGATGACAGGGCCCCGCCATGCCTGCTTCCGCCTGCTGCCGTGCTGCGTCCTGCTTCTGCTGCGTGGGCCCTCCTACGGGTATCCTTAGTGCCGCACACGCACCAGCACCTGCCTTCATCTGCACCTGCACCTGTCACCGGCACCTGCCTCGCGTCGGTCTACCTCCTCAGCTCCATCTATAATTCCCTCAACCCACCTATCGTGCATCGTCACCCATACACCCCACCTCCACATACTACACACCACTCTTCAGTCCATCTCCATCTTTTGTATATCTTGTATAATTATATATCTTTAATTGATTTCTACCTCCCTTTCTTTAATTTAATTATCTTTAACTTTTAACTTTACTTTAATTGAAAGTCAAAGTTAAGCTTTTCTGGTCGCTACACGACACCCGGTCGTAACTATTATACATGAAGTTTTAGAAAAGTTGTGCTTTGTAGAGCGTCCTTTCTGTCACTTATAGAAAGAAAGAAAAATTGTTGAAAATGTTGAAAATGACAAATTCCGTTACTTTAGTCGGTCTATTTCTTTATTAAATGATAACATCACAGTTGTATTCCACGAAGGGTTGGGCAGAGGTATATATTCTATCCTATAGTAAACCCACATTTAGCCACTTATGTTTAAGTCGAATGTAATAGAGGGCGAGCCTATTGCCAGTAATCAGGCACAAATCCAATCTCCGGGCTGTTTCTGAGAAATTCCGGATGGAAAACCCAATATCACTTTGTCCGACCCGGTAATCAAACCCAGGAACTCCTACGCTCAGCAGTAGCGGCTGCGACCACTAGACCAACGACGCGTTCGAATTATCAGTGTTGTACCATCTTGCATATTAATTAAGGAGATAAAAGATGAGACTGAACTTGACATCCAATTGAATTACTAGTAAAGTTTAAAGTACTCTTTAATCAGTAATCAATATTCGTCCCAAACAACAGCGATCTTGTCTCAGATCAAACAACAATCAAACACTCGAATGATCTTCTGTTCAAAGTCACTAGACCATAATACTGATTCAATTAAATTACAAAGTTCAAACAACGGACAAAGACAAGCGAGACAAATCTATTATCTGATTCACTGATCTGGTTCTAAGTAATAAATGATACGGGGTTTTATTTAACAAAAGTACCGACTTGCAATTTCCTTTCCATTTATTTTATTTCATCATTGTAATATTAACTGTGTCTTGTTTAAAAGAAGATTTAGTGAAAAAAAATGAAAAGCTAATAGCGATTGCTTAGATGGTTTAGTCATTTTGAGAGGGTTTTTGGTTCTAGGACATACCGGTTTCCTCGCGATGTTTCCCTTCACCGTTTTGAGAGGGCCACCACTGCTTCTCTTTTTTTACATACCTACATTAAAATTCTACGGCCGCGTCTTAATAGAAAGATGGTCGCACGAACGTTCAAACTGGCGTGCCGAGCTGCTGTATGTGATATGATGTCCTGTATTAAATATCATTTATTTAATTGAAACTGTGGGTCTGACGATCACAAACTGGAAGACATAGCGTTGGAAGGCCTCCCACAAGGTGGACCGATGACCTGGTGAAGGCCGCAGGAATCAGCTGGATGCGGGGAAGCACAGAACCGGTCGAAGTGTCGACGCTTGGTCGAGGCCTATACCAGCTGTGGATGTCTTTCGGCTGAAATGGTGACGAAATAAAGCTGAGAATCAGCAGGTTTTAAACGTCAAGCCCTGGTGACCTGTAACACAGGCTTCTTCAAAAACCTACTTCAAGCACCATTCTCTTCCAATAGTGGAATATAACATAAATCAAAAACATTGTTAATTATTAAGGAAACCAATATTGTGAAGAGAGGATAAAATAAAAATAAAACTTTAAAATAATAGCGGTCCCCCGCCGGGATAACATTTAATCAAAAAAATTCATACGTACGTAGGGTCATTGTTTCAAGGTTATTTTTTCTTTTTATAGGGTTTCACGTTTATACCTTTTTTGTTTTATTTGTGGCTATTTTATCAATAGTTTTTTTTATTGTTTTAGGCTTTTTACATTCATACTATTTCTATTAATGTTTTGTGTCGGGGGTTTTTTAAATTTTTAATTTAATTTTTTATTTCATGCTTTTTGTAGGGACTCCTTATTATTCATTTTCTTGCGTTTTAGGATTCCTGTAATTTGGTGTTTAATCATATTTATTGTAATTCACCATTTTGTGGTGGTGGCCATCTTGGATTTGTAATTTATCATAGTGTATAGTATTCTACTAGACAAGCCCTTTTATTTGATACCCATATTGAGGAAGTTGTGAAAAAGTATGTAATCCACCATTTTGTAGCGGCGGCCGTCTTGGACTGATTTTCATCAAACATAGCTAAGAACACTCCCGACAAATTCACCTTTCAAACAAAAAAAAACAAAATCAAAATCGTTTCATCCGTTCAGGAGCTACGATGCCACACACACACACAGAGAGAGAGAGAGACACGTCAAACTTATAACACCCCGTCGTTTTAATAATAATAATCACAAAGACTCCCTTCGTCACTTATAGCAAGTCGATAACGCCTAACCTTCTGACATAAGTAATCCCTAACTTGCCTTTTACTTCCTCTATTATCAATAGCGGTCCTTTCTCACCAGAAATCCAAACGGTTTTATAAATGAACGACCCACTTCGCACGGTTTTACGACTTGATAAACATCGAGATTTCTTTATAATGTCAGTTTAATGTTAATGTTATTTTGCTAATTACACTTACTGCTCATTAGACGTTTTGCGCTGTTGGACATTTTGTTACTTAGACCTTCTGATCAGGAGGGATGTTTTGCACCTTCGGTTTCTTCGGCTTCGGTTTTCACCTCACCTTCCGGAATAAATTCTCTAAATGATGGTTAAAATCACATCAAAATCCGTTGCGTACGAGAAGAACAACGCAGTCACACAGACAGATACGACCAGTGACTTTAATCTATCTATACTATATATAATTTCACATATATACATACGGGGTGGCAGGGACATCGACGCGCAAACTGTAACCATGGATTCAGCACATGATACTAGACCCCATAGCGTCGAAATTTTTCGTCGGTTATCAAAAAAAAATCTTCTGTTTCATAGAAAAGTGCAATACCTACGCGGTCAAAATGAACAGCAATATTTTTTTTTAATAACCGATGAAAAATTTCGACGCTATGGGGTCTAAACTCATGCGCTGAATCCATGGTTACAGTTTGCGCATCGATGTCCCTGCCACCCTGTATATTAAATCTGAAGAGTTTATTTAATTGAACGCACCAATCTCTGAATCTACCAGTCGATCAAATGCAAACATTAATATGTGAAAAAATATGTTTACATTTGATAGCCCAATTCTTGCGGAAGGCTATTTAACATCACACTACGACACTTAGACGCAGAGCAAAAAGAAAAAAAAGTCAAAAAGAGCGTTAGGCAAAACCCAAGTAATAGCCGACTTCTACTCCTACTCCTTCACAGTGCACGCGGTGCGATTGTGGAATTCACTACCGCCTGACATTAGGGACTGCCAAACTATTGCAGTTTTCAAAAGAAGAGTGAAAGAACACTATCTGTCCACTTCATCATAGTTGTGTATGTATTTATTTTATTTTAGAAGTATTTATGTATGTATGTTATTTGTATGTATATATTCTCGTAATATTTGTTTAGTTTTTAAGTGAATTGTTTATTTTTGATTC
The DNA here is from genome assembly GCA_951799955.1 of Apamea anceps. Taxonomy (NCBI): domain Eukaryota; kingdom Metazoa; phylum Arthropoda; class Insecta; order Lepidoptera; family Noctuidae; genus Apamea; species Apamea anceps. The sequence goes on from OX637509.1 coordinate 5,270,867, forward strand.
TATGTATTATTGTTTGTCTCCTTTGCTCTATCACACGCTGTCTACATCTCTGTATTTATTGTCCTATCTCAGGTGTGCTGGAAGAGATTTCTTATGAAATAAGCATCACCTCTGTACCTATTTTTTCTGTTCTGTTTTTCAATGTCTGTTTATATATGTGTGTACATAAATGGTTAAATAAATAAGTAATAGCGCGAGCGGGCGATGCGACGCGACGCGGTCGGTCAGGGTTCGAAATCAAGGGTAGAAGCTAGTTAATAATAATGTACAGATATAGATGCAGGATCTTATTATAATAATCGGCTCAGCGTCCTACCCTATGTCAAAAATTGTCGACCCTTGTCACTTTCAAGCGACAATATTGGCTATCAATATGTCATCGGGTACTGACAACCTTGGAAAGAGACCTGTATCAACAGTTTGCACAATTCTATGTTATTTACTGGAGGAAAGTTCAAGAGGGTACTTTATACATTACATCGCTTCTGTATTTCGCGATATATCGATGTACGGGGTCAAATTAAGTTAGCTAGTGAAACTCCGCAGACGGGTTTCGATATCTAAACATAATAAAATAAAAATGATTTGATGTTTTTTTTTTGGGAGGTCATCGACCGCTGGTGTTTTAGTTACTTTTTTCTGTAAATAAAAAAGTTAGCATGCCGATACAGAGTGGCAGAGACGACAGCACGCAACCTGTTACCTGGATTCAGTACCTACATGAACCTTCCAACCACCACCACCACCACCACCACCACCACCATGTACCTTCTAATCTTTTGTTATTGTACTTTTTAAGCGTGAGATAATTCATTTGCGTATCGCTTACGTCGTTGTTTTCGCGCATTTCTAAATGTTACTCACATTGATTCTTAGTGGAAGCTTGTAATCGGCCATCGTTTACACATTGCACTAAATATTAAAAGGTATTTATTAGCTGTAAGTTTTCCTAAAATAAATATACTGAACTAAAATTGAAAAAAAAAAATTGGTGGGCCATAAATTTTGACCGCGCATTTGATTGCACTTTTTTCTATGAAACTGTTTTTTTTTTTATAGCCGACGAAAATTTCTACGTTGGTCGTTACAGTTTGCGCGTCGATTTCCCTGCCACCCTGTAAGCAAACTAGAAACTATAAACGCAAAGTTATATCACGCTGTTCTGTTGTAGTAACATATTTAACTTTACCAGTTACCAACGTAAACCATAACTCTATCTCATCTATCATGTTAGTTATAAGCTCTAGTCTACATCGAGTTGTCAAAGTCAACAGCTGTGAATGAGTTTCCGTGGATACAGCCTTTCATTGTTCATACAGTACTGTGGTGTTTATAAACCCGTTCGAGCCCGCGAGTTCGTCCGCGTGAAATTATCGTCCGCCCGCGTTGCATTCTGACTTTTTTTTTCTTTTTGCAAGCTCCTAAGGGTTGTAGTGTGATGTTAAACAACCTTCCTCGAGAATTGAGCTATCGATATTAGCCTACTCAAACAAACAAACTCTTCAACTTTAGTATTACTACCCTCTGCCCTGTGACTTCATCTGCGTAAATTTTTTTGTTCCCCCATCGCATCGCATCGCCTGCCCTTTTCTTTTTGCTCGGCTCCTAACAGATATTAGCGCGTTCAGACAAACTAACACTTCAGCTTTATTATTAGTATAGATACGTTACAGTACGGTAGTATACAGGGTGGCAGGGACATCGACGCGCAAACTGTTACCATGGAGTCAGCAAATGAGTTTAGATCCCGTAGCGTCGAAATTTTTCGTCGGTTATCAAAAAAAAAAATCTTCTGTTTCATAGAAAAAGACAATACCTACGCAGTCAAAACGTATGGAACAGCAATATTTTCTTTTAATAACCGTCTAAACTCATGTGCTGAATCCATGGTTACAGTTTACGCGTCGATGTCCCTACCACCCTGTAGATATGTTACGGCTACATATCATTAGTTTTTCCTACAAACACTGATACAATGCATACGTTTACTAGACTGAATAAGAACTTGCATGATAAAACATAGGTACAGACGCCAGCACATCAAGCTACTACAACCTGTCAAATTTCTTTAATAGATTTTCAACTTTATTGCTATAGCATTAGGGCTCAAGATTGATTGGGAAAATTTGACAGTTTCGGGTAGCTTGACCTGCTGGCGTCTGTACATATTGCTTATTAACGGAAAGAAATATAAAGAGTTGTAATGTTCCAAATCATAATGGATTTTAGTTAGTAAATGGTTTCTATCATTCTTCTTCTTCCTCGTGTCGTTGGCACGACGTTTCTCCGATCTTATTGGCCCAAAAATTCGGTCCATCCCACTAGTCCCATTGACCCAGTCCCATAATGGGACAAGCAGGATGATATGTCCCATAGGACAACTGATATTAACATATTTTTTTAAATTATGTCCCACTAGTTCCATGTGACAACTGATACTAATATACACCGTTAAAATTTGATCGTTTTAATCCTTAAAAGGGATCATTGTACTCATCATTATGAACAACTTTTACTACGGGACCAACCCTGAAATCGTGAAAAAAGAATCAGTTAACCCATACATTTTTTCACGATTATTTTAATGATGAGTACAATGACCCCTTTTAAGGACTTAAACAATCAAAATTTAACGGTGTATTTTCTAAATTATGTCGCATTAGTTCCCTTCGCCACTACCACGGCGGCGTGGTTGGCGGCAGCGCAGAGGTTACTTTGACTATAATTTTTGGGACACAGAGGGCAGGATACGAGGTGCTGGCATAATTTAAAATATTGATAGGAATCAATATTTTAAATTCTTAATATTAATTCCTACAAAAGGGTTTCCTAAAATACACTCACTTTTGATTCGTCAATCTAGAAAATCAGTCAAAGTTTTTCTTACTATTCAATACCATTCAAATTTTGTTTTCAACCTTACCAACCCCGTCAACACAAGCAGCTCTAAATAATTTATGAACATACATTCACCCTTTTTACCCCTTCGTGTATTGCGGTGACCGTGAAGACCTAACCCACGCCCACGCCCACTCCCACACCGATCGCATATAGAACTGCACTTGAAAACACCTACCTAATGACTCGGCACTCGATCTAGGAAGGTACACTACCGGCCAGAGATGTTGACCTACCTTCAAAGTATTTTATATATTTAACCATTTACGTACACACATATAAACAAACAAGGACAAAGGAATTGAAAAATACGTACACACACAAATACGTACTTATTTTGTGCGTGTACGTATTTTTATTTTAAGCACACATTTTGTTCATATTGGTCGGTCTAACTAATCTGAAGGTCATTTCCCGTAATTAAAAACGTTCGACATCTAGTCGTCAAACTCATCTCGGCGACAATTAATGTCAGTCTTGTCAAAATGTAGGTAAATTCGTAGTATTTTGACAGATTGAGACTGAGATTAGAATGCCGCTCAAGTTTTTCAATGGAACGTTCTGTGGATTTACTTAGTAGTAATGTCATCTCGCAAAATATCGACTTAATTTTCCACAGTCTGCTGAAAATTATGGGTTACTAGCAGCGCCCCACGCCCCATAATTGTCGGTCCCGTGGGAATATCGGGATAAAAAGTATCCTATGTATTATTTTGATGTATAAACTATATTACTGTAAAGTTTCGTTAAAATCCGTTAGTAGTTTTTGCGTGAAAGAGTAACAAACATCCATCCGGGCTCACAAACTTTCGCATTTATTTCGCATTGTGTTCTAAATGTTCTTTCCATCAAAATGTAACACGCTTTTATTTTATTTCTTATCAGGTTTAAATTATTTTAAACTTTTTAGTTCTTTTTATTAGTAAGTAATAAAAGCTTGTTTTTAAAAAGTATCTTTTTATTTTAATTTTATTACATAAACTTTGCTTAAAGTTAAGTAGTGATCAGCGACTGCATAACCATACATTTTGATATTTAAACGTCACTTTAATAATCGTTTATAAATAAACACATACTGATAGGTAGAAAAGTTAAGGTAGTCTTTTTTTTTTTGTGGATAGGAAATCATCAAATGACTCCTCCCGCTCTGGGTGGAGCAGGAGTGAGGAGTGTCAGACTCTTACTGACTAAAACCCACCCGTGTTCCTTCCTTAGCCCTTTATGTTCCAGGGCAGCGGTAACCCTTTCGGACGATCCCGCTACACAAGTTAAGGTAGTCTAACATAGGAATTTCTAATGGCATTTGATAAAAAAGAAAAAATATCTCCTCGCCTGCCTCCTCTGAAAAGCAGTAATAAAAAATAGCTTCCTTAGAAAGTCTCATGCGTCTCCGAAGGAACAAAATCTAATAATGACAAGAAAGTAAAAAGAGGGGAAGAAATGTTTGATCCAATTCACCAAAGGTTTACAGCAGACAGACAATAATTACATTTTCTAATTGCATTCTAGAGGCGGTCTGTGTGCGGATGCCAAGAAAATAACCTGTGAGTCTTGGCTGAAACTGAGCAAATTACTTCACTCTTCTTGTAACGGAAGGAATAAAAATTCTCGTGATATTTTATGAATTTAAAAGACGGAAAAAGTTTAAAAACCACTTTTCTAGAAAAACTTTCCGTTGCAATTCAAAACGAGTTCTAACTTTAGTCCAAGACCAAATCTTTGAGCCAGTAATTGTATTTTATACTTTTTTCTTAATACAATATCGAAAACTTAGATTCTGGTTTGACGTCAGTTTTTGGAATTAGAACTATAATGTTGTCGGATTAAAGTTCTACGTTAAAAAATGGTTCGATGGTTTAAACGTGGGTCAGATAAACCTCGTTTTGTAATCAATCAGTTTAATTTTTATGTTTTTATTTTTTATTTTATCTAAAATTTAATTAAAATCAACGCTTTTTTGTGATAAATATTGAAATATGACTAATATAAATAACAATTTGTTTCGATAACGGGAAGACTGTAAATCAAAAAAGCTTGAGCAAAACCAATAAATAACATCAAACCATACATAATACATTTACCATTCCCCGATACGGAGATTAATCAACCGGTTTGATTGATATTAATAACGAAATATCCTATTGTAAAACGATAGTTTATCAAGTCACTTTCGCTTTTATACTTTTACACATAAAAACGTGGTAGCCCAGTGTTAACGACCGCGACTTACGACCGTAGGTTCGTACCCAGACAGGCGCTTTACTTGGTGCAAATTGTTTATCACCACTGCTCTCAAAACGGTGAAGGGAAACATCGTGAAGAACCAAAAATTCGAAGACATGTGACATCCGCTAACCCGCACTGCTGATTACGGCCCACACCCTCTCACCGAGATGACGCCTGTGTCCCAGCAGTGGGAACATTACAGGCTGATTATAAAAAAAAAAATATATCTTATCTCAAACAAACTTTTCTCTTAAAATACAATACAACACTAGAACCACTTTTATTTCACTTTAATCTCCCAACTTAGTTTCCAAGAATATACATACAAAATAACTTTTTTAACTCTACAGACTCTTAAAAGAGCCTGTTTTTATGTTCTGACCTTCACAACTTAAGAGCTCTTTTGGCCTTCGGCTCTTTGAAACAATTTGCGTTATATCAAAGAATTCGTAATGAGTAATCCAATTTGCTTCTATCTTAATAACGGAGTAGCAATTAGCTGGACGATCCGTCTACGTCAACATTGTTTGTGCAACCGAAAGAAAATAAATACTACTGGTTGTCTGCAAAATTAATACCACAAGTAGGAGAGGAGCTGAGGACGCTAACTGCTGAATATAATAATTTGTTCGAGTACCTATATAGGCTCAACGGATACATACATAACTCAGCCTATAATGTTCCCACTGCTGGGACACAGGCCTCCTCTCTGTGAGAGGGAGTGGGCCGTAATCCACCACGCGGGCCCAGTTCGGGTTGGTAGATGTCACATGTCTTCGACTCAACGGATGCCGATACCTAAATGTCAATTAACTCCTCTCTTGCTGATTTAATAAGCCTAGACTTTTCGAAGCACTTGCTTTAGAAAGCTTTTTCATACTAAGGCCTTGCTACGATCCTAACATAATAATAATATCCCTGGACATTTCACACAGCGCCATCTAGTCCCAAGCTAAGCAACCTAATGCTTGTGTTATGGTAACAAGATGGCTGATAAACTACTTATATACACTTTTTTTTTGTAAATACATACATATTATAACATGTACATACTCCAAGCTCACGCACAATATACTCCTCACGTTGCCCGGTCGCTACATAAATTCATACTCGAGCTCCTGAACTACAACATAGCATATAGAAAAATACCACTATTGATGAGTTCTTTATAGTAGAATAATTAATTTCTTTTGAAGTAAATAATTCTTCAAATAGACATTTCATCATTTTTTTTCTGTCTTTTATAAATTGTCTCCTTCTTTGAAAGACATGCAAAAGAACCAATTACAACATGTTAAGCCAAGTCTTTTCCCGCATAATTATTGTGGAAATAACTGCCGAGAGCATAGTTTTCTTCTAGATGCAATTTTCTTTAAGCGTTTCTCAATGTTTTCCTATTCCCGTTTCATGATTAGCTTTAGACTTTTAAACACTAACTTTTGCCCGCGGCCTCACCCGGGTGGAGGTCGAAAATTATGAGGATAACGTTGTTGACGATTTTTATGAAACTGGGCCATTTGGTATTAAAAATGATAGTGGCGTAACTTCAAACCGTCATTCCATTTTTTCTGTCGCAATGGCCACCTGTCTGTTAGGGTTATAGTCACCAGTATTTTACTTGCTTAGATCTTGTTGTATAGATTTTTGATAACTTTAAAATTTCAGAGTGATTATTTCAAACATCTTTGCAACAAGATGTAAGCAAATAAAAAATATGGATGTCACGTGATCAACTTTGAACGTTAATATCTTGGGAACGTGACACTTTACGGGATTTAGTCATTATATTTTATATGCATTGATGTCAGCTACCGATTAATATAGGTTTCAAGCGTCGAAGTCATTTTGAAAAAAAAAAACAAAATGGCGGACGGGTAGGTATGCCTGACCTTCAAACCCCTTTATAATCTCAAAAATATGTATAGGTACTACGACGCAGAAAAGAAAAAAATAATGTCATAAAAGTGTCCACCTAATTCTGCACTGAACTGAACTGTACCTCATACGGTACGCAGCATCATAGAAAATCGCTCTAACTTACCTAATAGGGCAATGAGCTCACTCATTGCCCTAATGGTGCAGAAACCCGCTCGTACTTACTTGAATTAAATTTGTTCGCCGCAAGATGGCGCGGTAGGTAATTAATCAGAACCTGACCCCATTATCCCCGACCGGGATCGGATTTATGTATTACAATATCCTTTATCCGTTATCCGTCAATTTGTGTTTATCCGTTATTGTTGTAATAAGTCTCCATTGTAATGAAACTGTAAGGGATTTGTAATTAGCAGGTTGCTGTGAGTTTTTTTGAGCTTAAAGTTTCTTCGGCAGCTTCATTGGCTATTCATTGAGATTAGATAGTTATTTACTCACCGAACTAAAACCGCATTCAAAAGTAACCTCATTAGTGTTTCTGATGTCAAACTGTCAATTTAGTTTCATTCCTCGTGTCCAGCGTTAACAATTTGTTCAGCAAAATGCAGTAAAATCTTATATAATATACTATTTAGTTACTTACAGAATTTTAATTTAAAAGAAATTATAACTTAATCCAGTCATTTAAGAATTTAAATTTTAAGAAGTTTTTTTTTATAAAAATTCTGTAACTGAACGCACGGGAGCAAAAAAGTTTTGAACCTTTATAGAACCATGTCTATTGTTGTCGATAGACAGATAGCATTTATTGATGATTGTGAGACGACATTCAAGCACAGATATGATTATACTGGTTATCATCAATACCGATCTATCTTTAACTGAAAATTGGTTATTGGGTTCGGCCGTAAGACAACGCCTACTCCTTACTCCTTGTTACAAGTTCTTAAAGGATCAAATAAAAATAAATTTCCCCTTTCATACATCTACGATATCCTTTAAATCATGGTTACCCTACCATATGACTTGGCGAAATGAATACGATTAGAAGGATTATCAATTCGCTTTCGGCAAAACTTTGACAAACTGCGCCATTAGTTTGCAAACACGCACTATGGTTCGTAAACTGATGGCGCCGTTTGTATAGTGTCGAATCATACAATCTGCGACCGAAGACCCAAACCACAAAACTATGTTTTGCTTTTCATTTCAAATACTTTTCCTGTACTAACATTTTGATTTAACACAAGAAAGTGTCGCGAGTAGTCCCGTCGTCTGAAGAAAAATCTATTCTATACTTATAATAAATCTGTAGAAGTGAAAATTCTGTACATTGAAAATATCAAAAAAATAAATGGCAGGGGGTGTTACTAGACCGACACCGAACCCAAAAATGTGATTAAAAAAATTTTTGTCTGTCTGTCTGTCTGTCTGTCTGTCTGTCTGTTTGTTCAGGCATCACGCAGAAACTACCGGTTCGATTACGATGAAACTTGGTATAATTATTCTTTAATATCCTGGGCACCACACTGGGTACTTTTTATCCCGGAAAAGTATATACAATAAAAAACAAACTTAATTTTGCGGTTCGATCCCTAGATCCGATTACTGTATCAACCGCAAATAATAAGTTTGTCGTAGGTCAGGTCACACGCAGTGGAGTTCATTTTTATTCCTTTTACTTTTTAGAGTTATTTAGGTTTATTTTTATATAAGTCGTAGGTATAGATTTTAATTTTAAAGTATAGGTAGTATATTTGATAGTGTACGTAGTGACAGTAGGTTATTTTATAATACTGTTAGGTAGGATAGTCATTCGTATAGATATTAGTTTTTAGAGATTTTGCTTATTTATTGAGTTTAGATTGAGGGGCCCGTGGCTAAATAATAACAGCCGCACAGGTCGATCGGTCAGGTTAAGCTACGCTTGCCGCGGTCGGTCTGTGGATGGGTGACCATCTTTACATACCGAGACACCTCCGTGCCTCGGAAAGCACGTTAAGCCGTTGGTCCCGGCTGTCATTCGTGGATCTTTGACAGTCGTTACGGGTAGTCAGAAGCCCGAAAGTCTGACAACCAGTCGTACCAAGGGTATCGTATTACCCAATAACTGGGTTGTGGAGGTCAGATAGGCAGTCGCTCCATGTAAAATACTGGTATTCAGCTGCATCCGGTTAGACTGGAAGCCGGCCCTGAACATAGTTGGGAAAAGGCTAGGCAGATGATGATTGAGTTTAGATTAGTTATCGTCATAAATAGGTTTATTTAGGTAGGTAGGTATTTTATTTTCTGTTATTGAGTTTATTTATTATTTTAATTAGGTAGGTACTTAGGTAAAGATATCATATAGGTACCCTCTTAATCACCATTAATGAGACACAATTGGTTTTCTATTGTAATTAGCCACAAAGGGCCCGCGAGATAGATGGCATCCTGGTGCACATACATTTTATCCTGTTAGCACGTTCCCGTGGGATAATTTCCGACATCCACGCGGGCGAAGCCGCGGGCAGAAGCTAGTAACAAAAAAATTGCTCAGGCCACCTCAGACCGCGGACTCAGTTTGGCAGTGGTTCCATTCGCCTGAGTACTCCCTAAAAGGCGACATTACATATGAAATAAAATGAAATGTTTATTTATCTAAGTAGACTTTTTATGACATACTTTTACACGTCAATATTTTAAAAACTAGATGCGATTCCCTAGCTGATGACCCAGGGGTCATAATCTATTTTAAAGTCCAAACATTACTTTTATTACTAAGATTTTATATGAGTCTAACAATGCATGTCTGGAAGGGCCTTTGGAAGGAAGAACCATTGCAGATTCGAGTTGACCTGTCCCAACAGACGGAAGGCATGCATCAGTCATCGTGTAGCTCAACCCTATTTCAGGGAGCTCAACGACCGGTCACACGACCTTACCAGATGTGCAGGACATTTGCATAGGCCATAGACAAAATACTCGAACCAGACAGCAACAGTAGAATAACATAACATGTTATATGTGTTAACATGTTACACAGGGTATATATGTTCTGTGTGTTACACTCTGTCCACTAGCTTAACCGTTTTTTGACAGGTCGAACTAGTCAGCAAATTTTTTTTTTTTTTGCTAAAACTGATACACGTATGTTATTATAATGTCTGTAAGAAGTCATAAATAATTAAGAATAATAGTTAAGATAATTTAATAAGAATAGAATAGACTATATTTATTTGCTTTAAAACATGGTACATGAAATGATAAATGATTTTATTTAGTAAGTAGGTTTGTACAAACACTTTTACACGTCAATCATATTTTAAAACTAGATGAAGTCGGCGTTTCCTATCTGACTAGTCTGAGAAGAAAGGCCGAAACAAACTCAGACGTCACAGTCTCTTTTAAAGTCCAGACATAATCTTGGTCAGATCATATGAAGACCATGTAGGTCGATGTCTGAGATGGTCTTTTGAGGAAAGAACCACACAGATTGAGAGGACCTGTCCAGTCAGTGCACGCATATGTCAGAAATCGTGCAGCTCAACTCAAAACTTAAGGAGCTCAACGGTTCGACGAACAATACCAAAGAAAGGACATTTGGGTAGGCCACATTAATTACTCAAACTGCCAGACCATGACAAAACTAACAGAACAGAGCGAAAAATAAAAAATAAAATGACCCACATAGTCTTCACATTCACAATAATTAAAATAATAGAATACTTTACAAAGTAAGCAAATGTCATAGCATATATCAAATTCATTAATGTCAAAATGTATATAAAAAAAAAACAACAACAAAACAAAACAAAAACATTCAATATATTGTAAAGATTGGAAGCAGCTTAATCCCAAGCCTTTTTGTCCTCGATATAAGCCTTAACGGTATAAAAGGCTTTCTGGCACAACTTACGTTTAATGAATGATTTGAATTTATTAAGGCTTAGATCTTGAACGGGGCTTGGAACTTTGTTGTAGAAGCGTATACATTGGCATCTGAACGAGCCACCTATTTTCTTGAGCCTTGTTGTAGGTACAACAAATTTGTGTTTGTTTCTAGTATTTATATCATGTATATCACTGTACTTTTTAAACAATTTTATATTTTTATGGGCATATAAAAGATTTTCATAAATATACTGAGAAGGCACAGTCATAACATTAATTTCTTTAAATTTGTCTCTGAGCGAGTGTCTCGGACTCAATTTATAAATTGATCGAACAGCTCGCTTCTGTAAAACAAAGATAGTCTGAATATCAGCGGCATTTCCCCACAATAGAATACCGTACGACATTACACTATGAAAATAGCTAAAGTACACTAAACGGGCTGTCTCTATATCAGTTAAATTACGAATTTTTCTAACCGCGTATGCTGCAGAGCTTAGCTTTTTTGATAATTTATCTATATGTGGACCCCACTGAAGCTTAGCATCCAAAGTTATGCCCAAGAACACTGTGCTGTCTTCAGGATTCAATTCTTCGCCCTTTATCAACACATTGGTTTTCACCTGCCTAACGTGAGGTAGCGTAAACTTAATGCATTTGGTTTTTTTCTCGTTTAAAAGTAAATTATTAACATTGAACCAGTGGACTACTTTAGAGATCGCGGTATTTACATCGTCAGTAACCTGCTGCTGACGTTTAAGTTTAAACAAAAGTGAAGTGTCATCTGCAAACAACACTATATCATGATTATCCTTTATGAGGTACGGCAAGTCATTTATATAAATAAGAAACAAGAAAGGGCCAAGAATTGAGCCCTGTGGGACTCCCATTGTTACTATAGATCCGGGAGATCTTTTTCCATTAACATCAACGCTCTGAATCCTCTTACTCAAGTATGAGGTAAGAAGATCCAGAGCAGTGTTCCTGATTCCGTAGTGGCGGAGTTTCCTGATTAACGTTTCGTGAAGAACGCAATCGAATGCCTTGGACAAATCACAAAAGATGCCCAAGGCATCGCATTTATCTTCCCAAGCATTATAAATATGTCCTAAAAGTTCAACACCATCAGTAGTTGAACGACCCCTTGTAAAACCGAACTGTTTGCTATGTAATAATTTATGTTTATTAAAAAATCTTTGCATTTGATCTAAAATTAATTTCTCAAAAATTTTACTAAAGGTAGGTAGTACAGAAATAGGTCTATAATTTGTAGGGTCTGATGTACTACCTGATTTAAACAAAGGTATTATTTTACTATTTTTCATGAGGTCAGGAAACTCCCCACTGTCAATACAACTATTAAAGATAAGAGCTAGAGTAGGTGCTACAATGTCAATAATAGACTTAGCAACTTCTACAGAATTACCCCACAGATCTGCAGTCTTTTTAACATTTAATGTGTGAAAGGTTTTAATTATATCTCTACAGGTAATATGTTCAAAATGAAATTCCGAATCACAACCATTAACATTTTCCTTCAGCAAAGACTCAGCAACAAAAGGTGATGAGTTTAGGGATTTAGTAGTTGAAACGGGAATATCTGAAAAGAAATTTTCAAATGCCTCGGCGACTTGTGAGTCTGATTTTACTATGTTGTCATTAATAGACAGGCTGTAGTCAGTATCTCGTTTACTAGATCTTCCCGCTTCACTATTAATAATAGTCCAGGTCGTTTTAATTACATTACTGCTGTTTTTAATCTTTGAACCTAAATAACGAGACTTGGCCATATAACAGACTTTTTTAAATAATTTTGAATAATTTCTAACGTACAAATTAAATTCATCAGTGTTAACATAAGGCCTTTCATTGTACAGTTCATAAAGCCGTGTTCTACTTTTATGAATACCAATGGTAGCCCAATCACTGAAAGATGCGTTACTGTTAACCAAGATAGTCTTGGGAATAAAGGTGGAATCAAATTGTTTACAGTATATATTAAAAAAAGTATCATATAGATGATTAGGATTGGCATGAGTTGTCAAAACTGGTAAGTTATTGATGAGTTTAACCTTAAAAGCCTCTAAGCGACTTGCAGTTTTGGGGTTAACAGTGATATCCTTTTTAGCCACTTTTTTGTTTTGGTTTTGAATAGTAATCTTTTGCCCGCAATGATCAGAGTCTAGTATATTTATAATTTCTTTGTGGCTTGGTATAATATCTGTATAAATATTATCTAGGCATGTGGCACTAGTAGGTGTTATTCTAGTGGGCTCCAAAAATAGGTTCACAAGATTGTAGGACTGAAACAGACTTATAATTTTACTACAAGAACCTGAGTTTTCTAATAAATTGACATTAAAATCACCACAAATGATAACGGACTTGTTTGAGTTACAAATCCTGTGTAACACTTCATCCATTACCTTTTCAAAGCAGTCATACAATCCTGAAGGGGGTCTGTACACACTTAATACAACCAAGTGCTCCAATTCTATACAGGCAATTTCAACTGTACGCTCAACAGATAGGCTCACAATATCGTTACGATCTTTAAATTTGAGCTGGTTACTTACTAAAATTAAAGAGCCACCATGGATAGCATTTATTCTGCTGAACGAACTACCAACCTGGTGATTATTAAAATTGAACAAGAACTGGTGACTTTTCAGCCAATGTTCTGTTATACAAAGAATATCAATACTATTAAAATTCATAAATAATTCTACTTCTAAATCTTTGTTCATAAATCCTTGAATATTTTGATGCACCAGGTTGATACTATTTACTGTTTCTAAACCCTTTATTGAGCTGTTTTTGCAATTTTTTACATTATAGCTAGAGATTGCCTCTGTTGTCTTAATTTCTAATTTAAATTATTAGAAATGTCATGAATTGTGACCAAATTATTAGCAGAATTATTTACAATGTCATTGCATTGCTCAAAAGAAGCAAGTTGTTTAGCCAAATTTTTGGCTGTGATAGAAAAAAAATATGATAGCGACACAGCTATCTGTCTTTTATAATAATTAGAAAGATAGTACATAACACTGTTATATCTATCTTTTGTCAGATATAAATTATTACTAACATAATTGTTAGTGTCAATCAAATGGAACATGCTATTATTATATGTCAAGTTATGCATTGTCATATTCAATTCAAATCTTAAACTATTTTCTTCCTGTGGCAAACTGTTACTGTAAGGGAATGTAAACAACACAACTTTTCTTAAACTAAGATTGCATAATGTTCTATGATACTCAAGCAGTTCTCCTTTGTTTACATTTCCCCTATTACCCATAAAAATTAATAATGTTGTATCCTGGGTAAAGTTACATTTAGTAATTTCTTTCATAATATGAAACAAAGAACAGCCAGGCATACAGTAATTTAATATTGAGTGTCCCGGATACTCATCTGTCAACAAGTGACCTAAGTCCTTACCAATCTCATCACAAAATAACACAATATCATTATTTATATTTTGATTACAAGGTTTATTGGAACCATTTGTAGAAGGAATAATCAAATCAACACAGGGTTGCAGTAAGGAGGTATTGCATGTTGACAATGAATGGACCGGTGTAGGCACATTGGATGGTGTTAGACAATGCTCACAGTTGTTTTTTTGTGAGTTTACCAGCTCATTCATTGCCAACACATATTCCCTCATTAGGTCTTCAGAGGTATTATATTTGTTGGTCATTGTACAAAGTTTCTCCTGTAGATGGTCAAGTTCAGATTGCAAGGTTTAAGGTCTTATACATAGAATTATGACCTTACATGTTTCGCCAAAGACTGGCATACCTACAAATATTTAAACACGTTACATATAAAAAAATAAAAGGATACATTATTCCAACATGTCTAATAAAGTAATAACTTTAGTGAATTCTTAACAATAATAGGTATTTACAAAAAGTAGGTAATAATTATAATGAAAATTAGTAACCATATTTATCTATTACTTTTTTATCAATAAATTCTTTCACACTATAAAAACAATTAGCCATTTATGTAGTTCGGATTTAAAGTATTTAAGATTAGGCTGTTTATATATTTATTTTATTACGAATTTTAAAGTTTACTTTTACGTAATCTGGATTAGTTATGTTCTAAGACAGCCGTCAAAAAACGGTCAACCTAGTGGACAGAGTATAATTAGATGAATTTTTTATACAAAATATCTTATAATTTACAGATAACTCCTCTATCACCGAAGTGGAGGCGCGCCATAGAGCGACGGATACAGGACGAGAGGCACCTCGCGATGGAGGCGGTCAGCCGCGGCGCTCGCGCTCATCCCGGGCAGTACTGGGACCTGTCAGGGACCTTCCTCTTCACTGTCTATGTGATGACAGCTTTAGGTATATTCTTAAAATTATTATGTGTAAAAGAAACCCTGTCTGGGCGGGGAATTCTGTATTATTTCCAGCGAAACATACCACGTGCAACCACGTCAATATCGTTAACGGCAAGGAATCGAAATGTCAACCGTACGGAAAACATGTATTTTGACAGTTCAAATCACGCCATTGTGGCATAGAGATGTCGTGATTTACTAAGGAGTTGACGTGGTTTCGAAGGAATCGTTAAGTGATCGTAGTGAATTAGGGCCCTGATTCGATTGATGGGGCACATAATTACCTATCTATGGCAAAACATTGGCAAAAATTTATAAAAAATCTTACTACCATTGAAAACTAGCTGCACCGACAACGCTATGCTTTCCAAATTAGAGTTTAAACAAAAATCCCAAATAAAAAAGTTATTATATTGCTATTTAAAAGTAGTACCAAAATTACCCTAACTTCATAAAAAATGTGCAAAATTTCAACAGAGGTCATAAGTTATGACTTTTTGACATCTACAGGACACGGGCGCCCGCGCTTTTATCTTTTTGCGCGTGTTTTATCTTTTCTTTTTTTTTCTAAAATGACAACATGAATAAGATCCAGCGTGGCCCGGCCAGTGATAATCGTAAGTACCCATCGTAATTCCAGTGACTCGAAATAAGGTCGCTACGCTGCATGAATAACAAGAGAGCAATGGTGTGTGCCAGACTTAATTATAACTAGCTTCTGCTAGCGGCTTCGCCCGCGTGGATGTCGGGAATTTCATGGGCTTTATTTTTTTGCGCGGAACCCTAATTATTTTTAGGTTTTTTTCTAAAGTTCACTCATCCTCCATTAAAAAGGGAGGACCCTCTGACCAGACGGGTGTCGTGTCTGGTGTGCCCAAGTTACTTCTTATAACATCAGCTATATGACAGTGAATGTCCTGTCAAAATCGATCCCGTCGTTTCGCAGATAAGCCAGAACAAACAGAGAGAAAGACAAATAGATAAAAAATATATGTTTTAGTACCGTATACTTTACTGATATTCAGCTGCATCCGGTTAGACTGGAAGCCGACCCCAACATAGTTGGGAAAAGGCTAGGCAGATGATGAGTACCGTATACTTTCATATGCATTTAGTAAAACTTGAGAGGTGTCAAGGGACACCCAGATGGAACGAAGTTCCTTTCGATTAATTAGTGAAGGAATTGTAATAAAATTTTATTTTTTTTAAGTTATAATAATATTTTTTTTATTATTAACAAATAAAAAAAAACACAGACAAAAAAAACTGGCTTGCTTTCTATAAGAGAGAGAGAGAGAGACAGACAGAGAAACACGCGCACGCCGCACGGCTTACAACTATAGCAAAAAGTGTCGTTACAACTTTTGGTCTTAATTTTTTCCGTCTAGCCCTAGTCTAGCGTTTTTTTCGCAACGCGCGATAAGAAACTTCGTTCCAAAAAGTTGTTATTTTGACAATACAATCAGACACTTCAATTTGATTTATTTGTATTATATATTGTATAGAAGATTGCATTTCAGTTAATTAATTTCAAACAACGTGCATCTTTCGCTAGCTCGAAGAACAAGACACAATAGAGCTGTTCTCTAAACACGTCCTACTTGATTATTCAAATAATAAAATATGCTAATGATTGTTTCCAGGCTTCGGTGCGCCGGTGCCGCATACAACGTGGGGAAGAATCTCGGCCGTGACATACGCCACCTTCGCTGTACCGACACATATTTATCTAAGTAAGCTTTACATTATTCTATTTAAAGAGTTAACACCACACCTGTGTTCCCCGAAGGGATATACAGAGGCACACGCATATTTCGCCAGTTTTGTTTAGTCTTATGTAATTAGAGCGAGGTTCTAGCCATTTAATGAGTGTGTTAAAGTTTCGAGCTCGCTTCGCTCGCTCTTATATTCTACGTTCTTCTAACTCTCCAAATTTTCTGCATACCTGGGGGCCTGAAAAGGCCACTTTAAGCAATACCTCTAAGATCTATTCATTTCCTGAATACCCAGCAGATCATTAGCAATTCCTCTAATGTTCGTAAAATTTCATTTCATATTTGGTGTAAACATTGCCGCATGAAAAAAATAAAAACCGTAATTTTATCGGTAAATTTGTAAATTTTTCATTGCAGTTTTTATTAATCAAATTGGTTTTTTTATTTCTACAGTTTAAATATTATTTCATTATGATATGAATTGTACACAATGACACAGATCATATTATGAATTGTCAGTTTGTGACCATTTACGATTTTTATTAAGATTCATATTGTTATCCTATTATGATTCTGCCAAAGTGGCCTTTTTAGGTCCCCTGGACTTGAGGCCCCATTTAGTGTGCCGCCCCAGGCCCACATATGCGTAATCCGCCACCGCTAGCGCTACGCTGAGCGTGACGTCGTGGATCCGATTCCCGAGTCGGGCAATGTGTTATCAGCAGTGATAGGAATTAGTAGTGCCTATTTGCCTAAACTTCGAAGAACAGAGACAAGAAACGGAGACTTCCTTACGACTAAATTTTTCACTCACTCACTAGCACATTGTGTACGTCATATATATATACTAACACAATTTTTTATTTTGATTTTACTGTAAATTATTTAATTTAATGTAATGTTAGTATGGTTTAAATTGATTTTAATTCTATTTCAGTGTCTGTGGTCTCCGTACCAATTGATTTTAATATAATTTAATGTATTGTATGGATTATTATTATCTAAAATGAATGAATTATTATTATTAAAAGTGTTGTCCCGAATTTCTGGACAGATGTCCTGGAAAAAATTTAGTCCTAAGGAAGTCTCCGTTTCTTGTCTCTGTTCTTCGAAGTTCAGGCAAATAGGCACTACCTATTCCTATCACTGGTTATTAGATCTGAAGGGCGATTCTCGTAATTTTAAGAACGTTCACAGCCTGAACTCAGTCTCAATCTGTCAAAAATACGCCTAATTTCCCCACATTTTGACAAGTGTTTGACATTTGTTTGTCGCCGAGATGAGACTGCGACTAGATTTTGAACTTTTTTTTTTTGAGAATTGGCCATCTGGAATTTCTCAATACCAGCCCGGAGTTTGGATTTGTGCCCGGTTGGTGGCAATAGGCTCGCCCTCTATTACATGGGACTTAAACATTACTGGGGAAATGTGGGTGTACTATTGTCGCAATTCTGCCTAACCCTTCGGAGAATTCAGGGCCTGACGTTTGTTTATGTTATGCCTCTTGTTTCAGTGTTAAACGCAAGCATGTGTTTAGTGGTGCAGGTTGAAGTTCGCTTCAATCAACTGAAATGCAGCCTCCTGGATAAACGACCCTTCGTTCTAGGAAGGAGTACACCACAAAATGAAGGTATGACTACATTATGACGTAAACGTAAACCAAATAAATGATAGCGTTGAGTAGCGAAACTTTTTTGTTTCATTTCACAATACAACAGTAATCAGTACCTTACTGGGAAACTGCAAAACAGTTTGTATGACATGTACAGACGCCAGCACATCAAGCTACTACAATCTGTCAAATTTCTTTAATAGATGTTCAACTTTATCTCTGAAGTATTAAGGTTCAAGGTTGATTGGAAAAATTTGACAGTTTCGGGTAGCTTGACCTGCTGTACATTGATAAAAAATTAACTTAGAATTAGAATGTCTAGATTCGTACAATTTTTTTTTTTTTAAACCGTTCTACTGCGAGTCGGACTCACGCACCGAGGGTTCCGAAAATTTGTAGGTATGTAACAAACAATTGACTGTTTTCGCAATGTTTCCTTTATCTATGCTATAAGATGCTTCGTACCAAATTTCAAGATTCTGAGTTCACGGAAAGTACCTAGGTATTGATTCCCTTGCGAGTGTCGAAAATTTGCGGCATAAACGGCTGTTTTTTTTCACAGCTCAAAGGGTCAGTAGACCTGAGTATTTGATATAAATTCCAGCGTAAATATGTGAGCACCATGTATCTATCACATAGTTAATTTATGTGTCATGGTTTCATTAATTCATTTTAATTCTTTTACCTATTGTGGTATAGTATTTTTTTTCTAGGTGCATCGTCTTCACATATAATTATATAATTAATGTATGCAAGATATTGTAAAACATTTTAAAAGAGTAACGGTGGAGTTTCTTGCCCATTCTTCTCCATACGAAAACTACCTTTTGGAAGGGGCGACTAGAATCAATTTTATTTTTATTTTATTTTTGACGTTCAAAAGTGCCTTTTATGTGCCTATTTGAAATAAATGATTTGACTTTGACTTTGACTTTATACCTCCACGCGTTTCTGAGAAAGAGGGTCTTGACAGACAGACAGACGGACGGACGGACAACAAAGTGATCCTATAAGGGTTCCGTTTTTTCCTTTCGAGGTACGGAACCTTAAAAGCAACGAAACATTTTGTGTCCCGCAAATAGAAAAAGAAATACTGTTGTAGAAGTAACAATCATTAATACTCTTTTTTATAGGTAACTCTTTATTTACCCTCACTGAAATCAGAAATACTTTTTTAAGGAGAAATCATCATCATCATCTGCCCAGCCTTTTCCCAACTATGTTGAGGTCGGCTTCCAGTCTAACCGCATGCAGCTCAATAACAGTATTTTACATGGAGCGACTAATGGACGGCACGGTTGGCGCAGTGGTTAAGCGATTGACTGCTGCGCCGCGTATCGCGGGTTCGATTCCCGCACGGAACAAATATTTGTATGACCTACAAGTAGTTGTTCCGGGTCTTGCTATTTGTGTATGTAAGTTTAAGTGTTTGTAAACGCACCCACGATACAGAAGAAATTCCTAGTGTGGGGCAACAGCATTTTTCGGGGAAATATCTCCTAAAAATTGGCAACCCTATAAAACACGCAATCTTCCAAGGCTTATCAAACGAACCTAACCTAACAGTATTTTGAAACGTTTGTTTTGAAACCTACAACTTCTAGAGCAGTGGCCAAATACGTTTGTTGTTTTTGCTCACTGTTGTGTGTATTATGTTAGAAACATGTTGTTTCACCAGCAAAACTAATTAAAATCACAGAGCAGAGCTAAAATAACAAACAAAAACATCACAACTACATGTAGAAGGTATTAACAGAACGCTATAATTACATTGTATGACAATAAAGCTATCAGGGTGCCGCAAACAGGACAGTTTCAATTATGTAGCTGAATCTCTATTCACACTGAAAAGCATGAAGCAAACATAAATACAGAAGCTCCATTTAATATTTACTCAAAACTCAACGAAGTTATTTCAATCCAACCATCCATTTAGGTACAGACACTCTTGAAAGTGTGCAGTGGTGGCCCAGTGGTAACGGCCGCCACTTGAGAGTTCGTAGGTTTTAACCCAGGCAGGTGCTTTACTTTGTGTAAATTATTTCATCACCACTGCCCTTAAAACGGTGAAGGAAAACATCGTGACGAAACCGGCATGTGCTAGAACCAAAAATTCAAAGACATGTGACATCTACCAACCTCTCAGAGAGGAGGCCTGTGCAGCAGTCGGGACATTATAGGCTGATGATTGTTATGCAGTTTGGATTGCCGTAACACCCTTCAGCGGAACTTCAGCGAAAATTCCATGAGGAGTCGCTAAGTAGGCATAGATTACCTACACAAGCATCCTTGTAAGGAAGAGATTATTGTTGAACTTCTGCATTTACCTTCTATTTCTAGTTTGATTGTATTTGAATAGTATAAACAGCAAACCATTCATCAGCCGATATCAGATGTTGTAAATCTATGGCCCATTGGACACATGGACAGCTGTAATATTACAATGTCGTGGGCTTCGAACAGCTATGTCATCCAGTCTACTTGACGCAGGACAGATGAGGCTCAGTAAGGTCTTTAGTGAATACCTGGTGAAGAATCTTTAAAAATGGTTATTTTTAGAGTTTCGTACCTCAAAAGGAAAAACGGAATCCTTATATAAGATCACTTCGTTGTCCGTCTGTCTGTCCGTCAGTCAAGATCCTTTTTCTTTTGCGGCAAACCGCGGCGGAGCGGACGAACCTCCGGCGCGATCTCATGGTGGCATGGAAGGCGCGACTATTGCAACCCAGCGCAGGGCACGCCGCGATAGCGGCATTAAGACCCCTCTTTGAGGAGTAGCTAGAGAGGCGTCACGGCGTTCTCACCTACCGCCTGACGCAGGTCCTCTCCGGACACAGATGTTTCGAGAGGTTCCTACACATTATCAGGTGGGAGGAGACACTCGGATGTCATCACTGCCAGGATCGCCCAGAGGACACGGTGGAGCATACGTTGGAGGTCTGCCCTGCTTGGGCAGAGCCCCGCCGTGTCCTCGTAGAGGCGATCGGCAGCGGCGGCGACCTCTCGCGTCCGGCCCTGGTTCAAGCCATGGTCCGGGGCGAGAGGGAGTGGGAGGCAGTCACCTCCTTCTGCGAAGCAGTCATGCTAGCGAAGGAGGTGGCGGGGTGGACGAGGGAACGAACCTTACGCCTCAGCCGCCGCGGGAGACGCTCCGGGCGTCGGGAGCCGCGTGACGACTCCCGGCCACCGTAGGCGCGGGCCTGCGGGCGGAGAGTAATGGGTAACTCACAGTCCGATCAGGACCAGGCCCGTGCCGGACGGCGCGTATGTGTTCCACGCGCGCCTCAAAGAGATGTCAGCACGAGTGACGCGGGATCGTCCGAAAGGGTTACCGCTGCCCTGGAACATAAAGGGCTAAGGAAGGAACACGGTTTGATGATTTCCCATCCACAAAAAAAAAGACCCTATATCTCAGGAATGCGTAGAAGTTATCAAGTTGAAACCAATATCAAATACTCAGGGCTGCAATCCCTTGAAGCAGTGAAAAAATCAAACTTCTAGGTCAACGCAATCAAGAGATAAGGGCGTTTATGTTCCGAAATCAAACTGTAGGGTACTTTCCGGTGACCTAGAATCATGAAATTTGGCAATGTCATGTAGCACAAGTAAAGGAATAAATTTAAAACTACAGCCCTCGGTGCGCGAGTCCGACTCGCACTTGACCGGTTTTTTTTACAACAGCCTATGCTGTCTCCACTGTTCTCTTATTTGTTGTTACGGCATTCCATGGAAAAATAGGATTTACCTTTAGGCTTCGCGTCGAACACTAGAACCTGAAAAAATTTAAGTTAACCCTCACGTTCATAGTCCGATGGAACAGCAATCAGACACGGCCGGAGAGAGATCAGACGCAGGACCGACAGCTTAACGCTATAGGATGAACTCATATGGAACAAAACAGCTTCATCTTCTTAGCGTGTCGATAGCAATCTAAACGGACTCGGCCCAGAATTCGGCCACATGTTTGGCGCCATCACCAGCGTCCATCAGTTCCTGTAACGTGCAGCTGACAGGACACGCAAGACTCGATATTATGTGTCCCATCGTTTGTGGAACAGCACCACATTTACACTCCAAGGCGGAGTCGTCTATGAATCTCCACTTGAACAGGTTTTCCTTGCTTCGGCCAACCTGGATCCGGAGTCTATTTAAAGACTTCCAGGTTACCCAAGGTAACTCATGTCCAGGTCTTCAGTGGGTGGGTCGAAAGGTTTGGGTAAGGAAGCACAGTCTCGCAAACAAAACAGCATAGACCATTGTACTTCGCTATCAGCTATTTACACATTGCACACCCACAATCCGTTCGATACATTCGCATTTCGCATTACAAGCGTACATCATACGGTTGCTGAACATTCGGTAATGTGGCTATCGACCGGTCGGTAAATATTTTATCATCCGTGGCTCGCCGCTGTTTGCTTACTGGTTGCTATGTGTTAACGCGAAGTTTATTGGACTTTTTTGAAAAAAAAAAAGAGATAAACCTCTGTTCCAATATTATTTATTTTATTTTATCTCGACGTATTACATTCTTATACTAGTTATATTAAGTAGACAGGTATTTTGACAAAATGTTGTATTTTGTGGAAGATCTGAAAGCCAATTTTATTTTAATAAAAACGTTCAAAATCTAGTCTCAATCTCATCTCAGCGACAATCAATGTCAATAATGTATGTAAATTAGTGGTAATTTTGACAGATTGAGAATGAGATTGGAATGCGAACGTTTTTAAAAATGCCAGAATTGCTGATCTCATCTAAGCTAATGCTAGGCCTGTAATTTTAGAACGCCAGGCCCTCCTAATGTGGTGCAATTGCCAGTGATCGATGGTGTCTGTGCATTTTCTACATTGGAGCCGAGAGTGCAATGAGAAAGGCACACGAGTATCAACCGGCGTTTTTTAACGGGGTAAAATATAATGACCACCACAAAATGCTTTGAGACCCAGTTCTTGTACCTACTTCAAATTGTATTCGAACACGAAATGTAGTAAATGATCACTAATTAATTAATGCGCTCTTTCTGCCTAAATAAACCACTATTATTGCCATAAAATGTAGGTTTATTACCAAATGAAGTATTATGATGCCATATTAAGTTATATCTCCAGCTTGCTGCAAACTAGATATGCGAGGTTTATTTAAAAAAATAAATGGTTAGGTTAAAACTGTGACCTCCTACGCCAGAAACGACTAGATTGTATAGAAAAAAAATATGGAAAAAAGGAGATTATTTTTACAGGCTGTCGAGAACCGAACATGATTTATTTGGAGTCATTTTGCTTAAATAGGATAGCGAGATGTTAAAACTTTGGTTACCTATAAGTTTACATTAACATGCGGGTTTAATTTTGGTGATAATTTACTATTTATTTTTGTCTGTTATATGTTACTATATCTGGTGGTAAGTTAAACATAAGCCTTTTTTAACACACTTACAAGGAAATAACAGACGTTCTTGCATAATATACTTGTTTTCTTCCACGGCGTATTCTGAGCATATCCCGCACTTTTGATTACATTAAACCCCATTTTCGCTCGAAGGTCTGAAAGGTGGTTCATATTCCCCTTAACGAAATCGCTTTACTGCAACGCGGAGTAGCGGTCGAGTAGTAATTATACAAAGCATTAACTGAATTACCAGTCATTCTCTCAACCAGCGCCGCACTTACTGATGATTACAACAGTCTGTCAAGTAAAATTGCATAGTGGTGTTGAAACATAATCATGTCGTGATTTACTTAAGAGACAAACAATTCTGAAATCAAAACTGCACCCTAATTGCGTAACACACTATCAATCATGATCTGAATCATTTTGAAGGATATTGCTAATCCATTGCTTCATATGTTCTAAAAATGTGTCTGCTCAACAACGTAAATAACGCAATGAATGTTGTTGAACTGTCAAAATGAAAGCCGTTGCTACTGTTAGTCTGTTACGCAATCACCCTGTTAGTCTAGTGAAAATAACGACACCCGCTGTGTTAAAGCCGAATTTACATTACCCTAACTAGTTGCGTAAACTCAATTATTCGTTGACAGTTTCTCAAACTATCAATGAATAAATAAGTTTGCGAAGCAAGTTTCGTAACCCAAATTCGGCTTAATAGCTTAGCCCCTTTTGTTAAGTTTTATATTTCATGAGGGATAAACAACAAATGCAGATGTCTGCACCTAAATGTAGCCCGACTTCAGAACCGGTGCTTAAAAGCAGAACTGACACAATTCGAACGATGTTGAAGCCATGTAGGTGTTAGAAGGGGTAAAAACTACAATTTATTTATAAACGATGATTCAATTTAAGCGACGTTCAAACGTCAAAAATGTATGGTTAAACACACTTCAAGGAACGTTTATGAATAAAGGGGTCTGTGTTTAGTTATGCACATTAAGCTACTACAGTCTGTCAAATTTCTTTAATAGATTTTCAACTTAATCGCTAAAGCATTAGGTTCAAGGTTGATTGGGAAAATTTGACAGTTTCGGGTAGCTTGACCTGCTGGTATCTAAATTGTCAGCTTTGAGTGTCAGAATGTTTACCTACTGGTTATTTAATGTGTATGAAAGTTTCCATGAATATGGTGTGTAGGGAAAATTTATGAATGACTCTTTCTAGCCTCACCGCAATCGGCCCCCAACAAATATCAAAATAGGCCCCTTAAGAACTAGCTATGTTAATTCATTAATGTAATGTAGCATGTTTTGAACATCCCTTCCATATTTTGCCAAATACATACAAGTTCTTTCTCTCGTATCACCACTTACCACATTATACAAGGGAACTGTCGTCTAAATATCAGCCTTTATGTCTGAAAAACTGTCACCGAAATAGAAAGAAAGAAAGAAAAAATGCGTTTATTGGCATTACACAAAATGAATATTATAAATCCCATCTCTCATATTTTAAACTTAAAAGGTGTCGGTCAATAATATGGGTAGATACCTACCTATTAGCTATTGGTGGTACATAATCAGGCTATAATGTTCCCGCTGCTAGGGAGTGGGCTGTAATCTATCACGCGGGCCCAGTGTGGGTTGGTAGATGTCACATCATCACATGTCTTCAAATTTTTGGTTCGAGGATATGCCGTTTTCTTCACGTTTTCCTTCACCGTTTTGAGAGCAGTGATGGTGAAATAATTTACACAAAGTAAAACACACTCACAGACACTTCGTGTGCATTAGTTAGTTTTTAGTGTAATTATAATGTTGTATGTATTTATAGTATTTTTAAGTTATATTAATATTGTATTGTATGTGTTTATATGGGCCTTAATGCCTGAAATAAATGGATAAATAAAACTAAATAAATAAAACGCCTGTCTGGGTTCGAACCTACGACCCATTGCCCGTAAGTCACGGCCGTTACCACTGGGCCACCACCGCTGTATCATTGGTATATTTGTCGTCGTAGCTGGTGGGTAAGTAATAATAAAATCAAGTCATTTATTCAAACTAAGCTGAGAATCAGCACTTTTTGAACGTCAAAATTACGTACCTAACACAGTCTCCCACACCACCCTTCACCACTTCCTAATACTTTAGATGGGAAGAAGTGGCGCAACAAACTCCCTATTAAGGTTAGCTAATAAGTAGTATATTTTTTTCCAGAGAGTCCTAACTGCAGTCGAAGCTCGGAAGTTCTGAAGGCTAACAGAAGCGGTATTGCCAAGAAAATAATGGTAGGGATTTCATTGATAAATTGCTTCAGTTTCCCATCTGAGCAGCAGAAAATAAAAAGATTACTTAGTAAGATGCGACGTGCATTAAATCTTACAACCGCCCGATACGGTTGGACCTAATCCATGTTTTTGCACGGCTTGGTCGCCTTTGGTTTATTTAGGTACAGAGATATGCCGTAGTTATCTACCTACGTAGCGTTAGCAGGAAGACAATTAGGTAGATACATTTGCTGATGTCAGTTCAATTTAGTTTATCGTGATGCAATTTGCTGCACTTTTTTTTAAACCGGACTGAAGCTTCCTTTTTGCAGTTTTACTATAACATTTTGTCCATTTTCCAGCGTTTCCTCAGCGTGTTAGGCGCGTATCGCAGTGTGCCTCTCATCGCCGTTACATACTACGGGTGCGGCGCAGCTGCGTTCGGCCTAGCGCGCGGGAACACTTCGCTAGATATCGCTTTGTTCCCTCTAGAGTTCACCACTAGTGGGGGATTGGATTGCGTGAGTACCTTTGCCAGCCATACCGCCTGAGATCCACGACCAGTTTTTTTGCGAGTTGAGATGTGCTCTGTTGGATTCTCAACGCTCGGATTAACCCCACCCATTAAACAGTAAAAAAAACATCGCGCTAAAAAAGCATCCGTGCGTACGTGGGCTAAAGCCTGTCAACTGAAGATTGTTGCGTTCAGACTTATCGATAATTTTATCTTCACACAATATCTGATGCCCACACCAAGTAGCGTCGTATTAAAAAGTCACACTCTTAAGGTGAAATACCTATACCCACGCTTGTCATTTTCGGGTTCACATTTTTACACTTTGATGGGGACTATATAGATTATGAGGCTATCATAACTAGTAGAAGAGAGAAGTGATAGTGGGGAAAAGGGAGACGGCGTCCTTAGCCCAACAGTGGAATTATAGATAGATATTGTTTGTAAAAATATATACCTACCAGCCACTTTAAACCACTTAAAACTCGTATTGTCAAGCAAGAGGATAGGCATGTCCCTCTGCTGTAAAAACAAAACATGCTGCGACTGTCAGGAACAGTGATAATTATTATCGGTGATCTTTTTAACAGGCTGCTTTTTGCAAACAGCCTTTCAATTCGAACAGTAGAAGAAAACAATGTCAATCATCAAAGTGAACGTTGTTCTATAAAGTACTTACTAATTCCATTAGTTGAACCATAACTTTTTTTTCCTTCTTTATGGCATCTCGCAAGTTAACGTAGACGGTTAACGGCTTCTCAACCGGGCCATATATCCTGTGGTGCCTTAATAAATTAAGGGCTCCCAGCCAGGGCATGAATATAAGGCGCATTATTTACAGATAAACGGCCACGTCCGGATCCTATACGGTTGGTACGTGGAGGGAGCTATGATGCTGCTGTCGTGCGCGTTGGCAACATTGCGCCGGCATAGCGGTGGCACCGTCACTTCCATGACGGAGAAGTATAGGCTGTTTGAGAGCGAAGAATTAATCGTGAAATAATTGTATAGGTACCTACTTTTAATCAGAGGGGCAATTCACGTAATTTTACGAACGTTCAAAGTTTGATCTCAGTCTCAATCTGTCAAAAATACCTCTAATTTCCATACATTTTTGACAAGTTTTTGACATTGATTATCGCTGAGATGAGATTGCGACTAGATTTTGAACGTTTTTAATTACGGGAATTGGCCTTCTAAACCCACTCAATCTGTCAAAAATACCTCTAATTCCCATACATTTTAGACATTGATCGTCGCTGAGATGAGATTGCGACTAGATTTTGAAAGTTTTTAATTAGTCAGGTACCTGGGGGTTATTCGTATTAATTTGTAGGTAGGTAGGTATTGCTGTCACCAAATCTTTATTTAAAACTAGCTGCTGCCCGCGACTTCGTACGCGGATCCTGTTGCTTATGCCAGCGACACCGAGGTCGTTAAAATCGAAGACCTGAAACGTCTGATGTCGAATTCTAAGTGCCCGGGGACGGGAAAACAGCGTGATGCGCGAGACGATTCGAGACGTTCCAGATCTTTCATTTTTGTAAAAAGTCGGCATGAATCCAGATTTAGTGACTTGATGAGCTCCAAATGAAGTCATCTGAAAAGTACTGTTGTAGGCTCGAATATTGCTTAAGAAATGGTTGGACTTGGGATGCTGGCCATTCAAAGAACTCGTAAGATCTCCGGTAGCTCTTGCATAGAGTTTAGTCGTAAGTTTCCAGACGCACAACACATTCCCTTGGTCTCTCCCTTCCACTTACGCGCGTGACAGTGTGCATACACCTCAGACATGGTGCCAATGTATCCGTGTTCGATGTAATTAATAAATGGGTTATAGTAAAACGCGCTCCTTTCTTTATTGTTCCACGGTTGCTCTTCAGGATCATAAACCATAGACTTAGTATCAGATGAGGATGAATTGCGAAGATTGCGACGTATACGGTCTAGATCCATTTGGGCCACACGCTTTTCGACTGACTGACTTGCCCGAATTTCCTGAATCCGCTCACGTTCTTGCATGGAATGAACAGACACCTCAACACGCATGTCGTGATTTCTTTGCCGAGCAAGTGCGTCGCGTTGCTCGCGCTGCTCGTCTGTCTCCAAAGACCGAGCTAGAGCATGCTGTTTGCGGTCTGCACTAAGGCACGTCTTATGCTCTTCAGGATTCTCAAGTGATCGAGATGTGTCAGTGCAAAATACGCTGGGAGCTTAAACGCGAACTGTTCTCGAGCGACCGAGCAGTCTCAGTGCGGAAAAGCTGAAGACTTAATCTCTGCTCTCTCTCTGTATCCGTTTCGGAAGCGCGAGATAAAGAATGACGCTCTCGGTCACGCGCAAGTCGTATCTCACGCTCCTGAATGCTCTCAAGTGATCGAGCAGTCTCAAAGCGGATATTCTGAAGACTCAACCTCTGATCCCTCTGTGTAACCGTCTCGGATGCGTGAGACAAAGAATGACGATCCCGGTCGATAGCTAAACGCATTTCTCGTTATTCCACACTTTCCTGAGATCGAGAAGCAGTAATGCGGACTCGTTTAAATTCTAGTCATAATTGGCGCTGCGTGCTAGTTTCTGCGGACAAACTTAGTGCATTACGCTCACGGTTAGCACCTAGCCGTTGTTCACGCTCTGCGTCGGTTTCGAGAGATCGAACTAACCTGCGCATCTTAGAAACCCTTGAGTTTAGAGACAGATTTGATATTTTTCTAAAAGGCATAGCTAAAATTCCGTCTTAATCCGATACTAACGATATTCAAATCAATGAAAAATAATCAAATAAGGACGTAAGAATTGCTAGTTAGTAGAAAAATAATAATTATTCGCAGGAAAATTAACCACATCAACCAACATAGACAACAAAGGTAACCCCCGTTTCTATAGGATGAGAGCGGCACATTGGCACCTATAACATCACTTTTTGGGAACGAAACCATAGCGCGATCTAACTCGACGCCAACGCCATATAGTTAGAAAACGGAAAATACCATAATATCATTTACCCAAATTAATTAAATTATGAATTAAACTAAATTGACGTTAATTTAACAGACAACTACATTATTTTTGCATTAAAAAAAATATGGTAACAGCAGCAAGGAACAAAACTTAAAATTACATACTTAAATCAATTAACCAAAAGTTTGACTTGACTTCATGATAGTGTAGCTTGTTGTACCACCAATCAATCTGTTTAGTAATATTGCTGTGAAATTCTCCATACAATTAGATAGGACATGTAAAGTTCTCAGATTTCATAACAGTATCGTTCCTAATGCACATAAAAAATGCAAAAAGTAAAAAAAAAAATAATTTTACAATTTTTTAGAACAATATTATGGGATTTGAACTCGCACCATTTAGTGCGGTAAACGGTCGCCTGACCTTGCCGCTAAATTCCCCGTTGACATATTGTTGAAATAGCTGTTCCCTTGCAATTTATAATATTACTGCCTCGCTCCTTTATAAAAATAGCGTGATTATTATGTTCCAAGAGTTAAATTATTATTAACTAAATAAATAACATGTCATTTTGTGCATTTAATTATTTTGTGCATTCAATTACGAACAAAAACCTTTTAAAATCAATATTGCTTACCTCCCGTAACATACGGCGTGATAATATGTAGCCTAAAGCCTTCCTTGGTTTACAAAGAACATTTTTGCTGAATTTCAATTCAATCTATCCAGTAGTTTTGGCGTGAAGCCGTACCATACACACAGACAAACAGACAAACAGATAAACAGACAAAAATTCTAAAAAGTCACTTTTTGTCATCAATTACGTTTTTCTAACAAAAGCCACTTATTTTTTCTCGAAAATTCTCAATGTACAGTTTTTCTTTCGTTACTGTTTTATTATATGTATAGATACATTGTTAAGCCTGACTTTTTTAAAGCTCTTAACACCACGTAGATACTGTGAAAATCTACGGTTCCCTAAAAGAGCGGTGGCCGCCACATAGCGTCCGCAATTTATCGTCGCGTCACTGGAACGTTATTTATGAAAGTAAGTTGGTGTGTTTTCCTAGTGTTTTGCCACCGTAAGCATAAACCCTGCTGCCATCATTTTCATGACAGCCGTTAATGCGGCCGTTGTATGGCGATCACCGCTCTTTTAGGAAACCGTATACGCGCTATACGCTGGAAAACGCTAAAATTAGATACCCCTTACAAAATATTCACTAAGACATTTATGTTTATTGGTGCATTAGTCTTCTAGGCTGCATTATTATAACTATTAAAAGACAAGTCGTAGAAAATGTCGTGAGGTAAGTTTTGAATATGAATGTTGCCGGGTATAAGAGTAGGGGAAGTCGATGGACTGCGTGACAGGGAGCAACAACCGAAATGACGGTTAATAGTGAAGTATTGAAGAAAAAGAATATTGCACCGACCCCAAATTAAGCGCAAGCCACACCGCCAGCTGGCAGCGGGCGGGCGAGCCGAGCGAGGCATCGTTTCACCTCTTTTCATACGGGTTCACACCGCGAACTACAGAGATAAGCTACCGAAGTATGAAAAAAGGTGATACGATGCTCGCTCGGCTCGCCCGCCCGCCCGCCAGCTGGCGGTGTGGCCTGCGCTTTAATTGGGATACGGGCGGGAAAATGATGTATCTCGTGTAGTTAACTCTATCCACTGCCACAGTCTTAAGCATTTAAATGTTATGAAATAAAACAAAACTTAAAGTAATTTGTTGTTTTATTTATCTACCATTTCCTACACACTAGTCAACGGCTATGTACAGCGTCTTTGATTACAATTACTTAGTGAAATGTCCAAACACATGAATTTTCAGACATACAGCAACTATAACATTTTTTCTCAAATCTAAAACGAAATGTTACCACCATTCTACATGTATCACAGAATTGTAAAGTAAATCATACAAATGGGTGAATGAATACCTATTTTTGGTAAATTCAAATACATATTAAACAAAAATAATAATAGCATTGTTTCAAAGGGAAGCGAGAATTTTATAACCTAACTTTCGAAACATTTTACCATGAAGAGGTACAAGCGCTTTGGTGATAAAGGCACAAACAATTTAAAATTAACAAATTAATTTAAGGTGAATATAGAACTGAAATAATCATATTTCGATACTTTAGGTAGTTTAAATTCTATAATTTTAGTCATTCAACGTTTTTTAATATTATTTTTTTTTTTTTTTCATTTAATATATGTACCACGGAGTAGTAAGCAAATGGAGTAATAATCACGACAAACACTCCTTACCACGACCGACGTTCGCGCATCTCATATATTTGACGAAGTCTTCATCTCAAACATACCCAAGAGCACTCCATAATTACTACCTACTCCCAGTTTTACAAAACCGTGTCTTATGCTAAAGAAAGCAACACGACCGCTTTTTATCAGCAAAGCGCTTCAACCCTTATTACAATACACATAGGTATAATAATCGCTATCTACGCCTTGCTCCTCTTAGATTTCTCGAGCACTTCCTCCTCGGTGGCGGTTCCATCAATAGACTTCTTGTCTTTTATGGCCTCTTTGACGGCGTCCACCATATTAAGGGGCTCCGATATTGACACTTTCTTACCTGAAATTGTGAACGGAGTTTTAATAATAATATTAATTGAGCAAAAACTAGCAGGATTTAAGGGGTGTCTTCAAACCGCCGCGTTCTCGTGGCGGCGATCGGCGACGGCGATCTCTCGCATCCGGCCCTGGTCCAGGCCATGGTACGGAGCAAGAGTGCATGGGAAGCCGTCACCTCCTTCTGCGAAGCAGTAATGCTCGCAAAGGAGGAAGCGCAGCGCGTGAGGGAGTGGCAATCTCTGCGCCCTCATGGCCCTAGCTGCCGCAGGAGACGCCCTGGACGTCGGGAGTCACCAGCCGACTCCCGGCCACAGTAGGCGCGGGCTTGCGGGCGGCGAGCAATGGGCAGCTCGCCGCCCAGCAAGGACCAGGCCCGGGTCGACGGCGCATTGTGTTCCACGCGCGCCTCATAGAGATGTCAGCACGAACTGACGGGGTCCGCTAGGGCCGATGCCTGCCAGGGCCGCGGGTTGTTCGAAAGAGATACCGTGACCCCTGGCATAGGCAACTGAAGGAACACGGGTGGGTTTTAGTCAGTAAAAGCCTGACACGCCCTCCCGCTCCGCCCAGAGCGGGAGAAGTCATATGAAGACTTCCCACCCGTAAAAAGGGGGGCATCTTCACAGATATAAATCATCAGATTTTGACGTTTTATGCAGGACAATTTTCAGTATGAGTGAGCGAGATAATACTATGTTTGGTATTTCAAATGTTCACAAAACACAGAAGTGACGTTTATCATCTGGCCCAAAAATAGCAAGATAAAGTAAATTCCTCTGTTGCAGAGGATTTGGTAGAAATCTAAAGTAGGTGTATCACTCAAAATTCGTTAACAAATGAATAAATTAATGATTTTGCGTTATATTACTTACAAACATTAATTTAAATAAATTGAGGTGATTATTACGGACTCTGATGCATACATACTATAATGATTATAGCAACACCAAATTATCAAACCATAAACTATACAAGTACAACTCTCAAAAACTAGCAACTCTGAGGGGCAATTCTCGTAATTCTAATTCTAAATCCAGCCGCATACTCGCAGTCTCATCTCGGCGACCAACAAATGTCAAAAATGTAGTTAAATTATAAGTATTTTTGACAGATTAAGACAGAGATTAGACTGTGAACGTTCTTAAAATTACGAGAATTGGGGTCTGATCTCAATCTCAATCTGTCAAAAATACTTCTAATTTTCCTACATTTTTGGCAAGTGTCTGACATTGATTGTCGCGGAGATGAGATTGCGACTAGATATTGAACGTTTGTAATTATAGGAATTGGCCTTCTGTTAATAAGTTATATTTCGATTTGTAACGATATTGTAGGTACAGACGCCAGCAGGTCAAGCTATCCGAAACTGTCAAATTTTCCCAATCAACCTTGCACCTTAATGTCTTAGCGATAAGGTTGAAAATGTCTTAAAGAAATTTGACAGATTGTAGTAGCTTGATGTGCTGGCGTCTGTACTTATATTTTAAAACTAGTTTAATCACACAAGGGAACATACATACTCAAACTAATGTTAAAATCGACTAAATTATATTGATTTTAACTTACAATTTTACTTGACCTACAAGAAGTAAGGCTTATTTAGTTTGTTCGTTATTTTTCCCGTATTACTCCTGGAAATGAATGAACAATGACAACATTACAATATTTCCTACATTCCGTTTTCCTGTTTCGCTTGCCGTGTTTCTGAAAAATATTTTCTCTCTTTTTCATGTCGTATTTTGTATTTGTTCATACTTATAAGTCACATTTTGTTTCTCCCTGAATTTCAGCACCTGTGTTTACCAAAATAAACATTCATTGCAATTGAGAATCTGCGGGGTAATTACATAAACACACTTACAATGGTAATACTATTCATTCTGACAGTTCAACAAAATTCATTGCGTTATTTAGCTTGTCCAGCAGACGAATTTTTAAAACATGAAGCAATGGATTAGGAATATCCTTCAAAATCCGATTGCGGTTGCAAGTGTGTTACGTAATTGAAGTGGTAGTCTCATCATTACCTAGAACAACTGATTCGGTTCAAAGTAGTTCCACCTTCCTGATGTAGCTCACAAAAAATACACTACGCGTCGAGCGCGCACTGTGCTACGAAAGACTTAGAAAGATTGGTTGCAACCACCTCCTAGCAGAGATTCGCCTACAGTTCCACGAAAGAGACCCCGTACTGTCTTACAGTATTTTTATCTCAAGAAACAACGCGCGCTTTACTTGTGGTAAAGAAGTGCACAAACACGCTGTGAATGTGTGCTGCACTGATGCTGCTGCTGGAGACGGCATGCCGTCTCCACCATTCTCTCGGACGGTACCGAGATCATTGTTGACCAAATAGTAACCGGTGTTTTGCCATAAGGCAGTTTATGTTTGCAACATTACGCAGTTAAACCCTATCCTTGTTGTAAATCTGTCTAGGTTCAGGATTTACCCTAAACTGTAGAATATTTGTGATGTGTCACAATTCGCTCTATTACTACTTTTTTGTTCCTGTGCTTTTTTTTGGGTGGGAAATCATCAAATGACCTCTCCCGCTCTGGGCTGAGCGGAAGGGCGTGACTTTTACTGACTAAAACCCACCCGTGTTCCTTCAGTTGCCTATGCCAGGGGCCTCCACAGACCTCCACCGTATGCTCCACCGTGTCCTCCGGGCGATCTACACAGTGGTGACACCCTGGCGTTTCCTCCCGCATTATCCTGAACAGGAACCTCCCGAAACAACCGTGTCCGGTGAGGACCTGCGTCAGGCGGAAGGTGAGGACGCCGTGGCGCCTTTCTAGCCACTCCTCAAAGGGAGGACTTATCGCCGCAATCGTGGCGTGCCCAGAACTGGGTTGCGACAATCGCACTCTCCATGCCGCTACGAGATCCCGCCGGAGCTCTGACCGTTGTACCGTGATTTCTCGCGGCAGCGGAGTTACGCCCCGGCGTTTTGCCTCCTCTCGCCACTCCCACATGTGGGCGAGGACTTTGGCCTCCAGATCCCATGGCGGCAATCCGGCAGAGGCTCGCCGCCTCAGCGGAGACCGTGCGGTATCCTCGGACCAGCCGGACATAACCCTTTGGTGTCCTGTGCTGATCTATTAATTACCGACTTTCAATATAATTTGATTTACAAAACAGCCTGATCTTTAATCTTGAATGTTTAGCAGTTGGACACGCATACACGCACGCATTGTAGAATCTTTATGCTGTGTCATCTAACGCTTTTTTCTTAATATCTGGATTATAGCATGATGGTGTAGGGTAGTAAGAGGTTCGAAATGAAACAACATGTCAATTAAATTTCGTGTATTCATGAAACAGACTACAATATTTACAATATATTTGAAAATATTTTGTATGACCATCATACTATAACCATTTTAAAACTATGTTTGTCAACTTTCGCAGCCCTTTCATAAATGCTCTTTCACTTTTAATTATCTATATATAACTTATTTACAATCAATATTTTATCATACAGTTAATATGGGACGAATATCGGCAAACGAATTTCATGAGTCAAAAAAATTCTACTGGAATTCTGAATCGGGAATTAGCCTAGTTCAACATTTAAAAAATAAATAACAAAATTCATATCCTATTCCATATAATTTAAACCCATTCCAAGACCTCAAGATGATCAAGTTTCAAACAAAGATATTTTACATAACATTGACAGCAAAACATTAAAGCGCTTCAATGAAATCCTTCGTATAATTTGAATGATAGACGAAGCCATCCCCTAAATACTTACAAACACATACTCTTTGAAAGCGTAGCATAGACAAAAATCTCAAACATAACCTCTCATGCTTCCTTATACAATTCAGGATTAAGTTCCTTTTCACGCCTAAGCGCCCTTTCATAACCATAAGGCTTGTCAATCTCCCGACCTGGTCTTTCCTCCAACTCGCGCATATACTCAAAGGCCCCATAGCGGTCCTGTGGGTCATTCATAATCGCAATCGTACACATAAGAACAGCCATAACGAAACCAGTCACAAAATACATTTTGTTATTTGTATAAGAGTCGCTTAGACTTTCTAAAAACGTCCACGCTTTCGATCTATGTTTTTCGTGATCGTCGTTATCGCGGTTCGCGCGGTGTATCGTATCAGACCCCGTGCCTGTTCCTGATTTACGGCCCGTATCACTTGCTTTTTCTGTAAAATAAATGGTTTTTTTTTCCATACATTTTCTAATTTGACGAGGCCTTGCACCGTGACTTTCAAAGCGCTAAAGCTATAAATGACCATTAGTATGTTATTGCAATGTAATTCTTATGCTATTGTAACAAAGTATACATTAGAATGATTGCCGTCGATTTTGATAAAAAAAGTCGCGGCAATCATTCTAATTTATACCTTACCTTTCCGAGATAAGACTTACTTTGCAGTGACTTAGTAATGGTTTTACGACGATCGTAAATGTCCTACCTAAATGAGATTCTAAATTGGCATTTACAGTTTTAAAGCCTGTATTTCCTAAGAAGATATTAATACAATCTTAAATATCTTCGTCAAACATCGTCTTCTACGATATTCCTGTCAGTTTGGTATGCTTCATCTAGTAAATTAAGCTGGTTGTCTACGTAAGCTTCAGTTATTTCTTACCATCTCTGTCGATCGAGACGCCATGGATCTGTCCGGGAGTATCTTCTTCTAGTTCAGCGTATGCATACATCAGCGCTTTCTGCTTGTCCGACAAAGTTTTAGGTAACTGCGGAGAAAATATTATAATTTAGAGAGGGCTGTGTTGTTCACAAGGTGGGCCGATGACCTTGTGAAGGCCACAGGAATCCACTGGACGCGGGAAGTACAGAACCGGTCCAAATGGCAGTGCTTGGGGGACGACTATGTCCAGCAGTGGACGTCTTTCGGCTGAATGAATAAGGGCTGTAGGGGTAAAAGTTTCACCCAATGAACATATGACGTCATCATTATTACCTACCTGCCTAGCCTTTTCCAAACTTTGTTGGAGTCTGCTTCCAGTTTAAACGGATGCAGCTGAATACCAGCATTTTACATGGAGCGACTGCTTATCTGAACTCCACAACCCAATTACTGGGTACACGATACCCCTTGGTAAGATTGATTGTCAGACTTTCGGGCTTCTGACTACCAGTAACCTGTATAATGTCAGCAGTACTAACCTGTATTTTGATATGCACATAGTGATCCCCGTAACCGGTTTGACTGACCCTCTTCATTCCCTTTCGCGACAGTCGAATAACGCTGTGTGATGACGTGCAGGGCATTATCTGCAACAAATGCATTAGGTAAGGTTTGTGGCTAAGTAACAGCCACACGGGTCGATATATCTGCGAGGGTAAGCTGCATTTTCCGTGGTCAGTCCATAGATGGATGACCGCTTTCTTAACATAGCATAATCAGACTATAATGTTTCCATTGCTGGGAAACTGGCCAGATGTCACACGTCTTCGAGTTGCGAGGACCTGCCAGTTTACAATGTTTTCCCTCACCGTTTTTAAAGAAGTGGTGATGAGGTAATTTACACACAAAGTAAAGCACCTGTCTGGGTTCGAACCTACGACCTACAACTCGTAAGTCGCGGTCGTTACGACTTAGCCACCATTGCTTTCTTGACATATCGAGATCATTTTCATGCTTCTGAGAGCAAGTAAAGCCATCAGTCCTGTATCTGATCTCTCTCCAGTCGGGACGGATTGATATCTTATCGGACTATGAGAGTGAGAAAAAAAATGCAGACAGCTGGGGCAGTATAATATCTCCTGCATAGTTTTTTTGTTAATCTTTGTCTAGAATATTAGCCGCCGCGACTGAAATTCGGTCTGGAGATTATTATTATTACATGAGGCCTCGTTCTCACGTGGCAAAGAAGCTCTTTTACTGTCAGTGCGCTTACCTGAATATACGCGCGACCAACTGACTTATTGCGTATATTTTTTATAAGTGGTATTATACAATACGCAATTGCAGCTGCTTACCTGCATGTCATTACAAAATGCAACCGATGAAGTACATTGATAGAGATTTATGCAAATCGTAAGAAAATCTTTTATTTTACGGCGTTCTCTTTGTGTAAGACAGTTAAATACTAACCTGCAACGTATGGTCTTCGTATAAACCTTGTATCCTGACTGTGCCACCCAACAACGCTTGTGAGACAGAAACCTGGAAAAAAAGAATTATCATTAAAAAACAGTATTTTGGCAATCCAATTTGTCAGCATTATTGATTGGCTAGCTAGTTTTATTTCTAGCAAAAACAATCTGAACCTGCGTAGGAGTTTTGCAAGCATACACTACGTCATTTGCATATATACTGCTGCAAGCATCTTACATCGCATTTTACACTTTTTATTTGTTCTATTACTTTTCATTAGTTTTGTGAAATGTATTGAAAAACAAGATGGCAGCGTTAGTACCGATTTTGGGCACGCGCCAAAAGATCCTTGCACAGCCATACAAAGTTAGTTAAATCCTTTACTTACACAACAATCCGTGTGCACATCAGGTCCATCTCTCTTGAAGTAAGATGACTTCTCCACCTTGAAGGTGACAAATATCTCGTTGTTGGAGCCCACAGCCATTCGGACAGTCTGTCCATCTTCCACACCAGCTGGCACGGGTACTATCACCTTTTTACGCTGCACCTGTTTACAGAAATTATATTTAAAAATATTGTTCATAATTTGAACCAATGAGCAAGAAGTTGGTGTTTGTTTGGCAAGAGGTTTACTTACACAGTCGTGCCCACTGTCGGGTCGGCATTCGACGAACAGTTTGATGTACTATTTTGCTAATGTGAACACTGAGATTTCAGACGAAAGCACGTGCGAGCGTACCTATCACCTATTCATCTCTCTACTAGCTGCGCCCCATGGTTTCACCCGCATAAGTTTCGATCCCGCGGGAATTTCGGGATAAAAAGTATCCTATATGTTAATCCTGCTTATATACTATGTGTGAAAAATTTCATCCAATTCCGTTCAGTAGTTTTTGCGTGAAAGAGTCCATCCATCCATCCATACAAACTTTCACGTTTATAATATTAGTAGGATTCACGCGGTCGTGTAAATTTGGTATGAAGCTCATATAGAAATCGTCAAGCTTAGAAAATCCTATAATTCCAATTTTTTTTTATTATCATTAGCATGTACTCAAGACACTTACGGACTGTCCTTTGCCCTCGCACTCGACGCATGGGAATTTGATCAGCATTCGAGTTCCATGGCAGTGTCGGCAGGTAGAACGCATCACAAATGGACCTGAGAAAAGGAACAATATTTTAAGACTGGCCCATAATCGCAGTAACAGTAAAAGTGGGAAGAGGGAAGAGAGAGTTTTGCCTAACAATGGGACAACGGGTGTATGGCCAGCAAGAAGGCAGATGGAAATTTGGGACCCAAACCTTATTTAATACAGCTAAAAAAATATCCCCCCAGCTGTATTTTTTTGACTGTAATAGCCTCAGCATAATACTTTTGTGAATTGAAATTACACTAATTGCTTGTGTTAACATTAATCTTCAATTGATTCACATAGCAATGCATATTAAGTCTTACTAAGGGTACTGTCGCAGAACCAGTCATAATGGCGGTGCTTGGGGGAGGCCTATGTCCAGCAGTGGATGTCTTTTGGCTGGAATGATAATGATAAAGGGTACAGTTGGAATATCAACTAAACTATAAACTAATTACCAATCATACCTCGAGAGAAAGTCTCCATGCCTGTTCCATTGCAGTAAGTACACTTGATGGATTTGGTACCGGGCTCACAGCGGGAGCCGGAGCACTTGGGGCATGTGTCCACCACATTCACACTTATCTCTTTGTTGACACCGCGAGCTGCTTCCGTGAACTTGAGATTGACTACCAACTGGAAAAACGGTGTAGAAAAAAATTAAATATCAAGCCTTAAAATGTTGGATTGTAAGTGAACAGTGAAACTGCTTGATGTGGAATTGAAGACATTTAATTTGTGGCCATTTATAATACTAATGGCATTCTTCTTCTTTTTTGTGTTGCTGGCACAACCGTATGTCAGATCTTGTTGGCACAAAACTTTGCCACTTCCACAATGTCGTCAGTGGCAGCACTGAGGTCAGTTTGACTGCATGTTTTGGGACACCGAGCACAGGATAGGATGTGGAGCATAGTTTACGATACTGCTCCACATCCACACCCTACTGGCATTCCATCGAGGTAGCCCCCACATTACCAGGTTTGAGTTACACGTAAGGTTCAGGGACTTCCATATTGACCCCGAAAATTTACACAATGCTGGGAGCTCCTTTGGTAGTAGATAGTAAGTAGGAATGGGAAGAGTAACTTAATGGCATTAAAATTGTATGTTTTCCTGACAGTCGTTTTTATATATCACAATAAAAATGCACTAGTTTTTGAGCTATCTGTATAAAAGATTTTCCTGAAATGCGAGTACATTAATGGTAGAAAATCTAGTATTGTGGGCTGGTTGGAATAACCACCTATGGCCACCAAGGCCCACGCAAAATGGTCCACTTGAAGGACTAAGACTGCGGAAACCAAACCCATAACATAGAACATCT
Source organism: Apamea anceps (assembly GCA_951799955.1). Taxonomy (NCBI): domain Eukaryota; kingdom Metazoa; phylum Arthropoda; class Insecta; order Lepidoptera; family Noctuidae; genus Apamea; species Apamea anceps. The sequence goes on from OX637509.1 coordinate 5,311,738, forward strand.
AGTATTGTGAATAGTATGAAATTCAAAAAAATATTTACATACAGGCCAGGCCATTGTGTTTTGACACATTTTTTATGACAAATCTGTTGTACCCGTCTGACAAATTGAGAGACCACTGAAACATTTGCAAATTAGTAGAATAATGAGAGCCCAGCTGCTGTGTTAATTAAACTTCAATAATCTATAAAGTTCTTACAAAACAAAAATATCATAAAATCATAACTCTACCTCTTGTGCTGCACCAAACCCAAACTTGGACTCAGCAAAGTCACTGAAAGCATCACTCTTGAAACCAGCATCTCCGAATATCTTCCGGAATAACTCTTCAGGGTCTATGGTGGACTTGTACTGCCATTGGTGAGTGAAACCCTCGGTTCCAGATGGTCCACCTCCCATGCCCATGTCCTCTGCAGTGGTGCCATAGGTGTCATACTGCTTACGCTTGCCTTCATCAGAGAGGATCTAGAAAAGACAAAAAAAGACATTTTATTTTTGTTTGCTAAAATTTTGTTTTGATTGAAGAAGAATCCTAATCCTAGATTCTCACTCATCTCAATTTAAGCAAGTGGACAAATTTTGACTAAAATCAATTTATTATTTCTTCACAATAAAGTCAGCTGTTTTGTTTTAATCTTTGTTGACATTGTTTTCAACCCAGAATAATCAAGAAAAATCATATTTTAGCAGACTTCCATACCTCATATGCTTCCGACACTTCTTGAAACTTTTTAGAAGCTTCTGGATCAGACTTGTTTGCATCAGGGTGGTACTTTTTAGCTAGCTGGTAGTACGCCTTCTTGATATCTTTGGCTGAGGAGTTTTTAGCGACACCGAGGACCTTGTAGTAGTCCGCTCGAGCACTCAAAGTGTTCGTCGTGTGAATAAATCGATGTCTAGCACCGACATTATCTGAAAGGCGAAATATGTACGAAAGTTAGGTTATGTTTCATGAAATGTCAAACTACATTTGCAATTGATACCATAAAAAGCACATAATATGCGGAAGGCCTAGGGAATAATACATTCCGCTCGTTTAATGTGTCCTTCATGAAATAAATCAAAACCGGTGATGTAATGAAAGCATGTAAAACTTACAATTTTTACGTGCTAAAGAAGCAAAAGATACGGCATGACCGCCTAAAAAATTATCACAACTATTACACCCATGTACATAACGATAAGGAGTTTTTACAATACTATTGCTGAAAACTGTACTAATAGTTTTTGGGTTCAAAAATCCTAAAACACTCCGATTAGGAGCCATCTTGAAAAATTAAATGACATTTGACATCAGACAGAAGAATTTTGAAAGATAAGACAATGTTTCCAGATCAATTATTAATTTTGCCCTTCATAAAAGTTACCCAACCCCCAAAAATACGAAATACCCTACAGAGCACGGAGCCGCCTCGGCCGCCCTCGGCGCGCGGAGGCGGGGTGGCGCGGCGGCTGCTGCTAGGGGCGGCACTGTTGACAATTTCCACACAAACCAAGCATGTCACAAGTCACAGTTCAATAAGACACAAATGACCTTAGACGAATTTGAATGGCGATGATGATAGTAGTTGTGCGCTCAACGCATTTCCAGTATCATGATTTTTTTTAGTACTGCTGTGTCTATACACAGATGGCGTGGCGATTATATGCTCTATGGAATGAAATGGTAATGAAACCAAGCTGTGATGATATTTTTTTTACAATTAGTGCTGGCCCACATTCATATTACAAAATAATAAGGGCGCACGTGGCCTTGACTGAGAGACTTTGAATAGACCTAACAAAACGCACTAGATTAATGTCTGAATCGAAAACATGAAATAATTGAAGCACATGTAAATATTTTCCAAACATTTCACGTATCATGTTTTGTTGCAGTGCAGCAGTACTCTCAGGGTTAAACATATAATAGAATAAACAAATCAAACACGATATTTTGTTAGATTGTCGCAGAAGCAGACAAATTGAAGTCAGATTTGGAGTCAAAGTACACTATTTTGCCAAAATATGGGTAAAATATTTAGTAATGGAAACACTGAACTTTAGAGAAATCTAATTGTTGCCAAGAAGAAAATTTGAAACGAATACTCATTTCAAAAAACGTTAAACTAAATAAAAACAAATTAAAATAGCAAATCCTACTTTTGTGCCTAGCTAGAACATTTGTGTGACTATTTCTGTATCGTGAATAACTGAAAACAGACATTAAATACATTTTATATGTCATTAGACGTTTTACATAAACTACCATTCAGAAGAATTACGAAGTTCTTTACGTTGACAACACTATTTTCCTGGGCAACGGTAGGCAAGATGATTTATAAACAAAAAATGAGCTTACAAAATGCCAATTATTGTATTGAATTTTGAGATAAAAGTTAAGACTTTTACAACTAAACTGTAGTGCGCTGTAGTTAAAGTGAAATTCAAAGTAAATAACCCATACGACCATGGCTTCAATGCGGGATCAAAAAATCGAACAGCAAGTAAGTGGTTTTAAAATTAATTTTAAAAAACTCGCACATTTCTTGAACATTTGCATATTTTATAAGGTGGTGTTATCAGTATTTGTTGAGTCCTTTAATGCATGATGCCTTGTCATTTAATTTGACTTCTAATTTTAGCGCCAACTAATGGAACAGAAGATGAAACAAAAACGCCAAAATTCTGGAATGGTTCAAGCCAATGATCTAAGGGTAGGGTCTGCAAAACGTCCAATATCAGGCAGCCGTTCCCGCGAGCTACACGGTAAGTGTTTTACCACTTTATACCCTTATTAACCAAAATTTCTCAATGTTTAGTTGACTCATGCATGGTTTTTTGATGTATATTTTCGTTATGCGCATTTTTTTTCCTTTCATAACAGGCTATGATGGCCCGATGCAATTTCTTATGTCGCCAGTCAATCCGGACCAAGTAATACCCCTCCAAACAAATAGAATATCAACATATGATGGTAAGTAGGAATGCTATGCTTACTTTTCTTACAAAACATTATACTTACGCTTCTCTGTATACATTATTTTACATTAGCATGTTTCGGTGACTGTGCTTTCTGTACTCACTAATACATACTATATTAGACATACATATATTCATTATTTCTACAATTGAGCGACTAGTGTTTATTAACACCTGTTTGTCTTTTAAAAACTAGAAGAACACCATTGGTTCTAAGCCGTTTATCACACTGCACCGGACACCGCTCCGGTGAGCAGTGCTGCTGAAACGTTGACTGTACAAAAACGGCTAGGTATAACACACTGGCACCGGATCTCCATGTAGTCTACAGTCAAAGTTAAAAACCGCAGCACCACACACCGGAGTGGTTTCCGGTGCAGTGGGATATCCACCTAAATCTGCCAATATTACTTAGCCAGTATATTGATAATTGAAATCTCATTCCTACTATATTGGTTTTAAAAATGGGTCTAAATATCATTAAAATATAATAAAATATTCGTCGGAATAACACTTGAATTTTTCCGTTAACGTTTAATAATTAAATGTTTACAATAAGTTGTTGACACTATTTTCTTTACATAAATATTCATGAACAGTACAAATATATTTTGTGAATGTAAATTCAAGGATCCTTATTGTGTAGTAGTCTTGCGGCCTTGTTCTATTGATATGGTGAATCATATTGGGAATGAATAACTTTGTTATTAGAGAACGGAAAAACATGTTATTCATTCATGACTTGACAAGTACCTAACTGGTTTTACTACGAAGTACTATGCCATTGTATTTAGAGCAAGTACTCAGTATTTGACTAATAATATTTAAAAAGAATCATATCTGCCTAGCCTTTTCCTGACTATGTTGGGGTCCCCTTCCAATCTAACCGGATGCAGCTCAATACCAGTATTTTACATGGATTACCATGCCTATCTGACCTCCACAACCGAGTAACTGGGTAATACAATACCTTTTGGTAAGACTGTTAGACTTTGGGGCTTTTGACTACCTGTAACGACTGTGAAAGATCCAGGAATAACAGCCAGAATCAATTTAGGAGGCACTGAGGGGTTTCAGTATGTGAAGAATTATCTTTATAAAAACTATTGTTTTATGAATGGGCTTATATGTGATTCATGCTTAAAAGACCTAGTGATGATTTAAATTTAAAATAAAGTCACTAACGTCTATCAAAAACAACAATATTCAATAATTAAATGTTTAGTGATACTAGTGACCTCACACAATCCATTAAATTTTATTTAATTTACAGTAGTCCATTTGAACACTTAAAATAATTATGTTGTCTTACAGTAATAAAGCTGAGTAATTTATGACGATGGTGTAGTTCCAACATTGTTAAAAGGTATCAATATTTGATAATGGCCGTAGCTAATGGATTTGTATAAAACATTACTAGATGGAGATTACATAAGGAGCAGTGTGGTGACCCAATGGTAACGGCCGCGACTTATAGGGGTTATGAACGTTTATCGATGAATAAAGTTAATCGAAATTAACAGTCGCTAATCAACTTTAAGCAACATTTATGAATAAAGGGGATGATTTGTATGTCGTTGGTTCGAACCCAGACAGATGCTTTACTTTGTGTAAATTATTTCATCACTGCTCTCAAAACGGTGAAGGGAAACATCATGAGGAAACCGGCATATCCTAGAACCAAGAATTCGAAGAAGTGACATCTACCAACCCGCACTGGGCCCGCGTGGTGGATTCCGGCCCACTCCCCTCTCCGAGAGGAGGCCTGTGTCCCAGCAGTGGGAACATTATAGGTTGATTATGCTATTACTAGATATGTTGTTGAGCAACGTTGCCACTGCTGGGGATAATGGCTAGGTAAAGATATTGTAGAGTCGTGGTGATAACTGTAAATTGACCAAGATTATGTCTTAAGATGTCGCAATTTAATTTCGATGCTTCCTAAGTATGTATACACACGAGCAACACGCGTCAACGGCAGAGGCAATTACGGCCGTCGACGCGTCGGCAGCTGCCGTCGACAACCAACGTGCCGCTCGTGTATTTGAGTACGGTGCTCAAATACACGAGCCGCATGTTGTCTACGGCTGCAGTTAACTCTGACGTTGATGCGTGTCGTTCCTGTGTATGAGCACTAAGCAGACATGAATACGCGCAGCGCACTTTTACTGCCAAATATATCGACTTTGCCCCCACTTGCAATAAAGTCGAAAATACATTATTTAATCATCAGCCTATACTCGCAAACATTATCATGAAAACACGAGCTTTTGAATCAGTTTTGTTGTAGGTGACAATCTGTTCAAACCATTTCAAAATGACTCGTGTAGAGATTAAATAATGACGCAAGGATAGATAACACCACTTGTTACTTAAGCCAATCAATAGACACATGGTCATATAAACACTTCAGACGCAAAACTTCTTCAGATTAAGCTACACTTAGGATTATATCAAGGATGCTCAGCTATTGCAATCAGAATGGCATACAAATACATCTATACAGGGTGGCAGGGACATCGACGCGCTAACTGTAACCATGGATTCAGCCCATGAGTTTAGACCCCATACCGTCGAAATTTTTCGCCGGTTATCAAAAAAAAATCTTCTGTTTCATAGAAAAGTGCAATACCTACGCGGTCAAAATGTATGGAACAGCAATTATTTTTTTTTAATAACCGGCGATAAATTTCGACGCTATGGGGTCTAAACTCTGTGCTGAATCCATGGTTACAGTTGCGTCGATGTCGGATACCACCCTGTAAAGATTCAAAACAAATGCCCATAAAAATAGCACCAACTTCAGAGCATATTATTCCTACGCTGGAAATTTTATAATCTTTCACACAGGTCGGTGCTTTCCAGGCTCAAGGTTCATGTTCGTAGTACGGGTACAAATTGGTGACACATATCATGAACACAGCTAAAAGACAAATTTTATTTTAACGAGTGTTATTATAGTTCACGTCAAACTTTATGGCGGCTCTGAAGTGCGCTCCTCGCTGCGTAGTACCCCACCCCTCACCCCCGCTGACCTATGAATTTGTTACTGCGCAGCGACTCGCCTCATGTTCCGAGTCGCCATAAAGATTGAATCGGGCTGTACATTTCAAAATCTGTACCCGGCATTAGAATATGCTCCGAAACACTGACGGCCCGGCCTGCAATACATATGTGTGTGTTTTCAAGCAATATTTTCGGGACACTGAGCCCGGTTGTCAGGGTTCGGAAGGCCCTGACCCCGATATCTGTGAATAAACACTTTTTCATCGTTGGCAATGTCAGTATCTGTGTTAATACCACTTCAACCAAATGTGAGCAAAGTTTCAAGTAAGTACTTTGCTTACAAGTGATTGAAGTGATATTAACATATTAGAAAGAACAGCTTCTCTTCACGACTCAAACGGTCAAACGCACGTCCAAGGTAACGATTTGACTTTGACAGCACCTTTAGGGTCAGCGCAGACCGATGCAGTGGCAAAAAAGCGAAACATTCCATAACAACTGAAACCGATTTTATTTACATACATATGGCATTATATTGGCATACGGCCGCCACCATGGCCCACGCACAATAGTCCACCTGAAGGACAAAGTGCGGTAACAAAACCCGTAACATAGAAAACATAGAATATAGCACACAGCTGAAATATTGTATAACCGTAAGACGAGGTAAATAGGGATGCTATTTCAGCTGTGTGCTATATTCTATGTTTCAGGGGTGAATCGGGACGCAACTTTAAAAGGGATTTTAACATTGAAATAATATCGTTTTTTGCCAAAAAGGACTGTAATGTATATGCTGTATTATAATTAACGATAAAGTGCCCTTGTTGGCAATTAACTATCCCTGCATCCCTATTCACCCCGTTACATGGTACTTAAAAACAAAAAAAGCTGCCCGAAGCGTCGTCGGTTGGTGCAGGGCGAAGATAATGTATCTCTCAGAAACTCGCACAGAAGCATGGCGCTCGGTATGCCTAGTAAACTGCTCTTCGCCGTCTCCACGTCGTTCTGTGCTGACACTTATTTCGCGTTACCTTGTACTGTTGACCGTACATTTTTGTAGGCACTTTTCTTCAACACCTCTTTCCTAACGCCTTACAGAGCTAGGCAATCAGATAGAAGTGCTGACTGTAGGCGAAGGGGACGGTAGTGGGGAAGAAGACGATGAAAGCGTACCGGTATGCAGTGTGGGGCGGGAAGCGAGTACTGATGACGTATGTGCTGACGCCGCCGTGGCGCCGCTGCACGATAAGCCAAGGAGAGATAGCTCGCCTAGTCAGGTGAGTACTGTTACCATGGCAACACCCCTAATGCAAATTGTGATCATGTTCTGAGAGATTAGACCACAATCTGACTGGAGCCTAACCTCTAGTAACCAGTACAATAATTACGTAGCACAATATCAGTCATAATCTCAATCATTTTGAATTATATTGCTAATCCACTGCGTCATATGTTCGAAAAATTTGTCTGCTCAACAACGTAAATAACGCAATGAATGTTGTTGAACTGTCAAAATGAAAGCCGTACTGTTAGTGTGCTACGCAATTAGCCTACTGGCCTGTCATACCATGCCAGTATTTACTGGTATGCGAGGACAGGCATAAGCTATATTATGAGTTATTTTTTAGAAAAATGAAAGGATTTACTAAGAAGCATAAGCTACTGTCAAGTTATGGTCAAAATTGTCGTTTCGACGATATTTCAGACCACTCTTCGACAGTAACATAAACCTTGCAAAAAAGATCAACCTCGCCAGCAGAAATTCATTCAATTTGAATTTCTGCTGGCGAGGTTGATCTTTTTTCTGGCAGTTATTATTGTTTGCTATTGAAGCTTTTTACGTGCACGTCTTTCTACATCGTTCTCACATGTATAAACTTCTCCTTGAATGATGTAACCAATATTTTGATTTAAAAGGGTGTCCGTGGAGTCTCTTGCCCGTTCTTCTCCATAGGAATCTACTACGCTTTGGAATGGGCAACTAGCTTCATCTTTTTGACTGCACAGGCATTTTTGAATTGTCAAGGGGTCGGCCCTTGACAATTCAAAAATGCCGGCTTAGCATGAGTATGAGCAGTACTAACTGACCAGGCAACTTTCAACAAGCTTTTATAAAAGTATGGTTTTCTTACATGTATATTAAAATCTTCCCATAACAGACAGCAGAAATAGAAGGCTCAGTGGAAGGCGCAGTGGAAACGTTCGTGGTCACTCCAGCAAAACATGGCACGCTATACAAATGTCGCATCGCCCGCGATCGTAAGGGCATGGACCGGGGGCTTTACCCTACCTACTTCTTACACCTCGAAAAGGATTATGGGAAGAAAGTGTTTTTGCTGGCTGGTAAGTGAAAAAACCTTTTACATATTTATTTTTAGAACGGCGGCGGCGATAGAATGTGTAATCTGCATTCGCGACATATTCGCCAGAAATGTAAACATATTGAGTTTATGGAAAAATAACTTTAATTCGACGGCACGGTTGGCGCAGTGGTTAAGCGATTGACTGCTGCGCTGCGTGTCGCGGGTTCGATTCCCGCACGGAACAAATATTTGTATGACCTACATGTATTTGTTCCGAGTCTGGGTGTTTTTCTATCTATAATATGTATGCATTTACAAAAAAAAATGTATATAAGTAGTTTATCAGCCATCTTGTTACCATAACACAAGCATTAGGTTGCTTAGCTTGGGACTAGATGGCGCTGTGTGAAATGTCCAGGGATATTATTATTATTATTATTATTATTCCTACAAAATAAAGTTCAGTTTCGCTACAACTTCTAACTTTTTCAACAGTGCTAGTCACTCTGAAATCGACTTAAACATCATTAAAATAAAGTTGATATTTGTTTAACTTGAAATAACGTCAATTTGTATTTATGTTTATAAATAAAATTTGAATATAGAGGTCTGCTGTCTCACGAAAACAATACTGGCTGGTTGTTAAAAAAAGATCTTTTCGTACAACGACTCAAAGGATTATCCGGACTCCACTAAAAACGTAGTATTCAAATAAGCTGCCACTTTAATTTGTCAATTCTTCGGGCTAACTCGGGTTACCTTGGTTTTCCGGACGGATCTCTTCATTTCTGATTCGATCACGTAGGAAAACTCCAAGCATAGCCCTCTCCACTGCCCTTTAGGTGGCTTTCGGTCTTCTAATGAGGCCCATTGTGAGCGATCACATTTCAGTGCCATAGGTTATCACTAGCAACACGCACTGGTCAAAAACTTTCATGAATGTTCTAGGTAGCTGAACTTGCGACCAAAATTCGTGTCTTCTTACAGTCTATTTCTTTCACAAATATTGAAACAAGAATGTATTTTTTTACAGCATAAATATTCATAACCATAACTGGCGAAATGCGGGGTGTACCGTATGCAGGGCCGTCTTTAACCTATTGGAGGCCCTGGGCACATTAGGATCACGGGGCCCCCCTGTGTAGATAAGAGATAATAAAAGAAACATACTAATATTTCATAACGGGGGGGGGGGGGGGGGGGCTAGAAACTTATTATAAATCGCACTGCAGATTTTGTCATTAAATCGGGTACTAATAACATAGTAAAAGCAAACAAGTAGGACATCTTCCTACATTCGCACCGCGCGCGGTTTGTATGTGAGCGCGCTCTACGTATGCGTAGTCGCACGCACACACTGACAAAATTTATCGCTGCTAAAGGTGCGTGCGCCAGTCCTGGCTGTGACGCCGGTAATATCGCCCGCGCCTGCGCACGCTTCGCCGCTGCCCTGCTGCTCGTAATAAATAATTTGTACGTGTACCTACCTACCTCCTTTAACTACAAAGACTTCATAATCATTTCATTTTATTTGAATAAATACATGATTCAGTAAAACCACGTTTTTATTAGTCATATTTCGATCGTAATTTTTCAAATAACTAAACAGATAACATGACGTAGGCAATGAAAAAAATTTAGTCGGCTCTGGTCTATGTACTTACACACGGCTACACGTCAAGCTATACTTAACCAGTTTGTCTTGGCCTCACTTTGTATGATATTTTCTCACAATGAACGGTCAGCTAATACTGGTTCTGCATAGCTTGATGTGTAGCCGTGTGTAGAAAAAATAATTAAAAAAAACTTTGTATTAAAGGTCCCTGATGCTTACCCTACAGGGGAACATTGTTTTGTATAGAGATTGACTATGCATTTTTGACGATTGAATAAAGTATAAGTGACAGCCCTACGAGTTTAGGCTATTATCGCTCGCTCGGGGCTTGAGTTGGCCTACTTGTTTTTTTTATTATGCTAATAATGAATAGAATGGAAGTGGCTGCAAAGAATGTTTTTTTATGAGAGCAGGTCGGGGTCCCTGACGATCACGGGGCCCTGGGCACTTGCCCAGACTGCCCAATGGAAAAGAGGGGCCTGACTGTACGGTACACCTGCCCAACACTTTGGGGAAACAAGGCGTGATTCCAAAATTAATATGTAAATGAGAACAAAGTTAATGCCTAAAAACAAACTACCATAGTGTTAGAAAGTATCGTGTCTAGGTTATGGCTTGAAACGTTAAAACGCTTAGTGATTGATGACTGCTAACGCCCTTTCTCTGTTAATAGTTCAAATAAAAACATTACGGTATAAGGAAGGTCAATGTTTATCAATAATTAACATCGAAACTACTTTGTTTCACATTTCCATTCATATTCATTGGTTCTCTTGATTAAATACAAACATCGATTTCAATTATCGAAATTATTGGATGTAAATACAACCGGGTATTTCAATTAATTTGATGTCATACGGCTAGACCATAGGTTGTCAATGTGGCTGGGGTAGACTGGATGCAGAAGGCAGAGAGCAGGGTGTTGTGGCGCAGTCCGAGAGAGGCCTATGTCCAGCAGTGGACTGCGATAGGCTAAGTTGATTGATAGGTTCTCAACATGGGCCATAACGCCCCTCGTGGGCGCTAGAGTCTTTCAGGGGGCAGTAGAAGACCCAAAGCAAATTTTATATCCTATCTTACGACTATATAATATTACTCGTATAAATATAATCGTGGCAATAGCTGTTTGAGATTCGCGACAGATGATAAGTATAAAAAATAGGGGGATACTAAAAAAATATTCTCAGTGTGGTGGGCCAAATAAAGTTAAGAACCTCTGCGCTAGACTGAAATGGGCTATTACTAACTAATAATAGTCTTTATTTAGGCCATAAAAACTCTTAAAATACTAATGAATTACACTGTGGAGACCAAAATTAATCAATTAAGTAAATTGAAGCCAGTCAAATTGACGAACTATTTTTAACTTGGCTTGTCGTTGTACCTACATTACTGCTATGACTAAGCCTGTGTACGATTACACTTCTGCCTAGACATTGTCCGATTTCGTAGTCGGAAAGTGACGTCACTTTCCTGGTAACCGATTGAGTTCAACGTAATAACAGTCTTCATCATAGTTCTGCCCATTTCCCATTTTATTTGGATTCGGTGCAACGTCGTCTCTGCGATTGGATATCTTTACTTGCTCTTTGGCAGAATCCCAGAGGGTGTCACTTAGCATATTGTCCTCTGTATGACTTGCCCCCGCCCCGACCCTTGCTCGAGCCAGCCCGCGCCGCTGAGCCTGTAGTTTCAAATTCATCTCTAAATAATTGCGATCCAGTCTGTCCCTTGCTGCCCTCTCCCAGCGACGCCCTAAGCCGAGGTCCGTACTCCACAGGGTAAGTTTTTTAAGCCCTGGCTGGAGGCCTTAATTTATTGAGGGATGCCTCCACAGGCAAGCTCGGTTGCCTGCTTGCAGTTCAACCTGTCGGTGGAACTGCAAGAAGCCATACAAAAAAAAAAATGAATTGTGCCCGTACTCAGAGTCGTTACTTAGGACTTGCTATACACGTTAATCGACAGGTAAAGATTTGGATCCTGTCAGTCAAAATATGACAGTTTAAAACATTTCATTTTTGTTGGTGGTGGTTTTTAATTGGGTTTTGGGTGGCGTCTCTGAGTGTGGAATTGTGACTCTGTTGTTGCATTCGGTTCCCGTATTGGTTCATCTGTAAAAACAGACTTGGATGAAAATGGCACACAGATAGTTTTTAACCAGGATTAACACATAGGATACTTTTTATCCCGAAATTCCCACGGGGTCGAAACTTATGTGGGTGAAACCGCGGGGCGCAGCTAGTTTATTATAAACATTTCAGATAGGTACCCCTCATTCTTCACTTCTAACAGCGCTGTACCATACAATCAACAATTTTTTTCCATTTCTAGCGCGCAAACGCAAGAAATCCGCCACATCAAACTATCTAATATCGACGGATCCCACCGAGCTCACGCGCACAGCCGACAGCTTCGCCGGCAAACTTCGCTCGAACCTACTGGGGACCGCGTTCACTGTGTATGATAATGGCAAGGCGTGGAGGAAACACGACCATGCTCACACGAGACACGAGTTGGCAGCTGTTGTTTATGTAAGTAGCACAAGTTACTCTTTTATTACTTCGGAAGAAAAGGCGACTCCGCTTTGGAGTGTAATTGTCGTGCTGTTCCACAAACGATGGGGCACTTAATATCATATCCTGTGTGTCCTGTCAGCTGCACGATGTAGGTACTGATGGACGCTGGGGATGGCGCCAAACAAGTCGCCGAATCCTGGGTCGAGTCCATTTAGATTGCTATCGACACGTTAAGAAGACTTCGGAAATGACAAGTCTTCCCTTTAGTTATTCATCGAAAGTGTCAAGTCGTGTGGGCTGTGGTAGGCCACCACCATAACAGAACTGCCTGTTTATTCTGTAAACATCTCACCGTGAAAACTTAGGTGAAGTGAGCGTGGAGTGAGCTGTCATTCCAACCAATGCTAGGGATTGACACTATTAACAGCTCACTCTAAGCTCACCTCACCTAACTTTTCACGGTGAGATTTTTACAGAATCGATCGGCTGATGCTAAGACATCTCACTTCATCTAAGTTTTCTCGATGAGATTTTACCAGAATAGAACGGTTGCACCCTAATTGCGTAAAACACTATCAACCACAATCTAAATCATTTTGCAGGATATTGCTATTCAATCTTAATATATAATAAATTACGTGTCATGTTGTTTGTCCGCAATGGACTCCTAAACTACTTAACCGATTTTAATCAAATTTATACACCGTGTGCAGTTTGATCTAACTTGTAAGATAGGATAGCTTACATCTCAATTTATGGTCGCAATATTATTTTATTGCAAATTATTTGTCTATTATTGGACAGTCCCAATTATCTGTTACCTCCAAACGATTCTAACTAGGTCAGCTAGTTGCTTTATATGTTCGAAAACTTTGTCTGCTCAACAACGTTAATTGTTGAACTGTCAAAATGAAAGCCATTCCTACTGTTAGTGTGTAACTCAATTACCCCGCTGTATAGGTTACGTTCTGTATTTGGTTACGTAGGCTCTCTGCGGTTAGGTACACAAGTTTTCCTCTTAATTATTGATGACAGATGAATGACGTCAGTGCTTCGAGACGTCTTACTTAGGACACGTGCAGACTTGGAGAATAATGTTTTTCAACATCTAATGTTTTCATAAATATTCTATCTAATTTTAAATTCATAATAAAGATGTTTGAATAAATTTACACATCGCGTCGTTGGTCTACAGCACCCTAATTGCGTAACACACGATCAATCAGCCATTTACAATCTACGTCGCCGCGAATCTCTTAGGGAACTATTTAAAAGGGTTAATATTATGACGGCACCTTGCCAATTCATTTATGAAAATATTATGTATGTAAGAAAAAATCAACATCTTTTTAATAAAATAAGTGATAGACATAATTTTAATACTAGAAATAAAGATAAATTAGATCAACCTTTTGTCAGATTATCTAAAGTACATACATCTTTTATGGGGTACTGTGTTAAATGTTACAACAAAATACCTTGTGACCGCGATGTTTTTTTGTTTTTCGCGTTGCGAAAGGGGGCTAGACAGAAAAAATTAAGACCAAAAGTTGGAACGCCACTTTTGCTATAGTTGAATAATAACAGCGGAGCGGTTGAAGGTTCAGTAGTTAAGGCACACTTGCCGCGGTCGGTTCGACCACCATCCATTACATATTGAGACACGTTAAGCCGTTGATCCCGGCTGTCATACGTGGAATTTTGACAGTCGTTACGGGTAGTCAGAAGCCCAAAAGTCTGACAACCAGTATTACCAAGGCGTATCGTGTTACCTAGTAACTGGGTTTTAGAGGTTAGATAGGCAGTCGCTCCATGTAGAATACTTGTATTTAACTGCATTTGGTTATACTGGAAGCCGACCCCAATATTTTGGGAAAGGCTTGGTGGCAGACTTACCTTGTACTTCTTTCCTTCGTTTCTTCTTTTCTTTTTGTTTTTCTTTCCTTTCTTTTTTTTTTCTTTGCAAAAAATAATATTCTATCTATCTTTTGTTGTCATATTACAAGTCATAATTCTCAATTACAGGACACCAACGTCTTAGGATTCAAAGGACCAAGAAAAATGACAGTCATCCTCCCTGGAATGACGCCAGACCGCCAGCGGGTCACGATCGCACCGCAAGACGACAGCGAAACACTGCTAGAACGACTCAAAAGCCAAACTCTAGACGACATTGTCGTTCTACACAACAAAACCCCTGTTTGGAACGATGAGACACAATCCTATGTACTGAATTTCCATGGAAGAGTTACCCAGGCAAGTGTCAAGAACTTTCAAATCGTACATGACTCTGAGCCAGATTATGTTGTAATGCAGTTCGGACGCATATCAGAAGATGTATTTACAATGGATTATCGGTATCCGTTGTGTGCGCTACAAGCGTTCGGGATTGCTCTCAGTTCGTTTGACAGCAAGCTGGCTTGCGAATAATCTCTTTTTATGTTTGTACAGTCACTAAAAGAGATAAATAACCAGGGTCGTCGAATATAGTTGAAGTTTAGTAAGAAACCGATGGATGTTTTCTAATGAAATTTAATTTGATAAATAAACTGGTTGTTTTCTATTAAAAAAATTAAATTTTATTCGTCATAAATAAACTGGTTGTTTTCTATTAATAAAATTAAATTTTATTCGAAAACATCCATCGGTTTCTTACTAAACTTCAACTATATCCCACGACACTGGTTACTTATCTCTTTTAGTGACTGTACATTGCATTGTGGTTGTCGCATTTATTTGCCGATTTTTTTTATCAAGAGGCTTTAATTGTTGAAAAACGTCGCATCTATACTTACAACCTTTTGAAGTAAGCTATAAGACTATATGAAATCGTCATCACAAATACTGTTCTCTAGCCGACCGAGACAATTTGACAACTGGGTGCAATCAAATGATCAATGTGTATTAAAGGTCTATGCGAATTGCGGCCTCCATCGATTATAATTCTGTAAATACATATTTACAACGTACAACTTAATACTGACCAGCAAACTGCAAAAAACGTAAGAAAATTTGAATTTCGCGGGCTACCTTGGAGCATCCGCCTTAGCTTGGTCGGTTAATATGAGTACTTAGCCCCATGATGCACATAAAATATTGTGTTATTATTGTAACCAAACGCACATAATTTAGTTTTCGGTGCTTGTTGTGATGTAGGTTGTGTTACTCCGTGTTACGACTTTCATCGACGATGTTTGAACGAAGTCTGTAGTGTAGTGGTGTTTATATAGCCTAGAAAGGCTATGTTTGGGAAATATGACCTTTTTAGTCATAAGACTGTTGGAGCTAAAATGGCTTGACACACTATTTCGAGCAGTGGGTATTGGCCCCGACTTACGAGGTTTTGATCGTGAGTTCAAAACCTAGACAGGCGTTTCACTTTGTGTAAATCTAAATCATTTCATCACCACTGCTCTCAAACCGTTGAAGAAAACATCGCGAGGAAACCGGCAAGTCCTGGGACTTAAAATTCCAAGACATGTGACATCTACCAACCCACACTGGGCCCGCGTGGTAGATTACAGCCCACTCTCTCGAAGAGAAGAGGCCTGTGTCCCAGCAGTGGGAACATTTTAGGCTATGCTATACTATTTAGAGCATTTTGGCTTTTATGAAACTCTAAAAATGCCAAAATCCACATAACTTAATATTGGCCAAAACGTTAGTTGGATCACTTGGCATCTAAGCTATCCATTTATTCATCGAATGTAATACCATCTCTCGAAAAATGTCATACGTAAGGTTGGTGCCTTAACAAAAAAAATAGCAACAGTGTCACGTTGAGAAATTATCTACTTTAATAGTTTTTTTTTTATTCCGCGAAATCTCTAGAATCTATACAAATAAATAAAATGGAAGTGTCTGTTTGTAATGTCAAAATAACAGCCTTTTACTAAATGCATATGAAATACAATTTTTAAAGTTTCTGTTTGTCCGAAACGGCTGGATCGATTTTGATGAAATTTGGTATGGGGAGATTTTGAGCCCTAAAAATAGACATACGCTATTTCTATCGACATACCTACCACTCGGTCGAAGCCCCGAACGGAAGTTAAAAAAAACGGTTGGCCACTCTTGCTCCGACAGTCTGTAGACATGGTCATATTTCTCAAGCATAAAATTAAGTGTAATTTAATGTGGTCCAAGGTAAAAATCCAAGGAAAATTGCACATATACATGTACTTTCATATCTATTCTTTTCTAACTAGATATTATGTATCTGCAATGAGGGAATTTATTTTATAACAACTCGTTTTACTGTAGCCGCAATTACATACTTTTTTCGCTTTTGTAACAAATTAATTAATTAATGAAATATGAATTAAAAAATAATGTATATAAAAAGTATTTATATATTATAAAAAAAATCTGAATGTTGTCATTATAAAAAAAAAACATAGTTATTCAAATATGTATGGTTTCAGGCGGGAAAGTCGACGCTTATTTGATAGTGTTTGTTGTTTCACAACTGTGTATAATTTTATGAATTACGGTGTGAATAATGTTCCTTCGTTACCTGAATACGCACATGCTTGCACATTATTATTAATACAAAAAACAAATCTTATGTAACTGGGTATCTGTAAATACCTAACTTATGTATTATGTAGTCAAGACAGTAGGCAATCGTTCAACTTGTTTGCTCATGTATTTATGTGAATTCAAAGCTCACTTTTTGCTCAGTATTCTTGTTTGTTCACAAAGCTTATAGTCGACGAGCTAGTAACGAATTCTGGGAAGGTATATTAGGCGTTTTATGTTGTAGTAGGAACATAAAACGCCTAATATACCTTTGAAGAACTTTTACTATGGGACCAAAACTGAAATCGCAAAAAAAATCATCTGTTCCCTACATTTGTGTTCGCATAACTCGTCAAAATATAGGGAGCAGCTGATTTTTTTTTTTTGGCGATTGCAGGTTTGTTCCTATAGTAAAAGTTGTTCATAATGATGAGTACAATGACATCTTAAGAGGTTGTTGGTGTTTTACAAATAACCCTGTATAAGTAAATAAATAAGATAAGTTCTCAGTCGTATAAATGCGACTGACGTGTCACGGCACGGGCACGAAAACATTTGTCTTATTAATCCGACTGGGGCGGTCATTAGGTTAAAAATGAAATTATGGTCTACTACGCAACATTTTAGAGAACCTTGACTTAAATACGTTCCCAAAATTGGTTACCAGCTCTTGGACTATTGACATAACATGACGTCATAACTTCGCATGGCCAAATAAGTCTATTGCCATAATATTCTGAACCAATCAACAATTAATATGTACAAACTATTCTTAAGCATCACGTAGCGTTAGTTTTGTATACTAGTCAACTTAGCGTTTAGTTAATTTTAATTTAGCACTAATATTCATGATTTGAATGCACAAATTATTTTTAAGTCTGTGCTTTAATTATTTGGTGCTTTGATCAACTTTAGCACTAGATTCAAGGATTATGAACAAAAACACATCGTTCAAGTGGCCGCGATTGCATGTAAATTAATTAAAAACCTTTACTTTCAGTCATAAAGTTTATTATTGTTTGCAATATATTTACTACTTTGATTGAAAAGTAAAAAACGTATTTTTTTTAATAACACAATAACACAACTTAATTTCTAAGCAAAGTTGGCAAAATAAAACCACAAGCCCTATTTGTGGCCTTATTTTTCCAGCCGTTTTTAAACCGCTCATCGGAAATCTAGTACTAGTTGATCGAAGATTTGGTGTCATAAAATAATGTACAAATGTTTAAATTCTGCTGTTGTAACACATGAATTGATTTTTTGTAGATGCTTCCTACATTATTTTGGATGTTATGCAACCAATGAACAATGATTTTCTAAGTCGCAACTGTAACATTCTTTACTTGATAAAATTCTATACGAATCATGTGTCGCAATATTTTACTTTAACCCCCAATGGATATGTTAGCCAGTAGTTAAACCACACCAGTATTATTTTTAATATTATAAAATTTGAACCATTTATTTATAGATCTGACAATAATATTGTACATTGTATCCACTGCCTTCTCCCTGAAAATTTTGAATAAAAAAAAATACATTTGTTTTATCAAACAAATGTTTATAAAATTGACTATTAGAATAAATAAATGTGCCTATAATTAGGTTACGTGTTTAGATAGCTAAATGGGGAAAAAAACGTAAATGAAATTTGTAAAATAATTAATGAATAAAATGTCAACGCGTCTATGTAATAATACCATGAGCTTCTTGTAGTTGATCGTGTTAAACTAATATTCTCATTGTCACTTCAAACGTAAATAAGTTCTATGGCGCTGATTCCCTTCTTCACTAACTAAACTAAATTTAAGTTCAGTGCATCTTTTTCTTTCTATTACATTAAGAAAAGGACAGAAGATAAATATTACTTTAGTCCTGTCAAATTTAGATACTCCATAGCAAGTTTAGACAAGATTAAAAACATGGCTACTAAAATGCGTCAATTTACGTCAGGCGCTGACTAATTTGACAGGACTAAACTAATATTTATCTTCTGTCCTTTTCTTAATGAAATAGAAATAAAAAGACGCACTGAACTTAAATTTAGTTTAGTTTGTGAACAAGACAATCGCCAATGTTTAAAGAACTTTTTGGTTTATAGTATAAACGAAAAAGTTCATTCTATGAATTGCATCCTTTAAAAAATGTTTTGAATTCTTCACTTTTTAGTCTTTCCTTCTACAGCCTAAACTCGGCTGAAACTTCAAGCAGGTACTTACAGTAAGTACTTAATCTAATCTGTACCTACTCTGTCTCCAAATTGTCTCAAATACAATGATCTCAACTTCACCAGGCAGCAATCTGCATTGACTGTCTTAACACTGCCAGAATGAGATAAAGTTGAGAAAATTAGTTGAAATTGCATTTCTGTTCGTCCCCAAATTGAGACTTGATAATGGTAAGGCCTATGGCATCCATTATCAAATTCCAGCTGTGCGATTCTGTAACCATCTCACCGTGAAAACTTAGGTGAAGTGAGCGTGGAGTGAGCTGTCATTCCAACTAATGCCAGGGATTGACACTATTGACAGCTCACTCTAAGCTCACTACACCTAACTTTTCACTGTGAGATTTTTACAGAATCGATCGAATCGATTAGCTTTGTCGAGTGTTTTGTGAAGTTTAGTAATTTTGCCAATCATGTTTGTCGTTCTTTCGATTGGCCAGACTCTAAGTATACACCAACCACATTGATGGAAATGTGGTGTAGACAGGTCATACAAAGAGACCAGTGAGTACCTATTACGTGGCATATCGGTGTTATCGACTCGAACATTAGCCCGCACCTGTGGTAACAAAACCAGTATAAGCTGGCTTCTGATTCTATCGAACCTCCATACTACACTAGGCCAGCTAAAGGTCAAAGTGTTACCACCAAAGTGTAGACTACGTAACTGTACAGCCCGATTCAAACTTTATGGCGGCTCGAAAGTGCCAAAGTGTAGACTACGTAACTGTACAGCCCGATTCAAACTTTATGGCGGCTCTGAAGTGCGCTACTCGTTGCGCAGTACCTGGGTGAGGTACTGCGCAACGAGTCGAGAACTCACCCCCGCCGACAGGTGAATTCGCAGCGACTCACCTCATGTTCCGATCCGCCAGTTTTAATCGGGCTGTACATGGAGTTTGGCAGCAATTAAAGATGTAAAATTTTCTTTAGTTAGGCATTTACACATAAAATGACAACTTCATTTGATAGAATTGTAAATACTAAAGTATGAATTTTGGTGTATTGTGCCTTTGGTAACGATAGGTTAAATGTTTGTGCCTTTTATTTTCATGTTTACTATGTATTTTGTACCTGAAGCTTTTCGTAGGCACAGAACTAAACCCCCCCCCCCCCCTTTACTAGATGACAAATCGCTTTTTACACCTTGAAGATGTTAGATTACTTAAGGCAACTTTTACAAGAAAAGCTGTCTTTAGGGTTAGAATAGTCGTAGTAGTGAATGAATGTTCCGTAAAATAATTGAAATTGTGTAAATTAATATAAAATAATAGTCTTTTTGTAAAAATTCATGAGAATGTCCATTTAATTGACTTGTGAATTTATATAAAATTTTGCTCATAGTAATTGTGCAGTTTGTGTATAGTTAAATGTTCTAAAAATAACTTGAAACCTGCTTGCTACAATAAATATTAAAATCCTTGACCGTCGGATGGTAGAAAACGCCAATTATTTTGCCATTTATTTCTACAATAGTATAGGCAAATTTTATTTCAGTTGACATAATATTATTAATAATAATACTTACCCAATCATGTCTCTAAAGTATTTGAAATATGAATTTAACATTATTGATGTAAATTATTCTTTACATTTTTTTATGTATAAAATATTTGTGATATCTATTGTAAATAAAATAGTGATGTTAAACTGAAATATTGAACACAATTATTTCTAAGCAATGACTTGTAATTTATTTGTGTTACTAGTAAAGCACTGCATTGAATGTCCATTAAAATATTTTTTTTTGTCTTTGATATCATTTTTTGGTTCTCGTGAAAGATCATGACGTTTGTAACTTATAATCATGACATAATATTATTATTATTCCTGTGATGAATATTGTTCAACATTCCTTGTTTTTAGTACAAAAATCATGGTTTTTTTTATCAATAAATTGTAATGGTGCAACATTTAAAATCTTTTATTTAATTTCCTAGTTCTATGATAGTTATGCAAAATACCTTAATATTTTGAATGCTGATATCTCGAATAAAGTCATCATCTGCCTAGCCTTTTCCCAACTATGTTGGGGTCGACTTCCTGTCTAACCGGATGCAGCTGAGTACCAGTATTTTACATGGAGCGACTGCCTATCTTGTTAAAAACTGACCCTTCTTGCAAACCTCATGCTGTGAGAATAGGCGACCCTTCAAGTAAACTTCACTTTTGGTTAGCACATCACATTTTATTACTTCCCATATCAAAACAATATTAACTTATCTATCAAAATAAGGTCACACAAAACTAAACATCTAACATAATATATAAAACTCTCCATTCGACTCATAGACCTGAGACACCCCTTTCGAATCTATTCCAAACTGCTTTATGACAACATAATCTTTTTATAAACCATAGACATAAAACCTGCCAGTAATTCAATAACATAAAATTCTATTAAGCTACTATTACAACATCCCCTCTGAATTTTATGTTTCTTACAATTAGAATAACATCTCTTATATAACTCCCATCAACTCATTAAACAAAATAAAACCCAGCTTAATTAACCCACCCAACATAACTAAATACAACAAACAAACTTTTGAATTAATTAGTCTAAACACCTTACTTAACTAACTTAAACATTAAACATTTCAAATTAATTCTCAAACAACCTTATATTCTAATAAACCTACATAACTCATCACATTACAGAATGTCCTTTACGTATCACTCACTATACACTGTCTCAATCTCAAAAACTTTGTTCTGTCCAGTGGTTTAGTTAATATATCTGCCAAATTATTTTTAGTCGAACAATAATGAATTTCCAACAAATTCTTATCTATTTTTTCCTTAATGAAATGATATTTAACATCAATATGTTTGCTTCTTCTATTCAAAATTCCATTTTTAATCAATACTATAGCCGATTGATTATCAACAAACAACTGTGTTTTTGGTAATTTATTTGTCAACTCGTAGATCAAACTCTGAATGTATAATAGGTCTTTAATACACTCGGCTGCAGAAATATATTCAGCCTCAGTACTGGAAAGAGCAGTGACTGACTGTTTACGTGAACACCAATGAATTGGACCACCACCATAAAATATAATAAAACCAGTCGTACTTTTTCTAGTATCAGGATCACCTGCAAAGTCTGCATCACAATACGCTTTTAAAGTTAAATCGTTACCACGAACATACTGTATACCACTGCTAACTGTATTTTTAATATACCTAAAAAGGTTCTTAATATTTGTAAAATCATTCAAGTTAGGATGTTCTTGATGTCTACTACAATAACCAACATGAAAAGCCAGATCCAGTCTTGTTTTATTAACCAAATACAACAATGAACCAATCAATTGTCTATATCGATGCACATCATCAACTCCCACTTTCCCCTCTTGATGTGTATCGACTAAAATATCTGGATGACTACTATCTTTTAAGCTTTCATATTTAAACTTCTCCAAAATTTGATTTATATAACTTTCCTGATAAATCTTAATAGAGTTTCGTTCTACTTTAATATCAAACCCTATAAACTTTTCAGTCTTATCAAATTTCCGCATTTCAAATTCTGTTTCTAATTTATTAATAATTTTATTTAAATCAATCTCATTTTCACCAATCAAAATGCCATCATCTACATAAATAGCCAAATATATTTCTTTATCTTTATTTATAAACACACATGGATCTGATTTTAATTGTAAAAAACCCATTTTTTTCAAAAATTCCGTTAATCTCTTGTTCCACATAAGTGGTGCTTGTTTCAATCCATACAAACTCTTCTTTAATTTACATACTTTATTCTCTCTATCTTTTATATCATATCCTAAAGGTATTTCCATAAAAATATCCTCATTTAATTCTCCATATAAAAATGCTGTCTTTACATCAAATTGCTTAATTTTAAAACCTTTTTGAGCTGCAATCGCCAACAACAACCTAACACTAGTAGTATTTACCACCGGACTATATGTCTCCTTATAATCAATATTGTATTTTTGTAAAAAACCTCTCGCCACTAATCTAGCCTTATATCTTCCACCAGGCTTTATAGTAAATATCCATTTACTCGAAATTACTTTCCTATTATTTGCTTCACACTTGTTAACGATTTCCCAAGTCTTGTTTCTCTCTAAGGAATCTTTTTCCTCATTCATTGCTTGTTTCCATAAATCTTTATCAAAACTATTAAAAACATCTGTATAAGTCAAAAACGAAGTCTCTAAATCATAATCTTTCAACCTAGATGGCAATTTCCTTTCTCTATTCGGTAAAATCCGCAATCCATCATTAATAACTGGTTCAATTGCATCCTCAAACTCATCACTAATCTCAACTACTGTATCATCTCTAACTTCCCCTCTCAAACTATTATTTTCTTCAACACCAACTATGTCTTCAACACTATCTTCAAAAATCTCATTATCTTCATCACCAACTCCAACTATAACATCTTCAATACTGCCTTCAAAAACCTCAGCATCTTCATTACTAACTTCACCTCTATTTTCAAAAACTACTTTATCACCAACAACTCCATCACCACTATCATTACAAAAATCATCACCACCTTCACCACGAAAATCATCACCACCTTCACCACGAAAACCATTACCACCAATATCGACACTAACCTTTTTAAATAAATTTTCTAAATCACACTGTTTCACTCTACAATTACACATTTTCAAATAATCTGCAACATCACTCTTATTATTATTAAACACCACATCTCTCGAATAAACAATTCTAAAACTTGAAGGATCCCATATCTTATAACCGTTGTTAGTAAACCCTACTAAGAGCCCTTTGCTACTCCTGGAGTCAAGTTTATGTAACTGAAAATTATTTTTATAATATGCTAAAGATCCAAAAATGTTCAAATGTTTTAAACTAGGTATTCTATTAAACCACATTTCAGCTGGTGTTTTTACATTTATTGTATTTGCACTTCTGTTCAATAAATAAGCAGAAGT
Organism: Apamea anceps; assembly: GCA_951799955.1. Lineage (NCBI taxonomy): Eukaryota > Metazoa > Arthropoda > Insecta > Lepidoptera > Noctuidae > Apamea > Apamea anceps. The sequence continues at coordinate 5,335,833 of OX637509.1, forward strand.
TAAAACGGCTTCACCCCATAATACATGTGGTAGCTGCATATCAAAAAGCAACGCTCTGGTTCGTTCCATTAATGACCTGTTTAATCGTTCAGCTTTACCGTTCAGCTGAGGAGTATAAGGAATAGTGTAATCAATATTAATACCTTTGTTACTACAATACATTTTAAATTGTTTGCTAGTATATTCACCCCCATTATCACATCTGAATGTTTCAACTGTTGTTTTAAAATGATTTTCCGCCAAATTAATATAATTAGTTATTTTAGAAAACGCCTCGTTTTTATTTTTGATTAGAAAAACTTTAACAAAATGAGTATAATCATCCAAGAACGTAATAAAATATTTGTAACCATCCCATGTTTCTGTTTCAATAGGACCACAAATATCACTATGAATAATTTCTAAAGGCTTACTAGCTCTGTGTCTATTTGTTTTAAAAGATTTCCTACATAATTTTGACTGTATGCAGACTTCACAGATGTCAATCTCCTTTACCAGGCCTCTATCTATACCACGGACAAGATCCTTTGTCCTGTTAATAGGTACATGACCTAATGCACGATGCCAGAAATCAGCATTTATTTGACAAATGTTTACTGACCTTGAACATATGACTGGCTTGGTTTTAATATTCAAGTAATACAGACCGTCTTGCTTCAATTCACCGACCTCTATACATTCAGAGCCCTCACTTACGATATGACATCTCGTTCTGAAAAATTTTAGTAAATAATTATCATCAGCTAAGCTAGATACAGATATTAAGTTCTTCTTGAGTTGGGGAACACATAAAACATCTTTGAAAGTAATGTTTTCCGTATAAATGTTGCCCATAGTGTTGACATGGTGAATATTTCCATCTGCAGTCATAATTTTATAATTAATCTTCTTTGTATCTTTAAGATAACTATCGGATGTCACAATATGACTGCTGGTGCCTGAATCAATTACAAATTCAACCTCTGTTTCTGCACTATTATTTGCAAGGTTACATACATTTTGCTTTAGGCAGAACTTTGTGAAATGCGAGTCATTCTTACAGTTCACACAGTTAAACTTTATGTTACAATCTGCATGTCTGTGTCCACTCTTCATGCATTTATAGCATTGAGCTATGTTGTTATTAGCTTTACCGTCACCAGTTATTGTTCTGCAGAATCTTGCAATATGTCCCTTCTTACCGCATTTAAAACAACTCCTTACATGAAAACTGTTTCCAGTATGTTCTGCATTGTCAGATGTTGTAGGTTTTTGATCTTCAAAATTATGTGTAGATTCTCGTCTCATCCTTATTTCCAAATTTAATCTTGATATTAAGTTAGTCAAATTTTTCTCTGCTGATGCTGTACATTCCCAAGCTGTTCTAAAATGATATAGTTTCTCTGGTAAATTTGAAAGAATTTTTGACATTATTTCTCTATCATCAAACTTGTATCCTAAATTTCTTATTCTTGTCGCTTTATGTTCAATTTCTGCTATGTCCGTCATCAAATCTTTGTTTTCGAATTTAAATTTATAATATTCCTCTAATAAATGTGAAATTTGAGTATCTTCATGTCCTAGAAATAGTAGATCAAATTTTTCCAAAATTTCCTTGGTTGTTGTGCAATTAATTGCATATACCATATATTTGTCGCTAATAGCGCATATAATCATTAATTTAGCTTTTGCATCCTTTTTATTAAAATCTTTCTTTGTTACCGCGTCGTTATCCAAAACAGAATCGAGCTCCTTAGCTGTCAAAAATAGCAATAATTTTTGTTTCCATAACAAGTATTCTGACTCGTTTGTCAGTTTTGACAACTTTAAATCGTCAGTCATTTTTGCGAATTTTTTAAACAATTTCTTTTTGAATTTTAACTTTTACTCCAAAACATTTTCTTGGGCTCTTCTTTTGTTGTTTCTCACAACATGAGCTCTAGCCCATTACCTGTTAAAAACTGACCCTTCTTGCAAACCTCATGCTGTGAGAATAGGCGACCCTTCAAGTAAACTTCACTTTTGGTTAGCACATCACATTTTATTACTTCCCATATCAAAACAATATTAACTTATCTATCAAAATAAGGTCACACAAAACTAAACATCTAACATAATATATAAAACTCTCCATTCGACTCATAGACCTGAGACACCCCTTTCGAATCTATTCCAAACTGCTTTATGACAACATAATCTTTTTATAAACCATAGACATAAAACCTGCCAGTAATTCAATAACATAAAATTCTATTAAGCTACTATTACAACATATCTGACCACCACAACCCAGTTACTGGGTAATACAAAACCCCTTGGTAAGACTGGTTGTCAGACTTGGGCTTCTGACGACTCGTAAAAACTGTCAAAGATCCACGAATGACAACATGCTTTCCGAGGCACGGAGGGATCTTGGTATGTAAAAATTGTCACATTGGTCACCCATCCACGGACCAAGCGCGGCTGTTATTTCTTAGCCACAAGGCCCTCTATAAATAAAGTATATCTCATGAAAGCTCAACTGTCACTAACGAGACAATTACGTTTTCTATTGTTACAGAACTTACTAAGCTTGGCTAACAGACGAATGGATAAATGTTGTATAGTCATTGTGGGTAGTCTGACAACCAGCCTTACCAAGGGGTATTGTGTTACTTATCTAGCTGCATCCAGTTAGACTGGTAACTGATACCAACATAGTTGGGAAAAAGGCTGGGCTGGTGATGATGATGAAGCAATCACCCCGAAGACGACCCCCTGACCGCAATGACTCCATATAAATTATTGCAATTCTTTAGCATCCCATTAGAATAGAAACCGACGCCAACATATGCAGTTAGACGCCAACATACATATGTAGTTATAATCAATTGATGATTATCAATTCCCTCTTCAATACTAATTACCTAATGTAGGGAAAGATAGTTCATAAGTATATGTTATTGTGTAAATAATAATATCGGGAAGTTCCCTCCGAGAACTTCATCCATGTCCTTTAAGTGATCTTGATGTAATTTCGTTTCTATAAGCTATCTTTTAGTGAGATTACTAAGTAAATTGAAATACGTATAAATAAAATTATAATACAGTTGCTAGCAATGAATACTTCAGCATGCTGCTAATAATTCACTTGATAGCACCAGTACATCAACACTGAATACTATACACACAACACAAAGTATACCTCGATACTGGTGTAAAATAAAAGTTTACATCGGGAAATAACTCTGGGAGGTATGTTAAACATATGAAATAAGAGGCTATGTAAGGTTTTATAGTTTTTTTTTATTGTCAGCTTACATACAAAAGTTATTCGGTCTTAGCGGCCGCTGCTTTAGGCTTCTTCGCCTTGATGGGCCTCTGAGAGCGGAGGATGGCTGATGCACGACGAAGGGTAGCCTTAGACAGGTCAGTGCGGTAGTGGTTGGCTTTCAACAACCTCTTTACCTTGAACAGGGATCTCCTCGCGCCGGCTTTGAATTGGCGCCGCACTACGTTCTTGACGGGTTTGTTTGTTGCTTTTGCCTTCTTGTACACAACAGTGAATCCTTTCCTGTCGGGATTCTCGACGACGCCGACAGCCTTCTTCTGGATCAGACCATTGTATCTGTACGAGTTGAGGTTAGTCACATTGTTCGGCTCCTTGCTGAACGGCTTCCTAATGTTACGCTTCTTCACTAGGAAGGCGTTGTTGTTGCGGATGATCATCCAGTTAAGATGCGACGACATTTTTGCAGTTTTATTCTAAAAACTACACCAAATACAACGTGCTCACAACGTGTCCGTAGACAAAAGAAGGAAGAAGTTTGTCTATGCTTTCGCTAACGTCAAACCTTTCTGTCAAAGTTAATGTTGTCCTAGATCTGAAAGACGATACCATCAATTTCCTATAAAATGAGTGAATAGAGTAGAGAACACAAGGTGCTTTCCAAAAACATGAATATTTCTATCCCTGTAAATTGATTTATTATCTTGCTTAATTCATGTTTTAGGCATTTAAATTTAACTAAATAATCATTCTCTTGCCCTTATCCAAATTTGTTTTATGTCGGCGTAACATGTCTTCTTAAGTGTCATGGTATGTAATTTAATTAATTTAATTTTAATTTCTTTTTAATCACCCGAAATATTGTCACAGCTTTTTTGTTTGTAGTGTACTTTATGTATGTATACACTTTGTTCTGGAAATTAATCGAATGATGATGACTTGGGTGCTTCCAAATTGTGTTTTTTTTTTATGTTACCCTACGCTGTCCCACTCCTGGGCAAAGGCCTCCCTCCACTCCTTCCATCTTTCGCGAGCCCGCGCGTTCTCCTTCCAGTTTTGACGGAACTTATCCAGGTCGTCCTGCCATCTCATACGTGGTCTTCCGCAACCTCGTCTCGCTGTCTCAGGGCACCAATTCTGTGCTATTTCGGCCCACAGCTGGTCCCGGCATGCGGCAGACATGTCCTGCCCAGTCCCAGTTAAGTTGAGCAGCCTTTTAAGCACGTCAGTTATCTTTGTTTTGAAAATTGTGTTATAGAAAGTTTCATTTAAAAAAAATCATTATAACTAATCTAAAAAAAATCATAAGAACGAAAAATTTTGTGCTAGCAAATGACATCCCCAATCCCTCAAAAATTTTTGTCGGTCCTTCTACCAAACAATACTGCATTAAAGAATCATATTTACAAAAAATGCAATGCAGTTCTTAATAATTACATAATAATATATATATATATATATATTGTATACATTTATTTATGTTCGAGCGAGGTCGCGGAAGACCACGTATGAGATGGGGGATGGCGGGCGTGTGGGATGGCGGTATATATATATATATATATTATATAGTTCTTATTATCATCGCTTAATAATATTTACCATAGTAATTCAAAAAGCATTTAGAACTTATTAAACTAAAAAAGGTTTCTAAAATAAAAACAAAATGCGATGGACGAATATATTTACCCACTACCAAAATTTTATTTTTTAAGCTTGGCCACACCAAGGTTGAACCAGAGACAATTTGCGAAAGTATGAACCTTTGTGCACAGGTCATTTTTATTAAGTTCTAAAAACCGATAATAATTATTAAAATCATACAAAAATCATGAAAAATATGTATTGCTTTAAATAATTTTATGTAAAAATAAGAAAAGTTAATATAATAATAACACTTCCATCTTCCTACAATTCTCTATGAATTTTACCGTTGACTTCTTTCATTTTCTTCATCCTTTTTTTGGCATTTTGCTTATGGTGATATGTCAAATTCCAAACTAAAACTTGTCTGGGACAATTCGTGTTGGTTCTTATTATATCTTTTTTCTTTATTATATTTACAGTATTCCTAGTAAATGTAGTTCTTGTGTGAAATTTATATGTGATTTGTTTAAAGTGCCAAATTGATGTCTCGTTATTATTGGTATCATGAATCAGGTTGATCAAAATATAAACAAAGATATGTTTGATTCTGATCTGATTGACGTGGAATCTTTGGATTATTCCGATAATCAGACATGGTGAGTACTTTTGAAGAGTATTTATGTAAGAGAATATGTCGCAGTAAGTGGTGGCGAGTATTTACGGGGTCATGCATGTCTTGTGTCCGTTCGTAATGTCAGTCTATCTGTCGAGTGTCGAGTCTCGATGGATATTTAGCTCGTTCCAATTAATCGTTGAGTTATTTATTTCTAGTCGAACCACTCTAACCAGTATTTTAACATAGCCACCTTGCACAGGTCTGGTGCCTGTGTTTTTGCTAAGTAAGATGATTCACCTTCACTCAGGTGTTTTTATTTTGTTTTGAATGAACTTACATTTTTTTTACGAAATCTGAAAGTGGTAAACTTTCAAAGTTATCATGAGATCAGGTATAAAATTATATAAAGGCATGCTTATTCTTAAAAGATTTGCAACCCACTCAGCTCAGATGTGTTCACCACACCTACACTGCTTCAGTTATTGATGAATTGTATTTGTATTATCTACTGTAAACTTCCTTAGATGTTTTTAATGCCAATGTTATTATTTGGACCAGAATACTACACTTCTTCTGAGTGATCTTCAGTGTGTTTGCTAATCTACCCCCAACATGTCTATGGAAAAAGTGAAAAACATATTTTGATTCAGTACAGACATATTTTTATATTGAGTGTTTTGCGGAACTTCTAGGTAATGATCAAACTGATAAGATTGTATTTATTGTTCCGAAGATCATTTCCAAGATCCATTTGATTAATATTGGACTTGAATTATTATGATAAGTTTTGTGATAATGTAATACCTACTTACAGTCTTACAAATAAATAAGTTGTACTTGATTATAGGTATTGATTGATAATAATAAATAAAAGGCTTTATTATAATTGTTGCTGTGTGAAAGATGATATGGTCAGAAAGGGAGTGACTACTGAGATGACGACTTATAGAGAAATATGGAAAAAAAGACATGTTACGCCAACCCTAAATAAACTGGGATGTGAACAGGAGAATGATGATGAAGGCTTTATTATGTATTACTTTTTATAAATTATAAGAAATGTGTGTATAAATATTCAGCCTATTGTTATTATTTTTTTAACACGCTCAGCCCCAAGCCCCATATGCCAATGCCACTACACCAGGAAAATTCCCTAGGCCAGGGCAACATTTTTTGTATACAAAATGTATGGAAAGTGTGCATGTTAGCGATACACACGCTTAGACTGGAATGGTGCTTGTGTATCAGAAAGGATACACAAGTGTTTAGACAGTGTGTATTGCAAAAGATACACATGGCGCTGAGCGTGTTAAGCAGAACAAATGGTGCTTGATTTTATTTTTCTTTGACACAACTCTATAGTCATCATTCATCCTTCTTCATTATTTCCTAAAGTAATATTATGAATGAAATGTCAACATATCTGTCTTGGCAAGCGCTCTAACATACGACTGTTTATTTATTTAGACTACGATCTCATTACTACCATTTAATAGTCTAAAGCATGGGTGCCAAATGTGAAATGGTCAATCTGATTCTTAGGCCTGTAAATGACAATATTTTGTACTGTATTAAGACGTCTTGACTACTTCTCTTAGGGCTGATTTTTCAATCATCTGATAACTTCATTAAAGGAATAATTTTGAAATTTTGACAGTTATTTTTAAGTGGAGGTACTTGGGGGAGGCCTATGTCCAGCAGTGGATGTCTTTCGGCTGAAATGATGATGAAATAACTGTCATCATTATCATCAAAATTGAAATAAATGTCATCATCATCATCAAAATTGAAATAACTGTCATCATCATCATCAAAATTGACATTTGGCAATGGAAAAATCAGCCCTTAGTCAACAGTGTTAAGCTATCTAAAATTGCAGCCGGAAATAGGCTGTTATTGGCTATCAAATTAATTAATTTGTCTACGTAATTATAATGATAAGTCATCTTGGATTATATGTAGTTGTAGTCTCATTACAAATGTATGGGAAAGCTTTTTGCGATTTCTGACTTTCTAGTACTCAAACTTCAGTTGGTCCAACAGAGGTTTTTGATCTTTATAAGAAACAGGATCGATTGGCATTAGAAAAGGTTTTTGTAAAAATCTGTGATTGCAAATCAAAATTTCTCAAATAGTTAGGGACATTCTCCTAAGACCGTTTTCCTGTGGGTACAACGGTTAGGGTAACTACCCTCACTGCCCTATCTCAAAGATCCACCCTGTATACTTTCATACCCATTTAGTAAAAAGCTGTTATTGTGACATTACAAACAGACACTTCCATTTTATTTATTTGTATGTATAGATTGATGTTCACTATATATAATACTGGTATTGTAGATGTCCCTATGCAGCGGTGACTTAGCATTAATGAAGTAGACCGCTAGCCTATTACCTAAAACAATCAGTGTAATCCTCTGAGTCACTTCTGAACAAATTGCATCAATCCTCCAGTACACAATTAACTGCATGCAAACCCGTTTTCTCTAATAAAATCGAATTAGAAAATGATTCATCAAATGTTCTTGTAATAATTGATTTCTTCATTAATCTATTGGACAAATTTACGGCAGACTTGGGGTTGTGGGCTGTGTGGAGTAATAATAGGGTTTTCCACATCCGCACTTTCCGTTGCACCCCTAAAATGGTTTTTAAGGCATGGCAAACGAGAGGCTGGCTTTTGCCCTTCAGTAGGACAAAAGAGCCTACATCTACTTAGTAAAGATCTTAAATTTCCTGACACACAACACACAGCATGGTCTAAAAGCATGACAATGTTTACAATAGTTCCTTAAACATAAGAAAGTATGCACTGACATTTTTGAAAATTCTTCCCCTGAAGTTAAATAGGGGTGAAAGTATACATATATGGAAGTTCGACATTTTACTGATAGGATCGTATCAGGCACACAGCTTGTAAATATAATGTCTGTACATAAAAAGTCTTTATATGTATGTATTTCTTTTGCACCCAGGTTGTACACAGTTCCAGACGACTCGGGGCAGAATGTTGACATTGTGGACTGGAACTTATCCTGTGACTGGCCCATCAAAGAGGATAATGAATACCTTCAGCTGGAGAAGACACTCTACACAATACTCGATGAAATACTTAAAAGTAAGTTCCTCTTTAAACTACCTTCTGCCTCCTCATGGAGGTCGGAAATTATCCCACAGGAGCGTACTATTGGGATTAAAGGTATCCAATATCATAACCCAGGTCATGGTAAAATTTTATTGAAATTCGTTCAGCCGTTAAGTCATGAAAAGGTTGGACAGACAGACAGAACTACTTTCGCATTTATAATGTTAGTTGCTGGCAGGCAAACAAGCCAACATTTTGGTGTGACTGCTGTCTATACATGCTTTGCTATCAAAGAGACTAAGCAGAAATGTCTCATATGGCTGTAATTACACCAGCTCTCGTACCATTCAAACGAACACTGCAGCATAGCACGGCGGCATAAAAAGTCATGATGGTGATAGTAATATCCCAGAAAAAGTCCTTCACAAACAGCTCTCCCCGTCAACTGCTAGGCAGATGTCGGGGAGAGCTGTTTGTGAAGGATCTGGGTATTACAATACCCCTTGGTAAGACTGGTTGTCAGACTTTCGGGCTTCCGACGACCCATAACGACTGTCAAATGTCTACGACTGACAGCCGGCACCAACGGCTTAACGTGTTTTCCGAAGCACGGACGGGTCTTGGTCTGTAAAGATGGTCACCCATCCACGGACCAACCGCGGCAAGCGTAGCTTAACCTGGTCGATAGACCCGTGTGATCTACAAGCCCCTCAAACAGCTCTCCGTTTGATTTCAAGTATCTATTACATCATAAACTAAATTAGGACATGGATAAGACAAATGTTCCAACTTGTGTAACATGTGTGCATTAATTTAAATATTGACCTATGTGAGAGGTCAACGTTTTTTTCCTCAATATGTACTCTTGTTAACGGACTTCAAAAAAAAAGGTTATGGATTTGACGAGTTTTTTTTTTTAATATTATGTAGGCATTGAACTAGATTTTGACTACACATGTTTGACTACTTGCATTCTATAGTCTTGCTAATTATTGCAAGTAATGTAATCTTCGTACAAGATTATGCAAACAGCCCAAATATGCATAGGTACAGCTGTTATGTAATGAGAAACAAACAAACTTCTTAATTCATGTTCATTTATGGACACCTATATAACAAAATAAAAATGCCCAATGTTTAGAGTAAATAAATAAATAAATGTATTATTTGCTTTCATCTTCACATCAGAGGGGCAATTCTCGTAATTTTAAGAAAGTTTTTGACATTTGTTTGTCACCGAGATGAGAGCGACTAGATTTTCAGATTTCACAATTCTAGTAAAATTGTTATCATTTATTTAGGAACCTGATGTTATCAATGGATTTAGTTAATTTACTGCAGTTTTCTGTGATAAAAAGTGTTACATAAATATTAGGTCACATTACAGATTAATGTGATCTAATAAATTATGAAACAGCCATTTAATTGCCTGCATTATGAAGTCATTTTTGTAATGGTTCAAAGCGTTGCAAAACCAAGAAATTATGTAAGTTCTACAGTCTACACACATTCTTCTTCTGTAAATGTGTTGAATGTAAAGTGTATTAAAACGTCATGAAATTATTGAAAACCATCTCCTTGTTTTTCTGGAACAGTTGTAATTGAAGAGAATTAAACTTCTGTGGTGTTCTATAAGGAGGATTTAAATTTTAGTTTATAAGGAGGGTTTAATGTTTTCAAAAATATCAATAACTAACATCTGTCCGCGACTTTGTCCGCGTGTTTCTAGTTCCCCCGACCCACCACGTCGCATCGCATCACCTTCCCGCGTTATCACTTCGTTTTCCCTCTTTTACCTCTTCTTTAGATCGGATCAACCATTGCATAACACAGACTAATCAGATCTATTTGCTTCTTTTCCAAGTCATACACAATGGCTCCACTTTAATATGAAGATCAAGATGTCTGTAATTGTACCATAGTCATCGATTCAAGTTAAAACAGCTGATATAAGAACTCTCATTAATCCTACATGCACCTGTAAATTACATAGAGTGGGCCCAGTGCGCACCTGTTGAAGCACAGGACAGCGACCTTATTTCAACGTGCGTAAGGTTGATAATAGAAGCCCTTGGTTGGCAGTTAATGGTGGCATTGCTTGCAAAGGACAATGTCCATATTATGGAACAATGTTAAGTTCCCTGCTGTTCCCTATTTCGTCACAGGCCAAAATTACATGACAAATTGGTACTACATACATACTCCTCTCATCCAGTCATATTGACTTAGTACAGTCATACATTATCATTCAACATAAGTAGGAAGTACTTTAAGCAGCTGCATAATTACCATATTTAAACCTTATTTATAAATTACCAAGAGTTTATATTTACTTTGTAAATTAGCAAATGACATCTTAGGGAAAACAGAATTTGTACTAATAAGTTGTGGCGCCATTTGGAAAGCAAATAATTAATTAATGATAATAGTTTTTAATCATTTGCGGTTTTCGCTTGTTAGGCGAGTTTAAGTCTTACCAAGGGGTATCGTGTCTGATAAGCAGTCGCTCCATGTAAAATACTGGTATTCAGCTGCATCTGGTAAGACTGGAAGCCGACCCCAACATCATCATTTGCCTAGCCAAGATTGCTTGTCAGACTTTCGGCTATCTCACGACCCGTAACGACTGTCAAAGATGCACGAATGACAGCGTGCTTTCCGAGGCACGCAGGGGTCTCGGTATGTAAAGATAGTCAGCCATCCACGGACCAACCGCGGAATGCGTAGGTTAATCTCGATCCTTGCAGCTGATATTACAACCGTGAGCCCAACATAGTTGGAAAAGGCGAGGCAGATGACGAGAGGTTAACAAAATCAACGGGTTGCACTCCGGGAGTGCCGGCAGAAGTGAAAACTTGAATATTAACGTTGTGCATTTTTGATATTTTGGAATGCGGTCTACTCTCCCTCCGTCTTACGAATTTGCGATCAGGCCACGTGTCCTGACGCGAGCTCCGTCTTACGAATTTTCGATCCGGTCACGTGTCCTGACGCGAGTTTAACATTTTTTAGTTTTTACCCATCACAAAAAAGTGCAGAACGCTGCTAAATAATTTTTCACTTAAAAAATTTAGTATTGCACTACCGTCGTCTCACCAGGCGTGTCTATTTTTTTTCAAGTCTAGACATGTGATCGGTTGAACCACTGTATCTCAATCTCAAACGATGTACCATGTATGTGTATTCCGAATGCACTATTTTATGTTTTCAAAAGGAACTGACGATATTCTCGCAACCTGTTAATTATTTAACTGCTAACCCAGTAACCTATTATTACGCCAGGGGCAGTTCCAAGTAGTCCTAATAATTTTACCCTTCGTTGTGCGTGCAGGCAAAGTTTGGAACTCCCTGCCTGCGTTTGCGTTCCCTTTACCTTCAAAGTAAGAACGATTGGGCATCTGGCTGCGCTCGCATATTGCGAGCGCTTTCTATCAGGGGAGATCAACGCCGAAATAATTCCCAAAAAAATAACACAGCATCTACTCAACAATGACTGCTCAAATTGTTTTAGAAACCTTCCTCTCTCTCTTTACGATAACACTAAACTTAATGGAGGATAAAACATCATTTCGTCACGCCTTTAAAAACAAAATGGCAATTAAATTAAGAGCTATGGAATCGTTTTCGACGGCCAGTCGTTAAACAAAGGATATGATCATGAACAATTGGTAGCTGATCTAATGACATTCGACACGGCTCATGGGCTCAGGACAAAGATCTGATATCACACTCTATGCAATCAGGGTTTGTACCTTATTATGTAAGTATGAGAGAAAAAAATGGGTTAGCTAAGCTAGATTTTTCTTTAGGATTTTGTCTCAAAGAAACCTTGATACAGCAGGAAGTCGGAAGCTTCCCAGTGCTTTCCAGTTTTTTAGACAAATTGGTTTTGCTCCAAAAGTGGGTGCTCTTGTCCTCTTTCTCTACTATACCGTTTAGCTAGAACCAATTCTTTAGATTAGAGTCCATTTCATCCGGTCATCTCCATCTCGGTCTTGCGCAGTACAGTGGACTATGTTACTTGATCCAATGGTGTTTCGATATAGAACTAACTATCTGATTATTATCGTTTGTAACTCTCAAAGCGTACAACAGACTAGTTTCATTTAAGCTCGATGAAGATAATTCGCAACAATTTACTATATCAGCAAAAGGGTTGTGTAATTACGAGTGTAGCAGACTATAAATTCACCTAAGTTGTATGAAACGACTAGATAAAACAGGTCTATGGTATTTGTAGGCTGTGGGTGGTAAAATTGCCACAGCTTGAACCAATTTTAAGACTCAAAACTTCCGTATGTTGGCTAAACTTTTAGAAGTGTTCCGTTACCTGGAATTCTACCGTCGCGTGGGTTGCTAATTACATGATTATGCTGTTTTTGGTCAACCCTGCAGACGTTGCAAATAAACCCTGAGCAGCGATGGCAGTAATATAATATCAAGTTTATAATGCAGTCGTATAAGATCAGTGTCAAATTTCACATTCGGGTTTCGCGTGCGTCAGTTACATCGAATGCTTCGTCAGTAGGAACTAAGATTCACTTTAGTATTCAAAGAAATGCCTGGGGGAAATCATCAAATGACTCCTCCCGCTCTGGGTGGAGCAGGAGGGAGTGTCAGACTCTTACTGACTAAAACCCACCCGTGTTCCTTCCTTAGCCCTTTATGTTCCAGGGCAGCGGTAACCCTTTCGGACAATCCCGCTACCCTGGCAGGCTTCGGCCCTATGGGGCCCCGTCACTCATGCTGACATCTCTTTGAGGCGCGCGTGGAACACAACACGCCGTCCGGCATTGGCCTGGTCCTGATCGGACGGTGAGTTACCCATTACTCACCGCCCGCAGGCCCGCGCCTACGGTGGCCGGGAGTCGTCACGCGGCTCCCGACGCCCGGAGCGTCTCCCGCGGCGGCTGAGGCGTGAGGTGCGCAAGGCGCGTTCTCTCGCCCACCCCGCCACCTCCTTCGTTAGCATGACTGCTTCGCAGAAGGAGGTGACTGCCTCCCACTCCCTCTCGCCCCGGACCATGGCTTGAACCAGGGCCGGACGCGAGAGGTCGCCGCCGCTGCCGATCGCCTCTACGAAGACACGGCGGTGCTCTGCCCAAGCAGGGCAGACCTCCACCGTATGCTCCACCGTGTCCTCTGGGCAATCCTGACAGTGGTGACACCCGGGCGTCTCCTCCCGCCTGATTATGTGCAGGAACCTCCCGAAACATCCGTGTCCGGAGAGGACCTGCTTAGTTAGTAGTTAGTGCCTGGCTTAGTTTATGATGTAGTTTTATCAACACTTTCGGTCAATGTTTGTTTGTTTACCTTACAACTGAGTTTGAAAGGTTCAATATTATTGTGATGTGACACTGCAGACAAAACAGTGTGCTTCGTTTCATGGGAAAACGGAAGTCTGAACAGAATGAACGCACAATGACAATAATAATTATCCTTAAATTAATAACGTAAATAAAGGGAAAATTTGACTATAAAATCCAGGATGACATTAATGATAATGACACTAATATATTATGTGGAATGTGAGCTCGGCTGTCATTGTGCCCATTGTCGAAATGACTGAAAGCCTCGATCAACATCTTTCGAGGCTCTCTTTAGGCGACGGATCAAGGGCCTAATTCAGAAAGCAGTACTCCTCGATACGGCTCGCATTGTGAGGAGTTTTCTGCCTCTGGAGCCCTAACCACCAGTAGCTTGGACCCCGACACCGATAGACCAATATTTTTATAATAATATGTTTTTTTATACTCGCTTACTTATTTTGTCTATTTGAAGAAATGTTTAAAATAAGATAAGGAATTAAACAAATAAATGAAATAATAATGACACTATTTAAATAAATACAAATCTTCTTTTCAAATCCGTGGAATATTTATTATGTATCATAAGTAATGTATTAAATGACTTGGGGCCCAGTAGATCCTCGTTAATCGTGGCATCAGTAGCATTTTTAGGTCCTCAGAAGTTGGTTCATAAATTCGCAACTGTTTAAATAACAGTGTGAGTTACAATAGCACACATAATCTAGTCGAAATGACTATAAAGGCGTTGCCTCGGAAGTGAACTTAAAGTCGTTCACCCCTGACCTCTGACCACGCTTGAATGTACATTCAAGCTCCTAAGTCCCAAATAACACGCTAATAGGCCTAAATTGCCCGACAGAATCTATTCCTTAGCATTGAATTTTTGTTTCTTGAGAGTATAAACTTTCTGTTTGGATTCAAACCACAAGAAGAGAATTGCAAGAACATGAGACAGCGATTTTTTTTTTAAACGGTATACAATACCATTTCGTATTTGGTATACTAGTACACTTACATACTTAGATAATTCCAGTACCGTTCAATGTCACTAAAGCAATCATCCAATTACATTGAGATCACTTTGTTGCTCCAGATCTGCCACGGAAAACTGCACTCTATATCCTCTAGAGCTAAATTCCGTTTTGGATTGGGTCCTCTAAATAGATTTTGCACAGGAAAATACTGTCGGAAACATACTTTTATGTATTGACATTAAATAATGACAATGCAGTACTTTTGAAAATTGTAATATGCCCAAAACTGAACGAATCGTAAACCAGAAGATTCGAAGAGTTAGATAGAGTTATGAGATTTGACATATATTACGGAAACCTTTGAACATGAGCGTTTGCCTTTACCGTTCCTTTTTCCTTTGTAAATGCACAGATTGGGCATAGAAATCTTTGAAGTATAAGTCTTCATCAGATCCCCAACTATAATGTACTTAATAATAAACAAGAGGAAAGGTCCACGACTGCATGAACCCGGAATCCCTGGCACATGAGTTGCGACAGCTAACCGAGAAATGAATCATTCGGAATCAGTTGCCGATCAATTTCGGCGAAAAATCTTAATCGTTGTTTTGTGTTCTGGAAAAATACTAGTTGACTACCATAGTCTTCGGAAATCTCATTCGTGGTTCAGGTCTCATAATCTGTGTTTCTTATTTTGCCAACAGCAAGTCTTCCTAATAAACTACGCATATACAGGTTGGCAGGGACGTCGATGCGCAACCTGTTACCATGGATTCAGTGCATGATTCTGATCCAGGGTTGAAAATTTAAGGCGGTTAAAAAAAAAAAAAATTGCTGCTCCATACTTTTTGACCGCGTAGCAGATTTTTTTTTATAAGTGACAAAACACTTCTATGCTTGGAGATGAATCCTGTGCTGAATTCATGGTTACTGTTTGCGCGGCGATGTCCCTGCCACCCTGTGTTGCTCTTCAAAGATAGTACCTAATTTTATCTTTTCAAAAGAATGTCGGTTTGATTCTACAAAGCCTCCGAGAAGAGGCGAGATATTTGCAACGACTCCGGCCGGCCTTCTTCAAACGAGTCGGCAAAATCGCATGTGGGCGTTATATTCTTAACGCACCAGCTTTCGCGTTATTGCAAAAAAATAAAGCGTATTTGCCTCGTTTAGGTAAACTTTCAATTTTAAAACTAAGCACTGTTGCTCTCTCGAAATATTTGTGTTCGAAAAATCCAATCTGATCTATTTTATTGGGAATCTCATCTAAATCTATTCGATGTGTAATCCTCTACATTGAAGCCAGAGAAATCTGCACAGAACGGAAACAAAAAAGTAACCTACCGCCAGTTTCCTACGAGAGAGACGTCGCAAAAACCCAAGATTGCAAGCTAATTGATGAATTGATACCGCAGGAAGTAATAACGTAAGCTAGAACAAGTTGTCAATGATTTCCCATATGAGATGCATCCTCACACACATGCGACTCGAACATTCCCTGCCTCTTATCTTGCACCGTCTGTGGGCTGAGATAAATAGCTAGACTTTATAATTTACCTACGTGTTTACCTAGATAGTGTCTAAAGTGCACTGGTCACTTTCGTGTCATAACTCCTATATTTGTAATTTATATCCTCCATTTACGTAATATACATATATAATACTACTCAGTGATAGATTTCAACTACCTTTACGGCTTTACTCTTAGCTTTGTAATGCATCTTTATAGACCACTAACCAGCTTTCGAAATTACGAATTTAATTAAATGCATCGCAAAATAATATGCACTTTTGTTCTATACGCAAGCTAATTTACTACTGAAATTACGCTTCTTCGCTTGTGTCCAGACGAGCTATACTGGTATTCAGCTGCAACCAATTAGACTGGAAGTCGACACAGGTGGGAAATGGCTAGGCAGATGCTGATGGTGTCATGGGGTGCCTGACTTTTCAGCGTGCACCCGATATGGTTTGTATCGTCAACCGTAAAGACACTAGTAATCCACCATTTTACTCTGCTCTTGCCTGTTTTCAATGTGATGCAAGAATTCAAAATGAAACTAAAGTTATAAGTTGGTTCCTGTTTACGCTTTACGAATGCGAGTAAATTCAAGGAAATGGGTCGGTCTGTATTGGCGGATATTGTAAACTGAACTGTCATTATTTACGCGAGTTTGCCATCTTCCCACGCATTATCGATATTAGGCTATGGAAACATTTACGTTTATGATAATATTCTATATGTAGATTTGTTTTTATGCCAAACGGGCTTGATTAATTATGGCAAAAACATAAAGAAGGCAAGGTAGGCTATATTAGTAGGTCGAAACTAGTAGACAGACTAGAAAAAAGGTCTAGAATACTCAATATACAACAGAGTAACGTGGCCGTCTAGTCCTAAATGGGCATAATATTTCTAGCAAGTTTAGTACCCAACTAAGTCGACGAGTGGACGTTTACATACACTCAATCCCCCAGTCAGTATTGTAGCGAACACGGTATATAGCGATGGCATTGCGGCCCACACGACAATTAATATTCGAAACTTGTACAATAAAAGTTTCACTTTCTACGCATATGCTGGATCGAGATGAATTAATAGATTACGAGTATTTAATAACTCTTGTATGATGTAACTGGAACGTTTTTGTCTGTAACGAATAGGAATGTGGCGTTTTTCTTGTCGGATTAAATCCTTCGCGTTTAAGAGCGAGAGCCACACGATGCGGCGCCAATGCGATGCCAGAGCCGTGACGCTACGTCATCCTTCATACAAACCACAGTGACATGCCACACTGAACGTTGCGACGACGTGCGGCGCCGCAACGCACTCTCCACGGACAAAAGGACTAAAGTGACAAAGCGGGGAGGGACTTTGCGGTGCGACGCCGAGGACTGGAGCGGCATCGCAGCGGAGTTTGTACTATACAAAAGACTGACACACCCAACACCGAGACGCTGCGACTGCGACGTCGTAGTAAGCGGAGTTGGGTTGCGACACCGCAGTGCTCGTGTGGCACTCAGTGCATTGAAATCATAGTTGCGACGACGCAACGCACCAGCAACGCCCGTGTGGCCTCACTCTAAATCGATTGAAACTTGGAACTAATGGTCGGTTGTGTGGGTGAAGTTTATGCAATGGAATTGTTTAGCTTCTTCCGCATCGATACGTTAAGGAAACAACATGATGCCATCCTGTCAGTCATTGTTATATTCATAGGGGAAAGTATTAATAACACAACATTTTCCTCGTCAATAGGCGATGAATTTGGTCAGAGATATACGGAAGCTCCGAACGGTCAATGTCCAAATGTTAAATTAGATTATCATGTAATATTTTTATTCATCCTTGACATTAGCTCGATTTCATGTTACCCAATTATCCATGGTTTTTAAAAATGTTACAGCTGTTTCCAGCAGATCACTTATCAATATACGCTATATCGTACGATCTTCTGGCTCGTTTTCGATGCGTCATCTCGACTTGAGGTCAGCCTCGCGTCTGTGTGTCAATATTATATAATGTCAACACTCTTATGATTCGTTTGTACACATTCAATTAGTATCCGCTCGCGATTACATCTGTGAAGTTTTCCGTTTGATTTTTTTTATGCACTGTTGCAGACTACTTTTGGCTGTTTTCATAACAAGCACTTGATTTACGGGCAATATCCTAGTTTTACGGGTAGTCAGAAGCCCGAAATTCTGACAACCAGTCTTACCAAGGGGTATCGTATTACCCAGTAACTGGGTTGTGGAGGTCAGATAGGCAGTCGCTCCATGTAAAATACTGGTATTCAGCTGCATCCGGTTAGACTGGAAGCCGACCCCAACATAGTTGGGAAAAGGCTAGGCTGATGATGATGATGATGATCCTAGTTGAAATGAAGTGGGGTCTATTATAACCTATGTTGTTTCTTGTCAAGAATGTTACAAGATCCTCCCCTGAAATAGCCAATGTCTATTTACGTATGCTCTCTTGTGGGCATTTTGACCTACTTACTGATCTCTCTCCAGAAATCGCACGTATCAGTCGGTCTTCTGCAAACACGCCCATTCTGCCAAGCAACGGTCACAGGACGTACCCTATAGCTTTCTTTCACCTGCCCTTTCACGGCTTCAATTCTAAGGAGCCCTGCCATTCGCAGTCGTCTCACGCATTCCAGTCATAACATTAGAACAGCTGTCACCGCCATTTCCTGACCACGTCCTCTCTAGCACATCGAATGCAAATTGTCCACCAATTTTGGTGCCAATTAAACTACGTTTCTACGACGGCAGTGCGTTGCGAACTGAATTTCGACGCTTTTATTTTGTTACCACTTAACGCTAAACATTAAACAAGCGAAAGTATACCTTAATGTGTAGGTGTAACGTTTATAATTGTGTGGTCTGTGAGGCCTTAACGAATACTAAGCTTTGAGATGCGGTTTTTAATGGGTTTGTTGAACTTCCTACTCGCATCTTCCGCGTTTACCTGATCTATTGATAAATTAGAACTTAATTCTGAATTAATTGCAGACATTCTTTTTGTATAAACTGTGACCGTTGCCAATCCTGATTCTAATTTGGCTTGAACATTTCGATTAAAACTTTTCACACTATTGTTAGCTGTATGCAAAGCAAGCCTGCATCCATTGTATTGTATCCCAACTTTCGTAGCCTTTTGTTTTATTCCCGCGCCCGTTATGAATGGGAAGTATCTTGAAATTACGGCCGATACAATGATGATATTATTAATAACATTAGATAGCTATAAGAAATTTAATCAATTAATGTCTAGCCTTTTCCCAACTATGTTGATAACTAAATGGGGACGTCCAAAGTTGCCTCGTCAAAGATGATACCATGACCTGTTCCGGAACTTAGTAAACGACGCCTCTAATTCCATGCTATCTGGGAACTTCGCCGCGAAAGAATGCTGAATTTATGTCACATATCAAAATCATCTTCGACAAATCAGTGACAAGCCAAAACACTTAGCGCCATCTCGTGACGAAGTTTTCAACAAAGAACTCCATTTGGCAGCTCTGGATAAATGTAAAAAACACTTAGCACCAACTACGGGAAACTAATTTGACAGTGAGCATCCTCATTGCTATTGGTTGATGGTCTAGTTTAGCATATATTGGCAAAATTGTGGTGCCGATTCTACAAGTCATGAATGAAGAGTTGAAGTTGAACTTTCTTTCTAAATAAAGATTTCTTTTTCAGATGAAATCCTCTCAATGCCAGACAAACACAAGTTCGACTCGAGAACATACGTGAAACCAAAGAAACGGATGCATAGGCCGAGCATACAGAACATAGTCGAAGCTGGGTCCAATCCTCCTTCTATGTCGCCAATCCATTCGCTTGCCACAATCCACCAGTCTCCCCACATGTCGGCCAACATGGCCAACCTGGCCCACCAGTCGGCGAATAAGTACCTGACGTACAACAAGTACAACAACCCGTTGGGTGCGATCAGTCCGATGTTGAGGCTGAAGACTTTCAATGTGGATGTGAACTCAGAGAACAGTCATGTGGTCAAAGAGTACGCAATGAAGAGGAGGAGTTTGGTGCAGGATGATGATCCGCAGGTGAGTCAGAACTCAGAAACGGTCTACTTTATCATGAAGACATTCTCTCCGTAAATATAGGAGTGAAGGTTTGGATGACCCAAAGAGTAGTAGGTACAATATTGATATTTTACAGAGTCTCGTCCACAAGACATCAGACCTGCCTTAGAGCAACGTATCTTCTCTTATACAATGCATCGATACCTCTGTAGCTGGGGTGCACTAAACTGTATTGAGGTATGCACCTCCTCGTGGATGCTACAATATTTACCAAGTTATCTAGCTCTACTGGCCTACTTTGGACTACTTTAGTGACGATATACAGGTCGAAACTTGCTAGAGGTCGTTCGGTTTCAAAGCAAATGCATGCTTTGGTTATGGTGGTTTATGCGCTGCGCTGAACGGTTTATCAATTCTTTTAAGCACAGCGGAATGCAATAACACGACGGACATAAACCATGAGATGTGAGACGTGCGTGTGATTGTGTGCGTTGTCCAGTCATATTTTATTATGTTATGAAAGTTAGCACCTCGTTTTAATAACTCTGAATGTAAAACAGGAGGTATGCGTAATGGCACTCTAACTTGGAAGTAAAGTAACATAAAATGTAGGTAATTTGTGGTTTCCTCGCGTTTGAAGTTCGGCTCTAAGCAACCAGAAACATTAAAGTTTACCCATAAACTCCGAATTGCATTTGAAAAATGTTAATGCCCCTGAAAAACAAAGAATATTGGGTGTAACAAAAGCGTTGATAGTCGATATTACAATCGGGTTCTGTTTTATATTTTTCGAATGCCTTGTTTATTTACGTCTGCTTCAAATCTAAACGCGTACAATATAAACACAATGGAGTCTCCTTTACGGTCGACTTCATTCACTAATCTCGTATTTGCAGTCTATACATAAGTACACTTAGGAACGAAAAGGTTTAGCATTTTGAAGTGAAACTTCATAAGACCGATTTCTATAATTTACGGCCGTTATTGGTTTAAATTAAGACTATCTCTACCTCATAGCTTTGCATAGTAGACCCTCCCTTATGGAAGTAGCTATCACAGGTAAAATTAGCTTACAAATCTATAATGCCCAGATACGTATAAAAAATGCTACCATTATTGGTAAGCAAAACGATTCGTTTTTGTTTATAGGAACCAAGCATTAGGCGGCGCCGATAAAGTGAAATCAAGGACGCGTCACGTTTATTCACATTTCGTTACATGAGAGAGAGAAAAGATATAACCCTCTGTCTCTCTCACTAAATTTCTCTTATTCTTTATTTTTTAAGGTTCACTTCTATCACCTGTAGGAACAAGGAGCAAGTTGGTTTCACATAGTTTTGAACTGTAATTTACACTTATAATATTGATATTGTCGATGATAAATAAGCCTGATGCACGGTGCAATAAATATAGACGTAAAGGTGCTTAGCCTCTTCATTCCGCGACTGCAGTAACGGTATTATTCCGAATCTTCATCAGTGGACAGTCTCGATGGCCGGCCGTGACACTGAACTTAATAAATGAGATCACGGCTGGTTTAAAATCATCGTGTACACTTAACGACACTGTTTTAAAAATGCAGGAGTGTGTCGTATACTCGTTATTCATGGAATAAGCGAAGCACGCAGAATACGACCTTGGATGAAATTGAATTGTAAATCATGTATGGATGTCGTGCGTTATTTTCAAATGGATTCCTACGCTTTTCATTTGGATACAGATCTGAAGGCCAATTCTCGTAATTTAAAACGTTTAAAATCTAGTCGCAGTCTCATCTCGGCGACAAACAAATGTCAAACACTTGTCAAAATGTAGGGAAATTAGACGTATTTTTGACAGATTGAGACTGAGATCAGACTGAACATTCTTAAAATTACGAAAATTGCCCCTCTGTTTCTGAACGGCTGTTGTCAATTTATTAGATTGGTTCTTGTAATTTTGGAAAGGAAATTTGACAGCAGATATTGATCATAGAAAGGGGACCAATCCGTTAATTAATTTATTATTTACTAGCTGCGCCCCGCGGTTTCACCCGCGTAAGTTTCTATCCCGTGGGAATATCGGGATAAAAAGTATCCTATATGTTAATCCTGGTTATAAACCATCTGTGTGCCAATCCGTTGAGTAGTTTTTGCGTGAAAGAGTAACAAACATCCATCCATCCACACAAACTTTCACGTTTATAATATTAGTAGGATTAGCTTCTACCCGGGGCTTCGTTCGCGTGATATTTCTTGCTCCCCCGACTCCCGATCCACCCCGTCGCATCGCATCGCGTTCCCGCGCTATAACTTCGTTTTCACTTAGCTTCTTTCTGTCTTTTTTTGTATTTGCTCGATTCCTAAGTGTCTTAGCGTGATGTTAAGAGTGTAGCCTATAGCGTTCCTCAAGAACTGGGCTACCAAATTAAAAAACAAATCCGACTGGTAGTTCCAGAGATTAGCGCGTTCAAACAAACAAACTCTTCAGCTTTATCATAGAGATTATAGATTTATTAAATACTTCTACAGAGGCGGACTTATCATCATCGATAGGTCATGCAGAGACAAATGCTGGTAGGTACAATAACGAAAATTGTGGAATAAATATTTAAGTATTTAAATATAAGGAATAATAACAATTATTCCCTAGAGAATTAAACTAGTCTAAAACCTTATTTTACTTCCAGTTCTGCTAATGAAAGTTCTTCAATCAATAGATATGTTAAGTCTAACATTTTTCAATAACACACAATTAATAGTTTCCATCCATCCTGTCATGTAAAATCCATAAAAAAGCCTATAAAACATTCCTGCGTCTATGCCTTAAAATTGATGACCGTGCTTAATACTGTAGGTACCTGTTTCACGGCTAATTACGAGTAACTGCGCTCAATAGCCGGCAACCCAAAAATAGTACAAAAACATTAAACCGTTTCGTAGACTCAAGTCTATTAAATGTCAGATCTTCAAGCCAATTTGGTTAAAGCTTGACGAATCTGTTGATAGATAAGTGTCTCCAAGAGTATTAAGACGATAGTGTATTGAATAGCCTATGACCTGGTGAATCATTGTGGTTGTGGTTGTGGTTTTCGAGACATTCCTGGACAATGATGGCTGATACAAATGCATTAAATTTTTTTCACGATTAACTGGTTTTCTGCCCGGTTCAGAAATTTTTATTATTAAATTTTTAATTTTTTTAATTTTTAAATTTTTATTATTTTTTTTATTATGTCTTTTTGTTTTGTTTTTATTATTGTATTTATTCCTCATATAGATTATTAAATGACATCTTATGTTTAGTAAAATTTCTACACAATGTATATTGTTTTGAAATAAATGACTTTATGACTTTATGAAAGGTCAGTTCTCGCAACCAGCATGTGTGTGTGACCAAGGGGCCTAAAAAGGCCACTTTGGCAGAATCATAATAGGATAACAATATGAATCATATTAAAAATCGTAAAATGTTCACAAACTGACAATTCATAATATGACCTGTGTGCAATTCATATCACAATGAAATAACGTTTAAACTGTAGAAATAAAAAATAAAAAACGAATTTGATTAATAAAAACTGTTATGAAAAGTTTACCGATAAAATTATCGTTTTTATTTTTTTCATGCGGCAATGTTTACACAAATAAAAATTTTACGAAATTTAAAAAAAAAATTAATAATAATAAAAAATTAATAATAATAAAAAAATAATAATTAGAAGAATTGCTAATGATCTGCTGGGAATTCAGGAAATGGATAGCTTTTAGAGGAATACCTCTAAAAGCTATTCATTTTATTGGAGACCTAAAAAGGCCACTTTAAGAAATAGCTTAAAGTGGCCTTTTTAGGTCTCCAATGCCCCATATGCATGAACATTGAACGTAGAAAAGGCAAAATGTGTATGTAAGGATCGTAGTAGGTGGCGTTCTGTACTTCCTGTCTACCCCATTGGAAGAGGGCGTGAGTTTATGTTTGTGTGTTTGCCCCGATTCATAGCATAAGGCCCTGGGACACCACCTATACCAATAACTATCATCCATTTTTGTGGCCTAAAATACAATCAACATCAAGGCTCGAAGACACCAAATATATCTATTTATCTGGCCCAAAAGACAGTTAGGACATGCTATTGAATTTCCAAAATAAAGCCGTCACGAACGACAGCAATCTAGACGAAGTCTATCAATAGTTATACCTTTATCGATTTGCAACTAATTCATAAAGGAAACCGTTCGATACAGATGACTGCACGCAGCATCGCTTACAAAACTGGCGGTGACAAACACGTATTGTTGCTTGTTGCTGCACCTATTAACCCACAATAACTTGGCGTACGGTGAAAATGTAGTTTTTGTCTGACCTTTGCTTTTTAATGTAAGAAATCTTTAACCATATAGGGAAGGGAAGGAATTATTTTTTATTAGGGGATTTAGGGTCGACTGGTAGAAAATGCCTAAGGAGTTAATTCCGACTCTGTATATTCATGTGTTTAAAGGATAAAATTGTGAGTGTAAATAAATAAATACAGGTTGGTACGGACATTGACACACAACCTGTTACATGATTCCATGACCCATGTATTTGATGAACCCCATGCGTTGAAATTTTTCGTAGGTTATAAAAAAATAAATTTGCTGTTCCATAAATTTTGACCGCGTACGGCATAGGTATTGCACTTTTGTAGGAAACAACAGATTTTATTTTTATAACCGAAGAAAAATTTCCAGCTTCATGAACTGAATTCATGGAAACAGGTTGATGGTCAATGTCCTAGTCATCCTGTCTAATATTACAAAAAATGTCAATGCTTAGCGTTTTTAAAACACTATAAAAAATCCATATTAACCGGTTCCCTATACACGATCTCCTAAGGCATATTAGTCGTAGTCCAAAGCTACTAAATTTTGGACACATTCTAGACATTTCCCCTAACAAGCCAGCAGCAATAAACTCCCGAGATATACAGGTCGAAACCGATGTTGCAACGGACCCACTGAAACTATAGCAAGTGGTAATATTGACTCACTGTATAAATAATAAGCTCAGGCGCAGCTGCACAAATATCACAAGTATGTTATGGTACGTGATTAAAAAGTTTTATAATTAAACATAACAATGGACTTATAAAGGACGTCACTACCATAATAATTTGATTATGAAACGATGGATGGATTGTGTGAATGATGATATGGCTAGATAGGGGGTGACTACCGAGATGACGACTAATAGAGAAGGATGGAAGAAACAATCTTGTTGCGCCGAACCCAAATAAATTGGGATATAGGAGAATGATGAGTAGGTATGAAGGAAAGGTGATGTCAGGATCGTGTCTTTTAAAGGGGATGCGCTAGGTAGCCTGTATTATTCAAATTTATTTGCAGGTCAATGTCAGGTTGTTTGTTGATTAAAATATGATTTGCGAGCGTAACAAATATGACTTTACATTTACAGAATTATTTACATTAAAAGTTCCCCTTAAGTTCATAATAATATAATCCTATTGGTTGATACGTCATGAAAAATTTAATCATCATACAACCTGATACTGTCCTGCAAATTGCAATAATCGTAAGAAAATTTAATTTTGCGGGGTACCCTGACGCTTTCGCTTTAATGTCTTTTCAGATACTGTTTCGTCAACAATGTCTGACATAACATTGCTAGAGTTTACTTCAATTGAGTTGTTACTTCACAACTCTTGTTACTAGATTCAGTTGTTAAAGAGAAGTTGCAATAGACATTAAGTGAAACTGGGTGTTATAGTTCGATTTGCGAAGACTATGTTACACGGTACACCCCACGTTAATATTGAATACTATTTCAACATACTATACCAACCCGGACTGGGCCTGCGTGGTGGATTACAGCCCAGTCCCTCATACCGAGAGGAGGCATGATGATACGTACAGAGAAAATAATTAACGCCCAGTTTCGACTCTATACGAAGTTTTATTGCAAATTTGGAACAGAAGTTCCTTAACGCGGCTTGCGGTAGTTGACTGGTCGAAATCGTCACGTAAGGAATTAGCGTTATGCCCCCTATAAGCGACTTTCTTTCTCCCTCTCTTTCTCTCTCTCACTCCCTATCCCTCCCCCCCCCCCTCTCTCTCTCTCTATTATACACAGGTTTGCGAGTATCGCGTGACGGAGGTCCCCCGACCGCGCCCGTTTTATTTTCTTTTTCTATGCTTCAACTTGCCTATACAAGAAAGAACTTGTCACATTAACCAATTACCATACATGTCGTGCAGCACTAATGAGGGTAATGTCATTTAAATAGGGTACTAAACTAGACTTGCATTAAGTCACTCCTCACAGTATTAACATACATTACAGCTACTGTGTATGCAAACTTGTAAAGCTCATTTACCGGCGGGAGACGACCTTGAGCTTTGAAAAGCGGTGACTGAGTTCTTAATGTATTGTGAGTAATCAGCTGTCTCATGGATTCTGAATCAGACGTGGTTATTGGGAGAAGCTGAGAACATGCCAAGAGAATGGCTGATTAATAGAAACTTGCATATGTGCTCTGATTCAGAACGAAAACATCATAAAAGCTATTATCCCGCAACTTTTTAATTCATAAATATCTAATGCTGACGTTGGCTGCATGAGTCGTTATTTCAGAAGGGTTCCCTTTTGCGAAACCCACGGAGATATATCTGTAGATATCTGTAATTATTCAATTCATTTCTTAAGATCGGTGTTGAGCTGCATGATTACTGACAAATGCCTGCCCTGACTGACCACGTCCACTTGATTTGTGTGATTCTTTCCTCAAAAGGCCATTTCAGACACCAATGCACATGGTCTTCACATGATCAGATCAAGATAATGTTTGGACTTTGTAAGAGACTTTGACATCTGAGTTTGTTTCGACCATTCTGCTAAGAGTAGTCAAATAGGAAACGCCGAACGTGTTTTCAACCTCACTTACATTAAAAAAAAAAACATTTAGCGCTATAAAACTACAGCCATCTTTCCTGCCTTTCTTTCCGAGATCTAAGAATAATGCGTAAAAGACCCATTGAGAAAATTCAATAAGAACACTGTGACGTCAACATCCCCTGTTCCATGTTTATGTTACACGTCCTACAAATACCATTACGGATAAGTACTAATCCTATACAGGCTTTCATATTGCGGTCGATAGCCGCTATATAATTAAACTAGCTAGGGTTAGCCTGACTGGCCTACATAAAACCTGTCTTATAGATACTACACACTGACAGCTTGTATCCGGAACTCGGAACTCCGGATTTAAGCCGCATGTCTGTCTTGATTGGACTTAGCAAGTTAGCTTGGATTGCAGATGAGGTTTAGGAGCTTTTAGTGTGAACTAGCTGTGCCCGCGACCTCGTTCGCGTGGATGATGGCTGTCAGTAATGTTTCGCTTAGAGAAGATGTAGGTACCACTCCTCCATTGAAAAGAAACAATCTTTTTTTCTTTTGAAGTTCTATTGCTTTTTTTTCCGCGGAAGTCTAATTCTTTTTCTACCATAATAGTACTCCATATAACATCAGCTGTTTGCCAGTGAAAATCCTGTCACTATCACTATCCTCAGTAGCAACGGTCGGTTGCTGATGACCTAAGTTGACTCCCTCTAAGTATCAAGCTCTACCTGTTATCATAACAGCCTACAGCAGTCCACTGTTTTACACAGGCCTCGCGAATGACGCACCATTCAGCTCAATTCTCGGCAACTCTCATCTAGCTGCTACCGGCCACCTTACGAAGATCGTCGCTCCACCTAGTCTGAGCGCGTCCTACCTGACGTCTGCCGATTCGCGGTCTTCATCTCAAGTTCTACATGTACCGTCTTCTTATATTGAGCTCTTGCAACAACCACAGCAGAAACCTCTTTCTAGTATAACATTATCGCAGTAAAACCGGCGAACTTGATCCCCCAGTTCAGTGTATAATATCCACTACAGCTAAAACGAAAGTGACAGTGGCGCTGATTCCCTTATTTACAAACTAAGTAAACTAAATTTAAGTTCAATGCATCTTTTTCTTTTTATTTCATTAAGAAAAGGACAGAAGCTAAATATTAGTTTAGTCCTGTCAAATTAATCGGCGCCTGACGTAAATTGACGTATTTTTAGTAGCCATGTTTTTAATAATTTGTCTTCTGTCCTTTTCTTAATGAAAAAGAAAGATGCACTGAACTTTAATTTAGTTTAGTTGGTGAACAAGGGAATCGGCGCCAATGTCTAATAAAACTCACATATAAAGTTTTGACCATATCTAGGAAGGATGGAGGAGGATCCATACGTAGGAACTCTAATCTAACGGTGCCTCATGTGTAGTCGTGATTGGCATGAAATACTTTCTGCTTTCTGTTATTATTATTAAGGTATGGACTTGTGAGCTGTGACCTTGTTCTTGTAAAATAGCCACTTTCATAATTACAATTTCTATTACATAAAAAAATAGTAAGTATTTAGGCTTGGCTTGTAATGTTTCATGGGTCACGCAGCCTTCCGACGCAAATTCTTCGCGTTGAAATAGCTTTAAATCTAAATGGAGAAAACTGGTTTTGTATTTTATGATTTAACTTCGTTCTAGCCTTAATTCTTATACATTTAAAGGATATATTACAACAGCTAAGAACTCTATTTTTCTCTCCTACATACTGGCTTTCTTTTGGGCTTTAATCTCAGACATTTAAGGGATATATTACATTAGCTAAAACATTACGAACACTATCTTTCTCCTCTTCATGTGACGCTACCAAAAGTTAATATAAGCGATAACAAATACATTTTTCCGCCATCAACATACATCGAAGACCTTCAATGTCGTAATCCTCGTATCTAAACATAGAAAGCAGGGGAGATTCCAACGTTTATAAAAAAGTGCATTCGCGTGACGTAATCCAATGACGCGCCGCATGGCGTGTCGAGCTATACTTCGTCGAAATATACTTAAAATATCTTCTAGCGGGAAGTGTATTACGTAATCACAGGTGTGAAACGGATCACAGAATGAAACTCTATTATTTAAGTACCATGTTTACTCATTGTCAAGGCTTTTTTGCCTTCTTCGTACTACTTACTACAAACAATTGGGATAAAAAATGTAAATAAACTAACGCTTTTTGGTCAGATTTGAGGTCGTTATATCTTTATTGTGTAGGTGTCAGATGATCTATAATATGGGATGCTTAAACAAGATGATAGTTAGACGAAAAGTTGGCAGTCGCTCCATGTAAAATACTGGTATTCAGCTGCATCCAGTTACACTGAAAGCCGACCCCAACATAGTTGGAAAAAGGCTCGGCAGATGATGAGTTGGACGAAAAGTTTCCCATAAATTATTTGTCATCATCAATGTGACAGCTTTTTGTTTTTGAAGTGAAAAATTCTTTAGCGGCGTTGTGCACTTTTTTTGTGATGGGTATAAAATGTTAAACTCACGTCAGGACACGTGACCTGATCGAAAATTCGTAAGAGGGAGCTCGCGTCAGGACACGTGACCTGATCGAAAAATCGTAAGACGGAGCTCGCGTCAGGACACGTCACCTGATCAAAAATTCGTAAGACGGAGGGAGAGTAGACCGCATTCCAAAATATCAAAAATGCACAACGTTAATATTAAGTTCTCACTTCTGCCGGCACTCCCGAAGTGCACCCCGTTTTTTGTCCCTTTAGGAGTTTGGTTAAGCTAACTTTGGTGATGGGTATACCCTACTCGAGCCCCATTAATACCTTAGGAAATGGAGACATACGTATTCATGTCTAAACGTTGTCTATATTTATTTATTTTAATGGTTTCATTCATATTCTGGCTAATTTCGAGCTAAAACTAATCTTAGCTTGTGCAGAAAAGCTCCGTTCAAGTTCAAAACTAGTAGGGTATAATCAGCTTCTAATTTTCCCATTACCGGGACATAGGCCTCCTCTCTGTGAGAGGGAGTGGGCCATATTCCACCGCGGGCCCAGTGTGGGTTGGTAATGTCACATGATTTTGAATTTTTGGGCTCTAGGACATGCCGGTTTCCTCACGATGTTTTCCTTCACCGTTTTGAGAGCAGTGGTGATGAAATTAAATTACACAAAGTGTCTGCCTTGCCTTTCTGGCCTTCGAACTCACGACGTATACGGGGTGTTAAAGAAATTGCGTGCCATAGCTTCAGGGTGAGTTCAGTATCGATAAAGGAACCCGTAAAAAATAATAAAAACTACCTTTAAAAAAAACTGAAAATTATCATAAGATGAACCTAATTTAATACCTACCTACTAACTTAAAATAGCAATCGTTTAGAATTCAAATTATTTTATTCGCGTCCGAAAACTAAGGGCCGGCGCATTATTTGCTACGAAATTATTAATTAGCATTTAAACAAAATAAGATCTTTCCAATTCTTTAATCGATTCTAAACGATTGCTATTTAATTAGTAGGTATTACATTAGGTTCATCTTATGATAATTTTCGTTTTTTTTTTTAAAGGTTTTTTTACGGGTTCCTTTAACGATACTGAACTCACCCTGAAGCTATGGCACGCAATTTCTTTAACACCCTGTATAGATACTCCTAAGACGGGACTGATACCACTACGACACAACTGCTCTAACTAAACTAGTATAGGATAAACAACATAACTATATAATAGACACAACAACATGTGTCTTCTCTCTCTCTCTCTCTCTCTCAACTAAGTCTGACGATCTTTTATTGCACTTTACAGCTAGAAGACTTGGACCTGACTCTCGCATCGGAGGTGTCAGGTCGCTCGTCGATGAACAACACGCTTTCCAAGCCGATCAACATCGACCTCTCGCAGCCCGCACACAATCTACACAACACCTTCAACAAGTAAGTATATTACATACTTATTTATTTGTCATGTTTTGGTTGAGACGAGAGTTGATAAAGTCTTCCGCATGCATTATTTTCTAAGCTTTATTATGGCGATGAATGAATGGTGACGTCCGCATGGCATCTAAATCTGTTGTCTCTGTAATTTATACATTTAATTATTTCTTTATTTATTAACTGTTCGGACACACGTTGTCCGGTTTCGATCGCAGTGCCACCTAACGGGTCTAAGCCATCCAAAACCCACTCAAAAACACTTATAATAAATTTCATCAAAGTCGGTCCCGCCTTTTAGGAGGAGCTCAGTGATATACACACGAACAGAAGAATTATAGGTATACATAAAGATTAAGCTCGCTATCTACTATTAGGACAATAAGCAGCAACGCCTAACTTTGACCACAAATCACACATTGCTAATCTGGTTTTCAAACGCTAAAGCAGTAATTAAGAAACCCATAGACATTGTAAGGGCTGACACATCAGTTTAAATGTTATCTAAGGTCAGTGTCAGATGACGACGGGTTAAAGAGCTCAGACGCGTTACCTACTCTTAATCTAATCCAAAGCTTTTATGGCTTCTTGACTACGCCGAGCTTATATTGTGTTGTGAGTTGGCACGTGGCCAACTCACAACACAATATAAGCTTTAAATAATAGCCTGATAAGATCAAATGCAGCTCAACCCCTACACCTCTATTAAGCTAGTTTTTTTTATCAGTTAGTTTTAACCGTGGTTAGGCAGTTTGAGTAATTTATACGGCCTACTCAAATGTCCTTTTTTTGTATTGTTCGTCGAATCGTTGAGCTCCTTAAGTTCTGAGCTGCATGATTACTGACAAATGCGTGCCCTGACTGGGCAGGTCCACTCAATCTGTATAGTTCTTTCATCAAAAGACCACTTCAGACACCAATCTACATGGTCCTCACATGATCTGACTTTAAAGAGATTGCGACCTCTGAGTTTGTTTCGGCCTTTCTTCTCAGAGTAGTCTACAGGAAACGTCGACCTCATCTAGTTTTTAAAATATGATCGACGTGTAACAGTATTTGTGCAAACCTACTTAGGGCGAATTTCATCAAACTTTTATAAAGTCAAATAATTTATTTCAAATAGGCACATAAAAGGCACTTTTGAACGTCAAAAATAAAATTGATTCTAGTCGCCCCTTCCAAAAGGTAGTTTTCGTATGGAGAAGAATAGGCAAGAAACTCCACCGTTACCCTTTTAAAATGTTTTACAATATTTTGCATACATTAATCATATAATTATATGTGAAGACGATGCATCTGAAAATAAAATTACTATACCACAATAGGTAAAAGAATTAAAATGGATTAATAAAAATTAATAAAACCATGACATATAAATTAACTATGTGATAGATACATGGTGCTCACATATTTACAAACACCTAAAATAAGTCTTATTCTGAGAATAAATTTTGAATTTTTGACAGTTTTTCCATACTAGAACTGTCAGACGTCACATTTTATTCTACGGATAAAAGACTGGTATAATCAGCCGTTGCAGAAATAAAATCATTTCAGTATCATTTATTAATAATGGATAATCAATATCGGATTACAATTGCGAGATTAGTTCTCGCTCTGATAAAAACGTGTCTGATTAATTAAAAGTAAAACAATGGTACAGACGCCAGCAGGTCAAGCTACCCGAAACTGTCAAACAACTTGAACCTAATGCTTTAACGATAAAGTTGAAAATCTATTAAAGAAATTTGACAGATTGTAGTAGCTTGATGTGCTGGTGTCTGTACTATTCACTCTCGATACTAATAAAACTCGGTTCTAAAAGTAATGAGCGGTGACAGTGAGAGTGGCACTGAATTGAGACTAAATAGTGTTACATCACTAATGAGAGCAGGGCTTTATTATTGTTATGGGCTAAAGGCCAGTCTTCATTATGCTGGATTAACTTCATTTGGTTCAGAAATTAATAGACATTTATTACAAGCTGATGAATAAAATCTTATAAACAAGCTTTGTAAAGTCACTTAATGCCTATAACTTTGTTTTAGGAAAAACTTATACATACATAGGTATAAATAAATAAAATTGAAGTGTCAAACAGCTTTTTACTAAACCCATAAGTATTATACGTTACAAACAAACAAACATTAATTAAACAATTTGTCCGTCTGTATGTCTGTCTATTTCGGCTAATCTCCGGAACGGCTGGACCGATTTTGATTAAATGTTGTATGGGGATACTTTGAATTTGAACCCCTGCAGAAGGACATAGGTTACTCTTAATCGAAATAAAATGCTAAACTGCACCTAACATAAAAAATACTGGCTTAAAAAAATTTGGTTCTCGGTCACTCAAACATACATACAATCAAAACAGTATTAAGTTTAGTAGAACAAAACGTCACAAGAAAGTAAAACATTCTCAATTTCACCAATCAATATCAAATGACGTCACATAGTTACCCGAAACCGTCAAAAATCACATTTAAAACCTTCTAATAAGGCAAAGATCATAAATTCAAAAGCCTAAAGAGAAAAAGGAAAATAATAATAATAATATAATAATAATTTATTTATTTCAGACCATTGATCCATATAGTGTTAGTAAAATCTTAACCTATTGTTAGTACATATGATGCGTACATAAAAAAGAAAAGCTTAGCTCCTTATTCTTCTAATTAATTACTGTGCATGACTAAGCATAAGCATTGATACCAGTAGGTACAGTCAGCCTTAAAACTTTAAACATCGACAAGAATTAATTTTATTGTCTACAATCTTTGTTCCATAATATTGTATCAATGTGTAGCCACAAAATATATTACACACTACCTTTTTCCAGCGGCTTCGCCCGCGTGGATGTCCGGAAATTATCCCACGGGATCGTACTACCGGGCCAAAAAGTAGGTAGGCTTCCCCAGGATGCCATCTACCTCCTTGTTAAATTTTATCGAAATCCGTTCCGTGGTTTAGGCGAGAAAAGGTAACATATAGAAAGAGTTACTTTCGAATTAAAATATTAGTATGGATTGGGTACTTAATTGTAGCTACGAAAGCTGACGACCACTGCTAATATAGGCACTATGACTTCGACCGGTTCTGTACTTCTCGCATCCAGCGGATTCCTGTGGCCTTCACAAGGTCGCAGTCGCAAGGTTGCGATACATTATTAACTATGTTACACAAGTTGTAGACAGTCAAATCCATTCTTTTCGATGTCTATGTCTCAGCCAACTGGTTTAATTAGCCGTTTTGTTAACCGCCTAGCCTTTTAACTAAACAGCGGCCGTTCAACTAACGGCCTGAATGATATTCAATAAATTATAGTTTAGGCACCCCGACCAAATGGGTTAGGTTAGGGAGAGTAGAAGGGCGTCCTACCCGTAAGACTGAAAGAGTAAAGAATGAATGAATATATTTCGATTAAAAAGAACTCCGAGGAATACTGTCGGAGGAACACGAGACAAATATATTAAAAAAAAAAAAATGGGTTAGGTTAGAACTGTGATCAACCACGTGCGAGCCGAGAGAGCGAAGCGAGGCGAGCACTACTTTCATAGGCCAGGCGGTTGACTAAACGGCTAATTTAACCAGTTGGCTGCGACATATACACACCTTTTTGTTGCTGACTGTACATATCGGAAAGGGAAAGTAGGTAAAGGCGGGTAGAAAGAAAGTGCAAATCTTTGTTTTTTGTTGCTATGGAACAGACTGATGACACGTTACTTTTACTTTTAATGTTAAGACAATCGAGTTGATGATGTATTGTGGAGGTAACTTGACAATTAATGTCTCATTGGACAGCTGTGTAATAAAATTCTGGCGGGTTATATTATAAAATCTAATATATATACAGAATGGCAGGGACATCGACGCGCAAAATCATACCATGAATTCAGCACGTAATATTTATTTATTAATAACCAACTTATATTAACAGTTTGCACCACACATAGAAGTTATTAGTCAATATTAGTTAGTTTAGATTACACATGTCATACAATCATAAAATTAAGTTAAATCACATAATAAAATTGGTCAAAATTAGATAAAATTAGATGATTTCTCGTCGGTTATAAAAAAAAACAGCTGTTTTATAGAAAAGTTTGATACCTACTCGGTCAAAATGTACGGAACAGCAAATTAATAACCGTCGAAATATTTCAACGCAGGGGGGTCAAGATCATGTACTGAATCCGTGGTAACAGGTTGTGCATCGATGTTCCTGCCACCCTGTATATTAGGAGTTAGACAAAAGTATGACGGCCGATGATAAACTAAGTTGAGTCATTAAAGTTATAATTTCTTCTCCAGAAAGAAAGAAGTGACAGTCATTCAGACAATTTATTATTTTATTACTGTCTAGCACGAGAAACTTTAAACTCTTTCCTGCTTGGCTGTATTTGTTCTTTATCTAGGTCAATGCATGCTACCCAGAAAGTAGTAGCAGTGCTAAGATTGTTGTATTTGAATTGCTCTATAATACAATAGCCAAAAACGTAGTATTAACAGAACAATTAAGAAGTACTTCATATGTTATGTGCGTGGTATTCATTCTAATCTGACGTTTACACCCATATACAAGTTGTGATACTGGTTTTTGATATGATATGATATTTATTTATTTTCAGACAAAGTCCATAACATTACATTAAATTAAAAGACAAAATTACACACACACACATGATTACTAAAAATACAGAACATTTCAATGAATAAATAAATTAAAATTAAATAAATTAAACACTAACAATCAATTCATAAAACCAAATTAAAACAACAATACAATATTTTAAATTATTTCATTATAATTAGTCTAAATACTTTCACACTTTTTATAATTTAATTTAAATATCTTTTCTCAGCACCGGGCCCGCAGCTATGCCTACGGGACCAGTGCATCAGAAAAGGGCAATCTGGCCTCTCCACAATAACCTTCAGGATGCTGTTGGAGCCTCCACGTATCCTACGCATTAGGGATGCCGTTCTTTTGCGCATGACAGCCTCAAAACTATCTATGCGCGCCTCGGCAAACATGCCCGACGCACTACAGCACCGCGGAAGCCCCACCAGCACCCGAAAAGCATTGTTGTACTGAACGCGGAGGACGTTGTAGGCCCTCTGCGTATATCTGACCCACAGGCTGCAGGTGTAAAACGTCTGGCAGTATGCCTTAAACAGCGTAATTTTCACGTCTTTAGTACACCTTGTAAACCTGCGGGCCAGCATATTACATCGAACCGACAACGCCCTTCGCTCTCTTTCTATATCCTCGTCATCAGACAGGCTCTCGGTCAAAATGTGCCCAAGGTATCTGAAAAGAGACACTCTTTTAAGTGCCACCCCATACAAATAGACAGGAGGAACTGTCGCTGGTTTTCTGGAACCTACCCGAAACACCATAACCTCACTTTTCCTGACATTATACAGGAGACCATGGGCCACAGCGTATCGCTCACACACTCCAAGCAACTGTCTGAGAGCATCAATCGAGGGGCTCAGCAGCACCATGTCATCAGCATAGCTTATACTATTGATGATCTTACCGTCAATAGAGCATCCGACACCAGTGCTACCAAGCTCCTCCAACAGCTGATCGATGTATAAACTGAAGAGCCCCGGGGAAGTCAAGCCCCCCTGCCTCACCCCACACTCCAGTCCATACTCCCCAGACAGTGCCCCCGCCCATCTGACCTGGTTAATCTGATGGTCGTACCAGTACTCGAGAAGGTTAACTAGCTCATTAGGTATGGCTTTCTCCCGCAATTTTGACCATAGGATCTTATAATTAACCAGGTCAAACGCCTTGGAGAGGTCCAGAAAAGCAGCGTACACCGGAGTATTTCTGTCGGTATAGTACCTAACCGTGTGCTTGAGCGCTAGAATAGCAGTTTCCGTGGACAATCCAGCTCTGAAACCAAACTGTGAATCATGTGGATTAAGAAAGATTTAACAAGCATTTTATAACACTTGTCTAAAATATTTTTATCATAGATGTATTGACGTTGCGCATTATTTCAGCCATGTATTGTTAACTATTTAGCCGACTTCAAAAATAGGAGGAGGTTCTCAATTCGGTTATTATTATTATTATGAGCCTGTGTTGTCCCTCAGCAGGGAAAAGGACTCCCTTCCTCCTTCCACTTTTCCCGGTCTACGGTTGATTTTTTTTTTTTTTTTTGTTCAACTTTTTGACAACTTTTGTAAACAATCGGCAACTTATTTTAGAGGTGTAGACCATAGACGAAACTTACTAGTTTCGTCTAAAACATGTCGGTGTAAAACATGTATTATAATACATGTTCTGTCTACTGACACAACATGTTTTACGCCTTAGTGTAAACGCGAGGTACCAATCATATGATGAATTAAATATATATATATATATAGTATAGGTTAAGTATAGGTTCCATTACGCTTCAAACTTCAGCATTCAGAAAGAAAGAAAATACATTTATTTAGTACAGACTAAAAGACACAGTACACAAGGTTGCCTGGAAGAGATCGCAGTAATGCGATAAGGCCGCCCATTGTATATTTTGTAGTGTTTTATGTATTTTTTATGCTATGTATTTTTGTGGTGTACAATAAAGTATATATAAATAAATAAATACACCAGATACATACATCAGATAAAAATCAAATAAAGAAGTGTAAAATCCGATGTAAGAAATTAGCAGGACATTCCTGCTAATTTCTAAACAATCTTTAATTCCGCCAACATAGTGGAAAAAATCTCAATTATAATTTATTCACCATCAACTCAACTGACTAGTTCTATTGACAAAATTGCATGATATGTTTACCCAGGTGGATATTCAGTTTATACCACAATTTGGCGCTCGCGCAAAGGAGGTGTTACGGTGTTGCGTCCGCGCAGAATCTGGCGCTGCACTGTTTTAGGTTATATTATGCTTTCTAATGTCGGGAGCGTCCGGTTTTTGTGCTGATGTTGCTTGGCTTCTAATAAGGTTTTGGGATGTTATTGGCTTAGGTTGTGGTCTCTCGCTTTTATTAAATAAGCCTACACTTTATTTGAGGATACTTAGATGCTTCTCTCTGTTATGATATTGTACAGACGCCCGCAGGTCAAGCTATCCAAAACTGCCAAATGTTCCCAATCAGTCTTGAACCTTAATGCTTTAGCGATAAAGTTGGAAATCTATCAAAGAAACTTCACAAATTGTAGTAGCTTGGTGTCAGCACATCAAGCTACTACAATCTGTCATATTCATCATATTTGATGCTCGGCATCATATTTGAGCTGATTTTTTTTAACTAAGCTGACTTTGTTTAACTGAGGTGATGTACAGACGCGCTGGCATCTGTACATCAGCTTAGTTAAAGAAAGATATATTTCTATCAATGCCACTTGGACTTTAGCCCCGGTTCCTCCAATCGAATTCAGTTTAGTCTGTTCTCATATCAAACGATTTGATTGGCTGCTGGCTTGCTGCTATTCAATCAACTACTCGTAAAACACTATCTCTATCATAATCACTTTTATGCAGAGTTAACAATAGATTACGTATCAGAGCTCTGATTGGCAACCAATTTCAGAAACAAGGTCTTTGCTCAAAGTGCTTCAGCCATGTCTTGTTTTAATTCTTTCTGATTTCCACAGCATCTAATATACCTCAAATAAAGAACAGGCTTTCAGCCTTTTTTATGTCATCGATTTTTCTACAATAACCAAAAATGGTTTGGGTTTTACTTGAAATTAACAATTTATTTGGTTAAATTTCCAGGGGCGTATCAAATATGATGAACGAGCGTCCAAGTCTGAACATGTACCAGAGCGGCGAGTCGCTTATGCGCATGTCTCCACCCAGCCTCGTGTCGTCACTGCTCATGGAGAGTTCTGGAACGTTCAACGCCGAGTCTATTGAAAGTCGGAAGTCGATACCTTCACATAAGGATTCAGGTACGGAAATAAACTGTTTCTCGAATATATTAGGGGCTGATTCTAAATTATCCAGTATTTCTGTCTGATATCTTTGAGCTCATTAGTAAGGGGATCCTAAGATTATCGATTATCGGTAACTCTCATCCTGCTGCTACCAGCCATCTTGTAAATATCGTCGCTCCACCTTGCCTGAAAGTGTCCTGCCTTACGTTTTCCGACTTCATGACTACCCCAACGGTCATCGGGTCTACGGCTAATATGGCCGGCCCATTGCCACTTCAGCTTGCTTATTCTGTGAGCTATGTCGACAACTTTGGTTCTTTGCCGAATCATCTCATTCCGGATTATATCCCTCATCGATCAATAAATCTTTGTAATGTCCCCCGAACTCCTTATAACGATCAATCACCTAGAGTATTAGGTAACGTTACGTAGCAAGGATTGCAGCCATGGTCTACATTACATATTTATGTTATGCATTCAGGGCTGTTACGCAAGCATCCGTCAAGTTACCGGCTCACTGAATACAGTACTCGCATAACCTGTGCGGATAGGGAAGTGCTCTGTCGGTATTTATACTATAGAATATCAATATACTACGATAATTATTACGTCTGATAATAAGTATGCGCATTTCGTGAAATTTAACGTCATTGATTATCTAACCTTGCTTCTGTATACCTGGTTTGATACCGGGCTTGACCCATATCAAGCACACATAATATTCTTCCTATAAAGTAGTAAAAACAAAATGCTTTAAAGTGAGAGCAGCTAATCTAGTGCGTAAAATAGCGCCTTGATTATAAAACAAATAAGGCAAGCCAACGTTGTCTAGCTTTTGACATTATGTGCAGTATTGTCAAACTCAAACTCTAGCATTATACTGTAGACTGTATGACCCAAATCGCAAGCACAAACTCGTTCCGAACTTTCTCATTGCACTGCGTTATTCTTACATATTTTTTCATTACATTTCCAGGTCTACCAATGTCAGGTCGCGACAGCATCGACCCGATGATGACGAGCATGACGCTCAGCATCCTCGACGAAAAAGACATGAGCACAAGTTTCCTCTCGCAAACAACATACCCTGACAACGACAGCCTAATGGACTCCTTACCGCCATCCCTCGTCAGCTCCGTCAACTCTTCATACGTCATTTCAAACACTTCCAAACCTCAAAAAGAAAGCAACGACTCCAACATATTCTCATCAGCAACGTTTACTCATCTAGAAACTTCGGAAAAACTCCTTTCGGCCCGACCAAGATGCCAGCTCTACAACAGCTACACGAAACGAGAATCCGCCATACGAAACTCAGAATCCTACACTAAATCCCGGGAAGAAGCATGCCAAATCGACACAGCGAAAATTCTAAACGAAAACTCGGATAAGAAAGACTCTCCGAAAGTGGTTCCCCGTAACGGACCGACGGCTGAAATGGCTGAACCGATCACCTTACACTACTCTAATAATAGATTTAGTAGAAGAGATAATGACGCTGAGAAAGAAAACTTTGAAACTGACGACGCTTTTTATAAAGATATGGGGTTACCGAAACCTGAAGATGTTGGTAGGAATAGTTTAAATGTAACTTTGGGGAAGCAAGAATTGAATGAGATCATTCAAGCCCGGCAGAAGTTGTCTTTAGCTAGGAAAGCTTTGCCAACAGAACCGGAAAAGGCCGCTCCAGCTCCTGTAGACACTTCGCCTATAAAAACGATTCAGTTACCGAATCAAACCGTGATAACAGTACCGCGACAAAGTATGGAGAACGCCTCAGAGTTGCTATCAAGGCGGAGAGTGTTGAACGGCAATGGTTTTGACAGACAAGAAGAACCGCCCACGAGAGAGACTCCTAAAAGAAACGCTACGTTTAAGAAGCTATCGCCTAAAGCGAGCGCTATGGACACAACGGTTGTTTATATGAAGACAGATGATAATCAAATTATAGATATAAATTCGGCTACGCTTAATC
Organism: Apamea anceps; assembly: GCA_951799955.1. Lineage (NCBI taxonomy): Eukaryota > Metazoa > Arthropoda > Insecta > Lepidoptera > Noctuidae > Apamea > Apamea anceps. Next base: position 5,376,889 of record OX637509.1, read on the forward strand.
TTATAGATGTTGGGGATAGGACTTTACAGCAAGAGCATCGGGTATGTAATTTAACTTTATTCATCTTCTAGTCGTAGAATCATACTTGTATCTTTGGCTTCTTATTGCCATAGCCACTGTGGTGGCTATGGCAATGTGCATGTGCATGGTAATAATATTTTAGTAGTGCAAGTAGGGTAACTTCTACTAGGGATCGGATACAAAAATATAAACTCCAAAATCATTTATATATTATTATCAGTGATAGGAATAGGTAGTGCCTATTTGCCTAAACTTCGAAGAACAGAGACAAGAAACGGAGACTTCCTTAGGACTAAATTTTTTCCGGGACTTGTCTCGAAAAAAATACATAATATTGTTGTAACTTACAACAATATTCTATGTGTTTTATTTTTCCTTTAGAGCCCATAGAGGATAAGTTATTATTATGGAGTTATAAATTATAAATGTTATGTCTAGTCGCAAACTTTAGGTAAATATAGACGAATTACTTATTCCAAATAACATATTTTTTTGATGTATTCAAAAGTGTTGTCCCGAATCTGTCCCGACAGATGTCCCAGAAAAAATTTAGTCCTAAGGAAGTCTCCGTTTCTTGTCTCTGTCCTCCGAAGTTTAGGCAAATAGGCACTACCTATTCCTATCACTGATTATTATGCGAAAGAGTTTGTTGGTGTGTTGATTTGTCACTTTTCCACGCAATAACGGAGCAACGGATCCATGTGATGTGATTTGCACAGAGATAATTTATGGCCTGGGGAGTGGCATAAGCTACTTTTATGCTGAAACAATCTCATGCACGCGAGCAAGGCCCCGGCAAAAGCTATCTTTTTAAAATCACCGCTGTACTGATATTTTTACAATATATGTTGTATGTATACCTTTAATTTGCAGGAGTGGGGTTCTCAAGAGCGAGCGATGGTCGGTTCAAGCGAGAGCACAGACACAGGTACCTTCAGTTCGTCCAGTCCGCCAGACAGCGTACCTGACTCTGCGGCTACGCATGACCCACGTAAGTACTACGAACTTCTTAGTACAAATGGGTGTGGTCACAAGGGGGAAGGAAGAGGGTAGAGTTGGTCACGGGGAGGGGGGAGGAATATGAGCAATACGGATATCAATTATTATTATGATTTGATTATTCATCATGATGACAATGGCAAAGGTTTTTTTGATATAACGGTCTTGAAATAAATCTAGGACGCTTCTAAACGCTTAAAACACGGTACAACACCACACATTCTCACATTGCAGGCCACCAAGTCGCCTCAACACCGCTTATGTCACTTCGGAAAGGAGCTAAAAACGACTTGCTAAACTTGCACAACACGATATCCCCGATCTACGATATGATTGACGATAAGTCCTACACCGTCACAACTATTACTAAAGCAAACTCCTCGGGAATGGAGCGGACTTATGACATGCACAATGCAACTGTTATAAATAGTGCGACGATGGTTAAGAAGTCGTCGGCTAAGAGGGATATAATGGCGGGGAAAGCCAGTCCTGAGAAGAAGATGTTTGCGCCGAGTGTGATGCCGAAGCCGACTAGGGTGATACCTACGAGTTCTGGAGGTATGTATGGGGAGATTTGAGTTAATTACTTATACTGGTGAAACCCTGACTGATTTACGTACAAATAGCAGTAGCAGCGTTGTTATTAGCAGTATAATAATAATGAGAGCAGGACAAACTTGTTTATTTATTTATCACAAACAACTAACATTACAGGAAATTCCTAATGCGTTAGCGTGGTCTTTAATTAAACTATCTTATTCATAACTGTTTTAAATAACATAACACATACAGTATTGTTTTTGTGAATTCATTCAGAGAGCAGGTAAATAGATCGATCCTTTCAGCAGTGTCATTAAGTGCGTGCAAGGCGCACGTCAGTGGCGCTTTGCTTAGTAAGTTGGTTCGTGCGTGAGGCACCGCTAGTAACCGTGGCTTCCGGCGCCGCAATACAAATTGTCAGGCACATTTAGATGTATCTCCTTCAAAACCACGGAATTCTAGATCTTACCACGTAATAATTTAAATATATATGTGTCTATTGCTAGGTCCCTCCTTGTCTCGAGTTTGTTGTACCCGACCAACACCAGATTAAAACCAGTAGTAACAGTGAACGAGACAGAAATATAATTTCTCTATCTCTTTCTCGTATGCTAACGTTTTGTCTGGCCCCAGTTGTTAGCCAATAACTGGGGCCCAACTAAACGGCTATCACGGTACGAGTTATTTTTAAAAGTATTACTGGACTATCACTATCTTATAAGGCATACGCTGACAATACTATAAATAATCTAAACCATACTCTATCAACGCAAATAGACACTGTCCTAATTGGCAATCGATCGCACAAACATGTCGACGATCGCATTGCGTTGACCGTAAACATACTTTATTTATACAATGTGTATCAGAAACACTGTTACTAAAGATAACAGCTGGTATGTAATCACTATAAATAGATTCAACTAAAAAAAAAAAAAACTAAGTGTTGATACAAAATTCTCGGTTTCATGTTTCTTAAATTCAAATCATAACAAACTTGTCGTCGCGCTACGTAGGTCAATAACTTCCCACGTTACTTGCCAATATCACGATAAATCTCTTCCGTAATTTTGCGCGCCTAGTTTGGTTTCTGGTATCAATGTATTAAAAATTCTCATAACTTCCGAACATGTAAAGATAGGATTAAAAGACCCCCTTCCATATCTTTTGATGTCATCCAAAGAAGCCGTGCCCTTGGTATGTATATACCCTTTCCGTTACACGTTGTATTATTATCCTTATTGAGCGTAGTTGGATGTACGCGTGATAAGTTCGCATATAATTAGGACACAATAAGTATGATGGATGATCACGAATTCGTATCTTTAGGGCGTAGGATTCGCCCAGTTCAGGTTCACTTCTAAATGAAGTATAATTACTCCTCTAAGCTTTTTCTATCTTTTTTCAAGAATCTTACAACGGGAATAAAAAAGTTTTAAAATCGTTTTAATTTGAGATTTTTTTTTTCATTGTATCTTTTCATGCACAACGCATTACCAATTTACATTCAAACATTTTTCATTCTTACTTTTTCAAACAAAATCGCCTTACAATCAATTGTTTTATTTTCCCCATATTTTATGTTATTTTAGCACCATACAGTAATATGGTTCCGCCGGTGGCTGTTCCAAGGAAAACAAGTTTGCCAACGTCAAAACTAAGGCAATACAGTTCACATAGGGAACTTAGCAGGATACCTGGTAATGGTAAGTAGCACATGCTTTTTATCTCATTATTATTATTTATTCATGTTATTTTTTTTTGTACTTTTTGTTGTGATTTTTTTTCTATAAAATGTGACATACATCGACACAAACTGTAACCATGAATTCTGAACTTGATCTGAAACGCGTTGAATTTTCTCGACGGTTATTAAAAAAAATCTGTTTACACTTTGACCGTGTAGGTTTAGCACTTTGCTGTGAATGAGCAGATTTAAAAAAAAAATCGTCGTAAAATTAAACGGGTGGGTTAAGAATCATGTGCTGTATGAATTTTACTAGCAGTTTGCGCGTCGATGACCCTGTCACCATGTATTAAGTAAGAGTCTATGAAAAGTTATTTCAGTTAATTTGTCAGTATTAAAATGTATATATGTACCTACTATTGATTGATGTAGGACAAGCCATACTTTGAAGTCAACAATCAAATTATCAAGTAAATTGTAAAACGATCGAGAGGCAGCCCAGTTCTATGAAGAAATCTATATCTGAATGAATGCCCCAGATCGCAAGTTGTGAACTACTAAAGAAATTTGATTGCGATCTGTTTTAAATTGTACCCTATCATCAACAACATCCCGTTTATTGAAGTGTAGGGTATGTAAAAATAAAGTTTATGAAACATACTTTCAAATTACATTATTAGTTTTTGTTTGTCTGATCTTAATTTTTATATATTGCGTGCCGTATCGAAACTTACAGGGTGGGTCGATTTTTTTGCACGTAAGTGTATTTTTCCCAGAACTTTGATGGCTAGCATAACGTCCCCTGACGCTGTCTTCACGCAAACATTCACAGCGTGAATACCACACTACACAATACCACACTTTACCAAGCGTATGTTGACACTTGGTTACCAAAAAAAGGGTTAACCTTTTTCACAAACACGCTGTGAATTTCTGCGTGAAGATGAATGGCGCCAGCACATAACACACACACGCACACACACTTTCGGCTTCGCCATTGTCTCGGGCGGTACCGAGAGCTTTTGCGCTTACACATTCACAGCGTGTTTGGACACTTGGTAACCTCAAGAAAAGCGCGCGTCGCTTCGTAAGATAAAAATACTATATTAGGCAAAGGTTTAATGGCAATCCTACTGAAGCCAGAGTTCTCCCGCTAGCTGATACGATCACAGCGTGCCTGATAACTGAAGTCTGTTCCAAAACTATCTGATCAAAGTGTAAACAAACCCTGTTTAGGTTATTTTTTTACGTAATAACACGCTGAAGGGAATTTCTAACACATTCATCTGTATTTAGAAGGTTAATAAAAGTTTATAAGACTTGTATATCTCACCACTTTATCCAACAATTATTGTTTGTAATATAAAAATTAATTAGTAATTGAAAAATCCTCGATAAAAGATGAGGTTACAAAATTAATCTCAATTGTCAAAACGAAAACATCTTTATGGTGATTTAAAATAAGAAATTCTGTTTTAAGTATTCAAATAATCAAATCAAAGCACTTGACTCAATTTGTTAGTGGTACTACAAACTGACATCCACAAACAAGTACGTTTTCTGATCCATTTGCTTACATTTTCGTCAGTTATATAATCATACCATAATATGGTATGATCAGTTGCAAAAGTAGGAACTAAACTAAACTAAGTTAGTAAGGTAGTAGGAACTAAACTAGAATTTATTTGAGGTTCAAAAAAAGAGTGTACCTATTATCAATCATGACACTGGAGTGTTCGATAATATTTTTAGAAAATAAGGGGTTTTATTTGCAGTTCGATTCCTTATATTAATAAGTAAACATATTATGTATACTTATTTATGTATACGTTTAGGGTCCTAGAAATACTAAATAGCCAAGTAATTGCGACCAACTGCGCGTGATTGGCCACCGTTCTAAACCTAAAACGTTTGGTCTGGTTAGACAAAGGGGAGAAAAGGCCAAAAATTTAAAGAAGCTCATTAATTAAAAAAGATATGTGCATTATTAACCATAGTTCCATTCCAGCTCCCCCCGCAGTAGCAGGCGTGGCCACGGCGAGCCGCGGCCTGCCCGCGGGCGCGCGCGCGCTGGTGCGGCGCGGCGTGTACGCGTCCAACCCGGCGCTCAGCCCCACCGCCAGCGCGCCGCCCGGCCCGCCCGTGTCCACCGAGTCTTACATCATCAATGTTAACCATCAGGTACCTACTATAACACCAGACACCATCAATTATAACAATCAACTGCCATTCAAGGGGGAAGCGCTAAAGAAACCCGCGAAGTTCAAACTTTCTTACGTGTTTTTGCAATTTCCAGGTCAGTGTCAGGCTGTATGTTGATTAAAATATGATTCGTGAGCGTATCAAATATGACTTTACAGAATTATAATCATTAGAATCGGCAATACAACCTGAGACTGACCTGCGAATTGCAAAAAACGTAAAATTTCGCGGGTTATCCCGATGCTTTCGCCTTAATACGAAGGAAAGGTCGTCGGTTTATCAAGCAATGACTACGGTTGTTTGTGCAAGATTATTCACCCGCGGCGCCCCAGCAGGCGTCATCAATTGCCAGAACAGACTCCTCACACAGCTCGAGAATCGACATTCGACATCTACGAAATTTTTTCAACCCAATGCATAAAACCTTCTTTCTTTTACGTCATTCTTCCTCGACTGCGCGATTTTTCCTGTTTGTGCCAATCTTCCCCGTTTGCGCAATTTTTCTGAAGCATGCAGCGCATGAGGCCGAATTCCAGAAGGCTACTCTTTGATGCTGAATGTTTGCACTTCCCTATCACACCCTTTACGTGACCATTTCAGAAAGAAGCCTCGAAACCAGAGATTCCTCCCACGCCTCCGTTAGTTCGACAAGGTACAGAGACTCTGAGGAGGGAACGACCGCAAAGTCAACTGGTGGCACCGAGAGATGTAAGTCGAAGGCGTTTTAAATACTGCTTTAGACATGCTTTGATTAAATTATACGGGTAACACTGCTTTTGAAAATGAGTTTGATAAGCTATGGTTTCGTAAGACTGCGGTGGCCGCCTTATAGCGTCCGCAACTTACCGTCAAATAATACTGAAACGTTATTTGAAAGTAAGTTGGTGTGTTACCCTAGAGAGCGTTTTTTGACTCCATAAAGTCAAGTACTGGTTGGTGAGTTTGACTTTACGGTGTGACAGCCATTATGTGGGGGGCCACCGCTGTCGTAGGAAACCCATACCTATGAGGGTTTTACGAACCATTTTTTGTTTTTTTTTTAGCTTATGGAATTTGGAAAGTTTGGATTTTACGAAACGTTTATTTTTGAAACTTTTCTGATACTTTAGTAAGGATTTTTTTGTATGATCTATAAAAAAAAAATACCTATGAACAAACAAATTCTATCGGTATTTGAAGAGACTAGAGATTCTTTTTTTTTTTCATGATATAATGAGTCTATTATTTTTTATTTATTTTTTCAATTTATTTATCTACGAAAGGTGTTCTCTACATGAGATAATATGATAAAGCTAAAATTTTCTTTTTTGTTTACATGTCTAATAATTGGTGTTGGTAAAATAGCAATAATAATTATTATTTTGTTCTAATAATTAAATGTGTATGTCATTTCAATTGTGTCTAAAATGTGTCCCTAATGGTGTCAATCATACATTTATTAAACGTGAATAATCTAATATTATCATATACCTAATTTACAAATATGGTTAACTCGTTCAATGCGGCCCTGTGGGTTCGGCTGTAGTTTTTTAATTATAATAATACTAGCTGCGCCCCGCGGTTTCACCTGCGTAAGTTTCGATCCCGGTGAAATATCGGGATAAAAAGTATCCTATATGTTAATCCTGGTTATAAGCCATCTGTGTGTCAAATTTCATCCAAATCTGCTTATTAGTTTTTGCGTGAAAGAGTAACAAACATCCATCCATCCATTAGTAGGATTTAATCAATACTGCCTTGTTGATCTACTGGTCGCAAGCGCTACTGCTGAGCATAAGGTCCTGGGTTCGATTCCCAGGTCAGGCAGTGATATTGGGTTTTGCCATCTGGTATTTCTGCCCGGTTGATGACAATAGCTCCAGACATATTACATGGGACTTTAACATAACTGGCGAAAAGTAGGTGTACTGTAGGTACACCCCTGCCTAACCCTTCGGGGAATACAGCCGTAATGTTACGTTATATTTAGTCAATTCACACGTCTTCCAAAAGATAAGAATCTTTACATTTTTAATTAAATTTAACTTGTCTGTAATTTTGCATACCTTCAAATACTATCAGCAATTTTTAAAACTTTTCACGATATTAACGGCAACTATTTGCTAAATACCTTTAACAAGTATATTTGTTATGTTCTGTCTGTAACTTAATTCGGAAGACAGGACTCTGATGGCAGGTTCTGGACGTTGCTGCCCAATTTATCGTATTGTCTGCTGTTAATTCCAGTAGCCTATTACCTCCAGGTCTTAAAATACTAACCAAGTCTGTAATGAGAATATTGCTGTCAAATGCCACGTGTCTATACACAAATAACAGCATCTAACTGTAGTGGTTAAATCTGGACTAAACTTCCCTATGAAAGAAAAACAATAATAAGTAAATATTACTTTTTATCCCCTTAAAAATGTTATCTGCTTAATATACTACTGTTTGTTTTCCCAAATGTAATAAATAAATAAGTAATAAGTATCTACTTGGTTCCTACTTGTTAACGCACTACCCTAACTCCGGGTCCACTTTGAACGTGTTAACCCTACGTCACAACGCACTAACGGCGTCACTAACTCATGACGCAGCTACGCGCGGCTGCGGGCAGCGGCGTGCCCGTCTCCATGCGAAGCCATCACTTACCTGTGAGTGTCCACTGTTTATTTGACACTCGTGTACACAGTGGCCAATGTTGGGATACGTTTTCTTACCACCAAACGCTGCAATAACCCCCTTTCACATGTAAGGCCAAGGTTAAGCCAAAGAAACCAGGGTCACCCAAAAGCTTGTGGGGTTGATGATATCATCAAAGTTATGGGAAACACCAGCACACTTATTGCGTAAGACACTTTCAATCACAACTCATTTTGAAGGATATTGCTAATCCATTGCTTCATATGTTCCAAAAAATTGTCTGCTCAACAACGTAGATAACGCAGTGAATGTTTTGTCTGTGGACTGTCAAAATGAGAGCCGTTGCTACTGTACTGTACTGTTACGCAAGAAAGACCTGGCAGTGGGTGATTCCGGGCGGAATCAAAGGTTGCCGGGAAGTCAGTGCTGGGTAATGGGGTGGAGAATTTATGCGTCAACCGGGTACATTGTGCCTGTAAGGATGAAAGCTTTCATACTGCCTCATACACTTCGCTACAGGGCAATCCGAGTGTGTGAAAGGGGGCTGACAAAGGCAACCCATTACTGAAAATGATGCATAGGATAAATAAAATGTGTTCTTGTCTGCTGTAGTCATGAAGCTACTTGCTTATTTAAAATGATAAAAAATTGGCCATTGTGTACAAGAGATGCTGTAATCGTATGTAACTCGTGTTGGTATACTGATGCCGAATACACACGCGAATGCGCTTTGACGGTTTTGAGTTTGCTTCTTCATGCTTCATGCGGTTATCAGCTTTACGGAATGCATTTTCACTTTGCTAATTACTGATACTAAGGCTCACCTATCGGCCGAATTTTGGATGGATGGGAATGAGTTTGGCATGAACCCATATTTTTGTGATATAGCTTTGGTTCTTCTGTCGAGGTAACGCATGATTTTCAGGTTTATTTTAAACCTAAAACAGATGTCAATACACGAGCGGCACATTGTCGACGCAGCCGCCGAAGTTGCTTTTGTCGTTGACGCGTCTACGGCTGTCGTCGACTGCAGTTGCCTCTGCCGTTGGCAACGTGCCGCTCTTGTATATGAGCACTAAGAGTCGCTAGAGCTGGGACCCATGTCTATCGATAAAAATAATACGTCACTACGTACTAAAAAAATTTTTTTTTACCAAAATTACATAATGGGTGCTACGATTATTTATTTGAAGCTGAAATGACAGATATGAAACTAGTTAATGATACTAGTTTGATAATTTTGAATACACAAATAAAGTGTCATTCGGCATCAGTGTATCCTGCTCATCGGTTTTATCTAAAGGCAATGTCTTTAGATGTTTTTGTACTGGGTATTTAGATATTACAATACTAGCAAAACTTTTTTTACAGCTTTTATCTAACTACACCTATTTATTATTAAGGCAACCTGCATTTTGAAAAAATCTTGACTTGTTGCTTTATACTCTTTTTTTTTACTACCCTCTTTTCTCTTCTTCTGTAACTAAGGGCTGATTTTTCTAACACCAAATAACTTTATAGGAGGAATAATTTTGGATTTTTGACAGTTCTTCCATACAAAAACTGTCAGACGTCAAATTTATTCCACAAATAAAAATTATCGGTCGATTGAGAAATCAGCCCTAAACAAAACAAATGGTCCAAATTTGATATCTACTTCTATATTTTCATATTTCCACAGTCTTCCTACCAAAAATGATTTTCTGTTGTCCATCTTCAAAATATATGTCTAACAAAGTGGTCCAGGTAACTAAAGTATTATGTGTGGTATAAGAGCTAACTCCTAACAAAACCGACTAATATTAATCAACCCATGTTATATGTCAGTGTGACGTGTTACAGCCGCCCACGACACGGCCGTACTCGATAGCGGCGCCGTCACAGCTCCAACGTAACATCTCCCGGCCTGCTTCCGGACCAGTGCCGAGTAAACCACCACGTGAGTAACGAACATCTTATTTTATAACAGAACGCCTGCATTGCCTAATTGGGTAGGCAGAGCTGGAATGTGATGGTAGGATCTTATTATTATAAACTAACTTGCCCGCGGCTTCGCCCACAAAAAGTATCCTATGTCCGAACCGAGGTCATGGTCTACCTGTGTGCCAAATTCTATCCAAATCTGTTCAGCCGTTTTTGCATGATTGAGTAACAAACTTTCACATTTATAATATTACTAGCTTTTGCACGCGGCTTCGCGTGGAGGTCAGAGCTCATTGATTTCTTTACCCATTTTGGTGTACTGCTCATGGCTTAAAACCTCGACCTGGATTCCAATAAAAAAAAAAAATAGATGGTTTTGACTGGTATACTTTAATGGAAAATCTGTAAGACCTCTAACACTTTTTTTTTCTTCCCAGCACCGGTAATAGACCAGCCACGTCCAGCGTCAAGCAACGAAACGCGCGTGTCTGCGTTACCGCGCCCATCCCGCCTGCCCGCACCGCGACGTGCGCTGCGGTAATCACTACAAACTATATCCCGCCCACAGAGAGACTGACACTGACATCTGTCAGTTAGACACGATTAAGAACTAATAAAGTTCAAATTCGAATAAAAAGTATTCTTTTGTACTCCACGTTTGCAGCCCTTTCACGGTTGTTTTACGTTTAATATTACATCTTTATTTTATTTGCTATACGGTTGCTGCCAGATTCAAACTCAAAGCATTTATTTCAATTAAACCATTTACAGGCAGTTTTCAATTGTCAAAGAGTCGGTCAGTTAGCTAGAAAGTTGAAGGTAAATATAAAATAACTAAAAGGACTGTATATAACTGACAGGTGTCAGGTGTTGTGGTGTACACCAGTTATTTATAACATGCAGTTACAGTACCCAGTCGTTAATACGACACATCGCGCTTTAGAAAGAGACTGTCACAAAGATGTCTAGGAAAAGAAAGAATATAATTTGTTAACAATCAAAATTCGAGTTCCTATTGGAAAAAATTTACTACATACTACATAATTTTGCTGTAATATTATGATGAGGCTCAAAAAAGTTAATATCAGAATCTAATTTCTAATTAAGTAACCAAATTAAACCCACTAGAACAATAACTATTTATATGGTTGGGTATTATAGTCAGCTTTATAAGCACCACGCGTTACTAAACATCAGAAAATGCTGATTACTTACGTAATAGGATTTATTATGACGTGCTAACAATACTAACACAATTTTTATTCGACAGACCACCGTCAGTATACTCAGTCGCGCCGACGGCCGACATCGACCACTACTGACATTTAGCCTGCTGTGCCAACCTGCTGGGGCGGAGACCCTAGCATCTACTAAATTATAGTACACGTAACATGACTGATGAACTAAAAACACGGTGTCTTTCAAATTTTTGTACTACTTAGACAATGTAGAAAATCCAATAAAGAATTTTTTGGCTTTTACTAATAACGTTTTTAACCATTTTTTTGGTAATATTTTACCTAAGTATTAGACACTGATTGTTACCCTAACGTTAATGTAGTATTGACCAATTCGGAGAGCGAACAGTGTCGGCGCGTATCAGTAATGCGGAGACAATAATTTGTTAAACTTTTAGACATTGATATCTGAGATTCTGTAAGTTATTATTCGTCATTTCAATTTCACGTTTTTCATGATCATTTCATTTTTTAACGTTGTGATGTCTGCGTTAATTTTAATTTAAAAAACTTTGTATTTTATTTTCGGCATTCATAATTTTTCTCGTGAAAATTTTGCTAATGTCTTTCAATAGGGGTGCGAAATTACCTTTTCAGCCGATGAAAAGTTGGACATTTTCAACCTCTAGCTGTTGTGTACTGTATGTATCTCTCATCGTTCAATGCTCTCTCGCACCATTCTCATGTCAATGAAGCTCAAAATTATAAAATTTTATCTAAATCATGATTTGGTACAAAGACATACAAATTAAGATATTATTCCTATATTATTATTTACAAATTTAGTGAGTAGTGTATCAAATGTTGGTTTAGTAATTTATTTCATAGTAAGAATTTTGCATTTCGTTTCAACTAAGAGATTGTATTCATATAGGGACATGTAATTTAATCACGCTTTAGATATAAAATTATATACGATTATTAATATTACGCTCCTTTGTATACTAACTTATTTGTAACATAGAAAGTTGTGTACACGGCACGTTTGACACATATTTTTAATAAAATAGTTAACTTACAAAAATATATCGAAATTTTGCGCCATTCTTAAATCTCACCTTCACATTGAAAGCACAAATTTTATGTATATTTATAAATATTCTGTTGTACATTGTGTAAATTTCAGTCTTACTGTACTTGTAAAGCTTCGTAAGTGATATCGATCCTCTGCTTCCTACCACTTGTATATCAATCAAATAAATAAATAATTAAACTATAACATATCGACGTTAAGAGACTTGTGTATAAGTTGTATAACCGACGTACTTCGTCCTTGTTTCAAATGCTTTATATGTGTTTTTAATAAAGAAATGTTAGTGTTTATACATCGATGTTGTCCGGCCAAATTACAGTATTGTGTGCAATTTTCGTGTAATCAGCAATAAATAGTTGCGCAGTGGCATTATAATTGTATATTTTGTAAACAGCATATGTATGTACCTACAGGGTTGTTTGATTTATGTGAAAATCTACGTGCATATGTGTGCTAAATCTCTGTTCCCCTATCGTGTGACGGAGCGACCGCGCTGTGTGCGGTGCGCCTATGGCACACGATTCGTTTGAACACTTCGTGCCTTATTTAGGTAGTGTAAGGGATTTTGTTTTCATTTTCTAATAAATCTATGTATTTAATGAAGGTTTTTTTTTATTGTTTTCAACCTGAGACAACGGTATTCTAGAAGCAAACAACAACGAACCTCGGCATCAGTTTTTTTTTTTCCATTACCTAGCCTATATTGTCCCACTGCTGGGCAAAGGCCTCCCCCATATTCTTCCACCTTTCCTTGTGCTGTGCCTCCGTTTCTTAGGTCTGCCTCAGTGACGACGCCCGTCTTCAGTTTGCCAAATAGGAATGGAGCGTAGTATCTTGAAAATTAAACTCACCGACCAAATTCGCAACACCACAATACGCTCCAAGACAATAAGAGTTAAAAAAAAAGTCCTTAAAAAATTTTATCGCAAGAAAGGCTAAACTGCCGAGACCGGCGGCTTACTGGCGAGACTGCTTCCTTACTCAAACCTTTCGTCTCACCCGCTGAAGACCTCCCACCTGGACATGAGTTGCCTTGGGTAACCTGGAAGTCATACACTCCGGACCCAGGTTGGCCGAAGCAAGGAAAACCTGTTCAGGTGGAAATTCATAGACGACTCCGCGTTGTAGTGTAGATGTGGTGTTGTTCCGCAAACGATGGGACACTTAATACCGTGTCCTGCGTGTCCTGTCAGCTGCATGTAACAGGAACTGATGGACGCTGGTGATGGCGCCATACAAGTGGCCGAATTCTGGGCAGAGTCCATTTAAATTGCTATCGACACGCTAAGAAGAAGAATATTAAAAAAAACTGTAAAATACCTTGAATCGAATATAACTTGCGCCAAAAGTTAACTTCCAGCAGTGCGATTCTGTAACCATCGCACCGTGAAAACTTAGGTGAAGTGAGCGTGGAGTGAGCTGTCATTCCAACTAATGCTAGGGATTGACACTATTGTCAGCTCACTTCACCTAACTTTTCACGGTGAGATTTTTACTGAATCGATCGGCTGTAAATGGCGGTAGTGTGGATGCGGAGTGATAAGCTAAGCGGAACCAATGACAACTCATGAGGTTATAATATCGCCATATTATGTACAGACGCCAGCAGGTCAAGCTACCCGAAACTGTCAAATTTTCCCAATCAACCTTGAACCTTAATGCTTTAGCGATAAAGTTGTAAATCTATTAAAGAAATTTGACAGATTATAGTAGTTTGATGTGCTGGCGTCTGTACTATAGCATGAGAAAAGCGAGGCCTATGTCCAGCAGTGGGTGATGATGATGTACTATGAAAGCGAATTAGTAAGCAAAAAATAGTCAAGTAAAGTTGAGATATAATAAATACTAATAATAGTGTCTCACAAAAGGGGTAGGGCGCGGTGGCGTTTTCTTCCAACCAAACAAACACGCTCGCAGTCCCTAAGTTTCTATTACCGGCTACAGCTACGGTAACATGTTCTTCGTAACGCTCACTTATTCCGTAGAATAATTGATAGTTTTTCTTGTAAACAATCTATCCATCACATCCCTACAAGTTTGAATATATGTGACAGTTGGCGTCCCTAAATCGGGTGGCATCTTGGAATCCATAGAAATTAATAAGTTCATAATTAAGACCCACTTTACTGCGAGAGAAAGGGTCAATAAAGTTCCTTTCCTTGTCTTTCATATCATACATGAACGTGCTGATTGGGGGGCAGCGGCTCTCCTCCGTCCTCCAGGAAATTCTTGTTTTCATTGATCTGGCCCCTCTTAGGCCAAAAGCGGGTACACCTATTATACCACACAAAGTGGAAAATCGAACTTAAACAGAATTCTTGTTCTTCAAGTGTCGAGTCATAAGTAAAACCAAAAACAATAAACACAGGTTGGCCTGTTTACGATTTTTAAAAGCCTTTCTGCAAGGGTTTTCCGAAATGCGCCCATGTATTTTCAAACTTAGCTCGATGGAAAAGACTTTGTTTCACAAAATGGCAAATTTTCAGTCCCTAATAATTAAATAAAGGAAGTGTAGCAAAGTTTTTCCAGAGTGGGAAGACTTGAAGTACATACCTACGGACTGTTGCGTTGGCTTGACTTGTCGGTTTATCATTTCCTACAATTATAAAATAAATAGGAAATCAATAATATTGTCAAAATGAACTTTCCCGTTAAAAACGTGATAAGAGGTAATTTTAATACATCCAAGCTTTGCTATTTTGGTGGTTTTACATGCTTTGCACCGTACTAAAAGTGTAAACCATCCAAAGCTGTTGTGGTCGCTGACAAAAAAGTTTATAAACCCGATCGTTTAAAATAAAATAAAAAAGGATTTAATTAAATATGATGTATGAAATAAATATTCAAAAGTAATGAACCAAAAGTCTTTTTCAAAGTTATTTTATTTATTTGGAATCCTGGAACAATATGGGTCCGATTCGCACTCAGAAGTCAGTACCCTTTAGAAACTATGCTCAGTGTTGCAATAGCTAAATAGAATAGAGTCGGATTCGGACCGACTTTTACGACGCTAGCGCCCAACTGTCACCTTGACTTTAGTTGTGTGTGTGTGTGAACGAAATCGCACGTTACGCTATGTGAGTGTGCGACGTCGTGAGTGCTGTCTACGAGTAATTTTTGCTTTTTACCTTTTTATTTTTATAAATAACCGATGTAGACGAAGTGATTAGTAATGTAATAACCTCAAGTGATAAGATTTGTGATATATCGATGCAATGGCTCTTAAAATACGCAGTGTTTTCATCTACTATGTGATCCCGTGCAATAACTCGTCACTTCGGTTGTTTGTCAATGACGTCTGCGTTTAGCGCAGCAAAAAGTGGAATTTTAGTTTGATTGTGACAAGTAGTGCAAACATAAATTATATAAATCGTGTAGATAGATGAGTGATCGTAACATGGATGAGTGTCTTCTTCATTGGAACGTTGTTTTATCAACTGGGGCCAACCGAGGTGGCTCATGAAGAAAGGGTTAGTTTACCTGTTTATGTTTACCTTAGATATCGTACACATCTGTGACTATACATGTAACGTCTATTAATATCTTAATTACAGCATCGTTGCGAAAGTTGGATGTATAATTATTTGAGGGGTATAGGTTATAAGGCACAGTAGTTGTTTGTTGACTCACAGACCTTTAATTATATAATTTGTTTTGGTGATGATTTCTAACGTTTAAATTAGTTACCATAAATGCGGATGCAGTTACTACTATGTATTGAGGCTGGGATGTATTATTTTTCTTTTGTTACTTTCTCTTATCCATGGAGTGAAGGGAGTGAGGAAGACAGACATATAGCCGGTATGCGGTGTGTGAGAGAGACGGCGCTCTACAGAGCAAGTTGTATGGCCATGTTTAGATATCCAATAGTAACATGAAAAGTTTACTTTTGCTGTTTTACTTTGGTTGTAAAAATTATAATACTAATTAATATGATGGAAGGTTGCAAAGAGCTTTGAATGTTCCGTTTGAATACAACATTGGTATTATAGGCATGTGTTAATACTGGTCATGTCTTAGCTTAAGCTGGATTTATTTAAATTGCTAATTTGTTAACTCATAAAACAGGTACAGTTAGTGTTATTGTCAATGAGAATTTGACATTTCATTACCACTGTGTTAGACAGCATAGCATTGCATGAAAATGTTGTGGCATCACTTAACAGTAGGTATAGATTATAACAATTAAAAGTTATTTTGCAATAATATACTTACATAAATAAAGTTGCAAAAACATGTGTAATATTTATACAATTTATGAATATATCCGCTTTAGCATAATTAAATGCTAGTTTTGTTTGTATCCAGTCTAGTCTGAACTACTACTAGTATTCCTGGCTGACTTTATTAAAAGTCTTTCATTTTACAATATTCATAATATTTTTTCAGCCAACTCCTGCCACCAACAAGGATATGCAAGGATTACCTTACTTAGGATTACCTTTGCTTCTAAAAAATACTCACATAAATCATTTTAACCTACATGCCTGCTTGCTCAACCAATCCCTGCAACAAGCATTTAAATTTAACAGCTGATTAACTGATTAAAGGCTTGATTAGGCATTTAAATACCCTGTGGTCTATGTTTGCATCTGCAACTAACTTGTACTTAAGTACATACATCATATCATAATGTAAATAAAAACAAAATGATTCAAGATTATTGCAGGTGTATTATATCAACTGCATAAGTAATGATATGAATCTATTATTGACACTGCCTAGCATTTTTGAATAAATAATAGCTCCAATATGAATGGGAGTATGGATGCCATTATTTATATATGTATACTGGCAACATAGTGCAAATGCATTAGCATGAGCATAATCAGCCTATAATGTTCCCACTGCTGGGACACAGCCCTCCTCTCTGTGACAGGGAGTGGGCTGTAATCTATAATCCACCATGCATGCCAAAATGCATGTATTATATTATATTATTCATCAACTACAATATATTTTTTGTGGACTGTGGTTTGGAAACTATGAATAGCAGAACTGATAACTAAACTAAAGCTTTGATAAAAATAACATTGAAAAAATTATTATTATTTATATTATTCCGTTATTTGCTTCTCATTATGAAATAACAGCAGTACAAGCAAGTAATGAATAAACATACTATTAAAAATGTTAAGAAACAATGTAAAAAGTAAAAAAGAGACAGAAAATAACTTGACCAGTGATAAACTACATGATTATGGTTACTAGGCAGTTTAAGGTATATTTACATTACTTATTAGCTACTACGCTAGGATGTAGTATAAATAAAGTTTCGTTAATTGTGATACCATATACCATAAGCTCTCAATGAGGGTGATAACACCCCCTCATGGGCTATTGAAACTTACAGGGAGTAGAAGACCTAGAGAAAATTAAGTATCCTATCTTGCGACTGTATAATATTACACATTTAAATATAATTGTGGCAATAGCTGTTTGAGGTTCGCAACAGATAGTATTATAAAAAAAGGGAGGGGGGCGCTAGAAAAAATATCATTCAGTGGTTGGTGGGCAAAATAAGGTTGAGAATGTATGCTTTATTCCAATAAGAAAAAAAAAAATGAAAGGCATCTTGTTTAATATAGCAGGCAAAGTGGTTAAGTTCAGTGCAATCCGTTTGAGCCTTAGGAGACCCTAGTTTTTATAGTAAGACTACTATAAAAACTTAAACACATGTTTAATGTGTGTCTAATGTCAGTGTTATGTCAAACTCCATATATGTTTATTAATTTTGAGTTCTCACAAAAAAAATAAAAACAAGTAAACAGGTTACACTCATTTTTATTATGAATATCACTATATTAACTGAAACTACATTAGTAAAACAAGACAAAACGTCTTCTAAAACAACAATCAACATTGAAATAAAATTTTCTATTTGTCAAACTTCACACTGCATAATCAAAATCATTCAATTGAAACTCCACGCCTCATGCTGACAGATCACATCAAGCTATTAAACTTACTCATTCTTCCTCTAATAACATGTTGAACACTTGATTATATGAACATTATGTTTGCAGAATAAACTGACTTCACGGCATTAAAATTGGAAACCTTTGTCATCACTCATAGAATAATGTTTATTGTGTCACAATGCCAACATATAATTCAGACACACTAACTTATTGCATCATCAAGTATTTTACTTTAGCTGTAACTATTTAACTCATGGTAAAATTTATCTTTGATAGAACAAAAAATTCAATCAATTCTAAAATGTTTGTTACTTCGCAAGAAACTGTCAGTTACTGATAGTATTTAATTAGGTCTAATTTACCATATCATTAACCACTGTTACCACAATATTTATCAGTTTTCCTTGACATGAAAACAGTACCTTCCCCCATATTTATTTAAGTAAATATTAGGGTGTGATTAGCACACAAAAAGGGGAAATTGTAATACAAACTTTTAAATGGCGACCCCAATGCAAACAAACTCATTTAGCTTGGTTAGAGCAGTTAGTAGAAGTATTACTATTATAAAGTAAGTCTCTATAAATAATTCTTTAATTTTAATGGATAAAAATATTCTAATAACTAGCGCCCGCCCCTGGCTTTACCCTCGTGGTATGTCAATAAAAAGTAGCCTATGTATGTATGTACAAATTTCATCAAAATCTGTCCAGCCGTTTCGGAGATTAGCCGGAACAAACGGTAATTTTTTTTTTTTTTTGAAGTCCCGCATAATTATACTTTCATATGCATTTAGTCAAAAGCTGTTATTTTGACATTTCAGACAGACACTTTCATTTTGTTTGTATAGACTACTATATTTATAACACTACTTAGTTTCATAGGACTGTTATTAGTTAAGTGAAACAGTGGTTAATTGCTTTTGACAGAATAATAGGTCTATACATTTTCCCAACAATATTTTTTATTCAATTCTTCTTCATTTCTCAGCCAGTTTGGCATTAATCTCTTAGTTTCAAATACAATATTAATTACAACATCATTAAATCCCTCGCACACTTTGAAAGCAGTTGTCAATATCACCTGCATGCTATTATAAGATTTATGACTCTAATTAATTACTAATAATAACTTGTTGTCCCATTAAAAACACCTTGAACACACGTGTATATTCAATAGATATTGACTTTGTATTTATTTAGTAGGAAAATAAAAAAAAACAAAACTTCTTGCTATAAAAATTACTAGGTAAACACCAACCTAAGTGAGCAGTTATTTTTTTGTTACTGACAAGTTCTTATTAAACAGCCTTCTCTTGTCTCAGTTAAAAAAGTAACCATGACAATAATAGTTCAACAAAGAACAATTAAAGGAAAATAATACTTATCCATAATTGTTCAATCTACTTCACACTTTTAACAGACAAATTGGTGATCAATGATCATGATTTACTGTTACTCAGAAGGATGGAATTGACATCTTCTTGATGTATTTTTTTGGTAACTCTCCTCTTTTAAGTTATGTTCTAAATTTATCTGGTGAAAATGTAAACAAATAAATCAAAAAACCACTTACAAATTGAACGCTTTGATTTGATTATTATTGGAATACTTAAACCCAAAATTCTAACTTTATATTACCATGAAGATGTTTGACAATGAAGGTTAATTTCAAAGATCCATTTTCATCAAAGATTTTTCAATTACAGTTTAATTGTCTTATTCAAACAATAATTGTTGGATAAATTTGTGAGATTTAAAATTTAAGAATGTTTTACAAATTCCCTTCAGTACGTGATAGTGTAAAAAAATTAACCTGAACACAATTTGTTTACACTTTAATCAGATAGTTTTGGAACAGACTATACAACATTAAAATGTGACCTACATTAGAAATATGTACTATTTATTTGTGATAATAAGCCGCTAATTTGCTTGCCACTATAGCCATATTAATTTGGAGAAGTATGCCTAGTGATAATTAGAAGGCAAGAATTAATAAAAAGACTAAGTTAAAGCTACTAGTTATAACTAATTAAAACCACAAAATTTAAAAAGCTTATCAAAACACTCAATTTATTATTATAATATCTTATCTGATTGTCACTAAAGTATTTATTGATAGATAATAATATTAGCAATTATTCAAACAAATTACATTATCTGGAATAGAGGTGTTAAAATGTTATCTAAGATATTGAATATGAAAGAATTTTGATTTTCGCTGTTATTAAATCAACTTTTTTAAATATATTTTAGATTAGCATTGCCCTGTGGTTTCACCCGCATAATTGTCGATCCCTTGGGAATATTGGGATAAAATGTATCCTATGTGTTATTCTGATGTATAAGCTATATTACTGTAAAGTTTGATCAAAATCCGTTCAGTATTGAAAGAGTAACAAACATCCATCCATCCATCCTCACAAACTTTCGAGTTTATAATATTAGTAGGATTCATTACAAGTATTGACTAAATAGATGACTAGTGTTATGAGTTTTGACCATGGCTCATAGGTTTTTGACTGGCACATATAGGAGTGTAATGTTATTAATATAGCCATTCATCATTATCCTCTGTTACTATTTAAATAGGTATGTTACATACCTCCTACGTAAGAGTAATCAAGTAAAGTTAATATAGGTACTGACCTGTGTTAGAGACAACTATTTTTGTTTTATGCTGCTAACCCAGCTGAAATATAAAACGTCGGGTTAATTGCGTAACAAACTAACAGTAGGAATGGTTTTCATTTTGACAGTTCAACAACATTCACTGCGGTATTTATGTTGTTGAAGTTGAGCAGACAAAGTTTTCGTACATTCATGTGTACAGACGCCAGCATATCAAGCTACTACAATCTGTCAAATTTATTTAATAGATCTTCAACTTAATTGCTAAAGCCTTAAGGTTCATGGTTGATTGGGAAAAATTTACAGTTTCGGTTATAGCATAGTAAAAGCAAACAAGTACGACATCTTCATACATTCGCACCGCGCACGGTTTGTATGTGAGCGCGCTCGTCCGTATGCGTCGTCGCACGCACACACTGACAAAATTTATCGCTGCTAAAGGTGCGCCAGTCGTGGCTGTGACGCCGTACGGTAATATCGCCCGCGCCCGCGCATGCTTCGCCGCTGTCCCGCTGCTCGTAATAAATAATTTGTACGTGTACCTACCTACCTCCTTTAACTACAAAGACTTCATAATCATTTCATTTTATTTGAATAATAAATACCTACATGATTCAGTAAAACCACGTTTTTATTAGTCATATTTCGATCGTAATTTTTCAATTATCTAAACAGATAACATGACGTGGGCAATGAAAAAAATGTAGTCGGCTTCTGGTCTATGTACTTACACACGGCTACACGTCAAGCTATACAAAACCAGTTTGTCTTGGCCTCACTTTGTATGATATTTTCTCACAATGAACGGTCAGCTAATACTGGTTTTGCATAGCTTGATGTCTATAGCCGTGTATAGAAAAAATAATTTAAAAAAACTTTGTATTAAAGGTCCCTGATGCTTACCCTACAGGGGAACATTGTTTTTTGTATAGAGATTGACTATGCATTTTTGACGATTGAATAAAGTATAGTGACAGCCCTACGAGTTTAGGCTATTATCGCTCGCTCGGGGCTTGAGTTGGCGTACTTGTTTGCTTTTACTATGGTTATAGTTTGACCAAAACCGCTGTACCGCGCCTTCGGTATCTGCGCGGCGAGACGGGGGGGCAGTGCAGGCTGCTCATTCGTCATCGATCACGGCGTCCTGCCCCCCGCCTCGCCGCGCATTCCTAAGACGCGGTACAGCAGTTTCGGTCAAACTATAGCTTGACCTGCTGGCGTCTGTACGAAAACTTTGTCTGCAGTAATGGATTAGCTAGATTAGATTATTAATATGCTTCAAAATGATTCAGATGGCGATTGAAAGTGTGTCACGCAATTAGGGTACTGGTTGTGATTCTAATATCCTCAATCTGTATTAAGCATGTTTGCCATATGTGTTTTTGCTCTCATTAAAATCCTCTGTGTGAAATTACCCACTTCCCTACCTACCTATATAGGTATGAACCTATTATATATATTTACCTACATACCTTTGTTTATTATATATATTTTTCCTCATTATTATTGAAATAATAGTAGTAAAAAAAAACGTTTTAAAAGTCTGATAACAAGGGGCTGTTATCAGTCTTCTAAACAACACAATTTTGTTTACTTAATGGATAGAATAGATCGATAGAGTACTCTTTATTATGTAAACCATAAAACATTACAGATATAAATGTAGAAATTTTACATAGGGTGACACAATGAACGGTCTTATCACTAACACTAAAAGCGATCTTTTACCTTTGGATGGATTAAATAAAAGAAGAAGTAGCGACAGTACTGCATATAGTCAAAGCAGTACCATTTACATAAGAGCTCAAAAGTCACTAATGAGACATAATTACTTTTTCTATTGTTACCGAACTTAATAAGCTTGCCTAACAGAGGAGGGGACAATAAATACATTCATAATATACTTATCTACAATAATAAACATGGAATAAGAGCAAGAAACTATATGTAATGAAAATGTTTAAGGAGAGAGGGTTGGAGAATTTGTTTAGGAAAACACAAATCAATGTTTTTTTTTTTTGTAACCTGTACTGCCCACTGCTGGGCAAAGGCCTCCCTAAATCCTTCCAGGAACAAGTAAATAATGATAATATGACATAAAACTTGATGCATCATCTCCCTACAAAAGTGCATCAATGACTTGAAAAGGCTACAAGGTAAACGCAGTACAAAAATAAAGTGTTGAGTAATCAGTGTCCCCCAGATTTCCTTGCTCTATAGAAATTCCATGCTGCATTGAAGTTCAGTGAAGCCAGTATGAACAATTTGGACAAGTGGGTTGCCTTGACCCCCACAAGTGGCACTGTGTCAAGGGCCAACCGCTTCCTTAAGGGGAAAGACTTGTCTTTTTGTGTATACCAACCGGTTGAAGTATGGAATTATTATTTCCTATGGATTACTGGTTTCTGTAGTATTTTTGCAAGGTGTGTGCATTCAGATTTTTTATTGCCAAGGTGACTTTTTTTTGTTGCTATTTATGTAAGGTGGCTTGTTGATGTTAAAGTGGTTCAACATGTATTGTGTATTGAAACAAACTTCAAGCACTTTTTGATTATATTAAAAACTAGCTTCTGCCTTTGGCTTCGCCCGCGTCAATCAACTCAGCCTATCGCAGTCCACTGCTGGACATAGGCCTCTCCCAGGCTGCGCCACAACACCCTGTCCTCCGCCTTCCGCATCCAGTCCGTTCCAGCAACCTTCTTTAGGTCGTCCGTCCCAGCAACCTTTAGGTCGTACGTCCATCTAGCTAGGGGGCGTCCCACACTACGCTTGACGCGGTCTCCACTCCAGGACTCGTCTGCTCCATCGGCCATCGGTCCTTCGACAAACAAGGCCAGCCCACTGCCACTTCAGTTTTCTTACTTTGCGCGCTATGAGCTATGTCGGTAACTCCGGTTCTTTTCCGGATAATTTCATTCCTGATTTTATCTTCTTCGTTTCGCCCGCGTGGTTGTCGGAAATTATCCCACGGGAACGTTATACCGGGAGAAAGTATAGCCTATGTCCTTCCTTAGAATACCGTCTATCTCCTTGGTAAATTTTACCGAAATCCGTTCAGTAGTTTAGGCCGAATTTAGGCGTGCAAGGTAACATACAAACAGAGTTACTTTCGAATTTATAATATTAATTAACTATGTGTCCATTACTTGTTACTTCAAAATTAATTGATCCATTTAAACATAAATAAGGTGTTTTCATGAATACTTTAATTTACATTATTATTCAGATACAATTTAATTTCTAAGTATTTAAAGTGTAAATTTACAATTTTATAACTTATGTTTAATAATATTATTATCGTTATTAAACAAAATATCTGAAGCGAAATGTTGTATCCTGTGTACTATCTACTTAAATTATAATTCCCAGTCCACTACTTAGTAACAATTTTAGTTCTACATTTTACATGACCTATTTGGAATTGTGTAAGTAATATACACATTGGGTCATTATTTACGTGCCTATTTCGTTGTTTTTCCTGTCAGTATTTAAACCTTATTGTGCCATAAACCTATACCTCTCAAATTCGCAAATTCTATAAGATTTGATAGAAAAAAAAAGAAAGAATAGAAAGAAAATACATTTAAGTAGGTATTTGCGGCAAACATGACGCATAAAAAAGAACATAAACATAAAAAAAAAATAAAGTTGGGAGTTAATATGCTTCACATCCAAACAAAACGGCCATCGCTCAGCATAATGCTAAGACCCTATAAGAGACAGAGCCCCAGCGCTGGTTTTCAGCGACAGCCGGCGTTGACGTGATGACGTGAACATTCAGAGAAGTTAACACAATCTCAATTCATGTAACTCTACTGAGGATGAATTGAAATAAACCATGAAGCAATCATTAACAACTTTCTTAACAACAAATGTGCAGGTACTAAAGATTTCCTAGTATTGTTAAAACATGTGTTTAAAGCCAGGGTAACTATCGAGTAACGTTTTGCAGTCGATAGTCAATAATGGCGGGCAATTATATTAATCGCAGTGGCGCACGCGTCGATCTTGTAACAACTCCGTTATCGGACTTTTACGATTGGTCGACTCATAATTCCTATTTCTAAAAACTATGTACTGTATGTAGTGATTTGTATGTTTCTATTCGAGATAAAATTCTGCGCTATCATAGAATTCATAGGTCAATCATTCAATGGATTCTTGTGTAATATGAACAAAATAGTGTTGTGTAGAATATTTATTTTGCGTTGCGAACTATAAGGGCCATATTTGTCTACATAACACGTGTATTTTAATGTGACTCAACAAAACCTTTGTTGCATTTAAATACCGACAAGACTCAAATAAGGTTTACAAAGAGATATTAATGAACTGGCCAAGTGGACATGAAAATTGGATATCACAAACTGCCATTAAAGTACTTAATCCACGAAGTTAGTGAACAATAAGGGAAATACTCTACTCTTACGTAAGCGCATAACTAGTCGGCAGCGGAGATCGGACCACCCAGCTTTGTTTGTTTTTGTTACTACCTAACTAGCTGTATTAAAAGATCTACCACACCCTCCCGAACCCTCAGCCATCGCAGCCGCGAGAGGGGACATCGATCATCCGCCACGTCTCAACATATATCGGTCGTTGAAACTGACACTTTAAAACTATCCACTTCACTAGGGTGAAATAGTTTTTAGTCGACCTTTTAATGTCTGGGGTCGTTAAACTATATTTTTTATGCTGGCAATTTTTATCCTCTTCGTGTCAATTGTTAACTGTCATAAATTTCAGTACATTATGGTTAGTTGCAAAAAAAAGTATATTTATGAGGTCTGGTGGTAATTAAGGTTGCCACCGTTCACTTGTGCCTAGCTGACTTGAAAAGCAATTAGGCTAACGTGAATAATGATGTTCATGTAGTATAATTAAAAAACTTAACTCAATAACTTCTTAGTATTCCATCGAATACAGGATGTACGTTGTAGACATGTAATTTAATTTACTATCAAACACGCCAAAATTGTTATGCTTGTGGCGTTAATGTAAATTACAAACACAGATAATTATTTACATACGAATAGTACCTAGCTGTTCTAATTAATTTAATCCTATATTTGCTGCTCTCAATTTAAAGTCATTCAAAGTAATGTTGTCGAGTATTAGAACGAATCTCGCTTGATAATTCGGTTGAGGGCAAACGATCAAGCCAAACACTGTGTGCGGAGTTTTGACAGTATTAGTGTGGCAGTCCATTCAAGTTCAGAGGGGAGCATTCTGGGGATTCGCGAATAATTGCAATAAATAGCGAACATGGAGTAAGATCTCCACTGTAAGATTGCTGGCACGACGCCCAACAACAGCGCCGTTAATGCCTAACTCTACTTATAAACGACGTCAGTTAATTAATGTCGCAAAAAGAGTGTCAGAGACGAAATTTGAACAGATTTAAAGCCGGTTCAGAACAACTATTTAGTTAACACGAACAAAATGGGAGAGAGTTTCTACGAATTTCCCGAACGGGGTCTTACCTGGAAAGCTTTGATTAAGAAACGAACCTGAAGGGTTATCGAGCCCTGTCATTATTGAGAATTCCCTGAACTGATAATTGAACTAAGTATGTTATCTTCAGCTCATTTAAATGCTATTAGAATTTTTAAGCGCGAACCTTTTTTAGGTCGCAGGGCTATAGTAACCTTTTTCGTGAATTAGGAAATAACCAATTTGCATAGCGTACTTTAAAATAATTATTCGATTGTTGTTTTCAGTCACAGCATTCTTGTTATGTTTTCCGATGAGCAACGCAAACGATTTATCACTGTGTCTTAGTCATGTGCAAAATATTTTGTCTGTAGCTCGAATAAGCAGTAATAATTGCTCAGACAAATTAAATTGACCGAACCATCGATCGTGTCTAATCTCTGCTGATTCGATCCTTCGTCTAGCGAAAGTATCAGACTCGCAGATTGCAACGGATATGTCAATGAACGCTGCAGCGACATTCATTACTTCCCTTAAATTAGTCTCGTCTTCTTAAACGAGTAACTAAAACTAATAATAGAAAGGGAAACCATTCCTTAACCCTCGCTGGGTGCACGCCATGGGAGCCTCCCGTTTTTAGGGGGTGCCTTCTTGCTAAATACTTTGCTTTGAAATTTTTGACGAAATTACAAGATAACCAGTTGAAAAAATGGCAGTTAACAAGTTGTTTTTTGGGTAAACAAATAAGGAAATTAATTTTGGCAGTTCGCGGTTGATTTTAAATGACGTATAATTATATTACATATTTATTTATTTAATTGAGCTCATGAAATGTAAGTAATGGGATTGCACTTTGCAGTCAGCCAGGCAGCGCTCCGTTGTCGGATTCGGTGTAATTATCTCAAGCGCCTTGTTACTGGAAGCAATTGATAAATCATTTAATTACAGCACGCTTTATAATACTTAATACCAAGAAAATAAATGCTATTTATTTATTCTTGGAGAAACTTTGCCCTAACAGGGTTCGTCACTTCAGATTGTTTGGCAAATGATAAATGATTTTATTTCTGTAACTAGATGAAGTCGGCGTTTCCTATCTCACTACTCTGAGAAGAAAGGCCGAAGGCCGGACAAACTCAGAGGTCACAGTCTCTTTTAAAGTCTAGACATAATCTTAGTCACATCATGTGAAAAATATGTGTGGTGTCTGAAATGGTCTTTTGAGGAAAGAACCACACATATTGAGTGGATTTGACTGACTGTATTTAATAAAATTTTAACACTTGCCAACCCTAAAAAGTAAACAGGGTACTATCTATTAATTTTACATTTGATTGTTGTTGTTTTTGTGACTCTACGTCAGAAGTCTCCACTTACTTAATAAAAAATACCTACCTACCTATAAATATTTGTTATTCTGACATCGTGCATTTAATCATCAAAGCTTACCGCATCTCGAATCTTAACGCTCTGGTTAGGTCGTCAGAAATAAATGAATAATTATAAATACCTACGACATTCTGTGACTTAAATGTTAATAAGTAGGTGGGATGTATTTAATTAAGTATTTATTATGTTACCTGTTACAATAGACTGAGCAACGAATACTAACTGCAAATGTTTGCTCTGAAGCAAAATACTCACCTATTTATTACAACTAAGCTTTTGCCTTTTGTTGAGGTCGAAAATACCGCGGAAACGAAATACTAGGATAAAAAGTATCCCATGTCCTAACTCAGGTCATGGTCTATCCGTAGGTATGCCAAATTTCATCCAAATCCGTTCAGGCGTGACAAGGTAACAGACAGTCGTCTCTGTATTTGTAGTAAGTCTGTCTAAAGTTACTTTCGAATTTATAACATTACATAGTATAGATGGATATAAAGGTTGATGCAAATAAATAAACTCGAAAGTACTACAAACTACAGTCAGTCTGATCTAAAAACTTCGCCTATAACAACTGCTGGATTCCACTGCTGGACATGGGTCTCTAAAAATTCTTCTTCTTCTCAATTACTACAATAATGAGCCTATAACGTTCCAACTGGTGGGACATAAAGAGTCCTTTCTATGAGGGGAGTGGACTATAATCCACCACGTAAGCCCTGTGCGGGTTGGCGGATGTCACATGTCCTGAAATTTTTGGTTCTAGGACATGCCGGTTTCCTCACGATGTTTTCCATCGCCGTTTTTGAGAGCAGTGGTGTTGAAATAAAATACACAAAGTAATGTGCCTGTCTGGGTTCGATCCCACGATCTACGACAAGTCGCGGCCGTTACCACTGGGTCACCAGTGCTCAAATACTACAATGCGATTGCTCAATTTTATTCAATCGAAGCATAGTTCAAATCATCTGATCTGAAAGGGATATTTTATAATTTATAAGAAAGCAGTCGCCATGCGCTTGCGATTAGTATCACATGCCACAATAAATGTAAGGTATACTCCACTCTTTATTTTACTTGGAGTATTTTTAGTACCAGCAGCTGCTGATTGCATGAGATATCACTTTGTTTGTACAGGAGCTCAGTTATTACTATCTAAAGATAACGATATTATAGACTATGGTATTACACAGGGAGGCAGGAACATCGACGCGAAAACTAACCATGAATTCAGTACATGATTCTAGAATACCGCAGAAATTTTTCGTCGGTTTCACAAAACAATATTCTTAATAAACCTTCTAAAATAAAGACTGGCCTTTAGTAGCGCAAGATAAAGAAAGCTAGGAGAAGCCCTACCCTGAGACAAATCGGGCTCATTATAATACTTGCTTTCGCCCGCGGCTTCGTCCGCGTGGAGGTCGGGAATAGACTATGGAGATAAAGATTACCCCACATCCTAACACCTAACCCAGATCATGGTCTTTCCATGTGCCAAATTTCTATCCAAGTCCGTTAAGTCGTGAAAAGGTAACATACAGACAGATTTACTTTCGTATTTGTAATATTTGTATAAATTAGGTACTTATAGGTCGAATTTAATAAAATATTTGGTATCGTTCGTGTATTTGAGCGCCCACGCCTCACCGTGGGGTCTCAGCAAGTTTTTGTAAAGGGGCATAAATAAGTCAGACACGTTTCGGCGAAAATACCAGAAAAATGTGTTGACATTTGAACTTTACTGCTGTCACGTTAACGTACATGTTTGTCAAGTCAAACACGTGGAAGGAAAACGCTGTATTTGCCAACTAAGTTCTTTATTTGTCCCTTAAATAGCTTAGAAAATTTTTACGAAGTCTCCACGGTTGTAATTGATTTTTCACGCAGCTTATCCTTATTTATTCAAAGTCACGTGAGATTTAAACTATTCATAAAAGCGTGTTAATATGGCCGGGGTCTGTTTATCTTTTACTTCCGACGTGATTAGTTTTTATCTCTCTTATCTTTAATAGCTTTACTAGTTCCTATAATTTATTCACTTTGCTTAAAAGATGAGCTTAACTATGTCCACATTTGTAGCAAATGTTTCAATTTATTAATTCTGTGAGTAAATAAATTAATAGGTCGTCTGAATATGCCTAAAGGCTCCCACAGACAGGCGCGAGCAAATCCTAGTAGAACAATTTCTATGAAGTTTCGTCGCGTCGCGTCTGTTTGTACTCTAAGAATAGTAGTTTTTTTTTTTCTATCCAAGATGACTCTAAATGCAATATTATCTGCTCATGATGATGCCTATGCGATTATGAAACAACTACATCTACAAACTATCAAATGTTGTTTCGGCCCCCTAAAGTTAGTTCCCGTTCAAATAGAACCATTCCACTTATTTAACGGTAAGTGGTGCTATAACATTTTAACAGCACCGATATTATTAATCAATATTTTATCTATCCATTCCTATCGGGTAACCCTCCTAACATTTCCGGGAATTACGACCCATCCATTTTATTGCACGAATCTAAATAATGTCGGCCATATTTGTCACTTTTGTAGAATAGTTTCTGAATATAGTTCAAAGTTGAGACTTTTAGTCGTAAGTACTATCTCTATAGTTTTCTTGGTAGTAAAGACAGATATTTTTAGCCGTAAATAAATAACTTCGTTGTAAAGCTAAAAAATGCTAAAGATATTTTTAAAGGAACAAAGTTTCCCTAAACGATACTTGCTAACAAGATACTCCTATAAGTTATCTCTTCCTTTCAACTCTTGTTTTATTTTTAAAATCTTTTAACTAACGAGCGGAGCTATTTTCACCCTCGTAACCTAGCAGAAGCCCTATTTATATCATTGCATTCTATTTCGGCCCATTGATTGTTTGACGGTAAATTTTATTTGTTATGTCTGAATGGAAGTTTAGACTTCGTGGCAGCAGGGTTTCTTGAACCCCTCTCATTTTTCACCCCCCCGATGATTAAAAAGTTGACATTTGTTCCTCTGTTTCAAAGCACGTGATTGCAGTAAAGCTCACGTGAAATATTGGCTATGTCAAGACATTATTACGGTATTTTTATGACCAGAAAATGTTTTTTTTGTAGACCGTTAGCTGTCGTGTGTCTGTCACTTAAATTCCGTAAGTTGATTTTAGACAAAGTTAGTTCTTTGTAAGCAAATAATACTTTTTAAAGCTACACTATATCAGTGTATTAATATTTAGGGTTAAAGATGACGAATGACACATTTCTGCGGGAATAAATTAAAAATTGCGTTTCTGTTTTTGACTTGGTAACACACGCATAATTCTACATAAGTAACAAAGGAGAAGTACAATCCTTAAATTGTTATTGTAACTTAAAATTTATTACAATTGAGACTATAAAACTAAGTTAGGTAAAGTATAAAGATGTGAAATAATATAGCGAGGTATAGAACGAAACTTGGAGTTGAACAGAGAAGTAAACAGTCCACATCGCGAACAACTTAATTAATAAACTAAGTAAGTTACCGCCGGGAACAAAGGCTCTTTTGGAAAGAACTTCAATTATTTCTGTCTTACCAAACAACATTGTACTTGTGGCAACTTGTTGAGGCCTTCTCATTTCATGATCAATGCCACAATTATTCAACTACAGGTTAAGACCTGAGGGGCAATTCTTGTAATTTTAAGAACGTTCACAGTCTGATCTCAGTCTCAATCTGTCAAAAATACGTCTAATTTCCCTACATTTTGACAAGTTTTTGACATTTGTTTGTCGCTGAGATGAGACTGCGACTAGATTTTGAACGTTTTAAATTACGAGAATTGGCCTTCTGGTTTCTGAATCTAGAACTTGTCTAACTCTTTTTTTTAGCATGACTTAAGGTGATTCCTTCTATGTAGCCCGCAAACATCAATATCATCTGCCTAGGCAGATGATATTGATGATGATATAGTTGATATTACCCCAGATGATATTACCCCAACATAGTTGGGAGCGGATCCAGCTGAATACCACATACCACATAAAGCGACTGCCTATCTGGCTTCCACAATCCAGTTACTGGGTAATACGATCCCCCTTGGTAACACTGGTTATCAGATTTTCAGGCTTCTGACGACCCATAACGACTGCCAAAGACCAACGAACGACAGCCGGGACCAACAACGGCTTAACGTGCTTTCCGATGCACAGAGGGGTCTTCGTATGTAATGATGGTCACCCATCCACGGACTAACCGCGGCAAGGGTAGCTTAACCTGATCAATCGACCAGTGCGGCTTTTGTAACTTAACATTCCTTAAAAATAAATGCAACCATATTTGGATTTTTGTGGGCGTCACCTTAATTATACCATAGCAGAGTTTGACAAGAATTCAAATTCTCAACTTAGAAACCGGGTGTAGTGTCCTTTTCTCGTTTCGTAACGCACATGAGAAAATGTTAACACGCTGTGGTAGACATATTAGCGGCTGCTCTATTCAAAACCAGCGCTCTAAATCAAAATCAAAAGTCATTTATTCAAATTAGGCTGAGAATCAGCACTTTTCCAACGTCAAAATTATAAAAGACAGTCCCCCAAAAACGCCCGCCCTTCACCACTTCCTAGTGTTATCGCTGGGAAGAAGTGGCGCAACAAACTCCCCAGCAGCACAGCTGTCTGTTTAGTTAGAATATACATATTATACATAGTTGCATGTATACAATACTAGGAACCTATGTTCAGTAATTAACATTACAAGAAACTTAAATTATTTGCCATATGTCAGCTAGCCACGCCAATATACCAACAAATATAAATTAAGCTAAAAAATAATTAATTAAAATAAAAATAAAAACTTACTACCTAAATAAAAGCCTCCAGGCATAAAGGACTATACTGGATTGAGAAGAGCTCTGGTTAAATATTGATCCAGTGTCACTTAATTCTAAACTTCTTAATGGAATCAGATGCTGGCTCAATGTAAATCAGTCGCTCAGCAAGGTGGTAATACCAGGCCGGTAATACTAGTGACTGACTAGGTTGCGCCTACATTAATTAAAGTGCGTATCTGACTAGCCTTTTCCCAACGATTCTGGGTTTCCGACTACCCTCAACTACTGTCAAAGATCTGCGAATGACAGCCGGGACCAAATGCTTTACGTGCTTTTCTTGGCACAGAGGGTCTCTCGTGATGTTACCCATCCACATACCAACCATGGCAAGCGTTGAACCTTGAAGATCGACCCATACAGCTGTTATTATTTAGCCACGAGTATCGCCACACGTGAAGGTTATTTTAATGAACCCTCTTCTTCGCAAAGTTATCAACAAATGAAGTATAATTTTCCATTGTCATACAATTACAACAATGGTTCTATATTCAGAAGTTAGGGCGTTTCAGGAATTGTGTTGGTAACAGTAAGTTATTTTTGGAATGTACAAGAACTCCTTCTGATGAAAATATAAGTTTTCTTACTTTGTCTTCATAACACTTTTCTTGGTAACGGTTGTCATGTTTATTTACGAACTTTTATTAAGTTATAAACTAAATTATTTTATTTTATTTCAAACTGAAGCAACGAAACAAACTGCAAACTATACTTTTTTATTAAAATATCCTCTTCGTTCCCTCATTGCTCAAGTAAACTAAGCTAGCTATTAGCGTACGCACTAATTACGGTAGAAAACCATATTGTTTGAAGGAGTGCACAGCTGTTCAATGGATTGCCGGACGATATCAAAGAGTGTGATAACGTGAATATATTTAAAAATAAGCTTAAGAAACATATATGTATATTGTAGCTTCTAATACTCTGGAGGAAATTGAATTGTATTGTACTGTATTATCATACTTACTACTTTGTATCTCATTATAAGCGGACTGTATGTCTTATGAGAAATAAATTTCTTTAAACAAGCTCAAGCAAGCGCTGCTGCTGCGGTTCCTGCACATCATCAGGCGGGAGGAGACGCCCGGGTGTCACCACTGTCAGGATTGCCCAGAGGACACGGTGGAGGTCTGCCCTGCTTGGGCAGAGCACCGCCGTGTCCTCGTAGAGGCGATCGGCAGCGGCGGCGACCTCTCGCGTCCGGCCCTGGTTGAAGCCATGGTTCGGGGCGAGAGGGAGTGGGAGGCAGTCACCTCCTTCTGCGAAGCAGTCATGCTAGCGTAGGAGGTGGCGGGGTGGGCGAGGGAACGCACCTCACGCCTCAGCCGCCGCGGGAGACGCTCCGGGCGTCGGGAGCTGCGTGACGACTCCCGGCCACCGTAGGCGCGGGCCTGCGGGCGGTGAGTAATGGGTAACTCACCGTCC
This sequence comes from Apamea anceps, assembly GCA_951799955.1. Taxonomy (NCBI): domain Eukaryota; kingdom Metazoa; phylum Arthropoda; class Insecta; order Lepidoptera; family Noctuidae; genus Apamea; species Apamea anceps. Next base: position 5,410,798 of record OX637509.1, read on the forward strand.
GATCAGGACCAGGCCCGTGCTGGACGGCGCGTATGTGTTCCACGTGCGCCTCAAAGAGATGTCAGCAGAAGTGACGGGGCCCGATAGGGCCGAAGCCTGCCAGGGTAGCGGGATCGTCCGAAAGGGTTACCGCTGCCCTGGAACATAAAGGGCTAAGGAAGGAACACGGGTGGGTTTTAGTCAGTAAGAATCTGCCACTCCCTTCTGCTCCACCCAGAGCGGGAGGAGTCATTTGATGATTTCCCATCCGGAAAAAAAAAAAGCGCTGCTGCTGTCGGGCAAGTTGTTATTGGGTTTTTCTATCAGGAATCTCTCAGTAGCATCCCGGAGCCTGTATTTGTGCCTGGTTGATGGTACTAGAGGCGAGCTCTTACATGGGACTTAAAACATAACTGACGAAATGTGGGTGTTAGTTTGTTACTCTATAGTAAAAAAACTTCTTATATCTATAATGGGTGTATCAATATACACCTATTAGATATGAGAAGTTTTTTTGGTATTTGTATGGGTACCTCTGACTAACCCTTCGGGTACTGCAGGTGCACATCTTATGTTATTTTGTTGTATCCCATGTTCCATTAAAAAATGTTCAGTAACTGGTGTTTGGAAGTTGGTGCTGTATCCTGCGCCTGATCTCTCCCCGAACGTGTCGGATTGCCATCCCATCGGACTATGAGAGTAAGGGAATAGTGAGTGCACATGTGTCCGCGCACTCACTTGTATACTATAACATCTTCCGCGTATATGGCTAGACTCCGCTGAGATTGGATGCCATGGTCGAAATTGGGTCTGGTGGTCTATCATAATATATTCCTAGATCATTTTCCGAGCTGTTGATACAATTCGGTACATAAAATATCATGAATACATCGTTGATGGAACAGTAACTTAATTTTCAATGATTACTTAGTCAAAGCTTATAAGAGGTGTATTCTCAGTGATCCTTAATATCAATTATTTTGCTAGGTACCTACTTATGTACAACGGATCCAGTTAATTTATCTTGCTTGCGTTTAACCTTGAACTCAAGCAAAGGTTATCAAGTTTAGAACAGAAACAAGTATGTTACATTGTTTATTTACGGACATTTTCATCTGGAGATTACGGGAATTTGCATAATTAATTTTGAATATGTGCTTTTGTTGACGAATCATCTTAACCCTGCATAGATAATCACAACCACTCGATACGCTTCCGTACCGAATCGAACATCAATCAATATCATCGTAGGAGTCCTCTAAATGCTGTTCACAAGTTCAAAACCCGAAATTTTTGTCAGTTTTAGGGCTGATTTTTCAATCGACAGATAATTTTATTTTAATTCGTGGAATAAAATTAACGTCCGAAAGTTTTTGTATAGAAGAACTGTCAAAAATTCAAAATAATTTTATCTGATAACTTTCAATTCTTGACAGTTCTTCCATACAAAATCTGTCAAACGCCAATTTTATTCAACGAATAAAAGATGTCTGGCGTTGGCAAAATCAACCCTTAGGGCTGATTTTTCCAACGCCAGATAATTTTATCCGAGGAATAATTTTGAATTTTTGACAATTCTTCCATACGTCATACGTACATCTGCCAGACGTTGACGTCTGGCAGATGTACGTATGACTGATAATTTTTATTCGTGGAATAATATTGATATTATTCCACGAATAAAAATTATCAGTCGATTGAAAAATCAGCCCTAAATCAAATAGCCGCTATTCTTCCGACAGCTGTTTACTGTCGGGGGCAAGGCATATCAGGTTATCGAAATGTGTCATTTTCGATACGGTAGCCTGTGGATGCTTCTGAATTTAGTTTCCATTTTAGATGTCTCTCTTTCGTCTTCTGATAATGTCCTTTATAGTAGTCTGATAGTCGTCATAGATAGCCACTGCTCACGATACTCTACAATCAATCTGCCTAGTCTTTTCCCAACCGTACGTACCCGTAACGACAGCCAAAGATCTAAAAATGACAGCTGGGACCGACTTCTTAACGTGCTTTCCGAGGCACGGAGGGGTCTCGGTATGTAATGGATGGTCACCCACTCACGGACCGACCTCGGCATGCGTTGCTTAACCGACACGTGCGGCTGTTATTATTTAGCCACGGCCACGAGCCACTTGCATTCTGCTACTTATTGTTTAAATAAATCTGGTCCTATTTTCCCTTGTCGCTTAACTTGAGTGTGTCGTGGTCCTTTTGATTTAGGTCATGCCCCTCTAGTCTATAGTAAGCGCAGTGTTAACCCCCCCCCCCCCCCCCCCCTGTTGCTTTGTTATCTCTTTGGATTATGGATCCGCGACCGAGGCACGACTCGTAACACCTCAGTGAAAGTAAAATTCTTTGAGTCGCATCGGTTTCCACGGAAGGATTTAAGCCTAGTTCAGAACGGTGCTGTTGAAATACTTCAGCCAATATTTTATTTAGTCACTCTTGCATGTTGAATGGCCACCGAAGAAACCCGAAACCGTCCCAAGATGTTCCTTGAATAGAAATAAGATCCCACCTTAAAAGTGTCGGATGTTACAATAGAAAGTGCTATGCATTTTCTTTCGTACTATATCCGGCACATTGTAGCCGGTCCAGGGTTTATTTGCTAGAGTATCCGCCACTCGAATAATAAACTAGTGTAATCTGTACTAGGCTTTAGAGCCGGTCGTCTCGTGCGTCCGGTTGGCTGTTTTTCTAGTGCTCGATTGAGTCTAACACTATAACACAATGTATTGACCTTTGTTCACTGGTTTATTGTTAAACCAGTCCGTTTCCATCAGAATGATTAAAAAAATTTAATCGACGTTAGGTCTTACTGCGCTAAATGGGTGTGTTATTTTTTTATAACAGTGTTCATAAACAGTGCTACGTTCTCTAATTGCGAGTATTGTCTTAATGAAGGTTACATTAATAAATGTCTGTATTAAAGCATCTATGTTTTAATAATGACCCTATTTTAATACAATACTGTCTGGTCTCTACCCTTTGCCTTTACTTAAAGCGTCATTATGGAACCCTATTGTGTTTGATAACTGATAACTCATGTTGGGAAACAAAGTGCTCTATTTTGTACTTTACACGTCTAAGCGCCTTCGATTTCACTTTTCTATTGACGCACATAAACGTAACTTGCAATTATGTCTTGTCACGACTTTGTACCAACTCTTAATTATTGTAAGAAAAACTTTTGTGTGCAACAAAACGGATTCTACGTAAAAATAATTAAACCTCACAAAGGTAGGGAAAACAACAGAATTAATCATTTTTTAAATAAACGCTGACCTGGTTTTTATCCGCGTTTATTTAAAACCGAGATGAGGGTCGTATCTTAAATCCTTGAGTGAACGAATGCCGGAAGCTATTATTGTGATAATACTTAAACTTTACCTGCATAGCTTAGTTACTAGAAATGTGGAAATATTAAAGAAGCTGTTAACACTTTACGCCCTATAAATTGCTGGTTTGTTGGGAATAAATTATATTCCTCGCACGTCGCGGCTGATTTATCGGTGGAAGGTTGAATTAATAGTTTCAGGATGTCGACGGGCGTGGAGCTGAGGGCCGTTCTTTGACACGCGTTTAGTGACAGACTCGTCTTAAAATAAACAAACCGGGAATTTGTCTCCCCATATGTGTTTTGCTACTATACAAATGCTGCGTCCTAATTCCCTTTCAAACCTAACTCTTAACTCCCACGTAACGACAAAAACCACTTAAGAATCAACCGATTATTTCACTCAATTATTCGATCTTGCCTACATAATGATGCGACGTGTTTGAAATAACAAAGGAATGGTTAATTATTTACCGCTGCTTTCCTTCTAATTAAACATGCGTTATTGTATGCCATGTGAAGTCCTGTCAATTATAGTGGCAGAAAGAGAAGTAAATTAATAGTTTGAGATGGAATCGTTCTTCGTGTGTGCTAGCTTTATATGGCTGTACCGTGAGCATGTTTTTTTTTATAGACACGTGTAGACTTTTATAATTATGCGGATAGGGAATTATTGTAATGTAACATGTGTTTAATTTTAAGCCATACAACTTTTATTAATCCATTCATATCCGTCCATTGTGAAACGACATGGCCAACTTTTTATTACGCCATTTTGCCACTATCAGTAACAGTTTTCTTAGCATCTTTCTCAATCCTATTGAGTACCGTATCATTGCAATTTGCAAGATGTCTCAAATATTTTATCCCAGGTATCTGTTGCTAACGGCATTTTTACGATCATTTTTTCATTGCACATTTTGACATTGCAAAAACCTGAGCGGTCGCATACTTCTCTAGAGAAAGTGAAAGGTCGCACTCCTTCCTCCGTCCGTGATGTGTTATACGACTATTTTATGTGTACCCAATTATTGATGATCATTTATAAAAATACGTGGTGTATTTAATTTGTCCGTGTTACCCCTTGCGTGTCATTCATTAGCTATTACTAGCGTTGCGTTGTCAGGCACTTATGGAATGCTAGTAGATTGTCTTACGGTTTCTTATGGGCCGGATTTTTTACAAGCTTTATATTAGCTTGCTTCGTTCGTATGTATTGCCAGTTACTGGCATTGTCATCCATTTTTTTAATATCATCTGTTCTACATCTTATTAAGTTGTAGAATTACTTACATTCTTCATCAGTGCGTTATTACTTCGTGAATAGAGACGAGAACTGTTAAATTCGGTCTGCCTAACATCATTTTCTAAAGAATATTTGGTCCAAATTGGATATTACCTAAATTGATATCCGATGTAATGAACTTTTTCTTTTGAGCTTATGAAAGTTGGTTGCCTCTTCATAAATTATTGTGACGTTACTGGGAACAATTTGGTGTTTTTAATAAAAGATTGTAGAGGGAAAAGTTTCGTTTCGAATTTTCGCAGAGAGGCAGAAAAGAAAATCAAGTATAACAAGAAATATGTTTTGATTTCTTATTATTTCCAAAAACGGCCTGCACTAGGCTAGGCTTATATCGCAGAAAGTAATTAAAGGGAATAACAATGTTAAGTAAATTGGGGGTAAACATCTTATTACCTTTAAATCTATCCAAAGGTGGTCTTTATAAGATCGCTGTTAGCGATAAGACCGCCCATTGTATTACCCCTATGTAAAATTTCCACTTTCATATTTGTAATTCATGTACAGACGCCAGCAGGTCAAGCTACCCGAAACTGTCAAATTTTCCCAATCAACCTTGAACCTTAATGCTTTAGTGATAAAGTTGAAAGTCTATTAAAGAAATTTGACAGATTGTAGTAGCTTGATGTGCTGGCGTCTGTACATCCGGTGTACAAAATAAAGAGTAAGTTTTCTATATATCTATCATATTCTAGCTTGTTTCTAACAGTAAAACATAATGGATAACATTATTCCAAGTAGGTAAATCTGCCAACCCGCACTGGGCTCGCGTGGTGGACTATAGACTCTTACCGAGAGGACGCCTGTGTTCCAGCAGTGGAAACATTTCGGCTGATTATGGAATTAGGTAATTGTTCTCAATCATCCCAAAGTGTGATTTCATCAACTTTAATTTCTTATTAACGTGTTTAGATAACAATGAAACACAACAAGGTCTGCAGTCTCGACATTCATAGCGATCGCTTAACGACCGAATTCGGTCGCAAAGTTCCGTCACTCCATACATTACACCTGTCAATCCGGGACTTTGCGACCGAATTCGGTCGTAAAGCGATCGCTATGAATGTCGAGACTGCAGCCCCTGGATTCAATTACTATACAAATTGGCCTAGTAATGCAGTAGAAAATGAACAAAGGGATAAGTGTGCTGGTCACCGATCAAGTAGCGATCGTAATAGACAAACAATAGATCCTGTTTCCGACTATAAACGGTTGTCTCGCTACCGGCGAGTTATCGGATTAGCTCCGATATGCGGAATGCATGGACTTGATGTTAAATTCATATTCATCAAGACCTGAGCTCGGACGTTTCATGTCAAGTTTCCTTTCACAATCAATGGCCACTTCGCTAGGTTACTACACTACATTGTGTTCTGGACACTGTATGGAGAGCTTTAGATATAGTGGATTTGGATTATCATCCTTCGAATGAATACGCTGTGTATCTTGGTATCAAATTTTCTTTGCATCTCCTGTACAACTAAATTACCTTCACTAAAGGACGTCATTCTTCGATTCTTCTTGCATTTTGGCAGACCGGTGTGAATATATATTTTCATGTAACTGTTCATAATATAGTAAGAGGTCTGAGATTAAGAATGTCATGGCCTCATTTGACGTTTACAAGCAGATATGTATTCCTTATTGAAATTGTTGTTTCCAATTGACGTTATTTCCACGTAAACAAATATCAACATACATACTTAAATTGATTTCAGAATGACTAGTACTGTTGAAAAAGCCATAAAAATGGTTGAAGTCTTAGCGTAAACTAAAGGTTACCTATGGCTATCAGAGTATTTTTTTCAAAAACACCGAAGCACTTATTTGTTTACATTTTTGGAAACTTAATTGCGGACGCAGGATAATTATCATGGCATGATGTAACAAAACTTTCCTCTTTAAGAGTATTAATAGATTCATTACGATTGCAATTATTAAACATGTGGATCACATCGCGTTTATTTCGCGCATGAAGTATGAATGAGTCAACAATATTGAAATGAGTCAGTCTTCCGAGTAATCAATGCTTGTGATCTTTATTGGGCTTTATGGACATCTCAGAATTACACCTACAATGCTGAAGGTTCTCGTGGTAAGGCTGGCTGATTATCTGCCCTTTATAATTTGGAGCCAGAATGTTCTCTTCATGTACGTCAACCGCTGAAGCATATTCCTATACGCAGTCTGACAGAACACCTTTATAATACCTCCTACTGTTCTGCAGGTCTGCAGGTGTACCATAAATAAAATATAATATAGCTTAAAGATACAGTAATACCAGTAGATAGATATTAGCCTTCTCAATAAATCCGTCTAGTTTTATCCTAGTGATGTGGGCCACTATTTGTCGGTCACGACGTATTTATTACCACTGGCATTTATTTTGAGATCTTACTGTGTAATTGGATTAAAAAATAATCCCCTAACTACATTATGCGTACGCGCCGGCTCGCGGTATCGGCGCGTGTATTGCGACTAGGGTTGCCAATTGTAAAAGTGTTTAAGAAACAAGTTGACGAAACGTAATTGTATATTCGGTTTGAATTTTGATAAAATTATGTGAATAAAAGTATGTGAGATAATGTTTAAATATTTAGTTATGTGTGGATTTAAATTGCCCAAAAAATATTCTGATTAACGGCTTATTTAATGCATTATTTATATCAAACACAGTTATACATATGCATCATATTATTATTATCAATCTGTAAAGTCCATTGCTCGTATCTACTTCTCCAGATAAGGGTTTTTTTTTGTTTCTGTCATTAATTAATTAGTGAACTATCACCACGATTAGCAGAACAATTGACGATCACATTTTCTCAAGAGTAGACAGGAAAAAAATTCTTGAGGAATCTACTTAACATCACGCTAAGACACTTGGGAGCCGAGCAAAAACAATAAACTCAAACTCAACAGCAACGCGGGCAGAACCTAATCTGTATCATCATCATCATCATTTCAGCCCGGAATCACCCACTTTTGGGCAAAGGCCTCCCCTTTCTTCTGCCATACTTCCCTGTTCTGTGCGTCTCTAGTCTGTATAATAAACAGAAGTCGGCATTAGGTAGAGTTATTTATGTACTTGCATCGAAATGTTGATATTAATATGGATCTTCCCGGGATTTCTAATAGACAATCCCGTGTGGCGAAGAGACACAATCTAGTACATTTCGTTCGGAGTGCTCCGCATTTCCGCTATTGTTTTCTTTTGTTCTCACAAGCTATGTTGTGCGAACTACAAAATGTGGCAACATCGCGCGTGTGCGCATTGGATTTTTGCAACTTCGGACATCCGATGTCGTTGATGTAAATTTGGCAACGTCGCGCGTGCAGTGGTTTAAATTGTGTAAAAGTAAATAACTTTTTTATGTAATAAATCATGGGATTTTTCTGCTCTTTAAAATTAATCTCGGGATTTGAGACATATCCACTTTATTATTTCGCTGTATGAAATCAGTGTAAGTACCTTCTCTACCTAATTCTGACCTCTGATAATAAAAATAAAACGCTGTTCGTTGGTAAGCACATCTCTTCCGAACGGCTAGACCAATTTGGCAAATTATGTTATAAAATGTTTGTAATAATCCGAATTAGGTTCTTACGGAAAGAAAATTTGAAAAGTTGTCGGGAAAATTGGAAAACTGAAAGTGCATGTCTTATTGGAATTTTGTATGAATTATTGAAATTTGGACAGGACAACGTCTGTAGGGTCAGCTAGTAGATAATATTAAATTGAGATAATATATCATTCCATTATTAACGAAGAAGTCCAGATTCAAATTAAACAGATGACACACATAATCAGCCTATAATGTTCCCACTGCTGGGACACAGGCCTCCTCTCGGTGAGAGGGAGTGGGCCGTAATCTACCACACGGGCCCAGTGCGGGTTGGTAGATGCCGGTTTCATCACCGTTTTGCGAGCAGTGATGATGAAATTATTTACACAAAGTCAACCGCCTGCCTGGGTTCGAACCCACGACCTACGTAAGTCAGGGCCGTTAACACTGGGCCATCACTGGTCTCCATGAGATGACACACAATTCGACGAAAATAACAGATTTGTGATTGAAAACAGGCTCTTCATGAAAATTAACAAGAAACACGAAGAAAAACACATTCTACCTGCAATATGTATTATTTTTAACCTACCTACGGCTTTCGTAACCTCAATGAATAAAATTGACTTGGATGAATATGTACCGTCACCTACATACATTGATGATATGACCGACTTGCACACCTACTGTCTGCGTACAGACGCCAGCACATCAAGCTACTACAATCTGTCAAATTTCTGTAATAGATTTTCAACTTTATCGCTAAAGCATTAAGGTTCGGGTAGCTTGACCTGCTGGCACCGCTGGCATAGGACATCTTCGTAAATCCCTAAGATACGGACATACCTTAGGTACTTACGAAGATGTCCTATTGAAATAACTTTAATTAATTAATGACTCAAGTAGTTGTATCGTGTTTAGTCATTGGTTTTTACTGACTTAAAGCATAACCATAAGTAATTGATAATTGTACACATTAATTTATAATTGTTTTATTACCAAAACTTTAATTGCTATGAAATGTCTGAAGGGATATTAAATTAATTTCCTTATTCACCATATTTGTGGAATACGAATTGTTGGACATACGAATTGTGTCAAACAAGTGGATTTGGTGTATCCCTCTGACGTCAATAGCTTTTAAATAGAAAAGCAGTAACAGGTCATGGGTTTTTCATATCAAAGTAAAAATTTTAATCAAATTGATTCGTCTAAACACAATTTAATATTTAGAAGGTTGCCAGTCTTTATAAGGAAAAAAAGTTTAGAGGTTGATGTTGTGTTGATAACGAAGTTTTTTCCTTATTTTTTGTTTTTCTAGCTAATCTTAGAAATAATTTACCTTTATTCCATGTCTATTAGTCATTGGAGTTTACCAGTTCACAGAAAGTTTAAATCGTACCCTTTTAGCATCACAATAAATTTATTTAAATTAAATTGTAACATCAAACAATGTAATGATTTTACGAATATAAGTATTTAGGTAACTTTTGATATACTTATACGCAATTTTTTTTTTACTTGCCTTCCTGCCCCACTCCTGGGCAAAGGTCTCCCTCCACTCCTCCCATACGGAACCTATCCAACTCGTCCCGCCATATCCAACGTGGTCTGCCGCGACCCCGCCTCACTGTCTCAGGGCACCAATTCTGTGCTATTTGGGCCCACATTTTGTCATGCAGCAGACTTGTCCATTTTTTTTTTGTCGCTGTGAAATGCATTACGCATCCCCGCTCGTGGGGGACGAGACCGGGTATGTGGGACTCCTGTCGGAATGACACCGACAGTATACCCACTAAAACTCAGCGATGTTCCCACATCGATCGCCGTGATGGGAGGGCCATGGGAAGCCGGCTTAGCCTTTACTTCCACAACCCTCCCGGCGCATGCCCGCCTAGCTGGTGAGCCCCGCATACCCCCCAGGCTGGGGGGCTACGGGAATGGCCGGGAGCTCCTGGCCATTCCCGTCCGACACTGGTGGAGGCCTGTGCGATACAGGCAAGGGTGCCCCCGCACCCGTTGCCTGCTGGCCTCCACCTGGGAGGAGTCGGAGATGACTGTCAAACTGACGTCTTCTTCTACCCCTCCTCCGCCTTCGGAGCGGCGCCGCGTGAGGATCGTTCTCCCGCGCGCACAACCCTCCCGGCGCATGCCCGCCTAGCTGGCGGGCCCCGCATGCCCCCCAGGCTGGGGGGGCGGGTTACGGCCGCAGAGGATAGCGAGAGCGGCCAACGTCATACCGACACTCCTGTTCCCCTGCGGCCCCGCCGCGTCCGCCATCAGACGGTGGTGACCCCGTCAAGGCCGCGGAAGGTAGGGAGAGCGGCGCACCGCAATACTCTCCCGCCGCGGCCTCCAACCCTCAGCCGCGATGCCTCCCATACGACATCGCGGCCCGCCTCAGTTGCGAATGTTGCGATGTTGCCCAAACGGCACCGAACCGCAACCTACCCGCCGGCCGCTACGTCGTCGGCTTAGCGGCAAAGCCCTGACGAGGGGCCCCTCTTCGGGTTCCTCTTGGCTTCACCGTGGTTCTCCAAGCCACGGCTACTGAGCCCCCCCGCCTCGACGATGCGGGAACCCACCCGGGGGGGGGGGGGGGCATCGGGGCCGGGGGGGTAGCAGATATGTCCTGTCCTGTCGTATTTAAGTTGAGCAGCCTTTTGAGCTACGTCAGCTATCTTTGTTTTGGAGCGCAGTATTCTGTTTCGAACACGATCCATTAATTTAACGCCTAGTATGCCTACTAGCCTAATAGGTTCATTTTTAGTAGTAATAAAAAGCTAATAAATAATTTAAATGACTAAAGCGCTGCTGAACAAAAAACTAATTGAAGTAGCTTCTCGATTGAGCCTAGAGCTAAATCCAATATCGCCTAACTAGTATGGCTTTTGTTATGTCATGCATTCAATCAAAACCACCTTAAAAAAAAGCAAAATCCAACCCCACGACAAAAAGAGAACACATTTTCAAGACAATTCTTTCGGTTCAACAGAGGTCGTTTAGACTTTTAAAGTAATTATCGTAAAACTTGATAATTACCTATTCAAACGACCTTGTAAAGATTCTCCTTCCTTGCTACAGTAATATGCTCCTAAAGCCTTTTATCACAAGGTCGATAACAAGACGACAGCGACGTGTTATCAAAGAGATATAATAAAAATTGCAAATACAAAACACTCACCAGCCTTCATCCACTGTAGTACCTACTATAGCATCTTATCATATCATGTGTTGCTATTTCAAATTATGATCTACGTACGCTTGTACATATGTAGATTAACGAATACAAACAGTTGTTATATCGACCCATTTGTTTATTATCGCAGTAACACAATACACTTTTGTGTTCTATTAATTAGTGTAACTTGCTATACTCTACTCATTTGTTTGTAACGTTGTTTATGAATCCGTTTCATAATTTGTGATTCAATTTAGTATCAATATCAAGTCAACCGTTCAAGGTTCTGTACCTACTAAGTCACACCGTATTTGGGTAGTTATGGTTTCGAGATGCAACGCCACCTGTCGTTTTCCTACAATCTGTAAGTCACGCCAACAACACAACAGATGGTCTTCTCATCTCCTTCGACGATATTGATGAGAAACTTGAACGTCGCAGCCTAACATACATTGAAAACTTTTTACACAAACTCGAATGTTATTCTACCATTAATTTTAAATGGAATAATGGCTGAAATTAAACTTGGAGAGTTGCCAAACATAATAATACACTTGAATACGTTAAACACTTTACGCTGCTTCAATTGGTATACCACTTATGTCAATGCCCGGACTACAAATATTTGCAGTACAACAAGTTTCTACCCTAAGCTTACCATTAATCAAAAAACAAAACTCACCCTAGAAACCCTAACAAATACACAAAGTGCCTAACTCGTAACTGAAACGCTTTAGTTTCACATTTTACAATCCACAAATGAATTCAGTTCGAACTCCGTAAGACTTTTAAGGAAGATTGACAATTTGCAAATTGTGCACGTCACCACGACATGAAATAACTTCGCTTATATGTACTGAATGACCTTGCTTCCAGACCCATGTTAATGAACTGTGTTTAAACGTTAACTTGCCACTTCCGAATTAGCACCTTATTGTGCAGACATTACTGGTCACTGTATTAATTTAATACGTTCGTGCACTCACATCGCATTTCAAGACGAGCCTTGATTATATTAACTGTGGTACATAACGTGTTTATTTTTGGATCGCAAATTATGGCAAGGTAAATTAATTAACATATCCTTACGTATACGTACTTTGGTTTCCCATATTTTGTCCTACTGATAGGATTTAGTCCTTTTATGATCAATATACAGGGTACCATGAATCAGGTGGTAAGGTGTAACCATGAATTCAGCACATGTGAGCTGTGACATGAGTTTAGACCCCATAGGGTAGAAATTTCTCGTCGGTTATCAAAAAAAAATCTTCTGTTTCATAGAAAAGTGCAATACCTACGCGGTCAAAATGTATGGAACAGCAATATTTTTTTTTAATAACCGACGAAAAATTTCGACACTATGGGGTCTAAACTCATGTGCTGAATTCATGGTTACAGTTTGCGCGTCGATGTCCCTGCCACCCTGTATAAATAGATACGGTGAAAACTATCTTGTGCGTTGAACTTTTAAAGAAAGATCGTAAAAGCACAACGATTAGACATAGCGTTCAGATAGTGTCTCGTTTCTTAATTGAGATTCCTGCTGAATCGGGTGCCGCCAAAGAAACCATAAACTCTATATCCATAAACGGCTAAGGTGTTTAATTGTAAAGCGTATTAAAGCTGTAATATGGTACTCCCTCTGCGGTAACACGGTTAAGATCTTAAGAAAACTCACGGGTTATATTTTGGCTTTTGTTCTTCAATATTGCCTTTTTGATAAAAAGTTTTGCCATTGACTGATGAGAGATTATTCCCAGATTAGAGCCTCTTAAGGTCGGGCTAGAAGTCCTTTAAATCCTTTAATAGTAACAGTAATTATCGACAAAAGGGTTTCGTACCCGCGTTTATTCAGTCTGAGTCTCACAGACTACAGCCAAGCTATTTCTTAAGTATTAAAATAATACGATCAAGAACTTCTTCATTTTAACTTGCACGAATATTCACGGCTAGGACAATAATACGAAACAACATTCGATTTATCGATTTGAATGTTCCGCAGTCTGACTCGATACGTTTCCCATGCTTTTCCGTGTCGCTGAAGATTTTCCCACGATGACATTATAAGTATGTGGCACGCCATCAATTACTGGCTAGAACTCCTACATTACCCACAAAAGAATCACTTAGAGGAACCTATTATGTCCGGACTACTGTTTTGTTCATAACTCTTCTATTGAGTTCTGTAGGTTCGGTAATAATATCCACTATACTTAGTGGGCATTGTTTATCGTATGATGTCATTACACCGGTTCTGTGTATCGCATTACCATCATTCTTTGGGTATTATTGCTTACGTCACAGTTCTTGCTGCATTAGGCAATATTAATAAAAGAAAGCTTTTAATACGGTTGGTTATGAGTGGATTGTTGTTTGACCCGCATTATTATCGACAAGGGTTGCATGCCCATGGGAAAATTTTCACACACATTGACCCTTTTACTTTGTATTTTGTGTTAAGTTATCTAGTAAATTTTCTGTCTATATTGATGATATTAGTTTAGGGTCTGAAACGCTGTTTTAAATGGATTGTATTTTGTTAAATTAAAGGCTATTAGACATAATATAGTAAGTAGAAGTATTGTTTCTAAGTTTGGCTCTACAAAATTATACAATAGTGGCTTGAAACCTCTTTCAAGAGTTGGTTACCTTGATACTTCATAAAAGACGTTAAAACTTAAAGTTCTCTCAACTTGCGATATTGCTACTTAACAGTAACATAAAACTTGGAACAAAAGCAGCAACTAACAAAGAGTAAGCCATAAGAGAAACCAATCATTTCCCATATATAATAACTAAATAATTACCCCATTGTTACACTTGCGTAATCATATAGAGTATTAATTTATTGTACAGCAACAAGACCAACTATAGAATCGTTTAGCTTATCGTTGTTTTCATTTATTGTTTCATTTTTACACACCACTTTCTAATCTCAATCTAAGCTTACTTGTAACTGTTACTGTGCTCCATTTTGTAATAAAAAACAAAACAAAATGGTGCAAAACTTTAGTGTGGCTTTTAAATATTTGTCTAATTTTTTATCTACATTAAGGGCCGATTTTTTGATCCGTAGTTATTTAGTTAAACTCAACCAATTGTTGAAAATAGTAACTAATGGTTAAATGTTTGCAAAATGTGTTTTTTGATCAATTTTTAGCTTATCTAATGGTCGTTAATGATCAAATAATTAACTATTAGTTAAAAAAATAACCATTAGTGACCATTCGATAAACTAAAAATTGATTAAAAAACACATTTTGCAAAAATTTTACCATTAGTTACTATTTTTAAGAATTGGTTGTGTTTCAACTACGGATCAAAAAATCGGCCCTAAGTGAGTGTCATTTACTTCAAATAACCTTTAGTGAGTTCGCATTATGTAGGCGGATGCGGATTCATCTGATATAATTCCTTAATCGCCTATTAAGACTCCCACGGGAAGAGACTAGGTACCGCCCTATTAATATCCGGGACTTTGCTCTACACAATACCTATGTGATGTTTTGCTTATAGCCAAGACAAAGGATCATGTAGATGCCTGAGGTGACGAAGTATGATGTATGGGGTTAGATGTTCTTTTAAGGGGGAAGCGCCAGGGTAGCCCGCGAAATTCGAATTTTCTTAGTTTTTTTTTTGCTATTGCAGGCCAGTGTCAAGTTTTATGTGATATTCCATGAAATAGTCATTTAATAGGGCTATATGAGCTTCGAGGGTTGTATTGATGATTTTAATGATTATATTTCTGTAAATACATATTTGTTACGGTCGCGAATCACATTTTGTTCAACATATAACCGGTCACTGACCTGCAAATTCGAAAACGTAAGAATATTTGAATTTCACGGGCTACTCTGGCGCTTCCCTTTTAAAGGGATAGATTTTAATCGATATGTAGAGTATAGTAGACGACGCTGTGGAAGTGTAGCAGATAATTGCTACAAAATCCAAGTCGAGACCTTATAAAACACTTCACATATTATATTCAAACGAGTAAAAGGAAGGTCTGACAATGTAGATTCTGTTTCCATATGCTTGGGTATCGGTCTAGAACCCGGGCCTATGTCCTCGAAACAGATAATAATTGTGGTTTTGGAATCACATATCACACAGCTACATTGTGGTATGAAAGGTAGCGACAATTCAAAAGCTTTAACTAAGCCTGACCTATTGCTGAGTCATCATATAGCTTGCGGCCAGTCGGTCACCATAATGATTAATTACCTTTGGACGCTTTAAGTTTGCATAAAATGACAATCTTTCTTCGAACTTTAGATCAGTATTAAAGTCCGATTGCATTCCAGAGTGAAATTTTAAAGCCATTGGAAAACTAACATCCTTTGTTTTCCGGCATGAATCTTTGACCTAGTTTTTATTGGATGTTTGTGGAGTAGTTGTGATGTTATTTTCTGAATGGAACAGCGTTGGGCATCAGGCAGTGCGTGAGCTGGGCCCCGTTGTCGGAAGTGGCTGGGCGCATCCCGCCCAGCGCGCCATTGTGAATGCGAAATGCAAACGTGACTGCCTCGTGTGACGACGGCTTTACTGCTGCATTTTAATATAAAACTTTAGAGAGTTCTTGTATTACAAGTGCTCTGTCCGCTTTTATACAAATTAAGAAGAAAGATGTTCTATAATGCCAGTGAGTGGGCGAAAGGTTGACAATTCTCGCTAAGAACTCTTTGTGAATGCCATAGCTAGCATGAATTGCCTTTATAGCTGCTTTTTTTAATGTCATGTAGATTTATGTTATCTTTCTCGTCCGTTTACCCGCTTATCTATGAGAATGCGATAATGATTTCGCAAATTACAAGTTCAATACCTACATTCAGTGCAATATCTTATCTGCAAGTGATTTCAAAAGACGATGTATTCTAATTTCGTAAGGTGCAAAGTGGTTGTGACAGGATATCGCTTGCATTTAAATACATTTCCTGCTATAAAGTGGCATTTAACATTATTTCTGTGTGACACGACATGTATATCTCACACTGGCGTCGTCCCAAAGCGTGGGCGCAGGACCTCGGTTGTCGGAAGTGAAATGGACCATCTCTGGATCATGCAGAGTTATGAACGAGATCACCACGTGTGTTTGTTGACGCTGACTTTACAGATTGTTTGGTTTGCGCATGCGGCGATTGAAGATATACTGGAGTACAAATACCGAGGTATAAGCTTTATACAATGATAATATTGTAAGTTAGGCACTGGAGTGCTTTCATTGGAAATAGCTTAGACTTTAAGTTAGAATATTTTCAGTCTACATTTTTATTTATGTTGATGTTACATTTATATATATTTTTTTTTAGGTCGATGAACTGTTTGCATAGTTACAATACACTAGACTTGTATAGCCGACCTCAAATTATCATACGTTTGACCGGCATGACGTGAAGATATTACTAAAGCTGGGTTTACCCAGACCCACCGCAGACCCATTCGATTATGCTTCAATGTCACATTCGGGTTAGTTTTATTCATTTGGGTTTACAAGAAGCTTTTAAGGCAATTACAATTATATTTGCCGCCGCAGCCAGACTGGAACGTTGATTTTGCTGAGAAGAAATCTGGCGAGAAACTTTTTCAACAACTAAAGATCGAATCTTTGAAAATTTCTTCTGAATTTGTTGTAGTTAAAGTTTGAGTGGTAGTAAACTTCTCAATATTGGATAGGTTGGCGTGACGGGTGTAAAGAATGCTTTTATGGGAAATAGTGTAAGGTAGATAAGTGTGGTGATAAGCGGAGACCCTCAGCAACAGTTGTCACGGACGAATGGACAGATGAGCCGAACCCGCAAGGTTATACCATTGTTTCCTACCACACAACGGACTGATAAACCGAAATGAGTTATGGTAGAACTATGTGATTGGAATCACATTAACGTCCTATTGTGCTATTTTATGGGAATTTTGACTTTTTTAGTAGAACATTTCCATAGCATGGACGCTACTACAATTTCCGAAAGTGATTCATTGCAATCATGACTAACACAAGTCGTGGAAAATCTTGCGATGATATCTTTTGAAATGAATACGTTTCATTACTCAATACTGGTAATATGTCACTATAATATTATCAATTGATATGCAATAACATTTAGACTCCTCAACTGGCTACTTTACATTCATATTAGGTGCGTAGCAGACACGGCGTAGATTAACAGATACATAACCAACATACGTCTATGTCAGAGCTCATCAGTTATAACATTTATTAATTGTGAGCGGCAGCGGCAGTCTATTGGCTGAATGTAAATCTTCCCGTGACCTCAGAGTCCCGCCACAAAAACCGCGCTCGGGTTATCTATCGCCTTTGCCCTCAAACTTTTTTTTTTGTCGCTGACGTTAATATTTAGCACGCTATTAAAGATACTTTATGAATATTCATACGCTTTTTTAAATTGTGCAGGTTGTGTAAGATCGTTGAACAGCTTTTTGCCCGTGTTTTCTTTTTTGCTATTTGTATGAAATTATATTATCATCTCATTAAGAGCGTTTGTGTCTGTGTGTTTAAGTATATTAACGTTTAACTTAGGCTATTTATGATTAAGATCAACGAATATTATTCACTCAACATTCAAGGTTTGTTATAATTGTTGTTTTAGTGAATTAATTATAACACAAGCCCCGGAAATCGGCATAATTAATCGTGAAACGTCGAATTAAATGTCATTGAATCGGACGTGCAGCGTTCGAAAGCGTGAAACAGGCTGGAAGCTATTTAACGAAGGGCAAGAGCAATGAGAGGGAATTTCACGTCTTCCTGAAAATTAATGAGAATGTCGCTTACGACGTTTAGTGCTCGCACCTCGTTTCCACAATACGGCGACGGTGGCGCGGCCGCGAGCTGCCTGCCCGGCGACTAATGACTACTGCGCGCAACAACAAAAACATCTCCGTCTTCGTCAGGCCCCGCGACCGGCCGCCGCCCGTCTCCCTCGCACCGCACCCGGAGCGGCAACCACGCGCTTCAACCCGGATAAATTACATCCTATTAACTTCGTTCCGGTGCTCGATTTAAGCTTTAATGTCTCACACCGTAAGGATTGAAATTGCATAAGAACATTTATTTGATGTTAAATGTTTACCTTAGACTTTATTGCTTACATTATAAAGTCGATGTTGAATCGTTGCGGGTGTCAGTTAAGGCGTTCCGGTCTCCCGTATGATTATTAATTTGCTGTCAAATAAAGGGGCCGCTCACTTGGGCGTGCGTGTCGGCACAAATTTCTGCCATACTTCGGAATCGGTGATTATTTTTTGTTGCCTTGACTTTGGATTCGCAGACTGACAGACATTTTAGTGCACTATTATTTAGGCTCGCATCATAGGTGGAATGGCCGACTGTCTTTTAATTAGACGATGTCGATGGCGCTTGGAGATAACATTGTTCGTTTGATTTGGATCTGTGTGTGTGAGGTGAAGATTGATGGAAATGATGAATGAACAACAAGTAATTTGATTAAACAGGGAGAAGTTACGAGTCATTCTGTTCTTACCTTGCGTGAGATCAGTGTGAAGGTGTGATTGTTCGCGATAAGAATAGATAATGAAATAAATACTTGACACTTAATAATGTGCTGGGAAATTATTAAATCACTACCTGGATGTTAGTTATCTCAACGTTGTTATAGGTAAGTAGGTACTTTAATTGACAGTTATTATCACTTGACCTATTGTAGGTACTATCTGTCAACCATGCTTGGTACTCCTAACTACTAGGGTTGCCAACCCTACTTTATAATTTATTTATTTATTAGGCTTTTCAACAATGAGTACACTGTTACTTTATAATTTGTACATTGCAAACTTAAGTCTAAGCGCCTCATCACTTACAGAAAAGCACAGCATGCACTACATTATGCGCAGCTAGTATAGTATAATATAGTATCCTGCTATATTAGAGGCCATATTTAAAAAAAATAAATCGTATTCAAAGCGACTATATTTTCATTTCAATACAGAATGGCGAGATGACCGCAACAATGGCCAGTATTTATCTCATAAAAGCTGAATTAATGGTATTTTGTAACCTTTATTTTGAGACATGAAAAAAAAAACTCAAAGTAGCAAAATGCATTAAAAAGTAAACAATTTTTTTCCTACTATGTTTTATTAATTTTTTCGCCTTCTGCTGTAATAATTTACAGACAATGGCTTCGAAAATATTATGTTAGATGATATAAAAAAAATCTGTACCTATACCGTATGCAGATTATGTTTTTACCATCGAGCGACAAAAACAAAGTCCCATGGTCCCACATATACGCCTCTCATAGATTTTATCTCAATGTGATCCAATTTGACCTCATTTTTATTCAAGTCACTCTGGCTCAAACGTATTCTGGTACATTTCGGATGCATTAGGATTTTTTTACCGAATGTGGATAAATATTATGAATGTTTTGTTATGGAAATCGTTGCTTCCGTTATTTAAAACGTTCTGATCTACATACAAAGTGAATACTAACCGACTTAAGTAATTACTTAAGGCTGGCAGTAGAGCATCCTGTCTGTCGTGAGCTGTCCCACAGTTTCAAGACGTGGAACTTTGGCTATTTCATAAATAAAGTTCACCAGAGAGCAAGGATACCGAATAACTAGATGTGGTCAAATATACTTACATATAATTGTAATTTAAATAAATAAATATTTATCGAAGAAAATGCAACAACAGTAAACAGAGAAAAATTTAAAAACTGGTGGAGTTTCTTGCACATTGTTCTACATACGAAAGAACCCTTTGGAAGGGGCAACTAGAATCAATTCTAGTTTCATGTAAACTTTGACGTTCAAAAGTGCCTATTATAACATCAGCAATCTGCCAGTGAAAGTCCCGTCAAAATCGGTCCAGCCGTTTCGGAGATAGCCGGAATAAACAGACAAACAAAATTTTAAAAATTGCTTTTTTTATTATAAGTACCGTGTATAGTTTCATAATAATATGCATTTAGTAAAAAGCTGTTAGTATGTCATTACAAACAGACATTTAAATTTTATTTATTTGTATAGTTCGCCATGGCATAAATAGTTTAAAATAAACTGAATAACGTATCGTAATAATAAATATTTCAGAATATGGGTTAAGGACATAGCCGTAGCCCGTAGCCTATTTTTTATTCCGAGAAAGTACGTTTGCACTACTTTTACTACGCAAACGTAGCCCGCGAGAAATGCTTAATGCTATTCATTACTCCCTTTCCACTTAATTTCATCTTTCAAATAATTCTACGAGTATAATGTATGACGCAGACGAGACTACCGAACAAATAGTTACTAGAAGTCTAACTTGGGAAGCGTAGTCGGTTGTAGACAGCTTTTCTTCGGTGGATAGCTGATAACCTTTAAGGGGAACACCCACGTAACGTACTAACGAGACATACAGTTGCCCTTTAAAGGCGGAAACTAACTTAATTTTAAGTAAATTAATGCCTTTCCCCACATTATTTACAAAAGATGAAATATAACTGTGACTCAGCTGAAAGCTCGACGTCTCACTCCACTTTTGAGGCCTATGACAGCAAAGATCCCTTTGTCAAATTATTTTATTTCGAAATCATAAGATGTGGTTATTAAAAACTGAAGGGATGTCGCTGCGAGAATTGTATTATTTGTATCACAATCCCGTAATAAGAAAGTATTCTCAACAAGGCGCTTGGAAGCGAAAACCCTAGAGACGTTATCGAAATGTAAATCTTTTCTTAATTTTTTACATTTCATCGTCTGCCTAGTCTTTTCACAACTATGTTAGGGTCGGCTAACAGTCTAACCGAATGCAGCTGAATCCAATATTTTACATAGAGCGACTGCCTATCTGATCTCCACGACCCAGTTACTGGGTAATACGAGACTCCTTAGTAAGACTGGTTGTCAGACTCGGGTTTCTGATCACCCGTAACGACTAAAATAATTATATGAACGTGTCTATTAATGATACTGTAGTTGTACCATCATCTTAACTTCTCAAGGTGCTACGCATTAGAACGAAATTAGAGAACAATGAAAAATAAACAATTTTAAATATCAACAAAAAATGTGTGTTTTGCCACCCAACGAACATGTAAATGTTCGTTGAAAAACAAAAGTGGTAAGAAAAACAAAAATAATTCAAGTGTTCCGAAGAAGCATTTAAACTATCAAGAATAATTTGGTGGCTATTTACATACATTACAAAATTATCTGGTAATATCCACTTAGACAGGGTGGCAACGATATCGACGCGCAATCTGTTACCATGGATTCAGTACATGGTTCTGAACATCCCTGCATTGAAATTTATAGACTACTAGCTGACCCGGCAAACGTTGTTTTGCCATATCAATTATTTCTAGCTGCCCGGCGCTATTTCGTTTGCGTGGTGTCCTACCCCCTACCCTACCCCTACCCTACTCCTGCCCTACTCCTACACTACTCCTACCCTACTCCTACACTACTCCTACCCAACTCCTACCCTACTCCTAACCTACTCCTACCCTACTCCCACCCTACTCCTACCCCACTCCTACCCTACTCTTAACCTACTCCTACACTACTCCTACCCTACTCCTACCCTACTCTTAACCTAGTTTAAATATATATAGATAGATAGGCGTATATTTTCTGTTCATTTCTGTTACCCTGGTACTTTACAAAACAACTGTCATAATTCAATTTAATGAACCTGTATATATTTTTAACTTTATTGACCAAAAATTGCATAAGTGGACTACCCCTAACATTTAGGGGGATGAAAAATAGATGTTGGCCGATTCTCATAGATACCGGATAAGCACAAAAAATTTCGTCAAAATCGGTCAAGCCGTTTCGGAGGAGTATGGCAACGAAAACTGTGACACGAGAATTTTATTATTAGAAGATAAAAAAAAATTACTGTTCCATACATTTTGACCGCGTAGGTAAAGCACTTTTCTATGAAACAGGTGATTTTTTTTTATAATCTATGAAAAATTTCTACGCAATGGTGTTGGGTGGTCTAGAATCATGTGTGGATTTCATCAATTTGTGCGTCAATATCCCTGCCATCCTGTCTAAGTGGATATTACCAGATAATTTTGTAACATAGGTTTCCAATATTAATTAGTTATTCAGTCTTCCATTTAATTTTAAATCTATTTCCATCAACTGCTGGGTATGTCTTGTAGAGTCCACGGGTTTCCCATCTTCCCACGTACTCATTTTTAGTTCAAAATTTTACATCGCAAAAAACCACGAGAAAAATTCTAATATCTGGAGCACCTGTACCAATGTGTAACAAGTTCATGCATTTTCGAATAAGTACTTTAGCCAGAAAGCTCTTAAGCTTATTACTTCTGTTTTAGTCGAAATACTGGCATAACACTCAATTATTTTCATTTACGTAATAGCTGCCAACATCATTGCTACAAAAGCTTCGCAAAAGACCAAAATTATTTAAGTGGCCTTTACATAAAATAAATTGACGTTTCATCTTCTCCTTGGCGTATGATTCTCTTCATCAACTGACGCTGAGATTAGTCTTCTGACCAATCTATGTTCCTTCGCCGTTTCTTCGACACTTTCGATGTACATAATATTAGTTCACGCATGCATGCAGTATTAATTATCACGGATGGATGCTACTGCTCATTCACCTGATCTAATCTCTTCATCGCCTCTTACGACACCCACGATTCTTATCCACTGGGTTAGTTTCTATGTAAATTAACTATTTTAATTAAGCATCCTTCTAAAATCTCAAAGCCATACACTCATGCAAATTGAACTAGAAAGTTATCATCGCAATGATTGGCTGGCGCTGAGCGATTAATTAATTTATCGGCGAGTAATTATGTAATCATCACGTTAGTGAACAGTTTAGAGCTGAATCGATAGCTCGCTCGCCCACCGGTACGGTTTGCGTACTTGTTTGCATATATAGAACTATTTGTCTGCTTGTGTATGAATGATCATATTGATCATACACCCACGCTTTGAGAGAATACACTAATAGTTATTTACGTTTTTGTGAAATGTCATGTTTCTTTCTTATTTTTGTTTCGACGGCACATTTATATTGCTTATACTGTTTGGACCCAGTAGAAGGTCACGTTTTTTGCAGCGTCAGAGGCGTTGTTCAGATTGTCGAGGGTGCAGGTGAACGGATATTTGGGACACTAGCGGATGGCAAATATGAAGTGATGAAATATTTTTGCAGGCTCACACGCAGTGCAAATAATGACCCAAATGAAAGACAAACGGGATTAAATTATTAAAGCCTGAGCCGACAAGCGGCTTCATGCAAAGAATTAAATAATAGGTACATTAAAACCCTCTTCAAAGATCATAAGGTTGTGTGCTGCAAATGGTACTTTGATCTTCTTGATAATATTGGCTTATCATGTAGAAGATAAGATAAACACGAATGAGAACTTTGTTCTATTGCTAAGAAGCGCTTTTATTAATTGTCCAAAAGTTTCTGAAGTCAGTTGACATAAAAGAGAACATTAGAACTCTTTGGAAATGGGTTACGCTGCTGCTCAGTTGTGTTACATTGTTACGGCTTTTAAAAGCAACACTTTAATGTGCTGTAAACACAGTGGCACTGTTTGAAATCCTAAACGTTTAAAATTAACATTAGGGTATTTGCAAACAAAATACTCTTTTGCAATCTTCAGTGGCATCTCGTTAAATCACTAATCCAACGCCTCGGAGAAGTGCCTTGGTACGTTCTCAGCATTTACTACATGAAGTAAGTGTCTCACAGACTCCCCCATCCACATTTGTGTCAGTAGAAATATAGAATACACCTATGTTCACAATATGTAATATGAAAACTACACCCGATGAGCATTTAAATGTGCGCACGCCAGATAAGCTCAGCACAATAACAGTTCTGATAAGAAAACAGATCTCGGGTAGCAATTGACACAAGCAGAATTACAATAATATTTCCATAAAAGCGTTAAGCCAGGATTTCCTGTTGCCAGTCCAAGAAAATGTTCGAGCACATAAAACACTGCAATAGTGCACCACATGTAATAACGTGTTGCTAGGACCTCGTATGTGAGCCATTGTAACCCTTTTTCAACTTAACGACTCGCGTCGCGTATCTACGTTTGCTTTTTATTCGTGTTAGAAATTTTCACACAGAACTTGTGGATTATTATTTAATAACTCATAGCATGTGGAAACTCTGACAGTTGACATAGATGACTATACGTCACGTACAAAAGCTCTTTACACAAATCTAAAGGCCGAAACTCCGAACAATAGTCAGGAAATGTTATAACTTGCCGATTATAGTTCCTAGTTGTTGTCTTGGGAACCAGATACTGCAGACGAATTGGCAAGCACTGGCTTGGCATCTATGTGTCGATATTAGTTCCAATGGATTTATTACTTAGGAAGCTGCGGCTGCTCCACGAAATTGAACTTTATTTCTCTAGAGGAAAGCTCCATTTAGGTCATGATTTGAATACTTATAACAACTATGTACGTCTTACTCATAATGCTTTGTTTGTGACTAGACTAGTAAGTTACAACACTTGATGAATAACATATCTTAAGCAATCCAAAGACATTTAAAAACGTGCTAAAATATATCACTCGTCACATAATAATGCTTAATGAACTCATTGGTAACAGTAGTGCAATGTATAGGTATTGTTAGTTAAAAGAAAAAGGTCAAACAGGCAAGGCCGGAAAGGAACTTATCGCCGCTTGGTACGAAGTGAAGACGATGAAATTGCGATAAAACGTCAGCTTTTGGTCTAAAATTATTACCGTTTTAAATTGGGATGGGGCGGTGGGTATTTGGTTTTCCATTTAGGGGAAGTGCGTGATTATGACTCGATTGAAATATTAAATGCTTTTTTATTTTTGTTACAGGTATGTAAACGTCGCACAACAATATCATCGAAGAATCAAAAATAGTATATAACTTTACGTCTGGCAGTGTTTGTAGGAAGGAGTATTAACGCCAGTTGTGGCTGTCGTACTATCTTATTCCGTAGTCCAATAAAATATGAAATAGTGTAAAACAGAATATACCGAAGGAGTACACTAGTCTGTCGGAAATTAGTCGCCGGGAGGGGTGGCGGGGGTGTTCAGATTGCAAGCTCCCATTCCACCCCCCCCTCACTTTAATATCTCCCTGTGTAGGCTGGATCGTTGAATGCATACTGTGTCGAGACCAAGTTTCGTGCACAAGTGCATTTTCATAGTTGGATAAATAAATCAGTATGCAGGTATTAAAGTGGAGAAAAAAATGCGACATTTTGTTCGCTTGATAATGTTAAGATCGACTAGACTGGGCGTCTGCACATTTTGTTCTCAATTTATTCAGGGGTAATCTCTAGAGCAGACGATTATCTTAATAGTATCTTAATACTGTGAGTGGATTTTAGTAGGATGAATCGCAAATTAGTAGAGCCAAAGGTATGAATTCCATTTAGCCCATCGGCCAAAATTCATGAGTGCCCGAGCCTTAACAGAACATTCGCACATATTTCTATCGTCAGCTCTGGCATAAAATATTATCGTAAGATTACTAGATAAGGGATTGTTTAGAAATCCGTGCGCTTTGTTGGCATAATCATCACGCTATCTCGTAAGCCTCGTCTAGTTAGAAGAAAAACGTGTTTACTTTTCGTTCCGATAAGATAGTATACACAGCACACTTCTTTGAAAGCTGGCCATTGTTTCCTGTGACCGTTTTTATACACATTTGAACGAACTCTTATATTAAACAATACAAAAAATTCCTACGATGAAATAAGCTAAGTGTTTTGGGAGAAACTTGTATTTGGTAAAAGGTTTCGCTTTAATCTAATCTACTTATCAAAAATTGATAGACATTCCATTCATATTTTTCTGTGCCATACATTTGAGAGGCGAAATGAGTACAAACTACAACTCTGTTTAAACCATCCACAAATACAGATGGGACATTTTGTCTACTTAAAATATGATGACATCATGAAATTGCTATCAAAACTAAATCTATTAAACGTGTCTGGGACCTCTGAATAGACTTTAATAAAACTTGAAGGATTTCAAAAGTTGACAGAGAAAATAAGTTACGCGAGAGTATATTTGCAAAAAAGCTATTAAGGTTTGTGTGAATTTATTTTGTCTAGACCAATAGAACTCCAGAAATTTCGATTATTATAAATAGATCGTCTCCAACGGTATCCGACTAGAAGATTAAAGAGATTTAGGTCTGGCTGTCCCTTGTGTGGTCTCCGTTGGTAAGCCACCTACCTTATCTCTTCATTTAGAAGATGAAGCTATAAATAAGTGGATGGGTCTAACTGATTGATTAGATAAAGGCTCCATAATGCCTATGAAACCTTCCAATTTACTTAAATCATCAACTCCTCATTCTGCCTCTACTTAGTACTTTAGATACGGCTGCTATTACAATTAATAGCAGCCGTTGGTTATTATTATCTTTGAACCTTTAAAGTTGACAAAATCTGTAAATTGATTTCTCTATGCAGTCTTAAACCCACGAAAAATAGGGAAGTCATCATATTTTGTCTTGCCGCCCCATAACTTCATATTTTCTCTACTGTTAAACTCTGTATATCAATTATGGCTTAATCCAAAATAAAATTTCAATTAAAACTCCTTAATTCGTCAAGGAACACAAATATTTTGTGTTATTGGATAATCTTTCAATAATTTAAGGTGTCCAAGTTATCAACTGCAATGGCCGCTTTGCCAGTCTGTGGGGAATTCCACAAACAGCGGGGAATTTTAAGCTTATTGAGGAATTTGCGGCCGGAACTCTGATGGGGGATTTTCGAATAAAAGCCCTTGGATATGGGTGTTTTACTGCTCAAACTTGAAATATGAGCACAAAATTGCTTTGTACTACATAAAATGTTGAGGCATAAATTAAAAGTGATGCAACTGACGAGGAGGATAACGTTGATAAAATACAAGGTGCATCAAATAAAGTAGAAAAGCTATCTGCACATCCTCCACTCCACAGTGTAGTGAACACACAAGAAGTAGCTGCTGGAACACCTCAGAAACAACGTCACGATTTCAAATGAAACCTTGGCAGGTATTTGCTCCTGAAATGTGATATTAAGGATACCTAGTTAACGGATTAAGTAAACATTTATTAAAGGTAATAATAGGATATTCTCGTATGTTCCAATCACCCACGCGTCGCGCCCACAAACGCGTGTAAGATTTGCGATGTGGCTGCTTAGGCTCCTAGTAATGAGTTCATATCATATGAACTTGGACAATATAATCGAAACACATAGTAACAGAACCATTTATAGCAAAGCTGTTTTCCGCACACACTTCAATAAATTAACTTTCTTGATTTATTGTGAGCGTTCTGTAACAATCTTTTCAAGAATGGGTACGCAAAAGCTTTCGAAAGAGTTCTTTACTTCCTTTGTCAAAAGAAAGCAAATTCACGTTCACATGTTGTAAACATTTAGTCTATGCTAGGTTTGTTACATAAATCTGAACTAATACAAGAAGCCGGTTACACACCATTCCGAAATTTAAGAGTCATTCACAGCCATAAAATGAAATTAATACCCACTTTACAATTCTAAACAGTACATAACGCTAACATAAAAGCACGGTATGTGAAAATGCGTTTAATGAAAGAATGCCCACAGTCTGGCAAGTTTCTCGGAAAGGCTTAACTTCTGTGTTAGAATCTCGCTCGGCAATATATCGCGGGATCTCGGGCTCAGTCGAAGCATCGGCCACGTTACGAGTTCTGAGTAAACCTTGTCGACACACTCGATAAATACACGAGTGTATAAATAACGTCTCCTTTGAATACACATAATATACTCTTTCTTATCCTTCTTTAAGCCGAATACATAAAGAAGCTTTTGAATGTCAACAATGTTCTTTCTAATCAAACTTTTGCGCCGGAAGAATTCTCAGTCGATCGGCTAACAATGACAAACAGTAAGAGCAGTTACAAATGACCACTTCCGCAACTACAACTAATTCTGGAAACAAACCTGAGGATGTCACGACATAGTTATGTCCCTCGGTTTCCGATGTCATAATAACTTGATCATTACTTTATGCTATGTCAACATTGCATATTTACTTATTTAGATTTATGTTTGAAAACTGGGCTTATTAACATAGAAATGTGTAGAATATGTTCAAAAGGTGAGCTAAGCACACAGGCTTTCGTTTTTAGTTATTAGTGAAGATTCCAGATAAGTAATGCAGATGTAGGCGACGCCCAGTCTAGTATTAACTGCTCAACCAAAGATAAATGTTTGCCCATTTATTGAGGTGCTCTCTCCGATTTCATTCCACGACTTGTCGCGAGCACCGACTCGGAAACTTGTTTAGTTCTTGAGAAATACGTTAGATGGTGTCGCGTGTCTGTCTTATTTAATGTCTCAACTTATATCTTGTACTCAATTTTCGGGAATTACTCAGCGGTCGTTAAGTAAATATGAAGATTACTTTGTCGTCTATTCGACGACTTTATTCGGGATTGATAAATTACTACTTTTATATCTGCTGGATGTTTATTTCCCTTTTTAACTACAAAACTGGTTTTGATGAATTAAAGCTGATTAAAAATAAGCATTTGTCTTCTACTAACATTGGAGTCGTTTCCAAAATTTATTACGAAAGCTCGTATTGTGACGTGAAATGTAAAAACGCCGGAAACACATTAGACACATTGTCTAGCAGACTTGTGTCAATAAACGCCTGTCTGTCGGTAGCTTTATATCGGTCGTAATCATTGTTTTTATTGGTTACCTTTACTACGCCAGTAATGTTCTTTGTCCACAATCATGACGAGATCATTTCTGACTAGCATCTTGGCTTACATAACATTGGTTAGCGATTCTGTTTATAATGACCGCAATTTCCAGGAAAAGTATGCTGTACAAATGTAGTTTTCCTCTTGGATTTGAAATAAGAAAGTCATTAAGCGAGCTTGCAAAGTAACTATTTCTATTAAACCCGCAATTCAATTGATGACGTCGCATGTTAATCTGAAGAATGGAAGTAAAATAGAGCGTATCGGCGCATCTTGCTTCACATGAGATATGGGTCAGCGGCAGTACTCGGAAGCGGCCTTTATTCTACCACAATGTGTAAGTATGTGGCATTGGACAGCCACCATACTTATTTTTACCACTCGACACAGAAAATCCTGGAATATATGTTACGTAAGTAGCGTGGAGAAGCTTCATATACTAAAGTTTTTACGTCTAGAATTTATGACGTAGGTGAATGCTGACGTCATAACAAAGCGGAGGACTAACTTGGACACTTTGTCGTTAAATGCCCTAACTATCAACCTGGCCGGTCAGTGTAAACAATATTATCAGAGTTCGGAAGTTAGCCTTGCTATTCACCCGCTGCATTTCCATTTCTAAAGGAATCTAGAAATGGAAATGAATATTGTAGCGACTAGTCCAGGTTGGAATAATAATAATAATAATAAAAAATAATAATATCCCTGGACATTTCACACAGCGCCATCTAGTCCCAAGCTAAGCAACCAAATCTCAGACAAAACTGAATCGGAATCTCAGGACAGAACTGTAGCGATGCTTATCCAACAATCTGAGAGCGATTGTAATAGTCGGATAAACCGTTTTAACAGGATTCCAATATATTGTTTTCTCTTTACCACCAAGCGGACTGAAAATTGAAAACTTTTCCTGCATTGCACTGAAAGCCGAATAACCAGTAGGTAACATAAAACATCCGCCGTGCTAATGTACTATTCTACCACAATCATTAAGAACTTGCAGCTGATCAAAAACAGCCGATTGTCAGTATCATGTCAGGCAAAAGAAAGTAGAGTCACGTTTGAACGAAGAACTTCCTCATATAATAAGAATGTTGCCATAATCACCAATCCCGAGACCGGTTTGAGATCCCACAAACTTAATGACTTGCTTTTATTCATAGATCGTCATGGAACTAAAAACAATCTTCCTTGATAATGATAATATCGTATAACGGAAGTTTGATACACTAATCATCACGTTCCATATATCCGCCATATTGGAATTGCTGAAATGCTTTTTTTCGTAGATCATCTCTCAAATAGTAGAAATATTCCAGTTTTGTTTTAACAAAAATATAATCACCACCCACGAGCAAGACCGGTTAGTGACCCCCAAACAGCTGACATACTACTTTCATTCATCGATTCCGGTTCTACAAAAACCACTATTACAGAATGTGTGCTGGAAGAAGAACGAAACTGAACAGCACTTAAGGCGAATTGTGGCGAATTTACTGATTAATAAATAATCATAGAAATCATCATGTTTCAAAGTTATATTTGATAAGATATATGCCTATTTCGTAAAAGCTTGACGTCACCTATTAAATAATAAGCTAGAGAACTGTTTTGATGATTGTATTATTTTGTATTCTGTGCTGAAGTAAATATTCAGGAGAAGAGTGTTTAGGAATGGAACCCATTTGACTAAAAGAGCAGTGAATTTGGATGTTGATAACTTGATAGATGTTGCTTAAATACCAAAGATGGATGATATGAATGATAGCGTGACGGTAGACAGGGGTGAAAATGAATGGAAGAGGAAAACGTTTATACACGTCCTAATGCAGCGCTGTAATTAGCAAAAAAATATAATAAATCTTGCATATCGAGGACTACAGTAGAGCATCTTCTTAATAAAAACTAGTGTCAGAAAATCAGTATTGTCCAGGAAGAATGAGATCATTCAGCATCGGCACGCTTCGCAATTGGCCGCGATGATTGATGTTGTCGTGTGAGTGTGACGTACAAGTCCGTACGAGGCCGGATGACGCGCACCGTATCCGGCGATGCACGCGTACCGTTATGCGCTTGCGTGTACGCAACGTTGTGTAGCGCGATTGTAGACTAATGTTTGGGAGCTTCTTCATTGTTTTTGTTTATGTATGACTTTTTTGGGCCTGGATATGACACTATGACTTCTGATAACCTAGATGTATCATGGACGTGGTTCAAGGAACTGATTGATGGTTTTGATGTTTGATAAATTTAAAGAGTCTTCATCATCATCTGCCTAGCCTTTTAAATTTAAAGAGTACTGGAATGAAAATAATTTCCACTTCCCTTTTCGGATATGTCTGCAGAAATTGTAATCATTGGAGTTCACAACAAAGTTGAGGATAATCTTTGTCCTTTAAATAATTCAATGCTTTATCAAGGTCTGTTCAAAAGCATGTCAGGTGTTGCCATTTTGGGCCTTCCGCATCCATCTTTGTCAGATCGTCAGCCCCTATATGGACGAGAATTATTACCTACCAATTCAAGTTGTGATTGGATATCACTAAAACCCGTTTGCGGTGGTAACTGGGTTACAAATCTAATCTTATCGATGTCGACGATGTCCCACAGCTGGGAACACTCTTCCCCTTGTCGACACGCTAGCCGATTCCTTTAATTTTGTTCTAACTACAATATAATTGTGTTGCTATGAGAAAAAAACAGGATGTCCTCGATCAGCTGATTATCGTCCCGCGCAAATGTGACTGACTATAAAATAGGTTACTATGGTGGTTGTAGGCGAGTAGCGAGTTGGAGTACTAATGCGGTTTTTGAACCCAGTGTGTGCTGTAATTGGCTCCAGGCTGTGAGAACTGCTTCGCTGCCATTAGCTTGCTTGGCCTGCAAGAAAACAAACGCGATCATTGATATGGTGAAGGCTTTCAATTAATGTTTGGCTACTGATTACTGCCAATATAACGAATATTCATTGACAAACAATGAATGTTCTTTTAATTTTCCTCAACTCAACGACTGTTTAAGATGTTATTATGTTTCATTCATCATTCAAAAACTCCCGAATCGAATTTATAAATAAGATTAAACTAAAATCTTAGCTCATTTAAATGGAATATTTCAATTAAGTATAAAACAAAATAAAGGTAGTTAACAATTCGTCTCCGCCGTCATGAATTCACAATTTGTTTCGACATCTGTTTATCATTCGCTGTCGAGACTCGTAGTTCAAAAGCGGTAGTGAGACTATTGTTTCACAAGCAATGTCCGTGCGCAATCATGTATCAAGTAACTTAGTGATCGATCGACTCGTTTAATGTGGCTCACGATTCTCACACGCGTTAATAAACATCAATTATGATGCTAATGTTAGGTCTTGGGCCTCATTTAAGGAACATTCAAAACATTAATCGTTCGATTCACTTTTATAGTTATCACTTCTGAGCCCAACCGTACGATTGAATTGAGTAGAGTAATATTATGATCGATGGTTAAAATGGCCTCAATAAAACTGCACACACTAGCTATTGACTCAACTAAAAGATAGTCTCCCTCCAAACGATAAGTGCGCCTTCAAAGACGTATGAGTTGCGAGAAGGCCACTTCGTATTTAATCGGCTTTGTTCGTGTATAATCGGGTTCTAGTACTAGGCTTGCAGTGGGCAATAGGAAGCCAGCAAGAGTTCGCAGGTCAAGGCGGTTTGCGCCGCCGCCGTCGCCGCCGCCGCTGGCGCGGGTCGAGGACCGCGACGCGCCGCCCGCCACTCACACTGGGTTCCGTTACTCCTCACTGCGATATTATCCTGGTACCTACAATTTGAAATTATACCCTTGCCTCACTAAAGTAATTCAATCAATAAGTACGTTGTACTATACGATTCTGATAAAGATTAACGAGTGTTCTACCGTTCTGAACAAACTGTTAAATCACTTAAGGCCCGGTATTATGCCGTTCACCTTGCTCAAATGGGCGTTACCGCTGAAAATGCCCCGCGCGCCCCTCATCGTACTTACGCGCGAAGCGGTCACGAAGTTTCTATTTTGTAGGGCTAGCTGCCATAGTGTCAGACGCGCGACGCTCACATATAGGTAGCTAACAGCATTTATTGCAGAGCAGTGGTGTATATTTATATTTTTTTACAAACAAAGAACTCGTAATATTAATAAAATAGAAAATATTATTAATGTAACCGGGCGGCAGAATTTAAACAGTTATTATTAAATTAGCTTTTCCCTACGATTTCGCTCACAAATAAAAGTGAATAAGTTAGTACCTACTTACTTTTTTTTTTTTAACGCAGAATAGATCGACTGGAAATTCTGAGCAATATACATATCTGCCGGCCATATCGGTACCGTTTGCACGAAGATCAAATGCCATATTGGGTTCATGGAGCCCATGAACCACAATGCGCCCTATATCGATACCTCGGGGCTCAAAGGATGAACACGACTTTTCACGAAATCCAATAAATCGTTAGAGAAAGAAAAACTGAACAAGATGGTGTAAATAACTCTAATTGGCCAAAATGTGCTATACAGGATAATTTTTTATTCAGTGCGTAAATTTTCACAGGGTGTTCTACCCATAAATATGAACAACTTTCACTATGGGACCATCTCTGAAATCACAAAAAAAAAACAGCTGTTTCTTATAAAAGTTCAATACCTACTCGACCAAAATGTATGAATCTGCTGATTTTTTTTTTCGTGATTTCAGAGATGGTCCCATAGTGAATGTTGTTCATATTCATGGGTAGAACACCCTGTAAAAATTTACGCACTGAATAAAAAATTATCCTGTATATACGCCCTTTGAGCCCCGATGTATGGAATTATGGTTTGTGGGACCCGTGTATAACCCGTGACCCCCAATTTAATTTATTATCCAGAAGTTTATCTAGAAGCCACAAGCGGTCGTGGGCTCGAAACTTTTTAGTTCAATAAGGCCGGCCACATACGGACGGAATTCCGTTTGAAAATATCGATTCGGCATTTTCGAAGGCAAAGAATTCATACAAAATCAAGGAACTACCTCACACGTACTTACAGTAGTTCTCCATTCGAAATTTTCTGCCTTCGAATTTATTTTGTATGCATTTGCTGCCTTCGAAAATCCGAATCGATATTTCTGAACGGAATTCCGATTTTGCCAGCCGAGTAAAGACTATACAGGGTCCAATTTTTAGTTTGTAATGAAAAAAAAAGATAAAGAGAGCGAGAGTGAGAGAGAAAGTGAAAAAATTGTGAAAGTGAGAAAGAAAAAAAATCAAAATCAAAAGTCATTTATTCAAATTAGTCTGAGAATCAGCACATTTCGAATGCCAAAATTACAAAAGACAGTCCCCCAAAAACGCCCGCCCTTCACCACTTGCTAGTGCTATCGCTGGGAAGAAGAAGTGGCGCAACAAACTCTGCTGGGGAGTTTGTTGCGCCACTTCTTCACGCACAGCTGTCTGTTCAGTTAAAAAATACTTGATTGTATACAATAATAGGTATGTTAAATAAATTAACATTACAAGATACAGAACATTAAATTAAATTGTTTGCCACGTGTCAGTTAGCCACGCCAATATACCATCAAAGATACTAAAAACTATACTAAGATTGATGTAGGGATTAATTTTGTTCAGGTAAGCGAACATTGGCGCCGATTCCCGATTCGAATTTAGTCATCAACCTGACAAA
This sequence comes from Apamea anceps, assembly GCA_951799955.1. NCBI lineage: Eukaryota > Metazoa > Arthropoda > Insecta > Lepidoptera > Noctuidae > Apamea > Apamea anceps. Next base: position 5,445,586 of record OX637509.1, read on the forward strand.
CGTGCAGATACGATTTCAATTGACTTTAAGCCGCAGTCTAAAGGTCCGGCTTGATATTTCTTGGAGTGATTTAAAAAAATTACTGATGTTTACTTTACGTCTACCAATCGATAGTTTTTCAGTTTCCCTAAAACAAAGTAAAATATAAAATTCAGTTGAAATACTGACGGCTTTTAAATATATATAATATTCAAACAGGCAGGTTTTGATCAAACAAAATCCACAATGTTGAAAACTACCTTTCAGCGTCATAGGTCGTTCGATCTAGTTCTTCGTGTAAATTTACATCGAAATCAAAATCACAATCAAAAGTCATTTATTCAAATTAGGCTGAGAATCAGCACTTTTCGAACGTCAACATTACAAAAGACAGTCCCCTAAAAACGCCCGCCCTTCACCACTTCCTACTCCTAGTACTATCGCTGGGAAGAAGAAGTGGCGCAACAAACCCCCAGCAGCACAGCTATCTGTTTAGTTAGAAAATACTTGATACTTGATTGTATACAATACCGGTGTTAAGTAATTAACATTATAAGGCACAGAACATAAAATTAAATTATTTGCCATATGTCAGCTAGCCATGCCAATATACCAACAAATATAATAAAAACTATACATAGGTACTCATAAAATAATTAATTAAAATTAAAATGTAAATAAAAACTTACTACCTAAATAAAAGCCTGCAGGTATAAAGGGCGTGACTGCTTACATATTTATGCATTACTGGGTTCTGGTCACATAGCTGTCACTTGAAGTCACAGATGATAAACTAGGACCATCGAAGTAAAATAAATAAATAAGTTAATACTAATAACAATAACCTGTCAGTAAGCTAATTCTGGAGAAAGAACATGAACATTGTCTTGAGTTAATTAGGGCGACCAACTATTCTTATCGTGTAAGTAGTCGTTGATGGAATAGTAAGCCATTGAACAAAGGTTGAATTTTACTTGATGAACACTTTGCTTGATGATGACATCGAATTCAATAAATGATGATGGCTTTTCAGTAGCAGGACTGCAAAAAAACAACAATTATTTTTGAAAATAATACAATGTATTCTATGATAGGTGTGTTTATATCTATTATTTTATAATTCATTATTTCAGAATACATTGACATAATATGGGCGATATTATGTCAGTCTATTCTGAAACTTTGTCATTTGTTGTCGGATACTAAGTTCAGATTTTATTCAATAGATTGATCACTAAATATTTCATTAAACCCTATAATGTCTTAATCAAGATGTTGTAGTGATAGATCACTAAATCCCACAGGACTAGAAGAATAATACGAAATTCGAAAAATTCCCTGTTTTCTTCTTGAAATGCCTTTTGATTTGCTTGAATATTGTGAACAATAGATGATGATGGCTTTTCAATAGTAGAACTGGAAAAATACAATATTGATTTAATATACACTAGCTTATGCCCGCGAATTCATCCACGTGAACGTATAAAAGGTATACGTAGGTAAGTAAAAAAAAAAAATCAATTCCGAACCGATATTTTGAAACGGATTTCCGTAACGGAATTCTGACTGTATGTGGCCGGCCTAATATTATTACCCCGTATTTAACAGTCTGGTAGTTATGAGTAATAAAACAATAATACAGAGTGAAATTAAATTAGCTAGCGAAACTATATATATTTCAACACGATAAAACAGATTTTATCAACTTACACTTCAAGTAACAACAATAACAGCGGTCATTGACCCCAAACAAAACATTTATTTTTTTTATTTTGTCGTGTTTAGTAGATATCGATACCCATCATGTCTAGAGACAAAATAAAAAAATTATGATTTTTTTAGGGTCATTGACCCCACTGACCTGAGACCGCTGTTATTGTTGTTACTTGAAGTGTAAGTTGATAAAATCTGTTTTATCGTGTTGAGATATCGATACCCGTCTGTTAAGTATACAAAAAAAATAAAAAATTAACGGATATTTTAATTGACTACACTACCGACGGTGGATGACCCCAAAAAAGTCCTAGCCCAACTAGAAACAACACCTAAAGTTGTTATTCCCCGTGGGAATCGAACCCGCGATCGAGAAGATATCCCTTTCACCACTAAACCAAGGAAGCATTCTATTTTAATGAGTAGGTAGGTACTTACTCAACATCCAATCGAGAAGCAGTATCATCCAGTTCTTGAGTAGCAATTTGCTTGTTCGCCAATCTAAAATAATAAAATCATTGAAATACAATTGGAAGCACAGCTGACCCTACTGTAGGTACTTACTCTGTGGCCTTCGGTGAGCCTCAGGTCACTCAGGTGATTATATGATTCGGAAAATCAATTTCAACTTAGTAACAATGCCTATAATAGAGTGTACTCTATATCTATAGGCATTATTAATTACTAAGTTAGAAGTATTAAATTCACGAGAAATATATTTATTTTTATCATTCTTTATTTAGGTAGGTACTTATAATAAAGTTTCTTACCGTCTTCGTGCTATATTCTGCACACTCTGGAGTAAACGCTTTCGACGAGCAGCTTTCCATCTCTTCCCACTATTATATTTATTTCCCATTTTTATTTTCACGGTACAAAACGTAAAAATTCCACTGCGGAGCGAAAAGCGACATAGGTCCGTTCTCAACAACGTTCCAAGGAACACTGGCGCGGTGCAGGCAGCAAGGAATGAGCAAGCGTATGTCGTAAAAACGTTCATAAAATCGTATAAAATTAGATATTAACTTTTTATTAAAAACTAATGGATCACTGGATGCAGTTTGGCATTAGAAATTTTATGGTATATTTTTTATTATAATTATTGTTGTTAATAAAGAGATAAACTGCTTTTAAAAACAAAGAAGAGGTTTGTTTGAAGATTTTTTTGATGCATTAATGTATGTTTAATTATGATTTGGGCTGGATCACTGTATTGAAATAAGACTTGAAAATATCATACTTTTTTTTTAGATCCTAATTATTTACGGTTTAAGAGATATACTGCTTTAAAAAACAACTTTTTGACCGTTTTCGTGAAATCTCCGCCTTAATCAATGTTTGTAGGTCAACTTTGATGGAATGGATGGACAAGTCGCTCCATTGCGTTACTTTGTTTACTCCGCCGTAGTTTAATGTACGATAAATTCACGCGCACGTCTTCCATTTTGAAGTGGCTCATTTTATAAATGATTCGGTAATGTTGTGTGTTGTTATTTGTTGCGTGGCCGCGTGGGAACGGAACACAGGAGCGAAGCGTACGACCAAGTAGCTTATCTTGAAATATCGCCGCTGACAGCACGAGTCGCGACAGACCCGCCGCCCGTGGAAAATTGTTAGCGTTTACAACCATTAATTTTATTTAACCATCAACGAATGCCACGCCGTTTTTATGACAAATTTTAATTATAACAATAAATCTTTTAATTTCAAGTCCACCTAAGGAGTGGGTTTTAATTCTGCCAATCTCGAGCAAGTTATTTTACTGCCGCAGTTGCGTAACGTTTTAGTGGGAACGCAGCCGGGCCGTACAACTGACAATAATAACCTAAGTCGGAATGATAATTATTAAAATACCATATTTAGCGGTTGCTTTTGTGTCGGCTTTATGGCAACACTGGCTTTTATAGTGCACGCTTGATTCGCTATAGTATCGAGGTGACATCATCGCTGGTTACCGATATAAGGCGTATAAGTAACCATTGTTAGAACATATATTACAAATACATAGGTAGCATTGTATGTACACACGGCTACACATCAAGCTATACATTTCCAGTTTTAGCTGACCTCGCATCGTATAGGTTTTTCGTACAATCAGAAGTCAGCTTATACTGGTTATGTATAGCTTAATGTGTAGCCGTGCGTACATGATTAGTAAAATTATAATTATGAAACTTTCACAACAGGCTTGCTCAATATCGCGTTTTATAGTCTACATAACGTAGCGTCAAATGACATCTTATCATGTCAGTTAATCGAGGAATGAGTTTATATTGCGTGTTTGTATACATTGCTTTAATAAAATAGTCGAAATGCATTAAAGATTGAAGTTGCTAGAGTTGTTGGCTCATGTCCAGGGCGCCCTGAGCGGCCTGCGAGACGCGTTCTCCACGAAATTTGAAAGCGTTGCGAATTTGTTACATGTTTAATAAACTCCATTATTGTCATGGCCGCCGATCGCCATGATTGATGGACTTCACGCTCCAATCGTTATGCTCAAGATAATTGCTATTTTTCACATAGACAAATATTCAGTCCATACGATAACCTGCCTAAGCCTCCTTGCCTTGGAATTTAGATTTATAATGTCATAAAATGTCTCATGAACTTTCATGCCATTTTATTCGTCATCGACCTATATTTTATTTTCCTTGTGTGCATGAGAATTACCATATTGGCTGTCAATAAGGACAGAAGATTTGAATAACCCAATTCAAACGACCATGATCATTTTGTGCGAAGTATTACGAGATTCTAAATAAAAAGTCGACACGTGAAAGCTGATGCGGATTTTGATACGGTTGACCTGATTTCAAACAAATATTGTTGACGATAAGGAACTCGAATTCGCGGTCCATTCGGCACTCGTTCTATGATGCCACAGACTTAAATTAATTGATGAAGTTTTCAATTAAAGTTCAACATACCAGTCAGATACTAAGAAGAAAATAGTATAAAAGCAGGAAGAATCGTCAAGTTCTTATCTCTTCCTGTGTCATCAGAACTTCAAGCCGTGTCAATACTATTCGTGAGTACATTGGCACTGCTCAACTCAAAGACACATACTGCATAAGCTCCACAGTTCAACGACCGCTACAGTGCAAATAATCGTATGGTCTATGATCACCAGAGTAAAAATTATAATTGGACTTAACCACTTTTTCTACAGTCTGTTCAAATGTGAATAGAGATATTTTTACTCTGTGGTTTTATAGTTTTGTTAGCTGAGTAATTTCTGTCAGTTTGTACAGTATTTATGGTAGTGGTCACAAATGATATGATAATAAAGGAAGGAGTATGTCGTCTGCGCCGATGACAAGTGGACGTCGCGTCGCTCGCCGCAGATTTACGTTATGATTGCGTCTGATGTGTCATGGGTATGTGAGCTGATATTACGGCTAGTTTAACTTGTAATTTACACGTAATTTTTCAAACAAACAGATCGTTGGAGCTTCCTAGTAATTATCGTCAGGTATGTGCCATCACATTGTAAATAGGCCATTTTTCAAATCGTATTATTGCTCCAGCTTAGCTAAGACTTTTTTAAATTACTAATTGATTTCGCTAATACTTATGTCAATAGTTACGGGGTTTATTTCTAATCGTTGTTTAATGTTAAGAGACGTTTATACGTCAAAAAGGTATGATTAAACAGTCGCTAATCATTACTTAAATTTAAGCAACGTTTATAAATTAAGGGGTAAAATATCAACTTCAACTGAAGGACCATAGCCAACCTTTAATCCCACTTACTTTGTAAATTTGCAGACTCAAAAATTTGATTGCAAAAACGATACATAAAACAGGCTATTAAATAGGTAGTAACTTACTGTTGTGAGTGCGGAAGCGCAATAAATTTGACAAATCGCCTCTGTTATGGCAATAACTGTTTCAGAACTTACTTACCGAGTAAAAAATGTCCGTTTACACAGTGTAGTCGCGATTGTCGCCTACCCTGCAATAAAGAAATATTGTAATGAAGAGACCGATACAATAAGTTTCACCTCACTCCGTTTCTGCCGACAAATGAATGGATGAATGTAAAATAGTTGGGTTGAAATTTACATTTTGATTGGAAATTCTATGAATCTGCTCCTCGATTGTGCTCGTGTGGTGGGTCGGGAAAAGTTAATTCACAGTTGGGACACGGTAACGAAGTAGGGAATCGATAGCTTTGCGCACAAAAGGTGTAATGTGACTTGGCAACAATGACGTGCCTGATGCCGCTCAACTTGTATCCTTATCCGTTCCTTAATTATGTGTTGTTATATAACTTCTGTTGCCAAAATTGGATCAACACTTGCTACAAATTATCCGTCGTTAAACTCACGATGAATTCCTTTGTTCGTATGAGATTCATCTCTTGTAATGGGTACAGTGGTCAATGGTCATTTATCATTTGTGATATCATTTTCACTACCTTTACCTACAAAACACATATTTAATTACAAACAACAAGTGAATAAGCAAACACTGAGCAGTATTTCACCGCCTCACAGCCGCACATTTATTCAACTTAAAAGTATTTCGCTTAATAAAAACAAATCGAAACGCCATAGTTATGTAAATGTACACTTTAATCGATCGTAAATCCATTGGATCTTATTTCTGGAATAGCTTTTAGATGTAATGTCTGGGGATGCGCTTGGAACTGGACAAACAATATTACTTTATTACATAAACTAGCTTTGTCTCTGGATTTATTATTCGTGCCCCATAATGTAAGAATTTACCACTTGCATCAGTATGTCAGTATGCATAATGTAGTAATTTCAATAACATACTTAGACAAGAAGAAACTGCATTCCACTAAGATTAATAATATTAATTGCATTACGCTGACCAAATATTTGAATAGCGCGATGTTTTGGAAAATAAGAACTATAGATTAATATAATAAACACTAAAGTTGGACAAGAAAAGAATATAGTGTTGTATTTAGGTCAAAAACCTTTGGGTGCTAGTTGCGTACGTAATCCTAAAATTCTCAAACTCTAATCTAAAACTATTTTTGTAATCGTATATTCCTTACAATTTTCAAATTATTATAACAAATGTAGTCATCATTGGTTAAAGTTATTTCAAATATAATCGCGTCCATAATGGAATTCAATCACAGCGTAATTGCGCGTTTGATGTCTCAGAATTGTATTAAAGTAAGATATTAAAATTGTAAACGATGATGAATACAATGGAAGTAGAAAAAAAGGTTGAGGCTAATCATAAAATTGTTGAATATAATGCATAAGAGCATCTTCTTGATGACTCATAACAACAAAATGCGATCGACAAATCCAATCCGTTTGCAAATCACGACAGTGATGGCAATTATTCTCTCGTTAGTGCTCCATATAGGCAGCAGTATTTTTGAGACCTTTTAGGAAATTGTCGTTCGTCTGAACAAATCAAACTGACTGATAGACATCAGCTGACTCCCAGCGAAAGTTGATTTAGCATAAAAGCGAATTGGTAGCAAAATGTGTAATGGTAGTTAATCGATAGTGTGCAGAATCGAAAGCTGCAAGGTCGACGAAGGCAACCAGTCTGGTGGGACCGGGTGGTCGCTCGCGCTACCAGTTCCAGCAACGCTTGCACGCGCACGTCCAAACTGATTAATTAACATTTAAATATTGTTGTGATTTTCTCACTGTATCTAGTTTCATTCATAATTATGTGCGTGTTTGTTATCATTCATCGCGTTTTTAATATTGGAGAACTTAGACATTTTCATATTATTACGGTTATTCCTACATGATATGATCGTTCTTTGTATCTACTTTTTCTTTACAATTTCACGCAGCAGCTTGCGCAAGTTGAGCCTGCTATAAACATGTCCTCTTACACTTGTTTCGATGCTCCCAAACAAACGTTAAACTCGCCTTCTTTTAAACAAAATATACAATAGAAAACTAGTTTATCTAAAGCTGGTGCAACGACAAGTACATTGTTATCTAGGGCGGCTTCACACGCTAGCACACATTAAAGCCTGAGCGCACGCATCCAACTGGTAATCTCGACGAGTCATTACTGTTTGCTCTTTGATTTACATGACGACTGTGTGTCAGAAGCCGGGTTATATGTTTGGAACCGATTGGTTGCCCGCACACACACTAATTACACTACTCCATTCGGATATGGAATTAGCGAAGTTTGTCATAAATTGTGCCGACAGAGTACAACCCCCCTGCTCCTACGACGCGTGCAGACATCACTTTGATACGCTACGCTGAACAACACACACTCAATTACAGAATAATTATTATGATTACCTATTTGTACACAACTGCTTTCCACATTCGATGCAATGTTGGGTAAAAAGCTCGTTCAGAATTCAGCGGGCTCTCCGTCTCCGTGCTATTTGTTCTAAGACGGTGCGTTCATGTTCAAAAGTTTGCCCGGCTTCTTTTCAGCTACTCGGTTACTACGTTGATTTTATTACATGGTCGTTAAAGGAAGACTTCGTCTATCTTCCTTAGTTTGATTAGTAAAATGTTATGTGTTTATTTTAAGTCCAACACACCGATACAAAAAGTGCAGATTCAAACTAGACCAATAACATCAAGTAATTTGAATAAGTTTAATATAACTTTAAATAGCAAGTTAAATGCTCAGGGCCTAAGTATGACTAGTGGTAATATTTTGTATAAAGAATTATTTTCATTAGTACAAACAGAGTTCAATCATTATTTTAAGAAGAACTCTAAAACTATTTGCCCTAAGTTTTTATTCAGTGACTGGGCAACTAAAGGAATCAGAAAAAGTAGGGACAGGTTATTTGAACTGTATGGCCTTAAGCCGTATATTAACACGGATACTTTTAATAAGTATGTTGCTACGTATTCTAAAACTTTTAAAAATATCTGCAAAGCAGCTAAAGCTTCATTCATTAGTAACAAGATTAAATCAGCAGACAATAAAATAAAGACCGTTTGGAAGATTATTAACAATGAAACGAACAGGAACAAAACACGTAATACTGATTTCTCACTTAACACTTCCCGCGGTCTCATTAACGATAACATCGATGTTGCTCAGGAATTTACAACTTTCTTTACCAATATCCCAATTAAAACTACAGAAACTTTAAATTCCTCGCCCGCACTAGCTATAGAATTATTAAGAGCGAATGTCTCAGCCTGTACTGTGGAATTTAAATTTAACCATATTAACCCTATAGTCATTATAAAGGCATTTAAGCAACTTAAGATTAAACTTACCGAAGATCTGTGGGGCATGTCTACTAAAGTTTGTCAATCCATTATTGAGACAATTGCACCCTACTTAGCTCTAATATTTAATTTGTGTGTAGATCAAGGGGTATTCCCGGATTTAATGAAGTTCAGTAAAGTTATTCCACTTTTCAAATCTGGGGACAGTAAAGACACAAATAATTATAGACCCGTATCGGTTTTGCCGGTTTTCAGCAAGGTGTTTGAAAAAGTAATGTTAAATCAAATGCTCAATCATTTCAATCGTAACAACATCCTACACGATCAACAGTATGGTTTCACCAAAGGACGTTGTACAACTGACGCCGGTGTCACCTTATTAAAACACATCTTTAACGCATGGGAAGAGGCACAAGATGCAATAGGCATCTTTTGCGACCTATCCAAGGCATTTGACTGCGTGAATTACGAAACACTGCTGTTGAAACTTGAGCATTACGGACTGGGTAAACTAGCTCTTAGCTTATTAAAATCATATTTAAATGATAGATTTCAGCAAGTTCAAATAAACGGTGTGAACTCATTGGGCTTAAAAGTCAAAATGGGTGTACCGCAGGGCTCAATATTGGGGCCGTTCCTATTTTTAGTATATATAAATGATTTACCTCATTTACTAAAAACCCGGCCACAAATGGTGTTATTTGCTGATGACACATCACTGATTTTTAAAGTAAGCAGACGTGCACAGGAGCTTGACGACGTAAATAACGCTATGCTTATGGTCCATAATTGGTTTACTGTAAATAATTTAGTATTAAATGAGAAAAAAACTAAATGCATTAGATTCGCTTTACCTAATGTTAGAAGTAGTGAATGTCACGTTGTATTGAATAGGGAGATACTTGAATTCGTCGAAAATACGGTTTTCTTGGGGATCACGCTTGACTCAAAGCTGCAGTGGGGTCCTCACCTAACATCACTTGCAGGGCGGCTAAGTTCAGCCGCTTACGCTGTTTGGAAAATCCGTCAATTAACAGACGTGGATACCGCGAGACTGGTCTATTTTAGTTACTTCCATAGCATCATGTCTTACGGTATTTTGCTGTGGGGACGGGCTGCAGATATTGAGTCTATTTTCATCCTGCAAAAGAGGGCTATCAGAGCCATCTACAATCTCAGCAGACGCGAATCTCTAAGGGAACTGTTTAAAAAAATTAACATCATGACGGTTCCTTGTCAATATATATACGAAAACATTATGTACGTTCGGAAAAATCTACATCTTTTTAGTAAGATAAGTGACAGGCATAATTTTAACACTAGGAATAGGAACAAGCTAGATCAACCGCGTTTCAGATTGTCTAAAGTAAAAACTTCTTTTATGGGGTACTGTGTAAAATGTTATAATAAAATACCACTCGATATTCTTCAACTAAATGAGAAGAAATTTAAAACATGCATTAAACGCACACTATGTAGACAAGCATATTATAAATTGGATGAGTATATCGTTGATAAAAATGCTTGGCTTAATGCTGGTCCTGCTCCACAGGCACTTGGGTACGCTAGTTGATTGCAATTTCAATATTTGGAAGAGATGCTTCCCCTTTTTGTTTTATTTTTTTTAAATATTTTTGACATTACGAACTTAATGTATACTTTATTCATTCAAGTTTTAATTCTTAATATACTTCAATATTATATACCTCTTCCCGATTGGTAGTATTTTTTTCTTTTTTCTCATATTTAAATAAATTGCAAACTATAGTTTTGTATAATTTAGAAGCATTTTTTTAAATTTTGTAAATGTAAGAACCATGGATTCGTTTCTTTTTTTTTTACGATATTTTGATGTTGACTTGACAGAGCTCGGCAGTTAAGAATATGTCATGCTCACTTAAATGTCTCACTGGTGGTGGCGCGTGTGTTGGATCATTCGGTTCCCTACGAAATGGTTGAGCTGGATGGTGCTGATCCACGCGTCATGTTCGTGAACGGGCGCCGTCGGTTGAGACTGGTCATCTCTTAACTGCCAGGGCTTATTTTTGAATTTTATATTTTAAATTGTTTAGTTTTTTTTACATTGTTCTCACATATAGAAGCAATAAAAATAATGTACCCAGGATTTTGTAATAATATCTTGATTTAAAAGAGTGTCCGTGGAGTTTCTTGCCCGTTCTTCTCCACAGAGATCTACGTTTTGGAATGGGCAACTAGCTTCAATTTTCTGACTAACTGACCGACAATTTAATTTTGACAATTCAAAAGTGCCTGAAAGGGTTTAATTGAAATAAATGATTTGAGTTTGAGTTTGAGTTTGAGTTACTGTTTACCTTGCATTTTCTAACTAAAGGATATTAACTTGAACAAAGTGCTGATATTTAATATGCGATGGTAGGTAGTTTTGAAGCGCAGACCACTCCAACATTAACAAATAGACAAAACACCCATCCGCTTACTAATAAGGCCCTTCTTATGAGAAGTGCTGTTCGGTGCGACTGTCTCCCTAACCGCAGCATGCCTCGCTCGCTTTGCTAATGAGACCCTAGAGATATTCTTTCCATTGCCTTCTCAGAGTTTCTATCGCGCCGACGTCGACCATACCACATTTACAACTGCATTTTTTGCTCTCTTGTCATTGACCTCATTTTTAATTGCTCTGTTGATTTTGCTTATTTTCTTCCTTCCCGTTGTGAAAGGGTTTGAGTGGCACTAGTAACATTTCAAAAAGTGCTTTTATTGTGACCATTCGTTCCTTGTTTGTATGTTAGATCTACATTACTAGAAGAACTGAGAGAGACAAAGCCATGCAATAAAAGTCGAATAAAAAGTTGAGTGAAGTCCTGGTTGTGTCTTGAAAACTTTCAGACGAAAGTACGTTGTCAGTTACTATACGCAGTTCTTCGACATCTAAACGTCAAGGTCGGGAACGCGATCAAGCGAACGATGAACTCCCTCTTCCGAAAATTCCATATTTTTATTTGCAAAAAGCTTTCGATACATCCGCTATAAATTGGAGGGCTCGAAGCTTGAACGGTTTCGGCGATGTCTGTCCATCCTCAATTATTAGTATCCCGTCGTTTGGCTAATTCATCAAAACAAAATTACAGACCATTGAGCCGACTGACGATGTAAAAAGGCTCTTAACTTGAGTAAAATGGGAATTGTGAATTGAGATAATTTGGAGGAAAGGCAAAGGTTTTTTACTAATTGAAAGCACGAGATGTAAACATTCCCATATCTTGAATTAAATAAGCGATGCGAAAGCCTGTAGAATCACAAGATTCAAGGTAGTTGCAAGCTACTTCAAATAATAAGTTTTTACGGAAGGTCAACCAAAATCGATTTTGTGGCTATCGTCGCGTGAAATTATAGACCAAACATTTCATCAGAATGAAAACAATTCACACGGAGTTCATTTAAACCCTTTGTTACTTTCATTGTACTACCTGTTCACCTGTATATTTCAGTGAACTCCGCGGCTGAATTCAGTGTGTTTTATGTCAGTTCGTTATAAATCGTTCATTTGCAATTCATATGCGAATGTTAATTCAATTGCACCTTCTTCAACAGCCTTGGCGCTTTAATTTTTTTTATAACCTGACAATAGAGCGAAACAATGGAACATTTTTATGAGAATAGTTTTTCTTTTCGTAACAGCGGCTGTTAATAGTTCTGTACAATATTAGGCATTCAATTACAAAATAATAATCTCTCAATGATGTTCAGATTTTTTGCAGATCTCAATTTTGCCTTTCAAACAATTTTTTCCCTCGACTGTTCTTTGTGAAATACCGACATCCTCATTCATAAGCCGGCCAGCTAGCAATGCACAACACTCTTTATCGTTTTGGGTTGTATAGTGCAGATTAGCTTGGTCACTATATGTTTTTAGATGGGCAATGCTAAGTTATGGCGGTACTGAGAAGGTCGAAAATTGCTTGAACCTTTTTGGAGCAACTTGTCCGAAGAGAGTTCAGACAATTGCCATTTTACTATTTTACCTGCTCTACGCCTAACAGGATGTCAGATAGCCACCGAATGGCTCGGCGATTGTTGCCTTTTCTATTGACAACTTGATTTATTGTAGTGCAGTTCTGCAATTAGTGTTTATGAGGTAAATGTTATGATTGAGTGCTAAGACTCTTACGTTTATTTGACGAAGCTTATGAAATATACTTAACCCTCATATGACAACAGACGCGCCAATCTCTGAATAATGCTTCAAATATTTTTATTATATTCTCAACCTAAAAACGCCCAATTGTGTTTCATTGGTACTTTTTATTTCTGTTTTATGGCTCATGTGCGACTTTATAGTTACCGGCAGCCGTTGAGTGAAAAATGTTGGAAGTTTAGATGACTTTTGTGATTTGAAAGTGAATATTTCGTGTGGCGTAGACTCGACCGCACAACTGGATGACAGGATGCGGTTAAAAGTGATAGGTGCTATGACGGTAGCGACTGGTTCCCAGTCCCCAGGAACCAATTGTTCCTGTGCTGTCATACATATTTCCCGCAGTGGTTTTATGGATTTTGCCTTTGAAAATTTACGCCGTTGACTCGGCTTGCAGCAATCAATATTGCCCATCTAGTGCGCTTATTAACATTATTTATTAAAGCCTAGACGTCTAAAACATCGGCTTCGAAGGAAGCAATAATGAAAGAGATAATCACCGGAAAACTGTAATTTATTTATGGACAGTCTATTTTCTGCGTTGCCGTAGCAATAAATATAACATCAGTCATTTCGGAACTGAAAGAAAAGAATCATGTAATATCAGATAACATTATCAAACTGCAGAGGTTAAGCCTCCAAAATTATCGCCGATTGGTAACAGATAAGGCTGTGTATGGAACGGGACAGGCGTTGCCATTGGAGTCAACAATACAATGACCTTGGCGACCTTGACGACGTTCGCGAGGTTATACATGGTGAGTGGAATATCCCTCGCGTGTCATGATTGACAGATATGCGTGTTACTTTCCCGCAGTGTCGGGTTTCTCATATTAATTGTTACTTTTTATGGATTATTTGTTTCGTGTGCGTCTTATCTATTGTAGTGTTAGTGGATGACATTTGTTTGTCACTGTTGTAGGCTGTAGTTCAAAAGTTACTATAATGATTTGGTATATGTTGATGATATTTTAGTTTCTTTGATAACTTAACTGCAGTGGAAATAAATGTTTGATTTCTAGCGATCTTGTACCTTTATTTAAAGCATGTTTACTTTCATTCTCGTGACAAGTTAAAAAGCAAATTAATGAAAGTTTAGTTTCAGGTTTCTTAGTAAGGTAACCTTGAAGGAATTGTATAAAAACAAAGTATTATTTAGGTCGACAGCTTTAGTGAAGACGTTGAAACGAGGTTTTCATAGCGCACCGCTTAGTTCATATCACGTCAGCCTTGGACTAACCACATAATTAGCGTACCAGGGAATTCAACCTTGTTCACCCTACCACGAAGATGATTTGCTAAACACGATTCCAAGAAACTGAAACACCTCACAAAGCAAACGCACTTTCAAAATAAGACATGCCATCATAAAATAATCCATCTGAAAGATTGCCTCTATAAAATACACTTTGGGTTATACAAAATGTAATAAATATTCTCCCCGAGCTGATCGCTTAATACCTGATGGTTAAACGTCTCAACGTCTGCAACCTTTTCCAGATTATTACCGATCGCTAGGTCGTCGTACTAACACTTTCATAAAACATGATTTACTTTTGTTAATGATCTATTGTTTTCGCACACATGCTCAATGCTCACGTTCCAATACGGTTACGCATCCAAGTGTGCATATTCTCATTATTTACATACAAATGTGTGCCAGTGTATATAATTTAGTTGGTAATTGTCTCCCTTTGTTAAAGTGTTTATTTTTCTGTTTACAGGCCACACAAAATGATGCTCGAGTCGAGCCGGTAAGTCAACTCCGCCACCAATATCTGTTTAACGTAATACGTTCATATCAATCAGCGTTACATTATTAAAACACGTTTCATTGGCACATTTGTCCGTTTTTCCGTGGCTGTTGACCCGTCAAACTATTGGAAAATGTTAAACAACTTTTCCTATTTTATTAGCCCTTAATGGCGATTTATTTCGTCTTGGTAATTTAGTTGGCGTCCCTTTAAATTGGTCGATTCTTTTAAAAGCATCAGCGACATTGTTTTCTGTATCGATCAATGAACTGTATAACAAAGATTTCTTCGTAGATTGTCCGTGTATTGGTGCAGTTGTCGGCTCATAATTAGTTTCGCTTATTCACTCACCGACACAGGTGCGTACTATAGGAGCATCAATTACGTGAAAGTTGCTCGTTTTCTAATTTCTAATTTAATTGCGATGTACGATCGTGCAATACCTTTACTAGATCATTTGCAATAAATACTTCGCACTGATTTGTGGGGCTTGTCAGGTTGTACTATGTGCAAATAGACGTATTTATAACATTATTTTGATCTTTACGGCGATAAACGAAGCCTTCACTGGTTCCGATTTGTTGAGAGATCTGAATAAATCCTTACAAATATGAGAATATGTTATTGTATTTCCAAGTCGTGTTACCTGGCTTTTCACAAATGTTGCTGTTATGTTTGGCAGTTTATATAAAACATCAAACAGTGGGCATAATATCAGCAGCAATTGCTTTCATTTTGTCAGTTCAACAACATTCATTACGTTATTTACGTTGTTGAACAGACACATTCTTCGAATATATGAAGCAATGGATTAGCAATATCCTTCAAAATTATTCAAATTGAGATTGATAGGGTGTTACCCAATTAAGGAGCTGGTGTCTAAAGAAAACTTAAGTTTCAAAGTACAAAATTATTTCGTCCTACCCAAAGATTTATTACACTACGGCCGGCATATTATTCGCTCATTAACCCGTACAACCATAGATATCCGAGACTAAATAAGTAAAGTTTGAAAACTCGTCCACGATAAGCCATGCAAACGAGATAAAATAATTATTTTATAGCGTCATAATCATGATAAACGGACTGGCACTAGCACAACATGTAGTAAGTAGCCGCCGCGGTTATGTAAAGCTTCAGTCACTATAAATCACCACCAGACAGAGACAGAGTAACAAGTCCGAAATGGAAACCGTAACAAGCAAGAAGGAGACGATGCGAGTATGTGAGTACCGATACTGATTGCGGCCGTGAACTGTGAAAGTAAACATAGGGCATTATAGAGTTTAATTTATTTACAGCTGTATTCTTTTATTTCTCCTCAAGTTGTTTATGTAACTAAATACAAACGTCACGTGTTGCATTAGAATTTGTTTTTTTTCTGCCATTGATATTGCTATCGCAAATGGACATTGCTAAACAACTGTAAACATAAGACATGCTCTGTTAGGACGATAGATGGAGCCACGTGTAGACGTTTGTTTTAATGCTAATGAGTTTTCAACTTATTGCTTTATAATAAAATTTAATTGTAAAGTAAATTACCATTTAGATAGATCTGTATAACTCTGACCACAGACATAATTATGAATAACATAGTTGATATAGGCCATATTTCTTGAGAATTTCTGGTGTAGCATCCAGACAGCGCGCTATCATCAAATACTCGCATTATGAGTCCGGTACAGGAATTTATGTGCGCGCACTAAGTTTACGATGTATTTATTGCTCCATCGTCCAGCAAAAGGAGAACCATTGTAATAATGTGAAGCCATGTCGAAACGGACAAACAATGGGGGCGAGCAGACTCGTCCGATTCCGAGTAAACGCCGATTCCAGAAGAAGAAGGTGCATCTAATCAATCACTGCGAGTCGCCACAGTGAGTCAAATGGTCGTTTTTTCCGGCGGCTCATTTGCATTGACGTTTGTCTCGCTTGCACTTTTAACAAAAACGAAAAGACGGAAAGAGACAACGGTTTTGTCGCAATGACCTTAGCAACGTGCGCGTGCGTTGGTACCGTTGTGCCGTGAGAAGGAATTTTTGTACGGTTTAGCCTCTCAGCTGGCAATATTGTAATCTCATATCTTATTATGCAGATCTAGGATTATGTAACCAAATTCGTTTTGCAGTTTCCTAGTCTCGCTCCTAATGCCTATATTTGGTTTTTCTGTTTTTTACTGAATAATATAAAAGTATAAAAACCAATAACACGGATTTTTTGTTTATTCGTCATCGGACGCAAAAACGTGCTAAACTAACACCATATTTCTTTTAAATAGCACAATGAATATTGATTCCTGTCATTAGCGTAATCGTTGGGAGGATAGATCACGAAGTTTATTACAAATACTACAGTACGGTAATTGAAACGATGTGCGCAAGCAAAGCATCACACTTAATACTATGTAATGTGTTAAGGAAATCGTGATCACCCTTCATTACTAATGATTTTATTAGAACGACATGTGTGTCACATCTCACGTCAGACATTTAACAAATGATACTGCTTACGTGTCGGGAGTGTCTTCATATTTTTATTCGGAGTTTTCCCAAGATGGCGGTGAAATGCGTGAGTAAATCGCACTAAATCTTCGATGATACAATTTTTTTCTCTGATAGAATAATGTACCTGGTCTAACAACGCGGACTGGCTGATTTACGGATCGCCTTTAATGAAATTGCCCTCATTTGCACGTCCGAGCATATCATAAAGTTTCTCGTTTTCTAGTTCTACTATTCTTCCATCTTTTATATTGTGTGTTTTGTCTATTTTATTTGTAAGATTAAGTCTACTGTCTTGTCCTTCTGCCGTTTCCGTACTGCTTACTTCTGATTCTGACCTAGTTAATGTTAAACTAACTAAACCATAGAGCACTTTGAAATCAACACTCGTAAATCACAATGGTAATCTTCGGTTCTTGGATCCGCTTAACACAGCAAAGAAGACTCAGCCAAATGAACCGGTCGCTCATCAAATTGTTTAACTAATTAGATAAATCACGTTTGTTGATAATGCTCCATCGATAACGCTTACACCGCGCAACCGTAGAATACACACCGACCTCTTTAAACAATAATTTGGGCCTAATATGTTTAGACAATTAAACCTAATCCTAAAAGCCTAGCCTAATTTACCCTTAGCGAATTTATTTTTTGTTGTGATCAAAAAGCATAGAAGGAACAATAGTTCTCCTGAGCAACTTTCCATTTAGTATTGAGTTGTTCTCCTAAACAATGGTTTCAATACGTTTACTTTGCACGCCGACATTTAGATACGCCATGTTGACGAAAAATTTAATAATATTTCAACGCTTTCACTTACTAATGTATTCGTGACGTCGACGCCGTGATGACATAATAAGTATTAAGTTATTGTCTAAAAGGCAGCTTGAAATAGTCGACTGGGGATGGTTCATGGCTTATTAAATACGATGACAAATTCATTTTGGACTAAGGAATACCATTATGATATGTTTTGCTGATTCATGGTCGTGTAGAAATAATGGAGAAATGTAGTGTGTTAGCTGCTTGTCTTTGGGTTGAAGACATTCGAGGAAAACGGGTCATTATGTTGTTAAGGAAATAAGAGGTCATTATAGTTGACCTGGTTACACTTAGGGTTGCGGAGGTGCAATAGTAGTTCCGCTTAAGTACGGAAACTTGGCATATCATTAACAAAAACTAGTCCAATACTCTTTAATGAAGAAAGCTTTTATATTGGACTCAATTGTATTATTATTAATGATAAAATAATCAGTTGTATTGGTAAAACGAACGCACACAAAGCTGTTGACTTAATTGTGTTTCACATGGTAACATATCCGATTCAAATCAAACAATATGTAAATCAGACAACGCGATACGGTACCACGTCTCATGTAAAAAACACGTGCGATAAAAAGTTTGATTATTTTTCTATACGTTTCACATTTATCTAGCCTCGAGTGCACGTGTCTCATGCAAACTGATTAAAATGTATGAACCCCTGTAATCTCTGATGTATTCGCCTGAAAGATACCGATATATATTTTGTCGTGATTTTTATTTTAAATACACCAGGTACATTACCTACCTGTGTTGTTATTGTATGCTCAAGTAGAACGCCAAAACCGGTATTCAAGTAAATGTTGTAAATGTTGATCACAATGATATGCATATCCATACTTCAAGGTGAGAAATCTATGGGTTTTTTTTTTCTATAAATACAAAAGTAGTTTTTTTGTAAGCACAGGCAGGGTATTTTATTTTTCAAGTGAATAATATAGTAGCATATTTACGGAGTTTGTCGTGTCTAAGGTCAAGTTGAACTGGAATCAAAATTCTATACCTGTTTTCTTTGACATTGGACAATTGTATTTGACATTATAACGACTGGCCGGGAAATAAACGCATTTTCTAGCTAAGTTTAGGTTTAATTTTACCGAAACTACTAAAGTTACTACGTTAAACTTATAAAAGTAACAAAATTTTCCTTTGCGCTGTATTTATATGCACAAAGTAAATATTGAACCATTGGCGTTGGTTCATTTGCTTTTACCATTTTATCTCATAAGCGGACTTTATGACAATAAACTGAGATTTACCAGGACAAGCGCATAAACTTCTTATTTACAATTAAAAGCGGGCCAAGTCCCTTGCGGCATTCCTTTTAAAGGATGACGCGCAAGGATATATGCGTCCATAAAACTGGATTGACTGGACACGTCATCAATTTGCAATCCGAAGTCTCGTAATCAACTAATGAGTATCATATAAATAAATTAGGAATGCGATGTTTGCATTATTTGCCATCTCTGGCCGTACTTCATAATCGCGATGTGACAATAACCCTTTTCTTTTATCTTGTTTCTAGATTCTTTATTAGATACTGTATCTTATGGAAAACGATTCTGTATTCCTGATGTATTTCCTTTTAATAGTAATATCGATAACGATACTTTTTGTGTGTTATGTTGTTACTATTGTGATATCAATATTATCATTTTGAAAATCAACAATATTTTCCTCGTTTTTTAAATGGCGCACTTTTAGTGGCATCGGTTGCTAAATTCATAAATTAATGCTGATTAGTATTCTTAATTTCTCCGTTTTCAGTACTTATGATATCACTTTTTTTAAAATAAATTAAGTTGATTTTTTATGTTATAATATCAATCTTGTAAGCCTTAATTTTTTTCCCATAATATACGTTTTTTATCTATTTGTTTCCTTGAACGTAGAGTCCATAGTAATCATTTCACATCAATGTCGAAGAAACTTGTCGCTTCTTTGCTACAAAGAGTTGAAAAATATTATCTTTAATGAAAAGTCTAGACAACGCTGTATAAACGACATACAATTTTGCTCAAGTATATGTCTGTCACTCCTAAATGTATGAAGCGTTCATGCAGATACAAATTAGAGCATTATGTACGCAAACATGATCCAGTAAGTTTAACCGATGATGTCATTGTCTGTTTGTTGTCTTAGGTAAATATTGAATGTCCAGCGGCATCGCGTGCGCATCAAATATGCATCACGCGCCGAATTCATTGTCTTATACATACACCTACGTACTTATATCATTGCATTGTTAGTGGTCTTATCGGTATGGTTTTCATCATTAGGTGGTGTTTGGTTCATAACCTTCTAGTTCTTCTGACAAGGTGACTTTAACTGAAGCTCTAGGTCAACTACAAGTTCAATTATTTTTTATGACAGGTAACGAGCAATGAATTTATCATGAAGATTTTAGGCATATGATATGATTAAATATCTTTTTGGATGTTATTAAGAGCATGGCTTGACTTTCAAAAAGAAGGCTGGTCATATAAAAGCCCATGAACAAACTTTCGGGCTTTCATTTATGGAGTTCCAAGTTTTAATAAAGGTTAATCCAATTACGCTTACAGTATACCGATGATACCCTATAAATCCGTCTTATTGCTGCATAAATCTTCGACGGAATTGAAATGTTGGATGTCTCACATAACATACACAATTTAATTAACTGTAGAATGGCTTCTAATTTAAAACGCCACTTGATTGTATTAGAGGAATTTAATATTATGAGATTTTTATGTTTTTACTAAAGGTCACAAGTTTGTATAAATTGATTGCTTATTAATTTTATAATAAGGACTGCTACGATACAATGAAATAATGGTAAGAACTTATTACTTTATGTTTGTGTGAATGACGAAAATGAATGATTTCACAAGAATGTTAATGATGATCATGTCCGAACTGACGCTACAATAACAATAGCTACTGACAACCTCATTAATGACCAAATACATAACCACAAAACATTTTCAACGCCGCTTGATGTACCTGCCAATCCATCCGATATCACCCCTTTGCCACATCAGGACGCGGTGAACCCATATAAAAACAACAAAAAATATCCAGTATTTATAACCTTTGCTGTTATATCGTAACCCGCTTAGCTAGAGGCTACACACTGTTTTGCTAGCTATACTATAAGATTTAAAAATGGTTTGGCAAAATAAAACTCAAAAGGAGTTTTATTTTACTCTTTTCTATTTCGCTTTAACCGCTTCGGGTCAATACTGAAATTATTTTCCGTAGCGCTGGTTTTATCCTGAATTAGTTTTATTTGCTTTGGATAGCTTAATCGTTTGTATTTTTTATTTTTATTTGTAGATCCTTAACTTCTTTTCTAGTGTCATTTATCACTAACGTAAGTACTTACGGAGCTAATATAAGAATATGATAAGCTGTCTTTAAGCGGGTTTGATTCTTTAGATCACCTATTACTATAGAAATGCCTTTTGTCAGCCCATAGTTTTAATGTTGCACTATCAAAACGTACATATATCCAGCGCTTGTTAGGAATCTCCATTTTAGTGTTCAATGTTATCCTTAAGTTCTTCATTCCTTCCATTATTAATACCGGTCTTATTTCCAATTACATCTTCAAAGTTATCACGACCTTTTGCATCTTCAATTATTAATTTCATGTTTCGTTATTCTGTGTAATATAGGACAACATTAAGGAATCAACAGGTTTACATTAGTGGTTTACGTCAGCATAGCAGTAGACAGTAGTTGATTAATCTAGACCTCGCCGTAGCTATAACAGCGTTGTCTGTAATAGAGATGTGCCCGTCTAATAGCTCATGTTTACGTTGAATTGAGCTGAACAGCTGTACATGTGTCTAGTCTAGACGTGTATTCATTGCAATGTTATTAAAACAACTTGTTTTATTTCGCCATTTTGAGTAGGGAGTTGCTTTTAGTAGAATCTTCCAAGGAGAGCTCTAAGCTTCTGTAGACAAATAGAAATGCAGGTTTTATTGGTAACGTCTGGGTTTTGTTCAGAATTTAGCCCTTCGGTGCGGATTCTCCAAGTCCCCAAGGGTCCTTTATTTCATTCTGAATTTAATTTTTATAACTATAATCTAATCAATAATATTTAAAACTGATAAAATGCATCTCACAAACGTGCTTTTAATAAAGATGTTTAAAATAAAATCATTTCCACTGCGTGTCATTACGTCCAATTAAACAGAACTGAATGAATTGCGTTCGGTATTACGTGACATTCCTTAGCATAAACATAACTCTGAGTATTATCATAGCGGCAATATCGAATTACAGTACAATATTATGTACAATACGTGCTCGGGCTGCGTTGGCTCCGAACAGCGTTGAATAGAACGGGAAATAAAAACAACGAGTGTTTGAAAAGTCGTCTCATATGAAATATCATCTCGTTCTTGGTCCTGTCACAATACGGACAAAGGACAGTAGTTCAGTATTGAATGGCTTAATGACGCGAATTATGATGAATGATCAGGTTTTATACACATAGCGGTTGTCATAGTAAGTATGGGTTATTATCGACGCTAATGCGGTTAAAGTGGAGCGTTCACTGCACTGTCGTCCGATCATTTGTATTGTGAATTATACCACTATACATGGCAAATAACTTAATCGCTTTGATTGTCAAGTGTCAACTCAGTTTATGTTGTCATCTGTCACTATGTTGACTTGTTTGGAGTTAAAGGACATTGCTCGGCTTCCATACATTATTTGCCTAAGAACCGTTGATGCCGTGAAATTATTTTTTGTGTTCTAAATAATGCATATTTTCGATTGAAACTCAATTTAAGTCACGGACACTTCAGCGAAATGTGAAAAATCTAAAATTCTTTCTGATTTTGAGGTTATAACGGGCCAACATAAATAAACACGGCACGGCACGGCACGGCTTACTCTAACTTATATAAAAGCTTGTAAAAAGGGAAGTTGTTGTGGTTTTACTTACCAAACGAGGAGCAGTCCATTGTTGTATACAATGAAGAATTTGCTCATCTTCCAATACCATGGAACCAGAGGCTGACCCGCAGTTAACACAAAATACATTATCGTTTTCCAATTCCATGTTACAATAAAAGTCCGTTGAGTAAATGCCGAGTAGTCGTTCTTAGTAGGTCCGTACGAAATCACAGTCCTTTGTTCACGCCAAGTTGTTAGATTAAATCAGAATACAAAAATAACACAAACGAAAACACAACCAACAATCCGTATGCGAACACAGGATGCGCGCGAGGGTAGATATCAACGTACGTAGTGTCAACTAAATGTCATCCGTCAATTCATCAACTGTCAGTCATAGACTTTAGTCTATGGTGTCAATACTACTGCTCGATAAACATAAAATCGTAATCAATAATCTGTTTGTAAAAATAATAACCTTATTTTATAGATGAAACGCTGAGGGTAATTATAATTAATTGCTTTGTATAATTACGATACACACTGTTAATGGATCAATAATTTCACAAAGTGTTTATTTAAACTACTCTGTAGATGTGGCTGTATGAGCTTAATACCTTTGCATAATCAAAACCCAAAGTGAAACAGAAAAAACATAGGAACATATATTGAATTACTATTTAAAATGTTTTTGAAATCAAAGAGTGTCCGTGTTATTCTAATAACTGTAAAGTAATTAAAAAAATAAAATATAAATTATTGTAAAATTTAAATACGTGACGATTCTTAGGCCATTGCTATACATCTCCTTTGCTTTTAAATCGTATTAGTCCAGTTTTTATGGAAATTTTATAACAGATACTTACCTGCATTAATGATGAAAAGCTACTTTTTAAAACTACCGTTGTTTATAATTCAAACAGTTAATCATTCTTTCGGAGAAGAACAATTTTAATTAACCTTTGTAATAAAAAAAAAAACTTGTTTCGAATGCAATATTGTCGGATTAGCAGAAGGACATACAATGTAACCTTAAGCAGAAGTGATATGCACAACATTTACTAAAATAACAAGTTATAAATTGGCTGTCATAAAATAAACCACATACGTCACCGAACAGGAAACCTAGTAGTTGTAAAGAAAACCGTAAAATCATGACTAACATTTCATCAAAATGTTTGCGTTAGATAGCAGTGCGGCGCTCCCGAACCCAATCCTGTCTCCCGTGACTGCCGTCAGGTATTTCAATTATCCGGCGTTCTGTCGGACGCGATGCCAGGCCAGCCGCGCGCTCTAAAGAATCGATTGCGGGACATTCCTCTTTCGAATCTCGCCCTTGTCACCCTAGTCATGCATCGGCGGAAACTACTCCACTCTGTGTGCGCTCCACACTAATGCATTTTGTGCTATTCCGTTGTCGCGATCGCTATGCGATGTCGAGAATTCGAGACAGGCAGATAAACCGAGAAATTAAGTAAACTCCTTCAGTTCTAAAGCTGTAAGTGCTAACCATTTTACACATAATGATGGCCCCGAACATTCTGGATGAGTGTCACAACTGTTCTACATTGTAGAATATAGGTCGTGTAACGCAGCATTACTTATTCAACAAATTTTCACGCGAAAACCTGACACTGATAAAGCAACAAGTCCCTTTTTACCGCATTTGTGGCGACGTTTTGTCGACGCCTCGCCACCTACTAGTCTAGGGGGTCGGAGATTGGAGACGAGGACGATCGGCTGATGGGTTGAGGGGGGTGGAGGACGGGGGGCGGGGGGGGGGGGGGTACCGACATGTCGCGCACTCTCACCGCCATAATTATTTCATACTTTGCATTTCGCGTTCCGGACAGGGAAACAATCGGCAACGACGTATTTTTCCGTCTGGCTAGATGGGGTTGAAAAAGCATTTTTTTTTCTCCTTCGCTCTCTCGATAAATGCAAGCCCCTGATGCGTCTTTGTTCTTGTTCTATATCGCGGGTACATTATGACATTGATATCTATCTGTCTGTTACTTTAGGGTACGATGCTACGCAATTTTTATTCTGTCATGAATATTTCATTCAGTTCATGCTAAAATCAACCTTATCTAACAAACATGCCGACAACGTAACCAAACCATACACAATGAATAGTGTTGTGGAATAAGTGATTGACCAGTTCAGCAGGATCAATTTCATATATTGAGTGTATTGGACCGGTTGACCGCCCAGCTTAATTTGTTTCGGGGACTCTGTTTACCAGGGCACATTCTGCCATAGATGGAGTGTTTCGTAAAGCTTCATTTGACATTCAATCTGGGCGTGACCAGTGTGCGTGTATATAGATATTAAATTAATTAGCAATATACACGTGGCTAAGTATTATCGGAAACAATAATGCTTATCTACAAGATTGGCAATATCGCCGCGATAAAACAGATAAGTACTGTCAGTATATGCTACAAAGAATTATAGCGTGTCGATTTGTGTGCGGTAATAGATATCGATTGTTTTATTTCCTATTTATTCCAATATCTGCGAAATACAGTAACAATTAATAGTCAGCTGTCACAGAGGTCTTTTTCTCGTTGCATTTCCATTTATTGGCGTTTGCGAGCGTTAGTGTAGCCCACCCCCGTTCCGAGGGTGGTACAAGCTACGACTGAAGGATTAGATCAGGTGGCCGGCCCGAAAACATACGTTTATAACCTGAAATATCAAAAACCAACCAACAATACATTGGCCAAACAACAGATATTTTTACCGAAACACATGTCATAATATAAATAAACGACTCCGGACATTTAAACACACCATGTCTAAAATAAAGCAAGTTTATAAACAGAGCGAAACATTGCCTTGAAATTAGCGTTAATACATTCGGAAACGTTTCGTTTAAACGTCGCGAGCCGGCAAGATAACGAGCACAGCGATAAAAGCCGACGAATGTTTGGGACTCGCCAACCGCTAATGATATTGCGAATTTTACACCAACAATTGATTATGTATATTCTTTTGCGCTTACTACGCGTTTCGGGGACGCCAAATAATTTGATTTCAATCTCCTTGGATTTCGTTTAATTTATATTCCTTCGTTTGGTATTAGAAATGGTCAATTTTGGATGCGATGTGATGTCTAAAACATTGCCTCACGTGAAAATTGTTCGAGATCCTTTTGATCTCGGGTTCCATAGAAGCTCTTAACGATATCGCTTCGACAACTGTTGAGTTAAGTTAAACTCCTGAAATAACACAGTGAAAGTCTCCATCTTTACGCGAATAGCATTTATTAACACCGTTATTACCGTAGAGAATATATTTTTAAGTTAAAGTAAAAGACTCGTGTTGCAGAAAACAGTGTTTTCTTTTGTAAGTTTGTCTCAAGGTACACAGTTTTATAGACACGAGGCAACAGAGATTTCATTCTCATTATATTGCACACTTTATAACAAGAAAGGTGCATTTCCTTCAGCCTTGAAGCGGTAGCTAAACTAGTTTCGTACTTATAAAGTTATTGGAATTATAACGCGGTTTTAAACACTTTCTACAGTTTCTATTATCAATCTACAATACCCCTTTGTTAAGGGGGAAGCGGCAGGGCAGCCCGCAAAATTCAAATTATTATACGTTTTTTGCGGGTCAGTGTCTTGTTGAATGTTGATTAGAATATGACTAGCGAGCGTAACAAATATGACTTTACATAATTATAATCATTAAAATCATCAATATAACCCTTTTAGTTCCTATAATCTTATTGAATGACTATTTCAAATATCAATCAATAGGATTATAATGAACTTGAGGGTTGTATTGGTGATTTTATATGTATATATTAATAAACACTTTTTACGCTTGCTAATCATAATTTGGTTCAGCATACATCCTGACACTGACCTGCATATTGCAAAAAACGTAAGAAAATTTGAATTTCGCGGGCTACCTAGCGCCCCCTTAAGTAAAGATAGAAGCACACGGAATGCTATTGCAGTCAATATCGACGATTTCGAATACAGCCTGCCATTCAATCTGCAATTTTAATGCAAATTCTGAATACACGAGCAGTCAGGATTTATGCTCCAAGGAATTTAGCTGCCTCAGGCGTTCATGTTATCGAATGTTCGGGGATGCGCTCTTTGTCATTAAGTTAGGTAAACGGTATTGGCATCATCCACACAGCCGAGAGTTATTTTTCTTTATTGCAGCTTTATTTTGGTGAAATATATATTATATCCTATACAATGTGTAACTGAATTAATGCACATTATGAAAGTAGTTTGTTTAGATTCGTTTACTGAATCGTGTGCTATTTTGACTTGAATGCGGTTTTGCTGGATAAGCTCGACAGATTGCTCGACAATGGGATCCGGTTCATATTCAACCTCAGGAAATATGACCATGTGTCGATATAGGTCTGAGCTGAAATGGATGTCCATTCGCCAAAGAAGTTTGCGTGCTTTGACCACGCTTTTCTCCCTTCTGAACTCTCCCACTCCTCCTTCTTATCTCGTATCTCACTTCCACTATCTATGTTCTTCACACGCTAAGAATCTGCGTTCTTCTAACAATCTTCTTTTACTCTGTCCTTCTCATACGTCTGACTTTGTTCATTCTTCTTTTCATATTCAGTCCATTCTTCTTTGGAATGCGCTTCCTCTCGATATCAGGACGGCCACCAGTCGGTATTCATTTAAGCGGAAATTGCAGAGTTATTTTCAAAACAAATTAAAAAAAAAATAGCGTAGAGTCATCTCAACACATCTCTCCCTTGATTTTGTATATATATCATGGTAATAATATGTATGTGTATATAACCTATTTATGTATTTGTGTACCTAGTTTTAAGAGTTTTTTTATTATTATTATCCCTCTCAACCAAAGCACCTGCCATCTAATCTCTTCACCACCCTTAGTTGACTGGTAGAGAATGCCTAAGGCATTAAGTCCGCCTTTGTACCTTTTCGTGCGAAAAGTTTAAATAAATAAATAAATTTCTGTCACTTTGAATAGGTATTTTTGTATCCCAAAAATAAATAAAACTACGTAAATTTCATGACAAAAATAATTGTGATGTGATTGTTGAATTTTCTCCCGCAATCAGTATAACTAATTTAATAAATGTTTTATACGTTATAGCAAACATTCAGTGGATGTATTATGATTATAACATAATATTCTAATTGGGGTATTTGGTGGTGTGCGTTAATTTCGGGACATATTGTATATGAATAGCTATATCTGTGAATAATCAATTTCAAGACTATTATTCTTTAACTAAACTAACAAGCGTTTCAGTGATTTGGTTGGTATTCTTACTTTTACAAAAAAAAAAAAACCAAATGCAATAAATGACTTTGTATTGTTTTCGGGGGAAACCTTCAAAAGGCGCCCGGTCTATGGGGATAAAACCAGGGAGTGTGGGATTTTTACCTGACTAAAACCACCCCGGTTGGCACCTGGAACCGTTACCTCTCGAAAGACCAATCCGGAGCCCCCTCTGCCAACCACCTACAAAATATTTAGCAGTCCGTATGCCACCAGTCTTACTTAAACGCCATTTGATTCCAAACGAGCTGTTGTTTATGTATTCGGTGTAAATAGACAGCTCCACGTGTTGGTACTCGATGTAATTACATTAAGGAGAACTACATTCAGTATCGTTCTTTACTAGAGTGCCAATTTCCGAAGCGGTTGGTCGTTTGCGTGCATATTTAACCAGGGTGAAACCCACCTCTTGCTTTCATATCGGAGTTTGGAACAATCTCGAATTTGACCTATCAAAAGCTCTTTGTGTACTATGGGCGTTAGAGGGGCTAGGGGTTGAGGTTTTACTCTCATTTAGTTTCGCTTAATGGTCGTGATTTAATACCTTTGGTTCTGGTTTGGTCCTTTGGTTCGAGTACGAGAAAAATTGGTCTTTAGATACTGTCAAACCTCAATCAATCTGCCTAGTCTTTTACAACTATGTTGGCTATCTGATCTCAACATCCCAGTTACTGGGTAACATGAATCACGATACTCCTTGGTTAGACTGATTGTCTGATTTTTTGGTCTTTTGACTACACATAACGACTGTAAACGATACTGCTAAACCTGTAGATCTTTAAGACCAATAAAAGGCGACAAAAAACGAAAGCCAAACAAATTCATATTATGTATCTTACCATAAAGCTCGATGTGTTTATCCATGTTATAACAAAGCTTTTTAGAATTCTCCTGTTATAAATATCCCGGTGACACAAGAAATGGGTCGACCGTACGTTGGCAATAAAACACTAAACGATAGTCACAGGTGACACATGTGAAGAAAGCGTTAAACGTTTCCAATATTCGGCTAGGTAACACTAGATCACTACCCCAGACGCAAAGCTAGCTTTGTTATGCAAATGTTTCCCTACAAAGTGACTTAAGTAAGTCTTAATGTTTAATAACCGTTTCGAATAAATCTTGAGCTGTTAGCCTCCGTCTCTTTCGCGGCTGGGCTTGGCAATTGGCAAACACTTGTTAGAGAAACCTAAAAGTAGAAACTGGTAGGCGATCCACACGGGTATGTTCCCTGCGCGGCCCTAAAGTTTCCTCTCCCCCCCTCCCTCGGGATGATCCGCCGAGTTGTGCTACGGCCGTCGCAGGCGCGCTCCGCTTGTCACGCCAAATTGGGTCACAACGAATTAGTTATCCGTGTGCAATTCACTTAATGGTCAATATAGTACTATTTTCAGTTAGCACATAACTCGCTCCCTGCTATTTGAACGTGACTAATAATTGGTCGCGATGGAATAGTTTTGCTGGAGACCGTACTAGTATGTGCTAATTGGTGTCAGTGTTTATTTTTGTATAAACTTGCCGTACTGTATAAGTAATAAACGGTACGTATCGAATGCCGCGCTAATTAGAAGCTTTGATGTCGATTCGAACGAAATTGGTTGCGTAGGAGTTAAATTGTTGAACTCATGTAGATTATTTTCAAGTTAATTTTAAATGTCTCCACCGTAGGGACGTGGTTATCGAAATAATCGATAAGCAACAAGAAGTATGAACACTATTTTCCATTCTCCACGTCACGGCGGTTTTACGAAATCCTCCGCAAAAACCCCAACTGACTAAAACATCCATCAAATGAAGCTTACTTCTTCATACGACCAAAATATAGAGGAACAGTACTAAATGGTAAAAGGCAGCGGTCACCTTCTGGCCGATTCAAAACCAACCTTATTACCGCAAACAATACGGCTAGATTTAAAAGCTAAGTGTAAACCGATGAAATCCAGTTAATACGAATTTTGTCATCTACATTAATGTGAGCATTCCGATAGAGACTCCAACACAATCACGATACGGTACACATTCGGAGGATGTTCAAAATATCAACATTATACGATAATACGATTTGACTAATACTTTGCAGGCATGCGATGGTGTTAAGCAATTTTTTGTCTTGTTGTTTTGAGACAAGAATCAGATTAGTTTAACGAGACGGGCAGCGTGGGACAATAAAAATTACGGCCGGTGTTTTGCGCCGGGCGCGCGCTCACTTCGATGAGTGATATTCTCCGCTAATACTTCTTTGTTGGTGATTTTCAGAGGCGTGGCAAGACTTTTTTCAGCAGCGCTACAAATATTAGTTTATTTCGTTAATCTTTGGTATAAAATTTTTATACAGAACGAAAAGTTATCTGACACAAAGGATCAGAACGCTCGAAGCGCTCGACTCAAAGGACCAAAAGCTAATAAAACAAGATAACGATCCAAAACTATTTCGAACAATAATCGGACTGATACTCACTTAATTAAACTGGAAAATGGTCTTGACATTAATTAATAGGAAGTAAACATAATTGATCCGATCATTAACAACAAGTGATAACGGCGTCAGATTATTAAAAATTCAGGGCAAATAATCATTGAATTGATCAATGACGATCTTTCGGAATCGGACGTAGGTGCACCATTCGGCAACCGGGGCCTCGGGTTTGGGTATTCGGAGCGTTTACAATATAATATAGAGCATTTAGTCCGATCCACTTTTGACATCATTATCTGTGTAGTCGACTCACGATAACCTGCGAGCGTCGTCGGTCGGTCCCGCCCCGCGTCAAACGGCAGTCGCGCGCGTCCTCGCCTGCCGTTTGGTCGTGTACGCTTTGTGCGGCGCATGCCTATTGCTCAGATACCTTATAAAAGGTACTCGGGGAACTCGCTTTTGGCGGGTTTTCGCAAACGTGAGCGGTGATCGTGATGCGCTTTGCATTCGGACACGGAATGCGTGCGTGTTGTCAGCGCGCTCCTCCTCTCTGTGTGTTTGTGCGCCGTCACAGTGAAATCTGTGGCGAGGACCACCAGTGATCACTTGGATTGCAGTGTTGGATCGTAGGATTGACTTTGACGACGCAACCGCATCAGCTTTTTGTAAGAAATGAACCGCTCCGACGGATGTTATGTCCATGATGTTGACTCATGCATGACGCACTTGATTGCTGGAACTGGGAATTTATGATTAACGATACCTTTTCAAAACTGTAACCAATTATAAATTAGAAACTGTTGTCCATACTCCATACGATGTTGGAAAGTGCTTTGTTTATGTTGGCGTTCAACTTTAGCGTTCAATTTAAATTGTCTATACGTATTTTTATTACAATCACGCTCTTGAAGTCAATGACAAGGTTAAAACTGTATGAATTTTAATTTCTGTACTGTCGTAAAGTTAAATCGTTTGCATTGTTGTATTTTATATCTATGCCAGTAAGTACCTAGTAGGTAGCTGAAATGTACATCCAGGTGAAATACATTTTCCGTATACCTAAATTTTTGATAACAATATGCATTATCATTAAATACAAATTAGCACTACTAAACTACTCATTTTCGTCAACTACTCGTTCCAAACATAATTTTTAACACGAAGTTAGTAAACAAAATGAGTTCCTCGGTTCATTAGTTAATTCAGATACAATTATCTAGGTAGGAACAGCAGTAAGCGCAATAATATCCACTTTAGTTCCACATTGAGCCACGATGTCGCTTTACGACATTACTCATCCTCACAAAGACTTGTATTTATTTGACCACTCTTTAATTACCTAATTACTTCAATGTTTTCACTTTACAACGGAACGGACGACGATGGACGAAAAAAAAATACAGCCAGAAATCTTGTTGTAACTCTACGTCAATAAATATTTCCGAAGGATGGAGCAACGCTCTTTCCTCCTATTGTGTAAATACATATTTTTCCTTCTCATTATTCTATACCTTGTTAAAAGAAACATTGAATATTATATCATTGACTTTATACGATCAAGAGACTTCAAATTACCAATTGTATATGCTACATAAATATTAAACTGCGTATCAATATCTAAATCAGCTAGATATTGCACCCTAATTGCCTCTAATTTATAATTTAAATCGTCAAATTCAATATGTATTGTGAATTATTCACATCATGTCTTCAATACACAAACATGGCTTCCAGAAGTATCGGTTTCAACTTTGGTTATTTCACCAACAGAATCAAAACAGTCTTAAATGAATATCAATTTGTTGGTATTAATTATTCATTGCTTTTCAATACAATTTAAGATCCTTTACTTGGCAAGGACTGAATATTAATAGGGTGTAATCTAAATGAGTCCGGTGGTCAGTGTGCGAGACACTTATCTTTAGATAAACTGAGGCCTTCCCACGGGGACTCGAAGAGGGTTCTAACGTCTCAAGGGTTATCTTGAATAGTCTTGTAAAAGCTGAATAACTATCCAGCAGAATGTGTCCGCTCTACAACATTATTTATCCCTTTTCGGGGCGCTTATTTCACCGCATTACGGCCAACGGATAAAGATAAAGGAATTGTATATTTTGCCCCTAACTTTTAACGATATCATAAAATTTTGGTGGCGGGACTGATGAGCGAACACTTTGTCACCTCATTGTCTGCTCGGTGGATTGCTTCGTTAGCGAATCCCAGTGACGAAGTGACCACACTATGACCTCGACTTTAAACTAGGTTAATGTTTCTCAGATGTAGGACACTCACTATTTGGCTCGTATAGAAAATTAACTAGTTTTGAACCGCCGAAATATTTGCTGTCACGACCTTGACAGACATTCATAGCAGTGTGTATAATATTGTTATGCACCCGCATATTGGATGGTAGCTCCGGCATTACCTGTTATTGTCAGTATTTGACCATCTGTTCTATTGTCATTCAAATCAAGCTAAATCTACGTTTCTATATGAAAAAGAGTACGTAACCTAGCTGTTCCCACGACCTGTCCGAGGAAGGGTCGTTTGAACACGAATCTATTAAGTAAAATGTAAATTTTGTGACACTCGCATAATAATGTCGTTACAATTATAGAGTGTCAAAGCCATTGAAATGTCGCGAAACTTCGTTAGAATAAACTATATTCTCACAGATGAGGAATAGACTCATGCTCGTGTAGATACGGGTTTATTGGTGTGGATACCGTTATACATAAACACGCCGTTTCCCGGAGTAGGGGTGGAAGGTCCAGTGTTCCTTTAGAGCGGCGGAACGCAGATCAATCACACGAGAAAACACCCGCGTAATGGCTCCTCATGACCCTCGGCGAAAAAATACCCGCCACATTCTATTTACCCGATGTTCGCTAAATAAGGCAAAAAGTATCCGCCACGCTGCCTCCCAATTAATCATCTGACCGGGACGCAATTCCCGTAATCACCGTTTCTTTAAATTAAGATTATCCATCCGGACGTCCCGCAAAATGTAATCCATTATCGCTTAATATCGCACTTTTGACAGACGATGGCTGTCTCACTTTGTATAAATTAGAAGACTCTTCGACATCCTTGAAGGCTATAAGCTATTTTTCATTGCCTGTCGCATCTTTTGCCTACTATTCTCCAATTCCATTACATGTATAAAATATTACGACGCTTCATGTATCTAATTAGATTTGTAATTAGCAATTTCTGCAAGGTCAAATAAGCTTTGACAAGGTTACATGTAAGCTGTAGGTATACTGTAAAGCCATATCATCTGTATTTTATTAAACTACGTCAGCTAAATAATATGACGTAGTCGTAACGTACATAGTTTTCCTATCCATACAATGTTTTACGGCGTCAAGATAATTAAAATGAATAATCGACTATTCGTCGCGACTTGTCTCCTTATTTGTTTTGTCAACTATTTGACCTTTGGATTGACTTCTATCAAATAGCTGTCAACGTCAGCAATCGTTCAATGAGTTCCTAGCAATTGTTAATTCGTTGTAAATATCAATCTATTACGGCAATCGAGTGTTACATGACATGAATCGATTAAATCGCAATGGACCTGTGCTGATCTACATTCGGCGTAACTAATAATTTTGTTTCGCAGTAGCCAAACTATCGGTGTGAATTGATGGATGAAACTTTCAATCAAAAATGTTCGTTCGTGGAGTGGATTAATTGGTAACTTTGTGTTGTGTAGTGTGAAACAGTGATATAAAATACTATCAGCATTGATAAGTGTTCAGCAGACATTGCTGGTATGCATATGTGCTATGAGCGGCCACCTGTCACCGCCCTGAACGGAAGCGTTGGGTAAGCTCCTTCCACCAATATAGAATGTTTTTGACCATCTAAGAAAATCGTGAATTGCTATGAAGTCACTTTAACTAATTTTGGTAACTTTTTCTATAATCAGGAGTCGTGTTAACTACAATATCTACTGTCTAAAGTTTAACGTATAAACGACGACGTACTGGTGGGTCACCAGCGGTCGACCATTTTGTTTTTTTTTTTTAATTTCCTGCGAACTCGTCGTGTTGTCGTTATTTATTACTTGCTAGAAACCCACCCTGGCTGTGCTTATGCGCCAGTTATATTTTACACAATGTATTTTGGTTAAAGTTACTTATAGCCATTTAGTTTTGTTGGCTCTGAATATTGTCAAGGATCATAATCTCATTAAGTATGATGCTATAAATTGTTTTACATGAAAAGCTATTTCAAAGAGTGCTTTTACTAGTTTAATTACTTTCCAAAATCCATCTGATACTGTTAGAGATAAGACCAAACAGGCAGGAATTTCTATTAAAATATGTAGTGATTATTTGTTAAAAACAGCGGGTCTCCACAACAAAGTAAGCACATAATTAATACGAGGCCAAGACGTAAAACCGCCAGTTTGAGATTTTATTCACTTTTATGGCGGGACAAATGTAAATTTTAGTAGCAATACCAACCCTTTTAAAAAATTAAGACGCCTTCACTTCTGGATTAGTGTTGTCTGAAACAAGTGCATTAGCAAAATGACTTTCTTTACAGCTATAAATGAAAGAGATTAACTTGTAACAGTCAAGTTTGAACGTGTTTATCATATCCCTAAAACAGAATTTGAACTAATGAAAACAGAACTAATGAGAATTTCCAAGCAATTCTATGCCAGTAATCTCTGCCAAACTATATAAATTACGAAGTGTAGATTGTGACATGGATTGCTCTATGAAGATTTTTGGCCCATGAACTGCATGTTACAAGAATGAGAAAAATAATTGAATAACTCAGATTTGTGGTTGAAGTAATTAATTTAATAGATAACGCTAATGAATACGTAATGGTTATTATCAATAACGTACAACAACAATCGTAAAGTAATACTAATAACTGTCCAGATAATATACGTGTAGCGAGGGTACTAGAAGAAACAATGCATGTTCCCAACTCATTAACTTAAGATCCGGTTTTATATACCCGTATCATGCGATAAGTACCACGGAATCAATTAAACGAAAATCAAATATGCTAGCTTATGCCTAGCGATGCGTCTAAAGTGAAGTTTACCTTTTTGCTGGCAACATCATCTGATGTTGATATATCGTAACGATTTGACCTTTAGTTCAATGAGGACGGATATTAATTTGAATTTTGATGTTTAGGTTCAAAGAAACTGTGGCTGGAATGTTAACGATGTAATTAGCGGCTTGTAAGGTAGAATAAGATTGAGGTACTCCTTACTCTTTCTATATATTTTCCTTTTATTTGTTTAAAAGTACCTCAATTCGCGCTATCGTCTTAGGGTGTAGAATGTTCTCTCACGTCCTGTTTTCTCTGCTCGATCGCGTATTCTTGCAATTTCTCTCTAGGTAAAACTGTTCACATCTTCGGATATTTCCAGTTTAGCGCCTCCTACGCCAACTTTATCTTTCGAACTCGAGAAAAGGTGTTCTTTTATTATGTTCTAAGTTACCTTTACTCTTTTTAGATTTCTCTGAATCTATATCACACCAATTGTCAATTCCCGGCAGTCACACCTACACTTCAATCATTATGCGTACAGAATTTTCCATTGCTTACCTCCTCTCGATTGTTGAGGCAGTTTAACAAATGAAAAATATTCCAACATTGTGTGGAGTTGATTCGAGCCAATTATTTGTATATATGTTATTGTCGCTAATGTCACGTAGTCTAAACGTTTGGCTTACGTATTAGCGTGAATATTAGTCATAATACGACGTTCAGTGTTCACTGTCAACAGTGGCGACTTGTGCAAACAGCTCGCAACCTAGACGCCGTACTGCCGACAAATTGATTAACATACATACATACTTAGTTTGTGTTGCATGTATTTATTTACTTGCCGCTAAGTACTGTTTGACTAAGGTTTCTTTTCCTCATGTTGATAATGTTTGGCTCGGGAGTTTGTTGTTTGTAAGCGCTGAAGCAATTTAGAAGTTCATTATTATTTGTGTTGGGATAGGTTGTGGTTGATTGGCAAGAGGTTTTACTGATGTTTGTTCTTATGTTATATCAGTTTCTACTTTCGCATTTGCTTTTGCCTAAGCTTCTATATCGTTGCCTAGTGGTTCGCTTTCTATATTTTCTTCACATGTTTCCATCACGTACAGCCCCGATAGATAGTTGTCTCCCGTATCATCTTACACTAAATCCTATTCGCGTTTCTCGGGACTGCCACCGACTGCCACGTAGGTTAGTGGCTTGTGATATCAATTACAAACTGATTAGCATAAGCACGGTTAACGTTGCATTTGTAGTATACAATCTACTGTGTGCTTGGTTGAAGTTACTTTTTGCTAAAGTTTCAAAGCAGGAGTAAATTATTTAAGTGTATCAAGTGTGTTATGTTCTCGTTTATCTTACTTGGCTGGTTGTAAGAATCAATTAACTGGATCATTACTGTTACGCACTGCGACCGGCCATTTTTCTTGAAATCTGATATTATCAGCGCACAGGTTTATGATGCTGGTCGTTCATCCGATGTTATCTCTTAAATGCCGTATGCGATAGCCACGGGATGAGATACTTTGCTTTTTGTCGTAATTATTACATTTTAAAACTGTATGTTTAATTATATACATTTATTCTTCTTTATTAGTTTCTAAAGAGTTTATAAAACACGTTTTTACATTTTTTGGCAAAAACAGAATGCAGTATTTAGTTTTATAACTGCCTGCATTCACCCGCTTTGTTCTCGAACTCTACCCTGTACACGCGACGGTAAGCTCGCGATAATCCAATAAGCTGAATTGGAAGTGGCTCGAATTAACCTTCTTAGTTCTATATGAATACGCTGTAACTCAATGCTAGGAACTCTATACCAACAATTGTGGGACTGACGCTAGTTAGTGCCACACGACAACAAACATGGAACAATTAAATTCAAGGCTTTGAAGAATTTTGGTGCTTCTGCAAAGATGGAAGTTAAATAATGTGTTCGATCGAAACGAAATTGAAATTTTAATGCGAATGCAATGGTCGAACTGAAAAAGATCTACATATAGAACTATGACTGTCGGTGGATAATGAATTGGCCATCTGGCATTAAGCATTTTATTCATAATAAGCAAAATATAATTCAGTTCAACCAGAACGATGACCTAATTAGTCTGGAAATCATTAGTTCAATCCCACTTAACTTGTCGGTGTAGGTACCTATGTTAAACACTGTTAAAAATAGGCTGAGCTTATCAAAAGAACTTTAATTATAATTTGTCGTCTCAAGACCTGGGATCTCTTATAAGCCAGCTATAAAGAATCGATTGTATAGAGCTAATTTATGCAAATCTTTGCGAGTATCATCTGTGGAACAGAGGAGGCACTTAAACTAGTTAGCATGTCGAATAAGCTTAACAGACGACATCATCCCACAGTAATTGCTAGTGTATATTGGCTTTAATATGATTTTATTCTCGAGAATTCATGAGCATTGCGGAACTGCGAAATTATTACAACAATACTCGTATATTCTACAGCTGACGTAAACAAAATGTTGGGTTAAATATTTTGTTTGTCAGTGTCACATAACCGCAACATAATTACCTTACCCAGTGTTTCCCACATTACTTGTGTGATAATGAAATATGCTGAATTCATAATTTACAACCTTTCCTCCTCGTAACGTTCTACCAAATTGACATCTGTCATAATGTTTATTCCACTCTTTCCATTTGCCCAAACTCGTTCCCCAAAACAAAATATTTAGACCAATAAGGTTCCTCTACCTTGCCAAATTAAATTTTACGTTCAAAGAAACTGGGGAGCATTTCGTTTAATAAATTTTTTAAGACTACTCCAATATTCATGACGAAAAAGGGAAACGGAATCAGTGGGAACAACGATTTGGAGCAGTATTAGCCTTAGGACCATTGTTTAGTAAAATGTACTTACACACACAAATCTTCATAGGAGCCACCATTCATATTTTATCTACTTATGTGATCTACACACAATCTTTTTGGAATAACAATGCGAGGTATTCCAAATCCGATGTTTGTGTTCACGGCTCTAATTGAATGTTACACGTAATAAATTTTCCTACTTGGAGATTGCTTCACAGCTGCTTGTACGCTTGAATTAGATGATTATGTAACTGTTTTTAAACCCAAATAAGTCTGTTCAGAATGTTTATCTTTTTGTTAGTATGTCACAAATGGTTAAAAAGCTTCTTCGAAGAGAACAGATGTATAATAGGATAGGAATAAGTCTATAAAACTTGATAATAATTTGATAGTTGAACATAAGTTCGATAAATAAGTCGTGCATGAAGTAAGTGAATAAGTACGTTTGTTTTGTTATTTATAATGTTTTGAATAAACAACTAGACAAACATTTAACTAAGCTTCAGCTAAACAGTCGGCACAATAAATTACACGCGACAGATTTTCTATATTAAACATTTCGCGTTTATATCCACATTTAAATGCATGTATCTTATTTCGCGCTGTTTTATCCGTTCCGAATGTGGCATTAACTCAGGTTATCTGTATAATAAGGTATCGAGTGTCGGCTTCTAGCCTGCTAGGCGCACACGTGATCAACTTATCCAATAAAATCGCTAAACAGATTGTGAAATGAGTACAATTAATGCATCCTGTATATATTAGTCGTGCTCACACCGGTTCGGGCATATTCGTATATTCGGTACTTGTTACCTCGTTTACTACTGTCTCGGGTACTTAGTTGTCAGGTTATTACGCAACGCTACTACCAGCCGTTAATTATTTGCCAGCGAACACTTAACTATGCTGTTGACAAATGAAGCTATGCTTAGTAATGCTCATTGCGATGTGAAACGGGAAACAGCTTACGTTTGTGATGGCTGTCCTTTGAGCTGAATTTCTCTTTATTTTTGACAGTTTTATTAGTATCGCCAGATATAAAATTGTGTCTTTTAATAAAGTTGCTCTTGCGAGGTAGTTAGCCGCCCACCTTCTCTAGCGGACGAGGGGGCTGGTGCATTACACTTAAAAGTTAAAGGGTAATAAAACGAAAATTATTCTCGCCCATAAAATATTTATTTTAGAGAATAGTTCAGTTAATGAATGAATGTACATTAAAACCCTGAGTGACAGTAAGCAAGTTGTTAAACTCTTATCACAAAAAGTAACGAATGATGATAAAATGCGACGGTAAAATTTGCTTTTCATTTTTCTTTGAGCTTTGTTGATAAATGGTGGAAACCTGAAGCTCAATGTATTTAACTATTTACCTACAGGCACCTTCGCGGCTTCATGGAAATTCACTGTTCATAAATTGCCTTTTCGAATTTGTATATTTTTCTTTTATTAGAAAAACAATTTCAGCATAAATTAGCTCTAGTTTTATTTTTTGTTATTAAATTATCTTGGGAAAGTTAGTAGTTGTTGAACTACCGAACAGGAAACAGTCATTAATGCAGTATCTAAATATTGTGTACATTTTTCTAACAACAAAATGGACTCGACAATTTCATTGACAATGATTACGAAGTAAATCCTTCCTTCCACCAAATGTATAACAGCTGTTGTTGTCAAAATGACTTATCAAGTCATGACAGATCCCTTCTTTTCTTATTCATTACTATCTCTAAGATTCATTATCTTATGAAAAAGACCAAGCTCTATGAATTTCCTGGCAGGGAGCATGATGGACGTCCGAATCGCCTTAAATTTTCAGAATCCTCCACAACGCCTTGACTATACAGTTAAACCTTCTTATTCTTCAAAAGTTTTCTTCACTCGTCAAAAATTAAAAAAAAAAAAACAATAAAAATAAAATGTGCCAGTGTTAGTATGTTTAGAATTGTTCGCCGCAAGTTTTAAGAGTTTGTTCTCAGACTTAGGTCATTTGTTTCTGAGCTTTCAAACGGCGAAACTAAAATACTTTTCGAGTATTGAGGTTAGTTGCTTCCTCGTATTTTTTACAAATCCGCTTCTGAATGCGTGTTATCTTTCATCTTAATGGTGTAATGCCTACATGTTAAACTAACAGTATTTTTCTGTGGAAAGTCCGTGGGAATTTGCTATAGCTTATTCTCCCTTCGATTTTATTAATGTGTTGTGTGAGACCATTGAATAGACGAATGTCTTTTGATTGACATATTTTTTTTCTAAGGTATGAAGCATATAAATGCATTAATTTTTTTATACACGGTGCACCTGACTGACTTTATTTCACATAGCTGTAAGGATTTACGTTACAAAATTGTTATGCTTACTATAAAATGTATAACGTCGTTAGTGTTACGACCACCTTGGCTGACTTATAAATTGATGTATGTTAGGTTCTATATTAGACAGAATACTGAACCAATACATTCTAAGAAGCTTAACCAAGTCGAAGCTATTATTAGGCGACCGGATTATCTTCAAATCTATACAATATTAAACCAATATACTCGACTCGCATATATGAGTTCATCTAAAAATAAAACGTCTAGAACATTTGAAAATATAACATACGATTCTTGTATCAATTTGCGAAACGATCGCACTCTACTTTAATCGGCTAGTCTATAAAAATGGTTTTATAATTACTATGGCGGGTGCACAAGGGCGGGATCCCCATTCAGTAACGCTACAATGTCTGTATGACGCCCACGAATAGCAACACTGAATTTTTCTATTGTGAGAATTTCAATTCCCGCTAAGCGTCCGCGTGAGCCGGTGACGGTGAGCTAGTTTACTGACAATTTACGTGTTTTGCAGCAAATACTGCCTTAGAGCTTTATCAGAATAACAATGGTGTCAGTACCTATCGGCCAGTGATAAAAATGTCCTCTGAAAAATAATCGTGTCAATGACCTAGCAACCTCGCAACCTATGACACGGAGCCGCTCGCGTTAGGCGTGGCACCGGTTTGTTATAACTAATCGAATTATCTTTTCACCGAAAGGTAAAAAGGATTTTTTGTAGACTTACTTTTACGCCTGTTTAATACGTAATAAGGTTTTTATGTTCGGCGAAAAATGAACTGTAAATCTTTATGACGTGAATCATCGAATTAACGAGCTGTGGATTATAATGCAAATCGTTTCCGTGTTGTACT
The DNA here is from genome assembly GCA_951799955.1 of Apamea anceps. Lineage (NCBI taxonomy): Eukaryota > Metazoa > Arthropoda > Insecta > Lepidoptera > Noctuidae > Apamea > Apamea anceps. The sequence goes on from OX637509.1 coordinate 5,487,378, forward strand.
TATTATGAACTGGTTCTATTAAATGCCTTTCCATGTGTGTAGATTTCTATTAAGTAATATTGCCCTCACGGGACTGATTGGACAACAATGGGAAGAATTAATTCTATATATAACCCAAGGGAACTACCTGTCCTTTTTGGATAAAAATAGTTTGTCCTTTCGTGTGACGGGGGCTCTTCTGAACAAAGTTTCGTCATCAAGGCTTAAAGCGTGGGTTCCGTTATATAAAAGTTTCTGCTGCATTTAAACTTTAATTCAATAAAGTTGGCTAGAAATGCTAGAACTAATGTTTTTACCGCAAATAGATTTTACTGTTCAAGTTAGATAATTGGAAAGCAGTTATATTTATAACTTACTTGCTGCGCCCCGTGGTCTTACCCGCATAAGTCTCGATCTCGTGGGAATATCTGGATAAAAAGTATCTTATGTCTTAACCCAGATCATGGTCTACTCATGTGCCGAATTTAATCCAATTCCTTCAACCGTTTTAGCATGAAAGCATAACAAACAAACAAACTTAATTTCGCATTTTTAATATTAGTTAGGATTAGTCAAGACACAAACAGCTTACGTGTGAGATTTTATGGATTTCCGCTTTTGTTTAAGACGATAATAAGCTAGCGTCTTCATAGATATTTCTAAATAATCTCTAAAGGCTTGTGCAACGTTGACTTTTCCCATTACATATGCAAGTATGTCCGCTGGTAAAAGCACTGGCTCTGATGTACTGTTTGTTCTTCTTATCTTGGTGGCAGGCGACTAAATGGCGCTTCGGTGGTTTCACTGTGCGCGGATAGCGGTCTCTTGTGTTATACAGGGTTGTTTTAGTAATAGAATATTAGTCAGAATTCGCAGGCTTTTCAATGTCTTGGTTCAAAATCTGGGTTATCAGGAATAGATAACTGTAGTAGTATAACTTTATTATAATCTATCTATATATAAACTAATAATAAAGCTGAAGAGTTTGTTTGAACGCGCTAATCTCTGGACCTACAGACCGTTTACCTACTACAGGCTGTTTAACATCCATTAGGACCCTTGGTAGCTGACCAAAAGAACAAGTCATTATTTTGGTTTAGGTGGCAATTCACGGTGTTATCCTACTTTACTCCTACTGTAATCCTACTAATATTATAAACGCGAAAGTTTGTGTGGATGGATGGATGGATTTTTGTTACTCTTTCACGCAAAAACTACTAAACGGATTTGGATGAAATTTGGCACACAGATGGTTTATAACCAGGATTAACATATAGGATACTTTTTATTCCGATATTCCCACGGGATCGAAACTTATGCGGGTGAAACCGCGGGGCGCAGCTAGTACATACATAAACTCAAGCCTTCTTCCCATGAGGGTAGGCAAAAACTACAGAACGCCACTTGCTACGATTCTACACATCGACAAACACAACTCACATGGTGGTGGGTGAGCATGGTAATATAATTATGCCAATATATCTAGAAGACCTTTAACAACCCTAGTTAACACCGCACTCATGAAAACACCACATCCGATATATCGGTTATTCACCCTGATAAGCCAGTAAGTACCTAGGTACTGCAAAAACGCAACGGAAACACTTCTTGTTTTAATTTAATATCGGATATTTCATGATATTATATTAACGGTTACCTACGTTGCGATGCCGAGTTACAAAAGAGTGCGAATGGAAAGTATTTATTGAAATGTAAAAAGGTATTCTTGTTTTTTTGTAGGTCTCATTTTGTTTTTAAGCTTTAATACTATCAGCAGGAAATGTGAAATTATTTTTAATGGACTCTTCCTTTGTTGCCTTTGTGACTGTTTCAATAACGACATATCGCAATGAATATACATTTCATTAATCCAATTATACGCAGCTTTTTTCTAGGGATAAGCCCTTCTCCCTTTAAAGTCATTATTTCCCTATTTTAATTGTTCCTATTTGACCGTGTACCGAGTTTTCTCTCATGTTCACCATAGCTCATAGGTTCTAACTTCTCGAATGGCTAGTATTTTTGAAGTGAAACTTCTAAGGCGGCGATTTGATAATTAGACGAGAATTGAGAATGAAATTGCAAGGACGCGTCACGTTTAAGCACATTTCGTTACATGAGAGAGAAGAAAGATATAACACTCTCTGTCTCTTACACTAAATCTCTCTTATTCATTATTTTTTAAGGGGTAGTAATAAAAGCTCCGAAAAAAAATTAAAATATGAGCATACTCAAAATATGAAATTTACTGCTTTAACTAGTAACTTTTCGGCAACTTATAAGCGAATACAAATAAAGAAACTACCGAATAAAATGCTGAAAATTCCGAAAAATTAATCCAATATTTGTTGACGTTATATTTTTCCACCAGCTTAAATTGCGTTTTACCGAAATGTACAGGTCATAATTTTTATCGTAACTTACTTATTTTATATTATAAATTTAGAATCAATCTTACACATTTTATAACTGTGGCGCTGTGGCTGTGTGGTTTGGTTTTACATTCAAAAATATGTTTCTGGCACTCGCCGGCCGCTACCGCGGCACCGCCCGCTTCGCTCGCTCGGCTCGTGCATTATGTGGTTACGGTTCTAACCTAACCTAACCTAGCTCTTTCGATTTAAAGAAGATATATGCGTGTTACGTTGCCAATTTCACTAAACTATAACTTTTCGGAAACTTAGTATTTTTTTCGGAAGTTTAGTATTTTTTTTTGGAAATTTAGTTTATTATTTGAAAGTATAGAATATTTTTCGTAGAATTATAATTTGAATAAGCTTCATGTTTGTTTTTTAAATACAACATTTTTTGTCGGTTCATTTTGTATTAACTTTTCGGTAATTCTTTTTAACACAGCTTAATTAGTATTACAGTTAACCACAGATCGCTGGAAGTTAATTTGTTTTTCGGAAGCTTTATTATTTTCCTTTTTTAAGAAGCCTCACATCTATCACGAGTACGTTGCAATTTTTTAAACACTATCTTTTGTTTTAAGCCTCCGCTCTTCGCTGTTTCTGGGACCCTAGTCTGACCGTACCACAACCTAAGTGTGTACAAAGACAAACTCAACGAAATGTTTGCTAGTTTGTATTGAGCATTGTTGAGCCACTTCGTTAGCTATACCGGGTGGTCGTATGACACCTCACCTTCATTCATAAGTTTATAGACTGGTGTCTTTTGTTTTCCACGTGTATCCAAATGATGAGTGCGTGAGTGCTCAATTTAATGGTCTCTAATTGTATTTGGCTGGTATTCTGCTGAATTACTAATTATAGATATTCTGTCTGTTGTAGTAGTTTTGTGATTGTTTTTTGTAATTTAGTCATTTTTGTTTTGAATTGGGCGACAAGTTCGTTCGCTGTTTTATTTAGGAAGGAAGTGAAATAAATTAATTGTCACCAAATTGATAACCAACTTAAATTGTCCGTATATTCAAATCGCAACACAACTGTAATTATTTGACCGGTTGTAGGCAATGGGTATAAAACGGCCAGTTGATGTGTGTCAGTTTGATAAACAATTAATTTAATTAACTGTGTATGGTTTAATTTGGGGGAGGCCTGAGTCCGCGTTGCTTGTAAGAAGTTATTTTATCAGTAAAGTTCTGCATTTTGTTTTCGTACACAGTTATTCTAACTACGCCTAACTATCGTGTGTACTCACGAAGTAATTAGTTCATTCACTGGTGCACGGCTAGTTTAAGGAACTAATTAAGGATTGATGATATCGGCATGATCGAGTGTGTTACAGAAAATTTAACAATGATTGAATCCAACTTGTCAGTAATCAATATTGTAATTTGTATCTTTAAGAGCGTATTTCAATTATTCGTCGTGTTCCGGTACGGACGTCCGATGTGTTATCATGATTTATTCATTGTCATCCGTGCTAGTTTATAATGTGGCGAATATCTGTCATTACATTATCATCAGGTTAATAAATGAATTTCGTGCGACCTGAAAATTAAACACTCTGTATCATAAAATGTATATAGGATGTGTCAATAATATTTTCAACTAGCTTCTGCCTGCAACTTCGTCCGCGTAAAATTTCTTGTTCCCCCGACCCACCCCGTCGCATCGCATCGCCTTCGTTTTCGCTTACGGTTATTTCCGACATTTTTTCTTTTGCTCGTCTCTTAAGGGTCCTAGCGTGATGTTAGTATAGACTTCCTCAAGGATTAGGCTGGCAAATGCAAAAATAATTTTTCAAATCCTACCAGTAAGTTCCAGAGGTAGGCGCGTCAAAACAAACAAACAAATTTATAATTAGTATAGGTATCGTTTAAGTCTGAATATTGTGCTTGTGTTGTTTTTTTATTTGATACTGAAACAAAAAGGATAACTTAATCGGACCTCTCAACACTCTTAACCTTAATCGAGAGTTTCTCAGAATATTTCGTTGGAACTTACCCAATAAGCGTCTCTGACATAATTTTCTTTCTTCTCGTGTTACTTTTACTTAACTTGACTTAATATGAAACATCCTAACTTCAACTTGTGACATCTGATGGTACAGACGCCAGCAGGTCAAGCTACCCGAAACTGTCAAATTTTCCCAATCAACCTTGAACCTTAATGCTTTAACGATAAAGTTGAAAATCTATTAAAGAAATTTGACAGATTGTAGTAGCTTGATATGCTGGCGTCTGTACAGTTTAGATCGTCAGCTTTGCATACATGCACTTAATTACCACTATAAGTAAGTGTATATATTCTGAGTTTTATTTGAGTGAACATATTAATTGACGCTTGGGGCTAAATCGAGTGAGGCCGCGGTAATAAATCTTTCAACTAACGACTGACATCGGGAACATGGCGAAAGTGAAATTGTTCACTTGTTCTACAAATTATACCTGTATAAAAACTTTATAACATTTTTTAACGTTTTCATAACTGTCTATAATTACGTGTGTTTTATTATTACACTTATCTCACTCAATTTAACTGTTAAGGGGGTGTGCTAAGGTAGCCCGGGATTTTTGTTTCGTACGCTTTTTGCAATTTGCAGGTCAGAATCAGGGTGTATGTCGAACATAATATGATTCGCGACCGTAACAAATATGACTACAGAATTATGATCATTAAAATCATCAATACAGCCCTCTAAGTTCATATTATAATCTTTATTGATATTTCATGATGTAGTCATTCAATAATCCTTATGAACTTACAGAGTTGTATTTATGATTTTATAATTATGTATTATAATTCTGTAAAAGTGTAAATAGGTACATCATAATTGTTACGGTCGCGAATCATAATTTGTTTAACATACAACCTGAAACCGACCAGCAAATTGCAAAAAACGTAAGAAAATTTGAATTTCGCGGGTTACCCTGACGATTCCCCCTTAATAGGCGTTAATATTACAAAGCAAAATTAAATAGAATCAGAAGCCATTTTCCGATTGCGTAATAATGACGAGGTAATGTATCCACATGAAGCTTAGTATTCACTATTCACAGACCTATTTACGTGTTAGTGTTCAATAGCACGTCGATCACGGTTACGTAAGTGCAGGACACTTATCGGCACATGTAACCGGTTTCAGAACACAGAACAATGTTAAATACAATATGAACAATGGCAGGGGCTCGCACACTCATTGCACTCGATCCGGCGCACGGTAATACCTCAAACGGTGTCATAACAAATCGATGTGAAAACTCGTTCCGTGGTACAGGTATCCGTCAAGGACGCTCTTGAGACGCACAAACAACTCGGTCACATACATAAAAGGGCGTATGTTCCATTAAAATGACCACGGGGATCTTATTGCTGACGTGTTTTGCCGTAGCGGTCCGTTGCGCTTTATATTCAGAACTGCAGCATCCAGTATCGCATAATGTAATCCACGGACAAGCCCCAGCCGGGTGACCATCATTATTATTGTTGTTTTACGAGCTGCTACCGAGCCGATCACTATTGTTTTATTGTTAAACTAACCGTAATGTAACAGATAACGCTTCATAGAACTGTATCGGTAAATAAATAAGGACGTTATCTAAAAGAGTGTTTTATAAATATACACTTTGAGCATTGTGTTAACGAGTGCTCGATAATACGAGGAAAATGGATTCGCTCGGTTTGTCTAATGAGTTTCGTATTTATTGGTGTTTATTTAGATATGTTTTTCTGTATCACCGTCTGTGCCAAGTTACTAAATCAATTGTTTGTTTAGTTTATTTATAATTAACTAAGTGATTAGTACCCCAACTTACCTTAACACATCATTACTTCCAACTCATTGTCAGTCATATTTTGACTGACAATGAGTCACAGTTTAAAGAGTAAGAGGACAGTTTAAAAACATTTCATTTTTGTTGGTGTTGGTATCAAATTGGTTTTTGGTGACGTCTCCGAGTGTGGAAAGTGTGATTGTGACTACGTTGTTGTATTGGGTTCCATAAAAACTGTAAGTGGCAATAGTAAATAAATAAACATATACAGGGTGGCAGGGACATCGACGCGCAAACTAACCGTGAATTCAGCACATGAGTCTAGTCCCCCGAGCGCAGAAAATCATCGAAATCAATCAATCAATCATCAATATCAAGAAAGAAAAAATTGCTGTTTCATATAAAAGTGCAATACCTACCTACGCGATCTAAATGTATGGAACAGCTAATTACTTTTTTTTTATAGCCTACGAAAATTTTTAACGCTCGGGGTTTCAAATTCAAGTGCTGAATCCATGGTTACAGTTTGGTCGTCGATGTCCTTGCTATCCTGTATAAAATCCTAAAAAAATGTTCCCAAAGAAAAATGTAAACGGCAGTTTTCCGTGTAGGCAGCAATAAATATGATGAGTGAAGACAAAGGAAATCAGGACTTCGTAATAACGTAATGCGTTTCCTGATGAAATAAAATTGCCTACAACTTGTTTTCCTACCTGAATAGTTTATTATACCATCAGTGGTTTTCCCTATATGTGAATGCTATGTGAAACTTTTGCATCGATATAAACAGTGCGGATTAGTCATCTTATTTGCCAGAACAGACATTTTAAGGTTCCCGCAGACAGGCTGACGCGACATTAATAGAACAATTTCTATGGAAACTTCGTGGAATTTTTTCTACTAGTGTCGCGTTGCGCCGGTCTGTAAGAGCTTTAAATCGACATTCAATTTAACATATTTCTTTTTACTCCATGAATCATCGGCCAATAGCTTTCTGGAATTCTCCATGCATTCGATCCAGCAATTTACACAACAGCTTTTCCATTGTAAACGGTAATAATAATCTAATGTTAGAATTTCTTCAGTCATCTGAACCCATAAAAGTCTTTTACACCACGAAAACATTTCTTGGAAAGTAAGTTCAACGATAGTAGAAGTTAGTTCACCGCAATCACAATGGGCTATTCGTAATAATAAGCAATGTTATTGTTTTCAAACACGTATGGGAATATAAGAAAAACAGAGTGTCAGCTGTTTATCTTCTTGTACGGGTTTGTAACATTGGACGGAGGGAAAGGTTCGCTAGTTGCTTTTGTAGGTGGGGTTGCCAACCCCGCATTGCTCGAACTATTCTGAAAAATATCGTTTTTTTAGTCGATTTTAGCTTTGCGATCTGCGTAAATCCAGCTTCTGTCTGGGGCCAGGGATTAAGAAGCGTTAGGTGAATACCTCATTCTTTATTTTGAGCAGTACGTGATATATCCCGATATCACTATTGATCAAGTAAATTTGTGAAAAATACCTCTGTAGGAATCTCTTGGGAATAAGCCTGAACGTGTATAGCTTTTGTGTCAAGAGTTACGTGGTACGTGGTTTAATATAAATTTTGCTCAGCTCAACGTTACAAGTGTGAGTAATTCTGTAATTGTGTCAGGCGCGGGATACATGTCGGTTTAGATTAATTTTGCAGCGGTACACTTTTTAGGTTAGGCTACAGCTGTGTTAATTAGTGGTACTTGCAGATATAAATTAGGTGTCACGAAGCTTCTAGGACTGTTTTGACATAGTGAAGCCTCTTAGAAAGGCGTCACCGTTAACCTCATTTATAACCTTATAAAGGATTGGTATAGCTGCAGTGAACGTTTCAAAGTGACTGCATCAGTATATCCGTACATCCCCATAGCAAGCATCTAGTTTGACGCGGCGTTTGTAAGATGCTGCAAACCACCGATGTGTTATAGGAGACTTCACCCTAAGCATACTTTTCTGAAACTCAATTAGAACTACATTTTTGAAGATGTGTCTAATGTGTATGTTCAATTGTTTCAGGTACGACAAGTGGGACCGGGACAGGGGCGGGGGGAGCGGCGGCGGAGGCGGCGGGTCAGGCGCGTGGGCCGGCCGCGACCGCGAACGCGACCGCGAGCGCGAGCGACAGGCGCGCGCGCACCAGATGTCGCAGGCGCACGCCGCCGAGCCCGACGCATCGTCGCTCTTCCCGGCGCCGTTCAGGGTTAGTACTTTAACATAGAATACAGAACAAACCAGTAGGCGCATATGATAATTCCATGCCGCACACTGTCCCCAAAATTGGTATTACTGATGCATAGGCGGCTGTGACCACTTACGCGCTGAGCAGACACAGAACAATTTGTCTTAATCTATTCACCGTCATCTTTGAATTTATTTCCTTCCTATCATCTTTCACATAGCCCATTCACTCTTCCTTTGGTCTGCTTCTCGTTCCACCCGTGAGCATGTATTATAATTAGGGAAAAAAAAATGTCCTGTCACATGCAGAAATAAGTACCTACCTATAAAAATAAGACTGATTGTTATGAAAACGGTCGAACTAATGTCAAAGTATGTACACCCTAAAGACTACTTTCTGTTACTTCAACTCTGTAAGCTTACGAGCCTTCTGGCTTGATCTGCATTCTGAGTTCCCCGACATACTGACGCTTGCACACACACTCGTGCACATTCACTTATACATGGCCACGGTCACATGTAAGGCCAGGCACACATGAAAGAATCTTCCTTGCTAATGGAGCATTCCTAAAGTCAGTCCTTCGTGCTTAAGATGAGTTCTTGCTATACATGGATGATATTCCGATCAGACTTGTCCACATTTTCGACAGGTGTTGGCATTTTACAATAACACGCATCGTTGTGTTCTCCAGCCCCTTATCTGAATACGGAAATCCAATTATCCTGATTAAAACTTCGAACGTTTCGGATTTACATTTTTGAATGATGATACCAGTTTGTATAGCGGATAGCTGATAGATATTGCTTCCAAATGTGACTGTGTATCATCATTTGCCTTGCCTTTTCCCAAATATGTTGGGGTCGGCTTCCAGTCTAACCGGATGCAGCTGAATACCAGTATTTTACATGGAGCAACTGCCTATCTGACCTCCAGTTACTGGACCAGTTACTGGGTAATACGATACCCCTTGGTAAGACTGGTTGCCAGACTTTCGGGCTTCTGACTACCCGTAACGACTGTCAAAGATCCACGAATGACAATGCTTTCCGAGGCACGGAGGGGTCTCGCTGTGTATACAACAAATATTGTTATTGTGTTATGTTTTTCGTTAACGTTTACAATAACACCTACACCAGCGAATTCTCCGAAGGATTACAATAAATAGAACAAATCCTGTGTTCTGCGAATCCTTTTGTGTTTTTCTGGGCAACCCATAATAAGCCCATATAAAGTGCACAAAACATTCCCTGGCGCATTTTTGCAAGGATAGCACTGTTTAGCTTGTGCCGACCTTTGCACAGGATAGCACAGTGGGCCCATTAAGTTGCTGTAGTTAGAAGAATAGTTACAATACAAAACCCAGGGTCGCGGGTTTTTCGAAAGAGTTAGGTACCGTGGCCTCTGGCACAGGCAACTGAAGGAACACGGGTGGGTTTTAGTCATTAAAAGTCTGACATACCCCTCCCATTCCGCCCAGAGCGGGAGAAGTTATTTGACGATTTACCAGCCAAAAAAAAGAAAAGGAATAGTTACAATTTTAGGTCCAGTAAAACCTTTAGTCGATGTCTATGGCAGAAAAATCTGACCATAATTAATTTCAACTGAATTATTATACCAGTTGGATGTTTATATAAATGCTTATAAAGCCAATTAAATCTGCTTAATAGGAGTGCAAATTGGTTAGCAACAGATCTGAATGTAAAATATTAATTAAAATGTCATTTTTTAGTCGTCATTCGATGCTAATTAATGACTAATTAGAGTTTATAATTATTGCAGAGTTTGTTTTTCTACTATTTCCATATGTATAGTCAACAAAAAACCAACTAATTAAGCAAATGAGTTATTATTTAATTATAGTTTAATTTCATAATGACACACGAAAATGCAGAAACAAATAAAAAAGTAAATTACCAGAGTCTGTACATTGGAGCTCCTTGCGTGAGAGATGATTAAAGGATTAAATTGGGTGGAAAGACACAACATCCTGTAAATTAATACAACACCTTGAAATCTTAGTTACCGTGGAAACTAGTCATATCACAATCCTGGTCAGTTCCCTAACGAATATACTCTGGCAATATGGCCGAACACGCTAGAAGGAAAATAAATAAACTGCAAGTACCTTTTTACTTATCAATCTTGCATAACAACGGCACAAGGCCACTAAAATGGTTATCTATCTTTCTTTATATACATTTTGCTCCAGTTGTGAAGAGCAGAACGAAGGATTATGTATTCCGCAGCGCGAAGGACGCTACCCACGCACAACCTTCAACGTTTGTGCACTATTGCACACACATTGAAATTAATATCATACTGCTGCCTACAGCTCTTCTATGTACTATAACGTAAATAAAGCAAAAGAGAACACGTTTCATGACGTACACGTATCTGCTATTTATTCAGTGGAAGAGGAAATTTAAAGTCAAACCGTCACAAATCTCAGCGGGAACTTAATTTGCAGAATTGAGACTGATTCTAATTAGGGGTTTATTCATTAAACGACAATTACTTTACGAGTATATACCAGCCTTGAACAGAATACAACGCTGTTGAAATTTTTGCCAACATTAGTATTCAGCGACGTCGTCAAATGTATACAAAAATACATTTAAATTGAGTGTCCCGGATCGCTCTGCGTTCTGCGAATCACAACCGCTGAAAAATGTATTCGGGGGTTTAGTAACGGCATTCACTGATAAAGGAGTCGCAATATGTCAATAATCCCGCATAAATCCAATACTGATTACATTAAAGTTACTCGGAAAGGATGTGTTGTAAAACCCAAAAACGCACGTTTGCGATTGAACAAAGTTATGTTTGTTTTATTTACATTAAGAACTTGAGGCGATGTTTGCTTCTGCGAATCGTATGTAATGTTTGAATTCAAATGTTACACACGATTCGTGAAGCGAAACAAATATGGGCGAACTTCTTATGTAAATACAACAAACATACCGATGTTTTATCACAAACCTTCTGCTTTCATTCATGAACTGGGTCATCTTTTTTCTCTTTATCGATATGCGATTAGAAGATGATAAAACAAACAGCTCATTTTCATTCACAATGTAGAACTTTCCGGAAAAACCGCTAATGTTAATCTGTCAATTGTTATTCGGATATAGTAAATGCATTTGCATACATTGAGGTAGGCGAGTCTAAACTATAGTGTGTCTGGTTAGTGCATTCCTTTGTTCTCGTCGAAGCAAGCGCGCCGCAATCACGTGTCGATATTGTGCTGGCGCGTGTCACATTACAATGTCATAGCACGAAAATTCCACAGATCCAAGTATGCCGGTGAAAAGATATACTTTATTCGCTTACTACTTGTATGATCAATCTAAATGTAATTAGTTGTAACGATAGATTCGGAGCATCGTCTGTAGTTAATTGATTTAGGGCCAATAAACTCAGAGATAGGTGAATACAGAAGGTTGTTCCTAAGATAAGAGATACGTAACATAACTTTCCAGATCGATATTTGTATAAATCTGGGCGTGAATTTTATAGTCTTGATTTCAAATACTCAAATAGTGAAAATGTTCTCAAATCTAGATCAGTTGCCAAACTAGTTTGAGCAGACAGGCACATAGCACAGACGGTACCTTTTATACGAGGTTGGCAAGGAACAATAGTATAAGTGCAGTCTGAGCAGACGCGGCCAGTCACGACGATACCGCAAACAAAAGTTTTCACTTTAAACTTACTGTCGTTTTACTGTCTGAGCGCTAGATCACTGAAATAAACACAGATAATGCACGCCACGCATGCAAACTGGAGACATGTAACTTTAAATACTCAAAGCGGTTGCACAAATAACCATTTCCACGAAGCCTATCTACTTCTTGCGATATGAGTGTCTCCACAGATCGCGTGATAGGCCGCAGTAAAAGTGAAGTATGTGGTTTTATTGCCAGCCGCACGTGCCGTGTTCGGATCTAGTCGTCGTAGATACTGACTGCCGACTACCTATCTTAAACTGATAGCCGGCGCTCGACCACTTGGACTAGGTCCCTGATAACGCGCAAACACCCCTCGGCACTCATTAATGGTGTTAAATGGGCATCGGGTCGAGGGAGATCAAGTGTGTTTGGACGCGACCAGTGTCAAGCGGGTTCGAGGTCGTCCGCTGTTTACGCGTTGAGTTCGGTAATTACGTTGATACGTTCTGTTGGAGCGCTATGTAAATTGCTGCCAAAATGATTTTAAAGTGCTCAAATGGAACTACAAAATTAAGATAATGGCCGTTTTCGCCTATAAAACTTATGTTTAGTTGTCTAAAGTTGGTAAGAAGTTCTTTTGGACACGTAATTTGTGTTTTAAAATGTTTGAACTTCCTAACTTTTTGCATGTTGCTGCTCAATTGTGCTTCAATGATTACGAAATCTGGTTCAATAAAGATTACGTAATAAAGGAGGATATATATTTGACTTTAAAAGTAGTTTCCCTGGAATGCAGAATGAACGAACTGTAAACTATGTCTGAAATAGTCGTGTCGGTCGTTGTAAAACAAACCGAACGTTATGAAGCAAGCGTAGTCCCGAAGTATTTGTAACAATTCTAAAGTAATTTAAACTAATGTTCTGAATATGCACACTGTAATCATACTTCATTTAAAACGCTCAGCAAATACATTTCCTTTTCTGGATTTTCTTTAATACTCCGTAACTTGTCCTGGCCGTGCGGATCTCAATCGTATCTATCGATTTCACTTAATAACTTGACGCCTGAGGTACTCTTTAATCATCTTCCATCGCACCTGGGCCTCGATACTATAGCGGAACGTAAATTATTCCTGATTTTAAACTTTTCACAGTTCCCAATAACACTTTGATCATGTTTAAGAGTCTGACGTAGTGTCGTCGAAACAGCGCCAAAACGAAGTTATAATAACTTTTTAAAAGCAGTCGGCTTATCTGAGCCGGCGGGTGCACTCGCACGACCCACTTTATGACATACAGCCGCACACATGTGCATAAACACAAATACAACTGTAATTAAAGCTCCCTCGCCTCCCGCTCACCCTAGGAAATGGAGCCGATAGGGGGCCGACGCTAGGCACCCGTGTTTCTGGACATGTGGAACTAACTCACATGTGTGGAACACAGCCATATGCATCGCAGCATCATATGTTTACACACGATAATACTTGCGGAATGAACAGTTTATTCAAATGCCGACGTCATTATTGCTATTGGCAACGTTGACTTATTTTAATTTCACTTTCGTAGCGACGTATTTATCAATTTGTTTTTTGTTTACATCATTATTTTTATCGGCATGTTTACCGCGCTCGTAGTAACGTCAATCAGGGAAGTTTTAATGAGAATAATTTGATTGACTCTCAGCTGATCATGGTCGGTAATGAGCGCAGCAACCAGATCCTTAAAGCAAGGTAGACCTTGGAAATAGGTCAGAAACTTTAAAAATAAATGTACCTGTTCGGAAGTTTGCTTCATGAACTGTAAATTAAATATACCAACAGTTTCTATAATTTATTCTGTAAATAACTTTGATGTCGCATTGTCAAGGCCGCAAATGTAAATATAAATTGCGAGGTGCTGAACGTGACTGTATGATAGCACATTTCTCCATAACTCATCCCACTCCAACTGTAAACGCGCGAGATAGAGGTTACTTTGGAAGTAGCATATCTATTTCCGTACCTCCTTATTTTTATACTTTCGTGGATTCTCATTTCTTTGTGTGTAAAGTTTGTTATATTACGTTGAGGATGTTAATGTGATTTGTTTCCTTTTCGCCGAAATATGCTTTCATTGTTATTGGCAGTTTCTTCGTTTGATATCTTACCATTCTTTTGCTTCTTTGTTGTTGTAATTTTGTTGATTAGTTCGGTGAGTTGTTTAGCATCATTAGAATATTAACCCACGAATGTTTCTGGTTGTTGTTGCCCTGTTGTATTTTAATCTCCAACGCGATCCGCCACAATGAACAGTCCTTGGTGTTGTTCTACATATAATAACCTTCATTGTCAGGAGGGTCGGGAAATCCAATAGCTATGATGTCTGTAGAACAAAGGAAAACGTACCTGCCAATTCTCCGTAAACCTTGAGGTCACCTTTTCGGCAACCACAATACTAATATGGCGTATAAAAATTTATATATGTAGTTAAACTCAGAACAAAGGAAAAGTGGAATATTTATATAGAAACGTGGGTTTATCCTGTATTGAACACATTTCTCCAGTAAAATCAATGGAGCTTTAGTGTCGATCGGGGCTCGTGGCTCGTTCTCTAAAGTCACGTTGCGCGGCGCTCGGTGGTTTAGGTCCAACGTGACGCTCGAATACAGCCTGTCAACAGCGCACACATGTGGAAACTCATTTATCATCAGCACATGCATTAACACGAGATGTTCTGTGTTTATCTCTGTTTCAAGTTTTAAAAGCTTTGCTGAAATTGTTTCTGATAAGTGGCTTGTTATTTTCACATAGAGCTTGAATCTGTCTGGCATTTTAAAGCTCTTTTCAAATGATTGAGTAAACGAACCGGAGGTAGGAACCAATTTTCCGCATCAAAAGTAAAATCTTAGTCTTCTTATTGGGAGACAAGTCAAAAGAAGTCTCGTTAGAAGTAAAACACGAGCAATCAATAATGTAGTGTTCGCCTTCAATCTTCGAGCCCATATAACACAATAATAAATCATTTAACTAGCTGGTTTCGTTTCAATAACGTTCGGTTGACAATGTAAACGTAGTTAATCATCGGCGAGCCGCAGACCCGCAGTTCAATAAGGACAAGTCGACGACCGCTCGGACACATCTCGACTATGAATAAATAATCCCTCTTTTGAAATGAAATTATATTAACCATCTCGGCGCAGAATGCCAGAATTACACCTGTGACCTAAGTTAATTCGTTCTCTCATTATTCATTAATGTAAACGATAAGTTAAGTGGTAGTGTACAATGTTGTGGAGTACAATAGGAGCTCGGTACAAATACAATGTAGTATTGCGGAGCGTCTAGACGGCCTCATTACAACCCGCCGCCCATCTCCGGCGCGCGCCCCATCCCACCCCACAAATATTTAATGAAAATATGCCTTTTTAATCATACGAATACACACATTTCTACTAAACCACAAAATAAAACCAACATTTATCTGTTAACAAACGCTTCAATATCCATAAATCTGGTAAACAGATTATCCCCCGTTGATCCTCGTTGCGTAACGTGGGAATGATATGGAAACTCGTTCCAAGTTCAGAAGAATTGTTCGTAGTTTGGGAGGCCTATCATCTTACAGTTATATGTAGATAAATTAGGCGCGACTACCAGATAATGTCGTTGCCTCGATTTGGGTCGATGACTTGTCATAGTAACACAATTTAGGACGTTATTCACTGGGATCCAGTCAAGCCAGGTGGTACATATTTGTATGTCGGCTATTGCCTGTGCCTACCCCATCTTGTACTAATGTAAGTAATAAAACGCCGACCCCTCTGAGCGCGTCCTTTTTGTACTTATTTTGCACCCTTCTTGTGAACTCTAGGCCGTTGACTCCCCGAATATTTTTCTTTATCGTGTCGTAAAATCTCTGAGTATCTACTATTGTTGTTACCTGTAATGAAGGAATCATTACAGGTAACAACAATAGTAATACTTTTACTTCATAGAAATACTTAGAATTTATGGAATGAAAATCTGATTTACTGATTAATAATTTTGTTATTTGTCTGAGTACTTAGTTGATTGTTGCTGTACTCAGTTGTTGCTTGTGTAATTCTGATGTTTCGGCCAATATACCACACAATATATGTGATTGTGCCTTATGATTAAAGGTACAATCACATTTATATTCTTTTGGTACAAATCAAATAATATGCAAGATAGCAATAAAGAGAAAAAATGTCTTTCTATTATGTTGACGACGTGCTGGTATTTTCCTTAGTGTGAATGCCAAATTGAAGATATGTGCGTGCGTCATCTTTCCTCGAGGAAATGATCGCTGTTTCTTCAGTAATTTCAAGGTAGACGAAACATCCGAGAATGCAAACTGCATAATTATTTCCACTATCCTTAATAAGATTAATATCTATATTGAGACCAATTCGATTGTGTTTCGTTCTCGGTATTGACACACCAATTTATATCATTACATGTCAAGGGCGGAATTTCGAAAGATATCGAGTTATTTCGTAATTATTTGTCGTTCTAGATTGCCAAAGGAGATAAATGTCCCGATAGGCGTTAATTCTATTTCCTCGTTCTGTTTTTGTGACCTTGTCTAGCCGAAAAACTTTGATTGGCAAACAGATGCATCAATGGAATGGATGATATTAATTGACATTCACACCAATTCATCTCGCAACCATATCTCATCAAAATTCGTCCCCATTTTCATAACTCCCACCATACTTAAGTGAGGTTGACTTCTCCCAAGAATAGATAGCCAAAATTAAAAATAGCCAAACTTATTCAGAGGCATGGCTCACTCGTGGTTACTTCATGTAACCGGCCCCTGAAGTACGTCCTTTCGTCCGGGCGGGCGCGGGCGGCGCCGGCCGCCCCACAGCAGTCGCGGGGCGTTGACTCCGCAATACCACCCGTACCACCGCACGTACGGAATTTATGATAGTCACAGATACGAATAACACGTGGTGAAATTCACTTGTTCACCTTAATGGGAAGATTTATATGACGAGGTGCGAGGCGTTCTAGATTGTTAATTCCGTGCGATGATGTGCTATCGGAAGGAGTGTGCGAGACGGATCGACTTGTTGCTTCGAGCAATTTAGATTTGGTGTCGAAAGATAGTATATATCTTAGCTACGTTTATACAGCTTTAAGCTCCTTTGCACTGAATTGTTATTTAAAAGGTATGATAATAATAATAATAATAATAACAAGTCAACGTTCCGATATTTTAATATTTTTAGTTAAATACATTTTTAGAAGCAGTTTTTATACCTACAACCATAAACCGAATATTCCAACCAATTTTCCTTTTAAAAAAATAATATGAACAATATGAATGCAATAAATTCTCACCAAAAACTGCCGAACCGGAGGTGACATCTGTCATGTTGCCTCCGGTAAAACACAAAAACTAACTTAATATCAGAATGAAATGTTGACAAGATCAGCCGCAAGACGTGCACGCCCACCACCACCGGACTCTTCGCTCAGCTCCGCCTCGCCGCCGCCGGTACCCAGCCCCACTGTGAGCGCTGTGACGACACCGGCCGTGGTAGTTGCGTCGAGCTCGAGCGACGAGTATTTCTCTCCGCCCACGACGCCACCACCTGCTCGTCGACGGGGAGGACGCCGGCCGCCGGACGGCTTAGGACCTCGAGGCCCACTGGCCTCTGATAGGGTCCCAGCTCCCGGCGGAAGTGTGCAGCGCATGAGATGGACACGATCCATCAATGAAAATGTCATGCGCTCATACTATGGGGCTACAGAGGGGGGAAACAATCTGACCGCGTACCGTGTTCGGATGCTCTCTCTTTTTCAGGTGCTTGAGCCAGCTGTCAACGTTTCGGCACAACGACTATCGGATCAGGTGCGGGTTATTCAACGTAATCATATGTTAGATGACACTGTACTTGATCGCCTGCGAAGTGAAATGCAGAGTAGCCATGTCATCGCCCACCAGTCGCAGACTACTGCAGTACTTCCGCAGTCTAACACTGGCCATGTTGACGAGGGGAGTAATGACAGGGCTACAAATGTAAGTATCCAGTGCAATGAGGAATTGAGGAATGCTTTGGAGGGTGCGATTCGGGAATATCGGTTCATGTCGCCCGAACTCAGACCACGTTTACCTCGTTTGCCCATGCATAACAAAAATAGGGCGCTGGTGGCCGTCCTGGATTCGCAGTTGTCAAGTCATTTTGATGACTGCGAAGACCTCACCGATACTCATTCTATTCTGTACTGTGCGGCTGTAGCGGCATGTCGTGTAGCTCACGTCAAATTTGTCAGTGACTCTAGAGCTACACGACCGAATCCAGCCATACCAGCTTGGCAGTGCAGAAGTGAGCGCCGTATTGGTGGGGCCAGAGCGCTCATCGGCAAACTAATCTGCTTCAGGGAGGGCAATACTCGCCCTAGAGTGATGCGCTTTGTGAGGCGGGCGTTCTCGGGGACTGATATTAGTTCTCGAGATTATTTGTCCCGCGTCACAGAGCGTATCGACTTCCTGAAGCAGAAGATCTGTGCATGGGCGAACCGTATTCGTCGGTACAGGCGGAGAGTGGAGCGGTACACTCAGAATCGCACATTCCAGAACGATGAAAGGTGGGTTTATAGGGCTTGGGAGCGACCGGACCAATGTGTGACTGACACGCACCTACCGGATGATGACGCCATGTGTTCGTTCTGGCGAAACATCTGGTCGGTGCCTGTCAGTCACACCGAAGGTGATTGGACTGGGAAGATCGAGCGAGCGTGCGATCTAATACCAGAAATGGGGGCACTTATCATCAGCCCCCAAGATGTGGCTCGTGCAGTCCGTCCGTTGCCTAACTGGAAATCTCCAGGGCCGGACGGGCTGCACAACTTTTGGATAAAGTGGTTCCAAAGGTCGCACGCCCCCTTGGCATCTCAGTTCCAGACTGCTTTGGAGTCTGGTTCGCTACCCCAATTCCTAACGACAGGAGTTACCCACCTGCTCCATAAATCAGGTAGCACCGCGGAACCCAAAAATTATAGGCCGATCACGTGTTTACCGACGGTCTATAAAGTTCTTACATCCATTTTGAGAGCTAAAATTAACAACCACATAGACAACAACTCCATTATGTCTGCCTCTCAAAATGGATGTAAGAATGGGTCCCGCGGTACTAAGGAGCTACTCCTCATTGATATGGCCATTAGCCAACAGGTTCGTCGTTCCCGAAAGGATCTGTCGACATGTTGGATAGATTATAAGAAGGCCTATGACTCGGTGCCGCATACATGGCTCATGAGGGTTCTGGATTTGTATAAAGTAGATGCAACTCTGCGAACCTTCCTGAGGTCGTGTATGGGGCAATGGAGGACGGTCCTTCGCTATCCAGGATGTCGAAATATTCAGAGGAATAGCGAACCGATAAGGATCGAGCGAGGCATATTTCAGGGCGATAGTTTGAGCCCGCTTTGGTTCTGCTTAGCCTTGAATCCTCTAAGCACACTGCTGGAGGATTCAGGTCTAGGCTATCGGCTGAGGAGAGGTGGCCAGGTTATATCTCACCTCCTCTACATGGATGACCTTAAACTCTTTGCCCCCAACAATTTGCAACTGATGGAGCTACTGAAAATTACTGAAACTTTCAGTAGCGCCATCAGGATGGAATTTGGTGTGGACAAATGTGCGGTCATGCATGTAAAGCGAGGAGAGATTGTGGAATCCGTGGGAACCCAACTCTCGGATTCCGCAAACCTTAGAGCCCTCTCCGCATCCGAAACCTATAAGTATTTGGGTATGTCGGAAGCGTTAGGCATCAATGTAACTGACATGAAGCAATCGCTGAAGGAGCGCTTCTTTGGCCGCCTGAAAAAAGTACTTAATAGTCTTCTATCAGGCGGAAACAAGGTGCGTGCCTTCAACAGTTGGGTCATGCCGGTTTTGATGTACTCTTTCGGCATACTCAAATGGACTCAAACCGAACTAGACGCCCTGGATAGGAGGGTCCGGACGCTGCTGACTGCAAATCGAATGCATCACCCACGGTCATCGGTAATGAGGCTGTATATCCCGCGAAAGTGTGGAGGTCGAGGCTTTTTAAACGCTAAGACCCTCCACAATCGCGAGATATGCAGTCTCAGGGAATATTTCCTAGAAACCGACGTGGGGATGCATCGAGATGTAGTCGCGGTGGACAAGGGCCTCACCCCACTCTCCTTGGCTAAAGAGAACTGGTGCAAGCCGGTAGTGCTTGACACCAATAATCGCATGGAAGTATGGCAGAGTAAGGAGCTTCACGGACGCTTTTACCGGGCCCTACATGGACCCGATGTAGATCTACCAGCGTCTGTAGCCTGGCTGCGTTTCGGTGACCTCTTTGGAGAAACCGAAGGTTTTGTCTGTGCAATTATGGACGAAGTTATGATGACGAACAATTACCGGAGATTTATTGTGAAAGACGGCACGGTTGACATCTGTCGGGCATGCCACCGGCCGGGAGAATCAATCAGGCATATTATCTCCGGGTGTTCTCGTCTAGCTAACGGAGAGTACTTGCATAGACACAACCTTGTAGCCAGGATAATCCATCAGCAACTTGCTCTGAAATACAGCCTTGTCGAATCTGAGGTGCCGTACTACAGGTATGTGCCCGACCCAGTTCTCGAAAATGGAAATATCACATTGTACTGGGATCGATCCATCATCACTGACAGGACTATTGTTGCCAATAAGCCTGATATAGTGGTGGTGGATCGATCAGAGCGGCGCGCAATGATTGTTGACATAACCGTCCCGCATGATGAGAACCTCGTGAAAGCCGAGAAAGATAAACAAATCAAGTATCTTGACTTGGCTCGCGAGGTTGTCGACATGTGGGATGTGGACTCAGCGATCATTGTGCCGATAGTCGTGACAGCCAATGGCTTAATAGCCAAAAGCCTCGACCAACACCTGAGGAGGCTCTCGTTGGGCAGCTGGATCAAGGGCTTGATTCAGAAAGCGGTACTTCTGGACACGGCTCGCATTGTCAGGAAGTTCCTCTCTCTGGAGCCCTGACCGCCGGTAGCTTGGACCCTGTTCCCGATACCGGTGGGCTACTACTTTTTATATTTTTAAATGTTTTTTTATCCTTTTGTTTATAAAAATATTTAAAAATGTATTTTGTAAGTATTTAAATGAAATAAAGGAGATAATAATAATAATAATATCCCTGGACATTTCACACAGCGCCATCTAGTCCCAAGCTAAGCAACCTAATGCTTGTGTTATGGTAACAAGATGGCTGATAAACTACTTATATACATTTTTTTTTACGAAATGATACGGCAATAATTTAAACGTTGTTTATCTAATGACGTCCCTACTTCCTACTCTGCATATAAGAATTTAATCAAAAATATCCAATAGTATAGTCACTATTGCCGGTACAAACTAAATAGTAGTGATGGGCTGATTGATAGGCAAAACCCATAGTCAGCCCGAGTATAATAATCATTTTATTTCAGACAACTATGAGATCCATAAATTGTTAGTAAAACAGTTTTGCACTTAAAATACTATTGTTAGTAACTTAAAACTAAAAACGAAATGAAAGCGAAGAACAGAAACTAAGTAACAAGTCTTCGCACAAATTGCCTTATTATGGCGGAGGAGGTATCAGTTGAGACAGCCCTCAGGATGCTATTGCGACTGCCTCTTATTCTGCTCAGGAGTGAGGCCGTTTTGTTGCGGATGATGGCATGAAACCCATCGGTATGGGTTACCGCGAACAGTTCTGAGACACTGCAAAAACGAGGCAGTCGCAACAGCATCCTAAAAACATTATTATACTGGACGCGCAGAACATCCAGCGACCTTTTCGAGTAGTTGACCCAAAGACTACCGGTGTAAAAACTCTGACAATAGGCCTATCAATCAAGGCAAAACCCGTAGTTTGTTTGAAAAATATATATTATTCAAATCAATGAATGTGACGACACGGTTGGCGCAGTGGCTGAGCGATCGACTGCTGCGCTGCGTGTCGTGGGTTCGATTCCCGCACGGAACAAATATTTGTATTGCCTATTTGTATTGTAGTTGTTCCGGGTCTGGCTGTTTGTATATGTGAGTTTAAATGTTTGTTTCGCACCCACGATACAGGAGTAATTCCCAGTTTGGGGCAACGTTCAAATTCAATGAATGTGACGACACGGTTGGCGCTGTGGCTGAGCGATCGACTGCTGCGCTGCGTGTCGTGGGTTTGATTCCCGCACGGAACAAATATTTGTATTGCCTATTTGTATTGTAGTTGTTCCGGGTCTGGCTGTTTGTGTATGTGAGTTTAAATGTTTGTTTCGCACCCACGATATAGGTAATTCCCAGTTTGGGGAAACATTTTTTTTTTTTAAGAAAAATAAAAAAAATGTAATTTGTTGTTCAAACTTTGTGAGAGTTTCAAATATTCTTAAGCATTAGTATTGCCAGTATTTTTATTTACTGTCGTATATATTGTCTCCACATTGTATATTGAGTGCAGAGCTCGAAATTAGAAGCGATATCGGCAATAATAAACCGAAACTAAAATTACGCTTCCATTACTTCCATAGAGTTCTTTATAGAATTCTTACTTTACATTTGCAGTCGCAACACATATGTACTATGTATTTCCGTAGTTGTCAGTATGATTGTTTTTATGCGCCTATTGACCTACATCTCACTCCATCTGTGAACATCGTACGAAACGAGAGAGTAAACAGTTTTATAAATTTAAACACAGACGTATTAGCCATTCGTACATATTTGGAGTTCGTGATATCGGTACCGAACGTGTTTGGAAAATGTTGACTTCTACGTTTGAGAACACATCCTATTACCATTTCTTAAATTTCGTAACCAAATATCAAAAATTTTCAATTAAAACTTCGTCAATGTTTGCCCAAAGCCTTACACATCCAAGTTACTATATCAATTTTATGTTCAAGTGTATAATGGAAGAACATGACGACCTTTTTATGTCTGTTAATAACAGACGCAACGTTGTAGTTAACGATCATATCAAGACCATCGATGTTATCAACAATATGAAGCACTTTATTGATACCCTGAGCCCTGATCCTGGAGGGTTAACGTTAGAATTCTTACTCGAAAAAGGTCATTTTAGGAAGAAAGCGTAACATACGCTTACTGAATTCCAAAGACCTTTATCGGAGATTATATTAGATCCGAAATCGAATCATTCCTTACAAAGACATACACGAGTGAAATGTGGAAACGTACAGCTAAAATAAAGATTAGTCTTCGACGGTACACTCTAGGATTATGTGAATACAATACATAAATAAAAGGGACGTAAAAGGTACTTTAGTAAATAGCCGTGCGGAAAATACCCCAGTGAAACAGGCCCCGTAAATGATTTGCCGTTTCAATCAAATCTCTGCACATTCAACGGCAAACTCGAATACGTTTATTCCATTTCGAACTCTGTTCCCATTGTGTTAAAAACTATATGGATTTAGTTTTTTTATACCGGTGTGCTTTGAAATTGAATCAGATGCTCAGATTATTTTGATGTGAACTCGTTTGTGAAGATCGAACAATTTGTGTGGTCAGTTGTGGCAGAGCTTCCCGAAGCTGTTGATATTATTTTTTTTAGATACTAGATAACTCCCTACAACTTCTGGATACACTCATTGCTAGATATTGTTCTCTTTATAGATATGTATGTATAGTTAGTAAACATTTAAAAATTGCATTAATGTTTCTTACATATATGACGTCTATGTAGCGTTGTAGAAATTAACAACTTTCAGTATTGAAATTGCTCTCTTCCTCTTCCGACCTTGTCCCAAATGTTCACCCTCTTTTGATTATTGCATCTAATCAAAATTCCCCTTTCCAAAACTCGCAATAATATTTAAATCAACAGTCTAGAGTCCGATTATTAAATAAAGCTTAAACAATCATTGTGAGCGGTTCCGGCAGACCCATTTCGTGGAGCGATTTAATTAATCATATTCTTGTTATAGTAACAAAACTGGCGTTATCAATTTGCCGTTCCGATTTTCAATCAATAAATCATCGCAACGAAATTGGTTTGATATATTTCAGGCTGTATTTATTGAGCCGCATTCAGTGAATTCCATTCCTACCAAATTTTGTATATCCAAAAATATTTGTAAATATACGACGAGACAGAAGGAATTATGGACCAACAATTTGCCATCAGTTTCTGCATAATAGCAGTTTTGAAATTCATCACGTGCCATCCCATAAGTCTTGAAAGCACTTAGCGGGTAGGGGCTGAACCCTATAATAAAACCATAAAAACCTGCTCTGCCGAAACGCTCAATAACGGGAGATTATGGCAGAAATAGTGGTATTATTTGCATGTATCCCCAATAAGCGTGCGCTGTGAATCACGTTGGTCGACAGTGAGCCGGTTTATTTAGGCCGAGACGACACATGCCGGCCACACGGCCGCGGCCTCGCGATGATACATACGCTATTTACGATTGTATTACCATTTATAAGCTTACCAGTTCTCTTTCTATACGATGCAGTGCTTTTGCTTCTTTTTTACTTTTGGCATCACTTGAAGTATGGGCATTCAATACAAAGGGCACGTGTCAGAGCGTGAGTTAATACAGCGTCAAGCTTTTCTTAAACCGACTCTTATGATTCTTAAGTGTTTAACTTGGGTAAGCAAAATAATGCTCCTGAAGTATTGGTCAAGTTTGCAAAAAGTTTAACAGCAGTGACAGCTATCATCTTTAAATACTTTGTTGAAGAAGTCGAAGAACTCAAAACGAAACCTAAGATCATTAATTACAATGATGTTGTGTTTTTTGGAAAGAATAATATAAACAACAATTTAAATAAGTCACTGACAGAATCCGTTGCTAACGATAAAGATGAAATCAGCTACAAAATGACAGATGGAGTTGAGTATAAGGTAAACAACGTTTTAAGCGATGTATCACACGATGAACTTACAACCTAAGCACAATACAACAAGAGAGATTGGAACAGACTTTTTGTTATAAAAATTTAATAACACCTATTTGGGATGACGATGATGACATCATTGACAGCTTAGATGTAATTAATAACAATTAATATGTATTTGGATTCCAAAGAATATTTCCTTTTAAGACAAAACTTGATTTAAAAGTTGAAATTGATGAAGCGACTCTATTTTATATTGATTTAAGGTTTTGATGAATGCTGATATTTGAAGCACATTTGCAAAGTTAAATTCAATTCAATTAAGGCTTCATGTTACTATACAAACCTGGCACTGTAGTTGGAGAGACAGATGCCTAGACATTTTCAAGGCTGGGAAACTAGGTTATAGAACGAGGTCAAAAATTTGGCGTGTTAGTAAATGTGAGGGAATCGGTTTAAACCTTTAAAGCAAACTGAGCTTTGTCAACTGTTTTATTGGCCTTGCTTGTTGATATCTCTGCTATCTTATCGTTCCTTGGCACTAAAATATACGTATCGCAGACTGAAATACTACCATCTACACTTAAACTTCCTAAACTTATTAATTCTCGGTAATATCTATTCCCATTTTCATTGTCAACTTTCTTTTGCAGACCAAATAGATCTTTCACTTACTTTATTATCTTTCTAACTTGATCATTCTGGAGATTTATTTTAATTTCCTTGAAAAAGGATGCTGTTAATTTATAAAAGGACGTCTTTGCCTTGTTCTGTAATATCTTAATCGTTTCTAACGACACCCACTTAATGAACTTGACCCACATTGTAAGCGGAGTTCTTTTGACCCACATACTTACTGATGACGATATTGAAGACTGTAGAATTAATAGTTTTTTTTTGTCTGACAGGTGACAGGCAGGCAGGATCGCGTAAGCCAGCAGATCCAGACCAAGCTTGGCGACTACCACCTCGCGCAGTGGTTCATCGATGACCCCAGCAAATCCATCGGGATCTGTGCTGAACCACCAAGTCCTGCACCATGTGAGTACTGTTTTAAGGCACTTGTGCAACATGCAATCTAATTAATGCTGTATTGCAATAAAAATTGTGAGTCTGGACAGCTTAATTGCATTGCCGGCGGCACGTGATGCACCATGTTCCATTGCGTACTTTAATAATGTTACCGTGTAGCGCATACATGAATTGTTTATGAATCTACCTGTCGTAGTACTCTTCTAAATTCTGGCCTTCCTATTATAGTCACCCATTATTTGTGAATTTATAGTTTGCCTCATGTGAGTTGTTGACTCGTCAATACAGAGCAGCTGAAATGGATAGAGCAAAAATATTCACTGCATTACCATCTCGCGCAAGTCGGAAAGTCAATCCGGGTCATAGTTGTATACGTTCTGTATACGTTTGTAGCTAGACTAGACGCTGGCAACCTGCCACTACATTGTTATCAACTCCTAAGCTCCTATGTTTATTAAACCTGGTTTCATAGTCCTTTGGTACCATTTCAACTGTGTTGACTGTTAACCCGTAGGAGATGAGAATCGGGATATTACCTATGTATGTAGGTAAAGGATTCTGATTAAGTCCAATCGTAATTTGGTTACGGGCCTGTCTCATGTGTTGATAGGAGTAGAGTACCGAACGCATACTGATTGAGCGCTTGTTTGATATCATCGGTTACTTTGAACTAGACTGCAGGTTGAACGTTATATGCTGGAATAAAATTGTAGGGGTTTAAGTTAGTTTTGGAAACCAAAGAAGAAAGGTATTGATTTCTAATTTTCTCTTTGAATTGAAGCTATAGTCTACCGTAGATTTTAATTTACGTTACGAAGGGGGGCAATTCTGCTAATTTTAAGAGCGTTCACAGTCTGAGGGGCAATTCTCGTAATTTTAAAAACGTTCACAGTTTGATCTGTCTCAATCTGTCAAAAAATCCTCTAATTTCCATATATATGTTCACAGGTTTTTGACATTTGTTTGTCGCCGAGATGAGACTGCGACTAGATTTTGAACGTTTTAAATGACGAGAATTGGCCTTCTGATCTCAGTCTCAATCTGTCAAAAATACGTCTGATTTCCAGTATTTTCCAGCATTTATAGTATTTTTGAATTAAAATGAAGCAATGTAGATGTAGTTCTCAAGGAGTTCATACAATATATTTATGTCAAGACCGTGCTAAGAAAAGTATTTTCACCATAAACTTTATAAAACAAATGCTTGCAATGAATTTCGTTCAAAGTTACTTTGAAGAAATTAATCAGGACTTCATACGTAGCTTAGTCCACTTCTGAAAGTCCTTGGAAAAGGTAGTTTGCGTTTCAAGTACCCCAACTCGTTATTACTTAATAACTTTGAAAGATTTAACATTGCCAACCTAGTTTTAATAAATTGCTAGAGTGGTGGAGGCTCTTTTAATCGGATGATGAGCATGAATCATGATTAAGGACTTTCCTTAAGTTTGATCCTCAGGTCGGACTAAGGTTTTTGTTTTGATATTTTCAGATACAGTCCTAATATTGATATTTTCACTGATAACATGATGCAATACCATATTATAACACACAACAACAACAACATAATATTGCATTGGTTTTTGATTGGACCTCTCTCATCGATGAATTTAGGCAGCTCCCTAAATCTTTGACATACTTACAATTTTAAACGAACTTAAACCAACGGACTATTCCATCAAAATTCCCTTGACCAAATCGTTGGAGTATTCGTGACGCAGGCCATACCGTTTGATCACAGCTCGTTGCCGTACCTCCGGAAAAGCCTTCAGATCTCCGCAAATCATTGGCGTGGAAATTCCATTTAATTCTGTATAGATTTCGTCTTGGCCCCGATCCGGTGACGTTTCTATTGAATGAAAATATTTTGTACCTACCTTTATTTCGTGCATAATGGGATTATCATGGTTGTGAACTCGAGGAGGTTTAGAAGTTACAGTTTGTTGTATAGATTTGAGAGTGTCATTACATTCTTCCGTATATTTAGGACAAAGTAAACATACACTTAGGGTTTGGTCGCCCAGTCGTAGGTTCAAACCCTGACAATGTTACTTTGTGTAAAATATTTCTTCACAACTGCGAAGGAAAACGTCATAAGGAAACCGGCATGTCCTAGATCCAAAAATTAGAGCACATGTGACATCTACCAACCCGCAGTGCGCCCCCGTGGTGGATTACGACCCAGGCCCTCTCACCGAGAGGAGGTCTGTGTCCCAGCAGTGGGAACATTATAGGTGCTATTTTCAAAACAGGAGAAAGCGCGAACGATACTCCCGTTAGTAACTACGAGTAACAAAACCGTATCAAAACATTTACAATATGTAGAACGTTGCACGGCCACTTCCACTTTGATTTCGAATATGTACAACAAATATTGTATAATATCCGGTAAATTAACATTACGTAACTACGAAATTGTAATCATATTAACATTAATCGCAATATTGATTCACCCAGAGTCGGTCAAGTTACCAAACAATAAGCAAAACACACTCCTTATGAACGCAGCAAAAAGTTTTTATTCCTCTCAAGATTATACCCAGTTGGGATAATTTCGGGGGTGGACATTACCATAACAAAAGACGATAAAGTTATTTGATACGCGGTTCGTTTTTCTCCCTACTTTACAGAATCTACTATTTTTCAGGTGAACCTGAGTGGATATCCGATATTTTGTTTTCTTTTCAAACGGATTATGTTTGAGTAACAGCTAATTTGGGCCAATTTGTATACCAGCTATTCTATTCTGTAAAAATCTCACCATGAAAACTTAGGTGAAGTGAGCTGTCATTTCACATGATGCTAGGGATTGACACTTGACAGAGCTCACTTCACCTAAGTTTTCACGGTGAGATTGTTACAGAATAACACCGCTGTTCGTTCATGCATGGCTCATGTACTTTTTGGGACGTCATTTCTCTGTAAACAATATAATCACGACAAAGCCGAAGATAATATGATGGAATAAACAACATCTTTATAAAACTTTTTTACAAAAAAAAAAAACCAACCGACTAGCAAAAATAACACTACAAACTGAAAAATAACTTTAATTTCGGAAGTCGGTGTCGTTGGTTCCCGCATTTTCGTTTTTTGACAACAATAAACACCCTCTTCCTTTTTTTGAAGTCGGTTAAAAAACGAATTTTCCTTATAAAACACAAAGAATACAACTTACTTTAAAATTGTTTACGTGAGTTTGTTAATCAAGCGTGACACAACATCCTTGATACGTCCATTAAATAAATTGTGAAAATTACCAACCATTATGAAATTAATTTCATAATTTCTATTAGTGCGGTGGTGAGGCGAGAAAATTGTAAGATTGCACGGTACGGTACAAAATGGTGGAGTGTTATAAATATTATAATGCTTTGTTTGTGATCGACGGTTTCCGGAGTCGGCTGGCTGATAATAAATGATTCAGCGGTGTCCACGGGTTTCGGACGCGGGATCACGGCCGGCCGGTCACTCTGTCACGCTGACGTCAGAGCGCTGCCGTGACAGCGTGACGCGTCGCCCGTCACGGCACTGGTGACGTGACGAAAAATTTGCAAATGCATTCACACGCCCTCTATGAGCTAACTGTGCATTGTGGTCTATTGAGCGATGAACGCTGTCAAGTTTAAAGCTTTATACAGCGTGATGTTTTAACGCTTTGCTGATGGAGATGCAAGCATGCGTAACTTGTCGGTTTTAAGTTTTTAACCTTTTAACAGTATTTGTTGTTCTCTTCGCTTTATCGACTCCTTTATATAAAGTATTGTTGGAGTTTTTGTGTGCAAATTGGTGTGAAATTAGATTTAATGATTAAATCAAACACGAGTAGTAATTTAGCGTGGATCATTATTGTGGTATTATGTTTAACTGCGTACGTCGGTAAACAAGGAAATATACGTAGAAATACCATATGAAATAAACCTTTTATGACTGAGTAACTAATATCATTACTTACACACTTCGTGAACAATTTTATTCAAAACTCCGGGATTTATCCGAAAGAATGAACCGCTATAAAACGTCACCCCCATAAAAAGAAGTTATATATAATAATGATATTCCTCCAGAAGAAAATAATTGTAAGACATCGCATAAAGCGGAGCCAACTATCGTCGCGTTTTACGATCAGTCGGAGACTGCTCGGTGGAGTCGGTAGCTCTTAATTAAACCGGTTAGAACAATGTACCTAACCTTATTCCAGACCTTTGATGTCCTATAAATTATACATGCAAAACACATACGCCAAACAGATTGCGGGAAAGTTCAGAGATAAATATGTAGCAAGATTACTTGTGAACTCTCCTACATACGTGTTATATTTATGCGAGAAACCCCATTCTGCAACTGCACATTATAGACGTTACTGCCTTACTTGCATGCGACGACTGCATTGTGAAAGTCACTCTCCATTGCGACTAGCTCCTTAACTATGTGCCTGTTTAAAACGCGCTCTCATGCAACGTGATTAGTTACCGACTTAATGTCATTTTATGTCACGCGAGACAAATTAAACGTTAAAATGTATAAGCGATTGTGGAAATCAATGAATTGACTCGCGCGTTTGTGTTCGTAATGAAGAATGACCCAGTTTTTGCGCGGCCGGCGGAACCGGTCGCAGTAGCGTAAAGCAGAGTAAACAGGCGGTTGATAAATGATTCAAAAATCGCGAGCGACGCCCGTGTCGCGTGACAAACATTCGTGTCGTGTGACGCGACGCGTTCGTTGTCGCCCGCAGACGCGACATCGCGCCGCTCCCCCGCGCACTCCGTCTAATGACTGAAACAAAGCACTTGTTTGTCATGAACGCCTTTCACTATTTCCTCTGGGAAAGTTCCAAACAATTATCTAATATCCTAATTCTATTATTTACTCAACCCGCCTCTGCAGCGTCTGTAGTATTCTTCCAATGACTAAGAAAAAACACGGTGCATGCAATAATTAGCGTATAATAACAAACACACGCCTTACCGTATAATTTACAGCTTAGAATATATATTTTGTATTTTACGATATTCGCTTTAAAAAACTAGTTGAATGATCACTTTATTGCCACGAAAGCGCCGCAGGTTGCATGGGAATTTTAATTAAAAACTCTTATATTCAGGTTGAGTAATATGATCGATGACGTCACCCGTGCTTTCTGCATGCAATACGTGTGTAAACAATTAATGTCCGAAGAACAATGAGCAAAGTCATTAAAACATAATTCCCATTGTAACGCTACAGTCAAACCGTAACTAACTCGGCCGGCCGCCTTATCACGTAAACCGATGGTTTATTGGCTTGAACACTTTGTCACGCGACAAGCCTTATTTGTACCTAGTGACGTATAATAATGTCATCCAGCAGTTTTTGTTAACCGCGCCCTGATATCGACAAACAGTGTCGAAACATGCTCGTGTAGTCGTGTAGCTCGTAGAAGTCTGTTCGGTGTAAGAAAACACATTTTACTGATGCATGCGTCTCATAACTTACGGACGACGACGTACTGAACCGCCGAGTTAGCTATTGCTTGACTTTCCACTGAGTTATTGAGTTGCAGGCGTGTATCGCTTGGATTTCTTATTCTAAGAATATTCTACAGATTATTGAGGTCGACTAGATTTACATTGAATACGCCGTATAAAATCCTAAATCAAATTGGCGTGTAGAATGCTTCGGATTTTATATGGATCGTAATCACAGAGAATAAAAATGCTGGCTCAGATTTTACAAGATAGGAATTTGAGATAGTCGTGTAACTAAAAATTCCTATATTGAAGAGACAGAGGAAATGGAATAAAAGTTCTACGAAGCAAAATAGAGCTGTTCTCATCCCGGGAGGTAGAGTATTCCACGTAAAGGGTAATTTGCTGGAGCCATTATATACCCGTGATTATATTGACATTGCATTGACATACACGTCCAATCGCACGCTCTCGTTGCTGTTGCCCAGCAACAAGAGCGTGCGATTGGACGTGCATTGGTTTAATTCCGTTAACGACTTATCTCGTCACAACATGTTCTGTGTCCATTACATTCCGATGGTGATTTGATGTGCGGCCATGATAAATGATGGGCATCGGTCAGTGTTGACAACCGCGGACGGTACGTACGCCCCGGCGACGCATGCTCGCAAATTGACTCGTCACTGCATTATTGTGACCCTAATATCCTGCTGTGCACTGCACAGCAGTCTCCTCAGCTTATGGAAATGTAGTCAGGTTCAGATGAAGATGTATTATGAGCGGTCGCTTCACGATGAAACGCTCATTTTCGACGTCGACGCTTCGGAGGTGTTAAATACGTGTTCGGCTTTGCTAAAAGGACAAAGGTTATGAATAAATCTGAGGCTCTAACCAGGTGTTATACCATCTTCATAACACCTGATTAGAGTCTTTATGGTCATGGTCGAACGAATCTTAACACTGACGTCACGGGCTAGTTCACAAGATCTTCAATATAGGAGAAACATGAAAGAGATTAAAAAAACTGACGAGACACAACATAGAAAGACATCTATTCAAAGACTAATCCTTCCTAAGAAGGATACAACGTTCCAAACGGTAATTCAATAACCTTTAAAGTTCTCATAATTATTGCAGTAGACTTCACGAACATTTTGAAGCCGTAATTTATTAAAGTTGAAAGGCTTTCGGTATCTCGGCGAAAATAACGCTAAAAGACTCTTCTAAATATTGGGTTATGATCGCATTATCGTGAAAGAGGTCTGTAAACGAGCTAGGAAAACTCACGAACTGATAAATAAGAGGTAGGTCAGCTCCGGGATATAAAAAAGTCGTTATATATAGATCGTTTGCCTCAGTTTCGCGTTTATGTGATGTACATGTAATGTGAATGTAATTGAGTAAGCTCTCAGAATATCTTGATCAAGAAAAATATCTCAATCATTCGTTGGATGTATGAAATCTGTTTTCGTAGTTGCAAAGAGCGTAATGAGAAATCAAAATCAATTGAATTTATTAAGGGACATTTGTTTTTATAAAGGTGAACATTCTCAGGGGTATCGATAAAGCTCCGATGTATGTCGGCGACAAGGTGAGCCGTGTGACACTTCCGGTTTTTTTTATTTGAAAGGACGTTTCCTTTGACATATCAACCAGTCCCAGCCCCTTATACCCTGAGGGTTCCAGAGTTTCGCCCATTATAATAACCATAAAATTCTATTCTATAAACATCTGACCTGCTGTTTGTAACCCTCTGTGGTAATGTAAATTGTAACAAGCTCTACAAGTTACAAATGAAGGACAAAAAGAGCATTTATAATACTCCTAATTAGGAATAAGCTTCAATATGTCGACACGCCATCTCTTCCGTCAAAATAAGTTTAATTTTGAACCCAGATCTTCGTAAAATTTTAACCGGTGGCATGTTGAATTTGACAAGGTACCTCTTAACGGGCTCCCAAGGGGGATATTCAAACGAATTGCTGGAGTTTAATGTCCCTGATTGTTCCATCTAGCGTTTAATATTTTAATGAATTTAATATTTTTAAAGTCGAAAGGGTTTTTCTTTCTGTTTCCATTGGCACTTATCTGCAACGAAATACCACTGTTTCGAATTTAAAGATTATTTATGCAAGTTTACATGCATACTTTATGTCTACATGAGAAAGGTATTATACGTACTGTTATACCGTAAGGAGAAATTGCTTAATGACACACATACGAGCATGCAATTTTTCCTTAAGGTATAAATAATGATTGAGCGGTACGAGGTACCCACTTGCGGTATATTAGCGCTCGAAGTGACGCAGAAAAAAGCATGTTTTGTTTTTAATAACCGTATTAATAACAGGGCAGCTTTTATAAAGTTACGTTTATTTTAATCGTGGTGGTTATTAACTAATATTTTACTTTATTAAACCACTAGCTGTTGATCCAGGATGAAAAAGTAGCCATGTCTTTCTCCAGGGTGTGCCAAATTTCATCAAAATCCTTTAAGCCGTTTTCACGTGAAAGCGTAACAAACAAACAATCTTACTTTCGCATTTATAACATTAGTTAGGATTTCTCAAAAGGTTTTCATTAATATTATCATTTTTGTAGATAAATGTTTCATAGTTTAAAGATAGACAAAACTGAAAACACTATCTGCTTAATGAAAACCACGTAATACCATCAAAGTAAGCTGTGGAAACAAACAAAAAAAAATCTTTAAAAGCTTATTCGAAAGCTTTCAAAAGTAGTGCAATGCAACGCAATAATAAGCCTGGTAATAAAAAGTGAGGTAGTTATGAAGCGTTTCAGTAGCTGCTTGTTTTATTTATTCGTATAACGTGTTGGCAGAACGCGGGCCGCGAGAAATTAAGGGTTCTGTGGTACGCTTAGTGGGTGGCGTGGCGTGGACATGATCCCAATAGCAAATAAGCGTTGATGTAAGACAGTGCTTAAGATTTTACGTGTTCTTTTTAATATATAAAAGAATTCTGTGAAGTTTAATTAAACTTGAAAGGCGTGTCTTTAACTTTTGAACGTGTTGATCCTGTGGATAAAATCACAAAGAACTTTTTCATATCATGTTCCATTTGATGCGCCAACTTTGGTAAATCATGTCCCCCTTGTTTGGCATAAAATATGTTGTCTGTGTCATCAAAAGTCGGAATCTGCCCTACGGCACTTTGTTTCTTTCACACCTAAATGTTATTGCGTTGTTTGCTTGTCTATTGCTTTCCATTTTCTTTATGAAGCCACCAAAGCTATTAAGGGCGACAACGAATGGTTTCTAAAATACATTGCATTCCTTAAAGAAAAATTACGTGTATTGATCATTGAAAGTCGTAAGCAAGCAGCAGAAGGTGAAAGCGTGGGAAACATTTAAGAAACGTCACAAATTCTAACTAAATTTGAAGGTCCGAAATGACTCAGTGACTTTTCACCAGAAAAACAAAAGACTCACTTCAACTTGTGACACAGAAAAGAATGGACGCAAAGAGTTCACTCTTGATGAAGCGCTAAAAGAAGCTAAGTATAGCGCTTATTAAAGATACTGAAGCACATATGTACTTTGACGCTGGATTGAGCGTCATGTGCAATAACAGTGGTTCAGCATTAAATGCACGAAGCGTAACTTATAGAGCATGATAAATATTAAGACTTATATTTTGGTTATATAAAACGGCAGTATAAATCTCCCAGAATTTACGCTAAGTTAAACAGATAAGATTCTAATTAGGTTAACATTCCTTATCTACCGGATCATACATTATAGAGTGACCATACTGTACAGTTACTCCATAGTCTTGAGTAGTACAAGATGTATTCGACCTAGTTGTGGAGTCAAGGTTCAATTTACCAATCTCAGCCGTGGAAGGCGGTGTGGCCGTAGTGGTCCACTATTGTTCTCACCATTCATTACTAATGGCTGCCTAGGCGCCTACCGATGGTTTACGGGGACTGGTGTGCTCTTAATTGGCTTATGGTCACTGTGGACAAATAGTGTCAATTCGATCGGATTGTTTTGCTTACTTACGTTGATATTGGTTGCTATTGTATTACTGTCTCTGCAAATATTTTGTCTTGTGCGGCATTGGATAACAAGTCGCTGTTTTAACCTATTATAGAAATCAATTAATATGGCGATAAGAAAATTTGAAACTTAATTAAGAATTTTGTAAGTACGTCTCCAAGTTTCCTTGAACTATGTATGAGTCACACTTGTTAAAGGCAATGTGTAGGCAAAGATGTCACACGCCCACATTTAGCCATAAGGTTCGATTTGATTGGCAGCAAGCCTATTGCTAATATTGAAGGTCAAACTTTCGGCTTATTGTCTAGACCGAAGTAAATTAAACTGTCCTCAAATAGGATATTACATCAGAGGTGGGTAGAAAAGTCCTATATCATTCAACCACTAAGTTGTGAGGGAGGAAGGTAAAAAGGTGACGGAGATAAACTGTCTACGTAAGTATACATATGTAGGTTTCTATAAACCCTAAACGTTATTGCTTTACGCCTCGAGTACCACCGACGTGCCTGTTTTACGGCTAGCGTTACTATATCCTAATAAAATAAAAGTCCCCTTCTTTTCGCCATCGCCTCCCCAAAACCGCACTCCGCAGCTCTTATACGTACTTTTCATATTACGCCTCAGTTTCATCTGGCTTTGTATATTACTCAACTTTTCGCAGTCATTTTTGCATGTTGCACTTTGTGCTCCACAAAATTCTCGCTAATTCTCGTTACTAAATAACCCCGCTTTACGTGCAATGTTGGGAGTAATAACGTGGTTTATAGACAGAAATGTTAAACTAAGTAAGTATTTAGAAATGTTATGCAAATCTGTCCTAGAATTATTGCTCTCCAGTGGAAGATATTCCTCCGGTTAACAGAGTCATTGTCGTAATTACTTTAACTATAATTAGAATTTATAGCTACTTACAATGGGATACTGCATGCATAACAAGCAGATATAGTACTGGTACGCTTTATAGAAGAAAGAAATGAACGTGGAAAATTGTTTCACCAACATTTCTCCGACCTGCGGCCGTGATAAATGTAACTTCCGCACGTTTCCTTATCAACGTGTTATTTTCATTAGAGAATGCAAATTACGTAACATTCCGCAACTCCACACTATGTGGCAAGCTCTGGCCTTTGATCCGTCTCGTCTATCAGTCATCATTTCACATCCATAAACGCGGATGTTTTATTACAAACCGTGGTGTGGTCACCCTTGACATTCATTCAGGCTCCCCGGCCTTATTACACGCTAACACGGCCCTCGCAAATATAATTTACATTTGTAATCGAGATTACAATGTACGTATTGTTTAAATGGGATACGGATTTTGGGGTAATATCGGGATTTACGAAATAACGACGGTAAACCGTCGCGTATAGAGTTCAAGATTATTTTAATAAGTGAGTAGCTGAACTGGCGCGCGAATGAAAGATTTATGAGGGTAATTCTTCGGAGGTGGTAAAGCCGACGTGAATGCTGAATTACTCTTATTATTTCTGTTAGTTCACTCTTTTATTTCGCTCACCTCTTTGTGCGGCCGCTGTGAAATATGCATGCATGGAAATATAATAAATGTACAGGAAGCTGTGTGAGCCAATGGAGTTTATTCTTCACTGCCTGCCGTCATTAGTCATTCCCGCTTTCTAGCCACATCATTATGCACTTATTACCTACGGCTGTTAGAGGATTAAGCCTCATTAGTTCTTCATTCTTATCCTCACCCACTGGCGACTTAACCCTTGTAACTCGCGCGCCGCAGAAAATTCTTATAATCGTCGTGGAAATTACAGCGACATAATAACATGTTTATTTGTGGATTATATCGCGTGAAACAAACAACATGACCCGTTTGTTGGTGTGCGTACTGTCTACTTACAAAGTATATTGGCATGTGGCATGGCTCTCAGGACACCGATATGAGGTATTGCCCTCGAGGGACAGCTGGGAATTGATTCCGACGCCAGCCGAGAAAAATGAACAACTTACAAAATATATTACAGCGTGTGTATCGGGTTAGGAGTTGTGGCGTTCATAAAGTAGCCTGTAGGTCGCCGGTCGCCGACTGGACAATTTATGGCCGTTTGACACTGGACGCGTGTTATGCGTTTTGCTACTCCTATCTCCACCAGTTACCCTCTTATAATCTATTTTCATTGTGCGAGTTGAGGGACGCCGCGCCGGGGTTGGGGACTTGGGGTGTGCGCCGCTTCCGTTTGCGAATTTTCTGTAATCTTCAACGTGTCTCTTATTCGGAAAATATTCGCCCACCCTTTGATACAAATATCAAAGCCCGACATTTGACTTCCTTATACTCAGTTTGTTTATCATTTGATTCAGTAAACATCGTATTTTCTTTAGGGCTATAATAATTGTTACGAAATTGTTTCTATAAAATGGCTTGCGTTTATGAAAGCAATATTGACTATCGTGCCACGACTGCAATCTTTAAATCTAGCTGCTATTGCTACATACGACTCTAGCCGTGTGTTATAAAACAGGCAGGCGTTGCGTCGAGTGCTTTGTATATCCGCCTGAAGGGAGAATGCGACTGATAAGTGATACCGGAATTGCAATGTTTTTGTTCGAAATAAGCATTAATACTTATGAACATACACTTGTTAGTGAGTTGCGTCTGAAATCCGCCAGTGTGTGATGTGCATACAAATGGGCCGAGTGTTGTCGGCAGACGTCGAATAGACGTTGATTATATGTAAATTTCAAGAATTACTTGTATTTTGTGCTGCGATGCCATTTTTGATGTACCTAACATACTCTTGCACGATGTCGCAACGCCGCTGTCTCGTTGAACCTCAGCGTCAAACATTTAGTTATCTCGTTGCATATCGTGGTGTCAATTGTTACCACATTATTATACGCATGTATATTTTGCAACCAACGATTGGTAAATTTAACATTTGAACGCGGGTCAACTTCAATTTTATTATTTTTTCTTACAAATCTAAAGTCACAGTAGATAATTAAAAATACGTTCCATTTCTAATATTCGTATAATACTCGTGACCTTTGGTAACAAAACCACAACATTTTGATTACAGACGAAAACTAAACATGACTTGTTAGACCTTCTGCGAAACCCATTACCGCAGATAGTTACCGCAAGGTCCTGCATAATGTCCAAAAGTCCGTAATACCGTAAAAGATTATGCCGAACGGCTTACTGATTTGGTAACAAAACGTAATAGTGAACAGTGACGCACGATGATACGGATCTTTAAGTCTGTTCTAGAAGTATGTGATGAAAGTGTAAACAATCGCTGTTCAGGTTAAATTCTTACGTAATCTCTCAATAAAAGAACTTAGTAACATATTCATCTATATTTTGGGGGTTTGAACTTTATACGTGACCACTTTTTCCAACAATTATTGGATATTATTCAATTGTAATTGAAAAATCATCGACGAAAATTGAGGTTATAAAGTTAAATGAAAAACATCTATAAGTCGATTATTAGAATTTCGGGTATAAGTATTCAAATAATCAAATCAAAGCGCTCAATTTTTAAGTGGTACTACAAATTGGCATCCACAGAAACGATTTCTGATCCATTTGTTTACATTTTGATCAGATACTTTTTGAACAGATCATGCGTGCAGAAACCTTTTAGTACTTTTCTACGAATGGTTTTCCACGATACAAGGAAACTCTGAATGTTTGTTAAGATTATTTGCTAGCTTACATAAACTGAATGCCAAAGTAAAAAACTTTACTACCTCATCCACGTAAAGGTTAACCTAGAGCGGTTCGCATTCGGTTTTCCCATTGTTGTAATATGGTAAATTATTCCCGGACAGGATTATTGCTCGGAGGGAGTCTAAATCGTGGCTATATCGCAACCGAGCTATCTATCTATACTAATAATAAAGCTAAAGAGTTTGTTTGTTTGTTTGAACGCGCTAATCTCTGGAACTATCAGGCTTTTTGCATTTGATAGCCCAATTCTTGAAGAAGTCTATAGGCCTTTTAGCATCACGTTCGGACACGTAGGAGATGAGCAAAAAGAAAAAAAGTCAGAAATAACGCTAAGTGATAGCTCGTGATGCGACACGACGCGACGGGAGGATCGGGGGAACAAGAAATTTTACGAAGTCGAAGGCAGAATCTAGTAT
This sequence comes from Apamea anceps, assembly GCA_951799955.1. Taxonomy (NCBI): domain Eukaryota; kingdom Metazoa; phylum Arthropoda; class Insecta; order Lepidoptera; family Noctuidae; genus Apamea; species Apamea anceps. The sequence continues at coordinate 5,526,931 of OX637509.1, forward strand.
GTAATAACTTGTACTCGTACGTAATATTCATTAAGGGCACACACCCAAAACGTTCAGCCTTCGAAATTATGACGCGAGTTATCTCTATTTATGACAAGAGTTATAAGAAAAGATTCCTATGCATAGTAATAATAATAAGTTTATTTCTCTCTCCACAAAGGTTAGCTTATGAATAACACCTTAGGACTAAACAATAAGTACAAGACAAAAGCTCCTCTGCGAGAGACTGGAGTCCGTGCTAGGGAAACCCTGTGTTGCAGATCTCCAGGCCCATCACAGTGTTTAGGTGCTGTACTTACATTGCACAAGTTTTGTATATAATGCTGAAAGGAATGAAATATGTTAGTGCTAGACAAGGAAGCTGTGAGGGGCTAAGGTATTGCGAATAACCTCAAGATTACTGAAGTTGCTACGAAAATGTTCCTTACTAACTCATTTAATCCGTTTGCGAACCGCAATGGATATACATACATCACCCCTTATGATTGGTTTTACTCGGTGTTTTATGTGGTTGTGGCAAGTTTTTTTGTTTCCCTTCATCAGATTTTCCGTTCTTCCGCCTATAATGATAACTTACGTTCTTTCCGGAGTCTTTTCTTCTTGCGAGAGGCCAAGTTCCGTTACGCTATTGATTTGTGTATCCAAATTAAAGATGTTACTCATATTTTCTTTGTCCTAAAGTAATTTGCTGTCTCCCAAACCAAAACTGTATTGTCCTTGTGCAAATGTCCAATAACACACATCCGTCTTTGTATCTGAGGTACTCCATTGATTGTGTCTGTGTGTTCTCTGTTTATGCAGTCGGTCGTCTGCATACAAACTACAGCGTCTCTCGCCACCGCGCCATAACCGACGTACTGTGATAGAAAACATATAAAAATAACTCCTTAAAGTAAATCCCTTTGTTTAGCAAATGGCCTGTGTTCTTGAATGATTTGCTTCTTGTACCTTGCAGTCGTAAAGGGAGAATGCAATGCGCTTGTTGATCGCTTTGCGCAGAATTGTGTGCGTTTTAACAGAAGGGAAATGAGCCCTTTTTAAGTGCAGAAGTTTTAGTAGCTTTTCTTATGGGTGGCATAAAAACTTTAGTCCTTAGGTTCGTCATCATATTTTTCTCTTGAAACAGCAATTGGACACGGTAACCAAATAAATGCCAAGCAAATTCTATAGGCAGCAATAATCACAATAGTTCAAGTGTTATCCAATATAGAAAGTTGTGATAGAAAACAGTTTTTCCCAGTCAAAGGTCGCCGGAGGCGGAAGCAAGTGATGATCCGTGTATCTAAGCACTTTTATAAATTGTGTATAACACGGACTAGTGTCGCTGTTGTGAATAAATCGTATTAACTTCCTTATAGCGGAGGGAAAGGCCTCGAGACGTGTCGTCGCAGATCGCATTGACCCGCTTACGTTACGTTTCGCGGTGAGCTGCGACCTCGAGCTGAACAAAGACGACGCGTGCCCCGCATTCTGCTCATAGTGCTCATCATCCTGCTTCACAAGGACCTTTATAGTTTATGCAATATTTACGATGATCCTGACATCCTAACTTTCTATTATGACAACACTTTACCTTATCCATTCAATACCTGTTGATAAAATCGCTCTTAGTAGTAATTAACTCGTGCAAAAGTCAATGAAATTGTTTGTTGACACACGATTGAGATAGATAATCGGAAAGCAATCAAAAGCACTAGATCCAAAGTCAATACCACGAATTCGCAAAGAGTTGTAGATCGTCATTCAAGAATACGTGAATTTTCTAAAAGTAAAGAATGATCACTCCCATACATCATCATTGTCGTATTTGAATTATCTAGCCTTGACGTTTGTCAAATCTTCACTATCGAGGCTAACAATACACTTCCCAACTTGCGTGTTTAGTGACAGATTTCGTTTCATTCGATTCCAATATAAATATGGAAATCGAAGCTATGATTACACAGCTACACTACGTTGCTATATTACCGTTTTTAATATTCAATTACGCTCAAAGAGCGGTACGAACGTGGTATAAACATAATCTGTTATTCCAGTTAGTGGGATAATGCCCGAGGGAAGGCCAAAAATAGTGGTTCGGAAATTGTATTAAGAGCGTTTACAACGTACGGCATTTCATACAAAGCGTAGGAAGTTTCATTAAAATCGGTTCATGCATTTCGAAAAACAAGGACTTGAAAGTTTGTATGAAAAGCCGTACTTTGTAAACGCTCTTAAGTTTGTACTTATTTATACGAAAATATTTCGTTACGATATAGCTAGTATCGGGCCGTCTTTCAAACAGTGCGGGTGTTAGGTTTATCCCCGGTATCGATCTAGTATTCTGAAACATCATAATATAGTCAAATTGACATTCTAGTCCCATTGACCGCTATGTGAGAGCCTTTCAAAACCAAACTTTCCAGTATGATACTAATTTAATCGTCTGCGCAAATATAATTCATGTAATTATCAACAAAGCAGTGCGAGTCGCCGGGAACGCGTGCGCACGTGTCAACGGCCGCAGGTGCTCGCGTCATTGGCCAGCAGTGGCCATTGTTCTCACTGCGCCCCCCCACACCCCGCCACAAGCCCGCTCATATAAAACTACCCTACAAGCAATCAGGGCTGCCACCGATGGCAGCTGATCGGTTCTTTACTTAACTTTGGTCGCAAAGAAATAAAAAAAATTCTTACACAGGATATGGACTTGCACCGTACGCCACCTGGTGTCTTTTATTTGTTAACTATGAAACTGCAAGCATATTATTTATATTAATGATCGGCCATGTATAAAAGACGACCATGTGTAATAGATTAGCTATGTATTTATTCACACAGGTGTAGCGAACACCGGAGCCAATGAGAGTAGAAAAACTTATTAGCATTGAATACATAGAGGGCGTGGCTAGCTAATCTGCCGCAAAAAGCACTCCGTACTAAAAATGACCAGAATTTTCTGTTAGTAATTTGACGGATGCAATGATTAAGATAATAATTACAAATTGTATCTGACTTGTGGTCTTTGACCTGCAGTAAAACCCTTCTAATGGACTTCCTTTAGCAAGTAACAAAAAGGCAAAACAAATTGAAATGATTAATTTGGTCTTTTAGTACTAAACATGATGACGGGTTAAGTAATGGACAGTGCCGAAGTACTTGAAACACGTAGCGTAAATAATGACGGGTTAGAAGGTGATCAAATTGCACATTGTCGTGGCTAGTGGCAAGTTGACAGCCAACGATTTGCGGGCATCAGTCACAATTTCACTTCGTTCCGTTGAAGGGGAATCGTTAGCAGCTAATCAATTTTATGACACTAATAATAAAGCTAAATGCGAATACATCAATCATGTTACTACGGATGAAGGCTATGTAGATATAGAGCGTTTTTCTGAGAAGCTTATGGGATGCTGAGATGATGTGAGCTTATTCTCATGCCGGAAATCTAAGAAGTATTTGAACATAGAAATTGCCATAATTAGGATCATCTATTGATATTCTATATGAATTAGAAAGATATACAGCTATATTCCAAATTGCTTTGATTTCTCACAAGATCTTATAAGATGATGTATCGGATTTGAATCAACAATGGGCACAATAAGGTAACGGTGTGTATTTGTTGGGTAAATTCGACACGCGCGCCGATCCGCCGTGGTCGCTCCCGACTTGCATTGTGTGCCCGTCTTCTTTTGTCGAGGGTCTGCTCCTCAATATTCAGTTACCAATGTTACCATTCTTACTTGGATATTGAGGATATGGGTCGAGAGCTTAGCTGATGATTGAATTTGTTGCTCTCCGCAGAACGGTGCGATGTGGAAGTTTGGTCTTTATTTAGAAGCGTCTAAGTTTCTGATACTCGTACATAAGTTTGAGAGCTGTGAATAAAGTTACGATGCAAGCACGTGTAATCTCTGCTTAATCTTACTTCATGAATATATTAGGTGCGAGATATGAATTCAAAAGTTGCTAGAATTATTTTGCATGTTTTCTAACACAATTCAGACGTTATCTTAACAGCTTTGATCTTATACCAACCAATCATGGATTTCACAAAACTCAGAATGTTTTCGCATAGAGCAGAGAGCAGCCACGCCACGCCTAAAAAACCTCGAAAAAAGCAACCTAGCAACGATTGTTTCACACGGTACCCGTTCCCATAAAAATAAATATCCAGTTATAATATCAGCTACCGAAAAAATACTCGAGTTATTGCCGAGAAGATTATCGTGCGGTGTTTTTGCCTCTAATCCAATAAGGTGGTCGGATTGCACCGATACGTGTATTGAGCTTGAGAGTTTTTGATGCGGCAGTGCCCGGGATAAAGCGTGTGACTTACTGTGGAGGTAGGATTTTAAGTGATATTGAAACTTCCTAGGGTTTATAAAGTAAATCCAGCAATTTTAAGATGATTCATACACTTTTATACTTCAATATATTATCTATACATATTAATGTCCCCACTGCTGGGACACAGGCCTTCTCTCTTTGAGAGGGAGTGGGCTGTAATCTTTCACGCAGGCCCAGTGCGGGTTGGATGTCATATGTCTTCGAATTTTTGATTTTTCCTCACAATATTTTCTTATACAACGTGTTTTTTTTATATCCCATAACTAGGGGTCATTAATTTTTTTTTTAAATTTATTTGACACAGAACATGTTACATTTAACCAGATATACAGGACACATTCAAGTTTTCTTAATTTTATACTAAAGGCATCTGTGTTTGAACTGGATAAAAAATATCTGTACCTATCTCAGACATCAGCGCTCTTCCTTATGATGACCATTACATTACTAACTTAATTAGACATACTAATAACAGAAGGTATATCATTATGACACAGAAAAAGAAAAAGTTTAAATCAAAATATATGATAATATATGGAACTTTTACTGATATACAACGTGTTTTTTTTGATATCCCATAACTCTAGGGGGTCATTGTACTCATCATTATGAACAACTTTTACTATGGGACCACACCCGAAATCGCGAAACAAAAATCTGGTGTTCCCTACATTTTGACGAGTTATACGAACATAAATGTAGGGAAAAGCTGATTTTTTTTCGCGCTTTCAGGTTTCTTCCCATAGTAAAAGTTGTTCATAATGATGAGTACAATGACCCCTAGAGTTATGGGATATAAAAAAAACACGTATATCAGTAAAAGTTCCATATACACTCGAGAGCAATGAATCCGGGTCACTTGAAGAATCCTAAAAATCACGGAAACTAAAAATGCTAGGTTAATGCAATAAATTGTATTTAATAGACAATGTAATACTCCTTAAATGAAGGTATTAAAACTTCTTAGTTATTGTAATGTTATATCATAAAAAAATCAAATTTGAAAAAGGGCCACTTTCGAAGATGGAACTACGAAATTACAGCATTTGGTTTTGCTTTTGTTTGTAATCTGTCATTTATGTGGGTACATAAACCATGTTGATAGTGCTCTATATTCATTATTCAAGCTGAAATTATGTCGCTTACGCCTGAAGAATGCACCAGAATACTTACAATGCTGGAAACCGGCCGGAGTCAGCGCGATACAGCCAGGACTGTCGGTGTGTCGCTGTCAACAGTACAAAGAGTTCTCCGACGTTACGAAGAAACTGGTTCTAACCTACGCAGACCAGGAACGGGCAGAACCAGGTGTACCACAGCACGAGAAGACCGATACTTGGTGAACACCATGCTTCGAAATCGCTTTCTCACAGGAACTGAACTCACAAATCAGTTTCGACGCCTCGGAGGAAGTAACCCAAGTGCATGGACAGTAAGACGTCGGCTTGCTGAATCTAACTTAAAACCCCTTAGACCTGCAAACGGCCCTAAACTGGAGCGTGGGCATCGTATTTCAAGACTAAGATATGCCCAGAGCCATGTAAATTGGAGTATTGAAGATTGGTCAAAAGTTATGTTCTCCGATGAATCAAAATTTATGCTCTACAAGCACGATGGAAGACACAGAGTGTATCGAAGACCAGGGGAAAGATTCAAGCAAGCATGCATCGAAGAAAAAGTAGCCTACGGTGGTGGGTCTGTACTTGTGTGGGCCGGAATTTCTTCTGAAAGTCGCACAGAGCTGGTGATCATAGAAAACGGCTCTTTAACTAGCGTAAGATATGTGGAAGAAATCCTGAATGATCACGTTGGTCCATTTATGGTTTCCTATTTTTGTTTTAAGGAGAGATCAGCAGTTTTTTTCTTTATGTAATTTTGTTTTAATAAAATGTATGGTGACTCATATTTTTTTTACTTTCATTTAAGGAGTATTACATTGTCTATTAAGTACAATTTATTGCATTAACCTATCATTTTTAGTTTCCGTATTTTTAACATTCTTTAAGTGACCCGGATTCATTGCTCTCGAGTGTATTATCATCAATGTTATCAGCAAATATATCGTCAAGATAGATGACGCATTCTAATCACACTAATATTATAAAGGCGAAAGTATATGAGTGAGTGTGTGTGTGTGTTTGTATGTTTGTTACTTCTTCACGCTCAAACGGCTGGACCAATTTTGATGAAATTTGGTATGAACGTAGCTGACACCCTGGATTAACACATAGGATACTTTTTATCCCGATATTCTCACGGTATGGAAACTTATGCGGGTGAAACCGGGGCGCAGCGAGTATTGTATAAAAAGTCATATCTTTACAACTAAATTCCGATAAAATACAGCATATGTGTTTGAAATTAGCTTCATCGTGTGTTCCCCTTTACGCACCGTTTTATCGCTAAATGAGATTCAGTTATGAATGTTATGATCAGCTCTTGTTAGTGAATCGCATTAGCGGTTGTAAACTGGTAGCGTGTAATGGGAAATAGTAAATTGACCAATCACATGTAAGCATTACGTGCGTGCAAGTAATTGAAGATATTCTGCACTCGCGCGCACTCTGTTAAGAGGTGGCCTCAAAATAACCAAATCATCTTATTTATTGAATGTTATCGTAATCCAATAACGTTGTGAAGAGCATGAGATTTTTTCCCATGCATTCTTTGGTAAATACTTGGGAATATTCGATATGGTTTCGGTAGAGTGTTTTGATTAATACATTCCATAAAAACGTTTGAATTCTTGTGACATATAATCTATTCAGATGTAAACTACATTATTGGAATAATGTTGAGTTAGTTATGTTACCCAAATATTATATTATTCACTAGTATTATGATGGGTCACATTCCTCCATTAACCTTCCATAATAGCGGGATAAAGTTAACGATATCCGTCCCAATAATACCCGTAGAACACAAAGAACTCCATTATTCCCTACACATCTTGCACATAATACAAACACTATAAAAACTCATTCTATAACTTTCTGATAGAAAAAAGGTGAGGTCGCTATCTATTTAGAGGGGACTATATGGATCAGTGCGCAATCTAGGCGTCGTAACTTGGACTCCTTTGTCCTGATCGCAATCTCCATAAACCAGCTAAACACCTAGCCGAGATTCCCCTCACGAGTCCCGGGGGTGGCAGGGGGGACAGGGAGCCCACCCCCTTCTTTTAGTTATACGGGAGTTAAAGTGCCTTATGATTTCGAGACTTGGTGATGTCGGTCTTTTATTAATCCATAAAAATCTCGGCAAGCCGTAAACGTTGACACCAAACAATAATTACTTAGTCTCTTGGAGATTGATGTTTGTGCGAAACAGAATAAGCTGCTAAGACAAATTAAACAACGTTAATACTTATAGAATCACCTTTTTTGTTTGGGCGATGGGCCAAAAATTTCAGCGGTGTGCTTACAGTAGGCTTAGTTGGTGTTGTTAATGTTAATAATAGAAGTATTAATAAATAAGTTTCCTTTGTTCACAGGCCCACCATCTCGGCGAGAGAGCGAGTTCAAGAAGCCGTCACACGCCCCACAGAACGGCGTGCGCCATCACCGCCCCCATATCCCACACAACAAGGTAAACACATTCAAGTATATCTATAAACTATATGCTTTAAAGCCAGAGCCACCCTGCAACCTGCCAATGTTTTATATGCGGCGCGACGGGACTTTATATGTTGCCCTCTGGGTGTTATGCGACCCGAATGAAGTTACTGTCTTAATGGAGTGCAATCCGTTTATAGAGTGCAAATTGTTTTAAATAAGCTGATAAAAAACTATATTGAAGCTCGTGCAAGAAGGTAGTGAGAATAATGAATATCGTTTAATGAGTGAATGACCTTTAATCGCATTTATTTCTTTAGAAAAATCCGGTTTATGCCTTCCTCATACCTACATGTGGAAAATAACCAGAACACAATAATGTTCTAAGGTTATGATGAATAAAAAGCGACACGTGTCTCGCGTTCAAACGTGCCAGATATACTCGTTATTGCGCTCCTTGCGAGAATCGAGAAACATTTCGTTACAACTGCTTATCTGTACACAATGGTGTTTATTGTCAAGCTGTAAGCTTTACAAAGCAATATCAAGCAGGAAAATGTTGTGTTATCATGAAACTTTTTAAATTCCCCACCAAACTCCGTCGCTTCGGGCTCCACCATCTTTTGTGCTGAATCGCTTTGCTTCCCTGAAATATGCTTAACGACAATACAACTTTTTCCTGGTTTAACTCTTTAAAAACTCGTTTTATTGTTGTGATGCTTTATCTAAGCTTTTGTTTAGATTTAGGACGGAACCAAGAGCGTGTTAGGAGTCCCATTAATACTTATGGTTGTAATCGTAGGGCTGATTAAGGGGGTCATACGATGCGTGACCGGCCTTTTCACGTCTCATTTGAAACTTCTCATGCCGTAACAGAGCCACATCTTGGACTAGTTAATTCCTGGCTGAATTATTCATCAGGCGTACATTGTAATTAAGTTTAATGTGGTTAACTCCAAAACGGCGCCAGCAACTTCGATCACTCGAGGAAACTTGCTACATACGCTGATGAATGGCAGAATACATTTGATACAGAGAACTTGTGAGTTAGGAAATCTGACGATACCTTCGTAAGTGTATTGTTACCTTACAATGTAAACCTACAAACGATAGAAGTATATGTAGTATAGGATTTTCTAACTAAACACAATTTAGACGAGTAACGAGCCCAGATTCCGTCCACAAAACGAAACAAATCCAATTCAGAGACGTCGTTTAAGAAATCCCAAAACGTAATTCTATTAAGAGGGGAGGTGAATAGAATATTAATGTATATTTTTTGGTGCAGAGCGACGGTTCCGGTTCAACGGGAGCCCCGCACAGACCGCCTCCAATCAGGATACCCAACGGTATCCAGTCACAGGTCAGTTTGATAAGGAGTCCTTAGCTCACCTCGAAATATTCATTGCTTCATTCATAGTAACATCTCTCATTCATAGCTTCGACAAATTTAATAGTCTCATGACAGCTCTCGCCTTATCATCATCATCTTCTATCATGGTTTACCTTCTCATGATCAATTGTCCTTTGATACAATTATATAAGGTTAACGTCCACTGAACATCTACATTCCCCATATCCATTACCCCGCCTGACTGATGTCGACAAAACTGTCAATTAGACCAAAAACCGTGCTCACGATATCGATACAGCAGTCCGTTCAATGAAATGTAGTCAACCTGAAAGGCCAATATTGCATTATAGTGATTTTAAATTTTCCATTTGTTTGTAAAGTATTGTAAATACTAGGGTTGAATAACGACCGTCGCGTGCCTCTCAGTCCCCTGGCTAACGTCAATGTTGTCAATAATTAAGCGATCGTCAACTGTTTAGTTTTTACAGAGCAGTTTTTATTAGCTTCATAATTTATTACGAGAACTTCTCAGGAATTTAGTTATGCAGTCCTTATTACTCCTTACTATGCATGTAAGAAGTGCTTGCTGGGGCACATTCTATTAATTAGTGAACGGGTAAGCCTGTTCTCTGATAAAGTCATATTCCCAGGATCCCAGGGATCCGCTCGCAAAATCGAGAGTCCTATCGGAAATTTGTCTCTTAATATTTCTCCCACATCAAGTCCTTCATCGACTAATCTGTTCGGATTGCTACAATGACATTTTACGGTAATGGTTTTCGGATTAGATACTATTATATAGCTACATACACTGGGAGTCCAGAAGCCTATCCCTGTTAATGTTGAATATGTTGAATTTTGAAGTACGCACCCACACGTTCGCCGCAGGTATTGTTCACGCCTCCAACACTAGATAGGTCAACAAGTGGGTGCAGCACACTATAGTGTCATAAAGTCTTTTATAACTTAACTAATTTGACTGATAAAGCGTTTATGGCATTTGTTATTTTTTTTGGTGAGGTGTAAACAGGGTCATGGTATTGGTTACAAAATGAGGGGTTCTTGCGTGACTTGAATTGTGTTCAGAGAAAATGAAAATGTGGCAATTGCGACTACTGTTGTAGTGTTGTCGTAGGTCGACAGATTTTGAATGAATGACCCGTTTTATTAGGCTACCCTATTTGGGTGAGTTCCAAAGTTTAGCTGTAATGCCATACTTACACTGCAATTACTTTTTTCTTACAAAATGCTTGGACTTAAATCTTTAGTTATTTTTTAAAGGAGACTTATTGTAGTGTCACAGTGTTATTTTATTTGAGCGGAAATGAACCGGGAATTCTTGTAACAATGTAATACGAGAGTTTTTTATTACAAAAACTTCTTCAGTCCCTTTTCCTTTGTAGTTTGTACCGGCGTTCGCAGAAGACAATTATTTATCTTCGATACTGTGTACATAAAAAGAATATTTAACCTTTCTACCTAACAATCCACCGTCGGTACCGAGTTCTTCAGAAATGATTGACACCATCCAATAAGCCTTCTATCTCTCTTTCTCCAATTGATTTGGCGCCGTGTTATAAAAGGACGGAATAAGTTCTCCGAATTGAATATTTAAGGTCCCCGGCAGATTCCTTCAACAGCAACAATACAATACATTTATTGCCGTAAAGTCGTAAATCATACAAGCATAGTCGGCCGTAAACGGGCCCTAAATTTAATCGCCCCGCTCCGCTAAGGAGGCATAATGTATTCTCGTAAAAGTAGTTTTATTCTTGCCAGTGCAAATTTGTCCAATGTTTTATGTGAGCAACGCGGCTTATCTCGTTACGCGTATGACAATGTATCGTGTTGACTACCCCTGTTTTTCACCCACGATATAAATTATAAAGCGTATAATGTTAACGGGCCATTTGTGATGTCACAATATTTCGTCCGTCCACGTGCCCACATTTCCCCGTGGGCGCGCGGTTCTGCCGTAGATTTAAATGCTGTACGGAATCCGGGGAACAATTTTATTATATACTTTTGTCTGCGTCTGACAGCACTGCAGTTCAATATCGAGCGGTTTAAATAAAATGTACTCAACACTCTGTTCTATTTGAATGCTACAAAACGTACTTGCGTTTTCAGACAACTATCACACACAATGTATTCCAAAACAAATAATCATTCTGTTGTTTCCTTTACAGAATGCTATCGATAGCAGTCAACCGCCAATAGAAAGTATTTTAAAGGTGCGTATCATTCAGTCCAGACAAGAATGCATTGAATCAGTGTTATTTCAGCAATGTTAATACGAGTAACATTGTTTGTTATTGTAGGAGATGAAGTCTCTACCGACGCCGTTGTCAGTGATAGCTGCGACGCCGAGGAAGGAATTGGAGAACAAATTCATCTTCAACCCTTACACAAATAAGGTAAGACACGTTTCAGTACTTTGACTTACTCTATAAGGCGCAGTTCACATGGTCAGCGTCCCACAAGTGCCTGTCTGAACTTAGCCTTAACTGCGAAAACTGGGACAGCAAACCTTGACACTGATTCGTTAAAAGATGACATAAAAGTAATTTCACATTCTCTCATTCAGCAATCGTTAACATAATCGGGGAAATAGTAATAAACCTACGCCAACAAAATTAATTAAAAACTTTTACGAAAAATGTACAAATTCGCACAACACTCGGAAAATATGAAAACAATTATAAATGCAAATTTCAAGTTCATGACTACGATAAAAACGTGTGTGTACGCTTGTTTGTATGCTTACCGCGCAAGGTCGCGCCTCGACAAACGCGCGAAAAATACGCGCAAGCGGCCATGATTTATGGTGACAAAAGACAATTGATGCCACGCTCTGATATCGTCGGAAATATCTCGAGAATATTCCTTACGTTGCTAACTGAATAAATGCGACTTTATATTTTATACCTACCTTTTATGAAACAGTTTCGACGGAACGTTTTCTACGAAAAATATGATTGGATGCGTTTGCGTAGTCATGACATTTTATTGGCGTAGCCGCGTAGTAACGGTAAGTGGCACTTACTAGGAGTACGGTAGAGTAAAAACATTTTTTCCAAATTATTATTTTTTACTTGACATTTTTACCTCATTTGAAAAATATTTCAGTGTAATGAAAAAAAAATCTAAGACCGGAAAAATATGAAAAAGCAATTAGACCGAATAAGACGTTGGATAAGCCATAGACAAGAAACAGTGACAATCCTTTAACTTTTTTTAATGATTTCCTTTTATCTGATATCTACCTCTAATATGTATTTACAGTACTTAGGTATAACAGTTTTCCCCAGGTTTTCCCAATTTTAGGTATTCCTACTATAACAGATGTCCCTATTTATCCAAAAGTCGTAACGAAAAAAATAATGTCCTAAATAGGCTTAGGGGTTATATTACGGACAGCAATACTGCCAAAATGTATGTGTAATCCTCATCATGGCGATAAAAAATATTAATTTTATTCAGGGAGAACGGCCATAACATACCACTCCAACCTTCAAGCTGAAAGAACTCTTAAGCCACAGAAGAAAGAGTCTAAAATCTAATGAACAGGCTTAATAGAATTCTGGAAGTGTAGACATTTTTCGGCATATTGTCAAAGAAATATGATCTTCATATCACTTTTAGTACATAACGTTTGTTAACTTAACGTTAACGTTAACTTGAATCAGTATGTAACAATAGTCTTGAATATTAAGTTTTTATGAGAATAAATGTAAATTGAGCATTCCATGACTAGTGGCGCCATCTATCGCCAAGTGAAAGTTTCAACTAAATGTTCTGGAATATTTACGTAGACTTTAATAGTAACGTTTATGGAATCGTTTGAGTTCGCTGTAGAGCATCTGGTTTTAAATCTAGATCCAGTACGAGTATGTAGGTAAACATTGACGCAACTCGGAAAAAAAATCATATTTCCAATATTTTTAAAAGCTATGGCCACTCGTAAATCTTGCTAAGAATAAACTTTATTATATGCGCATCAATATTGTAAACGATTCTACACTGACGGAATAAAATGAAGCGTTAAATTTTATACGTTAACGTTTTTAATAAGTTAAACGTTATAACTTTGCAACGTTATAACTTTTCAAGGAAATACCTATTACAAAGTTGAAAAAAATAACAAACAGGTTTCTTATTTCCTTAGCAACTATTATACCCGACTCGCTTTATCATGGCAACAGCGGTCACTGCCCTTTCCCTAATATCTCTACTCTACGTAGGAACCAAAATAATAAACAATGTATGGATTTTCGTTATTGCAACATGTTAAAGATATTCAGCACCCTACTTGCGTAACACACCATCAACCACAATCTGAATCATTTTGAAGGATAAAGCTAATCCATTGCTTCAAATGTTCCAAAAATTTGTCTGCTCAATAAAGTAAAATAACGCAATAAATGTTGTTGAACTGACAAAATGAAAGCCATTCCTACTGTTAGTGTGTTACACAATTACCCCGCAGGACGTTAACGGACTTCATTTCAGTTTTTAAACTACACATGTTAAAAGGTCAATGACCGCTATTGCCTCGCTAAAGCGACTTGGGTATAGTTTACTCAATAGATTTACACAGTTAACAAATAACACATTTTCAGGTCCAAGAGAACCCTCAGTTGGCCGCCAACGATCTCAAAACACCCCTACCTAAGCCCGGTAAGTGTCAATAGAACTTTAAGGATAGGGTTGTCAGATCTAAAAATAAATACTTAGCGAAATTTGTTTCTCAAATAACCGGTTATAATGAACAATGTTTCATTTCAAAATGTAGAGATTTTTATATACTCGATTAATTTATTTAGATCTGGCAACCCTAAAACAATACTTATTATTTTGTCTCTAACTAGATATCCTCTGCGGTCAATTATGTGGATTATCGGTTATTCACAAGCTTGGGGTTATCCAACCGTTTCGCGCGTTTTCCTGTTTCGCTTTTAAATTACATGCATATTTAATTCATTGCTCGGTTGCCCCTCTTCCGGCATTCGGTGCCATCTTTATTTTTCTTATTTTTTATCGGGACTGTGTGGTCGTGACGTCAAAGTTAAAACCTAAGTCGACATTTTCTTTCATAAATATTTACGTGCGTTGTATTCAGTGAATGCTCTCCGATATTCTCATTATTTTCAATCGATTACTGATATGGAATGTTATGATAAACAACGCGATAAATGCATTAATGCCAGACATCAAAGGAACGGACATCCTGTTCGATGTTTAGAAAATACCTATTAGATATTAATTATAGGGTTTATTAATGGAATTAATTCTGATATAATGGGTGATCAATTGAAGCAGATATGAGACGAACAGTAATCGATCCTAGTTGTCAGTGATAAGTGGGATGGCTTAGCGTATAAATGATTGTAGGTCCTACAAAAAGGTTCTATTAGCGATAAAGGACGGCGTGTGAAGGCACGATATGAATGAAGTAGTTTATAGTGACGATAACCTCACAGACTTGTTCCACGTCCGCCCACCGCTATGCCTAAAATGTCTGTCTGTATGCCTCAAACGCGCGATAAAAACCCTATTTTATCCTAGCAGCCCGCTAATTGGCTCATAACTTCACCGACTCACTCAACGACCAATGAAAAATTACTCGGAAAAAGTAAATTCCAACCGCTTCGGTATTTGTTGTGTAAATAAGACTCGTAAGTAAAGATGGGTCCGACTCGAGTGTTACTTGTTAATTATATGAATAATGTAGAACTCAAACATGGTGCGGCAATAAACGGAGTAGCTGCGATACTGTTATGTGTAGTGCAATCGATTGTCGGGTGATGTATTAAATATATTTTCCACCTCAAACAATACGGTCGTACATCGTACAGCTTGCGCGCTTTAAGGTTGACTGCGCCTAAATAAAATGTGGAATGAAATATTAAGAGCCAGTTTACACGTATCGCGGGCCCAGATCGCCCGGCAGCGCCACCTGTCGGCGACGTGAATAAATAAATTGTGAAAAAAGCACAAAACGCAAGCGTGCAAACTGCACACATGGGCGCGTCTGCACACACATACCCGGTCATAAAACAAGACTGCAAGCGAAAATATTTGCGCTTGCTAACTGAATAATAATGAATATGACCGAACCGGACGTAACCGGAATCGCTTCAATGTAATTTCTACTGCTTTGTGTAACTCATTTGCAATTGCTGCTATTATACACGTTATTAATACTTTATGTCTTAACTTCAAAATTAGTGGCTTTATAATTACAGGTTTACGACAATAATCGTGACTTCACTATTGCGTTAACAGAAATGGTATTTAGAAAGTGTTATGTTCATTCTCAATTTCATTTTTACGATATGCTATAACACTCCATTCTTGTATCATTACGTGCACGCGATAATCACGAATCTTCCTTTTTCCACCGTGGAAGTTTAAAAACCCCTGTCTTTTTCTGTACCGAACGCTTATTGTCCAAAACGAACAAAAACTAGCTTAGCTAACCACTAACTAAACGTGTTGTATTCTCGAAATGCCATTTTTACTGTCGGCATTCCTATTATAATGGCTTAAAGTTGAGGTCTCGTTAAATCGTCGCAGTTTTATATTCGTGCACGTACAGCGAGTACGTATGCATCACCTGCCAGCGGTGAGCGGTCGCGACTCGCGAATAGAGCTACGAAAAATAAAATAAAAACTGTGCGAAGTGCAGATTAAAATCGTACGATTTGTAGGTACATTCGTACGCGGCAGCGATAACGAACGCTTTCAGAATAACAGCGAGTAACGATAACAGTGCTAAGTATTGCATTCTAACATTTCTAACTATTACTGCCCTGCCGCTTTATCGTTAGAAGTAACGCACTTGTAATACACATTTAACATTCGTTTTAATGTCGCAACTAAGAAATTAATTTAACGCGCACTCTTTTGTAGTTTGTGTTTATCTGCCCTTAACAATTGCCCACAAAAAGTGGCTAGAACTGTGCCACGGTAATGTTAACTTAATAGGATTTGTTCATAAAGTTCGCCTGCAGACAATTACAGCGCTTTTTGCAGTTGTATACAGGATAATTTTTTATTCAGTGCGTAAATTTTTACAGGGTGTTCTACCCATGAATATGAACAACATTCACTATGGGACCATCTCTGAAATCACGAAAAAAAAAATCAGCAGATTCATACATTTTGGTCGAGTAGGTATTGAACTTTTATAAGAAACAGCTGATTTTTTTTTTTGTGATTTCAGAGATGGTCCCATAGTGAAAGTTGTTCATATTCATGGGTAGAACACCCTGTGAAAATTTACGCACTGAATAAAAAATTATCCTGTATATTCACAAAGCTGACAAATAGTCCTTCTAAAATGTAATTGCTATCTGTAAAAATGTTAGTAAAAAATGTTTTTAGGATTCAGTTTTCAGTTTATTCGATTGTGAAGCACATTCTCGAATAGTAAATTCATTTTGCTAAACTTCCCTGTGCCCCATTGGCTCGTCTATTGATAGTTGAATCGTTTAGATCGTTTCAGCGCACAGAATCAGCGTCCCTGTCTGTGACACGGACATGGGAGTCAGTTTCACGGATTAGATTCCTCTTTTTTATCCAATGAAAACTGACTAAACCTTCCTTTTCTGTCTGTAAATTGAACCGTTCTAAAATATATTTTTTTATCATCGTCGACGAGTGATTCTTTTGTCTGTCTTTGTGCCGTTATATGCGTCTGCCAATTCTGGCTAACGTTATGCCAGGTACTCAATGAAATCCCTAAGCGACGGTATAAAGCAGAGTATCAGTTACTTATTTATTGTTAATTAAGAACGGGAACCTTAAGGCGGAAGCGTCAGGGTAGCCCGCGAAATTTTTTTTTTATTTGCAGGTCTCTATCAGGTTGTATGTTGATCTTAATTTGATTCGCGACGTAACAAATACTTTTAATAATCATAAAAATCATTAATACAAAGCTCTAAGCTCATATTACCCCATTGAATGACTATTTCCTAACTTGAGGACTTGTGCTGCTGTTTCTAATGATTATAATTCTGTACATTCATATTTGGTGTGGTCGCGAATAGTAAAAAACGTAAGACAAATTTAATTTCGCGTGTTTCCTTTTTTTTTTCTTCTTAATGGTCGCTATAAGCGATGCACTAGTTAAATATCTCAATGTTTATACGAACCATACATTATACTTGTTTGTAGCCAAACGGTATTAGCTTACCATATTGAGCGTCCTGGGATTCCGCTCAACCTTTGAGGAAAACATGTGACCGACCCTTCTACATATGTAATGTACTTATTTATTTGATATAAACATTAGAAAAATAACGGAAAAATAACAATAGTTATTGTGGAGTATTGTTTAAATTACTTCATATTTGAGTTATTTTGTAAATGTAAATGGTGGCTAGATTACATTGCTATATATTTATCGTTAAATAACGGAATTTTAGTATACGTTTATATGGAAATAACGTAAGGGTTATAACCGTTATTTGTCTAATGTTATAACAAATGGAGTATATTGGCCTAATAACTTTTTCCTGTGCTCCATAGAAGCTGTATATCACATGGGTGAAACCTTTTGTTCGTATTTCAATCTCTACGGGGGCCATCCGCCAATTTCCCCCATATCCTCGACACATCTGGGTACCGATAGCATATTTTATTTTTTGAATTATTTCCTTATTATTCGGTTCGACTGTACCCTCTTGGAGTGCGGATTTTTCTTATTGCTTCATTATTCTGGAAATCCGTCAATTTATTTGAATAAAACGTTCCTAAATCAATGAGATAGGTTGTAATTTTCCCAAGATTTAAAAAAATTCTTCATACACACCCGAAAATATGAATTGGATTGTCGTAACAGTGCATGATGTAAATGATATAATTGATGCAAAAAGCACCAATTTGCCAGCCGATTATTCCTTCTTCCGCGTTGAATATTCCAATTTAATAACCGAAGCAGCAGACTATTAACCGAAACTCGTGTAATTAAGAGAACAAAATAAAAGCAGAGGTAAATGTCCACGAACCACCCACTATGGCACCTCCCAGCGAGAGATGGGTTCGCCAAACCGCAATGCCCTTACAGGGTCAAATTAAATTAGCTAGCGAAACTCCGCAGATTTGATGGGTAAGTATCGATATCTAAACACGACAAAATATTTTTTTTTTGGGTCCACGACCGCTTTTGTTGTTGTCACTTGAAGTACGAGTTGAGAAAATCTGTTTGGTTTTATCGTGTTTAGATATCGATACTTACCCATGACTTCAGTGAATTTTACACAACGAAAACTGATATTTCAAGTGACTACACTAACTGCGGTTGATGACCAAAGAAAGTCATCAAATTAATATTTTTTTATTTGATCATGTTTAGATAACGATACCCACCAAACCTGCGAGGTTTCGCTAGCTAATCCAAGTTGACCCTAGATAAGCCTACATTGCAAAACTTCGAACTGTTAATTAACATTTATTTATAAACGTTTCCTTTGAACCGTCTTACATAATCCGTATCGAGCAACTAATATGAGCCGTTCACGACGCATTTACGACCACACAGCGTTATTTATTTCCCCGGGTAGAACGGTATTACGGATCTGCCCAAACCTGACATTATATCAGGACTAAGCTTTGATGTCCCTCCTTTATAAAATAGTTTTTTTCTGCTCAATATCCAACCTCTATTTAGGAGTGGCTCAGTCCGAGACATACAGAAAATTGCTAAATAAAACTGGTTTCCGTAGAAAATGTATAGGTACGAATTTTCTTCGAATCCCAGACGGACTCAACCTTTTCTATTCGGTGAATGAACAGTGAATGCGGATCTGTGAATATTTTTTACAAAATCGTATTTTAAGTTGAATCTTTTTATTATTCTTTGTTTGGTTTGAAGATTTCTCTTCATACACATTTTGTGCTGACTTATGTTTTAGGCATTATATTCTATGGGTTTTTGTACACCGCTACCCGGTAAGGACAGCTTTGATTTAATTAACATACCAATTTCCAATAAAACAAGGAAAATAAAACGTTCGGTAAAAATATAGATAGCTTTACCTTCTAATATAACGTATTCAAGAGAATTGTTTCCAAGTTTTACGATTGTCGAATCGTAAAACAGTTGCCGTTCGCATCTTCGCATTCCTCCCTTACCCCCTATGAGTTATGTCGAGGGTTCAGTGCTGATAAATAAATCAGTATTTAGGTCATTGAAAAGGTGTAGCCTTTATTGGACGATGTATACGTGTGCTCTGCAATAAATAACGGACCATTATGTGATTAAACTCGGCCGCGTTTAATATGACAATGGCGGTCATTATCTTGTTACATTATGTGCTTATGTCCATTACTTTTTGCTTTGTACATTTTATTGTTTTCGAGCTGCAGTTTGTTTGATGGAATACGAAGGTTTTCATTCTAATTAATGATAGTTGCAATGATGTATTTTACAGTTACACTCACGGAAAGAAAGATTCGGTATCAGCCATGAATGCTATGAAACTGTACAAAGTTTCCGAGCCTGAAACAGCTGAATTGGAGTTACGCTTTAACAAAGTCAATGAGCTCACCTTGAATATCAATTCCCTCTTCTTCGAAGATCTAAAAAGACAGTTATATATAATTATGTTCCCCTAATGTAATGAGTATTCGGTAATGAATATATCAGTGGCAGTCACTCTGAATAATAGATGAACACGAAAGATTGGCGACACCTGGATTGTTGAGACGTTGAAAACCTAATACTTGCACGCGGCCTCAAATAATCAACCATATTTAGTCATGATTTTAGGGGCTGGTGGCTAAGTAATAACAGCCGCACGGGTCGATCGATCAGGTTAAGCCTGCCGCGGTCGGTCTGTGGAGGGGTGACCGATCTTTACATACCAAGATTCCTCCGTGCCTCAGAAAGCACGTCAACCCGTTGTTCCCGGTTGCCATTCTTTGACAGTCGTAACGGGTCGACAGAAGCCCGAAAGTCGCTCATGTAAAATACTAGTACTCATCTGCATTCGGTTAGACCGAAAGCTGACCCCAACATAGTCGGGAAAAAGATTGACTAATATTTTACCGATCAATCATCACATCTATTTCTTAAAAAACCGAAAAATAATTGCTTCTTGCCTCAATATTGTTTTGCACATTAATCTCACGCGCAATCAAAACAGTGTTCTCCTTGTGAAGCATGCAATACATCCAGCCATTATAACTGGGCACGTTAAATACCGACATGCAGGGCTAAACGAGGGCTGTTCAACATGTTGGAGTGAGCTACTAAATATGTTCGGCAAATAAGAGTTTTCATGTAGTTCGCGACCAAAGTTAGACGGAGCATTAATGAACGCGTCGACTAATTAAATATTAATCGGTACGCGTAATACGTTCCGAATAATCGATTCTAAGTTATTAATCGCTAAGTTTATACCGCTGCCGAGTGAATTTCATTGCCTAGTTTGTGTCTTAATGTGGTTTATTGTTATTAGCCTGTAGTACATTTCGATACAGAATTAATTAGAAAGAAAGAAAATACGTTTATTTGCGGTAAACATGAAGCAGAGAAAGAACATAAACACAAAAAAATAACAAGTTGGGGGGAAAATATGCGTCACATCCACGCAAAACGGACATCGCTCAGCATAAATGCTAAGACCCTATGCGAGACAGTGCCTCAACGCTGATTTTCAGTGACGCCGCCGGCGTTGACGTGATGACGTCAACCGATAACATAAAAAAAATCAACAATCAAAATGAAATAAAACAAGTAAAATATATATAATTGTGTTATTGTGTATTCCGTATCATATTAGCGTTGCGTTATCGTTCCAAACAGTATAGGTTTTATATTACATGTGTGCTTAATTATTTTGATAATGAGGCGCATTGACGTCAAATGACAGCTTCATTTAGTTTTTTGGGAGTTTCCTGTTAAAAATAAACATTTTCATATACGAGTACCTACTATATGTAGAAATCACTTTAAGCCTCGGAAAGCACGTTAAGCAGTTGGTCCCGGCTGTCATTCGTGGATTTTTGACAGTTGTTACGGGTCGTCAGAACCCCGAAAGTCTGACAACCAGTCTTTCCAAGGGTATCGTGTCACCCAGTAACTGGTTGTAGAGGTCAGATAGGCAGCCGCTCCATGTAAAATACTGGTATTCAGCTGCATCCGGTTAGACTGAAAGCCGACCCCAACATAGTTGGGAAAAGGCTAGGCAGATGATGATGCAATATGTAGAAATAACATTAGAATTGGATAACAAAATCCATTAGGTTTTCCTCAAACTAAAATTGTTTCCGATACTAACAATTAATGACAGAATCAACAATGTGTAGGGAAAAATGTTAAAAAATATATTTTGTCGTAAAATATGGTGCAAACCATCATTACATTTTAAGCTGCGTGATAAAGCGGCGAACACGGTATTCCTTTCATCCTCACCGTAGAACGTGGCAGTCGTAAACCGAATGTCATCAATATTAGAATTAATATCTCCTACGAGATGTTGCATAAGCGACCCGCCATGTGCAACACTGTCCATCGAGTATAGAGGAAATGGAGAGATTATCTGCGAAAGAACGATATTTGCAATCTGCATTAATATAGCGTCTATTATAGCTAGATGCAGCGAGAAATGCCGTTAGAAGAAAGACCACAGCAGTGTTTTACTGAAATTAATCATGTTAGTTTCTGTCCCAAATGCAGTCATAGTCAGCCTATAATGTTCCCACTGCTGCAACACAGGCATCCTCTCGATGAGAGGGAGTGGGCCGTAATCGACCACGCAGGCCCAGTGCGTGTTGGTAGCATATGCAATGCTCTTAACAAATTAATATCTTCTGGAATTCCATTACCTATGACAGTAAAATATTATACTATTATTATATGTAACATTCGCTTCATCAGATCTGAATTTATTGACCTTTTCTCTAAAGAGAAAGTAGTATCTATGTCAGAAAAGTCTAAATCGTTTTTCATTTCATGTCTCATATCTCGGAGAGATTTCTGACATGTTTGATAGATTGATAGAGTCTGTTGGAGTTTCCAAGATGACGTGTACTTTTTTCCCTCCTTAGATCAGTTTGTACTCCATTTCTCACACACTCCACGTCCCTGTCCATTTGTAATGTATTTATTCTTGTCTACTTTGTTGCGAGCATAATTTAACACGTTCATTAAGTAACATTAGTCTTCATGAGTGCCGATGTCGCTGCGATTACCATAGAACCCGTTACAAAACGTTTGGAATGGACGACAATGGAGGGAAATGGAAATTTAACAAAAGACGGCTTTATTTGCGTGAATATCTAAGCTACACTGCTTAAAAGCCTATATGTAGACATCCTTTGACGGACAAGGGACTGTGAAATACCTTATCAATGAGCAAAATGGCGATTTACTTGGTAAGTGTATAGAAAGCTTGATGAGCAGTTGTGGTCTAGTGGTAAAGACCCCGACTTAACGAATTGTAGTTTGTGGGTACATACTATCAGGCAGGCGCTTTACTTTTTGTAAATAATTTCATCACCACTGCTCTCAAAACGGAGAAGGAAAACGTCGTGAGGAAACCGGCATGTCCGAGAACCAAAAAATCGATGACATCTACCAACCCTCACTGAGCCCGCGTGTAAGATTGTAGTAGCCCACATCTCGAAGAGAGGACGCCTGTCCCAGCAGTGGGAACATTATAGGCTAATTATGCTTATGCTATATAGTAAGCTTGTCAAAGGGATCGCCAATAATGATTAACTAATAATAATAATAATATCCCTGGACATTTAACACAGCGCCATCTAGTCCCAAGCTAAGCAACCTAATGCTTGTGTTATGGTAACAAGATGGCTGATATATTTTTTTTTGTAAATACATCCATATTATAGATAGAAAAACACCCAGACTTGGAACAAATACATGTAGGTCATACAAATATTTGTTCCGTGCGGGAATCGAACCCGCGACACGCAGCGCAGCAGTCAATCGCTTAACCACTGCGCCAACCGTGCCGTCAAAATTAACTAAAACAATATCTAAAGATTTTTGCAGTCATTATCTTCAACAACGGTGCCACATGCTGTTATGTGAGGAATGCGATTTGTACGCGACGACAGCCAAGCTTGACTGATAAAATCATAACTTACGACTCAGTATGGAATTTTCATTCGTTCTTTTTATTGTGTTAACATTCTCAAGACTCTTTTATGATTAGGTGCTTTTAAATTCCATGAGACGGTTTCAGTGTACTTTAGTTTGTAAGAACTACAAAGACTCTTCCAATTAGTTCCTTAAGTTTTTCGTCGTCTTACTGAACCAATCAACTAGTGTTAGATTATACGGTTCGCCTTAACCTCAAGTTTTATTATGTAAAGTTTGAAACTCCACAAGTTACTGCACTCGGCTCACGACTCGCGGAGGAGTGTTGAAGTTAAGAATTTTCAATCGCTTTATCGATATTTTATTGATCACTTGAATATTAAACCTGGTACGCGAGAACGAATTTTATAAGAAACTAGCTTCTGCTCGCGACTTCGTTCGCGTAAAATTTCCTGTTTCCCCGACCCACCCCGTCGCATCGCATCGCCTGCGCGAGCTATTACTTCGTTTTAGCGTAGTGTTCATTCTAGCGTAGTTTCAGAGGTTAGCGCGTTCAAACAAACAAACTTTGCAGCTTTATTATTAGTATAGATACTCGTAGATATAGATATACGACTTGTTACTCCCAACATATTCCTTCCTCCGTATTTTACAGAATAAAAACATAGAAGAAAATTTAAATTTAAAAGCAAAGTCTGTAAGGAAAGCTCCATGAAGATAGACACGTTAATTATGAATTCTAGCCGTGTGTGGAAGTTGAGGACTTAAAGGACATAGTCAAGCGTTGACGACGATCAGCGGTGATTAACAAACCCTGGTTGTCAGCAAAGTGCAGTTGTACAACGAGCCTAGCGTGACTGCGGCCCGTTACCAGTTAAGAATGCAAGAGCTCGCTTTATGTCTGTTTAAAGTTAGAATTTTTGATTTGCAAACTATTGTTCCGCGAGGATATTGAATTCTGTGGTGCAACTTCGAGTGGTAACTTCGTAAAAGCTGCTTTGTCCTTCTAACTTTTAATCTAGCTAAATCTGTATCATTCGAATTTCTGTCTGGTATCAATAGATACTTTAGATTGCTTATCGTTGACGAGTATTTACTTTCACATACTTATTATCTATATGGCAACTAATCGTCGTACGTGACGCCTCAAGCATGTAGATAGCCTTTATCTGCAACCTATTCGCTATCATCATATTAATAATCATCACTTCATGATATGTAATACATTCCTTTTTATATCGATGATATCTTTTAATAATACAATATGTACTTATATTTAAAAATGTATATATTATTTAATAATTTTATATACATACTTAAATAAGTAAGAAAATAAATGAACGAATATAAACTCATATATTTCAGGTAAATATCCATTGCTAAATATAAATGATTAGAAATCACATAAAATAAACCAAATGACGTCAAACTAAATTAAATTAAATCAATATAAGACAAATTAAATGGAAACAAAATAAATCAAATGAAATCAAAATAAATCTAATAAAATCAAATCAAAATAAATAAATCATCAAAACAATAAAATTATATCTTCTCTCCGACACTGGTACAGCAAAATAATGGTATGGTAATGTCTTTTGTAAATATCTACAGCTTAAGATTCTACAGGGATTTCTTTTGTGAAAAAGAACATTGTTGGAATGGGTATCTTTACCCACTGACGATAAAAGGTCGTGAGGGAAAATAACACACATACGAAAATTACCATGGTTGACAAATGGATGCATTGACGTAATCCCTTATGCGAGTGTCTTGACCATGACACTTTCGGAGAGTCCTTTCCTGACTCCAGGGAAAATTCCTATACTTACTGAAACCTCTTTGAAATTCGCAACGTATTAACGTTCACTGAAAACTACATCTACTCATACATATTTATTTAAAAATTAATAAAATTGGAAGTGTCTGATTGTAATGTCAAAATAACAGCTTTTTACTAAGTGCACCTACTTATCCTAAAAAAAAAAACAAATTAAATTTTTTTTGTTTGTCTTTCTGTTTGCTAATCTCCGAAACGGCTGGACCGATTTTGATGAACTGATGTTATAAGAAGTAACTTAACCTACTTTTATTTAAGAAAAATAATTAGAGATCCGCGCAAAAACAATTAAAACTCATGAAATCCAATATGTTTTCCGACATGCACGAACGAAGCTAGAACTTAAATACAAACATTCACAAACTTAGACAACAAAGTAAACTACAGATTTGTTCTTAGTTTAATCTTCTTAGATTCCTCTCAGTTTTCAAGATTATAATTGATTGCAAAATTGATTGAGTATTTGAAATAGACTAATAAATGGGAATAAATAAGAGGGGTGACAGACGGGTCGACGAAACAATTTAGAGTCTGCGGGATTTCATTGGCGGCTGTATACCAATATTTGGCGGATTCTAGAACAGGGATTTACTTCGCTATCTACTTCCATGCCCCGGGATCCAGATATGACGAGATACGAATACAATTTGTAGCTTTCATAATAAGGAACGTATGAGCAATGGTTCACGTGGATCTCATAATTTATTGCAATGAAATTGAAATTGTAGCATTTGTTGCTTTTACACGCGTAGCCAATAAATCTGAGAAGTTACACGTTTGAAGTGGTCTATAAGTTAACGAAACACAATATCGCTCATCTTCCTTGTCGATGTTCACTCCATCTAAGTTCTAGTCGGCTTCAGTTATTAATCTGTGCGATAAGTTTGAAAAGGAGTAGAGCCGCGGGACGCGCGGACGGGCGGATCGGAACGAACTTTTCATTTGCCGGGTTTCGCCCGCTAAAAAGGCACCAATCCACACCAACTGGATCCGTTCATTTCCCTCCGCAGACATTTAAACGGACGTTTTATTTATTCAATAACAAAGTTGTCTTATCTTCTGTAACTTTTAATTAACGCGTACAGTTCGCGGCCGCAGCTTGGAACTTCTTACTTACTAGTTTATGAGCGTGTTGTTATTATTGATACTTGTGCTTATCATAGCGCAATTAAATAAAAATTCTACGGTTATACTTAATTTTATATTCGCGCCGGCTTGAATTAACATCTGCAACGTTGTTTGCATGGTTAAGCAGCTTGAAATGACTATTTGTTTTAAAACACGACGCTTTAAGTAGTAGAAATTATTGTGACGTCCAATTGCGTTTCGCACGTGCAGCGAATTTTATTTTGTTGAAGAATTCGACATAGAAATGCGTTAAATAAGCAGAAGCCACCATTTTCCAGTAAATAATATATTAGCGTAGTTGCGAATAGTTCGCACCGCGCAACCCCTGACTCGCGGAGAATTGAGAAGTTAAAGAAAAAGGTTTCAAAGCGAGCCGATACACTCGTTTCAGCAACTCTGTATCGCGACGCGCCGCCGTCGGAAATTGAAGGATTCCGCTATCTCGAGACAGAATCTATTACTTGACGATAAGCGTTATAAGATGAGATGTAGAGACTTTATTTTTTTATTTCACTCGAAGGAGTAATGTTTCATTTCGATCGGTGAGCGAAATAAATCGTGTATCCGATATGCCAATTTAATCTCGGGGCGCCATCTATCGTCGGCATAGGTAGGTCGGTGGGGTGGTAGGGGCCGAGTGGAGTGGGGCCCACCCCGGCCTCGGCCGTGACGCCCATACTACGCGTACTACGTAATACGAGAGCGTAGCTACAGTTATTTCGAGAGCAGACACTAGTTTACTACTGATAGCACTACTACTGTATTGATGTGCACCGATATAGATTATATTGGCCGCTACAGCATCAACCGCTCCGGTCAATGGGAAATAGAGAATATTTAAAGTGGGTGGCGCATTGCCGGCTAACGACTCCCTTCTCATTCAAAGTTATGCTCTAGCTCCGTGCCCTAACGAAGTGTAAACGGTAGATTTGTAATAATATCCCTTAATCCTTCTGAAGATAAATGATAATTTGCAACACTAATTCAAGGCAGCCCGGTGCTTCTGTCAAAGGCATTTATGAACACTTTAAACCTCGTAGACCTCATTTAATTCTCCGGTGGACTTGAATAAACGTCAATTAGATTTTTTATTCCATTTGAAGTGGCTAATTTATTAGATAAAGGGTATTAAGGATAAGTGATGTTCTGTCCTGAATTCGCAGTTTATCTGTTTGTTTATCGATATTAAGAGGGCCGAAGTACTATGAAAATAAAGGACGGTTTACGCGTTCCAAACGAACTGTTTAATAAATAAGATCCTTCTGTGTGACTCATTTCACCGAATCTTGGGAACAAAGGGATTGGAGAGGTGAATTTCGGAAGGTGTATGCCACAGTACAATGTTATGTTTTACAGGCGGGTGAGTCGGTGATAAAACGCCTATCGTAATGTGGGTGGGGACCCACAACCATGGGTTCTCGAGATTTTAACACGTTCTTGAATTTTATATCATTTTGGTAAAGATGTACCATGAGTCCGTGAAGTGGAAACTTACATTATCATGGAAACGATAAAGTATCTAGTACAGCCATATACTCCCACGGAAATACTGATATACGTTGTAGAGGTGCGACTCGATGCGACCGAGCGACTTTTATTTGAACAAAACTGGATTAGGAAGCCGAGCTCGGTCGTAGTCGTTACTTCTGAAGTTTATTTTATTTATTAGACGATGATACACATTATTTATAATACTCAGTTCAGTGGGCACCTCTTAAACACTGGCATATAAATAAAGAAACTAGGACATCTCGATTGTGACCCGCATTCCCGTTTTTTAACTGTTACAACAATAATTTCGTGTCAGAAATAGATTGAATGTTTAGTTTTGACTGGTATTAGCAGAATTTTGGAATTAGAAATGGATTTTTAGAACTGGCATTGTTTTCAAATATTACAGCAGTCAGATCGAGGTATGAAACCACATGACCTACCTGACTTTTAAACCAGTACTTTCAAAATGAGAAAGAAAAAGAGAAAGAAAATACATTTATTTAGTACAGACTAAAACACAACGTATTATGCAACAATTGAATAAAAAAAATATTTAAATGAAAACAAAGATTGGAATATTCTGTAACACACAGGTACAGGATGTAAGATCAGTCTTTTACAAAAAAAAAAACCTAGATATGACAAAGTAATACTCAGCCACATCGGTTAATATTCTAGCCTAGCCCAGCAGCTTTATGATAAACAGCTGACACATATCCGACTAGAAGACATTTAAAACAAAGAGATATGAGTTGTACGTGTAATCGTATTGCAATCGTAGGGGCACCGCTGGATACGGGACACGGCATTAAAATGCAGCGCGCGTGTGCTCTGCCCCAGCCATACACTTCCTCAGCTCCACGAACAGCCATCATTCTGTTACGCAATATCCACGCTCACACAAACACTCATAGATTTTTATCTACATATAATTTTTCTCAGGCTACTGGTTTATAGCGCATTAATTTGAGGCCGCTCGCTTCGTTGGCGATGCACTTTCCAGTTATTTTTTTAATTTTAGGTTCTCGGACATTCATAAGCCACGGTATAAAATTAGGTTTTATTACAGCCTCTCTTATTACTTTTATGAAACCAGTTTTTCCTTTTTATTTGTAAACGTACACTTAAAAGACAGTTGTGTCGTATTCTCAGAGCATTTGCTCTGATTCTACAGTTCCATCAATATTTAAAGACCGTTTCAATCCACTTCCGTGCATTCAGTAATAACGTCAACAAAGAATATTAGGTGGAGCGAGCAGGCTTACCTCGCACGGTGCAGCCCACCAACGTCGACCTCATGGAAAATTCACTACAATCAAAACTATAAACAATCTCGTGGCGTGCATTCTGCACAATCTCTGTAAGCCCCAATACGAAAGACGAATCGCTTCCACAAGGACGACTATCGACTCCATCGCGAAATAAAATGTCTCAACTACACATTTATCTAGGAATCAATATACACCCTATTGTCTTCAACCAGAAGGGACATACCAAGCTCCGCAGAACAAGAACCATGTTAAAACAATGCGAACCCGATGAAAATTGAACTCTACAGTATCGTCGTCAAGTTATAGTCCACATTAAAAAGATGGTGGCTGTTGCGAAATATTCCCCGACTTAATACCGGATGAAATAATGGCGTCTGAAAGCTGAAGGCGAGGCGTCGCACTTTTCGCTTCCCGGTCGAGAGCTAATTTTTTTTTCTTCGAGTTTGTCTCTGCTCCGCTTTTTAGGCGATTTCTGTCGCGTCTTTAAACGCTTGCGGTTTAGAACTTGCCATAGATGGAATTTTTAAAATGCTCTTCACACAACGATTGGTGCATACGAGTTCAAGTGTGATTTTAAATTCTGTTTCTGTAAACTTTAGTATAGGAATGTTCGCTGACTACAATTAATAGAGCATGAATGTCAGTGTCACGACATATTTGTTTACACATTTCGATCACACAGTTTTAGTAGTCTTTACGTAAACAACACGCGTTATTGTTCACGCCTCGGTGGGATCAAACCGTGTCTTGTATTGATTGTTCTCGTGATTTATTGCCGCCTGATTGGAGCAAGGGATCCTCCTATAAGGGTTTTGTTTCAAGTTTTTAAAGGAATTTTCGGGTAGAGGCCTTATTTAAATTAACACGTGCCCTATTTACAGAGTTTGGAAGTCATCTCCCAAGTTTAATCCTGATCGATGTCCGACTTCGTCTCTTTACCCTTTTCGCACGATAAACCGTCCGACGAATTTCGTATTAAAAGCAGTTATAAATTATATAATCTGTGCTCTAGGGCGGGGAACGGCTATGTTTGCATCGACCTTGCACCATCCCCTGCTAAACACCGGATGAGGGGCGCAAGGTGAATTTGAGCGCTAACACAATAATACCAACTGCCCGACGCAACACATAGTTGTAGCATATAAACAATTAACATCTTTACTCGTTCCTTTTACACCCATTAAACTATTGAAGGGGAATGATATTAGCCGACCGATTTGAGTGGTGCACTAAAATGTAGCGAGGTCGCGGCGAACTCCGCTTATCTTATTTTGCAGAGTTTGTGCGGGGGTCAGTGCCAATGTGGCAAAGTTAGATATGCATATGAATTAGAGCCCGACGCTTCGTAGGAGCCGTCCGTTTAATTTTCCAGCGTGATATTAATTTTAGGGTAGTGATTTCGCCGCTGTATTCATGCGAGAACAACCCCTCTATTGTAGATGAGCGTTGATGATAATGTGGATCACTTTGTTATTAAATTGTTGTAATAATTTATCAGGTGAGAGCTCGACTGCGGTGTTGTTTTGTGCTGTATAAAGTTCACCATTTTGATATACTGCACTGTTACTGTGGTTTTGGGATGAGCGATAAGGGGGCTATAATGTAAACCAACAGAGTCAGTTTATCAACGGAAATGATGTCACACGGTCCAGTAGCTCTCTACTCTGGCTAGTAGAGTAGCAAGTCTGCCAATTAATTGGATGCAGCGTGGATTATGCGAATGTGAGACGTTCGTATCTTAAAATAATTGCGCGCCACACTCGCTGGCTAGCTTGCATTAACTTTAATTGATTGCTTTGCTTCAGTACTTGAGAGACTCAACTCGATATTTCCATGTCTTAAAATTTTCTTGATTAATTATGAAAACGTTCAATCAAATAACGCTGAGCGTCAAATCCAGAAGTGGCAACAGTAATTTTACCCCGCAACAAAAGTTTTCACCCTGACGACCTCGTGCCCGGTTATCCGGTATTTCGAAAAATTTTAGACTTAATCTGATCCGCGTTTAGATATTTATTTACATTGGTAGCCATTAAACTGCTCGCTTTCTCATTAGTTTTGTTTCGGGGTTTACCGTTAAACTGCTCGAGATTTTCATAACGTGCCATTTCGTTACGCTCAAATAAGATTTGTAATTTTGTCTCGATTGTCATTGAAATGAGCTGGGAGTTGGAATTGCTTAACATTTCTTTGCCATAAACATCAGCTGTACATCGTGTGACGTGCTGGAAAATCTGTATCGACATGTAAATGCAAACAAACGTAACATTTTGAATATGTGTTAAGTAAACATTACGTCACTGCGATGTTTTTTTTTTATCAAGATAATGTCTCACGCCACAATGTCTTTTTTAAGGTAAAATGAAGAATTGGCTCGACGGCGTGGAATTAGGAGTACGGAATAGGTTATTTGAAAGCGTCCGTTGGCCTTGTTCCTAAGGGCTCGTGAATCTTTTGTCTTCCTTTGGGAGTTCGCTCCCTCACTTTGTATTGTGGCAGGTTCTGAGGCTATGGCCATAATAAAAACGGCCCTTTCTCTAATTATGCAACACTTTGACAGTGAAATTTCATTGTTTTTAATATCTGTTTCACAATTGTTTTAGAAGTTATGACAGGTTTTATAAGGGAGTGATAAAAAATTACATTGATTCGCGTCAGCCAATGCTGTATTGCTGTTCGCCCTCTCAAAAGAGAGGAGGCCTGTGTCCCAGCCCAGTCCCAGATTGTGTTAATGCTGTATTCATGTTGCGAATGCGAGTTTCTTCCTTATCCGTATACATAGTTAAAACCCATTCAATTAAAATTACTTAGAAAAACGTAATCTCTAAGAGTTGTCGTTGGCATTGCGGTTGACAAAGGTGCACAGGAAAATATTTAAGTTAACCAAGTTGTCGTAAAGATATCGTCTAAAGTCAAGCTAAGATAATATGGAAATATTTAATGAAGCAAAAATACATGGCATATTTTATTAATATTTTCCTCTCAAACAAGCTGTAAAACGTTTGTTTCACTAGTTAGGTACTTATTTTGCTAGTCGAGCAAAGTAGAATAACTTAAATGCTTGTCGGGTACGGAAATAGATGGGGTTTGTCTGTGACTCCATGCACGTATACACATGTACATACAACACGTACATATGTCGGCATGTGCGACCGCTGTCGATGCGTTAAACGCCTTTTCTCTGGATGAAATATTTATAACGCTCGTCGCGACGCGCGCCACATTATCACCTCTCAATGTCAGGGATTTCCAGTCGTATGTCTTGTTGTTTTCATGAAAGGGTAATGATGGGTTAATTCGTCTGTATAAACATCAGCGCCTCTTGCTGTTTTGGTTGATCATGAAGTCACGAATTTATAGTCAAAACTACACCTTAAATTCTAAGTGCAGTCAATAAAATTTATTAACCTCCCAATTTACATATTAACTACACCTAATCAAATAATTAATCAACAAAATTTATCTCCCATAAAACTAATTCTATTAACTACCGGCCCATGTCCTTACTATTCTAACGCCATATGCACAATAGTGCAACGAATGACGCGCGTCCTAAACCCGCGCGGTCAGTACACTCGCGTGCGTCGGTGCGTCGCGACGTTCCCGCCCGAAGCGTTCCGAGCGCGACGGTACCCACGTGCCGCGCAGACAAAAATAAATAAACGCGTCGCGTGCTTCATCCGCCTCCTATACACCGGTAGCCTTATCTCACTTATCCTTTACCATCCAATAGCTTCAACGATTATAAAGCCACCAGTAATTACCGATCGTGTGATGAGTGTACTGTATTTCGATCACTTTTTTGTCCAAAAGTGCCCCCTGTCGGCTTGTTCTCAGACGAAATCGATGCAAACATGTTGATGTGCGAATAATCAAACCCCGATTCAACCACCCTCGTACGATGCGAGTAATAATAGCGAAGGGGCGCGGGTGGGACATGCACCAGCTCACGTACGCCGTGCATGCATGCACTTAGCCAATTCCAATTGGGTTATTCGGTAGTCCCATTGATCCGGAAGTTTCATACATCAAAAATATTGGAAGCTGTGTCGTATCGCTTTTTGGCGCTGGATTTGCTTTAAAAGTAGTAATCATTCAAATGAGGGCTATTTTGCTTTAAAAAAAAACATGGAAACGCAAAAAGGAGTTCCCTTTTTAGTTCATTAGTTTCTAAAACAAATAAATTTTGCTAATTGAATTTCTTATTTCAATCCGTTAAAGGTCAATAAAAAACAACCAGAGCTACACGAGGTAGAGCCCTAATAATTGCTATTTGTCTCCGCCAAGGCAGTTCATTTTTTTTTATTAATTAATTTCTAAGTTATATTTTATAATCGAATCTAAAGAATAGCCCTTCGACAAGTCGCACGATCAATCGGGCGACTAGTCGCTTATTTAGTGAAGAGGGGAAGTAGGGACTCCTTTGTCACCACCTGTCCGTTGTAATAGCTTTCGGAAGACGCAACGCAGTCGCAACCAGCGCGCGCCGCAAGCGCATCTGTCTTGCTTTCGCGCCAAAACAACATGTGTTTGTGATGGTACATTTAAAACAATGAACAGTGAATAAAGTATGTAGTGAGCAATAGTGCCTTGAACAGTGTATAAAGAGTTTTTTATGGCTGTGCTTCGTGTAAAAGGAAAATGTGACACAATGTTGGGATTGCTTACGTCGGAATTCGGTTACCAGAACCGCTTAACTCTGCTGCAGCAGCTAATTGAGTGCGGCGATGTACTCTTGGGCCGAGAGTTAGTTTACGGTACGTTTTTATTGTGACTTATACGATGATGTAATCCGCTTTTCGCTTGAAAACCACCATACACGATGACGTTTACATAGCAATTTAAAACGATAATGACTCGCGTCTGATTCACTTTATCACTGTTATTAAATATTTATTTATCAAATGAAGTGGCCGTTCTTCCATGATTATTATAGGATATCAATAAAGTATCATGGTGGCATAGGCACTTCATTCAGTTTCTTTATCAGAAGATATTCAAGTAACAAGAACTGATTGAGAGCATTATTTTGTTGAATTAATTATCTTGGAAAGTAATCAAAGGAAGGTCCATAGTTTTCTTACGTTTTATATTATTGTATTAAAATTAATGTACTTTAAAGCTACGTCTACTCGATTAACCTTATATATCTTACAAATATGAGTGAGTTTATTTAACAAAGTCAAGGTCAAAGCATTTATTTCAAATAGGCAATACAAGGCATTTCTGAACGTCAAAACTTACAATAAAATAGAATTGATTTTAGTTGCCCCTTCCAAAAGGTAGTTTTCGTATGGAGAAGAATGGGCAAGAAACTCCACCGTTACTCTTTCAAATGTTTTACGATATTTCTTTTTTCCTAGTTGCTCAATATTATCTAGTTGTAGTGTATCGCTATGCCTAATGTAAACTCCTTGCTTAAATATTGACATCATTTATTTATTTAACTGCAATAATGGCGTCCTTACACCATCGGCATCGGCAAGGCAAGTTGTATTACAAGTTTTTTATTACTGTGATACAAATCTAATAAGTTTTAAATTAAACATTTCATTAGCAGGTTTTGCTTTTATGTTTTCCTTGTAAAGCTTATGAGTAATTTAATTATTTCGTTTATAGTGACCAAGTTACTAGTATTAGTTACCTACTTGTTTTGAATAAAGATTCAAATTATAAATATTATAAAAATATTTTATCCTCAATGTCACACCATTATTGGTATGACATTGAGGATGAATTATATCCGCTGTAATACTCAAAAAAACATAGGTTATTATTAAAAAAAATTTAA
Organism: Apamea anceps; assembly: GCA_951799955.1. NCBI lineage: Eukaryota > Metazoa > Arthropoda > Insecta > Lepidoptera > Noctuidae > Apamea > Apamea anceps. Next base: position 5,561,769 of record OX637509.1, read on the forward strand.
AATTAGATACCTTTGAATTTTATTGCGTCAAACAGCTGTAATCACAGTGGATCTTCAATCAACCTTTAGGTCAAAGTCAGGTCTTCAAGCTATGCTTATAAGATGCCAGTATAAGCCAATAAAACGACTATTATAGTACCACGAATCGACTTATTTAAGCAGAAGTGGAACGGCGATAATAATGCGGCACACCGTTTGACGGGCGGACTGCGCACGCGTCGATCGTATCAATTCATTATTTATTGTCGCATTGTCCCCACATATTGCGTTTCTGCTTTAATTAACTTCCATTTACCTGCCCTTAGAAGATTTATTCGATTTTATAAATTATTTTTTTCATTAGAATAAACTTTCTACTGCTTACATCTTTTTAACAAAGTAAGGAATAATTAGGTTCTAATTGAAATGATGAAAATCTCATTTCGAATGCTTGTAGGAATCCTTCAAGTAAGAGGCATACTTGGAAATTTCTTTTATTTAGGAACATCAACATTGATTACAAATTTCTTTGAAGCCCATGACTTCCTTACACGTGTCGCATAAGGAAAATCGGTTTGTAAAATAATTCCTATTGTTTCCACGTTAATATACTGTGATAACTAATAAGTGTAGTAGAGCCAGTAATTTTTCAGCTTAATTGCATATACTACAACCTACACTAACATAGTATATGCAAACTAATTAGAACAAGTCAATAAAAATCAATGAAGTACTACCACGTGAACATCCTTTTTATTATTATTATACTTAACAACAGTCGTAAGTGCAATAGTAAATTGAGATTTATTATCGAAACAACCCGCAATTAATAGTTTTTGTCGGTTATAAATTGCACATGTGTTGGTAATTGGTGTGCCTTTTATAGCTCTGATGGCATTTGTAAATAAAATTGTTTATCCGGACGGGAAATAGGACACAAAGGTTTGAAATGAGGTCTGATTAAAAAAAAAGCGATAGTGTAATACCACCTGTATCACTGACTTGGAAATATTATTTTTTCATTGTGAATCGGACAATGCCACCTGTCTGGCGGGCACCTACAATATGCAGTGTGGGGTGGGTTAATTATACCCCGCTCTCTCCCCACCTTCATCGCTCTCTCGCTATCTCTTTTGATTCATACCTATGTCTTGAAAGTCGGAAGTCCTTATGTATTGTACAATACATGTAAAACATATACAAACCTGTAGCTGATTGTCAATGAACAGTAATCTGTAACCATAGAGATGTGAGAGCAGAGGTGGCCCAGTGGTAACGGCCACGACTTACGAGTTTAAGTCGTTGGTTCAAACCCAAGCAGACGCTTTACTTTGTGTAATTAATTTCATCACCAGTGCCCTCAAAACGGTGAAGGAAAACATCGTGAGAAAACCGGCATGTCCTAGAACTAAAAATTCAAAGACATGTGACATATACCAACGCGCAATGGCCTGGCCTGGCCCCCGGGGTAAATTACAGCCCACTCACTCTCCTTCGATGATTAGAGACCTGTGTCCCAGCAGTGGGAACATTCCAGGCTGATTATGCTATAGAGATAAGGATTCCAAAGCATAATGAAAGTACTAACTACATAAAACAATGTGTGCACTGTGCAATAGAAGCAATCAAAATGATACTTAAAGTATATTGCGGCAGCAGTGAAGCTTGCCATTCAATATCACTCTTAGCACTATTAAAGTGAACAGCGTTTGTCAAACGAATATAATAAATAAAGTGGCAACACTGTCAACAGTGTTGTAAAGCAGCAAACAGTTTGTATCGCTTTTGCCGGATACGGGTTAAATTAAATCAATGTAACATTTCACGAAGTGTGGCCTTTTTAGCTGTATTTTGTGGGACTGACATTCTTCCGTTTAGTGGACACAATTTAGTGGCAGTTCCGACTTTGATTATTCCATGTTGAGTTGATTGAAATATTGGACACTGCTGCGATTCATACCGTGAATATAGCTATAAAAAGAGTAAACAGGAAACGTTCCCTAAATATTTAGCGTCGACTCTTTTGCGTTTCCAATAGATCAACATCACAATTGTGTAACTGTTTGAGTATGAAAAAGATAATATTTCAATGCCAGCATTATTTTAGCCTCCCATTTTGTAACTAATTGGTTGCAGTAAACAATGAGACCCAAAAGGGCTGGCACTGTTAATATTTCACCCCTTTTTTGCGCAACCAAGTCCAAGTTCTAAAGACGACACATTTCCTTTGCTGTTTTTTTTTTTTTTTTTGTATAATGTTTATATTTCTCTTTTTGTTTTCACGAATACCCAGTGTTTGTTTATTCGGGACTTCATTTACACTTTTTCCGTTAAACACACTGTTCTGATTTTGCATGGTATCCTTTTCTTGGGATATTTAAAAACAAAAGGCATTGTAAATAATTCCAGGAGAATGTCCTTTGTTTTGAATATACTCGTACAATCTATCTATTTTAATAAAAATGAATCTACATTTGCACGTAGGATAACTGACTAAGCAATCAAAATCAAAAGTCATTTATTCAAATTAGGCTGAGAATCAGCACTTTTCGAAAGTCAAAATTACAAAAGACAGTCCCCCAAAAACGCCCGCCCTTTGCCACTTCCTAGTGCCATCGCTGGGAAGAAGAAGTGGCGGAACAAACTCCCCAGCAGCACAGCTGTCTGTTTAGTTAGAATATAGTTGCATGTATACAATACTAGGAACCTATGTTCAGTAATGAACATTACAAGAAGCTTAAATTATTTGCCATATTATGTCAAGCAACCTTGACATTGACTAACATTGCAAAATAGCCACTAAAGGTTTCCATTGGATCAATTTAATAAATGACTAGCGTCTGCCCGCGCCTTCGCCCGCGTTGTTGTCAACTATACTATAAATACAAACCACTATGGAACTCGGTAATACTCGTAGTGTAGCTTTCAGCCAGTGAAATAATTTTCGAAATCGGATCAGTACTTTCAGAGATTACTTAGCTCCTACATCCAAACTAAAGAGGTAACTCTTTATTTTTTTTCAATATAATATTATTTACTAGAATATTATTTATAATAATATTATACATAATATTTTTTATTTCATTTGTGCCTATTGCCCGACAAGATGTATGTAATTAGTGTCCTTATTAAAACGACTATCCATGTTTTAGTGCTTAACCAATAAAGTAACAAACATGGTTTTCATGGTTCGAAAAACATGACAAGGAACATAAAATAGTACAGTTTCAATTAAAGATGTTTTCTTGCTTGACATTGGAATGCTTTCTGTTATATCCTTTAATTATTTATCTAACTCGCTGCCAGCAATTAAAAGGTCAACATTCTACATTATTACGTCACTCATCACTGTAATGTTCAGCTCTTCAAAGCGTTTCTAGCGACATGATTAAATTGAAAATAAAAGCAGATTCTAGGCTTCTCTTTGACCTTTGATTTCAGCAGGCGACAGGTTATTGAATCACCTAAGTTACGTACTTCAGTAAGATTATGAGGGACACATAATTAAGTGGGTTTTATACATGAAGCTCATAAAAATTGAACATCGTTTTAGAATTACATAATTTGTAATACCTACAAAATTTGTAGGTATTACAAATTATGTTTTTTAGAACATGGTAAAAACGTAACTCGTTCGAACGAACATAAAGTGGGTTTCAAGTTTATATATCGCAGTGGGATAACTTTATTATAGACCACTAATATCCTCTCGCCCACTGTCGTTCTCACAGTTAAAAAAGGCCTCTATCTACCTACTTACATATATACTCGTACAGAATGTCAACTATCCAATAGTGATTGAGTTCTAACTTAACTGTTCTGTACGACGACGAAGGTATATTTTTATATTTATAAGGATATTTTTCAGTACCGATATAGAATGGCTATATATTTTGAATAGTTTTCCGTTAACACCCACATCTTCAGAAAATGTTGGAAATCTACACTACACGATTATGGAAAACTCGACACTTTTTTATCTTCTTTCTTAGTAACGCAATAATCGAGCATATAAAATATGTAGACTACAAGATTTAAAAATAAATCTGTTTCATGAACGCCATTTGTATAAAGCATCTCTAGAACTATGAAAATTTCATGTTATATAAAAACAACAAATGCGGGGTCGTTGGTGCGGAGTTGCGGACTGAGAAAACTCAGCAACAGATGCCATGTTTAGCATATCTGTCTTACTATCCCCGCTCTTATTCGCGGCTTGTCACAGTCGCAAACTGCACTCCCTGGGACATGATTTATGTATGCGTCCTTGCATCTTCTTCCTTTACTTGTAAATTTATAAATAGTATATGCAAAGTAGAGCTATGCAAAAATTGTAGTAAACAGATTTGTTTCAAATGTTGTACCTATTTACAAAGCACAGCACCCTAATTGCGTAACACACAATTAATCGGAATCGGTTTCATTGTGACAGTTCAACAACATTCATTGCGTTATTTACGTGTTGAGCAGACAAATTTTTCGAACTTATGAAGCAATGGATTAGCAATTTGCTTCAAAATGATTCAGATTACTATTGATTGTGTGTTACGCAATTAGGGTGCTGGTTTGGTGTATGATACACCAATTCTTTCATTAAAACGTCATTGACATCATTCCGGGATTTTAGGTGAGGTTTTATCCACGCTATGTTATTTACCTCGGAAGTTTAGGTAAGCATACTATACCTATTCCGATCTCTTAATAAGAAAATAATATGAACGTCATTATTTTTTCAGCAATTTTACTTTGTTCACAGTTTTCACTAACACTAGTGAAAACGGATAAGGGATCTTCTAATGGAGCATTAGGTCGCCTCCGTCCTTCACTCACATCACATCACCTAAATAGTTTCCAATATTATTAGCGCTAAAGATAGATTCTTACTTATGCGTTCGAAACCTACCATTACGCAATTTTATACAAAAAATAAAGGACAGAGAAAGCATAAAATTCTCCATTTCCCTCTCATACAAAATATAAAGGACAAAGGACGTATAAAATATTTTCCATTTCCCTCTCACACATTCCGTTTCATAGGCTCCTCATGTTGAATCGAGCTATAAACGTGAAAATGTACGCGTCGTAAACAAATATTTAGTGGTTGTGCTGGTTGTTGACCGGTGGCCGATGGAGGCGCGGCCATGCGTGACGTTTGTGCGATTTGTAACGCTGCATAGCTATCTCGATGTTAAGGACCGCTACGCACTTTGTTATAGACCACTAATCGCTGGTTGAGACGATTTTTATTAATCCTTACCTTTAGTATGAGAAGTAATGTCTTGAATTCTTCATTTACTTTAGTCTGTTTTTTTGGCCTGCTTCTAACAGGAAATCCGGTTAAGCATTTATCGATTTCTTTGTTTTATTGAACACATTAGTTTTTGGAGCATATATTATATACGTAAAGTATTAGGGCTACCTTCTGTTATTATTTGTTTAGCCTATACTGTCCCACTGCTGGGCAAAGGCCCAAGTTATTTTATTGCTACAACTTATTAGCCTTTTGTGAGTTATAAGGCTTTTCCGCATTCCATCTAAGGAAAATATTTTACTCATAAGTTACGAATGATGCTCGATGCTCGGTTCCCAATACTTTCTAATGTCGTCAGAGGCCTTACCAAACAAAAATAAAGGCGCAATGGAACGTCTATTTATATCTTTTAAATCCAATACGAAAAATTGTATCCTGTTACGGTAATATTATATAGAAAAAAATAAGGAATTTTGTACAAAATATCTGCTGATGCCATAGATCGGAAAATGTGTATAAATAAATCTTCTAAAGCTCAATTGGACCAAGAAACATATTTATAGACCCCTATAGATTTTAAGTACTTGGGACTTGTGACGTACTTAGACGTAATAAGTTTTGGATGACACGATGTGACGGTGAAAGTACTGAAATACTGAAATTCTGTACCTAAGTACTTTATTCTGGTAAAATTGGTTGAAAATACAGTCGTTAGTATTTTAACGAAAACTTCTGCTTTTCCAGTCGATGGCAAAGGTAAAAATATTATGTTATAAGCTGCGCCCCGCGGTTTCACTCGCACAAGTCTCGATGCCGTGGGTAAATCGGATATAAAAAGTATCCTATGTATAAAAATCAAATCTTTTCTCTCCATAATACCTATTAAGTTTTGATGTGAAATGAGTTGGGCCAAGTAGGTGGCTACGCGAATCTGTGAAGTTTTTTAGGTCCTCCGAAGTTCAGGTGTATGGACACTTTAGACACTCCAACATAAGGGTCATGGTTTGACCAGGTACACCGCATTCGCACTGGCTATCGGTTGGGTCAACATTCCCCATTTCATCGCTAGATTGTTTATGCAGCAGCCTACTTGGCCTCTAACTAACTAAGACTTTATTACACCCAAACGGTGAAGTAATACACGCATAAATTCGTTAGCAGTTTTGTGTAGTGTGTTAAGTGCTAAAACCTACTCGATATTAAGTGGTTTGCTCAACGAGCCGGATGTTGTCGTAAGAACGGCATAACACCAACTATAACAAAGGATATTGATTTGTTTACTATTTTTTTTCAATTGTACTGCACTGCGCTGAATATGGCTGGAATATAAGTGTCATCTTGTGGCGTTAGGAATGTGAAAGTAATGAGATAGATGTAAAATCTTCTGTCAATATCGAGAGCACGGTTTTATTACTTCTTCGTAACAACAACAATCCACGAAAAATCTGGTTTGTCAACAATGACATAACAATGGGGATGATGACGATTTTTTTAATATTATGCCAAAAAAAAAAAGTGCTGGACATACTTAGACGGCACTATGACGTTACGACTATGTAACTTTAATACTAACGTCATACATTGTCCGTGCCGCGCGACAAGAATGGGAATAATCCCCTCCAAAAACTTTTTAAAAGTTGTAGCTTCTCCATATTTCCAGCGATTTTACAGATTTTTCTCATTTTACTGTACCTTCTTTGAAATTACAGTAATAGTTTGAACATTTTAAATGTTAGTCATCGTCCCTATTCTATCGCAATAAGTCTCTCTAAAATTACTCAAATATTCGAAGAAACTGTTCAGTAACTGCGTAGGTACACACACTAGCTAACACACCATCAGTAGCCATTGGTTTCGTTTGACAATACAACAACATTCTTTGCGTTATTGACGTTATTAAGCAGACACATTTTTCAAACAAATGAAGCAATGGATTTAGTCATATCTTTCAAAATGATTCAGATTTAGATTGCTAATGCGCAATTATTAGCCGGATGCTGGTAAGGCAAGAACCTCTTAGAAGCCCTACAAAGTACAGTTTGCCAAAATAACCAGTTGTACTTCGAAATATTTCCAAACCATCAGCAAGAACCCTTTATTACATCACTATGTCACGTTTCTCAACGCGCATTTGAAATATCAAAACAAGTATTAAAAAGCCATAATTTACATGATAGATTCGCAACGGTAACTTGTATACGTCACTAGAAGAAAAAAACAATCGGGCACGCACTAGGCAGGCCTTATACAGCGCATATGCGGAGCATATACAGCGGTCAAAATAAGCCCGCGATTAAATAACGCCCACCGGCCCGCCCTGAGGAAAATTAACAAAATTATTTTATTGCTTCTTGCTATGTGTATCGATGTAGGTTTTTGTTGATTAGTAAAAATCTATGTTTTTTTTAGTTTTTTTTTTTTAAAGAATTGCTAGCCTTTTATCTTCATCTATACTAATACGCGCTAATCTTTGGAACTACCAGTCGGATTTGATCAATTCTTTTTGCATTTGATAGCCCAGTCCTTGAGGAAGGCTATAGGCTATTTAACATTACGCTATGACCCTTAGGAGCAGAGCAAAAGGAAAAAAAGTAAGATAGAACGCTAATCGAAAACGAAGGAATAGTGCGGGCAGGCGATGCAATGCGACGTCTCAGAAGCTAGTAATGTAATAACATTATTAAAAGTCAGCCAAACAAATAGTAGTTTTTTTATCGAAAATTTAAGATTTTCTAAAGATTATGTCTGATTAGCTGCGCCCCGCGGTTTCACCCGCATAAGTTTCGATCCCGTGGGATTATCGGGATAAAAAGTACCCTATGTGTTAATTCTGGTTATAAACCTTGTGTGTTCCATATTTCATCCAAATCCGTTCAGTAGTTTTTGCGTGAAAGAGTAACAAGCATCCATCCATCCATCCTTACAAACTTTCCCATTTAAAATATTAGTAGGATTTGTGTCTTGTCTGATTTTTATGTTTGAGTCTGATTCAATTTCTAAAGATTATGTTTAGCTATCAGTTTCGTGCTCTATCTCTTGTTTGTAAAACACCAGGCAATATTAAATCCTACAAAGTACAATCCCTCGCTTTTATAAGCAAGCACACGTGTACTCACGTTCGAGCCGCTTCCACGTGCAAGAAACTTTAAACTACGTACGTACGGGCGCTTTTTTAGTGCGGCGTTTTATTACCGCGTAATGTATTTTCTAGAATCTGTAAGCGCTGAGAGTTGAAAATACAACAGTCCGCTTTTCTAACGCGCGAGGGATGCACTCTGTTGGGTTCTTAACGCTTGGCTCAGGGCTTAGGCTTGGTTAAAATTTTGCAAAATATTTTTTTTGATCGATTGTTAGTTTATCTAACGGTTATTTTTTTAACTAACAGTTAAGTATTCGACCACTAGCAATGATATTATATCATAAGATAAACTAAAAATGGATCAAAAAACACATTTTGCAGAAATTTAACCATTAGTTACTATTTTTAACAATTGGTTGAGTTTAACTACGGATCAAAAAACCGGCCCTTAACGGCCAGAGTTTAAACACCAGAGCACTTTACAAAAACGTCGCGTTAAAAAAGCGCACGTGGCTTAGTGGGCTTGAAGTAACGAACCCGGTCTACTAGTCATTTATTACGCAAGTTAGCGCATGTCGCAGCACAGTACCTACTCTAGCTTCCGAACCAAAGACTACAAACAACAGAAGAGCACACGCGAATGTTTTGTGCAGTCAATTCAATAGTAGAGTCGTTTATAAACAATTCATGGCAGCGTCATACGACGTACTTCCGATAGACGATGTCCATGAACTTCGGTAAGCATTGTTACTCCATTAGCTTTATACTCCTTGTCCTACGTCCGTAAAGCAGTAGCGTACAATGACGTCACTCGCTTCGCTCCACGTTACGACGCTACAAACAACGTTACGACGCTACAAACAACGTTACAACGCTCGTTTCAACCTATTTATAGCGGACAAAGTTTGAAGAGTGTGTTTTTAGTTGCTTCGGAGTTGAGCGTGGGATGTATGAATGAGATGTCTTCAAGTTCCTAATACTATGACGTTTAAACGAACGCTGGTGACATTGGACGTTGACATTGGATTAAGCACGTGTCGCTCCTGAAATGAAATTACATAAAGCCATTACTTACTGTATACAAAATGAAGCAAGACCTAGTCTTTCATTTTCAAGTTCACGGGTTCATCAGAGTTCAAGGGTCGTAGCAATACGTATATTGAAGTAAAAACGGCCTATATAGCCTTAGTTTCGTAGCCGAATTGGCTGTAGGTACGACCGTCGTCTGTCTGAGGCAAGTCACCGCAACCCTAGAGGTCAGTGACCCTGAAGGACTGCCGGTCATAGTCCTCTTACGTCATCCTTCGCGGGGTAAATTACCTATAGTATTCACCCCGATATGTATTCCCTCTGTTTTCAATCCCGTTTGGTGGGATAAGCCGCGAATGAGTGAGTGAATGATTTTGATCGACGGCATCCATTGACATTATTGATGACATTTTCAGGTGTTTACGCGGAAAATAAATGCGTAGTTTCAATCTTTTTGTATGCTGTTCATGAGTGTTCATATTTTTGTTAGATTGATTGTACTTTAGCTGTCTGGCTTTTTATAGGTCGTGGAAATGTGAAACGATCAATATATTTGTCTAGAAACGTACCTACATGAAACAAGTTTTCGTCAGTTTCAGAACTACTATCAAATTGAGGTTTCATTTGGCACTTAACTTTTTGAACGCACATCACCCTAATTGCGTAACACACTTTCAAACATAATCTGAATAATTTTGAAGAATATTGCTAATTGCTTCATTTATATGAAGCAATTATATTTATTTTCATTTATGCAAGACAATTTTGCGAACATTTATATATTCGAAAAAGGACAATGCTCATGGATGTATAGAATCCCGTACCATGCTGCATCAAAGTTGAACTTTGTTTTTTTATAGACTACACTATATTAACTCCTACAAAAGTTTCGGAGATTTAAAAAAAAAATAGAAATAATCTGAAAAGTAGGTAGGTACTTTATTTTGTTTGACATGTCATAGACAAACGGCCATTATTGCTCTAAAAAAATAAAATCAAATCGAATAAATTATAAATAAAAGTTCTATTCTATTTTATTCTAGTTATTTTCAATTAATGTACAATCGGCAAAGTATAATTTCTTACATGTTTTTTGAAAGCCGTGATCATGACACTTTCAAAATACGAGGTTATATTAATCATATCATTTGAAACGGAACGTCATGTAAAGGAAATAAAACAATATCAACACTGTTTTACTTTAAATTAAATTCCCTGTTCAAAAATCAAATCCCCAACGCGTAATGTCGTAAAAATTATGAAAATAATTACTATAATATTTTGATCCTGATGCATGAGACTTTTTGGTAGACTTTTGGTCATTGTCTTTTGTCTGCTCAACAATCTAAATAACACAATTAATGTTGTTTAACTGTCAAAATGCTTTAACCATTGCTACTGTTAGTGTATTAGGCAATCACCCCACAGTTCTGAAAGATCAAATGATTCCAAGTATTTTTAGACGAGGGATCCGTGAGAATTGTGAGAAGTGTAATGTTTACACTATACATAATTATGTGCACCGTAGAGTTCAAGGCACTTTTATAGGTTGTTTAAAGTCGGCAGGGTATCGCTCGGCACCGAACCCGCTACCACCGACATGTTTACATTTCTCTACGCCTAAGTAAACACCGGCCGCTCTCCGCTGTACGATGCACTTACACAACGTGTATGTGCTGCAGTCAAACCACACAATTGAACTCTTTAGCAAATTACTCCTCTGCAATGTGGGGAGTATGCACTTTTTTCTGATGCCACACTGTAGTTTTTACAGATGGGGTTTAATGCATCATTGGACAGGAGGAATTCTAGTAGAATTAGATAAAGCATCTTAAAATCTTAAACACGATTAAATGTAACCTTAGTATTATAGCACAGGTATTTTTATGTATTTTGTAAACTAGTGTTCTATAAAAAAAAGATAATTTGATGTTATGCGTGACCAATCAAACATGATTTTATACAAAATAAATAAATAATGGCGGACTCGAGGTTAGCTGTAGGTTGTTTTGTTACGATAACTATTCAGATGCATGATTAACTTTGCGTCCGTTCGTCATTGAAAAATAAAAGCAAAAAACTAAAAGGAAACACATGCATTGAATGTGCCACTACGTCCTAGAACAGCCAAGACCCAAGTACTATAGCCAAAACCTATATCTGACCATTTTGAAAACAAAATCCCGTGCATATGATGACCACAGCTGCATCCGTAAGTAAAACAAAAGAGGATCCTTTTTAGGGCGACTAATAATATGCGCTGCAAGCAGGAATAGTCCTTACGGTTGCGGTGGTCAGATATAGATTTTGGCGATAGTACATTAGTCCAGTCGTTTTGAATAAGTCGTAATTTATCGTGGTAGCCGCCACTTGTACAGTGGCATTTATTATGCATAGGGTTATTTGTGAGCCTTGTCGCAGCTAATGAATACTCACTGCGGATTCTGTGCCGCAATCTGAGCCACATACGTCCGTATAACCAACCTTAGGCCCTTTGTACACGGCACGGTTTGCTTACGGTATCGTGCCGCAGAAAAAACGTGTCCGTCAACAAGCTTCCATAGTGATCCATAATGGTCCTCTAGACCGTATTTCGGCCGGGCCTTCGGGCGCGGGAGATATTACAGTGCACAGGTGTGTGCGCAGACACACGTGCACTGTCTATTCCTTCACACTCATAGTCCGATAGGACTTGGGTGCTTTCCGAGGCGCAGGAGGTATAGGCAACTGAAGGAATACGGGTAGGTTTTAGTCAGTAAAAGTCTGACACGCCCTTTCGCTCAGCCCAGAGCAGGAGTGGTCATTTGATGATTTCCCACAAAAAAAATGGTGGGGGGGGGGGGGGGTATCACACCGCCCACTTCCAAACTTCGGGCTATTACTAAGAAATTCCTAATGGAAGAACCCAATAACACTTTGCCCGACCTGGGAATCGAACCCGAAACCCATGCTCAACAATCTCGCTTGCGACCACAAGTCCAGCGGGGCAGTCACAACACTAACCATCGTGCTTGCACACGGCGAATAAACCGTAGTTTGTCACGGCAAGCAAAACGTGTGTGTACGAAGGGCCATGCGAACTATGACAGAAAATGAAAAGCTCTTAGCGTCAATATTCGCGAAAGTACTCAGCATTAACAACGATTGTTCTTGATGTTGATAGAACTCGATGTAATTACATTGATATACTCATTCTGTTTCACATTATCTAGCACTTAGTAGGCAATCTGCTTTGCGCAAATAATCAGTAAAGTTTTTAAGAGATTTCTTGAGACAATAATCGCAAATCGTAGTCTCGATGCTAAAATGTGGTTGGTATTTATCAAGTAATGGAATCGGCCGCAGAATTTACGGTGGCTAAATTCTGTAAAGACTAATGTATTGTAGCCTTGGTTTCAGAGACTGGGACCTATTGACACAGCGACGACAAACGATCACACAAACAAATACACGACACTAATTAGCAAGAACCACAAGAACTCCTTAATTGCACTTCTTTATTACACAATACGAAACATTTTTTCACCAATAAAAACATCGAAAGATTAATTACGTTTTTTAATGAGAATATATTGTTCATCCAACGGTACACATAGTTATTAATTTGTGTGTTTAAGTCGAACGCAGACGATTTACATAATTGGGAAGTTTACGAGTATTTTACGATGTTTGAAGTTATTAAACCCTTTATAACAATACTAAATAAACGTTTTTGTTTGTTACAGGTCTGGACAACCGGATACCGAACTCAAGGAGTTCAGTGTCACCGTAAGTATCTCATTTTAAAAGGGTTACTCGTAATTTACGGAGCAATGGATAAACATTGAGTGTAGCAGCTGCCTTACTTTCGAGTTGTGGGATCGATAAAGGGATATCGTTATTCGTTAAGTTGTTTGTGTGGTTTTCTAAACATAGACTAACTATTGGAAACCTATTTTTAGACAAAGGTGGCCTACGAAGTACTTGCTATTAGACTTTTAGCTCATCTTGATACTTGATGGACTGTCAACCTTGATAAAAACTATACTATAATTTTTCCGAATCCCTGCTTCCAGCATCTTTTTCTACTTCGTGTCGCTGGCAAGACTGTATTTCAGATCTTGTTGGCCCAAAATTTCGCCATTTCCACGGCGTCGTCGTTGGCAGCGCAGAGGTCACTTTGGGACACAGGTGAATTTCCACAATGCATTTCCTCATTGCTACAATGAGTCTGCGAGTTTTAAACCTCATCCCTATTTTGAATCTTTCCAAGTCTTAACCCTACAAGGGTCATCGTACAAGCTGCTTCTACACAAATGTTTTAGAGCTTACAGACTATACGATATAGTGACGGTGCCCAAACCATTCGGCATTCATTCCGTGAATTTCCCGGAGTGGAAATAGACAGCCCACTAACTCCTGCAAGCAAATGAAAGGTTTTTCGGCGATGCACGATGGCAATACGCACACAAATTATTACTACCTGTTTACATAGGTATTTCATGTATCTATATTGCATTTTGACGAAGTTAGAGACTTGTCTAAGCTATTCCTTGGTTGTAAAGTGTGCAATGGTGTTATAACAACTCATCCTTTGTAAAACAACATTTCTAAGGACCTTCAGTCGATGTCATACTAAACACTTCGTTACAATCCTTATAACATGAAAGAAAATATTGAACTATCCATGACGAAAAGCGAGTTTCTTGGCTGGAAATTCTCCTGGTTTTTAGTTTGTCTTTTTCTTTTCTATACATATTTAACATCAACTCAATGAATGGCATTCCTGTGTAGATATCAACATAGTTTCAGGCATTTCATCGTCATCATCATTTCAGCCGAAAGACGTCCACTGCTGGACATAGGCCTCCCCCAAACTGCTGGACATAGGCCTCCCCCAAACTGCTGGACATAGGCCTCCCCAAGGCAGGCAATTGCATATGCACAATACCATCTTAGCTGGCTCTACAGAACTTTAAAAGGACAGTCAAGATAAGAGTTTCCTTTTTTTTCTTAATTGTATGTTTGTTTCTGTTTTCAGTGACGTGGTGAACAAGGACCTTGGCTTATCGGAGAGCGATGACGAGGTCCCGACTACACACGCGATAGGACCGTAAGTTCATTCCCGTGCTTAACAAAATTACAACGCGTCTGCACTTCCCTTTATAAGCGCTAAGTTTTTAATTGATTTTTATCTCGAGTGGAAACTCGTAAGTTTTAAGTACGCGACTGAAATTGAATTAATTTCAACAAGTCCAAGAGCCAAGCGGACGGAAGTTTATTTGATTTGAAAGGATTGCAGTTTTAGGTATTACTAACGTACGTATTTTTGATGTTATGTTTCAATGCGACAAATGAAAAATTTCACAAATCACTGAATGCGTTTAGCACTATACACAATTAAAACTCATTCTGTCTCTATCATCTTCAAACGATTAAAAGAAACAGAACGATGTTTTATATTCGTTCAGCGCTAAACGGAGAAGAATAATAGAAGAATTATATGTATAGGTACTGCAGTCCTTAATGATGGCTCTACCAATAGTTTCCAAACGCGTCCAAAAATTTGACTTTCATATGTCATTAAAAATAATTTTATATTTACAGGCCTATATCACCAATCGGGTCTGGCAGTCCAACCTCAGGCAGTTCATCACCTTCCGAGGATTCCGAATCTGAATCCTCTTCCGCGGAGTCCACGGCCCCAGTGCCCGCGCCGACCGCGGCCGCGCCTGCGCCGGCGCCCGCCGCCGCCGCCGCCGCGCCGGCCCCCGCTCAGCGCTCGTCCTGGGGGCTGTCCAATTTCGTACCGCCCTCCGCAAACCCGCCTGACCAGACCTATGAATCAGGGAAAGATGTCAGACATGCCCTTGCTGATATCAAAGGGAAACCGGTGAGTTGGAGTTCATCTTTAGTGAAAATTTCTTTGCAGCTCTTTCAACAGGTAACCGTCAATCATCCACACGAAAAATAACAACAAAAACCACTCAGCCTATTGCAGTCTACTGCTGAACGTAAGGTTCTCCCAAATTGACCTTCAACACCTAGTTGTTCGCCTTCCGCATCCAGCCCGCTCCAATCGCTTTTTTAAGTTCTTTGGTCCCCTGGGGGACAACCTGAAATGTCGACTTTAACTCCCAACAACACTGAGAATGCAGTGGAAAAATTGTAGAACATGAATATCTCTCAATTATCTAATGAATACTTCCAGTAGGTACTACACAGCTTAGGACTGAGATATTCTAAGTATAAACATAGCCCTATTTAGCAAGCCAACGTGTTGAAGATCGGATGACAAGTCGGTATTTCAAGAAGCTGTCGTCAACTTGTCACATGTCTAAATACTGAAAGTTCAGCAGGTGGTGACAAGAACCGTCAACAACTTACACTCGGGTGGCCATACACCTTATAAAGACAGTAGGCTAAACATGTACCATAAACAAATGCTGATTTGCTGTATGCTACGTTCGTAATTTAGTTTCCAATGTAAAATGTACATGTAAACAAATATGAGGTTTTTGAAAAATCACTTTAATACCCACAGACAAGTTCATTTTACGTTACATCTTTAAATTTTTTAATACTTCTGGTTATTCTGAAATCAACTTAATTTACACTAGTGTTAAGTTGACATTTGTTTGAGTGAAAATCACATCTATTTGGTAACATGGATAAATAATATAGAATAGGTACGTTTGCATCTCACGGTCAAGAATGACCTACCCAGCATTTTCCGTATTTAGCCCGTAATGCAATAGTATCCAGACTATATTAAGCGACCCTTTCTCAGGTGTTATGTTCCTAAAGATAAACAGTTCTTGGAAACAAAGTGCCCATACATTTCTTAGTAAGAATACTTAGTAAGCGTTTGTTACAATCTAAGTCGTAAGCTCGCGGTTGATTCTGGGATCGCGTTGAGTAGGAACCACTTGTGTTTTGAGTTACACGACGTTTCGTAACCGAATCCTCTTGCGAAGCATTGTTCAGATATAAGCTTACATCTTTACGGTTGATCAATCCAAATTACCTGTAAAACATTCGAGAAAATTTTCAACTCATGATTATTCACACCCCTCGAAAAAGACGTTGACAGAAATTACCACCCGATGCAAAGTGATGATAGTACAAAATGGATATTTACTTCACCATATTCGACAATCTGCTCCACCACGTAATGGCTGAATCTGAAGAGGAAGTCACACAGAAATGGATCAAGCTTTCCTTATTAAAGAGTTTCTTACGCAATGGACTGATGAACTTTGAAAACAGTATCAGTGATGTACCTTTTGAAGACCGCGAGAGGATTTGGTACCAGTTCCTGAAGTTGAAGGATTTGCTGTGGCAAGCAGTGGGAGCGATCCATGGAAATATTGCGTCTACGACTGTCCCTAGTGTTATTGAGGTGAACACAAGTGTGAATGAAATAAATGTTCCGGAAATTGTCCTCTAAAATGAATTGATTATATTTATTATAATAATTATTATAATAATTCCCCTCCAGACCGCATTTCCGCCATGGCGGCCAATCAAAATCAAAATTCAAAATCAAAAGTCATTTATTCAAATTAGACTGAGAATCAGCACTTTTCGAACGTCAAAATTACAAAAGACAGTCCCCCAAAAACGCCCACCCTTCACCACTTCCTAGTGCTATCGCTGGGAAGAAGAAGTGGCGCAACAAACTCTCTAGCAGCACAGCTGTCAATACTAGATATTTGATTGTATACAATACTAGGTGTTATGTAATCAACATTAAAAGGCACAGAACATAAAATTAAATTATTTGCCTTATGCCAGCTAGCCACGCCAATATACCAACAAATATAATAAAAACTATATGTACTCAATCAATCTCAACGTGTCACACCGCCAACTTCCAAACTACGGGCTGTTACTAAGAAACTCCTAATGAAAAAACTAATCGAACCCAGGACTCCACGGTCAACAGTCGCCCTGCAGTGTACAAAAGCATTGAAGAAATAAACCGTCCTAAAAAATATGTTTCGTTATTAAGTTTATTCGTCATAGTGTCACTTTTATTTCGATATTTGTGTGTTTTTCATTTTGTTTTTTTTATCGGCACCCGGTTTTTATATTATAACCATGTGGGTAGTTTGGTTATTATCTAATAGTGTACTTTTGTGTGCTGAGCTGTCTTTTTTGTGTACGCCAAATAAATGGTTTATCTATCTTATCTAAATCTTTAGGTACCTGTTAATGTTGTTCATATTTGTGTCCAGAACCTGCACCCCAATTGCGTTACACACGATCAATCGGAATCGGTTTCATTTTGACAGTTCAACAACATTCATTGCGTTATTTACGTGTTGAGCAGACAAATTTTTCGAACTTATGAAGCAATGAGTTAGCAATTTGCTTCAAAATAATTTAGATTCCGATCGAGTGTGTTACGCAATTAGGGTGCAGATCAGTTTAAAGACTAACGTATCGTTTATGATGTTGTTTCAGAGTCCGATCTCGGAGATGTCGGACTCGGAGACGTCGTCGCCGTCGCCCGGAGTCGTGCGGCGGAGGCGCTCCATACCCACCCGGGTGTCGGCCGCCTCTAGCGACGAGGAAACGTCCAGGCATACGGTAAGACTCTTCTAATATTCGTACATATACTATACTATGTGATTCATACATAACATTATGACGTCTGTATCCACCACGAGAACGAGACAGGGGACTACTCCCCTGTCTCGCTCTCGTGGTGGATACAGAAGAAACGAGATAGATGTTAAATCTCTCCCACAATTTTTTTTTTTTTTTAACATTAAACAGCTAAAGGCCATACTGAACAAAATCAGTACCACTATACAGTAGCCTGACCTCTGAATAAAAAATCGTACAGTCTCAGTCAACATTATCTGACCCACCCTAAAAACAAACGACTTTGGACCCTCTGCCTGTAACATTAAGGTTTATTCAATTTATATGAGCTTAACAGACAAGTGCTCGAGGACTCGATGAACAAATACAATCAATACAGACACGCAAATTTCATCTTTAACCCGTAACGTTAAGGTAAACCCATCCAACATTGTCGGAGTCACCGGCATTATATATCATTTTGTTAAGATATTTTAATCATTATCTCGTTAACATTAACGTTGAAAAGCTTTTAAGTCACACTACATAATTACAACCCAATCTTTAATTTCGCGTATAATACAGTCCACCTATATTATGAGTTTCTTTTTTAATTTGTTTTCATTTCTACAATATTGCTTGCATTATTAAAGAACGACCAATATGATTTACGCCTAATAACTTATCTTGTAAACAGGTGGGTAAATTGAAAAAGTTCACAGAATTTATATTTACCAAGAATGATTGGATACGAAGTAAAAAATATATTTGCTTCGTGAGGTAGATAATAAATTCATCTATATAAAAAATGGTAAAGAGACGTTGTTTTTGCCATTTAGTAAGGCAAGGTAAAATATGTTTGAGCGTAGTCACTGCATATCCGTAGTAGCATTTGAATACCAGTTTTATAATAAATAATATTTATTTATCAACTACCCACTTATTATAAGTTAAGCGAAAATATTACCATTTTACAAAGTTTATATTTGAAGATTATCCGTCTATAGTTCTTTATTATAATACAAGAAATAGTTTTGGAATACATTCTAAATTGACAGCAAAACAATATCATCGTCGCAGGATTTGATCTCGCACCTTGATTTTCTCAGTCTTATACACAGACCACGAGACCAGAATTACTTGAACACAATCATTAAAATAAGCTATTACACTAATTCTATTATAACAAGTAGTTATAACATATAACCTAATGCTAACGTTATAAAGATCAAAATTTGCGTGTCTGTATTGTTATTGTATTTGTTCATCGAGTCCTCGAGCACTTGTCTGTTAAGCTCATATAAATTGAATAAACCTTAATGTTACAGGCAGAGGGTCCAAAGTCGTTTGTTTTTAGGGTGGGTCAGATAATGTTGACTGAGACTGTACTATGTGTGAATTCAATACTTGCGCACCTAAGGCAGAGCGGCAACTACCTACTTGAAGAAAATCGTTAAAAATAAAAATATTTTATCATTTGTGTATGTGCGAATCTGACTGACACTAGTTCGCCTGTTGAGATTAGGCTCTCTGTGAATGGATGGGCTTTTATAACACAGGATGTTCAGACATATGGCAATCGAACTTTTATGTACCAGGTTAAAGGCCAGGATTTTCATAAATACAAGTCTTAATAAGAATATTCCTACCCCAGACATCACCCCGAGTGGTTCCCTCCGCGCCTGCGGGAGCGGTAAAACGCGGGCGGCCGCCCAAAGCCAGGCCTTCGGAAGAGCGGCCCGTGAAGAAGCGCCGTGGCCGCCCGCCCAAGTCGCGCGCCCCCTCGCCGCCCGCGCCCCCGCCCGCGCCCCCCGCGCCCCCCGCGCCGCCCGCGCCCGCCGACAGCGACGTGGAGCCCGACCCGCCGCACCATCGCCCGCTGCAGGACACCAAGACGCATATCTTTCGCAGGGTTAGTAGCAGAATTAAGTTTTAAAACTATGCGGTTTTTTAATTAGTTGGCGAAACTTCATTTATTTATTTATTAGGGACAAAAACAGTTACATGCTACAAAATACAGAGAAATACTTAAACTAAGATTTTTATATGCTACAAACCACAGAGAAATACTTAAACTAAGATTTAACAAACACGTAACCCACACCATTGACCGCGTTTTAACTAAAGGTTAAAAGAAGTGATAAAAAAGAATAAGAAATATAAAACACTAGTCGCTGCCACAATTATGCTGTGTTACTTAGCTTAGCTGAATTTAACTTAAAATACTCACTAACCAAAATATCCAGAGCAATTCTCTTAAATGAGTTTGAGATATACAAAATATATCTAGTTCAATAAAATGCGTGTTGTAAGAATCAACAAGGCGACGAAGAGGTGCACGTTCCCCAGCGTTAGTCCTGCATATGTCTGTATGGAATAGTTAAGGGACGCGCACCCCCCTTCGAATAACACTTCTGGGTACCTTGTAACACAATTTGTTAGTTAGATCAATACAATCAAACTTGCTGTTGCATATGCCGTGCAGTGTCATGACATCAAGTAATAACCGCCCAGATCCCAAATCTAGTACTCCATACCGTTTCAATAGCTGCACGTACGGAACCTTTGATTGGAAGCACTTATAGTTCATAGACCGTAAGAACTTCTTCTGCCCCCTTGCAATTCTAGTGCTGTATTTGTCGTAGGGATCGTACCAAAGTCTTATAAAGCAGTAAGAACGTAGAGGGCCGCACAAAGTCACGTGACGATCTCATGACAAAACCATACATCTGATACGCCTTGTTTACTATATTGTCAACGTGTTTGTCGAAGTGCAAACTGGCATCCAGAG
Organism: Apamea anceps; assembly: GCA_951799955.1. Classification (NCBI taxonomy): domain Eukaryota; kingdom Metazoa; phylum Arthropoda; class Insecta; order Lepidoptera; family Noctuidae; genus Apamea; species Apamea anceps. The sequence continues at coordinate 5,582,469 of OX637509.1, forward strand.
TGACACCTAAGTCACGAACAAAACGTAACTACATTTTAAGAGGGCGTTATTAATTGAATAATTAAAATTTATTTTAATTCTCTTTTTGGTAAATGAGATGGCATGGCATTTCGGTAGACTGAGAAAGAGCCCATTGCTGTTACAGTAGGTATATAATCTATCCAGGTCCATTTGAAGAAGTAGACAGTCTTGTATATTCTTGCAAGATCTGTAAATTTTTATATCATCCGCATACATTATAAACTTTGAGTTGATAAAACATTTTTTAATGTCATTAATAAATATAATGAAGAGAAGGGGGCCTAAAATGGATCCCTGTGGTACACCAGATGTAACAACTATAGGGTCTGACTCGTAACCATTGACAACAATTTTTTGGGCCCTGTTGTAAATATATGAAACAAACCATCTAAGCAAATTACCACGTATTCCGTTGAAAGCTATTTTTTCCAAAAGCAGTGGTATGATCCACCTTGTCAAAAGCCTTCTGAAAGTCCGTATACACAGCATCCACTTGAATGTTTTGATCCATTTTTTCAAATAAGTAGTTGGTAAATACTAACAGATTAGTTGCAGTTGAACGACGTTTGACGAAACCATGTTGCTCTAACTAAACTAATAAATTTATCTTCTGTCCTTTTCTTAATGAAATAGAAAGAAAAAGATGCACTGAACTTAAATTTAGTTTAGTTTGTGAACAAGGGAATCGGCGCCAATGACTTGTTCAACTTCTGCCCGGACGAATTGTGTCGGTAACTTGATAGGACGCAGTTCACGGAGAACAGCTATTAGAACTCCCCCTCCGTCCCCTTTATTTGTCACAGAACGATCACGATCGCATCTGAAGACCACATAACGATCGTCAATCAATTCGTTATCCTGGATGCTAAGAATCAGCCAGGTTTCCGTCAGTATAATGACGTCATAGGAACACGCCATAATGTTCATGTACAGTGTGTTCTGATAATAAATCACAATGTTATTAGTAGCCATTGATAGTTAGAAGTAAAATAATAATAAATAATAAAAATTCATAGACGATATCCATCAGTATAATTAACAAAGAAAAAAACAGTCATTTCGCGTAATATGAAGTTAATTCCCATTGAATATTATTATTTTACATGCATCACAGTTTCACCAATGAATTAAAAAAGACCGTGTTTTTAAAATGTGAACGGCGGCATCTTATCGACCATTTTTATTTCCTCAGGTTTTTACACCGAAAAAGAGCGACGAATGCGGCGGCAAGGGCGGTAAAGGCGGCAAAGGGAAAGGAGGCAAAGGCAAGGGGCAGGTGACCATTATCGAGGTCACGGCGCCCGAAGCCGACGAGGAGGAGCGCCGACATCGCGAGCGCTCGGCCGAGCGGCGCCACGAGGAGGCCCTGGCGCGTCTGGCGCCGCCCGAGCCGCCCCGGCGGCGCGAGCCCGAGCGTCTGTCGGCCGAGCGGCACGAGCGGCCCGAGCGTCTGTCCGCAGAGCGGCACGAGCGGCCCGAGCGCCTGTCCGCCGAGCGGCACGAGCGGCCCGAGCGCCTGTCCGCCGAGCGGCACGAGCGGCCCGAGCGACGTCGCTCCGCCGACCGCGCACCCATCGAACGACCCCCCAGCGATCGGACGATGGACCGGATACCCGAACGGACCTCCTACGAGAGAATACCCGATCGGATACCGACCGAACGTACCTCCAACGACCGGATACCCGAGCGACCCGTCGACCGGATATCGACGGAACGAACGTCCACATCGGACCGGTCTTCGTCGGCTAGCGAACGCCTTTCAGTCGACAGGCTATCCGGTCTGTCGTCAGACCGGCTCAACGACCGGCGGTCTACTGAAAGGGTACCGAGCGAGAAGTCGCTGGATCGGTTGCCGAGAGAAAGATCTCACGACCGGCTCGGGGAGAGGAACGAGCGGATAGCGGGAGAGAAGTTGTCGCACGACCGCCTTCCAGACACGAAGCCTCGGTTGTCCGACAGCAAGTTGTCGTTGCTCGAGAGTAAGGTTCTCGACAAGCCGGTGGAGCGCGTCGAGCGGATCGCGACGGAGCGGTATGTGCGGGCGGAGGCCGACGTTGGCTCGGGACTCAAGTCCGGCCGCGGGTCGGAGAGACTCGAGGAAGCGTCTTCCAATGGTGAGTGTTTGTACTTATACTACTGTATTGATGTTTCTACCCTTGTATATGTTCAAAAATGTTAGAAATCTGCCATTGAAAATCATTCATTCGAACAAGTGTAAGCCCAGACATGCGTTTCCGTCAAACGATAGATATTTTTTTAAAGTCATGCAACAGTTTACATGACTGCTTATTAGGATAGGAAATAACGGGAAAACGAAGTTTCCGCGGGTGACTGCGGGGCGGAAAGCTAGTCATAAAATATTCTTAAAACCAACCTAGTTGTTGGAAAGATTACGCAACCGGGCCATTTCTGTTAAAGTTTATTTGCATCTAAATCGCATAATGCGATACCGTCTGAAGTTTTGACACGACTAAGGGCTACATATATTTGCCCTTTTGCAAAGTTCTTCTTGCCCAAATCGATCACCGCTTTATCTAGGGTTGTGCCCTGAAATTTGTGGACAGTCACTGCCGAGCTTAAAATGATAAAATTCTACGTTCGACATCTCCATATCCTCTTTGCGCTTGGAATGTTGTGCAAACAGGGGAGATTGCTACGCACCCGTCTTCATCTTTTAAGCGTTGGCCTACAGATGGGTCATCAAATTTAATATGGACAGATTCAGGCAACTCACCTTCCTCCAGTTGGTCTCTTCGTAGGGCAGGCCATTTAATACTCTTAATAAGGCCCATGGCACCATTCACGAGCCCATCGGATACAGAAATATTACGCCTTGACATGACTCGAGATTCAATACCCAACTTGATAACTGATAAGAAACCACCGCAGTTATTAATGTCTTTAGGAATAACATTATCTGGTGGTTTTCTACCATAGGTTGCCGCCTCGCGAGACTCAACAGCCATTATAGTATACATGCGGTACGTCTTAGCATTTTCAACGGTAATTTTTTCATTATATGAGTCAACTTGTCTTATAGTAGGGAATATACGGACAACAACCCCATCGGCAAATGTCACATAGTATGAAGTCTTGGGAGAAAGTTATTGAAAGGCGACTGAGAAAAGAGAGTGAAATTTCGCAAAACCAATTCGATTTTATGCCTGGTCGAGGAACAACAGATGCCATCTTTGCTATCCGCCAGCTGTGCGAGAAATACAGAAGTGCACATAAGAACTTGCACATGGTATTTGTTGACCTCGATAAGGCATACGACAGAGTGCCTCGTGAAGTTTTGTGGTGGGCGCTAAAAGAGAAAGGCGTGCCAGGGAAGTATGTGCGGTTGATTGGAGCGATGTACAGTCGATGTCGTACCCAAGTCCGGTCTACAGTGGGCACTGCCCGGTCTGCACTGGTAGCTTCGATGTGGCTGTCGGCTTGCAACAGGGTTCAGCACTCAGTCCGTACCTCTTCGTGCTGATAATGGATGCTCTTACATCGGACATCCAAGAGGAGGCTCACTGGTGTATGCTGTTCGCCGATGACATTGTGCTGGTTACCGAGAGCGGCTCAGAGGTCCAGAGCAGATTAGAGAGGTGGTGGAAAAGACTCGAGACCGTTGGCCTGAGAGTAAGTCGAACCAAAACTGAGTATCTGTTTTGTGATTTTGGTGGTCTCTCTAGTCCTAGGCCCATATCTCTTGCCGGAACGCCCTTATCTATCTGTTCTGACTTTCGGTACCTCGGGTCACTTGTCCAAGGAGATGGCGAAGTAGACCGAGACGTAAATTCACATGCACCGGATCAACTCAGGATGGATGAAATGGCGACAGGTCACAGGAACAATTTGCGACCCACGGAGGCATCCGTGGGTCGCAAATTGTTCCTGTGACCTTAAGTTAAAGGGGAAAATTTATAAGTCCGTGATAAGGCCTGTCGTACTTTATGGAACTGAATTCTGGACTGTAAAGAAGACGGATGAAAAAAGATTGCATGTAGCGGAGATGATGAGAGAGATCATGGTATTTCCTTTTTCAATCGGAAGTGAGAATATAGAGTGCAATGTTTTGCCAAATATTTGACGTGCAGCTACTCCTGTTAGGGATCCCACTTCAATTAATTTGGCCTTGAGCAATATGTCAACTGTAGGTGCATAACACCGTTTAATATGTTCGACGAGTAATTTCAAGACGACAGAGTTTCCACTTCCCGCACCACCAGTGATGAATAATAATAATTGGTTTGCTTGTTCCTGCAAGTCACTTTCCACAGCCGCAGAAACTTTTTGGAAAAGATGTTTCTGTTGAACATTTAGACCTCGAATATTCCTTAAGAAGACTTCATCAGGCATTGCAGATCTTTCGCATACGTCTTCACAATAATTGTCATCGATATTTACGATCCGTTTACCGCCACAGATCAATGGACAATCGACATCATGAGTGTCACGGGCAGCGTTAGGCGCGACTGCTTGGGCGAGAGCTTGTTTGTATCATTTGTTCTGCGTGAGCAAACTCTTCTGGGCTTACATTGCGATGTAATGGTCGAAGTTCTCTTTGTCGCCTAATGAAACAATTCTCGGCGGTTTTTTCTTCAAGTAGAAGATCACTCTCATTGCGAAATGGTATGTGACATACTAACAAGCTGTAGTAATAGGCTTCTTTGTCACTGTTTAATGTGAAATATCGTGTACGCAATACTGCCGACTTATTTCTTATACGCATCCGCGTGTTATCTCTTAGTCGTATAAATCTTGCTGGCGTTACATCTTCACCCCTTAGTTCTTCATCGCGATCGTCTTCATCCCATGTAAAGCTAGACACCGTTTCGAAGCGCACAGCGAATTCAGCGAGGCTTAAGTCTTCTAGTTCGTCTGGGCGTAATATATACAGTTATATATATAGTTATATGTATAGTTATATAGTTTTTAGTGTTTATTAGGTTTTTGAAGTCGGTTTTTGTTTTTTTTTTTCTTTAGCAAATAAGACTCATTATAAGCTCCGAAACATTGATTTATAAACTCTGTCCCCCAGCAGTCCCGCGCGCGCGCGCCCGCCTGGTGGTGCGCGTGTCGCTGGCCCGCCTGCGCGCCGACACGCTGCGCGCGCTGCAGCGCCCGGCGCGCGCGCACGCGGCGCAGCGGCCGCGCGGCCCGCACCCGGAGCAGGTACACACACACACACACACACACGTACAGCCCAACAAGCTGACGGCTCTCGGAACCCGACGATCTACTACTAAACCAGAATAAACAATTATTCAAGGCAGCGAGCGATGTATATCCTCGGAGCAGACGTGATCCTTATGGACTGGTGTTAAATGATTTGCTAAAGCTAACCAAATATAATAAAAGCTGTCTAGCAATGTGTGTGCGTATTTATAATAAAATACCAAACAATCTCAAACTATTAAATGTAAGATTATTTAAAAACAAATTACACAAATGTCTAAATGAATGTAGTTTTTAAAGTTTGAAAGAATTTGTGGATAAAAAATACTGACATTATATTCTAACATTATGTACTTAATTATAATTACCCTCTAACATAAAATTTTTGCATGCTATGTTTTATCTTAGCTAAACATGTTTGTGCCACTCTGATCTATACTTAACACCATTGTATACCATGTTTTACGCAAATAAATTATTTTATTATTATTATTAAAGAAGGAAATACCCGCATCTTCATCAGTACTATGCCGCTATTTTTCACTCAATGAGTTCTATGGCAAATCTTAACTTCCATGTCCAAAGTCTACGCGCCTATGACAGTTCTTAAAGTCACAATTTTTATGTACCTTCACGTTTCCTAGTAAACAAACAGAACTAACCTTTACTTTCCTAGGGCGGCGAGGTGGCAGCGACGAACCACGAGCGGACGGACACATATGCGGGACAGACGCCCATCTATTTCTCCTACTTCGAGCGACTGCCAGCAGACGCGCTCTCGGACGAGGAGAGGGACCACAAGTGGGTTTCATTTCTTCATTTTGTCACTACCAATACCATGTTGTCATCTATCTATCATTTCAGCCCATAAAAGTCAGCTTTTAGATCATAAGGATTACCGTGCAGTCAACAAATGACAATAAACATGATCTGCTTTTTGTCAATTATTATTTCAGAGAAAGTGTAGTGTAATTCGTGTCAAGTGATTTTGAACCATGTGCGGTTTAACTATTACTGTCAATTTGACCTGCTTCACTTAAACTTTTATGATCGTTAGAAATACTATTTTGCTACAATCTACTTACTTCGCAGAGAGATATTTTTGTTCACCTTATTTTAACAGACTCGGCAACATTGCTGACAATTTTTTGTAACCTCAAAAGACAAGGTGTCAATACCTGCGAATAGATTGAAAGAACTTTGCTAATTAATTTATTTTGCGCTACTCAACCATTTTGAACGCTAAAAACAATATCGATCATTCATCAACAAACTTTAACATTATGTTTTACATTTTTAGCTCCCGACGTCTTTAACAAACGCATTTTTGACAGGAAGCGCTTTGCGCTTTGTAGGCGTTTCTCGACATTTCTCTAACTCATTTACATCATACTAATCATTCCATTATTGTTACCAGCCGTAACGCAGACGTTTCACTCGACAGATACTACCTAGAAGAGGCGACGCGTCTCCGTACAGCCGCCGAGAAAGAACAGGAACCACTGCCCCGCGTCATGTTGTACCTCGAGTCAGTGCTGTGCTTCGTTCTGACCGGACGAGTACTGGAGCTCGAACTCGACACCAAAGGAGCCTTCACTATCTACCGGGAAACTATCGAGTATATAAAGAGTATACACTCGATGCCGCAACGGTTTAGGGCGTCGCCACACGACACATTCAATAAACTTGATATACTCAGGTAATTATTTGTTTTAGAATTTGTATGTTAGTGTCCAAACGATCAGTTTTCTATTCCATTGCTGTCATGCTAGTTTGGGTTGTACTCAAGTAAGTATGTGTTCAATAATCACTTACATACATTTCATCCTTGAGGTTGTATTTGTATAGGGTGGCAGGGACATCGACGTGCAAACTGAAACCATGAATTCAGCACATGATACTAGATTCCCTAGCCGAGGGGTCCAAGCCTGCCAGGGTAGCGGGATCGTCCGAAAGGGTTACCGCTGCCCTGGAACATAAAGGGCTAAGGAAGGAACACGGGTGGGTTTTAGTCAGTAAGAGTCTGACACTCCCTCCGCTCCACCCAGAGCGGGAGGGCTCATTTGATGATTTCCCATCCTCACAAAAAAGGGGTCCAGAATCATGTACTGAATCCATGGTAACAGGTTGCGCGTCGATTTCGACCACCCTGTATTTTATAAGAAGCGATTGTCTACCGTCTCGTCTCTGACACCAAGAGATTAAATTTGAATTTTTGTGGTGGGTAACTTCGACACCTTAAACGTCAAATCGATAGGATCGATTCTCATCAACAGACTTCTTAATCGATTGTTGATAAATCGAATTCTCGATATCTAACCATTGATCGAGCACTGATCTATTACACAGTCAAGCTATCATTTCTCATAGTTTCTGTAAAATAATAACCCATTTTACCTTTGTAAATTCTGACATATTCTCGCTATATTTCCAGCCTAAGGGTGCAAGCGCTTCTGTACCTGCGCATGTTCAAGATGTACAATCGAGAGGTGAAGGAGTACAACAAGATCGTTCACGAGTACCAACAGAAGGTACGTTCTGATGTCTGTATCAATTTGTCTTTTATTTTTATCATAGAGTGTGTTTCTGTTTATTTGTCACATTTGGTAAACAATCACAAGTTTTCGTATCGCACTCATACTTTTAACATCTTAATATTTCCATGATATGCATTAAAACCTGTTTTGGATTAACCATTCAAGTATAGGAATGTTTTTTTTTTGTTATTGTTTCATGTCATACATGTTTACCAAAATAGACAAGTAAAGAAAAATACACTTTAGATATATTATTACTTATATTGACAATGCGAATAACAACGGAGATATGATTGACATGTGCTATTTTTGACAGTTTTTTTTAATTGAAACTTCTTAGGCTTTGATTCGATAATTGGCTTAGAAAATTTAAATTTCATTCATTTAATTAAAATTTTATGCACGTTTCGTTACATGAGAGAGAGAGAGAGAAAAGATATAACTGTCTTTGTCTCTCGCAATAAATCTCTCTTATTCTTTATTTTAGCAGCACGCGCAATTTGTTTTTTTTCGTATATACCTTTAACCCTTCGTATGCTGGAACGTGGATCCACGCGAGACTCAATAGCTTTTTAATTGTTTATGTGTTTCCGGCATTCACCCGGTTAATACACAATGAAGACGTACATGGCTTAGTTGTTGCTCAAATATTAAGAAAACTCGCAAACGCAAACGCTTACGTTACAAAATATTTGTTTTTGGTTTCGTTATACTACGTTATACTATTGCCAATATTTGCAATAATATGTCTATGGTTTTTACACTTATATAATTTTTTTGTTGCTCAGTTTTTGTAGTTGATAGTTTTTTTTGCTTTTATATAAGTGATGAAACAGAATTCAGTCGGTTACAGTGACATTTTTGAGAAAAAAGGTTCCGATTCCCGTCGATAAGAATAACTTACGTGGAAATTAATTTAATTTTTTTTTATTGACAATGGGCTCACTCTTGACCTCAATCCAGCCCAGAGGCAGGGATGAGATCTACGGTGGAACGAGCTTGCCCAATAATTAATTAATTTATTGTTTGCTACCAAATACTCCTGGACTCCTAAATCGAGACACCCAGCATTTTTTTGCAAAGTGTCTCCATCAACATTTCAGCCGAAAGACGCCCACTGCCGGGCATAGGCCTCCCCCAAGCACCTCCACTTCGACCGCTCACAATGGGCCTTATTAGAAGGCTTAAAGTCACCCAAAGGGCAATGGAGAGGGCTATGCTTGGAAAAGTGTCTATAATTGTTTAAATGTTCGTGAATTCATTGGAACAATTATTACAATAAAATGACAAAATCAAAAGTCAAGATAGGCTGAGATAAAGAACTTTTCAAACGTCAAAATTACAAAAGACTGTCCCCCAAAACGCCCGCCCTTCACCACTTCCTAGTGCTTTAACTGGGAAGAAGAGGCGCAACAAACTCCGGCCAGTATGTCAGCTTCAAAACTAGGTACAGACGCCAGCACATCAAGCTACTACAATCTGTCAAATTTCTTTAATAGATTTTCAACTTTATCACTGAAGCATTAAGGTTCAAGGTTAATTGGGAAAATTTGACAGTTTCGGGTAGGTTGACCTGCTGGCGTCTGTACATAAAAACTGTACAGACAACTGTACAGGTTTAATTTTGTTTTATATACATAATTATATTCGCGCCGTGCGTCAGCACTTTTATACGGTACTTAAACTGTAACTGTCGCACTATGTATCACTGCACCTTATCATTTTGTATCAATAAACATATCAATTAGACACTCGCCGCTGAAGTTTGTGTTATTTATCATCTATACGCGATCTTCGTGGCTATATCAACGAGAAGCAGTCATCTATCATTTATCATCTAAGTGTAGGCGTGAATCGAAACCCCTACATTTTTTGGTCCTTCGAGCCGGATCGGTTATCAGTGTATCATTATCAGTTTTGTGTTCCAAAGGTTTCTGGTACGATAGCGAATCGGTCTGCTGGCCTCCCACAAGCGGGTCTCACCAGTTAGATTGAGAAGGCGCATGTATCGTGCTGGAGATTACAGAAACAAGCATCAAGCAAATCAATCAACAATTTATCATCATCAGCATCAGAGAATCTTCTTATATCAGCAAGAGCACCAGGATATTCCTACATCAACCTCAGGTACTTATCATTTAACTTTTATCAATTATCATGGAGGGCATACAATCAATGTTCGAACGTCAGAGCTTCCTGACCAAGGAAATTGAGAGAATAAATACCAACTTCCGTAAGGACAGTTCAATCCGGAAGACACCTGAATATCTTATCAGCCGATTAGCCTCACTGGATAAATGTTGGAAGGAGTTTGAAGACAATCATAACAGGCTGCTGGAATTTGAAGATGATCAATACGAATACTTCTCCAAAGGGATTCATGGGTACATGAAGGAATATTATATCAAAACCAAAGAAATGATATCATCATATAAGGAAACTAAAGTTCCGACCTTTTCCTTACCCACCTTTGAAGAATACTCTTATCACGGGGATGACCTGCTTGGTCAGCAAGACACCAACTTTAGAGCATTAGAACGATTACTGAATAGAATCAGCGTTCAAGACTTAGAGGAAAAATGGGAACTTCAGGATGAACTAAAGAATCTTCAACATCTCTGGAAAGTTATTGACACCACTCATCTCCGTCTCGATAATCAATTGAAAGGAAGCAACGACGCATATGAAGCCAAGTTTTTGCAGATTGAAGAGCGCTACCTTGCCATCAAAAGGGAGTTGAACAGAAAATTAAACTCTACTGCCCACCTTGAGCAAGCCACACCTAAATTAGAAGTCCCTACATTTTCCGGAAGATATACTCAGTGGCCGACCTTCTTTGACTTATTCATGGAAACGATTCATAATAACAAATGCATTACGAAGGCGCAGAAAATGCAACATCTGAAAGGGAAGGTCAAGGGTGAGGCGGAAGGTTTAATCCAGCATCTCAACATATCAGCGGAAAATTACGAGACAGCATGGGATATTCTCACGCATCGTTATAACAATCCACAGATTCTGTTTTCAACGCAGATGGATATCTTCCTCAATCAACCGCTGATCACTAAGCAATCATCATATCATACTTACAAGAAGTTGCATGATACCACGACACAGTGTATTAACAGCATTCGGAACCTAGGCATTGACATCACAACCTGGGACCCAATATTAGTTCATCTACTAACAAAGAAGCTGGATGAAGAAACGCGTACTGACTTCATGGAGTCGCGTGAGTCGCCTCGAGATCTAACATCATATACAGAGTTCCTGCATTTCCTTGAAAATAAATTTATGGCTCGAGAGCCTGTAGGCAGGAAGGAGAAGCCTGCAACTTCAGATTCGTGCAAGCCGAATTCAAGTCATCCCAGACCTCAAAATCATAACAACTTCTCAAAAAACGCATCGTTTCACAAGAAATATCAATCAAACGCCACAAATAATAAGAGGCTTTGCCCAGTATGTAAGGGGCCTCATGACCTGTTTCTATGCAAACGCTTCCTTTCGCAATCATCGGACGCGAAATTGAGGACAATTTCTCAACATAATATTTGTCGTAATTGTTTATACAAACATTATGACAAAAAATGCATTTCTACAAGAAGGTGCAAAGAATGCAACGGTGATCATAATTCAATAATGCATGACGCATTTTCAACGATGCAAAGTGACCTACTGGAACAAACTCAAACTCAGCATTCTCAAACGTCATCGGACTCAGCTTCAACGTCTCGTAATAGTCACAATGTTAACTACGTTGCCAGTGAAAATGAAGAAGTCCTTTTGACCACTGTAGCATTGAATATCAGAGCTTCAGACGGTAGCATTGTGAGATTCAGAGCTCTGCTAGACCAAGGGTCACAAATATCCCTTATATCAGAAAATGCCGCCCAATTATTAGGGTTAAAGAGGCAATATTATCAAGCAGCAATATCAGGAATTGGTTCGACACAAAAACAAAGCAAAGGCCTAGTGTCACTTGAATGCATATCAATTTACGAAGACTATCATTTTACAACGGAGGCTTTAGTGGTATCGCGGGTTATAAACAACTTGCCTAATGCCTCGTTTAAGAAACGAACCTGGCCCCATATAACACACACCAGACTGGCAGACCCTGAATATAACATTTCAAAGCCAGTTGACTTGCTCTTGGATGCCAGCGTCTACTCAGACATTATCATGAGTGGTCTTATCAAAGGGCCAGTCCAAGCTCCTATCGCTCAGCAAACAAAACTTGGGTGGATATTATCAGGCAACGTGAAGACGTTTGCATGTCACGCTGTCGTCAATGATGTAGACAGCATCTCCAAGTTCTGGGAAGTCGAAGATATACACGAGACCACATCATCATTATCATCTGCAGATCAATATTGCGAGGAGTTTTATCTATCAACAACTAAAAGATTGCAGTCTGGCCAGTATGAAGTAGCATTACCCATGAAACCTAAATTCGAACAAGAGATGGGTGCATCAAAATCAAAGGCTGTCGCTCAGTTCATTCAACAAGAAAAGAAGATGAGCAAAGATCCAGCACTAGCAGAAGGTTATCGCAAATTCATGCGAGAGTACGAAGAGCTAGGTCACATGCATAAAGTCGAGCAACAAGATCACACAGCATGCTACTTACCGCATCACGGTGTGCTAAAATTAGACTCTACAACGACAGCTCTCCGTGTTGTATTCAACGCTTCGTCTAAGATGGCATCTGGATGCAGTTTGAACGACTTGATGTATAACGGACCGAACCTTCAACAAGACCTTCAAAATCTCATCCTGAGGTGGCGACAATATAAGTACGTAGTCACAGCGGATGTGGAAAAAATGTTTCGAGCAATCTTATTGAGACCTCAAGATCGGCATCTTCAATCTATATTGTGGAGAAGTCATCCTCGTGAATTACTCCAAGAATATAATCTTACCACTGTCACATACGGTACAAGAGCGGCTCCGTTCTTGGCGATGAGAACGCTGAAGCAAATTGGCATCGACCATGCTGAACAATATCCATTAGCAGCGTCTGCATTGGAGTCATGCTTCTACATGGATGATTATATGGGGGGAAGCAACACCATTGAGCACGCCAGACAATTACAACACGAATTAATATCTGTGTTAAAAGATGCTGGAATGAACCTGAGGAAATGGTCTAGCAATGAACCTCAGCTTATCGAAAATCTGCAACCAGAACAAATAAACGCTCCATTCGAGTTCAAGGACACTGAGTCTCGAAAAACATTAGGCCTGCGATGGATTCCTTCCAGTGACATGTTTACCTTCGACACAAAAATTGAACCTCAAGAAAGCGATAAACCATACACAAAACGGCAATTATTGTCAGATATTTCTAAAATATTTGACCCCCTTGGCTGGTTATCGCCGCTCACAATTAAGGCAAAAATATTATTCCAGAGCACCTGGACTGCGCATCTGGCATGGGATGAAGAATTACCGGCCAACATATCATTAGAATGGCAAAGGTTGCGAAACGACCTAAGAAATATCAGCATTCATCAAATACCTAGGCATCTAGGTCAAACAGAAAAAAACGTACAAGTACATGCATTTTGTGACGCCTCGGAAAAGGCTTATGCGTGTGCAATTTACATAGTAACAAACAATCATAAGGGCGAACGCACATCGAAGCTAGTGACTGCAAAAACAAAGGTGGCACCAATTAATAAAACGGTCACCCTACCTAGGCTAGAGCTACTAGGTGCATTATTATTAGCTCAACTGATGGAGAAATTTCTTCAGACACTATTTTCGGAGCAAATAGAAATCTTCGCCTGGACTGACTCGATGGTAGTACTTGGCTGGCTAAACGGGGACATATCAAAATGGAAGCAATTTGTGGCTAACCGTGTACAAAAAATTACGGGGATCATACCAGCATCCAATTGGCGTCACGTCAAGTCTTCTGACAATGCAGCAGACTGTGCTACGCGTGGATTGAGCAATGAAAAATTATCAGGAGATCGCTTGTGGTGGCAAGGGCCAGAATGGCTTCTTAACTTTAACTCATATCATATCACCACAACCGAATATCAAACTCCAACAGAAGAAATGAAAAAAACCATTGTACACACAGCCTTATGCCAAACGAGTTGGACTTTGGTAATTGAATTATTAAATAAATTCAATTCATTAACAAAGATTGTGCAAATAGTGGCATGGGTGTCACGTTACATCGCTAGGCTGCGCAATAAAAAATCAAGTGCAGCAAAAGGTGCACTGACCGGTGCCGAAATACAAAGCGCACTATATCTTATCATCAAACAGGCACAAAGCATAGACTTTAAAGAAGATATACACCATCTAAAGAAAAAAGGCTTCGTCCGCAGCAACAGCAAACTGTCCTCTTTACGACCATTCTTAGACGATCACGGGATACTAAGAGTCGGTGGACGCCTGGAGCAAGCAAATATCACATATGCAGCCAAACATCCCATCATAATATCACCTGGAAGTCGTCTGGCAGAGTTAGTCATTCAGCAGGCTCATATCACTACGCTTCACGGCGGGCCGCGACTTACCTTATCATTCATCCGGGAGAAATATTGGTTAACCAGTGGCATCAGCAGCGTCAAAAAACAACTCAGATTGTGCGTAAAGTGTCGCAGATATAATCAAGAATCATATCAACAACTCATGGCTGACCTCCCAAAGCCTAGAATTACACCATCTCGGCCCTTCACCAATGTCGGAATAGATTTCACCGGACATGTGGAAATAAAATCCAACAAGGGACGAGGCATCAAGACTACCAAAGGATACATTGCAGTATTCGTGTGCCTAGCAACCAAGGCCGTGCATATGGAATTGGTATCTGATCTCAGCACAGCATCCTTTCTAGCAGCTTTAAGAAGGATGTGTTCAAGGCGTGGAGTACCCAAAAATATCTATAGTGATAATGGTACGAATTTTGTAGGCGCTTCACGACTTTTGAATCAAGAGTACAGAGAGATCATGGCTTCAATCAACCCAAATGCTATCAATGACGTCCACAACATGGAAATACATTGGCACTTCAATGCTCCTGTCTGGCCAAACGCAGGAGGATTATGGGAAGCAGCGGTGAAGAGTTTGAAATATCATTTAAAGCGCGTGCTAGGTAACCAAAGGTTAACCTATGAGGAGTTCACCACGTTGTTGTGTCAAATCGAAGCCTGCCTCAATTCGAGGCCTCTCTGTGCACTCACTGAAAATCCAGACGATACCTATCTCACCCCTGGGCATTTTCTTGTTGGCGGATCCTTGTTATCACGACCACAGACAGATCCTGATCATATGAGTCTGACTATACGTTGGCAATTGATTCAGGCAATTAACAAACAGTTCTGGAAAAAGTGGTCCACGGAGTACCTTCAACAGCTTCAGTCAAGAACAAAGTGGCGTACTACTAAAGAAAACCTTAAATTAGATGATGTGGTTCTTATCAAAGAAGATAACATGCCGCCTGGCAAGTGGGCGATGGCGCGAGTTCAAGCTCTACATCCCGGTCAAGATGGCTGTGTAAGAGTTGTGACGTTGAAAACTGCCAATAATATTATCAAGCGTCCGGTCAACAAACTTATTCCATTGCCAATACAAGAAAATAATATCATGATCCAGCCCACTCCGAACAGTTCCCATCAAGGAACATCCCACAGGCGTCGCGATCGATCGAAATTCAACATGAAAACATTATTTACATCAGCACTTCTTATGTTAATGATGATAATATCGCCTAGCATGCACCAATCATCAATATCATACAATATCACGCTACTCGACGGTCAAAGGACTATGCTTTTCGACAAGGTATCAGAACTACAGCACATCAAGGACGAATGGAAGTTAATAGTCTACTACAACATGTCTACATATTGGTCTGGATTCACCGACTTAGAAACATATGTCCGGCATTTAAATCAATTATGTCAGCAAACGTGCCTACCGCAATCAAGAATGCCGTACAGAGCTATCATATTACAACTGCAACACGAGTTGAGCGAACTTCAACATTACAATTCTTTACTGCGGAACCCAAACAAAAGATACAAGAGAGGACTAGTAAACGGAGTCGGCAACCTGGCTAGTTACTTGTTTGGGGTGTTGGACGACAAGTTTGCAGAGCAGTATAAACAGGATATTGAGCAAATATCGCGTAATGAAAATCATTTACAGAGCCTTATCAAAAACCAAACTCTTATTATTGAATCGGAGTACAGCATTATTCGAAGAAATGAGGCCACAATGAATCAACAATTTACGTCCATGAATAAACAGATGAAAGCCTTATTGCACGAAGTAAACAACGTGCAATCGGACACAACGCAAGGCCTTTATTTAATGTCATCAGCACTATCAGCCTACACCGTTTTATCAAACTTACGACGTGTACAACAAGGTCTCATCGATGTGATCACTGATATCTATCATGGGCGCATAGACACTCACCTGTTACCGCCTGAAGAATTAGAGGCTCAAATAAATATCATAACACACGAGGTACAGGATGATCTCAATGTGCCAGTAGACAAATCCAGTATCAGAAGTCTTTATAGATTACTGCGAGTGTTTGCTCGAGTATATAACGACTATCTCATTATGGAAATCAAGATTCCTCTGGTTACTACGGAAAAATATGAGCTGGATAAAATCATCCCCCTACAAAGGGAAGAATCAGGAAAAAGCTATCAAGTCACATCGAATTATCCATACTTGGCATTTAATGTGAGAAAGGACTTGGCTTTATTCTTCACAGAAAACGACCTACAACAGTGCCTTCATGCAAATCCAGAAAAGATATTATGTTCCATTGATAAACCCATCTATGAAATTCGAGAAAAACAATCCATTTGTGACATTAAGATCAATGACATAATTACATCGCCCTGTATTCACAAACAGTCGAAGTGCGAAAATAAGTGGATCAAGTTACAGCACCTGAACGACTGGCTGTATCAATGTTGTCAGCAATGCACTGTCCGCATTTTTGGCATACGGACTACGGAAGTGAAGACTTTATCAGGCAATGGCATAATCACCTTATGCCCAGGATGCACGCTCAAAGGAGACTCTTTCAAGATTTACTCTCATAGGAATTTCATCAATCACGTGGACCACTATGCAGAAGAGATGGACCTTCCACAGATGTCTGTTGTAAATGACATAGTCAACACCAGCATTCCCTCGGTTGAGACTTTTGTACCCGAGGATCATCACGCTATGTGGAGCCAGTTGAGATCAGAAATAAACGACCTTAAACAGCAGTCGACACAAACACTGAGTGTCCACGACGTGCATCAGTACAGCGTGCTATACTCGCTGGTGGCCGGAGCGATCCTGACGGGCTTTATCTTAATTATCATATGGATCCGACGAAGGCGGAGACTGCAGCCGGCATTGGAGTCAAGATTGGAAGTAACAGAAGTACAGACTATTCCCAAGCCGCAGCCTACCACTCGAAGGATCACCGAGAGCACATCAACCCCTAACTTGCACTCAATCAAGTTTAATATTCCTTTAGGTGAAAGTTAGAGAAATAGATTTTTGTAATTAGTATTTAAGTGAGATTATTAAGTTGGCATTTGTTTTAATTTGTTATTAATTTGATGTATTTCTTCTTTCTTTGCACCCTCGGCAGCATGTACAGACAACTGTACAGGTTTAATTTTGTTTTATATACATAATTATATTCGCGCCGTGCGTCAGCACTTTTATACGGTACTTAAACTGTAACTGTCGCACTATGTATCACTGCACCTTATCATTTTGTATCAATAAACATATCAATTAGACACTCGCCGCTGAAGTTTGTGTTATTTATCATCTATACGCGATCTTCGTGGCTATATCAACGAGAAGCAGTCATCTATCATTTATCATCTAAGTGTAGGCGTGAATCGAAACCCCTACAAAAACTTTTACTTTGACACAATAATTATTTTGATGTTTGAGGGAGGCCCTTTATATCTAAAGTGAAAATGCATGAAGGCTCGATTTACGAGTCCGGGAGTGTATTTGTACAGAATTTCTTATTTTCATAATTTATGTTATTAAACTTGAGTCTTCTAAAGAATAAAGAAAGTTTGAAAATACAGATCAAATACCAATAGTGTTGTATTTAATGGCTTGCGTCATTTTGGAACTCACAAATTAAATCATATTATTGGATATGTTTGGTTTCTGTCCAGAGTATTAAATTAAATGTTAAATTGCTAACCGATCTCAAAAAAGGAGGTTCTTTATTCAATATTTTTTCGGTTATATTTTCGATCACCATAGTTTTAAGTACCTATCCCACCTCCCATGCTACAACGCGGCCTCTCCGCTTGTTGCAGCCGGCGCTGGCCGAGTCAGTGTCCCCGCTGTCGCCGACGCCGTCCCCCGCGGGGTCGGTGGGGTCCGTGGGGTCGGGCTCGGCGTCGTCGGGCTACTGCTCGCTGGCGCACTCGGTGCCTGCGCACGCGCACCAGGCGCTGTTGTTACTCAACAAGTACTACGCCTTCCTGTATGTCGCGCATGACCTGTGGGAGCAAGCGGACTCCTTGTGCAGGCTTAGGGCTAATAGAGGTATGTACTAATATAATTATATTGTTTTGTTTGTTTATTTATTTAGATAAAAAAAGTCGAAGGTCGACCCTAGACGATCAATTTTACTGCGCAATGTTATTGATTTAGTTACAGGTTAGTATTGAACATCGTTTATTACCTAAATTTCACAGTAAAATTGTTGCTCAATTTAGGTTGGTGTAGGGCCCGAACTAATTGGGATAAGATTGGGGGGATGATTCTTCAACAGAGAATCATCCCCCCAATCTTATCCCGGGAAAATCCTGAAGCATACCGTAAATAGAAGTAGAGCTCTTTGTCAAGGTGCTCGTCAGGAAAAGCACCACAATTCCAATTATTTCCGCCAAGCGGTTTTGCTGTGTTCCGATTATAAATCAGGACACAGGCCTCCTCTCTGTGGAGGCCGCAATCCACCACGGGGGCCCAGAGCGAGTTGACAGGTTCTAGGACATGCCGGTTACCTCACGATGTTATCCTTCACCGTTTTGAGAGCAGTGGTGATGATTTGATGAAATAATTTACACAAGGTAAAGCGCCTGTCAGGGTTCGAACCTATGACCTTCCACTGTTCTCTGCGCCACCACTGCTCTAAAAAAAAAAAAGAATCTCTAATAAAAAATATAGGTAAAAGAGACAATCTTTTTTGAGTGGCAACAATTTGTGATAGCAACGCACTTGCGATACCTCTGGTTCCAGATGTCCACTTACCTTAAGAAATATTTTTACAAAATCAACCAATAAATACCGAGTTTTTCTGTTCCAGATCTGTTCATAGCAGTGGACCGCAAGTGCGGCCCACTGTCCCTCTCGTCCACGTTCCGCCACCTCGTGCAGTACGTGCGTCACGCCATCTCTCTCCTCAAGAACGCGCCGCGCGAGTGACGACGCGCCAAACACTGGGACTTTATACGTCGCTGCTTCTAGTGACGTGACATGACGTGAAGTGACGTCAGTGACTCTATGCTAGGGGTGATGTTGTGTTGTTGTGTGTACAGTATGTGATCACTTGGGTTGTAAAGGATGTTGTTTTTAAGTGTTTGACTAAGCGTTGAGGAAGCGCTTTTTGGTCAGAAAATTTCTGACCAAAAAACGCTAACATTAAATTAAATGATATTAAAATTCAATTAACATTTAATGTTAATTGAATTTTAATGTGAATAACAAAAGGCTTGCTTATGTTTAGTTAAGTACTTAAGAAAGTGGGGATTTGTTGTCTGAATGTGAATCAATACTTTTTGGTGCGTTTTGGCATGTATTAATAAACCGCTTTCAAGTTTGGTTTTAAAAGTTGAATAGAAAAATGCTGACTTGATTAATGAACATATTCCTAAGTTGAGACGTGTATGAAGAGATGGCGTTGATATTTTAGTCAGCAATATTCAGAAAGCAATTTATTAAAACAGGCCAAAAACTAATTCCTAATTCTTCACATACTGTATAACGGTTGTAGCGATTTGACTGTGCAAATATGTAGTTATAGTTTCATTGAACGAATGAGAATGATAATCACTCATGTCGTTCAATGGGAATAGTATGCATGCTTCGATCGCTATGATTGGTGTAAAGTGGCTTGGTGTTCGCATTTACTAGAAGATCACCAGTTGTTGGTCGGCGTCTTCTGATATAAGTTTTAAAACTCAGCAATATTGAACGAAGAGAGGTATGTTGGCACAACGTAATCCCCACAACGCTTTAGAAGTTATCCCAATATTACAAACGGTTTGGCATTGGTTACCTCGCATTGTCCTGGCGACAGAAATTACGGATAAAAACGATGCGCGAACCAACCGAACCGACTCTAAACACAACACGTAAGCGACAGAAGAACGCGACAGTTATCTGTGTGATGGTAGATTCCATGTTAGCAGTACATTCGGTCCGAGCGATACTCTTCCACGACTCGCTAAACTCGACGTCTTCGCATTTCGTTTTCTTCCCAAATCGATGACCAAAAAGCAAAGTGTAAAAATTTGTAAGAAAATTGTAAATAAGGCATCGTTGCGTAGCAACGGTCAGCGACGAGTCCGATTTGATTACCGACTCTGTATTATATAAGTGATAGACTAATCATATCTTAAGTGTTTTTCGTTGTAGTTTTACTTCCCTATCAATGGAAATGTTTTACTGTCGGGAACACATATACGAATTGCTCGTTTCTTAGTGTAATGTGAGTTATACGACAAAAATAATATTTTGATCGCATGTGGGCCAATCGAGTATATTATTAATATCTCAACATGTATGGGATCACTTGTAGGTCTTCGCAATAATTTACAGATTTATACTTTCGCTATGTTCATTTACGCGAGTGAATTACGTGTAATTTGATTTATAATTTAGTTTAGATGTATAATTGTAGCGCAATGAAGACGCAAAGTAATCACTCGACGGTAACGGGGCTTAACTTAAATCCGATATTGAAATATATTCATATTTGTTGTGCGGCGCTGAGACGAGACGTGTTGGACAATAGTTAGACGAATACAAACACCAATTAGTTTAGATAAATTATGATAATTACTTAAAGGCAAAAAGGTTAAAGGTGCATGGCATATTGGTGAGCGACGCACCAAGCTGTATATCTTGTCAAAATTGACTGTGACTATGAAATGACGTGATATTTCATCTACCTCATGAAACGTTAAGGTCGCTACTTAACATAGAGTTGATACTTAACGCAAAAATACTTCCGCACTTATATACTTCCATACGGATTGGCTAGAACAATGACTGCACGTGGAAAGGGGTCTTAAGACCAGAGACTCGACTCGTACGCGCTTACCTCAAGCAGCACATTCACGATCAAATTTGAATGACGTAAAATCATTACTAAGTCATTGCAATGTACCTCTTACGGCATTGTTATAAAGTATAAATTTGTATGATTGTCGTGAGTTTGATAAAACTTCGTCAATCATTCTAGTTTATACCTTACCTTACCGTTTTACGTCGATCGTGAATGTCTTACATAAAATCGATCTTTGGAAATGAGCCGAATACTTAAAAAATAGGCTGTTTTATTGAATAAAAGTCATTGTTGCTTCGAACTGCATACCTCTTCTAACTGTTTACTTGCATTTAAATAATGTTGGGTACAAACCAGTGTTTGGCCTTCAGAAACTTATGCATTTTTAATTCGAACAATACCAAAATATGCAATCTTTCATGAAGGCTAATACATTTATTAAATGATTTTATTTGAAATGATATTGCTCTACATCTGACATTATGTATTGCTTGAAGATCAGAAAAAGAAAAGTCCATTTTGAATAAGGACTTTAGTTTAAT
This sequence comes from Apamea anceps, assembly GCA_951799955.1. Classification (NCBI taxonomy): domain Eukaryota; kingdom Metazoa; phylum Arthropoda; class Insecta; order Lepidoptera; family Noctuidae; genus Apamea; species Apamea anceps. The sequence continues at coordinate 5,604,044 of OX637509.1, forward strand.
ATAGTTGGACTGTAGTGTAGCACACGTCTTGCCCCCGCGCCGCACAAGCACCGCAGCGTCTAGCGAACAACTCCAGGAAAAGTGTTCCTACGTCATAGATAAACTGAATAATTACAGAACAATGGTTGAGCAAAACCCTGTTTATTGTCATGTCTTAATATAAAAAAAACATTTTTTCGTATACATATCAAATAATTTGGGGACAAATCAGGTAGTTTCATTACGAATGTAATCAATGGCGATCTATATAATTTTGTACGCTTAGAATGATATACGCGATCAAGACAGTCTTTAATCTCTGATCATCGCATTCTTAACATTTTTTGGAGTGACAATAAATACTCTGTTAGGGGAGCTAGATTCGTTTATATGTAAATTCCACACTGCCCTTCGAAACGCAATGGAGGATAAAAATCATTAAACAAATGTTTCGGTCGTGAAAAGCAATTCTGAACAAATCAAAATAAATAATTCCTTTCGTTTAATAATAAAAAAAGTTCAAATATTTTTTAATGAATACTTTTAAAGAGTACAATATAACGCTTGACATGAACAGATTTGACTCTGCAGTGAAGGGTCCGTAACACCAATATATTACCAATATTTCTCTCGGTTGTTTATCAAATTTATGTTGTGATTGTATATACATAATATTATTATATTATACATTTTGTAATGAATATACATGTTAGTGCCAGATAGGTTTTTGTATGAACGTTTATAGTAAGTGAGGTGAGGGCGCGGGGCCGCGCGCGGTCACACGTTAATAAGGAGCGACAAGAGATGCCTTGTACATAGTATATTGTAAGAAATGTGTAGTTTTCACTCTATATTTTAATTTATATTATGTAAACTATATTTATAGCTAAGCGGACAAGGAGAAACTAACATAATAATGTTTGGATAATGGTGCGTGATCGGATGTGTGAGGCCCGGCGTGAGTGTTAGTTCACGGGGTCCTGTTCAATGAGCACACCATTTGTTTATTTTTAAATGAAGTGGTTATTGTAAATGTTTGTAGATGAGCTTGCAGCGTTCAGTTATTAGTATATTATAGTTTAGGTGTTAACGCGTTCGGTCCCCTGAAGAAATCTCTCGCGGTACCGGTTTATTACCCTACGCTAGTTACCCGCTGTTGAGTCGCACGAGCCAGCGCAGACCTTCTCTACTTAATATTTGTTTATTTGTTGATCCGTACGTTCAGCGTGCACACTGCAGTGCTCCAGACCTACGTTATCGTAGACAAGCGATGCTCAAGCAATAATACAAAACTTATGAGCACCGATCTGCGTCTCGTTCCCAACGTTACAGTACCCTCAGTTGCATCTCACACGTTCAAAGTCTAGTTGAAAACATCACATTAATAGTGCCGGGATATATTCCAATTAGAGATAGTTTAATTAGTTTTATAGTTGTAATTTTGTCACTTGTCAGAACTGTAGTTGCGGTGAATGTTAGAGCATTCGCTGTAACTGAGTACGCGATTGTCAAGTGTGTTAAAACATGTAAGTTAGTTAAGGTTTCGCCCGTTTAATAAGGTGAGATAAATTTTAAGATGCAGCTGGATAGTACTGTAGCCGTTTGAACACTCCAGTGTGAGAAACTCGAAGAGTTTGAAGTCCAGAGAATACGTCGTACTCTTACACTCAATCATTACCGGAAACTCGTAGATACAATGGACGCCTGAACGTACTGATTTATTATTTGACGTCACGTTATTTTGTTGGTCTTAATTCGAAATATTCGCAGCAACATTTGACTTTATCTCGTCACCATCGGTACTTATTATCCGCACAAATGTTTTATTTTAAATTTTAGTTATTTTATTTATTATTGTGGCATTGTATTACTTTTAATTTTATTGCACATGAAGCGAAGTTTACTTAAATTTTAGAAGTTACTGCGAGGCATTGTATCAAAGATCTGGCATTATCGAGTCTTGCAAACAATATTGGCATTCGTTAATCGTTTTGACCCGTTTACGAACATTTTTAATTTATTATTATTTTTTAATTAATCAAAAATCATTAAATGCATCTCGTTTGGAAACTCGCGTCTATGTATGTACTTGGTTTTTGTTATCGTTCTAGTTCTTAATGAGTTATAATACAATTATTTTTTTGTTTTGTTGCTTATTTTTTGTGATTAAGCTATTATTTTGACCTTATTATTAAAAGTATCACAAAATTACCGTTGATAAAAGAACTGTGATCGAGTTATTACTTACGAATCCGCAAATTATTAAACTGTTCTGGAAATTAATAATTACTTAATGGATCCAATTTTACAATTTTTGGTTGAAGTATCAAATATCTGTGTCTTATAAAGTACATGATCAGCCTGTTGGCTTACATTTTAAAGTATGTATCTATTATTAGTCCCTAATAAGTTCGCGCTTAGATATGTAATAGTGTTGCTCTGCCTTCCCTACCATGTCAATGGATTACTTAATTTTATTAATTTTCCCTCGCACATGTGTAGATGTTCCGACCATTTTGAGGTGAATCCTAAATCTCAATTAAATGAGCCCTAAAATTGAAACCAAATTGACAATTATTATGCTAAGTTGATGAACAAGTGAGCGCTGGTTAGAAAGCATTAGGCGATTGTTTTAGGAAATTGTAAAATACTGTTTTCTTTTTTTTAATAGCATTCTTGTGTTGATAGCATGTATAATTTGTTTTTTTTTATTCGCGTTAAGATTATGTATAAATTTGTTTTCCTCTAATTTTATTATTTTGTGTAACTATACCTTATGTTATTGATAATAGAATACATTAATTTTTATGTATGGATTTATATTTGTTTCTTTATTTTACCTTTTCCTTTTTGTTTGGCGAGGGGTGTGTGGCTAGCAGACGTTTAGACATTAGAGTCAATTCGGATCTTTGAACATATTTTATAGTGAGTGGAAGGAAGCTTGTTTCGCCGTGAGTTTAGATCGCGTTTTATATGATACGGACGCTTTAATTAAGTGATAGTGTAATACAAAATGCCTTTCGTCAATTTTGCCATTTCGAGACACCTAGCGGCCACAGCTCGCGTGTGGTCCCGTACAAGCTATCGTCGCAATAATATTGTCGTTCAGCACAGATGTGATCGTCAGTAATGCCTTATAGCAAGTGTCTTTTTCAGCTGCCGATTTTAGAGTAATTTTGAAACACTATTATACAGTATGGTTACTGCGGACTCGGTACAGGGGCTCGAGTGTGAGTCAATCTATTTGAGACGGGACACACGCTTTACATTATTATAGAAGTAGTATAGAGCCCTGTTCAACTGTACTTAAGTAGGATACATAACTTTAATACGATGTACCTGTATAAAACACCAATCAAAACCTATACCTACTTATTGCTGAAATATTTATAAATCAAATATTATTATATTTATGTCTGCTTCCTCAGAATGTTTTAATACAACGATCAGAGTTGCGTTCAAAGGTTATTCACTGATTGTATGCATTTATTAATAAGATTTTAATACATAATATTGATGTTAGAATAGGTTAAAAGATACAAAAGTACAATGGTATGTAGTTACTGAAATAGTAAATGAAAGCAATAATACTTTAGTCACCTTTGCTGGAAGTGGCGAGCACTGTACGACTTTGTCGCTTCCAGGTATTTAAATACCGGGGTTATGCGCATACGCTTCCACTCCACTAAGTAAGCGTCGAGGGAATGGTACAAACAATCGGAGTTATAAAGGAATGCCAAAATGTAATGTTAAACTGCCTACGACTATCGCCACAGTACCGAGTCCACAGTATAACAAACACCAGTATGCAAAGATTAAATCAATTATAATGCTCGTATATTTGTAATTCTAGTAGTCTGTGTGTCGTCATTAGATTCGTGTTCGACCGCTGCAAGCTCCCACGCTGTGGGCCGCGCACGCGCCGCTCGTGTGCGTCGGCCTAACGCAACGCGCTTTTGTATACGATAGATAATAATAGTTTTGCGATAAATATGTTTACGCAGCGATCGATATATTGATAAATTAGATAATATTTATAGAGATCATTCACTTGCACTTATATTTATAGTTGACGTTAATACATTAGTATAGGATTACAAGCGGTGTTGTGCTTTTCTGAGTAGATACGTTACTATATTTCTGCCACGTAACTTGGCACGGGCAGCGACGCTGTATGCGTCTAGTGTCATCGGTTTTTCGCACGTGCACTTGTTACACCCTATAATAATGTCGTGCGACTCAAATAAGCACAGCACCACAGCGTTACTAAGGCAGCATTCACACGTCGCAATTTCATGATGATAATGTGGCAATACGAGGATTGCTTGTGATGATTAGGTATATGAACTATGTTATACAAGCCACACATGAGTCGATAAAACTCCAGATTAATGTCGATAAACTTGTAGCAGCGCTACTTTGATTCCAAGTCAATAAATGTTAGAATTCGTGTCCTTACATTATTCGCTAGTGCCCTTTGAATTTTCGTATGAAGTCTTCTAGTTTCCCTGTCAACGATTCGATAACTAAGCTCAACTATAGATATAGGTTTAAGACAAAATTTTGCTAGTTCGAAAATTTAATTAACGCCCTTTGAAGTCAGGCTTTATTTTGCGAGAAAATATATTTTTATATTGAAACTAGTACCCTCAGTTAGGACACCAATATTAAAATTAAACTTAACTTTTAAAAGTTTTATACTCAAGTAGTGGTTCTGTACTTAGTATCCAAGAGCTTCAAATACACTCAACTCATTTACTTAGTCAAATATTTAAAGTTATGCCTGTTAAATCACGATATTGTACTGTTGTTATAACTTTGCTTAACTTAATTAAGGTTTGTTGTCATCTTTAATTTGCCGTACCAACGAAAAGGTATATGGATGTTACAATAAGATAATAACAAAACTGCGACGAAAGCCAGCAATTTTATAAAACAAGCAATTATATTATAAGTTACCAGTAAGCAGACCATTAAAACATTAACGTTGTATATTCTTAACTATCGACGCGATTCTAAAAATGAATGTCGTACATAGTAAGTGAATAAGTCGTACACGCACATTGAATATTTTTGCAGTGATTTTGATACGCGTTGATCTGTATAGATGTGGTACCGAGTGGCTCCGAGTGGCTAGCGATGACCACGCCACCGCCACGCGTCTACACAGCCTTTGTGTGAGAAGGGGAATTGAATTCATTTATTTTAGAGTTAAATAAAGTTCAAATGGGAAATTTAAATTGTGCCTTAGTGACAAATCGTTTAGCTCCAATTTCGTTTGGAATCTCTCGATCTTGAGACGCGGTTAAGAGATGTGTAACGTTATTTTCATCGATGTCGATTTGAAGTATTAACTTCGCAGTATTTCTGGTATTCACTGCACTGTACACTACTCGCACTAATGTAAAGAGATTATACAGTGGTTTAACTGAGAACCCCTTCCGAGTTATAGTTGAACTTAATTAATGCAATAATATTTAAACAATATTTTTGTTTTATTGGATGTTGTGATTGATTATTGATTATATTTACAATTATATATGATACGTAGAGCGGTATGTATATGTCGTAGCAATAACTTTAAGTGTGGCAATAAGGTCTAGTGCATTTGCTTTTGTGTCTCTCGAGTAAATAAATCAAACGATGTATATGTATAGAGTACCCAGTGGCGACTAGTCGAGCCGACGCTGTACACTGCTTACATCATCTTGTACGTACAATAAGTTCAAATTCTTGACGTTTTAAAAGTATATTTATATTTTATAATATATTAACTCAAGTGAAAGTAATTAGTTACGTAGTGAATCGAATGTATCGAGTATTGTGTGTTTGGTCAATGTTCACGTTATGTTCTCGTGTCGCGCACGCACCGCGCATCAGTGTTCATAGCTACGGCCCAGCGCTTCCACTTGCCAGCGAGCGCGGTCGCGTGACGGTCAACATAATAACGAGCTACTTTCTCAGTCTATCGCTTTCCATTGCACGTTTCCTCACTGTCCTATCTCTTGAGTTACTCTACATGTCCGAGACAAGTTATTAGCGTAAGTCAAAGTGCCAAGAGTCGCGAATCCTTCCTAAGTGCAATTCCTTCTCAATTACTCTGTACCTATGTATCTACGTCTGGTAGTCTCACGCGCACGCCGCGGTGTCGTCTCGCTTAGCCAAAGTTATCTACTACGGGATACTTTTAATCATAAACACCAATATTAATATAAGAACATTCTATTTTAAGCATCCTAGCTTTAGCAAGATTGTGTGTATCTACAAACCGTTATACTTGTCTGTTATGTTTGTATCGTTTCTCTTTCTTCCTTCCTTGTCACTTCCCTCGACTTTTGAAAGTGTCCCGCAAGTCAAAGTGAGAAAATAATAGTGTATAAATTAACGAAACCCATAACGTTTAACTTAACGATACTAGCAGCTAATGTTAATGATATTCTAAATTATGTTTTGTAGTGGATGTTTTTATTCTCGATATGATAGCGTAAAGTACGGAGGTGGTCTTCGTATGTTAACAAATATTAGAGCAAATGTAAGTGGCGGCCTCTCGCGGCGGGTTTTTGAATGAAATGGAGGTGGCGAGTCCGCCGGGAGAGGTCGGAACTCGCGTGTGGACTGCGATACGATGTGAAGTGTTCCATCAGCGCACTCGTACCGCAGGCGCGAGCCAGCAGACCGACGTCGGGCCTTCGCTGTAACACTCCTAGCGGCACGAGCCGATGTTACGTACATTTGTAACGAGTAGAACGCGTGTATTAAAATAAGGGACAAACAAATTATAGTATAAAATTGTTTACCAGACGCCCCGTATCGGGTGTTAGACGAAAATATTATTTTTCTTAGATCACATTATATTGTAATAAAATGGTATAGAAGTATGCGTGCGGCGGCGCGGCTGGGGCGGCGCGCGCGCACGGTCGGATTAAAAAATGATATTTTTTTACGAGCGCGGCTACCCCGCCCCGGCCGCATCGCACGCACTCATATTTGTTATGTTTAAGAGGAAATATCTATTGTCTATTCCAAGGGTTGAATAACTACCAACACTTTTTTATATTACAATAATTATAGAAATTATTATTGAACCTGTCTTTTTCTTCATCTTTCCTTTTATACCTACCCGTTTTACTATACATATATGTATAAGTATTATGTTTACCACCTCGACGTGGCGAAGACACAGACCTTATAGATTTTACTTGCAACACCTCCGTACAGACGTCAGCACATCAAGCTACTACAATCTGTCAAATTTCTTTAATAGATTTTCAACTTTATCGCTAAAGCATTAAGGTTCAACATTGATTGGAAAATTTTTACAGTTTCGGTTAGCTTGACCTGCTGGTATGACTGATTCTAATGATTATAATTCTGTAAATACATATTTGTTGCGGCCGCGAATCATATTTTAATCAACGTACAACTTAGTACTGACCAGCATATTGCAAAAAACGTAAGAAAATTTGAATTTCGCGGGCTACCTTGGAGCATCCACCTTAAACAACTAGGCCTAGGGATTCTCTAACTTGTTTCCGTGTATCACCTTAGGGTTGATAAACGGAATAATCCATTTTGATGGGACGGTTGGAAATCGGTTGGTGAAATTAGACGTATTTTTGACAGATTGAGACTGAGATCAGACTGTGAACGTTCTTAACATTACTAGAATTGCCCCTCAGATGTACAGATGCCGAAACTGTAAAATTTGCCCAATCAACCTTGAACCTTAATGCTTTAGCGATAAAGTTGAAAACCAAATAAAGAAATTTGACAGATTGTAGTAGCTTAATGTGCTGGTCTGTACAACAAATAAAACAAACATATTACAAGTACAACAAACTTTATTACTCTTGGTTCCGTACATGCTTCTTTTTCTTCTTCTTCTTCTGCGAGTGCGCTTCTATGAGGTCATCGATCTCTTTGCTGTCGTCACCCAGACGCTTCTCACCGCTGAAAAATAAAGAAATAATAATTATTATTATTTCAGAGATACAAGGTAGTGTATGTAGTCATTCTTGAATTGATAATCTCAGATAATTAATGTTCCTCAATTATCTACTTAAGCGTTGTGCATTCTAAGTTGATTTTTTAATAAAATTTTGTAATTAGGTCCTAAAAAAAATTTGGCTGCGCTAGAATTTGAACTTTGTCATGTCACGTGACATTGAGTTTGTTCGAACTATCTCTGATTTTTAATTCAAATATGTATAAGAAAATAGTGTTAAGGAACAGATTAAAAACCAGTCAAGTGCGAGCCGGTCTCGCACACAACGACTGGCTTGTTCGTCGTGATGTCATGCTGTAGTAGGTGTTAAAATTAAAAAGATACAGCCTCATGACAGATTGCATAGATTTAGCAATAGAGGACCCTATTGATAGAATCATTAGACCCGTTTTGGTATAGTCAATCGTACTATCGCCAAAACCTATATCTGACCACTTTGAAAACAAAATCCCGTGCACACAATGACCACAGCTGCATCCGTTAGTAAAACAAAAGAGGATCCTTTTTAGTTCGACTAATAATATGCGCTGCAAGCAGGAATAGTCCTTACGGTGGTCAGATATAGATTTTGGCGATAGTACGTCCTTGGTAAATTAAGTAGCATAAGGGCGATTTTGGTAATCAAGTGGTGCTGCTAACGTGCAGTTTGAACATACGAAACCCTAAAAAAGAACAGTAATGACGACATACCTCTTTACAGACACCAGCTGTTTCTTGTTGGTGCCCGAGAGCGCCTGTCCCCAGTCGAGGTCGCTTCCCTTGATGCGGTACTGAGCGAGATCTTCGCCCATCAGACGAGACAGCTCTTTACGTTGCTTGCGCTCTAAGTCCTGAACACCAAGACATAATTATTATAACCTTTTTAAAATGTTAATAGTCTTATTTTGATTATACTTGATACAAACGCAAAACCGGAAGTTTGACAAATGAATGAAAAGGCCTTTTTCCAGCAGTAGGACTTGATGACAATTGAAAGCTATGAGTTACACAGTATTGGGCTCTTACCCTTTTTTTTTTTCAGCATGGGAAATCATGAAATGACCCCTCCCGCTCTGGGTGGAGCGGAGGGAGTGTCAGACTCTTACTGACTAAAACCCACCCGTGTTCCTTCCCTTTATGTTCCAGGGCAGCGGTAACCCTTTCAGACGATCCCGCTACCCTGGGCTCTTACCCTTAAGTCGTATTGACGGTACAATTTAAATGATATGCAGCAAAGAGTGGGCCCCCGTGGTGGATTACGGCCCACTCCCTCTCACAGAGAGGAGGCCTGTGTCCCAGTAGTGAGAACGTTATAGGCTGGTTATGCTTATGCAGCAAAGAGTTAAAAAAAATCTGGTTACTAAAAAATGTGACTAATAGTCCTGAACGAAAGACTTAAATTATTGCAATTCAAAAAAGAAGTGCACAATTTCATTACACATACTACAAAGTAAGTCAACAAGGAACTTCGCCCAACTAAATAAAACACTCAAAAACTACAAAATACTGCAATCATTTATTTCTAAACCACAACACAACTGCTACGACAAATACACCAAAAGAAATTACCTTAGCTGCTTTCGACATTTCATCTTGAAGACTCTGTTTCATAGGACCCATAGTAACATCATCAGTATTCTTATCTTCTATACCAATTTCTTTGGCGACAGAATCTTCTAAAACGGCGTTTAGGGATGCGTTGATCTTCTTGCATGCTTCGAAGAACTTCGCGAGTATCTGGGAGCCTGGCAGGCCTAGTTCGGATGCTATGTCATCTACGTCTTTCATTTGGAAGCCCATTGCTATAAATAAGACCTGTGGATGAGAACGTATTTGTTAAAAAGTGGTTTTAAGGGAGTTTTGGGGTTTTGTTTGGCTGAAAATGAGATACTCCATCTATTTTTTAGATGTAAGTGATGATGAGGCCGTCATTCATTAAAAAAAAATACGTCAATTTACGTCAGGCGCTGACTGGTTTGACAGGACTAAACTAATATTTATCTTCTGTCCTTTTCTAAATTAAATAGAAAGAGAAAGATGCATTGAACTTAAATTTAGTTTAGTTTGTGAACAAGGGAATCGGCGCCAATGTCACTCACTTGTTGTATAGCATCTAACTTCGCCGACGTCTTCGTATGGAACACGAGGTTGGCGAGCGGCGCCAACAGATCCGTGATGAGCCGGTAGTCTGCTTGTTGGCGACAGTACGCCTCTAGCCGAGAGAGGTCGTGTCCCGAGAGATGTTGCGCTATTAACTCCCTTGTTACAGCTGCAGGGAATGATGACCATTATTATCTTTATTATGAAAGCAATCTGTAGTTGGCTTGATGTCGACAGTACGCTTTTAGTCGAGCGAGACGCTGTTCTATTAGTTGTCTTATTACAACTGTTGTGAAAAAGGCAAGCATCAAAAGAAACAAATAAGCAGTTTCTGAAACAAGATACGCCGACGGTATCGAACACGACGCAAATACACTGGCATAATAAAAGCAAACAAGTAGGCCAACTCAAGCCCCGAGCGAGCGATAATAGCCTAAACTCGTAGGGCTGTCACTTATACCTACTTTATTCAATCGTCAAAAATGCATAGTCAATCTCTATACAAAACAATGTTCCCCTGTAGGGTAAGCATCAGGGACCTTTAATACAAAGTTTTTTTAAATTATTTTTTCTACACACGGCTACACATCAAGCTATGCAAAACCAGTATTAGCTGACCGTTCATTGTGAGAAAATATCATACAAAGTGAGGCCAAGACAAACTGGTTTTGTATAGCTTGACGTGTAGCCGTGTGTAAGTACATAGACCAGAAGCCGACTACATTTTTTTCATTGCCCACGTCATCTTATCTGTTTAGTTATTTGAAAAATTACGATCCTAATATGACTAATAAAAACGTGGTTTTACTGAATCATGTATTTATTCAAATAAAATGAAATGATTATGAAGTCTTTGTAGTTAAAGGAGGTAGGTAGGTACACGTACAAATTATTTATTACGAGCAGCAGGGCAGCGGCGAAGCGTGCGCGGGCGCGGGCGATATTACCGGCGTCACAGCCAGGACTGGCGCACCTTTAGCAGCGATAAATTTTGTCAGTGTGTGCGTGCGACGACGCATACGTACGAGCGCGCTCACATACAAACTGTGCGCGGTGCGAATGTATGAAGATGTCCTACTTGTTTGCTTTTACTATGACACTGGATGTTACTGTCATAAGAGGGAAGGTGCTGCTTAAGAGGTCAATGCACATCAGTGACAGAAAGATGTGGAGGTTAACAAATGAATATGAGATCAAATGTGAGGAGTTGGTAAGTAAGGGGGCTTCATCATCGTCGTTTTAGCCCGGAATCACCGACTGCTGGGTGTAGGGCTCCCCTTTCTTCTGCTATACTTCCCGGTTTCGTACGTCCCTCATCCAGGCGTTTCCCGCGACTTTGACGATATTGTCCCAAACAGAGGAAAGGTTTTAGTGGGAGACGTGTGAGTTGTGACGTGTGTTGTGAATAAGGCATTGGAAAGTCAATGGCATTGATTCCATTTAGCAAAAAAAAAAGTTACAGTGCATTTTCACAGAGACATAAAAGCAAAATATGTATAAAAACTACAACTTTCAATACGTAAACTTCCGAACTGATCCAATAAGTTTACTCACGAGGTTTATCCACCTTCACGTTATCATTAACAAGGGTGGTTAATGCGAGTGAGGCGGGCATTTTTCGGAGCGCTCGCGCCAGTAGCCGGGACAGTCGACGTCGGAAGTCCGCACTGTATGCACTCAACCATGCACTGTCGTGAAGTGAACGCAGCATAATGCAGGAATGTTCGCCTGTTAGCTCGTTTGTTTTTTGGCTGTAGAAGGTAAATATTTAGACACGAAAATTATTGACATCTTTTGCAGTTAAATTATAAAGAAATGATGGAAATAAAAAATAATCTTAATGCAGTTTTTAGCTCTACTGCTGCAGTAGAGCTAACCCTTGATCAACATTGGTTTCAGAAACCAAGGTTTCAATTTTGGCTAAAACTGCATTAGGATTTTTGAAAAACCTTTTGGTTTAGTTCGGAATTGGTTAAACAGTCAACAAATTTTGTCGCCACCGAAACATTTAAAAAAATGAGGTAAAGAAAAAATAATTTTATATTAGTGCATTTTTACTTAAATATGCCGTTTACAAAGCAAGTGCGAGCAAAAGCCGAAATCCTGAACTCAATTCCGACATAACCCTCCGGTAACTAAAGAATCCATCCGATTAACCTAAGATGTAGCATTTTTTTACTTCAAACTGCACTTAATTAGATATTTACATACCTGAGATACACAGGCACGTATTTCTGCGACTTCCAGAACTTGAGTAGTTCTTCGGTGAGACCAAAGCTAGTGCCGAGGTAGTCCAGGTGCTCCGCGCGCACTTCTGTTAGACGTTTTAGTAATGTTGGTGGTTTGGCTCTGTAAAAAAAACGGTCGCCGTCAGTAGGGATTGGTCATCTCTTTGCTGCCACGGTTATTTTAATTTAATATTTGTTTTTTTTTTTTAATTATACTTGTGAGAACGATGCAAAAGGTTCGCTTTTAACCTTTTGCATAGTTTACACACACGTATAATTTCAACATGAATGATGTAACCAATATTTTGTAACCATATTATTTTGATTTAAAAGAGTATCCGAGGAGTTTCTTGCCCGTTCTTCTCCATAGGTACCTACAACTCTTTGGAATGGGCAACTAGCTTCATCTTTTTAACTCACAAAAGTCACATTGACATTTAAATTAATATAAATGGTTTGAGTTTGAAAAATTTTTACAAATACAGGAATTTATAGAAGTTTGAAATGCTGAAAAACAATTTGTCAAATGTTTACTTATCTCTATAATTGTAAAAGAAAACAAAAGAATGATTATAGAAGCAAATGCTTATTAATTTGTTAAAAGGTATGATACCTTAGGCTACGACATTTTTTATTCGCCAAGATGTTGGTACAGTCATAGTCAGCGTCAATAATATCGATACGAACAGACTGTTCAAAATGATCTAAGCAACTATGAAAATGAAATATTAACTCAATGACACAAGGAATGTTTCAGAATGAAGACAGTACACGACAACTGTCATTCTGACAAGAACTTTATCCAATTGAGACAAAGTTTAATTTTCTTAGTTGTTGAGATCATTTTGAACAGTCTGTTCGTCCCGATATTTTTGACGCTGACTGTACAAAGTTTCGGTAGCCGTTCTTACTATACCTATTTGACCATCAGTTGCAATAAACAAACATCCTTTTGCGAAACCCCCATGATTAGCAATGGATCAGTAGGCAGCAATTCATTTAAGTATTCATTCATACATTTATTTAATTAAATCTTTACATTGTGTGATTGAGCAAGAAAAACTGTATTGTATATTCCCCGTATTTTGCTTATATTCTTACCTCGGCACAATATTTTCTGTCTGCAACGTATTACTGTTTCCGTTAGCGCCTGTATCGTCGTCGTCCGAATGCTCTTCGTCTAAGCACGGGACGTCGCCCGAGTAATAAGCGGCTAGCTGCTGTAAGGCACGCTTGCCGTAGCCCATCTGTTAGAGGAAAATGTGCGTTATTAGTATGTGACTAAGATGCATATTTGATACATAAGATTTACCGTTATCTTATACAAAAATTTAAAGATACAATGTATTGGATTTGAAGAATTTCCTAGATCCAGTGCCAATATGACGAAGCGAAGAGTAGAGCCGAGATCATTTTAAAAAAAAAGTGCGGTCGGAGGAACCCGGCAGGAACGAAGTTCCTTACGCGATACTCGCACGTACACACTCGTATATAATAGAAATAAAGAGAGAAAGAGAGAGAGAGAGAGAGAGAGAGAGAGAGAGAGAGTGAGACTGAGTGAAGTTTATTGATAAGCTTTTTTAATACAAAAAAATTTTAGTTGAGCTCTCTTAAAATTGTCACTATCTTGGATTTTCATTTTGACCCGCTATATACAGGGGGCGTTGTTGGTAATCATTTGCGTTTTTGTTTTTTTTTTTAAATAACGTTTCCCCACACTAGGAGTTTTTCCTATGTCGTGGGTGCGTTTACAAACATTTAAACTCACATACACAAACAGCCAGACCCGGAACAACTACTTGTAGGCCATACAAATACTTGTTTCGTGCGGGAATCGAACCCGCGACACGCAGCGCAGCAGTCAATTGCTTATCCACTGCGCCAAGCGTGCCGTCAAATTGGTTGAATTGATTGTTGGATATTGAAAAAACAAGATGGCAGCGTTAGTTCCTATTTTACCTACGCGCGAAATGATGCTCGTACAGCTTTAGGACAAATATATCCAACCACGGAATACCATTTACATTATACGAATAAATACGTACCCGTTGATAAGAAGGATGCGTAGCTATCCTCACGATCCTAGCTCCCGACAATTTGGGGAAGTCCTTATCACCGAACTGCTCACAAATGTTCCAGGGGATCAGGTCACCGGCTGCCTTGCGACCGCGGCCTAAACTGTCGCGGACTGACCTGTAAAGTAAATTACGATTTGAAAACTTACAAACATTAATGTAGGGAATTTTTCTCTTGGATTCTGCTACTGAAAGAAGGCGTTTTACAAATAACTACTTTTACAGCTCAATCAATAAATGCGTATTACAAGGTTATTGTAATACGCTTAGTATTTATAGGCGTAATAAGGCTAGGATAATACGGGGTGCCAGATATAATTTCATGTATTTTTTTTAGAAGATTTGTGACATGTCGTCATACGTGTATCATGCTTACTTGTCAGATATGTTGCCTTCGAGACACATTTGTATGACGCACAGTATCTCCGGCATGGCCGTGCTGGTGGGCGGCGTCGGGGCCAGGAGCACGAACAGGCAGTGCGCAGGCGCGTCCGCTAGGAGCTGGATGTCGTTCGGACTGTTCTGTGGACGACAAATTGAATGAAACGGCGTTTCAATTTTTTATAAGATCTCAAAACTTTTTTTATTACTTTACAAGAGACATCCATCAAATAAGGCACCTTTTACCACATAAACAATGCTTGCGTATTTATTGTTCATTAAGTAGGTTGACCTGCAACGTCGTTTTCAAAATGACTGACAAGAATAACCACATTGTGAAGTCCCTTTTGAACTTATTTGGTTTTAGCCGTCAAACAAATATCAATAATACTAGATACGTAACTCATTCTAATTTAATTCTGAGCGTCTGATGATAATAGATTATACTAGCGCTGAGCGCTCGCAGCGGCTCGCTAGCCAAAGCGCGAGAACATCGCAGGCCCGTGCTCGCGAATCTAGCGCTGAGCATGCGCAACGCCTAGCAACAGAAAGGCAGCGGGCAGTTACAGTCAGAGCACGATAGCACTCAATACTAACCGAACCACACTCATAATTTCATCACAAGTTAAAATGTTTACCGCCCAACGAAGTGGGCG